>CM053146.1:56566430-58057263 GCA_028571685.1 Heterohyrax brucei | reverse complement strand
ATGGCATGACTTAAACTGAGAAGAAACAGCTGCAAACATCCATTAATAATCTGCTTGTCAAATTAGAGGGCCAGTGAAAAAGAGGAAGAACTTTAATGAGATGGATTGACACACTGGCTACAATGCTGGGCTCGAGCATAACAAGGATCACGAGGATTGTGCAGGACTGGAACAGTGTTTCCTTCTGTTGTAGACAGGGTCACTAGAGTACCAACCAACTCAAGGGCACCTAATGACAACAATGGTTTTACAATACAATGAACTGGTGTTGTTTCCTGTATTTCATCATATCTATGATTTCAGCTATAGTAGTCAAATGAAATGTGAGATGATAATAGACTAATAATTACAGTAATTATTACTACTCCATGTTATATAACTATACTACAAGTTTAATATTATTTGTTTTAGAAATAGGGAAAAAATTAAATTATTTTAAATTGTATCTTAATCTTACATTTAAATTACACCTTTATCGAGAGAAATAAACTTTCACTGGGATCATTTCTTTAAAACTAAGCATATAAAATTAGCTTATATTGAAATCATGTACACACAGCCTAAATACTCTTTTCAATAGTTTGTATGTATTTACACCATAAACTGAAAAGTTTTCTAAACTCAACCCAATATTTTAAAGGACACAGTAGTAAGGACAGAGGTTTGGGGACTATGTTTTCAGGGTACACTGAGGTAAATTGGGATAACTAGTGTTTATCCAAGAGAATCTTCTTGCACCTCATACTGGTGAATGGTGTCAGGCGTCTTAAAAGTTTGCAAGCTGCCTCTGAGAACACCAAATGGTACCAACTCCTCTGGAACAGATGACAACCAAGAACATTAAAGACACAAGGAAAAATGAGACCAGGAGACAGAAGGACCTATATGAATGGGAGACTGAATCAGCTTGAGACCGGAAGACCAGATGGCGCCTGGCCACAGCCACATATAGCTGTGATGGGCTACACAATGCAAGTCTTGGAGGCAACATGACAAAAAGAGATGTGCAGTTAAGAACTCAATGAAAAGACCAGAATTCATGGTCCAACAGACTGGAGGGTCCGATGGAACATGGCCCCTTGACCCGGCCCTGACCTGAAACCACTACTGAGGTCAACTCCTCAGACAAAAATGGACTGGATTCTGGGACACAGTGTGAGCATGTCGTGTGTGTACTTTACAATTTTAGACATTTATAGGAGGCTATACTACTGGTTTATTTCTATATGGGAGATAAGAGGGTGGAGGGGAGGGGACAAGCACTCATTGAGAGCATACTAGAAGTATAGAGTTAAAAGTAGGACAGTGCTGTCACAGAGGGAAGAGAGCAGACGAAGCTGCAGCTAGGCAGGCATACAGAACTGATTTGGATTGTATACTTTCACCTAATCATAACTGGAAAAAGCTTGTGTGTATTGGAAAAAAAAGGAAAAGATTGTCTCAGTTCATTATTGTAGCAACCTGTCTTGTTAAGGTGTTGTTTGTTTTGTTGTACAGAAACACCAAAATAAGACAGGCAAAATAAGATCCCTGAGTGTTCTAAATGACATGCATCTGGCTGACGTCTGATAGGGTAGTGTTTGTACCTACATAGCAGTTCCATAGAAAAAAAGCACTCATTATCTGCTTCCATAAAGACTACAGTCAAGAAAATCCTATGGAGCACAATTCTACTCTGAATGGGATCAGGATAAGCTGGATTTGACTCAGTGGCAATGGTTATTTTTCCTAAAGAGGTTGGAAAAAATTCAGTTCACTGTGGAAGCAAAATGTACACATGATAAATTTTGAGAGTAAAACTGGCAGACTGTACTACCAATTTTTATCAGCTTGAAAGGACTAGTTGATATCCATGAGTCAACTGAGCTTCTTGCTATCCTATATTTCAGTGAGACCACAAGCTCTGTCATGTCAATAGTTCATATTTACACTGTATTGCAACATGCTGAAACTTTAATACTCACAAAGGAAGTGAAAATCTATTTCCTTTTAATTCAGTAAACATACGTATGTGGCTTTTAATCTTGATTACATACTGGAATCACCCCATGAGCTTGAGAAAACACTGATGTGTATGTTTCAGCAACAGAGATTCTAACTTAGCTGTCTGTAGTATGGCCACAGGCACCAGCATTTTTAAAAAAACTCCCTTGATGATTTGAAAGTACACTCAAGTAGAGAATTGTTTCCCTGGTGGAACAGTGTTTAAGATTGTGGCTGTTAAATGAGTCAGCAGTTCAAGTCCACCAGATGCTCCTTGGAAACCCTATAGCGCAATTCTACTCTGTTCTATAGAGTTGCTATCAGTCAGAGTTGACTCTACAGCAACAGCATTGGTTTTTTTGGTTATTATTTAACAGAAAAACAGATTTTTTTAAATACATGCAAAAATCTTTTTTTTGTTTACCTTCAACATTTTTTAATAAGATGCATAAGGATAAAATTTATTTTTGTATTTATAGTAAGCAAAATTAATATTTCCTGTGATTGTTAAGCATGTAAACTCAGAAAGTCTTTCTCACCATATCTGCAAGCTCCTCTCTCATGTGGATGTACACTAACATTGGTCCAGCCTTTTGTTTAACATTTATCAATGTACAGAAAGGAAATCTAGGTGTGCTACTATAGGATCAGTGGCAGTGGGCTTTTGCTTTGGTGCTACTTAGGAGAGAATATAGGGATAGAATTACTTTTCCAATGTCTGTAACATGAAAATACAGTGAGAGGGTGTATCTATTTATTATCTTTCCCCTTGGCTACACACACATTATTGGAACATAAACTGTTACAATTTGATTTTATCCTTTTCAAAACTGTATTGATGTTTTCAGACAAGCGACTAAACACAACATTCCACATAAAAAAAGAAAAATTGACTATGAGACTGAAATCACAAAGGACCCATAATTACACAGTGGTTTAGTTAGACACAATCCATTTAGGGTTCAAAACAAAGGCTGTCAACACTGTAGATTACGTTGCTACTTAGTGAGTCAGTGAGTTACTTTTCACTGCCTCAAAGAAAGATTAATAACAGTAATGAAAAATAAAGCCTTGCAATACAAGTCTTCTACACACTTGTTTTTAAGAACTGTGGGAACTGCATTGACCTTTGAAGATCTATGTATGGTTACTGTATCCTCAATCATTAACATTCATGCCCATAGAAAAAATTCACTATTCTCCAATGCACACATGCAAAGAACCCCACGCAATGGAAAAGTGGTTCTTTCATGGTACCTGAAAAACTTGTGAGCCACAAATAAAGTACTTCTATATATGTTTATTTATATTTACACTGCCTTAAGGACTGCTAACAGTGAGTTCCTATAAGGCATAGTTACTCAGATAACTCAAATAAAAATTAGATTTTTGTTCAATTCCTCCAAACATCTTTATACCAAAACTTATAAGGATGCTGTGCTAGTCCTTGGCCTATTTACTATCGACTCCACTTCTTGCTGCTTCTTTTTATTTTAAGCATCATGAAGACTGGAGATTACTCTGCAGGACACGTTTCCCATATTTCATTGCTTTTTTTGCTTCTGTTTGAAATCAGACATTGTGCCTCTGGTGGGAGACTGCAGGACTGGAAGAAACAGAAAGCAAGTGAATTCCTTCCTCTGCCCATCTCCAGTTCTATAGACCATTCAGCTCTTTGCCTTGTGCCTTGAATATTCCTCGAATGTACTTTTTATCCTCTTTCTCAGTAGGCCTACGTCATTCAACAGACTGCTGTTGTTGTTAGGTGTCCTTGAGTCAGTTCCAACTCACAGCTACATACAACAGAAGGAAACACACTGCCCAGTCCTGCACCATCCTCACACTTACTGCTATGTTTAAGCCTGTTGTTGCAGCCACTATGTCAACCCATCTTGTTTAGGGTCTTCTTCATTTTATTAACCATCTACTTTAACAAGAACGACACAGTTTTCTGGGGGCTGATGCTTCCTGATAACATGTCTGAGACAAAGTTGAACCATCCTCACTTTTAAGAAGCATTCTGGCTGTACTTCCTCCAAGACAGATTTGTTTATTATTTTATCAGTCCATGATATCTTCAATATTCATTGTCAAAACCATAATTAAAATATATCAATTCCTTGGTCTTATTTAGTGATTATCTAGGTTTCACATGTATATGAGGCAATTGAAAATATTTGGGTCAGGTGCATCCTAGTCTGAAAAGTGCCATCTTTCCCTTTTAACACAGTAAAGAGGTCTTTTGCAGCAGATTTGCACAAAGCAGTATGTCCTTTGATTTCTTGACTGCTGCTTTCATGGGTGTTGATTGTGGATCTCAGTAAAATTTCACTCTTGACAACTTAAATATTCTCTTTGTTTATCATGATGTTGCTTATTGATCCAGTTACGAGGATTTTTGTTTTCTTTATGATGAGGTGAGATCCAGGCTGAAGAATACAGTCTTAGATCTTCATGAAGTGGTCTTCAAGTATTCTTCCCTTTCAGCAACCAAGCTGTGTGCCGTGCATATTACAGGCTGTAAATGACCACTCCTCCAACCATGATATGGTGTTCTTCTTAAAGTCCATCTGCTCAGATTATTTACTCAGCATATAGATTGAATAAGTGTGGTGAAAGGATATAACCCTGACACAGATGTTTCCTGGTTTTTCAACCATGCATTATCCCTCGGTTCTGTTACAACAACTGGCTCTTCATCTATATATAAGTTCCACATGAGCACGATTAAGTTTTCCAGGATTCCCAAACTTTGTAATGTTATTTATAATCTGTTATGATATTCATGGTACAATGTCTTCATCTTCACATAGTAAGTAAAATACAAATAAACATTTTTTCTGGCATTCTCTGCTTTCACCTAAGATCTGTCCAATACAGGCAATGATATTCCTCATTCTCCATCCTATTCTGAATCTGTCTTGAATTTCTGGCAGTTCCCTGTCAGTGCAATGCTGCAACCTTTTGTGAATTATCTTCAGCAAGATTTTAATGTTCTGAATCATGCAGTAGCCCATAGGAATCTTAGGAAAAAGAAAGGTCCATCTTATTTATCTGTGACTGTCTATAATCCAGTAATCTGTATGTCACTAAATATATTTAAAGAGATCAGATGCATAAAAATTTCACAAGGTAGGTTATTGTATGAATTACCAGATCATCTTCCCAACATATTTCAGTTTTGTTATAATCTGAGCTAAAAGAGAGAAACAAAAAACATTGTTGTTCAGTCAATTCAGATTCATAGCAATGCTATAAATGTTGAAATATCAGTTTTTATACAATGTTGCATAGCTTTAATTGATTTTTTCTAAGCTACTAAACCAAGGAAAAGAAGGGAAAAGTCATGAGAAAATGAATCTGCAAGTCATTCTATTATAATACCTTTTCCTTAAGGCTAAGTAACGTCATTCTTATCTGAACATATTGGAACAAGAACTGGTAGAAAAACCAATATTTACATCCCTGTTCTACCATTTAGGATCTATTAACAACTTCTCTAAATTTGTTTAGTCATTACCTACAGCAGAGTAAAATGCCAGCTACATCAATACCGTTAGACTTGTGGTGTGATCAATGAAATTATAAAGTGTAAGAAATAAAACTATTATTATATTATTCTCATTATGTATCATTGTATAGTATAAAGTTAGTAAAATATTTGCATTGTTCTTGTAGCTAATAGGATTCTGATCAATGACAAAGGCACTAATAAGGTGAACTGTATCCTTAATTCCTTGTGAATTGCCTGTTCTAGTCTTTTGGCCATTTTTGTATTGGTGATTTCTTGTTTTGTTTATAGCCTCTATATTTTTAGTTCTTTGTATCACAACTATATTAGCTCTTTGATACATGTGGTAATTTTTTTTATCACTTGTCATTTCTCTTTTCATTTTAGTTATTTTTTGCCATGCAAAGTTTCTTTCTTTTAATTTATGTATTCATTTATCAGTAATGACTTCTATTACATATGCACTATCATTACAGTTTGAGAACATTTCTCTTCATCCTTGGTTATAGAGACACTCAGTTGTTTTTTTTTTTAAATAACATTTTAGTCACTGATGTGGATCTTATTGTTTGCATTATGTGAGGTATGGAGCTAATTATATCTCTTCCCATGTGACCAACCAGTAAGCATCACTTATTGGTGCCAGCGCATTGATTTGTCTTCATTATCATATATTAAAGTTCCATGTATTCTTGGTTGCTCTCTATACTTACTCTCTGTTCTCTCTATACTATTTCATACTAGTTTTCTGTTTATCCATGCTCTGCATCACAGAGTTATAATTATAGAACTTTATACTGTGTTCTCATACGTGGTAGGACTAGTTCTCCTATATAACTTTTTTCTTTTCCTAGCTATTCTACCTTAATTCTTAAAATAAAAATTTCCCCCTGTGAACACTTTTCTTCATTCTGATTTTATTTTTCTTGTACAAAATACAAACAAATGAAAAACCTCATTGTGACTGAGCTGATTTTGACTCATGGCAGCCATAGAAGATGGAGTAGAATTGCTCCACAGGGTTTCCAAGAAGCAGCTGTTGGAGTGAAACTGCAGATGTTTTTGGTTAGCAGTCATATTGTTAACCACTGTGCCACAGGGGTTCCTTTTATTGTACATTCCCTCTAGATATTTCAGTACGCTTATTGTTTAGTACAGTTTAAAGTAGTTCAGTCTTCTTTAAATGTAAAGTTTATATATAGTAAAGTACACAAATTTCAAGCGTACATTACCTAAGCTTGGATAGAAGGAGTCCCCTGATGGCACAGCAGTTAAAGTACTCAGCTGTTTACCAAAAGATCAACAGTTCAAATCTACCAGCTACTCCAAAAAAGCAAGATGAAACAGTCTGACTTGGCAAAGACTTAAAGCCTTGGACACTCCATAGGCAGTTCTACTCTGTCTTATATGGTTAAAATGAGCTAGAATCAACTTGACAGCATTGGAGTTGGATTAAACTTTGATACAAGCATACATCTGTATAACCCAAAATGTTATGAAGATACGAAAGATTATCATACCCACAAAAAAATTCTTCACAAGCAATTTTTGTTCCCCAGAGTGTCAGCTACTGCTCTCTGTGTGTTTCCATCATGTGATTATTTTGCTGTAGTATTATATAATATGTACTCATTTGTATAATGCCTCCTTCTCTTTCAACACTAGCCAAAAGTTGGTAGTTTGAGAAGAAATGCCTGGCAATCTGCTTTGGAAGTTGAAAGTCTTGAAAACCCTACGGGTAAGTTCTATTTTGCAACACATTGGTTCATCACAAATGGGAAATGACTAACCAAAAGTAATAACATACATACACAAAGAACCAAAAAACTAGGTGTCTCTTTTTACCTAAAATTCTGAAGAACAACTTTATTACTGACCATTTTCTGAATTTTATTGAATAACTGAAGTCAAGCCACTTTCCATATATCAGTTCCTCTCTTTCCATCATTAATTTGCCTCAGAAAGGTTTTAAGTCTCATTGTTACTGGTAAATGTAACATAAAATACCACACCTCAGTAATTGCAAGCGACATGAAATATATCTATTCTTAATTTCAATGTGATATTAGCTAACAGCAGCCACCATTGTGACTGAAGAATAAGAATCCTGATGATAAATACTTCTATCTGCAATAATTTCCAAATGATTTATTAAAAAAAATAATGAATTCTAGCAAAACAAACAAGCTATTCATCTAAAGTTGCATACTGTAAAGAAAAGGTAATATAATTACACCCAAATAGATTTGTTATCTGCCTAGCAGCTTTTATGTTGTTGATCTCTATTGTATTGAGATGTCTAACATACGTTATATGTTTATTTCATTTTCATGATTAAAAAGTTTCACATATTTATTCTACCAAAAAATAGAAAACTCAAGTGTCAGAGTAAGAGTTTCTCTTTTAAAACCATATTTAAAATTTAAGACTATCTAATTAAATGCCTATAAATGGATGCTTGTACAGTTTTACACACTTTGAAAATTTTATCTTCAAACAAATTAGACAAAAGCTATATTTTTTTGTTTAAAAAATAGAAATTACATACTTAAACCAAGTATTTCTCTCTTGCTTCTAACCAAACTTGGAAAAAAAATCTTAATTTAGTCCCCATGATGACTGAATTAATCAACATGGCCTTCTCCTTTGTCCTTAAATCCATTGGTTAAAGACCAATTTAAAACAAAAATTCTGTTCGCTTCTTTTGTTTACATTCATATCTCCTACAACCACAGTGATGGTGCCCTTTGCTAATGCAACCTACTGCACATACTCACACTTTCTGAACCAGTTCCTGGTTTAAGAGACAACCTATATTCCTTCACTTTCTTTTTCAGAAACAGTTCTGCTCTGTCCTATAAGGTAGTTATGAGTTGGAATTGGCTTGACAGCACATAGCAACAACAGTCCTGAGATACAACCAACTTGGGTAATCTGGTATTTCTTATTCATCAGTTTCCACACAGGTTAGACTCCTGGTACCAGCAATGGGGCTTATTCCCTGTAGAGTTAGCCCAATTTCTCTGCAGGAAAATTACGCTGTTAGACAAATTTGGGGTCATAATGTGGAAATAAGTAGAGCCAGTCAAGTGCCGTCGAGTCGGAAGCAGACAGAAATGGAAAATGACCGCTATCTGGACATACTAAGGAAACAAGACCGTTAAGAACTATGTTTCTTGGTACCATGAGCAAAGTTCTCTGTGAATACATTTACTACAACTTCATTTTAAGTTATATTTATCATAGAATTTCTAGAATAATGTTACTTTTAATTTTACAGGTAAGAGAACTATATAACACGACAAGTCTCACAAATAGTTGGTAGATACGCTGAGACCAGAATACAGGTCTCTGAACTCCCTTATCAGTAACTTAACTGGCCACTAATGTGTATCCCAGCATCACTGGGAGAAATTTCCTCACAAAATTCAAATATTCTACATATTAAAACTAGTGAAGTATAGCAACAAACAAAAACAAAAGTAACAGTCCAGGTCAACAATCCTTTCAGTGGTTTATAAAAATTTGCTGTAGGGGTTAAAATAACATAGGGCACTTCATTTCATATTTTATAGAGTCAATCCTTATCTGGTTCTTCTATTATTAAACCCCCTTTATCTTTCATGACAGTGGCTGTTCAGAATATACTTTCACTGAAACAACATAGAATAGATGAGAAAAAGAAGAAAATATTTCAAAGATCTCTCTCACTAACCAATAATCTAAATTACTATGTAATTTTGTACAGCACTATTGTACGAATTTAAGTTTTATCTATATTAGATACTGGATTTCATGAAGGTTTCTTAAAACACAAGATTTGTAGACAAAATGTCCAATACTTGGATCTTTATTTAGTGAGCGTGAGATCAACCTGTAGAGTGTGCAAAGGGAGCAGTCAGGTGGAGACTGCATACACCGAGAACACACAATGAGGAGAAAAGATAAAAATGGTGCATTTCCCTAAAATGTTAGAAAGAGGCAGCCACTCAGAGCACATCAAATTTGACAAAGTATGACAAAGTTTGAATTAGGATAACTGTAGAGGAACTACCAACTACTGCAGAGAAACACTGGGGTAGTTTCCCCATTCTATGTGAGCACAACAGGGAGTTCTCCCAGGACAAAAGAAACACCATCGTGTGCCCTATTTCAGTCACTAAAAAACAGAGCAAAACAAACAAGAAAAAACAGTGAATTTCTATTATAAAACAAATAAAGGATATATTTATCCAGTACAAGAACATTTTTCATTTTAGTGTCACTCTTTGTGCTCCTAAAGAAAGGTTTCTGCATTATTAGGCAGGTTTTCAAGAGTGGTGAACAAAGTTAGTTCTTGAAATGTAACTTTTTTTTTCTACATGCTGCAGGGAGGAAAGAGTTGTTACTGGAATCAATTACTGGAATTCTCAAGTAGAATTCTTTTTTAATTTTCCCAAAGAGAACTTTTTGCAGATGTGACTGTCAAATTAGTAAATAGTAAGTCACTCCTCTCTCACATCTCAAATGATATCTTATTTTGTAATTACGGATTTTGGATTTGGAGAATAGCATCAACCTCAAGTCAACCCTCAAAACAAATAACTACGTGCATAAGAAATCAATTTAATTCAATAAAGTACTTTATTGAGGAATTATTCTAATACAAATAAAAATTATGATAGACGTTGACTTAGAATATAGTACAGGGAACAGGACTGACAAGTTCTGTTAGAGTTCCTATCACAGAGATCCTTCATGATTCTCATGAGACGAGATTACAGAGACAAACGTGGGGGCCAGGCATCAGATTAGAGAGTCTAGGATAGCAAACTGGAGGTGAATAATAAGGATAGTCAGTATAGACTACTTTCCCTACCATCCTGGCTGATAAGAAAAATAAATAATGCAACAACAAAGGAAAAATCAGGGTCAAAATTCAAGGTCAATGAAAGTCATATTTGTTACATATGGGTTTGTTTACCCATCTATTTTTAAGATAGAAACCATGTAAAAATGTTTATAGGTTGCAGAAGAAGACAGCAGGAAAGGAGGATCTGAAGACTGAGGAAAGAAATGTGGTTAATGTCTCCTCTCTATGGCTGATACTAGAACATACAGGGAATCTCTCTGTTCATGGTAAGTCTCCTCTTGGTTGAATGTCAGCCCCCCAGGCTAACTACACAACTCCACTGATGAAAGTTGGACCATTATTTCTTCAGGTTCACTGGTTTATGTATTTGACCTTTTACTGTCCAGCTTCTTTGTCAAATCTCTATTTTCTTTATTGCTTAGAGTCTGACCTCTGATCTATGCTGATGTGACATCCTGATGTCTTGGGAACTAAAATATCTTCATGATCCCACAGTATGCTTGTTAGATGCTCCCTGTCTAAGTGATATACCTGATCTTTTGCTGCAATATATACCTTCTATATCTGTAATGCTTTCCTGTCATTCTTCACAATTTTGTATACTATCAACTAAGCAGACATAAATTCTTTTTGAAAACATCTTAAAGTGTACGTCTGAAGAGGGCATAAACACATACACACACACATATGTGTATATTATTTTCTACTTTAAATATTTCTATGAAGTTTTACTTTATTGCTATTTTCTTGTCAAAAAATCATGAACATGCATTATACTTTGAATCATGAAAAATAAAGTTCATCTTAACATGGCATAATGCTCATGTCCCTAGAATGCTAATTCCTTAGCAAGGGATTTTTTAAAATAGATATACCTAAAGGTTTGTGTACATAATGGAATCATCAGAATCAGCACAGTGCATAAAACTCATGATGCTAACATTGCCAGAAAATAGTTATAATACTGTTTGAGGTCACAGAAATCAAGAGGTACATAAATCACAACAGAACATGTGATACATAAACAAAAACATTGCTGGTTCCCTTTCTTTCCACTGATTTCACAATTATACCCTCAAATCAAATACACTGTTTTCCAATTGTATGGCCAGATGTAACCCCCTCCAGAAATAGTGCTTTTCCCATTTTTATGTTCCAAAAAAAGAAGTAAAATGTGAGCTATGTGCTACATAGAGTATTTCTCTGTTTGAATCTGAAGTTTATAATTTATTTGTTATTTGTCAAGCATTTCCTTGATGTTATTCAAGAGGCAAGCCAAATTATAACATGTTCTTTAAACTTCCAGTAACATAAATATATTAGTATTTTAGGGAGATAGAAGCAACTTGAATAGGTTAACAAATGTGATAAATAGAAATATAGGGAAGGTATCTCATATACCTGCCTTTTTAAAGAATTCTAAACAAATAAAAATAATTTATCTTTAATTTTCTCAATAAATGTATGGTAAATATCCATTTAGAGTGGTTATCCTGAAACTCTACAAACTTCTAACATACCAAAAACAAAATAGAACTTCAAAATTTGAACTTTCCTAATTTAATCTCATTTTAACAAATAAAAGGGTAAAATTCAGAGTATTTTTCAAATAGCAACCATTTATTTTTCAAATAGAAACCATTTATATTTCAAATTGATCTTCTTTTTCCCATGGTCAACAAATAGAAAAACAATTACAAGAAATCTGTTACATATGGAGGAAATAGCATCCATGACAACTGTATCTTCTATATCTTGTGAATTTTATTGAATATAATTCAAAATCAATCAATTTTTATATCTAGATAATGATAGATTCAGAAGTATGTCAGGAAAATGACTCTCTAGTGTTCCATTATTCAATATGAATAGGTTTTTAGATTTTAAGAACATAGACTTTCACTCACGTCTTCAGCTGTCACAATTCATATTGACAGCATACTCTGAATCTAGTATAAATATTAAATGTTCCTGGGGAATTTCAAAACCCAAAAAAGTGTAGTATTAATATTTTAGATGTTACTATTTGTAAGAAAATGTACAAAAGGAACATGTAAGAAAAAATCCTAGGAAATAAATACATGTATGTGAACATACATATCTGTACCTATACAGACATATATATGTACACATGTACTCATATATATTTGCACATGTATATGTATATACATTACATAGATAATGACGTATATCTATGTAATAAATATCAGAAATAGGATAACAAAGAATGACATATAAAAAATATGCCTAAGTTCACTGCAGTATAAGTTGAAAAACATTAAAACATACAGTAAAACCTGTGAAAGCCATAACCCGTGTAAGGCAGGAATCTGTCAGAAAGGGAAACTCAAATGTTTCCACTAGTAGATACTGATGGAACAGCCGTAAAACTGCATTCTGTCCAAAGTGGAATACTTGCAAAATCCAGAAAAACAAGGTAATTCCATCAAGTTCCAGCTCTCACAGCTTTTTTGTACTTTTACAAATGTCACATAAATACCAAGATGCTTTTCATTTTATATTTTTAATATTTCATCTGTTTCTTAATATAAGATTTTAAAACCTACCCTGCTGCTAAGCAGAAGGTTGGCAGTTCTATCCTGTTCTATAGGGTCATTATGAGTTGGAATTGACTCAATGGTAGTGAGTTCGGCTTCCTGACTACAAAAATATTTGATAAGAGTTTATTATACCCTTAATTTTAGGCTATGACACCTAACATTACAAGAGCAAAGCTCTAAGGTAAGAAGGGAGAAACCAAAAAACCTTTAGCAAAATGCTTCATTTTAAAATGTACTGTAAATTTGTGATTTCAGACTTTAAAAATGATCCATTTGCTCCCACAACCATTCACTAGGTAAACATTTGTTTATGTACCAAATTCTCCCCTAATCGCTAAAGTTTCAGAGGGAAAAAAAAGAGAAGAATTTTTCACTTAAGAAGATTTAAAGGGGAGAAACAGAAATAAATTTATTATTAGAAGAATTCAAAGTTTTAGAAGACTTAACAGTATTAAAATTATCTAAGACTTTGTAGTCTTAGAATATAGATAGAATGCTCCCTAGGACCAAAGTACCAATCTTCCATCCTCAATTTGAACACTTAATGAGGAAAAATCAGTAATTAGAGAAGGATACCATGTTTGGTAAAGTAGAACAACCACAAAAATGAGACAAACCTTCAGTGAGACGGCTTGACATAACAGACCAGAAAATGGGCTCAAACATATCAAAAAATTATGGAAACGATAGAGGACTAGGCCATTTTTCATATTGTTATACATAAGGTTGTCATGAATTGGAGTTGACTCTATGGCAGTTAACAACTAAAGGTGACAAAGAGAAGTAAATACTATGGGTTTTGATATTGGCATGCTCAGAGAACAACGGACTACATAGAAGCGTATCTAACATAAAACGTGGTAGACAGATAAGAATATATCATGAACAGGTATTGGCTAGACTAAAAAGACATTTCAGACAGAACAAAACAGATGCATGGATATTTAGAAGCATAGGAAAGTAAGTCTGTTACAAGGAAAGTGCCAAGGGACAAAGAGGTAGTCCAAAGGCCAGATCATAAAGGGTCTGCCACATCGCCGTCAGGCACGAGATTTTTTTATCCATTGTGCCAGTAAAGCAGAGAGGTGAGATGACCAGATTGTCGTTTTAGGAAGTTTAATCCGGTGGCAGAAAAGAGTAGATGGAAAGGAGGTCACAGTGGAGTTCAGCTATTCAAGAATCTTAGCAGCACGTGACAGGAATCTAGCTCAAATTAGTTAAGGCACAAAAGGAGAATATGTCCTCACACATAACTGCAAACCCAAGTGTAAAAATGATGAGGGAATAGCATCCGGCCACCTCATTTAACTTTACAAGGGGGAATCAGCTTAAGACTGATTCCTGTGAGGTGGAGGGCAGGCATGTCTCCTCTCTCCCATCTTTTCACCCACTCTCAGACCACCTAACCCTCTCACAGCACCCTCAGCTTCTTTTATGAATTTGTTACTTCCTTGTAATGGCCACAAAGAACACATAGACAACACTCATGATTCAGTGCCTTATTGGGGAGTAACAGGTTACAATCCAGGTTCAGGAACACTCAGGAAACAGTTCTTCCATCAGAACAGTCTCTTCTCAACTGTGCCCACAGACCGGCCTCCCTCTGACCCTTTGGCCTCTGCCCTGCTGGGCCAGTGTCACAAAGCTCTTTTAGCTCTGCTGGTAAGTGCTCTGAAGTATCCCACTTGTCAAGCAAGGCTCCTGCCCCAAAGTACTTCCCTTTCACACTCCATGGGAAGCCCACTGAGCCATGTCCTCCTGGTCTCCCTGGTGCTGTTTATCTGCCTCCGCTTCTTGCTGTCTTAAATGCTACAGCTCTCTCAGCCATCTCAAAACTAACATATCCAACACTGAACTATCAAACCTGCCATTCATCTAGTTTTCAACATTTCTAAAAATAATACTTAACATCCACCAACTTATTTAAACCAGAAACCTAGAGTCATTTCCAACACTACTACCACACATTCCAACTCTGTCAAATCCACTCCCTAAATGCATCTCAAGTTCATTGTCTCTTAATTATCTTCAGAAACCCCGGTGGTGAAGTGGTTAAGTACTACAGCTGCTAACTAAAAGGTCAGCAGTATAAACATGCCAGGGAGTCCTTGGAAATTCTATGGGGCAGATATACTCTGTGAACAGAGTTGCTCTGAGTCAAAATTGACTCAATAGTAATGGGTTTGGTTTATGTATCTTCACTATCCCTTCTTAGTTCAAACTACCCTAAATTCCTCACCAGTACTAGAAAAATAGCTTCCTAAAGGATTTCTCTGTCACTGTATTTATTATCAAGTCCAATCTATTTTTCCTATACCACTGAAACTTATATTTTAAAAATTATTATATCATTTCCCAGAGGGAAACTGTTAAATAGCTGTCATTATATTTACATGAGATTCTGTTGTTAGTTGCCATGGAATCTGCTTAACCTCATGGTGACCCAATGTACAACAGACTGAAACACTGTCAGTCAAGTGCCATCTTTACAATCCTTGACAGTCTCAACTTCACTGTTGTGGCCAGTGTGTGTTTTGAGTGCCTTTCAACTTTGGGGCTCATGTTCCAGAGCAAGATTGGACAATATTCTGCTGTAATCAGTAAGATTTTTTACTGGATCATTTTCAGAATTAGATCACCAGGCCTTTCTTCGTAATCTGTCTTCCAGTTTAAAAGGTCCACTGAAATGTATCCACCAGGTAGGTATTTGAAATGTCATTGGCGTAACTTCCAGTGTCATAGCAATACATACGCCATCACAGTATGACAAACTAACAGAAGAGCAGTGGTACATGAAATACAAAATCCTTAATATAAAGACTCTGCATAAAAATGAGTCCTAGCTACCTCTAAAATCATGATGATACTCTCTCAGTAATTTATATGCTTAGGCACATTGGCCCTCATTGAATTCTTCCAATGTGTCATGATATTTCTAGCTTTAAGACAGTCTTTTTCTTCAGTTTCGAATTTTATAGACCATTGTCAACTGACTAGATGCTAGCCATACTACTGACCTCGGATTAAATACATGTTCTTTAGAGTGGCATAAATATATACTAATCCAAGTATACAGTATTCAAAAAAAGTGGGTCCCTTCAAAAGGTATTCTTTTTGACAGTATCTTTTCTCTTCCTATACTCTATTACCACAACTTATAACTATAGGTCTATTTTGTGGTTTAGTTGTTTAATGCCTGTTATGGATTGAATTGTGTACCACCAAAGTATCAGTCAATTTGGTTAGGTCATGATTCCCAGTATTTTATGATAGTCCACCATTTTGTCACCCGATGTGATTTTCCTATATGTTTTGCAAATTCCGTCTCTATGAGGTTGATGAGTTGAGATTAGTGACAGTTATGTAAACTCCATCTATAAGATTAATATACAGTTTAAACCAATGTCCTTGGAGACATAAAAGAGAAAATTCAGCAACGAGATGGGAAACCTCATACTACAAAGAAAACAGAGGCAGGAGCACATACTCTTTAGACCAGGAGTCCTTGAGCTGAAAAGTTTCTAGACCAACAGATTGATGACAGAGGCCTTTGTCCAAAGCTAGCAGAAAGGGCAAGTCTTCCCCTAGAATTGATACCCTGAATTTGGACTTCTAGTTCACTATATTATGAGAGAATAAATTTTCTCTGTTGAAGCCATTTACTTGCATTTCTGTTATAGTGGCACTAGATAACTAAGACAATATCTTTCTTAAATAACTTGTAAGCCCAATGTGGAAAAGACTCCTTCTAGATCAATAACACTGTATGACAATTGTCTAGCAAATTGTAGGGGTTAGATAAGGACACATAAATATATAACATGGTACTATAATTTGAAATGTACCTTATATCTTATCAACAAACATGGGTGGCATTTCCCAATAATTAAAAATTCATAAAGTATTTGAGAAACACCAAAAACAAGGAAATGAAAACTGAGAACACTATTGAAAAATCCAAGTATTCCGGGAGGGGCCAAGATGGAAGACTAGACACACATCTTTTAGATTCCATCTGAGGACTAAGGCCTGGAATGATAATTGAACAGAGCAATGTGGACATCTGGGAAGCCCTAGGATCTGGCATAGGGATGTCAGACTGGACTGTGTGGCAGTAACAAGGTAATTACCTCCCTCAAAGACAAGGAGGCTGTTGCTCCTGCTGACTCACCATTTGGAGGACTATAGGTACTGACACCTTCCTTGCTATCTGGAAGGTGGGGACTGGGCATGAGCTGGCTAATATGCTGAACTGCAGCACTTATGTAAATAGTGTATAGTGTAACAGAGAGACTATATGTGGAATAGCCACATATTAAGAGCCCAGCTGCTGACTGAGATTACCACTGCCCCTCTACCCTACCTTTTCTGTACTGCATCATAGATTCTGCTGTTTCACAGCAGGAAGGACAGCTCAGGTGTGACACCATCATGGCCAGCTGCGAGGTGGAGTCACCCAGAGGGGCTAATTCTCAAGCTGGGAAGCAGTGCCTGTCTAGAAAGTGCATCTCCAACAGTAAGATTGTGTTTAGGATGGTGGTGGCTAGAGGTACAGATGGGGCCTGGCAGAGGGTGGCAGCAAGGGCATAATCCCTCACTCCTTTGAACCATGTCATAGCATCTGGGGGCAGTCTACAAGGTGCTTTTGTTGTCAGTCAGAAGGCGGGGTTTGCCACACTTGATGGTCTGACTGATTTTGGTAGCTGTTGGACAGCTCCACATTTAGCAGTAAAGTACCTTTTTAAAATTAAACTACTGAGAGAACTGACAGCTGAGTGCCTGGCAGCATCTACTCCACCCTTCACTGATCCACATCATAGCATCAGCTGGTGGCCCTCCAGACTCCAAAAGTAGGGAGCCACCTTTGCCAGCAAGGAGGCAGAAACTGCAGCCCCAGAGAGCCCACCTGGGGCCAGTCACTAGAGTATGCAGAGATCGCTGGAGAACAACTACCCTCTTAGAACTATAACTCAGCTCCTGCTGAGAAAACACCAGATGAACCAAACAGCTTCTAGGTGGTGTGTAGGCAAATATCCATGGGTAACGATTTAAAGAAACAGTACACCATGGCTCCAGAACTCTCAAAATAAAGAATCAAAAAACTTCCTAGATGAAGAAAGCTTTCTGAAATTATTAGAGGTCAAGTAGAAAAGAATTATACAGAGAGCCCTCCTAGAGATTAAACAAAATGAGCCAGCCAAGTGCTGTTGAGTTGGATCCAAACAAAACGAAGCAGAACAAAATGTAAAATTAAGCAAGCTATGTGAACTGATGGAACAGCAATGATCTGAAATCCAGCACATCAATAATAAAAATTACAGAATTAGATAATTCAATCCAAAGCCAAAAGAGTTGAACTGAGGAGTTGGTAGCCAGCATTAGCCAGCTTCAGAATAGAGCAACTGATACCAGCATTAACAAGGAGAAATCAGAGAAAAGAAATAAGAAAAATGAAGAAGTATTAACAAACATGTGAGACTCTATTAAGAGGAATAATCTACAAATAATTGGAGTTCCTCAGCAAGGAAGGATAGCTGAAAATACAGAGTATTGTTGTAGAGTTTCTGACAGAAAACTTCCCTGAAATTATGAAAGAAGAGAACATAGACATCTAAGATGCATATCAAACACCACAAAAACTAAACCCTAAAAGAAAGACATCAAGACATATTATAATCAAGCTTAATAAAATAAAACATAAAGAGAGGCTCTTAATGGCAGTGCAGCTTAAAGCAAAGCCCTGCAGGCTTTCTTCTGACTTCTCAGAGGAAATGATGTTGGCAAGGAGGCAGTGGGATGACACATTCAAACCCCTGAAGGAGAAAATACTTCCAACCAAGAACTATGTATCTTGCAAAACTGTCTCTCACATATGAAGATGAAATTTAAAATATTGACAGATAAACAGAAGCTCTGAGACTTCATAAAAACCACACTCAAACTACAAGAAATACTGAAAGAAGCTCTTTGCTTAGAAAAACAAAAATATCAAGTGTATACTTAAGGAGGCAATGCAAGACACAGCACACAGAATCCTACTCAGATAAGTCACAAAGCTCAATCAAAGCTATAATATTAAAAGAAGGGAACCAGTGGTCATACCATGAAAAGGACAACATCGTCACACTTAAAATAGGGATATATTATTGTAGTTATAACCCTTTCAGATGGAGAGGAAATTAAAAAGATATGCAGAAGTTAAAGTCTGGTTTAAACTTAGAATAGTAAAGGGGATCAGAAGGGTAGCCACAAAGCAAAATAACAGTGTGACATATCAAAACAAGAAACATAATGCAGGAGTCTCAGTAAACACAAAACAAACACTGAAAAAGATGCAAAGTCAACCCATAAAGAAGAATGACCCAGAACAGAATATTAAGAGCAACATAGAAAACATCAACAACACAAAAATAAAATAAAGGCATCAAAACAATAGCACTAAACAAATAACTACCAAATATTCAGTGAACTTCGTTTATCTAATTTTTTTGACATGAGCATGTCAGAAATATAAAATACTTGAATATCATCTTGTTCTTGTATGAAAACTAGCAAGATAGGCTGACATAATTTCATCCTTAAATAATTTAAAATGTACTAATTTTGTCAATGGAGATATGGATGTGATTGGAATTCTAGAAACAAACATTTATTACTGAGAAACAATGCCAAATAACACACTGAGGATGCAAAGCATTTTTGAAAAGTGGGATTTTCTACAACTTTTTACTGGAAACAACTTTGTCTAGCAGAACTGGAAAGACGAAATAATACAGCCCTTATGTAAATAATGGGAACCCCAGTGGTATAGTGGCTAAGTGCTATGACAAAGTGCTAAACAAAATGTCAGCAGTTCAAATCCACCAGGCTGTCCTTGGAAACTGGGTGTGGCAGTTCTACTCTGTTCTATAGGGTTACTACAAGTCAGAATCTACTGGACAGCAATGAGTTTGGTTTTTATTGATTAATTTATTTTGTGGTATGTAAACAATAGAAGATAGTAAGAGTTAATTAGTTTAAAAAATAAGATTAGAAACCACAAGAAAATCTTTAGTAGAAGGTAGAGGACACAGTACAATTTGCTGAGGTGAATTCTAATTTACCAATTTAGTCAGAAGTTATTAACACAAGCTTCATCCATTGGGTTCTATTCCCTGAAATTATACAAGAAAAAAATTGGCATTTATTTGCATACACGCATTTTACTTGGGAAAAAGCTACTTAGCTTTTTTAAAATTCTCCACTGAGGTCTGTGACCTGAAAAAAGGTCAACAGCAAGCACTACGACCAAACCACAATGTATCCTGAGATTTAATTAAATTGGCTTTTATGAAGGATTTTGGTATTCTTGTTTTACCAACCAGAAAAGTCATTTACTTCCATTTACTGATACTCTTTTTCTTCTCTCTGAACCTGTACAACACTTCTCCCTTTCTCTTTCTCATAAAACAAGAATTCGTTCTAATTTTGTTGTTATACACAAACACAGAGATGATTCTGGTTCTATAATCTAAAACTATGATCTAACCAGATCAATGTTTACAAAATCACACAGAAAATATTAAGAGAAAATACAGACAAACTCGTTAAGCTCTCCTGTAATACTATGGGTACCCCTTGCAGCTTGACAGACAGACAGTGAATAGAAGTAAAATTAATGTCTACTGTTTTACACATCTATGTAAGTAATATATTTACAAATCTCATTATAAAAATTCAGAGGAGCAGAGTCAAGATGGCATACTAAACACAAGTCTCCCTAAATCCCTAGGAAACCAAGATCTGAAGTGATAATTAAATGGAGCCTTCTGGATACCTAGTGAACCTTAGGATGCGGCATAGAGCTGTTAATTTGGACTTCGTACAACTGAATGCAAAACCTCCTCTCTTTTGCTGACTCCACTCAGCAAATGCAGGCATGCACACACTGAAGGTAACTCACCATTTTAATTTTTTTTTCTCTGTCTTAGCTGGCGGGTGGAGCTGGGACTTGACTAGTCACTAATCTGAGATGCACTGCTACTGCGATCAGAAGGTGAAACTGCCATATTTTGAGAGCCCAGCTTTGGAATCTGTATATTTCAGCACTTTTGGCCTCTCTTTCTGCCTCTGCCTAATAGTAGCCAGTACTCAGATGGTGGCAAGCTCGTGTGGGGCACCAACTTGATCCACTGGGAGGCAGATACATCCATACAGAGGCCCGAGCTGGACTTAGTTCCTACACTGGGAGGCAGCACCTGCCTAGGGGAGAGTGCTTCTCAGGCAGAAAAGCAGTATTCTACACAGTGTTGTCTATGACTGTGGCCCAGCAACAGAGCCAGTGGACTGCGCATCTCTGCACCTTTGGCCTCTCTTTCCGCCTTCACCAGAGAGTAGCCTGGTCCAAGGCAGGTGGTGAGCTTGTGCGGGACACCATCTTGTTACACTGGGAGGCAGAACTACCCATACAGAAGCCTCAGCTGGACCTCATTCCTGGGCTGAGAGGCAGCGCCTGCATGGAAAGGGCTTTTCCAGCACAAAAGCAGTATTCTACACAGTCTCACCTACAGCTGGGGCTGACAGCAGAGGCCAGCAGAACACTAACCTTTCTGTATTTTCAACTAGTTTATAACATCTGGGGTTTGATATAGTGGTGCTTACTTTGCCCGCTAGGAAAAGGGACCTATACACCTGAAAACATGACTGACTTTGGAAGTTGTCAAATACTTTTTACCTCTCATTTTAAGTCACCCTAGAAAAACAACTGCAGTTGATCCTCACAGCATCTCTTCTAGCCTCTGTTGACTCACATGATGCCCCAAAAGAAATAAACTCTGGAAAAAAATGGTAGCCAAGAAATCACCTATGGCTTCAGAAGGCCCTTAATAGAAAGCACCTCAGAATTTACTAGATGAAGATGCTTTTCTGAAACTATCAGAAGGTGAATACAAAAGGATTATATGTAGAGCCCTTCTAGACCTCATACAAAATGCAGCTGACCAAAACGGAAAATTAAGCAAGCTGTTCAATCTGATGGAACACCAGTACTCTGAAATCCAACAGATCAAGAATAAAATCAAAGACATAGAAACTTCAGTTCAAAACCAAGAAAACAGAATGGAACAAATGGAAAATAGACTTACTGATTTGGAAGACAGAGCTACTGACTCCAGCATCTATGAGGAGAAATCAGAAGAAAGAAACAAGAAAAATGAAGAAGCATTAAGAAGCATGTGGGACTCTATTAACAGGAACACTCTTCGATTAATTGAAGTTATTGAACAGGATGAGACACCCGAGAACACAGAGAATATTGTTGTTGAGCTGCTGACAGCAAACTTCCCAGTAATTCTGAAAGAAGAGAATATAGATATTCAAAATGCATATTGAATGCCACTCAATACAGATCTCAAAAGAAAGACTTCAAGATATATTCTAATCAAGCTTCACAAAATGAAACATACGCAGAAACTCTTAAAAGCAGCAAGACTTAAAGCAAAGCTAACATTCAGAGGGAAACCCTGTAGGCTTTTATTGGGTTTCTCAGCAGAAACAACACTGGCATGGAGACAGTGGCATGACATATTCAAAGCCTTAAAGGAGAAGAACTTCCAACCAAGAGTTACATATACTGCAAAGCTCTCTTTCAAATACAAAAATGAAATTAAGACATTTACAGATAAATAGAAACTCAGAGACTTTATAAAAACAAACTAAAGCTACAAGAAATACTGAATCTCTGGCTTAGAAAAACAAAACCACTAACTTTGTATTTTAGAAGCAAATACAGGACATATCACCCAGAATCCTACTTAGTTATAGAAGGCTCCAAACTCAATCAAAGCTATAATAGTGAAAGAAATAACCCAGTGATCATATGAAAACCAAGATGTCATCATATTAAAAAGAGGGATGTACTACAGTCATTACATAGTCCTTCCAGATGGAGAGGAAGTTGATAAGAATGGTAGTAATTGAAATTGGGTTTACACATAGTTTATTAAGGGGGATCAAAGGAGCAGTCAAAGCACAATTAAGATGCAACATATCAAATCAAGAAACATAATACAGGAATATTAACAAACAGAAAACCAACCTTGAAAAAGGTGAAAAATCAACTAACAAAGAAGAAAGTCCCAGAACAGATTAATAAGAACAACATAGAAATCATCAACACAAAAATAAACATATCACAATGGCAGCGCTGAACACACACCTATCAATAATCACATAGAAAATGAATGGACTGAATGCTCCAGTAAAGAGATACTGAGTGACATCTTGGATCAAAAGACAAGTCCCATCCATATGTTGCCTACAAGAAACTCACCTTAGACTTAAAGATAGGAACAATCTGAAAATTAAAGGATGGAAGAATATATATCAAGCTAACAATGAATAAAGAAGAGCAAGTATGGTGATTCTAATCTCAGATAAAATAGATTTTAATGTAAAATCCACCGTTGTGGACAAGGATGGACACTATTTATTTCTGAAAGGTTCAGTACACAATCAGGACTTAGCAATATTAAATATTTATGCACCTAATATTAGAGCACCTAAATACATTGAAGAATTACTGGCTAAACTCAAAAAGTAGATAGATCACTCCACAATAATAGTGGGAGACTTCAACACTCCACTCACAATATTGGACAGATCATCTAGAAAAAGGCTCAATAAAGACACAGAAGACCTTATTGCCACAATTAACCAACTAGACTTCATCAACATATACAGAACTTTCTATCCAGCAGAGGACAACTACACTTTCTTCTCCAGTGCACCTGGAAGATTCTCCAGAATAGACCATGTGTTAGGACATAAAGCAATTCTCAACAAAATCCATACCACTGAATTAATGCAAAGTGTCTCCTCAGATTATATAGCCACAAGAGTTGAAATCAATAGCAGAAAAAAAACACAGATAGAAAGTGGAACTCATGGAAAATGAACAACAGCTTGTTCAAAATCCATGGGTTATAGAAGAAATCAAGGGTGAAATCAAGAAATTTATGGATTCTAATGAGAATGAAAACACTTCCTACTAGGATGTATGGGATACAGCCAAAGCAGTGCTCAGTGGTCAGTTTATCTCCATAAATGCACAAATCTAGAAGGAGGAAGGAAACTAACCCAAAGAACTAACCCTACAGCTTGAACAAGTAGAGAGAGAACAACAGAGAAACCCCTCAGGCACAAGAAGAAAACAGATCATAAAGATTACAACAAAATTAAATTAATTAGAGAATAGAAGAGAGAACAGAAGAACACTTGAAAAAATTGAAAAGACCAAAAGCTGGTTTTTAGAAAGGATCAACAAAATTGACAAACCATTGGCTAAACTTACTACAGAAAAACAAGAAAGGAAACAAATAATCCAAATAAGGAATGAGAGGGGAGTTGTCAAAGCAGATCCAACAGAAATCAAAAATATCATAAGAGAATACTATGAAAGACTGTACTCTGCCAGATTTGAAAACCTAGGGGAAATAGACAAATTCCTTGATTCAAATCACCTGCCAAAATGATCACAAGGTGAAGCAGAACAACCTAATAAACGCATCACAAAGGAAGAGATTGAAAAAGTCATCCCCAAACTACCAACCATAAAAAGCATGGGCCCAGACAGCTTCACCACAGAATTCCACCAAACTTTTAGAAAAGAGTTATCTCCAATGCTGCTGAGATGATTTCACAGTATATAGACAAGAGCCAAGTGCCATCGAGATGGATCCGACTCATGGCGACCCTAGATAGGGATGAAATACTCCCAAATTCATTCTATGAAGCCAGCATAACCTTGGTACGAAAGCCAGGGAAAGACCCAATAAAAAAGCAGAACTACAGACTGATATCACTCATGAATCTGGACAGAAAAATCTTCAACAAAATTCTTGCCAGTAGAATACAAGAACGTATCCAAAAAATAATCCATCATGACCAAGTTGGATTCATACCAGGGATGCAAGGCTGGTTCAACATCAGAAAAACAATTAATGTGATCAGCCACATAAACAACATAAAAGACAAGAATTAACTGATTTTGTCTATTGATGCAGAAAAGGCATTTTATAAAGTCTAACATCCATTTATGCTAAATACTCTCAGCAATATAGGAATAGATGACAAATTCCTCCATGCATTAAGGGCCTTCTATACAAATCCCATGAGTCAGATCCGACTCGATGGCACTTGGCACTTGGCATACAAATCCAAGTGATTATGTCATCCTGAATGGAGAGAGACTGAAACAGTTTCTCCTGAGAACAAGAACCAGACAAGGAAGCCCACACTCACCTCCCTCTCCTATTCAACACTGCACTGGAAGTTCTAGCCAGAACAATTAGACAAGACTAAGAAATAAAGGACATCTACATCGGCAAAGAAGTCAAAATCCCTCTGTTTGCATATGACGTGATTGTATATGCAGAGAATCCATAAGTAAACTACTCGAACTGATAAAAGTTCAGCAGTCTCAGGACACAAGATAAACATAAGTAAATCAGTAGGATTCCTTTATATCAACAATGAGATTATTAAGAAAGAAATCACCAAATCAATACCATTTACAATAGCCCTTAAGAAGATCAAGTACCTAGGAATAAATCTAACCAGAGAAATCAAACACCTTTACAAAGAGAACTACAAGCCCTTACTACAAGAAACTAAGAGAGACTTACACAGATGGGGAAACCTATCCTGCTCATGGATAGGAAGACTTAACATTGTGAAAATGTCTATTTTGCTCAAAGCAATCTACTTATATAATGCAATCCCAATACAAATTCCAGTGACAGTTTTTAGTGTAATGGAGAAACAAATTAGCAACTTTGTTTGAAAAGGGACGAAGCCTCAGATAAGACAAGCATTACTGAAGAAGAAGAACGCACTGGGCGGCCTCTCACTACCCAACTTTAGAACCTATTACACTGCCACAGTAGTCAAAACAGCCTGATAATGTTACAAAAAGAGACAGATAGATCAAAAGCACAGAATTGAGACCCCAGAGATGACACTATCTTCCTATGAAGAGCTGATATTCGACAAAGGCCTTAAGACGTTAAACTGGGGTAAAACAATCTCTTCAACAAATGGTGCTGGCAAACTTGGATATCCATCTGCAATAAATTGAAACAAGACTCATATCTTACACGTTATACAAAAACCAACTCAAACCAGATAAGAGACCTAAATATCAAATCTAAAAGGATAAAGCTCATCCAAGAAAAAGTAGGAACAACAATAGAAGTTTCAATACACAATATAGATAGACTTCAAAATCTGTCAAAGAAACCACAATCAACAGAAGAGAAAATAGATAAATGGGATCTATTAAGAATAAAACCTTTTGCTCATCCAAACACTTCATTAATAGAATTAAAAGGTCACCTACAGAATGGGAAAATATATTGGGCAACTATATGTCAGACTGACACCTGATCTCCATAATCTGTAAGGTACTACAAAATATCAGCAAGAAAAAGATAAATCATCCAATTAAGTGACGGGCAAAGGAGATGGACAGACACTTCTCCAAAGACAAGATACAGGCAGCCAAAAACATGGCAGACATGCTCATGATCATTAGCTATTAAAGAAATTCAAATCAAAATTACAATGAGATACCATCTCACCCCAATAAGGTTGGCCATGATCCAAAAAATGCAAAACAACAAATGCTGGAGAGGCTGTGGAGAAATTGGAACTCTCCTACACAGTTGGTGGGATTGCAAAATGGTGCAACCTCTTTGGAAAGCAATCTGGTGCTTCTTTAAAAAGATGTATACAGATATACCATTTGACCCAGTTATTCCACTGTTCGGAATATACCCTACAGAATCAAGGCCATTCACACCAACTGATACGTGCACACAAGTGTTTATCGCAGCATAGTCCACACTTGCAAAAAAAATGGAATCAACCCAGATGCCCAACAAGAGAGGAATGTATAAACTATAGTATATATCCTCAATGGAACACCACACAATGATAAAGAATGATGACAATTTTAGGAAACATCTCATAACCTGGTTTCAATTGGAGGACATTATGTTCAATGAAAGAAGACAGCGACAAAAGGACAAGTATTGTATAAGAGCCCTATGATAAGAACTTTAAAAATGGACTCATGCATAGAATAAAAGACTCTTTGATAGCTGCAATGGTGGGGAAAGAGGGAGTGCAAGGCGGGAAGAGTTTAGATTAGATAGTAGATAGAAATTTGGTTAGGTGAAATCTGTGACAGCACACATTAGAACGAAGATCAATATTAACTGGACTTCAACATAACATGATTACTCTTTTCATCTTAATCCAATATTACAAGGACAGATTAGCTGTGGCCAGGAATCATGCTCTCAGTGGAAATCGGGGACAATTGGTACAACTAGCATTTTGCTAAGAGAGCCCTCTGCACCCCACATAGGTGAGTGGCATCTTGGGTCTTAAAAGCTGCCAACTGAGGGTACAGCAAATAGTCCCAACCTAGCAGGTACGAATGATCACCAAGGATGAATATGACATGGGGGAAAGAGAACCCAGAAGACACAGAGACCCACGTGAGTGGGTGACTACATTGACTTGTGACCAGAAAAGCCAGATAGTGCCCAGCCACCACCAGTGATAGCCATGATGAACTCACAAATTTGAGTCTCATCAGCAACACAAGAATAAAATTTGAGTCTCAACAGCAACACAAGAATAAAAGACAGCAACTGATGGTCCAAGGGCCTCAGGATTCCCCTGGGAGCATGCCCCCCGGCCTTGATGCTGCCCCTGTCCGTAAGTCATAATGGAAGTCAACTCTCAGACAGCAATGAATTGGGATTGGTGACACAGAATGGCTATGTCACGTGTGTACTTTATAGTTCTACGCATCTATAGATTGTCATCTTGCTGACGTCTTACTGGAAAAGGCGCAGTGAGTGGAGAGGAGGGGATAGGAGATTGTTGGGAGGATAAGACACGTACAGATCAGAGAGGAAGAGTGTGCTGTCACCGGCAAGGACAGCAGTGGGAGCTGCATACAGGTGGACATGCAAATTTATATGGGAAAATACATTTTCATTCAATCATAATAAAAAAAATTCATACAGGAGTAAAGTGTATACAAAGAGGTTAAGTAGCTGAACTATAAGTGATCATAAAAAACTGTCGTA
The DNA here is from genome assembly GCA_028571685.1 of Heterohyrax brucei. Taxonomy (NCBI): domain Eukaryota; kingdom Metazoa; phylum Chordata; class Mammalia; order Hyracoidea; family Procaviidae; genus Heterohyrax; species Heterohyrax brucei. The sequence goes on along the minus strand of CM053146.1, from coordinate 58,029,216 downwards.
CTAGAAGGCATTTAAGGTGAAACAACATATATGATACTCATCTAATGCACTATCAGCACTGTTCTAGGCAGGAGTATTCAATAAGTTATATACTCACAATCATGTATCAGTGCATCAAAATGAGTTAGTGCAGTGCTTTAGATATCAAACTCTCAGACTCCATGGTCAAACAGAATTTTCTCTGAATCTTGGTTTTACCAGTGAATGACTCAGCACAACATAACTAACCTGAGCCTCAGATTTTTGTGAGGATTAAATATACTCAACAGATGTTACCAAGTGTAAAGAAAATTACATGTTATGTACTATGTTTGTAGCTGTATTTATTACATATTTTTATATTTACTTATATGCAAAGACATACAAAAACAGGAACTCCAGGGCTGTAGTGGTCATGTACTATAACTGCTAACCAAAAGGTCTGGCAGTTCAAATCTACCAGGCGCTACTTGGAAACTCTATAGGGCAAGTTCTGCTCTGTCCTATAAGGTCTCTTTGAGTCAGCATTGACTCAACAGCAATGGGCTTTATATACAAATACAGTATTCAGATAAATTCTGTAAGTTCTATTCTATATAAGTTCTATTTTTCTCATAATGAAGACTTGACATACCAGTAACTAGGTCTGTTCTTTGAAACACAGTATTATGCTTAGTGAATAATATTGTGAATGTCAGGCATACACAAAAAGAGCCAACTATTAGCTGATATGGGATTATTCCTGCTCCTTTTATAGCTCTAGAATGACCTTTTTCGTTGCTAATTCTATTTTTGCCAACTACATTTTATGTCTCCTCTTTGACCTAATTGGAGACTTACTGAAAATTGTTGGCATTCTTATTGGTTCCTAAAATAAAGTCCCTTAGCTATTTATTGTTTAAATAGAAAAGAGCCAAGTTAATTCTACAGAATGGTAGGAAATAAATAAATCAGGAGATTGCTGTAGAGGATACATTGAAAAGTCCTATTCCAGAGCTATGTATGCTCATTAATGCATACTATGGTCCATGAAGGAACTTAGAACAACTATTAGAAAACATGACTCCTCAGGGCACAGTTTGGTAAGTAAGTTAATGTTCAGAGAGATCAGGCTTTATGTCAGGGTAGAGGCATCACTAGTTTTAATTGGAGATTTTTTTTATCTCAAGTGTTCTTCTTTCCAGTTCCATACTTAATTCAATTCTCTTTCTGTCCTCTACTTCTGCATTCCCAAATGTAGATGATTACCTCATCATTACATTACATATAAATTTATCAAGTGTTTACTGTGTTTCAACACTGTAATAAGAAATTATTACAACTATTGAAAATAATAACAATCATAACCATGATATAACTAATACATAATGAGAACTATGTGCCAAGCATATGTACTAACTCATCAATTACTTGTAAAGTAAGTAATTTAGAATCCTTGTCAGATCCGGAAAACAAGACAAAAAGGAAAGATCTCTCCTTCGTAGAAAGAATAGTCGAGTGGGGATATTTATAATAACATTTTATAATAAGATTTAGTACAAAAATAATATAAATTAAACAACAATATGACCAGATGGGTAACAAATGGTTTAGCAAAGGCAAACAGATAAGCAGGGCATGGAGATCAGAGAGAATATGTAATTGGTGTTGCTAGTATACACGGTATGACGTAGGGAGAGGTAGCCAAAATTTCAATTATTCAGGGGGAATACATGGCCCATTTAGGGGCATGAACTTCAATGCTGCAGACAGTAAGACTAAAACAAAGCCTCTTGCTTTCAAAAAAAACCCCAAATCTTTGCTGTTGAGTTGATTCTGACTCAAAGTGACCCCACAGGAAAGAGTAGAACTGCCTCATAGAATTTCCAAGGAGTATGTGGTAGACTTGAACTGCTGACCTTTTAGTTAGCTGCCATAGCACTTAAACAATGTGCCAGTAGGTGTCCCTCTCACTTAAGAAAATGATAATTTAATATTATAAATATCTCAACCCCAGTGCATCTACCAGTTTGTCATGCTGGAGGGGCTTATGTGTTGCTGTGATGATGGAAACTATGCCACTAGTATTCAGCTGAGGTTTCAGCTGAGCTTCTAAATTAAGACAGACTAGGAAGAAGGACCTGGCAGTCTACTTCTGACAAGAATTAGCCAATTAAAACCTTATGAATAGCAGTGGAGCATTGTGAGATATAGTGCCAGAAAACTGGCACCTCAAGGTGGAAGGCACTAAAACGACAACTGAGGAAGAGTTACCTCCCCAAAGCAGAGTCAATCTTAATGATACGGATGGAGTAAAGTCTTCAGTACCTTCATTTGCTGATGTGGTATGATACAAAATGAGAAGAAACAGCTGCAAACACCCACTAATAATTGGAACACGAAATGTAAGAAATCTGAACCTAGAAAATTTGGAAATCATCAAAAATGAAATGGAATGCATAAACAGATTTCTTAGGCATTAGTGAGCTAAAATGGACTGGTATTAGCCATTTTAAATCAATCATATGGTCTACCATGCTGGGAACAAAACCTTGCACAGGAATGGTGTTGCATCCATTGTCCAAAAAAAAAAAAAAATTTCAAGATCTGTCCTGAAATGTCCTGCTGTCAGTGATAGGAAGGAGACTGGAATGGAAAAGTTGGAAACAAAGAAGAATCAGTAGTTGGAAAATACAGCATTGGTGATAGAAATGCCAGAGACCACATGATCGAATTTTGCAAGACCAATAACTTCTTCACTGCAAACACCTTTCTTCACCAACATAAATGGTGACTGTATACATGAACCTTACCAGATGGAATACACAGGAATCACATGGACTTCATCTGTGGAAAGAGACAACAGAAAACCTCAATTTCGGCACAAGGCCAACTTCTCATTGCAGCACATACCATCAACTGCTCATAGACAAGTTCAAACTGAAACTTAAGAAAATTAGAACAAGTCCAAAAGAGCCAAAGCATGACCTAGTGTACATCCCACTTGTCACAGATTGAATTGTGTCCCCCTAAAATATGTGTAGAAATTTGGCTAGGCCATGATTCTTGGTATTGCATGATTTTCCTATATGCTGTAAACCCTGTGAGGGAGAATGGGGAACAGTTTTGTGGGTGAGGCAGGACTCCATGTGTAAGACTGTATTGTGACTCAAGGCAATCTCTGGGGATATAAAGGAAAGAGAAGCAAAAAGAGTTTGGGATCTCATATCAACAAGAGGCAGTGCTGAGAGCAGAGCCCTTCCCTTGGAAAGGACCTCAGGTCCCTGAACCTCAGAAGCTCCCAATCCAGGGGAAGACTGTTGAGAAGGTCCTCCCACCAGAGCCAATAGAGAAAGACCTCCCTGGAGCTGATGACCTGAATTTGGACTTGTAACATAATGGACTGTGGCAGAATAAAATTTCTCTTTTTGAAACTATCCACTTGTGGTATTTCTGTTACAGCAGCACTAAATGACTAAGACACGATCTGAAGTTAGAGGTATCTCAAGAATAGATGTAAAGCATTGGACCTTAATGATCGAAGACCAGAGGAGTTGTAGAATTACATCGTATATGAAGAAAGCAGGAGGTCATTAAAAAGAAAGAAAAGACCAAACTGGATGTCAGAAGAGACTGAAACTTGCTTTTGAATATCCAGTAGCTAAAGCAAATGGAAGACATTATGAAGCAAAAGAGATGAACAGAAGATTCCAAATGACAACTTGAGAAAACAAAGTATATATGGTATTATAATGATTTCATTCATTTTGTACAAAGACCTGTAAATGAAAAACTAAAAGGGAAAAACATGCACAGTATTTCTCAAGCTAAAATAACTGAAGAAAAAATTCCAACCTCAAGTTGCAATAGTGAAGAATTCTACAGGAAAAATACTAAATAACACAAAAAACATCTAAATAAGATAGGAGAAATACAGAGGGTCACTGTACCAAAAATAACTGGCTGATAATGAACCATTTTGGGGGTAGCATATGATCAAGAACCAATGGTACTGAAGAAAGAAGTACAAGCTGCGCTGAAGGTATCGGCAAAAAACAAGGTCCCAGGAATTAATGGAATACCAACTGAGATGTTTCAACAAAGGGATGCAGCACTGGAAGTGCTTACTTGTCTATGCTAAGAAATTTTGCAGACAGCTACCAGGCCAACTGACTGTTCCTAAGAAAAGTGTTCAAGCAGAATGCAGAAAATACTGAACAATATCTTGCAAGCAAATCTTTGCAGAAGATATTCAAACACAGCTGCAGGATTAAATCAATAGGGAACTGCTAGAAATTCAGGTCAGATTCAGAAGACAATGTTGAACCACGGGCATCATTGTTGCTGTCAGATGGCTGAAAGCAGAGAATACCAGAAAGATGTTTACCTATGTTTTATCGACTATGCTAAGGCATTTGACTGTGTGGATCATAACAAATTATGGATAAAACTGTAAAGAATGGAAATTCCAGAATACTTCATTGTGTTCATGAGGACTTTGTACATGGATCAAGAAGAAATTGTTCAAGCAGAACAAGAGAATACTACATCAGGGTTAAATCCTTTTACCATACCTATTCATTCTGTATGCTCATCAAATGAATACAATAACCTGAAGTATATGAAGGAAAATGAGGTATAAGGATTGAAGGAAGACTCATTAATAACCTGCTTTATGCAGATGCCATAATCCTGCTTGCTGACAGGGAAAATGCCTTGAAGCACTTACTAATGAAGATCAAAGACCACAGCCTTTAGCATGTATTACACCTCAGTATGAAGAAAACAAAAATGCTCACAACTGGAACAGTAAGTGACATCATGATAAACACAGAAAAGATTGAAGCTGTCAAGGACTTCATTTACTGGATCCATAATCAACACACATGTAAACAGCTGTCAAGAAATAAAACTACATATTGTGTTGATCAAATCTGCTGCAAAATATCATTCTAAAGTGTTCAAAAGCAAAAATGTCATCTTGAGGACTAAGGTGCATCTGACCCAAGCTATGGTGTTTTCAGTTGCCTCATACGTGTGTGAAAACAGAACAGAAAATGAGGAAGATAGAACAACTGATGCTTTCGAATTGTGGTGTTGCTGAAGAATCCTGAATACAACATGGACTGCCAAGAGAATGAACAAGTCTGTCTTCCAGGAAGTATAACCAGAATGTTCCTTAAAAGAGCAAGGATGGCAAGACTACATCACACAGCTTTAGACATGTCATAAGGAGGGTTCAGTATCCGAGAAGGACATCATGCTCAGTAAAGCAAAGTTTCAGCAAAAAAGAGGGAGACCCTCAATGAGATGGACTGACACAGTGGCTGCAGCAACGGACTCATGCATGGCAGTGATTGTGAGGATAGTGCAGGACCAGGCAATATTTCATTCTATTGTGCATAGTGTTGCTGTTAGATGGAACCAACTCAAGAGAACCTAACAACAAATATTTCAGCATCTCTCTACTGCCAGTATGGATTTGACGGAAATAATACCGAAAGGAAGGATAGCAATTAGGGAACTGCTGAAGTCATACAGGCAAGAGATAATAAAGCCCTAGAACAGAACATGTCATCATGAGGAGGATGGGCAAATTTGAGAAAAAAGTCCTAATGCCTGCATTTGAACAGTGGAGTGGCCTCTTTGTTCTTGACCTAAAACTATTTCTTAATTCTAAAACCCTCTTCCTCTTAAACAAATGTGATCCTAACCCTAGAACATTTAGTAGTTAAATAATTGTGTCTTGGTGAGCAGGGACATTTAAAATGATGACTTTTGCTAACAAAAGAAAAAAACAGATAAAAGATTTCAAAAATTGGATGCATCAAAGTGAATAAACACAAAATACTAAAATCATGTTTCAAATCATGTATAGTAGAGCTTATAATAAAACACAATCCAAAATATTATTTAAAGAAATTCAAATGAATCTCAATAAAAAAAATTAAATAAACTTTTTCCAATACTAAAATTGGACAGATTTCAAAATTTGGGAAACAGATTATTTCTAAATTTTACTGACAATGGAGGTAAAAAAGAAAAATGAGTCACCAGATTATAAACCTTGGAAGAATTACTGATAAGCTATAGACATAAACAGCTATGTACCATTCATCTGAACTATTTCATTGTGAAAAACAGAACATAATAATAAGAGCAGATCCCAGAAAAAGTAATAGAATCATCTGCATATATACTGTCCAAGTTACAAATATATGTTATTACTGAATAATAGACAACGAAAAAATGGTGATGAGTACAACTGTGAGGTCCAATAGAAATAAAATACAAGCCAAAAATGTAATTTTAAGCTTGCTAATTGTCATATTAAAAGCAGTTAAAAAGAAACAGATAAAACAATATAATTATGTTTTATGTAACTTATATATCCAAATTGTTATTATTTTAATATGCAATCCATTTAAAATGATTAACTAGATAACTTAGATTCCTTTTTATTCCTACAAAGTCTAGGAGCCCTGGTGCAGCTGCTTTTATACTTAGAGCACATCTCAGTTTGGACTAGCCACATTTCATGTGTTCAGTAGACTCACAGGAACACAGTGGCCATGTATAAGAAAGTACAGGTCTAAAATATAGAAAAATAATACTTTTAAAGAGGTATGTAATTCCTCAATAAACTATTATTTAGACACTCAATAAGTACTAACTTAATTTTATCCACTCATTCAGTATGAAATGCTGTATCCATTCATTTGACAAGCAATGATTAAGTACTTAACTGAAAAGCAAAGGTGTATGGTATGCCTGACCCAAGCAATGGTCTTTTCAATCACCTCTATGCATGGGAAAGTTGACCAATGAAAATGTAAGATTGAAGAATTGGTGCATTTGAATTATGGAGATGGTGAAGAATACTGACTATACCACAGACTGCAGGAAGAACAAAGAAATCATCCTGAAGGAAATGCAACGAGATTGCTTAGAACAGAGAATGGCAAGAGTTTGGCTCTATTACTTCGGATATCATCAGGAAAGACTAATTTCTTGACAGGGACATCATGTTCAGTAAAGTAGAGGTTCACTGAAAATAACAGCGATGATTCCTATGACAAATTGACAAACAGATTCAACTATGGGCTCAAACATACTGAGAATTGTGAGGATGGCACAGAAATGGAAATTGTCTCATTCTGCTATGCATAAAGTCTTCATGAGTAGAGGCTGACTTGACGGCAATGGACAACAACAAGCTATTCAGGCATATTTAAAGTTCTGTATCAATGTTAACACTTGGATGAATTAAAAGGTATTTTTCCACATGATAATTATGGATTAGTAGAAAGATACTTTTCTTCCATCCATCCATTTTTCTGTCCATTCATCTATCCATCCATCCATTCATGAATCCATTTACTCATTTATCACTTATTCACATGAAATATGTGCTGATCTCCATGGGATCTATAGAGTTAACATAGCATAAAAACCGTTATTACCGTACAGTGTTTAATAAATCCTAAGATAGAGACTTGAGCAAGCTACTTTCTGCCCATGGAGAGAGCAAAAAAAAAAAAAAGAAAAGACACTTTAGGTGAGATTCAAAGTGAATCATGTACTAGCATGAGTCACAGATAATACAGTATATCTGAAACTACATGTAGTTTTAGGTTGTTGCAGAAAAAGGTATCCAAGGAGACACAGCAACAACAACACGACACACACATACACACACACACAAAAAAAAAAAAAAACAGAAAGAAAGAAAAAGAAAAAGAAGCTAAACTACTAAAGGATTCTAAGACTTGCTCAAAACTTTTAAATTTATCTTACAGATTTTGGTAACTACAAAAGAATATCATCTTGTTGGCTTAGAAATTTAACTCTGGAAACTGTAGAATGTGGACTGCAGTGAGATCAAACGAGGGAAAAGAGAATTGTTAGAGTATTATAACTGGGAGTCTTAAAAGAGAAACATGCTAATGTCTCATCATTCAGGAGCTTTTGCAATGGAAATAAGAATGTTAAATCAAGAACTCAGTTATCACTCTCTGAAATATACTGTATTAACTTATTTATTCAACAAACATTCTGTGTATGCCTACAGTGTATAAGGCACTGTTCCAGGTGAGCACTATGGCAATAATAAGTGAGACAAAATCTTATATTTTTGGGAGGAGCACACTGAAATTAAATCAGTAGATAATGTCAAAAAATAGCTATTTAAGTTCATGGAAATAATCATGGGACTAATGTATTGAAAGACATAATGGGAGTGTGGCATGATATAGTTAGACTCTTTAGAGAAGGTAGGTATTTGAATTTAGATTGGATTATCTACAGAATTTAATCTGGGAATACCAAGAGATAAAACACCTCAAAGGAGATTAAACGGTAACTTCAGAGGAAATGAACTTGAATGCAGAACAGTGTGTCTGGATCAAAACAGACTTCTAGAAGTATGATACTTAAGGATTGTCAAATAGTTGGACTGATGCCATATTATCAGTGGACTAGTAGGTGAGAACTTTGCATTTTATTGAAAATCTAAGACTGCTTGAAATGTTTTGTACTACAGACTACTAAAGGTTTGTTTGTGGTTCCTGGTGCCATGGAAGAATGGCCTGGTGATCTGCTCCTGTAAAGATTACAGCCAAGAAAATCCCATGGAGAAGTTTCACTCTAAAACACATATGGGGTCACCATGGGTTGGAACTGACTCATTAACATTTTCTTTTTAAGTACTAGTGATGATTTTGCATTTTATTTAAATGCAACTAAAATCTACTGGAAAGCTTTATTTGGACATCAAGAGTATCTCATTTGGTTTTTATAGTCTTCTTTTACAACTTGATGGATAATGGATTGCAGACAGACGACAGTGGAAGCACCGGCAAGGACAGCAATTTGCTCTTGGGTGGCATCTGAGGAGATGAACAGAAGTGAATAGACTGAGGATATATTAGGGAGCTAGGTGATCAGGTTTTTCAATAGTTGGAACTGAGGGAAGGGTATAAATGAGAGAGAAGTATCAAGAAAATCTCTTGGAGTTTTCTCCAAAGTACTGAGTAAAAGAGTTATCATTTACTGATGAGGGGGAAAAATCGAGGAGGGGCAGAGGAAGGACTCCTCTGGAAATCAAGAACAAGAAAGAGCTTTCAAAACTTCAGATTTGAATGATTTCTCAAAGTCATTTCAAAGTAGAAAGGGGTTTTGTGGCAAAAGAAAAGCTGTCATTAAAAAAGAAAAGGTACAGAAAATGTGTCAGGAGATAGTTCATAGAAAAGACAACTTATTACAACTGGGGATGCCAGTCGTAGTAGCTTGACAGTCAGCCTTTCAACCTCAATAAACTGAGGGTCTCCTATTTTGGAATATTAATAAGTTATTAATCACCCAGCTGTTAAATGGGATAACAGAATCAGAAGTGAAAAAGAATGAGTATGAAACATTCACATTTATTTTCTCATCATTTTCTGGTAGGGCTGCTCAAGGCAAAAAGCGTATGACTGATTATGAATATTCACAGTGAATTCATTATTTTGCATCCCTCCTCTCTACAAAAAAAAATGTGTTAACAACGTTTTAAGTTCTAAAACATTTTTGATTGGGGGTCAGTTACAGCCCTCTGAGAACAAAAGTAAAAATGTAAAAAGTGTATCTTTCCATTAGTTGGTATGTAAAACTTACATCAATTCTTACATGTCCTGTTTCATAGATGGACTGAATCACAATATCCTGAATTTAACATTGTAAGTCTTTTTGAAAAAAATTTGTTTCCTAAACCCAATCTAAGACCTACAAATCATTCAACGTCAGGCTCAATATTCTGTACTTCATTAATTACCCCAGCTGTATCTGATGTGGGTTGAAATCAAGGATGGTGGTCATTTTGGACTACTAATATATGTCCCCAAGTGCTAAGGGATATGGCCTCAGCCTATTTGGAATACCAAAAAGACACTGGACCTAAAGCAGAAATATATCTTCTATTTATTTATGTATTTTAATAGGATGCCAAAGTAGTGAAAAATGCACAGAACTGGGAGGATACTAGAGAATAATTAGTTTATAAAACCTTTATAATAAAAGCTTGAATTTGGCTATTAGCCATTTGTTAGCCATCAAAATATCCTAGATTTTCTTCAGGCTAGTAATCTATTATTTTCCTAAATGATTTTAACTTCCTGCAGGCTCTATGGACCATGACTTAAAAAGAGGGTTTTCATACTCATAATCCTAATCTCTGAAGAATTTACCTGAAGGATCTATGTTTAAAAAAAGACACTACCTCCATTCATGTTTATACTAATTCAAATGCAGAAGAATGTGCTCAAATACATTAAGAGAATGATCATTGCCTAAAAAAAGACCTTTAGGCAGGGCACATGTAGCATGAAGATGATGTTAAAATACAGATATGCTTCAAAGTCTAGCTCATATCTTACATTACAGGGATTTTCCTGACAGCCTGTGAACCAATTCTTTCCTGTGAAAGGCAAGGTTCATATTTTGTCCACTATCAATGGTCCATTAACACTTCACACATATCTGTAGTATTCTTCTGTCACACAGTTACCTACCTATCCTCTCCAACACGTAGACAGCAACTTCTGTTATCAAGCATATGGTAGGCATTTCATAAAAGTATTTTGGATGGATATAATTAAATCTGAGTAAGCTGTATAAGCATTACAAAGCCAGAAGGTTTTCATCAGTGCAGCTTAGTTGTGAAAATGTGATTGTCAAGAGAGAAACTGTAAACAGCAATAATAAAGTTAGGTGAACCTCTCAGAGTCTCGAAGCATCAAGGACACATTACAGCACCAGTGTTTATCAGTCAGAGTCACTCTAACCTAACAGGAAACTAGGTGAATGGAAAGCACTAGCAGACACAAATTAATCTTTTTGGAAAAATCTGCTAAACTAGATGTCAATTTCATAAGTAAAAAGCAGGGCATTCTCAATTACACATGATTATGTAAAAAATAAATTAATAACAATTGTCTCTTACCATTATCAGAATACAAATGAAGACAAAGGAAATCTATGAAAAGAACAGATAACCAAGGATGCCTCTGCCTCTTTTTTTAAAAAAGCTTGGCCTAAGGAACAGCATTTTATGGTCTATGATTTTGATTGCCTCTGTAGGTTTAATCTGCAAGATTATCTAAACCCACTCAGAATGCATATCGAAAGGGCCTAATCCCATGCCACTCCAAATAAAGTGATGGGTTGACAATTTACATGTGTGCCATTGTCACTAAGGTCTTCTCATCATGATCGCTAATAGGTATGAGGCAGCCTTCAATGCCATGCTTCACAAAGCAGGTAACAGATGCGTTGGTCTCAGAGTTTCCTCCCTAAATTGAATTTCTCTCAAGAAAGCAACAGCAACAAATCAAACAAAGCCTCTATGACATGTCAGGATTGCAAAGTGCACCTAGAGAGAATTATTTTCCCATACTGTCATCCATACACATTCATGCAAGACTTTCTATTGTCTTTATTAACTACCCAAAGTATAATTTCATCACCGCGCAGTCATTCAGATTACATTATTAACACCCTGACAACCTTTTGTAGGCTAGTCATGATCCCTTCAGTTAACCAGCTAAACTTCACAATAGTTGTCATGAAGTAATACAAAACATTTTATTTATATATACACTACTTAAATGTATTTAGACACACACAGAGGGAATGATTATATTCCAAAAAACTAGTTTTGTTTTTTTTTTTAAATTTGATTTGGTTGTTGTAAAATTGGATTGCATTTTCTTAGAAAAACAAAGTGATAAAGATGTTACATTTTCTTGGCTACCCCTTAAAGCCTCTGTAGCTCACAATATATCTGAAAAGATAAATAGCCAAATTTTATAACATGGTATCTATGAGAAAACACATTTTAAATAGCAGAGCAGCATTTTCTCCATCTCTCCTACCATACACTTCATGATCCACATTTTCACATCTTTGGTGGAATCATCCCCTTAATTATTATCCCCACTTCATGGTTACAGCTACAAGAGTATTTGCTAGAGACAAAGGAGACAGGGAGAGCTCGAGTAGTATGTGGTTAAGAACTCTTCTGCTAACTGAAAAGTCAGCAGCTCAAATCCACCAGTCCCTACTTGGAACCCCTATGTGCATGTTTTACTCTGTCCTCCAGAGCCTCTGTGAGTTGAAATTGACGGCAATGGGCTTTTTATGTTTTGCTGTTAAGGAGATAAAAAAAGTTACCATGCATAAGCTAAAAAATAAGATGGAGAATTGACCCAATATGAACGTCTAATACTATGTTCACTGTCAAAATATCATTATGATTTTTGCTAAAATAAAAACCTACAGATAACACAATTTGTAGAAATTTTAATGCTTCAGTATTTATATTTCTTCAGGGATGAATTCTCAGTCCATCGAAAGGGGAGAAATAAAGGATTTGCTAAAGGAAATAATTTTACTTATGTAGAAGATATGATTTCTGAGGAATCAAGTAGAATATGGCTACTGTTCATAACTCTGCGACTCTTGTTCTAGAATTATAAGATCAGAGATATAATGTATACTTGAATAATTCATTATTCTTTAAAGCTAAGTATTGACAATTACAAGTCTTAGAAAATTCAAGACAGAGTTCAGATAAAAGATCTCTTACCCTAGAGTCAAAAATTCTGTTTTTGGTATCCAAAAGAAACACACTGTGAAATCAGATTTTAAACATCTTTTGCAGAGTCTCTTCGCTCTAATAGTATTACAATCTCCTTTTATGTCCCTAGTAACATTTTATAATGAAGTTATAATTATTTTTGCACCAATAAATACTCTAATGCATCCATAAGCAAAAATTACTCCACTTAGACACATCCTTATTAATTCTCAATGTTAAACAAATATGAAATCTTCACACTAGCTACCTTGTCTTTGAAGCAAATAGCATAAGAACAAGAAATTGAATTAACAAAACTATTATGAATTTACTTACATGTTTGTATTAAAAAGGAAAAGCTACCAAATATCAGACTTCCTGATGTTCAGGGTACTCTGTGCTTGTGCTCCATTATAAAGAAAATATAATGTAGTGAACAATTTTCTCAAAAATCCAGATTAAATTGTATTTCAAGTAACTTGAAAACTAAAACAATTATCTGCAGGTATTTTATTCTATTTCTTATACTAAAAACACTTCCATTTTCTTCTTACAATCCTTTCTCACAGAAATTCTATAGTAGATTGTTCTTTTGTAAAAAAGAATAATTCTTTGGTAAAAAAATTATATATGACACACATCTAAGGAGAGACATTGTAGGTGAAACAGGATCAATTTTCTGAACCTAACAGGATTATTATTATTTTTTAAATTCATAATGACATGTTAAGGGTTAAAAAAAAAAATACAGAAGAGTTTATAGTTAAAAGCCACAATCTCATGAACCACCCTACCCTAACTTCATTTGCAAAGCAAAAGAGGAAGACATTTAGAACACTTTCTGATGTTAATTTTTCATAAAAGCCAAAGCAAACTTGTCATTGAGTCAATCCTGACTCAGTGACCCTACAGTGACCCTCAGAGTAAAACTGCCTGATATGATTTCTAAGGAGCAGTTGTGGATTTGAACAGCCAATCTTTTGTTTAGCAACCATAGTGCCACCAGGACTCCTAATTCTCCATAGTTTTAAATAAAGTGCTTTGTTTTTGTGTGTTTTCTTGCTTTTAATCTGAATACATATGAACATTTTGCTGGAATAACAGACTTTGATCACTGAAATTTTGCTATGCTAGATTGAGATTCAGTCCATTTACATCACAGTTCCCTTACCAATATAGTAATAATATTATCAGTTACTTGATTAGTTGTATTTGTATATTTGTAAATATTATATAAATAAACTTCTGTTTCTGTTACATAGATCATACATAGTATGTCTTGATGTTGTACTTTGTAAAATGTTAACTTCTAGACCCTTCACTTTGCCCTCTTCCATCTTATAATTTTTATTTTGTCAAGTTTAATAACATTGTTATATTTTCTATAACCTCAGCAGAAAGGTTAATTGTGTCCAAAAGTGCCCCTTAGAGTTTCAGGTCTCATTCTCTAAAACTGGAAGAAGTTACACCCTCTTTAAGGACCCCTGTCTGCCCCAATTTCCTGTTCCCAGATGGTAGACATATCCATAAGGGGCCGATCCCTTGTTATGTATATGACATATTAAAAAACAACCAAATAAGTTGAGGACTTCAGAAAATTTATCCTGAAGATGGTTACAGATTAGAAGCAGAAAATTATAAGAGGCATCTCCAAATCTTTAAAATGCATTCCTTTGTAAATAGAATTTCTACATAGAGTCAAAGGAAAAGGAAAGCAAGGGGGCACTTCATGTCTTAATAGTAAGAAATATGTAATGACAGGACTGATCAGAGTTGGAACTCACGGTACTCAAACATAGGTAGAATGTCTACTTAGCAAGGAGGGTATGAGGGCAAAGGGCATTCAACAAAAGGGTCATGGAAAGATATTAAGAAAGACTACCAGCGACTACTCATAATTCATTGAAATTTGATTACGTACAACGAGCACTGAAAGAGTCTCAATCTCTATAAAGTCACTATTGAAACAGTTTCATTTGTAATATCACGAAGTTTACAAAATATAGTGTTGAAATGAAACATAAGTAACTCCATTTTGAACCTCAGATTCCATCTTGGGAAAAGGGCAGTGAAAATTCAGGGTAGAAGGCTCCAGAAAATTACTTAGCAGAAAATAGCAGGAAATACCCTAGAGTAGTTTCACCTTTATCTTGCAAAAGACAAAGCCTGGAGACAGACTTACCAATAACCCCTGGAGCCAACCCTAACCACAAGCTGTTGAAACATCCATTTTTACAACTTATGGAAATTCCATGTGGTTGAAACATTCACCAATGTAGCTGACACATTCATCAACAGCTACATTTTGTAACTTGCAAAAATTCCATATGGCCTCAATCAATCAATGCAAAAACCAGCTCCCCCTCCCTACTCTGCAGTTTAATGACTTAAATACTGTAGGCTAAAGAAGCCTGGGGTCACCTCCAGCTCTGTGTAGTTTGGAGTGCGTCCCTAGTGCACCAGCCCCTTTTTTTCCTATTGGGCACACTTTTAATAAAATTTAATTTTTAAAGTGAAACTGCCATTGCGTCTTGAAATCCAGACCCTAACAATAGAAACAAGCTTTCCAAAATCATACATACTAATACATCATGTTAGTATTACGAGTATTTTAAATAGACATTTCCCATTAAGCAAAATAGGAAATAAATTGCATTCTAGTTTCTTTTATATTTCTGTCTATGATTAGCTAAGGACTTCCCTTTGTATCTTTCATATGGCTCGCAAATAAAACAGCTGCTATAAAAGATTTATAATTCAAGTACTTGTGTCTCTTGAAGAATCATTTAGGATGCTTTCTGTTGCATGTAACTGAACTCCCAGACAACACACCTTTAAGCATACATAGAAAGTGAAAAGTTCGGAGTTCTCCAGCTTTATGTATAGTTCAATTTGAATTCTCATATTGTTGTCAGAGACTCTTTTTCTTAGTGTCACCCATTCTTTCCTAGACAGGCTTTTGTCTTTGTAACGGAAATAGCTGCAATAGTTCCAGGCTTTCCAACCTTGTATCTCAATGTCCAGAAAAAGAAACACCACTTTTTCTCACAGCTTCCAGAAAAAAGAGGATGCTTCTTATTCAACAGATGCTAGCAATGTCTCTTTGGTCCAGACTGGCTCACAGGACATGCCCTAATGAAATTAACATGGGCAAAAGAATAAACTTCACAGTTTCAGCTTCTAGCTGAAACTTCTTCAGCTTCTAGCCTGGTTAGCTTAATATTACTGTAATCAGAGATTTATAGACAGAAGAGATTATTGTCCTTCTAAACAAAGTCCAGGTTCTGTTACCTTGAAAGAGGGCTGGGGTTAGCAAGATGGATACTGCACAGTGGTAAAACTCTTTCATTGCAAGTACTTACTTGTACAGGGTTGGTTTGCACATGTAACTCTCCTCCAATTTAAAAGTTGAGGCAGAGTAATTCCTTTAAGCCCATAGCTGACATTTTTTCAAAATGTGAAGAGGCTCATGTTTCATTACCACTAAGAAGAAGCTATGACTCTTTGCTTGCGGGGAAAGTCCTTAGAACTAAACATAGAAAGCACAGACAGTGAAATTTTTGTCAAGCCGAAGTGATGAAAATCTAAAACAGTGATAGGGCCAGAGAAGATCAGGATAACAACATTAAAGTTGAGTTTAAAGTACAATATTTTAGCCATACAATTTGAAGTGAGCAGCAGCCTTTAAAACTTAAGAGAATTATGGTTCCTTAGGAATTCTCTGTTCCACATGGTTGAGTATATTTTTTTATACGAATTATTTAATTATGTGTAAATGAAAGAGCCCTGACTCCCATGCTAAGTTTTTAGAAGAAAAGGTAAAACTGATCTCAGTGGCATCCAAATTTGAATGCCAAAAACGTCAGTTTTAGCCAAAAAGGCATGGTAGTGGCCTAACATATTGGCTGAGAACAAAAATCAGGGGACAGAAATTCCCAGGGCAAGAATAGTTCTGTTTTCCAGAAACAGTAATTTGTAAGGTGTATTTATTCTCAAGAGGATCAGACTGAAGAACTGCATTTGAGGAAGGCAGTAGTACCAGACAACACTCCTAAGGCTAAATCCTTAAAATGCTGGCTGTGTTATTTGTAATTTGTGTGATTTGGGGCATGTCGCTTTATCTCTATGACCCAGGCTCTTTAAGGTAAATGGTAATACTAATAGTTCCTAGTTCCCTGCATTTTTGTGAAAATATATGTGATGTCCATAAAACAGCATTGGGACTTCCACCAGGGTGTTCAATTAAGTCTTAGCTAATAGTAATATGGGGGAGAACCTGAGACATTTATTCTGAGAAAACTGCAGCTGTACTCTGGAAGGAACAGTGAAAATATTGGAGGAAACAAAGATGCCAAGACATTCAGATGGATCATCTGTTTCAACTAGATCCACATGGTCACCACTCCTGCAGGAGGAAATGGCTGTTCATTTTAAGGCTTGATTGAAATTTCATTGTTTCTCGGTCTCCATTATATTTTCATAGCTAAACTCTGACCCACTATATCTGACTTTCCATTTTTTTCACTTCAGGTGCACAGCAGGTGGGAAAATGGTCTCAGTCTCTCCTTTTAGGTCTCCAGGTACATACTGACACTGAACAGAGATCCACAGTCAATGAAAAGCAATAAGAACTGTTAGTATGTATAATTAAAACCCATTACTGTCAAGTCAATTCTGAATCAAAGCACCCCTATAAGACAGAACAGCATTTCCAAGGAGTGACTGGTAGGTCCAAACTGCAGACTTTTGTTCAGCAGCTGAGCATTTAACTGCTGTGACACCAATGATTAGTTTGTCATTAATCAAAATCGCACGACTGTTGTATTGGCAATGTCTTCCTACAGCAGTCATTCTCAAACTTATCTGTTCATCAGAATCACTTATGAGTCTTCTACGTAAAAGGAAACATGACAAGGTGTGCCTCTCAGGATTCTAATTTCTGTCAGACAAGATAGCTAGAGTTTTTCACTTTTCATTTGTTGATTCTGATGTAAAACTTAAAATCACTGCTCTAACAGATGCTATCCTATAATATTAATAACTGATACCTATTGGTTGTTTACCAAATGCCAGGCATTATTCAAAGCCCTTTAAATGAATCAACACCTCTAGCTCTCAAAGTAAACCTACAAGTTAGTTTATTATTGCTATTCTCATTTCAGACAAGGAAATTGAGGCAAAAGGAGGTTAAGTAACTTGCCCAAAGCAATGCAGCTAATAAGAGGTATCTCACTCCAGAGATCATTTATTACCTGTAAATTTTAGATAGTGAGAGGGAAAATGTCATTGGTTATTATGTCTATGGAGTAGAGGAATCTTGCATAGTGCTGCAGCACGAACTTCTTGGGACAGGATGATGTGCTTCTATTACTCTCTGTCAAAATCAGGATTGACTCACCAAAGTTCAGAATTCTGGAGGAAAACTGGAGAGGGAGTAAAAACTAGGGAATTCAAGTGATGATTAACCAGGGCCATGGTTCTTTAGAAACCAATTAACTATAGCAGACTGATCAGCTTTGAAGAGCAACTCTTCTCTCCCAAACAGTGTCTAGAGAGAGAACTAAAGGACACAGACTTACATACTTCTTAGCCTGAGTATCCTGCCTTCTACTTAATAAGTATGAGAAACAGAGCAGCCAGAAATATTAGCACTGCCTAATGTGGCACAGGGGTTAAGAACTAGGATATGCTATGGCTGCTGAACAAAAGGCTGGTAATTCATCTGCACCAGCCACTCCTTGGAAACCATAGGAACAGTTCCACTCTGTCCTATAGGGTTGCTATGAACTGTAATCACATTGATTGCAATGGATTTCTTTGTTTTTTTAAGGTTGTAAGAGAAGGTGCAATGAATCACATGGATATACACATGTAATACTGATACTCATCTCATCATGTGTACAAAAATGGCAAATCTTTATGAGATATTTTCATATGAAAATATTTGCTGTCATTGTTTTAAAGCATCTGTGATTCTTACATCTTTACTTATTTTAATTAATGCTTGTCAATAATTCTTTACTCTAGAAAAGGAATTTACAGCCAATTTAAATAACTGTTAACAAATTGAAATTTTCATTGTGAATATGAGTTATTAATGAGAATTTTTAATTTCTGCATTTCTAAAATATTGAAACCAACACTGACAACAAAGGTATCTTATTATTTTACTCAGCTAAATCCTTAGAAATGTCTATTTTTTTACATCATGCCTTTTAATAACTTAAAATACATGTTTCTGGCTGGGGCAGGGCCAAGATATCAGACTAGTCACATGTCTTCCCAGTTCCCTCTGAGAACTAAGGCCTACAAAAACAACTGAACGGAGCACAGTACAGATTCTGGGAGTCCCAAGATCAGGTACAGGGTTGTGAGATCAAACTAGGAGATAACACTACAAAAACTACGTTTGTCAGAGGCAAGATAGCAGCACAAAGGGTCCTGCTTCTTCTGGTACAGCAGCTGCAAGCTTACAGGTACAAACACCATCTTTGTTAACCAGGAGACTGAGAGCAGGACTGCTAAGCCTGAGAGCCAGACTAGGGCCAACTGCCATGCTGAAGTGTACTGCCTAAGCAGACAGTATCTCTGGCACAGAGAGGCTGTACTTAAGATAGCAACATCTGGAGAACCCAGTGGAGTCTGGTGGCCACTGACAGCTGGTCTACTTCCCCTCTCTCTTTTCTGAGCTGTACCATAGATTTTGCTGGTGCAGAACAGAGAGATGGCATAGGGAGGACACCATTTTAGTCAGCTGAGAGGCACAGTCAGCCACACCTGAGGTCCTGGCTGGGACTGGCGCCACACTGAGCAACAGCTTGTAACTAAACAGTGCCTCTCTCAGCAGAAAACCTGTTTTTAAGACCACTGCACCTAGAGCATGCAGTTGTGGCTCAAGGCCGAATGTTGTGGCTCCCTTCCCCATACCTTCTCTGCACCACATCATAGCATGTGTTGCTAATGGCCCCTGAAAGACTGCACAAGTAGGTCATCATCTTTCTCAGCTAGGAGGCAGTGCCTACCACCTCTGAGGGTCCAGCTGGTACAAGCTGCCACTGGACAGTGTCTCTCTAAGCAAAAGAGAAGTTTTCAAGACAACTGCATCTGGAGAACTCAGCGGTGGCTGGCAGCCAAATGAGGTGGCACTATTTCCCTCTCCCTTTACTGAGCCATGCCATAGTGTCTGTTGATGCAGACCCTGATAAACTACATACGTAGGTTACCATGTTTATCAGGCAGAAGGTGAGTCCTGTCACTCCTGAGGGCCCAGCTAGGGCCACCCACAAAGCCAAGCAGCACCACTGGGCTGGACAGTGTCTCCCTCACCAGAGAAGCTGTACTTTAGACAGCTGCACAGAGAGAATGCAGTGGTGGCTGGTGGCCAAGTGTAGCAGTACACCTACTCATTCCCTTCTTAGAACTATGCCATAGCTTCTGCTGATGTGACACCAGAGAAGCTGAACAGCTCTCTGATGGTGCAAAGACAACAATCAATAACTAACCATTTGAGGAAGCAGACTACCACAGCTTCAGAAAACTCCCAAAATAAAGAGTCAAAAAAACTTACCAGATGAAGAAGCCTTCCTGAAATTATCAGAGGTAGAATACAAAAGAATGATGTATACAGCCCTTCTAGATCTGAGGATGAGGATTAAACCAAGTACAGAACAAAATAAAAAATTAAACAAGCTCTATGCACTGCTACAACATCAATGATCTGAAATTTAGCAGATCAATAATAAAATTAATGAGTTAGACTATTCAATGCAAAGACAACAGAGCAGGATTGAGGAAATGGAACACAAAATTACCACAATTGAAGATAAAGCAACTGACACCAGGATTTATTAGGAGAAATCAGAAAGAGAAACAAGAAAAAATAAAGACTCATGTGGGACTCTATCAAGAGAAACAATTTATACGTAATTGGAGTTCCAGAACAAGGAAGGATAGCAGGAAATACATAGAGAATTACTGACAAGTTTCTGAAAGAACACTTCCCTGATGTGAAGATAGCTCACTGAACACCACAAAAGGTAGCCCCCAAAAGAGAGACACCAAGGCATATCACAAACAAGCTTAATAAAATGAAACATAAGGAGAGGCTCCTAAAGGCAGCTAGACTTAAACAAGAAAACTTCCAATAAAGAACTATATACCCTGCAAAATTGTCTTTTAAATATGAAGGTGACATTAGGACATTCTCAGACAAACAGAAACTTAGACACGTTGCAAAAACCAAACTTGATGCAGAATGACCCTATATTGGATGCACTTTATGGTTCTATACATCTATAGGATATCATCCTACTGACCTCTGGCTAGAGGAAGGAGAGTGAGTGGAGAGGAGGGGAAAGAGACTGTTGGGAGGATGAGACATATATGGAGCAGAGAGGAATAGTGTGCTGTTACTGGACAGGGAGAGCAGTGGAAGCTGCACATAGGTGGGCATGTAAATTCATCCATGAATGTACATTTTCACTCAGCTGTATTAAATAAAAAAATTTTTAAAAACCCAAAGTTACAAGAAATATTGTAGTTAGTTCTTCAATTAGAAAATCAGTAACATTAGACATATATCCAAGGACATGATACAGGACAAAGCTAAATCAAAGATAAAATATCAAAATTAGGGAAGCAGAGAGCTTAACATATAAACTATGACAACTTTATAAAGAGGGATATATTACAGAATTCATAGTTCTTTCAAATGGAGAGGAAGTTAAGGAGACATGAAGAAGTTAAAGACTGGTTTAAACCTAGAACATTAGGGGAAGGTACAAAAAGGTAGCCACAAAGAAAATTAATAATACTACAGATCAAAACAGGAAACCAACATTGAAAAAGATGAAAATAAATCTGTAAACAAAAATGACCCAAAACAGAATATGAAATGGAAGAAAATGTCAACAATACAAAAATTAAGGCACCAAAATGACAACATTAAATGCATATCTATCAGCAATTATACTGAATGTAAATGGACTGAATCCTCCAATAAGAGACAGAGAGTAGCTTTTAAGACCCCAGACGTCACTCACCAATGTGGGGTGCAGAGAGCCCTCTTAGCAAAACACTAGTTGTGCCAACTGGCCTTGATTTTGCCTAAGAGCACGGTCCCCTGCCCCCTGACCCAGCTACTCTACCCTTGCAACATTGGGTTAAGATGGAAGGAGTACTCAAGTTATGCTGAAGTCTACCTAATGTTGTTCTTGTTTCTAATATGTGCTATCACCGATTTCACCCAACCAGATTTCTAGCAACTATCTAACCTAAACCCTCCCCCCTCACCCTCCCTTCCTCCCCTCTCTTGCAGCTGTCAAAGATTCTTTTCTTATACACAAGTCTGTTTCTGAGATCTTATTGTAGAGGTCTCATACAATATTTGTCCTTTTGTTGCAGACTACTTTCACTCACCCTAATGTCTTCTAGTTGAAACCAGGTTATGAGATGTTTCCTGGAATCACAGTGTGCTGTCACTGGACAGGGAAAGCAGTGGAAGCTGCATATTGCTGGGCATGTAAATTTATATGGGAATGTGCATTTTCATTCAGTCATATAAAATAAAAAAAGAAAGAAATGGAAAAAAAGAGAGACAGAGAGTAACAGACTGGATCAAAAAAACATATCCATCTATAGGCTGCTTACAAGAAACATACCTTAGGCTCAAAGATATAAACAAACTGAAAATCAAAGCATGTAAAAATAGAGACGAAAGTAACAACATGCAAAGAAGTGTAGGAATGTCAATATTAATCTAAGTTAAAATAGATTTTAAGTCAAAGTCCACCATCATAGACAAGTAAGTTCACTGTTTATTGCTTAAAGTTTCAATACATAAGGAGAATATAACAATATTAAATATTTACACACCCATCAGAGCATCTAAATACATCTAACAAACACTGACAACATTAAAAAATGAGATAGATCACTCCACAATAATAGGGGAGACCTCAATACCCCACTTTCAGAAAGGGACAGATCATTTAGGAAAAAAGCTCAATAAAGACACAGAAGATCTTATTGCAACAATAAACCAACTTAACTTCACACACATACAAGAACTTTTTACTCAATGACAGATAAGTACACTAATGCACATGAAATATTCTCCAGAATAGACCACCTATTAGCCCACACAGCAAAAATCTCAATAAAATCCAAGTCACTGAATTATGGCAAAGCATCTTCTGAAATCATAAAACCATATACTTCATCAAAGAAGACATTCATGCATCCAGAAGACACTGGAGGAAATGTTCATGATCATTAGCTATTAGAGACATTCAAATCAAAACTATAGTGAGATACCATCTTACTTCTATAAGGTTTGCAATAATCTAAGAAATGCAAAACAACAAATGCTGGACAGGCTGTGGAGAGATTGGAACTCTTCTGCACTGCTGGTGGGAATGCAAGACAGTAAAACCTCTTTGAAAAGCAATTTGGTGCTTTCTAAAAAACCTAGAAATATAAGTCCCATATGATCCAGTAATCCCACTGCTTGGAATATATCCTACAGACATAAAGGCTGTCACATGAACAGATACATTCACACAAATGTTTATTGCAACACAGGATACAATAGCAAAAATGAAATCAGACAAGGTGCCCATCAACAGATGAAATGATAAACTATTGTATATACACAAAATAGAACACGATGCAATGATAAAGAACAATGATAGAGTAGCTGGGGCGGGGACCACGTTCTCAGGTGAAATCACGGCCAACTGGCACAGTCAGCATTTTGCTAATGAGGACTCTGTGCACCCCACATCAGTGAGTGGCATCTGGGGTCTTAAAAGCTGCCAAGCTGCCAAGCTGCCATCTGGGGGTACAGCAAATATTCCCAACTCAACAGGAACGGATGATCACCGAGGACAAGAACGACACGGGGAAAAGAGAACCCAGAAGACAGAGAGCCTCATGTGAGTGGGTTTCTACATTGACTCATGACCAGAAGAACCAGATGGTGCCCGACCACCACCAGTGATAGTCATGATGCAGCTTACAAAATTGAGTGTCACTGGCAACACAAGAATAAAAAGAGGTACATCCTGAGATCTCCACTAAAAGACCACAACTGATGGCCCAGTGGCTTCAGGGTTCCCCTGGGAGCATGGCCCCTGGTCCTGATGCTGCCCCTGTCCATAAATCATAATGAAGGTCAACTTTTCAGACAGCAATAGATTGGACCTGGCAACGCAGAGTGACCACATCTTGTGGGAACTTTATGGTTCTATACGCCTATAGGATGTCATCCTGCTGACCTCTTACTGGAGGAAGGGGAGTGGGTGGAGAGGAGGGGATAGGAGACTGTTGGGAGGATAGGACATACACGGAGCAGAGAGGGTGTGCTGTCACTGGGCAGGGAGAGCATTGGCAGCTACATATAGGTGAGCATGTGAATTTATATGAGAATGTACATTTTCATTCAATCATGGTAAAAAAGAAAAAAGGAACAATAAACAATAACAATTTCAGGAAGCATCTCATAACCAGGTATCAAATAGAAGACATCATGCTGAGTGAAATCAGTCAGCTGCAAAAGGACAAGTATTGTATGAGACCACGATCATAAGGACTTAAAATAGGACTTAAGCAAAGAACAAAACAGTCTGCCAGCTACACAGGTGGAGGGAGGGAGAGGGTTGTTTATAGATTAGAAAGTCAATAGGAATTCAGTTAGGTAAAGGATATGACAGCACTCAGTAGAAGGCAGGTCAGCATAACTAAACTATACCACAAACTTAAAAAGTTTTCTAAATTCACCCCAACATTTTAAAGGATAGAGTAGCAGGCATAGGAGCTTGGGGACCACGTTTTCAGGGGACATCAAGGGACATCAAGCCTTTTCCTAAGAGTCTTTTGTACCCCCTATTAGTGAGTGACATTTGGGGTCTTAAAAGCCAGCAAGATGCCATCTGAGGAGCATCAGTTGGTCCCAATACACCTGGAACAGACAATGACTGAGAACATCAAAGACATGAGGAAAAATTAGCCCAGGAAACAAAAGAACCCATATGATTGGCAGACTACATCAGCTAGACGACAAGAACCTGATGGCTCCCAGACACCATCACCGACAGCCTTGATAGGAGACACAGTATACGGTCCCTGACATAAGATGAGAAAAATAGGTGTCCAGATCAAGAACTTTACTAAAAGACCAGAATTTGTGGTCCAACAACATGGAAGGTCCCCTGAAACATGGCCCCTAGACTTGCTGCTGCCCCAGATCTGAAACCAGTACTGAGGTCAATACTTCAGACTAAGAATGAATTGGACTCAGGGACACAGGATTAGCATGTGGTGTGTGTACTTTACAGTTTTGTACATTTATAGAGGCTTTCCCACTGATTTCTTTCTACAGGTGAGGGGAGACGATGGAGAAAAGAGCACAGATGTTTGTTGGGAAGATTCTAGTAGTAGAGAGTGAAAAAGAGGAGTGTGTTGTCACATGGTGAGGAGAGCAGACAGGGTTGTAGAGAGACAGGTATGCAAAATTGACTTGGACTGTATACTTTCCCTGAATCATATATATATATTTCTGAATATTTTACATATTTGACACAAGAAATGGAAATCATTAGAAGTCTTTACAATGATAGACATAAATTTTGAGAAGTATTAAAAAAACAAATTTTACAAAGATAAATGTAAACTCATGTTCACTCACACACACACAAAGGCAAAATAAGTGATTTATTTCATACTCTTGTCAAGTAAAACAAATGCATACACTTATATAACGTGATGGACAGATTAAAGTTAAAAAAAATAATAATAAAGCTATTTTGTTAGTCATTTAACTCCTGTGGATATAAACATAACTTCAACAAATCTAGCCAGCTTCATGAAACTATGTCACATTTTAAAGAATCACCAATTCCATTTCTCCCCAAACTGAAAATGATTTAAGTCTTTACTGAAATTGACAACTGAGTGTGATCAGTTTCAAATTACCCAACAAAAGATAGATTTCTGCTTTCTCTTCCAGTAGACAGGTATCTCCAATCTCTTCTGCCATGCCCCACTAAATCTCGTCCAACAAGCAGTCTCGTCTTGCTTCCAACCACAGCTTTCCCAGATCTGTCTTTTCTGATGAAGAGTAGTTGTCCAGTCTTTGAACTCTAAATAAGTCTAACTTCTTAATCCATTACTCTGCTCAGGACAACCAAAATTGGTGAGCCCACAAGGCAAGTGGTATGTATACGCATGTGCATGTTTGTTATTGTTCCCAATGCATAAGCAAAAAAATGCATCCTTATCATATTTAGAAAGTCTCACTAAAGCAGGTATCCTTGTCTATTCCTCTCAATCATTTCTCATGCCCAGTGTTTGTCACTTACTAAAGAACTGTACAAACCAAAAGACATCTTAAATCCACAGAGAATATATGACGCTAAGATGTTAGAACTGTACTGTCCAATATCATAAGAGCACGTTGCTACTGAGCACTTGAAATACGGCTACTTCAAGCTGGGATATGCTCTAAGTGTATAATACACAACATATTTTGAAGAGTTAGAATGAAAACAGAATGTAAAATATTTTATTAAATATGTTTCTTATTAAGTGTTGAAATGATCATATTTCTGATTTGTTTAGTCAGTTTAGAAATATGTTATTAAAATTATTTTCACTTGCTTTTTACTTGTTTCAAGTGACCACTAGAAAATAAAAAAATCACACTTGTACCTTGCCTTTGGGGCTTAATTTAAACTACTATTGGACAGCTCTGAAACAATTTCTATTTTCAGACTTCAGAGGCGGCAGTACAAAACAGCAGGACTTATGGCTTGAATAAATTAATGAGAAATAACCAAACCAATTGTTTCCTGCATAGCAGATGGTCACAGACAAAGACGAGCTGGACTTTGCTTCATCTACAATTCACAAATCTGGTAGCATTTTTATTAAAAGTAATTCATTTCTTAGGAAAGCATTTTCTTGTCAGTTTAAAAAATATACCATTTTCTATCTGTGCTATAATCATATTTGGTTCTTTTTAACACAGCAGGTTAATCACAGAGTTTTAAAATTTTAAGAAGAGCCACATACCTATTTTCACCTTTTACCTCTTTAAGAGGCATATTTTCTTCAGTGGGGCATACAGAAAAGCTTAATTCTGATTCCAGCAACAATTGGTTGGGTCAACAGATGTAATCACAGCAGACATCAAGTTTTTGAGCCTTGACTTGCCAGGCAAAGGGGATTGCTCTACATGAAGGAGGTAATTTCATGCTCGAATAACCCTACACTATTAAATCAGAAAATTGAGTTACAGTCCTCTCACATCATGGGCCTCGCTGCAAGCAAGCCTGCCTCTAAGGAGCGCTTGAAGGAATATCACTGAGGACAAGACCCTGAAAAGAAATATACACAAGAAGGATACCAAATAACGTGTCTGTTATGATCTAATACTTGAGCTTAACAATTGTTTAATTTTCATGCTTGCTATGGTGTCTAAAGCCATTTTCACTTCACATATTAATACTAATGTGAGAAAAATTCAAGCAACAGTGTTATAACAATAAAGACGTGTATAATTTTCTGTTATTTTCCCCCTGTGAGGTGAGTCCACTTTTGCTGACACTGATTGAACAACTGTCCTTATTACTATGCTATCACCCATCTCAGGAGTAGTAAGACTGGGTGACAGAGTAAAACGCAGTTAGTGATACAATATTTATTGAGATCGAAACTAATAGTGCTCCTATGCTTATCATTTCAACTCAGTTTTTATTTTCTACATTGAATTCCAATTTTTATCTGCATTTTTATTTTTGTATGTCCTATTAGTGTTTATGAAAGTCTCCATGAATGCTCTATCAGTTATTACTTGAAAAGTCAGAAAGTATAATTATCTAAATAACAGCAAGAAAACAATTATCCAAGTTCTAAATGCTTCCTTTACATTACCTCATTGAAAGCTTTTAATTCTGCAGTTAGGATTCTGGAATCTGTTTTTCTCTTCTGCAAATAGAGGCTCATGAAGTTTAAATAATTGATTCTA
The DNA here is from genome assembly GCA_028571685.1 of Heterohyrax brucei. Lineage (NCBI taxonomy): Eukaryota > Metazoa > Chordata > Mammalia > Hyracoidea > Procaviidae > Heterohyrax > Heterohyrax brucei. The sequence goes on along the minus strand of CM053146.1, from coordinate 58,001,620 downwards.
ACCTATTACAATTAATAAGTACTAGAACCAGAGGATTAAAAAATATTTTGAACTAGTGCAATGTGTCTAAAAATGAAATGACATATTTTGAGTGAGATAATGCTTTGCATTTTAAAAGAATAAAACAACATAGACTTTCTTTCCCTATGGTGATTTTTGTTTCCAACAGAATATTAAAGACATCAGAATAGGAGAAGTTACATCTTACTCCATTTGTTATGTACAAGTACAAATGAAATATTCACTGATCCAATTTAGAAATGGTTTGCTGTTTACCAAGTATTCTTTGCTGTTAGTGGATTAATATGCTTATCTTTTTCTGCTTTAACATTAATAAATATTAATTAGCTTACATGCAAAGCTTCAGCTGGGCTCAGAAACAGCATCTTTTTGTGTTTTCTTTTCCCTAGGTGGAGGTCTGCCTAGTAATGAAATTTATTTTTATTCAATATGGATGCATTTGAAACTGCAATTTATAATAACTTTTAATAGGCCTAATTTAAAAAATCTTAAGTAATCTCTATTGCATACATGGTTATTTTGACTTCTTAATAACCATTGTGTTTTTCAGGGACAATAATCAACTGAGGGATTGTCAGCTGTCCTTACTCTACGCATAACTGACAAATGAGGACTCTCAAGATTCTAAGCTATTGGTCATTGTTATGTGTGGTACAGTGTTCAGCTGACCAAATGTTTGATCATTTCCTTCCCTGTGGTATTTGGACCCTTGTCCAAACGAGTCAAGTTAGCACAAGATGACAATTTTGGAGGCCATGCTTCCCACAATTTGGAGAAATGTGTACTGCATTGAGACAAAATAATGCTAACGTAAAGTGAAAAAGCAGAAAAGAGACAGACGAAAAATACTGATTCCCACCTGCATCACTATCCTTTCCTTGACTTAATTATTCTATGAAATAACCAAGGAAATCTTTTTCATCAACACTAATAGAAAATGATTACTTACTCCTTTTTAGTGAACTACTCTGAGTTGGGTTTCTGTCACTTACAATCAGAAGAACCCTCATAAAAAAATCCTACAAGAACAGAAAAGACTCTCATTTTATTTTAAATGGCAATATAAACAAAAACATTTTTAATATATCAACAATATATAGCAAATTCACTGCAGTTTTTTTCTTTCATCTCCAGTTTTTAATTTTTAAGTATGATCTCAGGTGGTTTTGCAGTCCTCCAAAAAAACCTAAACACCCACTGCTACTGAGTCAATTCTGACTCATAGCGACTCTACAAGACAGAGCAGAACTTCCCCACAGAGTTTCTAAGGGGTGCCTGGTGGATTAAAACTGCTGACTATTTTGGGGTTAGCAGCTATAGCACTTAACCACTACACCACCAGGGTTTCCCACCTGTTCTAAATTCATATGTCTGTACCCTACTAAACTGTCTAGAATCTTCATTATGATAAATAGGTCATGTACTGTGTAACTGAGTAATAGATTACCTAAGCATATATACTGACAAGCTTATAAATGCACCATTAGTCTGACTAGCCCAAATCTACACAGTCAAAAGGAGATGTACAAAATCACCATCATGCGGGCCATGGTATGTTGGCATGTTGGCTCTTGGTCAGTGCTGATTCAATCAGGTGTTTCTAAAAATGTTGGGAATTTATTTTTTTTCTTTTTTTCCCTGTTCATTTACTCAAATATTCCATTTTCTTTTAAGGAGTTCCTGGAGTATGGTTAAGAATTACTGAGATTATATTAAACCCAAACCATTGCTATCGAGTCCATTTTGACTCCTAATGATTCTACAAGGCAGAGAAGAACTTCCACACAGGGTTTCCAAGGAGCAGCTAGCGGATTCTAACTGTTAAACTTTTGGTTAGCAGCCATAGCTCTTAACCACTCCACTAACAAGGTTTCCAAAATTATATTAAAAATAACCAAAAACATGTTAGTAAGTAACTTAAATTCAGATGTGTTTAACACAAAGCACCAGAGTCAAGAATTTTATTATGTCTTCATTAAGTGGCATGGATTGGTAATCCAGAATTCACTCTTTCTCACACAACCAGAAGAGTTTTCTGCAGTGCAATAAATTTATTAGTTTTGATTGCTACTTGATGTATAAAACTAAAAATAATGCAAGACTCTTTTTGACAGAATTTCATCTTCATACTAGACTAAATCTCTTTTGTTCCTATATTTTATCACACTTATGACTACCATTCAAGCTGATAATGGCAGCTGTCTTATGGTGGATTCTTTATAGAGAGAAAACCAGTAAACTGTATAAATACATGCAGAGAGAGAAATTTATATCAAGGAAACCTTTTACATGATTTTATAAACTGGAACACCCCAAGTCTGTGCATCAAATAGAGTCTTCTCTTGATTTACATAGCTGCCAACACTGGTGAATCCACGATGGGCAGGTCAAAGAGCAAGGCTCCCACTTTCAGGCTGTGAAGATTAACAAAGTCCAAGATCTGCAGATAAGCTGAGAGTTCAAATTTCAAGAACCAAAAGTGAGACAAATGGAAGGCAGCCACAGCACCCAAATCTTCAGATGTACAGAGAAGCTAATAATAGCTCAAGTCCCAAGAGCTGGAGGTCAGATAAACTGGAGGCAGTCACAGGATCCAGAACAAGCAAAAAGTCAGAACATCTGCTTATATACGAATGCAGGCCACACCCCCTAAGAAATTCTCTTTAAATTGATTGGCTACTCACAACAGATACATTTATAGGAGTGCTCACATTTAGACACTGAGAATCATGGCACAGTCAAGTAGACTCACAATTCCAACCATCACAGTCCACTCTTTGTCAACATGGCACGTGTACACATCTCTTTAAATCATACATAATTTCTGAATGAAAACAACTACAAAGTCATACTTTCACCTAACATGATACAACTAACATGAGTACAACTTAAAAAGCACTGGCACCATTTACATCTTGTGTTTTGTAAATGAAGAAAACAAAAATGTCTGATGCACACATGCAAAGAATAAATACTCATAACAATTACAGTCCTAGTTTCTGCAACTGGTCACATGGCTATAACTGTTATTTAGAACTACTTTTTTCCACCACGATTCCATATTCCCTTTGCCTTCATGCAGCACCTCAGCTGCTCATGGGTCTTTGGTTGGGTGACCCAAACTTTCATTCCTGATAGCTCTGGATCATTAGTGTGTCAGAACTGAGATGCTGCAGTTTTCCATTGACTTTCCTCACAGGGCATCATAGTACTGAGAGATGCCCTAAGGGATCTCCTGCATTTGAATATACTCTTATTTACCTCTGCTATATGATATCAATCATATTTCCTTTTGTTACTCAGGATCAGTAACACCACCCAATATGGTAACTCTCTTCTTTGCTTGTTGATCCAGAGGCATACGGAGCCCAAGCTGGCCAGGCAGCATTCTTAACTTGCGGTTCACTGAAATCAGTGATGGATCTTTAGGTGAAAGCATTCCTTCCTTTGGAACTAAGAGCTCTAGAAGTTCAGAGGGTAAGGTCACAGGGACGGTAAGCAAAACTCTTGCAAGTGGGGTCCCTAGGGTTAATAGTACATTGTGCCACTCCTATTTACACCCCTTGATTCCTGGACCAGTAAATCCTTGATATGAGAGAAACCACATCATATACTGGATGCTGATTTAGAGCATATACAGCCTACTGGAGCACACTTCCCTAGCTCTGCATGGGTACTACCACAAAGCCAGCACCATAATATGCCTTTAGAAGGCCATTTGATCCTTCTATAAAGCCAGATGATTCAGGATGATGCAGAACATGGTAAGAACTGAATTCCATGAGCATGGACCCACTGCTACACTTCATTTGCTGTGAAGTGAGTTCATTAATCTGAGGCAATGCTGTCACGGATACCATGATGATGGATAAGGCATTTTGTAAGTCGACAGATGGTAGACTTGGCAGAAGCACTGCATGCAGGGAAGACAAACCCAAATCCAGAGTGTCTATTCCAGTAAAGGCAAAATCCTGTACTTTCTGTGATGGAAGTGGTCCAATGTAATCCACTTGCCAACAGGTTGCTGGCTGATCACCTTGTGATATATTGCCAAATTAGGGATTCAGTGTTAACCTCTGCTGATGGCAGATTGGGCACTCAACAGGTGAAGATACGGTGAAAGAACACAACCCTGACACATACCTTTCCGGACTTTAAAACGTGAAGTGTCTCTTTGTTCTATTTGCATAACTACTTCTTGATCCATGTATAGATTCCTCATGGACACAAATAAGTTTTCTGGAATTCCCATTTTCCACAATGTTATTTGTAATTCACTATGATCCACATAGTCAAATGTTTTTGCCTAGTCAGTGAAACACAGGTAAACATCTTTCTAGTATTCTCTGCTTTTAGCCCAAATCCATCTGATATCAGCAGTGATATCCCTGGTTCCATGTCCTCTTCTGTATCCAGCCTGAATTTCTGGTAGTTTCCTGTCAATAGACTGCAACAGTCACTTTTGAATAACCTTTAACTAAATTTTACTTGTATGTGATATCAAGATCACCTTCCTTGGGAAGAGGCATAAATATGGATCTCTTCCAGTCTGTTGGCTAGGTAATTGTCTTCCAAATTTCTTGGCATAGATAACTGAGCACTTCTTATGCTGCATCCATTTATTTAAACATCTTAGTTGATATTCCATCAATTCCTGAGCCTTCTTTTTCACCGACGCCTTCTGTGTAACTTCTACTTTTGTTTCAGTACCATCAGTTCCTGATCATATGCTACCTCTTGTAATGATCTAATGCCAATCAGTTCTTTTTGGTATAATGATTCTGTGTATTCCTTCCATCTTCCTTTGAAGCTTCCTGAGTCATTTAATATTTTCCCTGTAGAGTCCTTTACTATTGCAACTCAAGGCTTAAATTTTTTCTTCAATCCTTTCAGCTTGACAGACGCAGAGTATCTCTTACCTTTTGGTTTTCTATCTGCAGCTCTTTCCACATATCATTATAATACTTTACTTCATATTTTTGAGGCCCTCTCTGAAATTCTCTGTTTAGTTCTTTTAATTCATCATTTCTTTCGTCTGTTTTAGCTACGCAATGTTCAAGAGCAAGTTTTAGAGTCTCTTCTGGCATTTGATTTGGTCTTTTTTTTTTTTTTTTACTTTCTTTTTAATGATCTCTTGCTTTTTTATGTATAATGTCTTTGATATCATTCAACAGCTTGTGTGGTCTTTCCTCACTAGTGTTCAGTGTGTCATATCTACCCTTGAGATGGTCTCTAAACTCAGGTGAGATATACTCGAGGTTGTATTTTGGCTCTTATAACTTGTTTGAATCTCCTTCAAATTCCACTGAAGCAATGAACACATGAACAACTGATGGTCCGTTTCCCAGTCAGGACCTGGTCATGTTCTACCCGATGATATTGGGCTTTTCCACTGTTTCCTTATTATGACTCAAAACACCAGAATCACACTGTATTGTTGCTGTTGTTAGTTGCCATCAAGTTGATGTTGACTCATAGCAAACCTACGTACAACAGAACAGACCACTGCCTGATCCTGTACCATCCTTACAATCATTTTTATGCTTCAGCCCATTGTTGCAGCCACTGTGTAAATCTTTCTCATTGAGGGACTTCTTTTTTTCAATGACTCTCAACTTTATCAAGCATAGTGTCCTTTTCCAGGGACTGATCCTTCTTGATAACAAATACAAAGTATGTGAGATGAAGTTTTGCCATTATTGCTTTTAATGAGCATTCAGGTTGTCTTTTTTCAAAGAGATTTTTTCATTCTCTTGGTAGTCCATGGTATATTCAATATTCTTAACCAACTCAAGGTGTCAATTTTTCTTCAGTATTTGTTATTTATTGTCCAGTTTTCCCATGAGTATGAGGCTTGGGTGAGGTACACCATAGTCTTTAAGGTGACATCTTTGCTTTTTATCCTTTTAATGATGTCTTTTGAAGCAGACTTTTTCTAATGAGACATTTTGACAGCATTTTCTTGAAAATGAATAAAATGATTCTCTCATTTCAAGGAAACCTTTTGACAGTCTTTTTGACAATGACAAAAATTCAAGTTTTCAAATATCAGAGTTTTTTTAAACAAATATCCTTCATGGAGAGCTTCAGAGCACCATAATATACATATTCCTCATCAAATACTTCTTTAACGATGCTAGTGGTGATACTAAACCATGTGGCTTTCTCATTATAAATATGTCAAATCACACTATATGTGTCAAATGTGAAAGATTAACATAAGAAGAAATTATTATGTTTCTCACAACACAATGCGATGTCACAGTTTGCCATGAGTAAAAGATGTACTTAAAGCACTAGGCCTAGACCAGTGAATTTTAATGTAACAGAGTACAAAAAAAAAACTCATTAAGAAACTTTTTACACATTCAGATTCTACTATCACTAGGTGAGGTTTAGCACAGTATCAAATAAAAATACTCCAAATTACCTGAAAAAGCTATTAAAATTCCTTTCATTTTCCCAACTTTACATTTCTATGAGGTCTGGTATTTTTCACATCCTTAACCCAAAGCTACACATTACAACAGATTGAATGCTGATGCAGATATGAGGCCAGAAATTTTCTATTATGACAAGCATTAAAGAGAGCAATGCCATTCTTGTCATTTTGCAATTTGTAAAATATAGCTATTTTTATAAAAATATATTACTCAACATACAATGGATGTATTATTACTTTTCTAAAAATGAATTAATAGAACTTTCATTGTTATAGTCTAGTAAACCAGATCTATACCTAGAAACCTAAACAATCTTTTTTCAGATTTTTTAAGAAAATAAAATTGGACAATTACTGGTTTATTACTCTAAATCAATGGTGAGAAAGAAGAATCTCAAATAAAATTGACATCATTTTACACAGCACACAGTCACTTGAACCTCTAATCATAACCAATTCTGATCTTTGTGTATATAATAGATTGATGACTTCAAATATTTACAAGGACTATTATCATATTGTCAAAAATCAGTAGTAATATTGGCTATGCAGCTTTTACAATTGGAGATACAGGGAAGAGATAACATGCTGTCTTGTAACAAGCTACTTAGTAGTTAAGTATTTAAATAATTTTGGCAGTCAGACAACTTTGATTTGAAACTCTATTTCTCAATTTACTAGCATTTCTTGCTAGGACCATTTATTTGACCTCTATATAATTCTGTGTCTTTATCTGGAAAGAAAAGAGGAGATACCAATGGCATCAGACTCAGTGGGCTCTTGTTGTTAGGTGCCATTCATTGAGTGCAAACTCACACAGGGTTTCTAAGGAGTGACTGGTGAATTTGAACTGCTAATCCTGCGGTTATCAGCTGAGTTCTGAGCCACTATACCACAATGAGTTCTAAACAGATTAAACAGACACGTATTGAAAAAAAAAAATCTGTTGACTTTTATTAGAGGCCAAGCCAAGCCAAGTGCTGTCGAGTCGGATCCGGGGTATTTCAATGATATGAGTCAGAATAGAATTGATGTCAATTCTTTTTTTTATCATCACTATTACTATTATGCTTTTGAGGTTCTGGGATTAAAAGGTGTTGTAGAAGAGGTACTATAAGTGACTATTAATAATTTATGAAGGGAAAAAAGCCTAGAAATTGTCTTTATGAATATACTAATTAGTGGATTTTGACATTCACACCATTAAAATAGACATTAATACATTGACTAAAATGGTTAAATACTGTTAATGTTAAATATTACCTATAATATTGTAGAGTAAGAAAGAATCACTGTTGACAATGTCTGAGAGACATGTAAATGCTTAACTTCCAATTATCCAGGATAAAAATAAAATACAAATCATTTCTACTCTTCTTGTGAATTGCAGTAACTATTTACAGTGATCAAGAAAAAAGTGCTGTATAGTTAAAAGTTAAAAGGTTATATTTCATGTTGTAAAAATCTATGAAAACTTTTAAAAAAGCAAAATGGGGCAAGGCCTAGATGGTGGAGTAGATGAACAATTCCCATGACCTCTCTAATAACAAAGACCCAAAAGAACAAATTAGTATATAGGACATTCTATAAGCCCTGAATACCAAAAAGAAAGTTGAAAAGTTGTACTGAGTAACAGGGAAGGGAAAGTAGCTCCAGAAGTACATAAGAGTGTACAGATTTGACCCACCAGGAAACGACAGTGGCTAACATAGTGAGTGCAAAGGTAGTGGTTGAAGAGTGTTCTTGTTAACAGGAGAAACTGACAGGAGAATCCACTGACACCTCCAGAAACAGGAAAAAACAGCATTAGAGCGTTACAAGCTAAGTCTTTGCATGCAACTTACCATATGCACAATCTAAATCCTTCCTTTGAGATAAACCTCTCTCCTGTCTCCCAGCACTTCCCCTGCCATTCTCTGCACGGCACCCAGCTCTAGACTCTGACCCCAATAACTGAGCCATAAATAGGACTCCTAAAGACTGCCCTGAGCCATTTTCTGAAACTCAGACAGGGAACAATTCAGTAAACAATGGGGTAGTGTGGTAGAAATCTGATGACTCACCTGAACTAGAAATTCAGGGCAGAAACTGTTCTTTAACCTAGATTCAGACATAAGAAGATATGGCATCCTCACAGATACTCAGGGTTAGCTGTTAGCCCACTGCCTTTCTCAGTGCATGTAGCCAGATACCTGTGTCGACAACAATCAACAATGCCCATCTAGGTCAGTAGGCAAGAGCCTATATGATACCCCTGGTTACTGACTACTTGGGCACCTTAGCTGAATCCATATAAGAAAAGTAAATGGACTCTTAGGCTCTTATATCTAGTAATAGCAATAACTACCTTGTGAAAGAATATTAGAGCTTCAAAGACAATAACCAAACTATCAAAAATGAACAGGCTGCTTGTACATTTCAAAACAAGAAACTAGAAAAATTGATGGCTGGAAAATAAGTCTATATCAAAGCACATGAAAAGCAAACCCTGATTTCTTCAGAAAGCAGACTGTGATTTCCACAGAAAGCTCTTTAAACAAAAAAAATCAAATTCTTCAGAATAAGAGAATTTTCTGGAATTATCAAAGGAAGAACACAAAGGGTTAATATTTAGAACTCTTCAACAGAAGAAGAAAGATATGAAGCAAAATACAGCAAAGCATAATGACAAGTTGACCAGGCTGCATGAAAGTAGAGAGCCACAAGAATTACACAATTAGACAACTAAATAGAAACTCAAAAGGCCACAGTTGAGGCAACGGGAGGCTGAATTAGTGATACCAAAAATAAAGCATGTGACATCAATATTCTTGAAGAAAGCTTTGACAAAATAATTTTTCAAAAAAGTTAAGAAACACTAAGACTTATGGAGGACTCTGTCAAAAGGAATAATCAACGAGTGATTGGAGTACCAGAACAGGGAGAGGATGACATAAAATATAAAGAAAACTGTCAAAGATTTGTTGATTAAAACTTCCCTGATATCATGAAAGATGGAAAGATAGCTATCCAAGACACTCATTAAACCCCATACAAGGTAAATCCCAAAAGAAAGACACCAAGGTGCATAATAATCAAACTCACAAAAGCTGAAAATAAGAAGATACTTTTGAAAGTGGCTAGGGATAAATGAAAAAGAACCTACAAAGTAAAACCTATAAGACAGAGCTTGGACAAGGCAGCAGAAATTACACTGGCAAGAAGATAATGGGATGATGTATACAAAGCCTTAAAGGAAAATAATTGCCAGCCAAGAATCATATAACCAGCAAAACTGTCTCTCCAATATGATGGCAAAATTAAGACATTTATAGGTATGGAGAATTTGTAAAAACAAAATCAAGGTTACAAGAAATGCTAAAGGGAATCCTTTGATTAGAAAATCAGTAACATCTTATAACAACCCAAGACCAGAAAAAAGAACAACTGGACATCAACCTAAAAAGGGGAATCACAGAACAAAACAACGACAAAACACTGAACACAGAGAAACAGAGGTGTCATTATGCAAATATTATAACAGAAAAGCAGCACTCAAAAGAAAATGTAGTCATAGATCTTTCAAATGGAGAGGAAGTCAAGTTAACACAAAGAGATTAAAGACTAATATATATGTAGAAAAATAGGGGTAAATATGGTAACTACAAAGGAAATTAGCAATCCTATGCATCAATTAAAAAACAAGAAGTCTCAGCAAATATAAAACCACTCATATTGAAAAAGATGAAAAGAAAGCACATATAGATAAAAGACTCAGCACAGAAAATTAAATGGAACAAAGAAATGGTCTGCAATGCACAAAAGAAGACATCAAAATGACAGTGCTAAACTCATACCTATCCATAATCACAATGAATGTAAATGGATTAAATGCACTGATCATGAGATGGAGTGAATTGTAGGTGAACTGAAGACACATAAGAGACACACCTTAGACTGAAGGACAAAACAAAAACCCAAATGATTGAAAAATATATATCACTCTAACACTCAGAAAGAACAGGAGTGGCAATATCAATCTTTGATAAAACACACTTTAAAATAAAATCCACCAGATTGGATAAAGAAGGACATAATCATCTTAACTGTCTATGCACCCAAAACAGGGCTCCAAAGTGCATAAAACAAACTCTAACTACATGGAAAACAGAAATAGACAGCTCCACAATAATAGGAGACTTCAAAATGCCACTTTTAGCGAAGCACAGAACTCCTAGATAAAGAGATCAATAAAGACACAGAAGATCTAAATGGCACAACCAACAGCTTGACCTAATAGACATATACAGAATACCCCATGCAATGGCAACCAAGTAAACTTCCATTCCCAGTGCACATGGAACATTCTCCAGAATTGACCACCTATTAGGCCACAAAGCAATCCTTAACAAAATTGAAAGCAGTGAAATATTATAAAGCATCTTTTCAGACCATAAGGCCATAAAAGTAGAAATCAGTAAAAGAAAAGGGAAGATAAAAAGCAAAATGGTGACTTTGAGCCAACATGGTGTCACAGACAGAAGCATCACACTGTCCTTTCACAGCAAAAACCCAAAAAACTAAGTAAGACATAGGCAAACATTAATCTTGGAACACAAAGTAAGAAATGAAGAGATAAAGGTCCCAGTCAAACACAAAACAGAATAACGAACCAACAAATAACAGAAAATGAAACGAGATATAAGAGGAAGTCTCCTATCTGCTAACCCAGCACAGATTCACCATCTTGGATTCCTGTTAGCGATCAGCAGTCACAGAGCATAGGAAAGCAGACTCACAGAAATTCTAGCAGGAGACAATGTAACTGGTAACCAGCAACACATACTTTTCCACCCCTCTTCCCCATTCCCCTATTTCCTACTTCGGCTCTAACTCTGACACCCCTTAGCTAGCTCCAGTGACTTAGTCAGCTGGAAAGTACAGCAAATGTGCCATCTGTATTTGCCCCATCCACATCAGAGATTGTTAGATGGGGAGTACACAAAAGCACCTTTAGGAGCCCCCAGCAGGACACTGATCAACTGGTTGATATTCTACAACCTCCCCCATTCCTTACTGCCTACCAGCATCTTATGCTAAACATCACAGCCCTGAGCAGAACAGACATGGTGTACTGGATCCTGTACAGCACTGACTCCTGGTCAGCAATGTTAGCTGTAGTATGTGCCACAAACAACCCATTCTAATCCTTCCTCTTCAACTGGATCTGCTTTGCTGCATGAGAGTTGAGAGATTTCTCCTGTCCATTGGACAAAGAAGTGAAAAATACTGTGACCACAGATGAGAAACAACAAAGAATGCACAGCCTGCCTGCTCTGGCATAACCGAATTAAACAAAAAAGCAGGATGAAGCAAACAGATCTACAATCAATAAACAAAATACCTACAGGACGTCCCTAAGACAGCAGACAATATCAAAACATATTTTAAAAAAGCAGGATAGAGTGGTTCAGTAGGTATCCAAAATAAAATACCAGATAATTCTCCAGTAGAAGAAAAGGCACTAAAATTACCTGAAAGAACTTAAATCTCTAATACCCAGAGCTATCCAAGATTTGAAGCAAACAACAAATAAAAATAAGGAGGAAACGGACAAATTCACACAACAAACAATTTCATGAAAGTAGTACAAGAACAAAATGCTGAAACAAATTCATAGCCAGAAATCATGTAAAACCAACAATTAGAAACCCAAAACACGAACAACAAGATCTCATAAATGGACAGTGTCAAAGAAGGACTGAAGAGCAGGTTTGAAATGATGGAAGACAGGATCAGTGAAACTGAAGATGAATGCTTGGATACAACTCTAAGGAAAAAATCAGAAAGGAAGTACAAAGAAAAATGAAGAAACAGTGAAAATTACATCAAATACAATCAAAAGCAAAAACAGTCAGTGATTGGAGTTCCAGAACACGGGGAGAAAACAGACAACACAAAGAGGATCACTGAAGAACTGCTGACTGAAAACTTTCCTAATAACACAAAAGATGAAAAGATGACCATCCAAGAAGCTCAATAAACACCATATACTGCAGAACCTAAAGGAAAATCACCAAGGCATATCATAATCACACTCACTAATTAAAGACAAAAATTAAAGGCAAAAAAATTCTGAGAGCAGCTCTAGAAAAAACAAAAGTCACGTAAAGTGGAGAAATATTAAGACTACACTGATTATTCAGCAGTAACCATGCAGACAATAAGGTAATGAGATGAAGTATATAAAACCTGGAAAGACAAAAAAAAAAAATGCCAACTAAGAATAATATATCTTGCAAAACTCTCCTTCTAATATGATGGTGAAATTGGGATATTTCCAGAAAAACAGAAATTAAGGGAACATGGAAAAAAAGAAACCAAACTTAAAGGAATTATTAAAGGGATCCTTTGGTCTGAGAACAAACAACAACAGACCACAGGATGAATCTAGGATGTAAGATTATACCAGCCTAAGAAATGTACCCTCAAGAACTAAAACTAAAAGAATTACAACAGAGAACTAGAGAGATTAATATGTAAATGACAATATCAGAACCATAATAGAGGGAATAAATGGCATAGGTATAGAACTCTCTAATGGAATATAAGGCAAGGCAATATTAAGAAATAATAGCCTGGTTCAAAGCTAGGAAGATAAGGGTACATCTCAAGGTAGTCACAAAGCAATTTAGCAAAACTGCTCGTCAAAATAAAGAAGAAAAATTTAAGGTCACAATTAAAACAAAATCTACAGAAACAAAAGAAATGAGAAATTTACAAACCAAAGAAATTCAGCTCAGGAAAGTAAGAAAACCAAAAATGTCAGTAGTACAAAAAAAGTTCAAAATCACAGCTATAAACTCATACCTATCAATAATTACACTGATTGTAAATGGCATAAATGCACCCAGAAAGAGATGAGGAGTGACAGGACAGATAAAAGAACACAATCCATCAGTAGGATTATACGAGACACATCTTAGAAAGAAAGATGTCTGGTACTGGTGCAAGACAGATACACTGACCAATGAAACAGAATTGAGAACTGACATGTAAGTTTCTCCACCTAAGGTCACCTAATCTTTCACAAGTGTCCAAAGTCCATCAAATGGGGAAAAGATAGTGTTTTTAACAAACAGTGCTGGCAAAACCAGATGTCACCTCAGAAACATGGAGGAAACTGGAGGATAATATGCTGAGTGAATTAAGTTTGTCAAAAAGGACAAATATTGTGTGACACCACCATTGTAAAAACTTATAAAAGGATTTACACATAAAAAGAAACAAACTTTAATGGTTAACAGGGAGCAGAGGATTGGGAATGGAAAAAACACTAAGTAGACAATAAGTAGATAAATGATAACTTTGATGAAGGGTACGACAGTACACAGTATTTGGGGAGCCAGCACAACCTGTGTAAGGCAAGGTCTCCAGAGCTCCCAAGACATTTGCAAATGCCCTGAAGGATCAAATTGCTGAGCTGAGGGCCATGGGGACCATGGTCCTGAGGAACATCTAATTCAATAGGCATAATATAATTGATAAAGAAAATGTTCTACAGTCTACTTTGGTAAGTAGCGTCTGGGGTCTTAAACGCTTGTGAGTTGTCATCTAGAACACTCCACTGATTTCATCCCTTCGGGAACAAAGAAGAAAGAAAAGGAGGGAATGACTAGTCCAAAGGACTAATGCATCACATCTACAGTGGTCTCCAGTAGACAGGGTGTAGTACAGCCAGAGGTTGTCCAGCTGCTACCATGGACTGCTCTGACAGAGATTACAGTGGACAGTCCTGGACAGTCCTGGACAGAGCTGGAGAAAAATGTAGGACAAAATTCTAACTCATAAAGACTAGACTTGCTGGACTGACAGAGACTGTAGGAATCCTAAGAATATGGCCTCCAGACCCTTTTTCATCTCAGAAATGACGCTACTCCTGAGGTTCACCCTTCAGCAGAAGATCGGACAGGCCCATAAAACAAAATGAGACTAAAGTGGCACACCAGCCCAGAGATGAGGACGAGAAGACAGGAGGGACAGAAAAGCTAGTAACAGGGAACTAAAGGTTGAGAAGGGAGAATGTTGACCTATTATGGAGCTGTTAACTAGTGTCACAAAACAACGTGTGTAGTTTAATAAGAAATTATATTGTTCTGTAAACCTGCATCTGAAGTATAATTTAAAAACTATTTAAAAAGCAAACTGGCATTGCTACTTCTTCACTTTAAAATTATCCCTTCTGTAAAAGTACATATTCACTTTTAGGACAAGAAATAAAATTTAAAATTGATATTTGACTGAAGTACTTACCAGAGAGGAAATTGCTAATGTACATGGGAAAAATGCTACAAATGAGTATTAAATAAATGCCTTACTGAGAATATTTTATCTTCAAGGATAAATGATAAAATATTTTGTCTTTTAAAGGATATATTCTTGTTACGTTACCTTTCCTCTAGATTCTGATTTGATTTCCTAAATATTTTCTCCCCATTAAATAATTTATTGGCAACATACCCTTCAAATCAAATAGAATGACTAAATGTATTAACAGCAAAGGATTCCCTAAGTATAGAAGAGCATGTCCCTGGAACACCAGTTTTATTATTAAAATACTTATGCAGACATTGAAAGATAGCCCTGAAATTAATTAAACAGAGAAGATAAAATAAAATCTGCTCATTCAATGTAACAAAATAGATGAATCATATTAGTTAGATACACAAATAGAGATAACTATATAAAATGTTATTTTAGAAAAAATGTTTGGTAGCATGAAAAGCCAATTTGTAGCTACACTTAGTTTTTGGTAGTGATTTTTTAAACCTTTTTAATAGTATTCTGGGTGTTTTTTCTTTTTTCTTTTTCCAGTATATATTTATAGTCAGAAGGAAAACACACATAAGTACAGAAATGTGTACCTTCTGTTAAGAAATCATAGAGATACTGAAAAACAATATATACACTGATTTTTGAAATAAGTGCTTTGTTGGATGGTATGACTACAAAACAACAAAAGGCACCAAAAGAAAATAAACTACCAAAATGTATTTAATATACTAATTAAATTAAAATTTAAAGAACAATATTTATATACACTTAGCTTTTTACTCTTAATGCTTTGAAAACACTTTCTGTGCTGCTATGAGTCAGCCTATAATTTGAAATAGCTTAAAACAGTCACTGAATAAAAAATTGAAGAAAGAAATGGTCATGAGAAAGCTACAGATGTCACAAATTATTTTTCAGGCACTGATGTCTTCAATCCCATCTGTACTATCGTGTTTGGGTTGGTTTAAACAACTTAATGACACCTTCATAAATTGGTATTCATGCTGAGTACGTGCATTGCACTACAAGCTAAGCAGCATATTTCTGTAAAATTTGCTGTGAAATTTGTTTTCAAATCAAGCACATAGTAAAATGCACACTAAGTCAGTTATACAAAATATGTAGCCAAAACATCTGCCTCCCAAAGTATATGATTGGAAATGCAGTCAAGTAACAAATAGAATTACATCCAAGTTAGCAGAAAACACATTTTTAAGATTTTCATTGCTGAAAAGGACCCCAAGCTGCAAATACTGACACTTAAAATGTCCTTTCTTAAAAAGATGCTTTGCCTCAGTAGGAAACTGTAGCTGAAGCCTCTTTTACTTATAAATGTCAGATAAAAGGAATAAACCTAAAATTTAGCATTTAGTGTGTCTTTCTAGCCAGTTTCAGAATAAAAGAGACAAATTCAAGACATTTCATTTCACATGGAATGTTAAAAAGAGTTTGAACACTCAACCCCACTAACCTGAAAAGTCACCCTTCCTTAAGGAATGATGACATGTAGTAATGTTATTAGCAAAATCCTCCACATTTTACATGGTTTCTCCTCAACTTTCTCACTTTGAAAGAACTTCATGCACACTTATAATTTTAAAGCAATTTTTAGAGTGTCAACAAACAGTTCGATCATATGTGCCATTTTGCCACCCAAATTCCCTTTTAATTTAATTACAAGGAAGCAGGCAGAAAAATAACATTACATAGTTCACATATAGATTCACTACTCATTCCTTTGTTCTCTAAATATTTATTGAAATTTTATTATGTTCTAGGAAAAGAGAGATGAAGAAAATATGGTCTCTGATTTATAATCTAGAAGAGGGAAACAGATATCTAAAAAACAATCATAATAAACATTGAAAGAAGTATCATCAAAAAGGTATAAGCAAGGTCCTCTGGAGACATGGTGAGGGGCCTACTTACCACAGGGATAGGATAGGATCAGAGATGCAGAGTTAGAAAAGGTGTCACTGAGTTAAGGATGATTTTGATGTCATGAAGAACGTGTGGGAGCTTTTCAGGTGGACTTGATGGGAAGGAGATTATAATAAAAGGTACAGCACTGTAAAATGGTAATATAATAAAGGTGAATTGAGGGCTATAGAAACCACACATTCGTTCATTGTGACTGGACCATAAGGGAAGTGACTAGAGATGAACCTGGAAAAGTTGTGTGAAGTTTGAAATGACATTAAGGTATTTGGACAAAGATTTCCAGTGAAAGGTGTTAGGAGCCACAGGATCACATTTGCATTTAGAAGACAATTCTGGCAGCTTTCTGGAGGAAACTGAAGTTGCTGCGTGACTGCAAAGTTGGTAACAGGTAGAAAGATTAAGAAGCTGCTACTTGACCTCAGGAAACCCTGGTGGCATCGTGATTCAGTGCTATGTCTGATAACCAAAAGATCAACAGTTCAAATCCACCAGGTGCTCCCTGGAAACTCTATGGGACAGTTCTACCCTGTACTATAGGGTCACTATGAGTCAGCATTGACTCAATGGCAGGGGGCACTCATCCTCAGACAGCAAATGATGAATATGGTAGGATTGAAAGAGTGTAGAGAAAGAGGAAGAATAGTCAGTTGATAGGCTTAAGCATTTGGGGGCTAATTGGATGTGCAGAGTAAATGAGAGAGAAGACATACAAGAACTGTCAATTAAGTTCATGAATTCGTCATAGAAAAAGTGATACATACTTCGTTGCTGAATATCACTATGGTCACCTTTGAAGTACCCCCCTTGGGAAGTTATACACTGATGCCAGCACCTAATCCAATCTTCAAAGCAGTTTTTGAACTCTCTTTCTGGAAAGGCCATCAGAGCTGTTGTCGTATTATCCTTAATATCCTGAATGTCATCAAAAAGTCTTTGTTACAATATTTCCTGTATCTTTAGGTAAAGGAAAAAGTCAGTGGGGGCCAGATCTTTCATGCCAAAATAGTCAATGACAATTTGGTATAGGCTGGGGATACTGAGTATTATTAGTTTTGCAGATTGGTGGGGAAGTAGGCAAGTACTCCTTATTCCACTTAGTACTTATATGACCTCAAGCAAGTTGCTTACATCTGAGGGCATCTGTCTCATAAATGTGAAATGAGGGTTAAGCAGGCTGAATTAGCAAGAGTATAAAAAGCATTTGGCACTGTACACAGCCCATCTTCAGGACTACTCGTGAACAAAAGAGCATCAATAGTTATAGAAACAGTTCACTAAAAGTTCGAAAGAGTGATTTGCAGTTCTTTAACAAATTTAATGACAGTTCTGCTATTTAAACATACATCTGAGTTACCTGAGTGTCTTAGTTATCTAGAGCTGCTGTATCAGAAATACCACAAGTGCATAGCTTTAGCAAAGAGAAATTTATTCTCTCATAGTCTAGGAGACTAGAATTCTGCATTCATGGTACCAGCTCCAGCAGAAGGGTTTCTCTCTCTGTTGGCTCTAAGGGAAGGTCTTTGTCAACCATCATTCCCTGGTCTAGGTGCTTCTCAGTGCAGGAACCCTGGATCCAAAGAACACCTGCTGCTGGCTCTACTTTATTGGTGGCATGAGATCTCTTTGCCTCCACTTCCTTTTCTCTTTCATATCTCTAAAGAGATTCATTTAAGACACAACCTAATTCTATATTGAATCCTGCCTCATTAACGTAACTGCCACTAATCACATCTCACCAAGATGATGAAGGTAGGATTCACAACAGATAGGAAAATAACATCAGATGACAAAACAGTAGACAACCACACAATACTAGAAATTAAGGTCTAGCCAAGTTCACAGTCATTTTTAGGGGACACAATTAAAAGGGCTGGAAGCCTGACATAGATAAATACCTATAATGGCAAGCTGACTATTGAGGCAAACTGGTGAATTTTTATCCCTTCAAAAGTGACCAGCTGTTACTCAGCTACAGAGTCACCATTATACTAAAAATCTAGCCCAGTATTGCCAGATCCTTTTTTCCCCCTTTTCATGAGGCTAGAATGAATTCTTTTAATGTGAAATCTTTTGATGTTTAAATATAGGTAACTGAACATCAGCTGTGCCTATTGAAAAATTGGTTCCTTGGCCCCTCTTTCATATTTAGATTCACAAGATCTGGGGTCAACCTCAAAAACTGCATTTTTAATAAGCACCCCAGGAGTCATGATGGTGCTAGTCCCTGGGCCACAATTTGAGTAGCACTGGTCTAGGTAAGCAATACTATAAATTGGCCTAAGAAGAGTTTTTGGAAAAAATTAAGTCATTGGCAATATTTGCATGACAAATTTTCCTTTAACTGTAGTTTAAGTAAAACATAATAGGCACTCTTTTCAACAGTGACATTGTCTTAGGGTTGTGACTAGAACATAGCTGTAACAGATCCACTACAAAGGAAAAGAACATGGTAATAACAGATCCACTACAAAACAAAAGAACATCCCAGTCATAATGTTCCCCTTTTCTCCTTTATGTAACAGCATTCATACAATTTATTCATATAAAAAGTAACTACTTTTTATTCTTTTGATACCACATTCTTTTTAATGAGCATTCATTAATTTAATTAGATATTCTTCTAGTAGAGCTTGGACAAAAACTCTGGATCATGCTGACTTCCAAGAAACAATTCTATAACAAAGTACTAAAAATTATAGTACAAAATGGGCAGCATTCTATTCCTACTGTATTTGCATGTGCCTGCATGTGTGTCAAATCCACACAGTGTATTCTAAGGCTATTACAGTCTTTTTTATTTCTCACAGTAATCGTAGAGTCTCTGATCCTTTTTTCTACCATATCACTAGGAACCTACAAGTAGAATTTAGGGTTCATGAGTTTGAATGAGAAAAAAACTCACATTTTCACTGATTTCTAACAGCGATGATATTTACTATAAATCTGAATGTAGGTAGAGAATCAGTTATATTGCAGTATCTATGACTTTGTCACTAATAAAAATTACAGATATTTTCATAAGCAGATTACAGTTGTTACAGGTAGCATTATCATCTATGTTTGTTACAGACTGACTTGTGTCCCTCCAAAATACATCAACTTGGCTAGGAAACAATTTCCAGTATTCTGCGGTTGCTGACCATTTTGCAATCTGATATGATTATCCTGTGTGCTGTAAATCCTAACCTCTATGATGTTAATGGGGTAAGAGTCAGTTATGTTAATGAGACAGAACACAATGTACAGGATTAGGTTGCGCCTTCAGTCAATCCCTTTTAACATATAAAAATCAAGAGAAGGCAAGAGAGGAGGGCAACCTCATTCCACCAAGAAGAACAAACCAGGACTCGAAGCCCTTGTGATAAGAAGCTCCTAGATCATGGGAAGACTGATGACAAATATTTTTCCCCAGAGCTGACAAAGAAAGCAAGCTTTCCCCTGGAGATGGCATCCTGAATTCAGGTTTCTAACAGCACTAGATAACTAAGACAATGTTCACTACTATCTTTAAATTAGGGTCACTATTAGAAGAATTTCAAATAACATATCATTGCTCTATTAATCCTTATTTGAAATATTTTGATGACAATATTTCATATGTGTTTCTTTTCTATTTCCTTTGTATTTTATGCATTTAAAATCTTCATTGTGAGAAGAGATCCATAAGTGTAACCAGATTTTTCAATGAGTCCATGACACTGAAAGGATAAGAACCTCATCCTTCTTGTTCTAAGTTAGCACTAATGAGCTCTTAGGCTTAAATTATTCCCTCCAAAGTAGTTTTCAGTTCTGTTATTGGAATACCATTTCTCATATTCAGTGTCAACATCAGCAATGCGGCTATGTCTTTCTGTGTGTGTGTTGTGTTCATATCATGCAATCAGTATGAGTCTCTACAAGTTGAGTTAACCACAGTATTGACCACAAGCACTAACGATGGACAGACTGAGTGTGCCATGCACTGCTGTATTTGCTGCATAAACTAAGATGTTATCAAAAATGAAAAGAGAAAGCTAGAGTACAATTCCTTCAGATGATAGGTTCCCAGAAGTGATGAACACTTACTTATTTTGTAAGAATATGCAAATGTTTATGTATCACTGGTTCTCTTCAAAGACTGGAAGATCTGAATCTACTTTCTTTAATCAAACTAAGACATATATACCAAATATTATGCATTATTTGGTCAAGAAAAAGATACTGGCTATTACAACTACATTGAAATGAAATAATATCAGCTCAGATTTTCATAGTTATGAGAAATTTCAGTATATAAAGGCTTTTTAATCAAGCATATAGGAAGTGATACAGTTATCATGATAAGATTTTCCTCATTTCCCCATCTAAAACTGAAAACACTTCCTTAAGGTAATAGATTAACCTGTTGCTGTAGAGTTGATTCTTAATCAAAGCAACCCTATAGCAAAGAGTGGAACTGCCCCATAGGGTTTCCAAGGAGTGGCTGGTGGATTCAAATTGCAGACCTTTGAGGTAGCAGCTGAGTTCCTAACCATTGTAGTACCAGAGCTTCATGATAATAGATACACAGCTAGAAAAGAGTATGTGATGATCTTTTGTAGGCAACAAAAGAAAATGAGATAGTAGAAACAAAATTCATGTTCATAATTGCTTAGATTTTTTTGTTTCATTTTTATTTGCCAATGTCAAATCCAAAAAGTCACTGCAGTCTAGAGTTGATTTTTCTACATTTTCACGTAGCAAAAAAGTATAGATTATCCCTTCAAGAAAATCTGATAAAAGTCAAGCACCCCCACCAGTCAACTTCATTGATCACTAAGAATTATTTTAGAAAAGTTAATGTTTGTTTTAATAATTCCATGTGTGTCTATTATATTATATTCTGTCTACCACATATGAGGCAGTGGTTAAGTTTGGCTGCTAACCAAAAGGTCAGCAGTCTGAATCCACTGGCTGCTCCTTTGAAACCCTGTGGGGCAGGTCTGCTCTGCCTTAAACGATTGCCATCTGTCAGAATCTACTCGATGGCAATGGATTTTTGGAATACAGGCATCGAACTATCTGCCACTTTAGGAAATCCTCAGATACAGCTCCCTGATTCTCTTCTCTTGATACTACTATCACACTCCATATTTCCAGTTTCTTTTGACTCTATAGATTGATATCTGCTTTCTGAATAGTCCTACAGATTAGTACCCTAATATAAACTACTTACCCTCACTCACGCTGTACTTACATCCTTTTTACGGCAACTTTTAACAAACACTGATATTTGATGAGTGCTTTGCAAACACTTTGAGACTGTAACTCACTGAATCTGCCCTTAGGCCATCCAGCCTGCCAATGAGGGAACTGAGAACTCATAAAATGAACGCACTATAAATTCTCTTTCCAAAAAGACAGCAAACTAAGAAAATTATAAACTGTAACCTCATTACATTTATTGTTTAGCTATTTTAAGCTTAGAGTCCCTGGGTAGAGCAAACATTTAACAAGTTTGGCTGTTAATCCAAAGATGAGAGGTTACAGTCCATCCAGAATTACCTCTGAAGAAAGCTCTGGCATCTACTTTTGAAAAATCAGCCATGGATCACACAATCCTATTCTGATACATACACATGGGGTTCCCAGGAGTAGGAATGGTCTCAATGACAATTGCTTGATTTTCATTTTAAACTCAAAGAATAATTTTATTGGGGGGAGGGTGAACATTTGAACCTGACGCTCAAAAAAAATTCCTCTTCATTTTGTAAACTTGGTTTAAAACTCACTTTTTCAGGAATTTGGATTTATATTTGATACTCAAACTCAAGATCACGTGAAATGAGAACCTACCTATTTAACTTTTTTATGGATGTATATTTATGTGTACATACACGTGTGTTTTATTATTTTAGTGAGCAAAAATTCTTGTCTACTAAACGAAAAAGTTCAGGGATATAAAGTGTTGGCAGATAATTAACAAGAAAAAAATTCATAATAGAATATTATAACCCACAGTTTACCACCCCCTTTGCAAATGGATTATGTCATTAGTGACTCACAGCAGGCCACAAGTACAAAACTCTCAAGTGGAATAATTTTGAAGTAGGTGATAAAACAAGCTGTGAAGCTGAGAATCAGTCAACGCTTGTGTGTTCATACTTCACTGGAGCCTTCTTAAATGGGACATTTAGGAGGATCTTTTTAAACAGCCAGGGTCTCAGAGTGTCCAGAGTAGACCGAGCACTCACAAGGAGTCTAAAAACCCAAGTGTGTATCCTGCTTGTTTCTTCCAATTATTAACTATATTATCTAGAGAATGTCTCAAAATTTGATATTTTCTATCTGTAAAATGGGAGCAATAATACCTGATGTGCCAATTAATGAGCTGTTTGAAGTTCAGTTGAGATACCAACACCAAACCTATTGTTATCAAACAGGTTACAACTCATACTGACTCTAGAGACTTTTCCAGGAGTGCCTGGTAGATTCCAACTGCTAATCTTCTGGTTAGCAGCCATAGAATCGAACCACTACACCACCAGGGTTTCTAATCGAGACACACTATATCAAAACAGTTTATAGACTGAAGACATACAAATTTACAGCATGATTATTATACATGCTATATTCCAAGATGCTGTGGGGTACTAAAAGAAAAAAAAAAACACTGCTGTGGAGTTGATTCCAATTCACAGTGACGCTACAGTGGAAGGTAAATGGAATTGAGGGTAGAGTCTTAAAGTAGCAGGTTATGTAATCTTCTCTAGGCCTACCCATCCTACTCTGTGAGTGAGAATGCCTTAGTTACAAGGAGTGGTTAAGAATGGAAGACTCTCTCTGCCTGAGGAGGTTTGTTTGGAATATTCCTAACAAGTCCTCTATGTAGTTGTTCAGTCTCAATAGCATTTCTAATGTCAGTCTTTTTTTTTTTTTTCAGCTAGAAGAAGGGAAATTAATGTTGCTGAATATCTAATAGAAGCCCTAGTAACATAGTGGTTAAAAGCTACAGCTGCTTAACCAAAAAGTTGGAAGTTCAATTCCAGCAGGCACTCCTTGGAAGCCCTATGGGGCAGTTGTGTTCTGACCTATAGGGTTTCTATGAGTTGTAATCAGTACAACTGATTTTTTTTTTCTTTTTGGTTTCAGAGTCTAATTAGGTCAGGCAAAGATTATATGCTATAATGATTTTACTTTTTTGATCATTAGCAACACAACAGCACAGAAAATTGAAATCATGAAAATTTAAGCAAGTTACTCAAAGTATAATCACTGTTTGCTAGATTTTGAATTTGTGTTGCACCTTCTGAATTCAAACATTTTCCAGAAAACTATACAAGCCAGCCCAGAGCATTAGTTTGTTAAACAAATCCTTTCCTTTATCATCAAACCAAATCAAATCAATGGCTGTCCTGTTGATATCAACTCACGGCAGTCCTATTGGACAGAGTAGAACTGCCCCATGGAGCTTCCAAGGAGCAGCTGTTGGGTTCCAACTGCCATTCTTTTGGTTAGCAACTGAGCTCCTAATCACTGTGATATCACGGTCCCGCCTTTTATCATTAGTGCTGGGTCTTACTGCATGGCTATTCTATTTTGCTCCAACTTTTCAGAGGAGTATAAAGTGGCATCACAGGAAGGTATAATAATTCTCAGGTGCTGTCTCAATAGTTTGATATATAT
Organism: Heterohyrax brucei; assembly: GCA_028571685.1. Classification (NCBI taxonomy): domain Eukaryota; kingdom Metazoa; phylum Chordata; class Mammalia; order Hyracoidea; family Procaviidae; genus Heterohyrax; species Heterohyrax brucei. Next base: position 57,977,259 of record CM053146.1, on the reverse strand, counting down.
TTTTGTGTATTTTGGCTCACTGAGTTCTCACGACAACCTTGAAAGGTAAGAACTATTATCTCTGTGGTACAGATGAGAGTGGAAGTCTGTAACATTAACCACTATGTCATGCTACCCCTTCAATAGGGAAAATATGGTTAGAATAATTACATAATTTATCATCCAAACTGGTCGCTTTTAGGGATGAAGGGAAAGCTATGAGCAGTTATTTCCAACAACATGTATAGACCAGGACTGTACTAAACAAAAATTATTCTTGTCTGTCCAGCACCATGTCTTCACTGTTCTGTTACCAGTGGTCCCATTAGGCTTTGACTATGTTGGTCTCTCATTGCATTTAATCTTGATAGGTCTATCATTTAAATGTACACTCCTTTTTGTAGTTAAAGACTAGACCCATGATCCAGTGAAGCCAATAAAAATTCTGTCTTTGGAATTTGAATCTTTGACTGCCTCATTCTAGCTGGAGCTCATTCTCAAGCTCTTTGAACAGACATACACAGACGCGTACATAGGTGAATGGACATGTAACCATTTTACATATTTTCATATTCTCTCAGTGCTAAAATCCAGATTCACTCTGATATATACAGTTCTAATACCACACAGGTCATTCTAGTTTTTTTGTTTGTTTTTGTTTTTAATTTTCAATTTTCCCCTTTCCATGTTTGAAACTCTTTTATGACTGTAAGAAAACTGGCAGACATTTTCCTGGATATATTCACTTATTTGGCCAACCCTACTGCATGTAAGCAATCTCTTAAAAAAAAAAAAGAAAAAGCCCACTGTCGTTGAGTCAGGTCCAACTCATAGCAACCCTATGGGACAGAGGAGAATTGCCCCAAAGACTTTACAAGGAGCACCTGGTGGATTTGAACTGCCAACCTTTTGGTAAGCAAACATGGAACTTAACCCACTATGCCACCAGGGTTTTCCTTCTCACCTCTTTTATCTCCTCCCCCTTGTAAATGACCTCCAAAACTCCACACCCCTAAGTGGCTAGCCCTTTTAACTTCCCCACGGTATTATCCCACCTATGTTCTAGCATGCTGCTCTGGACTCTACTGCCATCAAACAGCTTTTTTCACTCTGCCCAGGTTCTAATATGCTGCCCTGTGCCAATTTGTTCATAGACAATCTATTCAACTCATTTGATTCCAGTCGCTCGTGGCAAACTGCCTCATCCCAAGCATGCATTGATGTCTTCCTCATTTAACTTGGCTTTGATAACAACCCAAACTAGCAGTCTTCATCTGAAAGTTCTTTGCACCCCGGTCTGGCTCTAACATCCTGTGTTGGGAAGCCATTCTACAATGGCGTCTTCGTCACCATCTCCATTGTGAAATGTCACATAGAATTAGCTCCCATGTGATGTCTCTCCAAGTCTTTCGCAGAACTAGGTATCCTAGTTCTGACACTCAGTGAGAAGTTGCCCCTCTATGGGGAGCCCCTGTTCTGTCTGCTTGAGTTCTGATGCAGATATGACTGCCCTCTAATACTCTGTAAGGTCAAAAGCTTTGTTCCGCTCCTGAACCCCTTCCTCAATAAGCATGGGTTCTGACTCTGCTTAGGCCCCAGGTGACCCTCCTCCACACTCAGTGCTACCTGACTCTTAGCCTGCATTATGCTGGAAGAAAGGGAGAGGAAAAGAAGGCAGTAAGGGAAAAAAAATTTTACTTGGTTGTGAATGGAAAGGAAAATTTTGCTATTGCTGAAATCATTTCCAAAGGCTCATATAAAAAAGAAACTGTTTAAAAAAAAAAACAAACAAACAGACATTTAAACTAATGCTGAAAGTTACTTAATTATCAAAAGCTCTGTTACTATGAGAATTCCTCTATCAGTCCTAAAACATAATTTTTAAGTGCTTTTATATACGTGCCTGGGGCTGCCATGGTTCTGGGACTCACTCAAAACCTGCTACCAACCAACCAACGTGTCTGTCTGCTAGAGAAACAGATCAGCTGATTATGCTAAACTTTTTAGTACAGAAGGTATCTCTTATGTACTTTTCCTCATCTAGAATGAGAATTTCATAATGATAGGGAAAAGATTCTGTTTTAATTTCACTTTCTCTAGCCAAAAATGACAATCAATGTTCCTTAGCAGCCCTTCTTTGAGACCTGCCCTTCAGCTAACAGAAAGATAATATCCTTAAAATGATTTTTCTATAGAGAATTAGAACCTATGTCATACCTTGTCATTTTGTTGTTATACATAAGATCACCGTGAGTTGCTGCCAACATGACAATGATATTGCACCTTCCCTCAGATAATTCCATCAATTCTAAATATTCATAAAAATCTGAATAATTAAAAACACAAATTTAAATAACAAATTGCTAATAACTATCCATTCACAGAAACCTCAGCCATATTGAAAAATGATTACATAACCAGATCAATGTGTTATCCTTTCTAATGCTGATTTTATTTGTATTCTGCTGATAAAAGAGGTTGTAAATTGAAGTATAGATATCACAGTTAATTACCAATCTTTGAAAATCATGATAGCTCCCTAATGTGTAAAAGAAAACAGAAAACAAATATCAAGAAAGAAAAAAACAAAAAGAGAGAAAGAGGGGGAGAAAGAAACAGAAACCCCAAACATAAAGGGAATTCTCTCCAGGACAAACAAGTAGATTACTTCTAAATTTACTGAAGCTTTTTTGTTTTGTGGACACAAGGCTAGAAAAGGGAGATAAAAAAAAAAATTAAAAACAAGAATATCAAACTTTCCCACTGTTAAGTGATGTCGGCTGGATTCGTCCATTCCTTTAAGGAGTAATGATTTTTTTGTACTTTTATTGTTTTTTATCTTTCTTTCACAGTAATCTATATTTAAAGAGAAAAAAGTGGCATCCTACCACTTCCATCTTTCAATTCTCTCTTGGCACTCCCTTGAGACACCAGGCACACTTCTCAGCTAGTGTGAGATTTTCACTTGGCGCTTTGGGTTTCAAACAGCATATTTATTATTCAGTATACAAGAATTGACTATAGTATACATGTCAAATACTCTGTTAGACAATAGAATTACAATGATCAGAGGAAAACAAAGAACACCTAATCTCTGGTTTCCTTAAGCTTAAGATCTGTCATAAAATAAATAAATGTTTTTCTTTCAATAAATAATATGGTTGCTTTTTTCCCAAACCTTTTGATTTTCTGACTTCTATATTGAGATATTCATACATATGTAATATATTCAAATTCAAATTGTAACAGCTATTCTAGATTCAAATTCTAAATGTGAATTAGTAGTACATGAGCCTGACACATCATCTGCATATGTTCCTTATGAATAATATTTCAATATTAAAATGGCACAATCTTTTTGAACAAATAAATTGAATAACCCCTTTCACTAAACACAGCAGTTGTTTAAGTCAGTAAATTTCTACTCCTGAATCCTTAACTCTCTATTTTTTCTCCAGAAAAAAGCATGTTTAGTTTTTTCTATGTGTGTTTTTTTGAGCTTATCATAGCTTTCCTTTGAATGGCAGGTACTAAGTGACACTTTTAGTTGTTTAACTCATATAAATGTTTTAAGTCCTTAAATCATAACTCCAAATCTCAAAAGCAATTAGTTTAACACAGAAATGGTATGTGATATACCCTCCATTTTTGCTTCTGATATATTTAAGTCATTAAACAGCCAAAATCAACTTTCTGATTGTTATTGTTGTGAACATCTGGATTCACACTTTCTTTTCTACTATGAATTGTACATGTATTGTGGTCTTAGGGTATTTTACATAATGCCTCCAGTATGCTTATATGCTCTCCACTCGAAGGTTTTATAACTACCACCAGTATCTACGAATCAGTATGATGTAACAGCCTTGCATTACTGGACACATTAAGTGGTCCAGTTATCTTCATCAGACAATATTTACATCTTAAGAAAATCTAAGGAATCTTGGAGCTGGAAGAAACTTAGAACGACATCAAGGTCAATGTTTTTATTTTATAAATAGTAACCATGACCTATGGAAGGTAAATATCAGGATTTACAGATCCTAGCTAACTTAAGAGATAGGAGAAACTCCTTAAAAGTATACCCTGAATTATTGGCAATAGTACAAAATACATATCTACCCAAATTAAATTAGATATTTCTGTGTGTCACTACGTAACCTGACCCATTTCTGTAAATATCGTATAGTTATTATCTTCTTCCCCAGGATATCCACCTGTATTTACCATGCTCCTGTGACGGCAACTGTAGTGACACAATGGTAATAGCTATGGCTGCTAACTACAAGTCTGGCAGTTCAAATCCACCATGTGTTGCCTGGAAACCACATGGGGCAGTTCTACTCTATCTTAGAGGGTCACTAGGAGTCAGAATTGACTGGACAGCCACAAGTTTCTTTGGTCTAACAGTTCCCATAACAAGGATCCCTGGTGGTACAACCATTAAAATGGTTGGCTGCTAATCTAAAGGGCAGCTGTTCAAAACCCCAGCCACCCTAAAAGAGAAAGATGTGGCAGTCTGCTTCTTTAAAGATTTATAACCTTGGGTACAGCAGGAGGCAGGTCAGCACAATTGGATTATACCATAAGCTAAAAGATTTTCTGAATACAACCCAATATTTTAAAGGACAGAGTAGCACGGATAGGGGCCTGGGGACCATGATTTCAGAGGACACAAAGGTCGACTTGTATAACTATAGTCTTTTTCTAACAGATTTCTCTGCATCCCTTTTTGGTGAGTGGCACCTAGGGTTTTAAAAGCCAACAAGTTGCCATCAAAGGAACGTCAACAGATCCCAATCCACCTTGAGCAGATGAAAACCAAAAACATCAAAGAAATGAGGAAAATATGAGCCCAGGAGACAGAAGGGTCCATGTGATTCAGAGACTATATCAGCAAGAGACCAAAAGAATTAAATGCTGCCTGGCTACCACCAATGACAGCCCATACAGGGAACACAATGTCAGGCCCCCAGCATAACACACAAAAAGGGGAGCATAGTTCTAGAACTACATTAAAAGACCAGACTTGATGTCGCAACAACCTGGAGGGTTCCCTGGGAACATGGCCCCTGGGTCTGCTGCTAGCCCAGAGCTGAAACCAGTACTGGAGCCAACACTTCAGACAGATTGGACTGGACTAAGGCACACAGTGTGATGCAGATGGTGTGTCTACTTTATGGTTTAACATACAACATTAGGCTGTCCAACTGATTTCAGAAGGGAGACGAGACGGTGGAGACAAGGGACAAGCGCTGGTTGAGTGGATACTGGAAGTAAAGAGTAGAAAGGAAGAATGTGTTGTCACAGGGTGAGGAGAGCAGAGTTACATGGAGAAAGTGATGGGGTTTTATATGGCAGATTGACTTGGATTGTAAACTTTCACTTAGTCACGATTATTTACAGCCTTGGAAACCCTATAGGGTTTCTATGAAAAGGAATGGACTTGATGGCAGGGTCCCTTTCTTTTTTTTTTTTTTTCCTTGTATGGTTCCTATGGCACCTTTAGGGTTGTTGCTGTGCAGAAGAGATGCTCACACACCCCAGCTATTGGGGATTAAATGGATTATTGCACCAAAGAATATCCACTCACCACAGCCACTGGACATCAAACAGCAGTGAGATGAACAGTAGAGTACTCACACATTCAAGAAATGTACGTTTATGCTCAGTCTTGTCTTTTTCCATAACTGATTTTAGGGAACTTGCCCAACCAGCATGGATCTCCATTATCCTTCATCTATAAGTGATGAGGTTGACACTAACTCATTTGACACTTTGAATGTTGAAGGTAATAAAATATTTGAGTGGGAAATATAAGGAACAATAACAGTCACAATAATTGCTTAGAAGAGTTACTATAAACATAGTAAGGACAGTATAGAATTTATTCACACATTTAAAAGTGACACCAAACCAGCTTTCATCATTATAATTTTATGATGATAAAATGGACAATCTGCCAAAAAATATTTATTGGTTGCCATTCTGAAGCAAAGTGAAGATGACAGTTTTGTGTCAGGCAACTCGATCACTTTATCTAACAACGTCCTTTGCAAGTCACAAATCTTCAAATAACATATATGAAAATAAATGAATATGATTTATTAAGAATCCCCTGGGTCTACTTTCCATTTTGCCCCAAAGTACAATGGTTATGCAGCCCCAGCTGCGTTGGCTCAGTCTACATCTACCAGAGTCAGCCTATAATTGAAACATTTGCACCTCTTCTTTGCTTCATGTCTCTCAGTCTCCTGTTTTCCAGGCTGAAATTTTGTGGCACAGGTTACTAAGCACATAGTTGAAGCAATTTAATCCAGTAAAATCACCGTCAGCTAAACTGGCTCTCAGGTACCAATGTTTACACATAGCACTAAATGTCTTTTTTTTAAGTTATTTTGCTATTGCGGAATTTTACATGACATAAAAATTATTTACATAGTCCTTTCCCCACATGTACATACTGGCAGTTCTTCTATCAGTAAAAATTTCTGTATTATTTAGATTCCAGGTATATGTCATTTTTGTCTTTGTTTCTGATACAGATTATCTTAGAATAGAAAACCACAATACAGTTTTTCCCCAAATCAAAATACACCTGATTTCTGTTATGTTGCTCAGCTGTAACTTTTCTTATAACTTGTTTTTCTAACTCTGAAAGAAATGCTTTTCTGAATGTTATTTGTTGCTGCATCATTTTCACTGTCAAATATAGTAAACATTTAAAGGCCTCATCTCATCTATGCTCCCTGGATCCTTGTGATGAGATTGTTCAATTTTTCTTTACTCCCCAGTGCCACTCTCATCATTATTTATCCTCCACCCTCTGGGTTTCTTTATTTGAAGTCCATACCATCTGTCTCAGCCACCCACTTTAATCATTCCTGTTGTTCCCCCCCATCCCCACTCCCACCACAATACATATCTATTCTGGACCCTGGAAGACGATAACAGTGTATTACTCACATTTATTTTCCCTTACACTCTGAAGTCTACCTCTGTCATCTAGGTTTCAGATGCATTTGGCATTAATTTTCAGATCCCTTAAATGTATAGATATCCATTGTAGTTGAGTGCTCAGTAATAGCACTAACAACAACAACAAAAAAAAAAAAAAAAACATGGCCATTGCGTAGATTCTGACTCATAGCAACCCTAAAGGAGAGAGTAGAACTGCTCCATGGAGTTTCCAAGGAGTACCTGGAGGATTTGAATTGCCAACCTTATAGTTAGCAGATTTAGCACTTAAACATTATGCCACTAGGGTTTCCATTGATAAATAGTATAGTATATACTAATTGGAGCACTTGTATACATTCATGGGACAAGATATACTGTGGTATTTTAGAGATACTTTGCTTGTCCTTTATGATCTCAGTCTTCTTGTCATCCTCACCCCCATTAATGTATACACGTTTCGGTGTCCTCTAACTCAGAAAGAACTCTAGTGAGAGGCATCAGGAAGAGTACAATTTTGGAGTCAGAGACACGTTGTCAAAACCCTGGCTCCAGAAGATGCATATATGTGGGCATGCAAATTTATATGGGAATGTACATTTTCATTCAATCATAATATAAATAAATAAATAAAAACCTTGGCTTCAGAGAGACATTGTTCAAATCCTTGCTTTTCACAATGTTGCTTACTTTGTGAACACAGATAAATGTGGATAGGTATACCCAGAAATAACTTTTCCTTTTTTTTTTTTTTTTTTTTTTGCCTAGAATTTCAACAACTCTAAATTGATGCTAATAAAGCAAGGGAATTCAAAGGAACTGGGCATGTGGGAACACTTCCTCCTTTGAGGCAGTGGGGAAAAGTCATTCTCACCACTGAAGCCAATGATAGAGACCTAAAGTGATCTGTTTTCAGATATTGTCACTGCTTTTAAGTGATCAGCATTTTGCTCTTGGAAAAATATTAAACAGTTGTGAAAGTATAGCAGGAAATGATCTTCTGGGGCCATGACAGAAGACACCGAGAAATACGGTGCTTGGGAAATTATGACTTGGTTTCCTTGATGTTTGGGGACATGCAAGACAGGAAACATCCTATGGACGTCTACAAGGGCAGGATGGGGAAGAAAGTCAGTGCCTGGAGAAGTTACATTTCCAATTTTTGGTGGATACGGAGTTGTAAGTTTCTAAGGGCAAGCAGACACTGTAGAAGGTAGCTGAACTCAAGGCCTCTTGATGGAACCCTGACTCATATGGCCATCTGCTGAGGCAGAACTCAAAATGTAGATATTTGCTGGGTGGTGGGGTATACTACCTGAAGCTGAGTGGTGGGATATATTGCCTGAAGCAGGAACCAAGTGAGAAATCAAAGAATTCAGCTAAGACTCTTTAATCTATTTGGAGCACATGATTGTCAACCAGTATTAGCCAAAAACTAAGCTGCAACACTTACTATATCAAAATAAGCCTCTCTAATAGCTTAAAATGGCCAGGAAATTGTAGATCTTAGTGGTTAAATTATTCAAAGCTTAGGAAAAGAGATCTGACTAAAAATTTAGAAGAAATTATAGGAGAAAACTATCACAACAGTTCAGTCCAAAGAAAAAACTCAGTGTCTCAGTTCCATTAATTGTAAAATGTGAATAATGCCTCAAGTTTGCAAGACTGGAGAGGAAGACTAAAGGCAGGAATTTATAATCATCTGGCACATGGACTGACACCCAATAGTTGCTCAGTACAGAAGATGAAAAAGAAGATCCCTGATTTTAAATTTCACAATTTGTTAGTCCTCCTTTGACTATCACTGAATTCCAATATTACAATTTTGCTCTGATATTTTGCAGAGCACACTGGGGTAACTTCAACACTATATTTTCTTCCAGTTACCATCTTTGCTTATTCTGGCTTATTTTAGGCTCAACTGTTGTGCTGAGGTGGGGAGACGGTGACAAAGAGAAAAAAAGAATGCTAACCAAGCTTCATACCGATATACCTCTTTTACCATTTTAGTGGCCCCTGAGAACAGATAAAGGCTCTCTTCCTACATTTTCTTATGCTACATGGATACATATTATCATTCATTGATTTATAAGTTCACTCAATAACTGTTGAGTGTCCAGCATACAGCAGAAACTCTTCTAACAGCTGAGGAACCAGCAGTGCATAAGATATACAAAGATCTCTGCTTTTAATGAACTTATGTTCTGGTGTGGAAAGCAGACAATAAGCAGATAAATAAGAAAAATACACACTGTATTAGACAGTAAATAGTACAAAACAGAAAAAGAAAGTAGACTAGGAGGAAATACAGGGTAGAGAAGAAGAGTGTACTGTCACACTGTACAGAAAACACCTAGGGTCACATAACACTGGGTATATAAATTTTTGTATGAGAAACTGACCTGAATTATAACTTTCACTTAAAGCATAATAAAAAAAGGAGAAGGAAGAAATAAAGACATAGACCAGTGATACAGAAAGTATCATGCATGAATGTAATTTTATATCATATAGCTAGGGGAGATCTCATAGAGGACATGATATCTGAGTACAGACCTAAGAGATAAGAAAGCAAACCATGGGGGTCTTCAGGGAAAAACATCCCAGGCAGAGTTAATAGTAAGTGCAAAGGCCCTTGGGAAGCGGTAGTAGCTTGATGTGTTCCAGTATTCCACGGTGCTAGGGACTGAGAGAGAAAGTGAGGGTGTACTAACAGAGTAAATGTGTGAAGTAATGGGGATTTAGATTTAGAACTTTCTAGGGCACTGAAAGGACTTTGGCTTTTACACTCAGAGAGACATATAAACTGATAGGATTAGTCTTAATACTGTATTGATCAGAGACTGCAGGGATGCAGAGGAAAAATCAAAACCAAATAAATTTGCAAAACAGTAGCTTACTACAGCAATACAGGTTGAAAGTATTGGTTTGGCTTTGACTAAGTTGGTAGCAGTAGATATGGGGACAGGTTTAATACTTTGGATTTGCTGATGAGTCAGAGGTGAGTTGGAAGAGAAAGACAGTGGTCAAACTGGATTGTAAGGCATCGCCTGACCAACTAGAAGAATGGAGTTTCATTTTCTAAAATAATGAACTCAAAGGCTTCAAGAAAAGTGAAAAAGATAACCTATAGTCTGGGGAAAAATTTTTGACTACTACAGATCCAATCAGCATCTTATCTCCATAACCTACAACACACTGCAAAATCACAACAAGAAAAAGACAAATAATCCAATGAAACACGGGCAAAGGACATGAATGGGCACTTCACCAAAGAAGACATCTGGTGGCTAAATAGACACATGAGGAATGCTCATAATTATTAGCTATTAGAGAAATCCAAATGAAAACTACAATGAGATAACACATGACCCCAACAAGGATGGCATTAATCCAAAAAAACACAAAGTAAAAAATTCTGCAGAGGCTTTTGAAAGACTAGAACACTTCTACACTGCTGGTGGAAATGCAAAATGGTACAACCACTTTGGAAATCAATTTGGTGCTTTCCTCAAAAGCTAGAAATAGAAATATCATATGACCCAGTAAGCTCACTTCTTAGAATATGCCCTAGAGAAATAAGGGCTGTGACATGAATAGATACATGCCCACCAATATTTATTGCACAACTGTCCACGATAACGAAAAGATGGAATCATGTAGGTGCCCATCAATGGATCAACAAACTATGGTATGTTTATATAACGGAATAATGATCTTGGGAAACATAACATGGAGGCATCTAGAAGACATTATGTGGAATGAAATTAGTCAGTTGAGAAACGACAAATATTGTATGAGACTACTATCACAAGGACTCAAGAAAAGGTTGAAACACAGAAGAGAACAGTCTTGGATAGTTACAAAGTTGGGGAGGGAGGAATGAGTATTCAATGTGTTAAGCGAAGGAAGTGACATCATGTAGTAGAAAGGAGGTCAGCACAACTGGACTAAACCAAAACCTAGGAGGTTTTCTAAATATATTCCAACATTTCAAATAACAGAGTAGCAGGGGCAAGGGTACAGGGACCACGGTTTCAGGGTCATCTAGATAGCTAGCAGAACAAAATTTATTAAGAAAATGTTCTGCATCCCACTGTAGTGAGTGGTATCTGGGACCTAAAAGCTAGCAAGTAACCATCTAAGTAGCATCAGTTCAGCCCAACCCACTTGGAACAGAGAAGAATAAAAGACATCAAAGACATAAGAAAAATATCAGCCCAAGAGGCAGAAAGGACAATATAATCCAGAGACTGTATCAGCATGACACCAGTAGAACTACATGGTACCTGGCCACCAGCAATGACTGCCCTGACAGGGAACACAACATAGAGTTCCTGATGTAGAAGGAGGGAAAACGGTGTGAAGAACTAGAATTCTATTAAAAGACCAGACTTGATGATCAGATAGACTAGAGGGTCCCCTGAGGACATGGCCCCTGGACTCTGTTAGATGTGAGCTAAAACCGGTCTCAAAGCCAACTCTTCAGACAAAGACTGGACTAGACTATAAGACATCAAATGATACTGGTAAAGAATGTGCTTCTTGGCTTAAGCATACACGAGTCTACCTGAGCAGCTCCTGTCCAGAGGCAAGATAAGAGAATGGAGGGGGTCAGGAGCTTGGTGAACGGACATGGGAAATAAAAGGTGGAAAGATAGAGTATGCCCTCACAGGGTGGGGAGAGCAGCTAGAACTACACTGCAGTGTGTGCACAAGGATTTGTATGGCACGTTGACTTGGATTGTAAACTTTCACTAAAAATATTTTTAAATATTTTTAAAAATAACAATATGGAATTTCTTGAGGGGGGAAGGTGACTTATAGAGACTATCTAGTGCTAAGTTTTAGACACGTCAAGTTTTAGGTGAGTATTACACATTCAAGTGAGACTATAAAAATTACTGTTACTAGATTCTAGATGTCAAAGAAGAGGTCTGACTTGAGAGTGTGATGATAATTAAAATGGAGAGAGGAGCTGAAATTATCATGGTAGTGTCAACAGAAAATAAGACAGCTCTAAGAATTCATTCTTGGGACACACCTTATTTAAAAGTTACTAAAAAGAGCAACCAAAAACCAAACCTACTGACGTTGAGTTGACTGCGACTCATAGAAACCCTATAGGTCAGAGTAGAACTGCCCCACAGAGTTTCTAAGGAGTGCCTGGTAGATTTGAACTGCTGACCTTTTGGTTAACAGATGTAGCACTTAAGCACTATGCCACCAAAGTTTCCAGTAGAAAGGATAAGGCACCAGCAAATAACAAAAGGAAGAAATGAGAGAGAGCTAGAAGGAAATTAGAATGGTATAGTGACTTGGAAGTCAAGTGAAAAACACATTTGAAGAATGAGATAGCAATCAGCTGTATAAAATTATGCTGATTGAACAAAAATGTGTGGACTGAGAACTGATCAATAAATGTAGCAGCACAGGGGTCATTAGAAACTTTAACTAGAATAGTTTGGTGGTATCATGGGGATAAAAGTTAACTAATGTGGATTTCAAAATAGATAAAATAGGTAGTGGGTTATCACAGTGAGTATATACAATTTTCAAGCTTGTTTTGAACAAGGAAATTAAACAATAGACACATCTATGAAGACACACTTTGTCAAGACAGGTTGAAGAGCAAACACGCTTCATGAGGCTGAATATGGACACTCCCATGTGACCTGCTAGTTCACCATAGTTTGCTTTCTTTTGTAAGCCCCTGACCCGGAGGCACTGTTTTCCACCATCAGCTAAAACCTGTGCCCTTCCACTTCAGGGAATGGAGACATACTTTGTTGAAGCAGCTGCCCAGGGCTTGGCCTTTTATGTAAGTCTCCCTAACAAACACCTTCACCACCTGTCATGGACTGAATTGTGTCACCCCACCATAGAATGTGTGTAGTAATTTGGTTAGGTCATGATTACTAGTATTGCATGATGTCCTTATATGTTGTAAATCCTTCCTCTATGATACTGATGAGGGAGGATGAGTGGCAGTTGTATTGGTGAGGCAGGGTTCAATCTATAAGGTAGTATTGTTCCTCAGGCAATCCCTCGGGATACAAAGGAAAGGGAAGCAAGCACAGATTTGAGGACATCACACCAGCTGGAAAGAAGCAGCACATGGAGCAGAATGTGTCCTTTGGACTTGGGGTGCCTCAGAAGCTTCCAGTCTGGGAGAAGACTGACAACAATGAACATTCTCCAGAGCTGACACCTTGAATTTGGACTCTGTCATGGATTAAATTGTGTTCCCGCCAAAAATGTGCACAGTAATCTGGCAGGGCCAGTGATTCCCAGTACTCTGTGACTGCCCTCCATTTGGTGATTTTCTGAGTCTGTAAATCCTGATCTCTGTCTGTGGTTAGCAGACTGAATTTACATAAACAGGATTAGACTGGGACTGTAAAATCCTTCCTAAAACCACCTTCCTGCTCCAATGTAAAGAAAATTTCCCTACAGTGTGGCTTATACTACCTTTCATCCTACGAAAAATAAAGGAAAAGGAAGCGAGCAGAGAGTTGGGAACCTCATACCATCAAGAAAGCACCACCAAGAGCACAGCGTGCTCTTCAGACCTGAGGTACCTGCACCAAGACACTCCCTGACAAAAGACTGATGTAACACAAGGACCTTCCTCCAGGACAAACAAAGAGAGACAGACTTCCCCTGGAGCAGACATCCTGAATTCAGATTTGTAGCCTACTGGACTGTGTAAGAATAAACTTTTCTTTGTTAAAGCCACCCACTTGTGGTATTTCAGTTACAGAATCACTAGGTGACTAAGATACCACCACAGTAGAGTTACCTGACTGTTCCTTCAGTCTCTCAAAACACTCCAGTTTTGGAGGCAAAGTTCCAGTTACTGGCCCATGCCTGGGGCGACTGGAGAGTCAGCCAGGAGAACAAGAAAATGGTGAGTGGGAGTGAGGCCTCTGTAAGGAACATCCTAGTTTGGCCGTGGACCTTCATAGTGGCAGGTCTGGCCCTTATGCTTCTCTGCAGGGGAAAGTCCAGGTTGGCAGAGCAAGAGGGCGCTCCGACAATGGCAAGCAGCATACTTGGTTGTGGGCAGACACAGGCCTTCTTAAATGTGGAAGAGAGGCTAGGAGAGCAATAGCAGCCATGGTGTGGCCTCTGATCTGGGCTGTTCATCTGGCCACGGAAGCTCAGCTAGCTGCTAAAGCACACGTAAGAGCTTTATAAGAAAGAGTTACAGCTAAAAAAAGATGTGCAACAGTTGTGTGTCGCCACAAATGATGTATTGAGCAGCACTGTTTGCAAACAGGATAAGCAGCTAGAAATACGTGCCTGCGGGTTTGTAAAGATGGAGGATTCAAGAGTTAGGGGAACAATCCCCTAGTCTTTGCTCACAGCCCTCCAACAATAGAATCAGATAGAGCTGGAGTGAATAAGCAGATTCCTCTCACTAAGAACATCCTGTAACACACAACACAAAGCAAGAGTTAAAACAGCAGAAAAAAAATGAAATACAAAAGGAATAAAAAGCCCTTCAAGACAGGTTTTGTTCAGTGGCCTTGAAGAGACCTTTAGAGACTCTCTCTGGAATTCCATGATAACTGCTATCAGCAACAAAACCAGGCAGCAACATAGTCACAACTACAATAGTAAGGGGAAAACTAAAATTGAGGGTGCACCTCCATGTTACCTGGCAACTCGGTAGGACCTCTGCTTGCACTTGGCATGGTGGAGGCATGGCTCCACAAACAACTGAGGGCTCTGCCAACTTTTCCCAGAGCTCTCCACTTTGGAAAGTAATTAAGACTAGGGATTAAGCCCAAGTCCTTCTGTCACCGAAACACCCTCTGCCTTCAAGTTGATTGTAACTCATAATGACCCTACAGAACAGAGTAGAAGTGCCCTACGGGGTTTCCCAGGGGTAGCTGGTAGGTTTAAACTGCAACCTTTTGATTAGCAAGCAAGTTTGTACCAGTGACCTACCAGAACTCTCTTCTGTCACCAGGGGGGACCAAAAACCTTACATTACAATTAAAGTTCAATGACAAAAACTTTTGAATCTTAAGATCACTGTCACTGAGACCCTTGCCCAAGCCTGACTGTGGAGAAGTCCCTTTAAGGGACTTCTTATTACACATATTAAAGTTTCTGATGTATTAATGTACATGTTAAGCTTTTGTCTCCAAGCCCTGAAGAGAATTACTGCTTTAAGGAGCATTTTAGCATGGCACATGGAAATTGTTTCTTGGGCTATATCTAATTGTCTGACTACTCAGTCTGGTGATGGACAATCCTTAGAATGACATATAAAGCAAGCCCTATGGGAATGAGACACTTGGACAAATATATATATACATACATATATATATATGTATGTATATCAGTTTTGTTCCTGATAAGCTTTTGTTACTTATGTAGATGATCATCAGAAAGGCCACTAGGCTGAGGGTGGAAAACAACCAATGAACAGACCACTCTTGCCAATGAAGCATCACCTTCTCCAGAAGCATCTTCTGACTCCTTCCTAGATTTAAGGGAGAACATCCAATGGAGATGCACATACCATCCTAGACTGGGCCTACAAACATGGACAACCACTGTCATCAGAAAATGGCAAACAACACAGAAAAGCTAATTCACCTACAAGAACCTGGCCAAAGCTAAAATCTGCCCAGGGACAGATTAGCAAACCAACAGGCTAGATGATTCTCTGCAGGAAAAACATATCGGGGTCTCTTATGTTATATAGAAGCTTCTACTGGGTGTTAGATGAACTCTTCAGGCTCCATATCACCCACAAGTCATAATGGTGATTGAGTGCTTCCATGAATAGGCTTAAACCACTGGTGGAAGGGGACAAGATAACCACTTCCAGAACTATACATCTCAGGCCAGCAGTCTGGGCCTCAATGCAGCAGTTCCCTGCAAGGGCATTTCTCATACATGCTGTATATTTGTTCAAATTGTCTGTTCTACAAAATGTGTTTCTTT
Source organism: Heterohyrax brucei (assembly GCA_028571685.1). Lineage (NCBI taxonomy): Eukaryota > Metazoa > Chordata > Mammalia > Hyracoidea > Procaviidae > Heterohyrax > Heterohyrax brucei. The sequence continues at coordinate 57,961,359 of CM053146.1, read as the reverse complement.
TGCATGCAATATCGGGAAGAATACACTGTTTTTACATAAGTGAATCAAGGTATGTTTTATATCGTCAGAAAATGTCAAACAGAACAAAATATATATATAAAAGACTGGAAAAATATAGCCCTTTGATTTTTTCAGTTGTTTTAAGCCACAACTGGGGTGGCTGGTTGGCATGTGCCCTCCAAGAAGTTCCTGATCAATCTGCTGGGGACAGTTCTAATAATAACCCTCATTAACTACTGCCTCACATGATGCCCAGATATAACATCCACCAGAACTATGCACCAAACTCCACAGACATGTAGCTCAATGTCCAGAATGAGAAAAGGGCAAACCAGGCCTTGGGACCACTTTGCTTTGCTTCTTTTTCTGGCAGACTGATACAAATTGAGGGGTGGGGAGTTGCACCCAGAGAGACTGCTCAGGTAATGGTCTGCCTCTACACCTCCCAACCAGGCTGCCTGAAGAAAGACCACTGGCCCAGAGCATTCTCCGATAAAGAGGCTGGAAATTGGGTCATCTTTTCTTTTTTCTATCAGTTCCTTCTCCTTATCAGAGAAGACTGCTTCCTGTTTTGGGCATAAAGTAACTATGTGTGTCTTACACTTACATAGGCACCACACAGCACATGGCCAAACCCCCTTATATATCTCCTCTTGAGGGGAGGAAACTAGATATTTCCTATTATGAAAGAAGAGGGCGAAAATACTAGATTGTAGAACTGGCCTCAAGGAGTAGACTGAAGGGGAAACAGGGCTTGTGAGGTAGAACTTGGGTGCCCCACATGGTCCCCTGACTACAGTTAGCCTTCCTGTGTCAGCCCTTGGCGTGCAGTCACTATTGTCTATCAATCCCTAAAACCTCTGCCTTCCTACCTAGGAGTGAGGAGATCTGCAGTCACTCAGGACTTCACCGGATACGTTACGTCTCCCTAATAAAGCAAATCCTGGTTGCGTAGTGGTCAAGTGCTACGTCTGCCAACCAAAAAGCTGGCAGTTCAAACCTACCAGGTGCACCTCAGAAACTCTATGGAGCCGTTCTACTCTGTCCTACAGGGTCTGTGTAGGTTGGAGTCCTACATCACCACACTGGAATTGCCCACATCTTTCTTCAGTCTGTCAGCACCTTCCATTTTTGGAGGCAAATTTTAGGTCACTAGAAATCTTGGTGGCATAATGGTTAAGTGCTACAGATGCTAACTCAAAATTTGACTGTTCAAATCCTCCAGGTGTTCCTTGAAAACTCTATAGGACAGTTCTACTCTGTCCTATAGTCAGAATCAACTCGACGGCAATGAGTTTGGTTTTGTTTTTTCACTCTATGTCTGAAAAGAGGTGTTTTACGTATATGTTTGTTTTCAAGGGAGAATAAACAGCATATTTGCATGTTGCTAAGAATAAACTTGAAGAGAAAAAAGAATTGGTGATTCAAGAGGACGAGATAATTGTCAGAGTAATGGCCTTCAGCAATTCAGAAGAAATGTTACCTGGTGTGCAACAGAGGAACTAGGTATAGATAAAAGCACGGACAAGGTATTCACAATAACAGAAGAGTAGGTAAAGTACAGGGTAACCAACACAGGCTAAGTGGGTAGATGCACTGGTGGAACTAATGGGAATTCTCTTCTATTTCTATTTTTCTCAATGATACAGAAAGCAAGAGTACAAGCTGACAGTGAGAACTGGAAGGCAGGCATTAGAGGACTGAAGAAAGTACCGGAATTGTGAAATATTAATATACAGGGTTAAAAGGATACTAGACAAGGAAAATATATGACTGATGACTGACATTAGAGGTCTGCTTGAGGGTAGTGATCGGGAATTTTAGGTAAGACAACTCAGCATGATTGTATGAATATTCTTCAAAATAAACTCACTATTATAATCAGTCTCTTCAAAACTCAGTATGATCATCTTATTTTCTATGTCTTTTCCTGTACTTCTTCCCACCTAGAATCTCTGATTTCTGTCAGATTATCTAGATAAATTCCACATATTATTTAAGGGCTAATCCATACTTCATCTGTTCTATTAAGATCATAGTAATATAACTCTCTAGTCTATCTTCATCCATTTTTTTATATGTACCAGTGTTCTACAGTGGTTGAGAGCACATGCACGGAGTTGACAGCCTGAATTGAAAGGTCAGCTGCATGACCTTGGAGAAATTCTTTAAGCAGTCTGAGAATATTTCCTAATCCATAAAACAAATAAAACACAGGACATACTTCGTGCGACTTTTATTGAGAATTTCATGAGATAACAGAGGTAAATTACTCAATATAACGCCTGCTACATAATAAATGATCAATAAATATTGAATAGTAGCTACAAGGAAACCCTAGTGGTATAGTAGTTAAGAGTTGTATTGGCTAGCTATATTTACTGTTATCACAGAAACTTATTTACTCATGTTAATAAATATTTCTGGGGAAAATATTTCCCTAATCATTATGCTATGTAAGCTCATTAAAATAAGGACTGTGTGCTGTATTTAACTGTTTTCACAAAACTCTAGTTTTTAAGAACACAATGAATCCAAAGTGATAATGATTTGGAAATAAAATAGGGACAACACCAGAAGCCCTAATACACAGCGTAAACAAATGGACAAATCTTACCAGCAATGCAAAAACAGCAGAAGAAAAAATAGATAACTGGGAACTACTGAAAAATCAATCATGTGCATCCAAAGACTTTATCAAGAGCGCAAAAAGTCTGCCTACAGAATAGGAAAGACTATTTCGCAATGACGTATCTGATTGACATCTAATTTTCATCATCTACAAAGTACTGCAACATATCAACAAGAAAAACACAAACAACCCAGTTAAACAATGGGCAAAGGATATGGACAGACAATTCTCCAAAGAAGATACCCAGGCAGCCAAAAGACACAGAAGGAAATGTTCACTATCATTAGCCATTAAAGAAGTCCAAATCAAATCTACAGCGAGATACTATGTCACCCCAACAAGATGGGCAATAATCCAAAAAACACAAACAAATGCTAGAGACACTGTGGAGAGACTGGAATTTTCTACATTGCTGGCAGAAACATAAAATGGTACAACCTCTTTGGGAAGCAATTTGGCACTTTCTAAAAAAAACTGGAAACAGAAGTACCATATGATCCAGCAATCCCAGTGCTTGGAATATATCCTAGAGAAGTAATGGCTGTCACAGAAACAGATACACATATGCAAATGTTTATTGCAGCACTGTCCACAGTAGCAAAAGATGGAATCAACCTAGGTGCCCATCAACAGATGAATGGAAAACAAACTATGGTATGTATATATACAATGGAACACTATGCAATGATAATGAACAATGAGGATTTTATTAAACATCTCATAACCTGGAATCGGATCCGACTTGATGGCACTTGGCTTCGGCAACCTGGAATCAGCTGGAAGACATTATGCTGAGTGAAATCAGTCAGCAGCAAAAGGACAAACATTGTATGAAACCACTATTATAAGGACTTAAGAAAAGACTTCTGCACAGAAGAAAGTACTCTTTAATGGCTACAAAGATAGGGAGGAAGGAAGAAGGTTATTTATAGATTAGCTAGTCAGTAGGAATTCAGTTAGGTGAAGAAAGTGACAGCACACTGTAGAAGCCAGGTCAGCATAACTGGACTACACCATAAGCTAAAAGGTTTTCTAAATTTAACCCAACATTTCCTAAGACAGAGTAGCAGGGAGAGGTGACTGGGGACCATGGCTACAATGGACTTCGAGGTGAACTGGCATAACTAATCTTTTTCTAAGAGAATGTTGTTAAGTGGTACCTGGCATCTTAAAAGCCAGCAAGCTGCCATCTAAGGAATATCAATTAGTCCCGACCCACCTGGAACAGATGAAAACTGAGAATATCAAAGACATGAGGAAAAGATGAACCCAGGAAACAGAAGGTTCCATGTGACTGGGAGACTGCATCAGCAGGAGACCAGAAGAACTAGGTAGGGCCCGGTCACTACCAAAAACAGCCCTGAAAGGGGACACAATGCTGCGTCTCTGACACAGCATGACAGAGAGGGGTGTGCAGATCCACAACTATTAAAAGACCAGACTCAATGGTCTGACAGCCTCAAGGGTCTCCTGAGAATATGATCCCTCAGACTTGCTGCCAGCCCAGAGATGAAGCCAGTGCTTATGCCAACACTTCAGACAAAGAATTGATTGGACTTGGGGACACAGAGTGATGTAGGTGGTATGTATACTTTATGGCTTAATAGGTAAGAGGCTATCCTATTGGTTCCTTTTCAGGGGGAAAGGAGAAGGTGGAGAGGAGGGGACAAGCGTTAGTTGAGTGGATGCTGGAAGTAAAGAGTGAAAAAGAAGAGTGTGCTGTCACAGGGTGAGGAGAGCAGATAGAGTTGCCAAGAGATGGGTGCTCAGGATTTTAAATGGCAAATTGACTTGGCTTGTAAATTTTTACTAGTGACAGTAAAAATAAATTTAAAAAAGAACATGATGGATGAATATCACTGAAAATTAATGTACTTAATAACACATTGCACATCCCGCACCATCTTACACAGTATGACTGTAAAATAGTTGCTTTGCAGTGGTTCTTTTTATTTGAACTTCTGTTAACTACCTCATTGTGCATAACCAACCAGATGTCACATGACATGTTAGTGACAATATCTGTGCCTGTACTGTGTCATCATTAACAAAGAAAAAGGAACAGAAAGAATGTATTTCTTTACTGGAAAAATAAAGCAAGACACTGTAAAGGCAATAAACAAATGTATAGTTGACTGTATATTTGTATACCTATATTTTTATATCAAAATTACAATCATCACAAATGTTCACTTTGAAGTAGACTTGTGGTGGACACAACGAAAACCATCTGTCTTTGAGATAGTTTTTAATATGTTTGAATGCAACCAAGTTATCTAGAAATATTAAAATTCAAAGCCAAATGCCAAATTTTCTCATTTGTACAGAAACTGCCATGCAGAAAACTTATTGGCTTCTACAAGGAAACTTTGCAAGCTCACAAGGATATTAATTACATTTTTACAATAAGAATTTTTAGACATATGCCAACTCTCCCATTTCAATAAAGCTATGCCCTACTGCCATGAGTTAAAACTACATTAACTATAAAATCAAATTTCCTCAGCAAATACCATTGTAAGCTGGAATAATTTAGCCTTCCCTCAAGACATCGATTCATGTGCAGAAAACACCTGTCCATGTAAAATGGAGAGTTAAGAATTTCATAAGCCAGCCAAGCCAAGTGCCATCGAGTCAGATCCGATAAAGAAATCAAATAGTCCTTTGATATATATTTTTTCAAGCGAGCAATAGCAGTACTAAATGTTTTCTGAAATTGAATCGATTGTTTGTTAAGAAGCCATCTTTACTTTTCAAATGATACTTTTTCATGTGATAAGTTAAAAATTATAGGTTTTAACCACAAAAAGCTAACTTTAAGGATCGATTATAATAAAAATACAATCTCAAAAAACTATGTTATACTATACACAATTATGCTAACTTTATGCAGATACATGTAGTCTGATCTGAGAAAGGAAAAAATAGAAAATGAAAATAATTTGATTTCTGGTTTCTGTTCTTCATCTTTTTTTAATTTGATAATCACTATAGTTTACATATGCTGGCAAAAAATAGTATGCAAATAATAATTTTTACAATACTTTGACTTATGTAATATACTCATTTTCCTATACAGATTAAAGGTAATATTTAAGTATGTCTGTCTCTCTGTTTATTTTTTATTATGTGTGCTTGTGTTTGTGTGTGTGTGTGTGTGTGTGTGTGTGATGTTAGCAAAAACACCAATCTGCCAGTCACCTACATTAGAAACAGTAATTTCATCACTAGTCTGTGTTTTCTTCCCTTCTATCCAGTCAGTGACCAATTCTGAAATATCAGTTTAAAAGATATTTTGGACCATCTCTGTTTACAGTTCCTTGTTCCTCCCTTTCTGCTTCACCTGAAAACCTGCCCACACACAGCACACACAAAAACTCATAGTAGAAAATTCATTCACCTACCCATCCTCCTGAAGCTATTCTGAATGTGGTGTTTACCTTTTCCCTGTATTCTAATCTATTTTTAAACACATACATTACATTTTGGAGGCAACTACCCTAGACTAGCTCCTTATCTAGACACATCTAAATGAATGTAATAACAATTAAGGTTATCTTCTCAAACTCAGACTTCTCCTGTCTGCTATATCTTCTGTGTAATACTACAGAAATATCTATTCCTAAATGATTCCACTGTATCATGCTTCTGTCCCAAAACCTTTTAATCACATACTGTATCATGTCCAAATAAAATAAAGGCCTCATTTTTAAGATTTGCCATCATTCTGTCTAGGCCTGTGACATAGAATAACTAGTTATAATTGTCCATTTTAGCTGGACTGTCACCTCCAAAGACCTCACATACTTCTTGTCTAAATGTATCTGCTTTTCAACTCCTCAATTGTCCGAAATTTCTGTGATTTTCATTCCTTCATTTTTCTTAATTTTTGGTTCCTTTTAAAAAATTCTTCTTTATTTTTTAGGCTGGAAACCCTGGTGGCATAGCGGGTTAAGTTCTATGTCTGCTAACCAAATGGTTGGCAGTTCAAATCCTCCAGGGTCTCCTTGGAATCTCTGAGGCATTTCTAATCTGTCCCATAGGACCACTATGAGTGGGACCTGACTCGATGGTGGTGGTTTTTTATTTCTGTTTTTAAGAACAAAAACTGCAAAATTTTATAGTTGTAAGCTCTAATTTTCAATGATGATGAAAAATAAGCATCTTTGTCCTAAATCATTTAGAATAAACACCTATGGAACATTAAAAAATAAAACAGATATACAGGAAAATATTAACAGTCACTGTAGTGGTTAAATGTGAACTCATTTTCAGTCTTAAATAACTCAGGAAAAAATATAAATAAAATAGGAGTTGCACAGTAGATTTAAAAGATGAAAACTAAATTTTCTGCTTTCTCAATTTCTATTCACACAAGAGAACAAAAAAGCACTTAGTCAATTTAACACATAAGCCCTTAAGAGTATAAAAGATTAGCCAAAGTACACACCCGAGTTTATCTACAATCCTTGTCTTTAACAAGTCATTCCATTGACCTGGCTGTAACTAGAACAGTCTCGCCCCTCAGTGCACATCGCTGCCACTCTTGCTGTTTTTCTGACCAGACAGCTGTCTTGTTTCTGACAAAGCCTGGTTCCATACACAGCCATGCTATAAAGCCTACACCATGCAACAGCACTTCAGAAAGCCTACTGACATGCTTTACAGCTTTCTAGATATTTCATATCTTGCAAATATAACATTCTATAATGGTGAAATCTATGTCCTCTTGGTTTTCGTGAGCTCACAATTAAATATTGATAAATGCTGAATATAAAAAATAATGATTGTTTTATAGGAAGATGAGGCTGTGAATGAAAACTGATGACCAAATTTGCAACTGTATGAAGAAAGCAACTATCATAAAAAACGTCTGAAGTAAAGACATCAGAAAATTATATAAGAGATGCATTGAGGGGCAGTTAAGTGGTGTCATGTTGCATGTTATCCGTCTACATCGATACAGAAATGTGTCTCTGATGATAAATTTTGCCTATGCATGTCATACTTCAATAGGCAATTTAAAAGAAAAGTTAAATAGTGCAGCAGTATTATTACCCCAAAGGTAATAATAATAATACATAGCTACTTTATCTCCCTTCGTAAAAGCATAGACAGACACTGTTGCATACTACATATGTTTTGGGTAGTGAAATTAATTTTACACATGAGCATATGACATGAGTGAAATTGTTATAGACATTATTTTTATCTTTCCAGGCAATATTTTACCAGTATATGAATGTTGTAGTCTTTCTAAAATTAAAAAGAAAAGATGTGGAACAGAGATCAGAAATTTAATTAACATTCTCATTTTCTATTTCTCCTTTGGGAAGTTAATACTGCATTTATCATATTTTAATTTATAGGAACGGAAATTCATATTGATGGACAGGTATGCTTACAAGACAACACAAAAACATAGACTATGGTTTCTTTCTCTTTTACTTAGTAAATAAACTGTATCCTTTCAGATCAATGTATTCAAAATTTGTATGCTAAGGCTCTTTTTCCACCAATAATGCAAGATTGCTAGAGACTTTTTATTAGCTTGCAAGTGTGCATACATAAGAAGCAGATATTTGGCCTAGGATATAAACAGCTGTAATGAATTTCCTATTTCATCATTTCTTTCTAATGAAATACATTTAAGTGTCAGCTGGGTTATAACCTTCAGATAACACCAAAATTTCAAGTGCCATTAAATGCCTGAGTACAAGTAAATGCTGGAGAGCTATAGAGTTTTGTTTTAGTGGCCCATAGATTTTTTTATAAATATTCACTCAATAAATACTGTTAACTTCTTATACAAAAAGAACTGCCAAGAGCAAAGGGAAAAGCTGATTGCTTAATAAGTTCCCCTTAGTCCACAAAAAGAACTGAAGAGCCAAAGAAAAGAAAATTCCACACAATAATAATATAACATTCATAAAGAGTTGACAAATCTTTTATATATATATGTAATTTCACTAGGAATTCAGGGCAACTCTATTATTTGTTCAATTTTGCCTGTATAGGTGTGTTCATACAATATCATAACTAATTGTTTACAGAGGAATGTTCCTTTGTCTCCTTACAGTGACAACCTGTTACGTTCATTTTTTAGTCTCAAGGGTAAGTCTGTATTAGGTTAAAGTTAAGGTATTGAGTACAGAGAAAGGACACTGGAGCTTAGAAAATTAGTAACTTGCCTGAGAACAAACAATAGGCCATAGAGTAAGATTCGAAGCCTATGTCTTTGACTATGTATCCCGAGATTTTTCCCCTTTTGTTTGGAAATTTTACACATGGCTTTTTATCCTGCCTACTTGTTTGGAATGGAATGGAACAGAATCACGTATCTACCTCATCAAAAATGATCATGGTCATATTGTTTCTTCTACTTCCACAAAATCCTGCCAGAAAAAGGCTACCATCACCTACCAAGATGCCATACCAAACCAAAACGTGATTTTTCCATTTTATAAAATGTCTTTATACATCAATACATTTATAAAATTATGTATTGCATTTATAAACTTCAATCATTGGTTTAAAAATAACAAATACAAACATGTATCTATCTATATACTTGCTTGCAGCCCTGGTGGCACACTGGTTAACAGCTCGGCTGCCAGCCCAAAAGTTGGCAGTTTGAATCCACAAGCCGCTCCTTGGAAACCCTATGGGGCAAAGTTCTACTCTGCTTTATATGGTTGCTGCTAGTTGGAACCCTTTTAAAGGTAACAGATTTGGTTGGGTCATACAGTTGCTTAATGTTTGCACAGTTGCTTTGTATCTTTATGAAATTCCATATTCCTATATCAGTTGCTCGAGTTCATTTTGACTTACAGCAACTCCATGTATGTACAGTAGAAGTGCACTTCATAGTGTTTTCAAGGATGTGATTTTTCAGAAGTAGATCACCAGGTCTTTCTTCCACAGCATCTCTCTGTGGGTTAGGTTTGTTATATGTCTAACAATGACTGTTTTATAAACATAGTAAATATTTAACAGCTCTGTGCAGAAATAAGTAGAAATTATAGTATAAGAATGCTTGAGGTATATTGAAGCCATTGAAATGTGTGTTTTTTAAAAAGGCTTTTCCTAACAACTCTCTTCTCTCTTAGAGTCTTTATTTGTTCTAACTTCTATGATGCAGAAGGCAGAAATCCATTTTGCTCACTCTATATCCCCAACATGCACAGCAGACTTTGACACATATTTAAAATAATAATAATAATAAACATTGCCATCTAGCCAATTCTGACTCATAGTGACCCTATAGGACAGAGCAGAACAGCCCCATAGAGTTTCTAAGGAGTGCCTGTGGATTTGAACTGCCAAACTTTGGTTAGCAGACATTGCACTTATCTAATATGCCACCAGGTTCCCTTGGCACATAATAGCAGGTATGTAAAAAATATGTGTTTAATATCTGTGAATGCATGTCTTTAGCTTGGTAGTACCTCTCTCTCTCTCCAACCCTCTTTCTCTTTCACTCACCAAATATTATTAAAAAGGCAAAGTCATATGTGTTTCCTTACTAGTTTGATACAGAAGTATTTAAGTCCTCTTTTCTAAAATATAAACTATATATACATTTATGAAATCTTAGAAAATATGCTAACAAATCCCTAACTCTGAAACAAAAATTATCTAACTCATGAAATTACTTCTCATTTTTCTCAAAATTCTGAAACACACAGAATTTCATGACATTTCACTTTTTTTTTTACTTTTTGAGGGATGGACAAAGGGAAAGAATTTGTTACAGCTGTCTGAAATTTTACTTACAGATATATGCAGACTATAATAAGCATCCCAGTATTGGTGGAAATTCTATAAGTAGCTTATTAAGGCCTCCAGTTTTGATTCTACCTAGAATATATAAGCATCACGATAATCTGTGCCACTACCATTTTAATACACTTAGATAACTCTGGTGGCACAGTGGTTAAGTGCTTCGTCTGCTAATCGAAAGGTCAGCAGTTTGAATTCAACAAGTGTTCCTTGGAAACTCTGTGAAGCAGTTCTACTCCGCCCTACAGGATCGCTATGAGTCAGAATCAACTGGACAGTACTGGGTTTGTTTTTTTTGTTTTTATATAATCCTAAAAGTCAATAAGGATTATATAAATGCATTACATATATTAATAAAGTAAATAAATTAATATAAATATTTAAACAGTCCTGAAAATGGACATTTCCTTATCAGTTTGTCTCGATGTTTTATCACAATTGCCTCCAAGAAGAGCATTTTTTTATCTAGCCTCTTCTCTGTAAAACTGTAAGATATTTATTTAGATTCATCTCTCTGAACACATGCTTCTAATATCTGTACACTGATATCGAGGATAAGCATAACTTTAAAATATTTGGACTATTTTCTAAACTCAGTTAAGGTTATCTTCTAGAACAACATGCTCAGATGTTTCAATGAATTCCCTGTGTTTGGGAAGCTCAGACACTTTTTAAATATCACTCAAGTGTTCCACCAAAATAAATGAAATGTATTTTAAACCAATTATTGGTCAAAATCTTCTTTAAAATCATGTATCATTCTGCCTCTTTAATGATTCTATGTTTTTTAAAAAATATAACTTTGCAAAAATTCAGCTGTAACTGACCAATGCTAACATTTAAAAATAGTTTTCTAGATCAAATAAGTGTTAATATAATTCAGCATCTGTTTTTTTTTGTTTGTTTGTTTTTATTTTTTTATTTAACATGACTGAGTCAAAATGTACATTCCTGTATAAATTTACATGCCCACCTATATGCAGCTTCCACTGCTCTCCCTGTCCGGTGACAGCCCACTATTCTTCTCTGCTCCATACATGTCTCATCCTCACAATCTTTTAAATAACTTTTTGGATATCTGATTCATGGGTCATTGCTCACCATTACCATAGTGTCTTCAAGGCAAACACACAAGTGACTCAACCCAGATGACTTGCAAATATCTCTAGTGAACCTCACACACATTCTAGGATTTGTATAGGAATTTTGGATGATATTTCTGTTTTATCACTGAAACTGTGCATTGTGATATCGTACAAATATAACATTTTATTTATAGAAAATCTCAGAATTCAAGCAATAACAACACATTAAATAAGACACTTTCTATACTTTTTATGCTAAGTAATTTGAACCTTCCATTTTAAAATGTTTCCCTGTCCCACAGTGCAAGACTTGATTACTTGACTAATACACTAAGTGATCCTTAAAAGCAGAAATACCATTGGCCACAAATCTTTTAAGTGGCTGCTTAATGATGAGTTCATTCACTTTTTCCTTTAGCTTTTGCTCCATAACAAAGCAATTTTTACCATGAAAATTCCAGATTTGATATAAAATTTATGTGTACTATGATAGTTGATGTCAAGAATTTTTTTTGTCTTAAACAGTGTTTATATCATTATCCGGAATACATAATTGTCACATTCCGCCATTTTAGTACAACTTGGCATATAAAATAACAAATGCAGCATTATGCTCTTACAAAAATTAGCTTCTAAAATACTAACAATTATTTTGAAGGACACGCTTATTAATATCTTCAAAGACAGCAAATGTGGACTTTGAAGCAAATGTATGCACATATGGGTACATACATGCAAGCAAACACAGACACATATGGATTGAATTATATGTAAAATGAATTAGGTCTTTGGAATGCGCCAAGTTTAAAACTTGAAGTTTTGGCCATTTGCTGGGAACTAAAAATGTCTGTAATGCATAGTTATTTGTGATTTTGTTGAAAAAGACATTTCCAAAGCTTACAATGGTGTGAGAAACTCGTTACTTAGCTACCAAATGAACCTTATGGAAAGACATCTCAATAGGTTTGGTTACTCTCATTTTGTCTTACTTGAAGTAATTCAGAAAGAAAAAATTATATAATGATGGTAACATCACTCCTCTGATAATGTAATATAGTCCATTAAAGGTGGTAACATTTATTTAAATTACCTGTGACTTTACAATGTATAAAGAAATTCATTATGTCTACAAGAGTAACTTCTATTTATATAGCAATGTATCCTGGAGAAGGTTTTTAAACTTAGCAATTTTCTAAAATCTCAAAACGTATCTTTTGTGAATGCTACTAGTTTGTTTTGTAAGGACTGTATACTAGGATAGCAATATAAGACTTATACCAAGATAGCAATATTGTACTATGTATTTAATTATGCTCATTTAAAATATATTTAACTATCTAGAGCACAGCTTAGTCATATAGTCAACATCATTTTTCATGGAGAATTATTATTTTCAAGTTAATATTTTTTCCATAGATGTGACTCAGCATTCTAATTATAAATAGCTGCATCAATTGCTAGCACCCATAATAAATAATTTCTAAAGGGTCAAAGAATCCTAGAAGTAATTGGCAATTTTTACACTGGAACAGCAACGCACATAGATCTTCAAAGCAAAGTGTATAAAGCTTTCTATATAGGCAAGTAAATAATCTATCAAAGGGCATGTTTTCTGTTTTAGGTAAGATAAGACAAAGCAAAACAAAAATATCTCACGAGGAAAACCTTACTAGACCTATGTATTCTGCAATGTCTCTGTAAGTAACGTATTTCTAAGTAATATATTTTGCTGTTAGAGAAGACAACAGTCTGTGTTTCTCAGCATATGCATACATAGTAAATTCCTCCTGTGTCATATGAGGTATTCAGAACCATGTAGTTCTGGAGATGAAATAATCTGAGCTAGCTAAAGTTCTGAAATATTTTGAAATACAGGGATGACTAAAATGTAAAATTGTCTGACACTTGTAAACTTACCCTTCTAATCTTACATCCGGCAGACTTCTGTTAAGGGCAATCAAATCACTGGCCATAAGGTTAAACTGATTTATTTTAAAGAGCTCCTTCATTTTCTCCTGGTCATCTTTAGGAATCAGCACAGCCTTTCCCATTTCTCCTGGCCCTTCTTGGTTCCTTGAAATAACAGCTGCAAAACATACACAGATACACACATACACACAACACATAAATAGTGAGCCAAATTAAGAAACTCAAGCCTTGAGATTAGATACTGAAGTATATTATTCACATATTGGTTAATTAACGTAACCACCAACCTATGATTATTTACTTACAAACCATACACTACACTAACAAATGAATCTATTTCAATTCATTGGCTCAATGATTCCTGTATAGGTAGATTATGACCTGGCTAGTTAGTAAGACTTAATTAATTAATACAAAAACTTCAAACTTAAGACTTCTTAGTCATGTTTTCCAATCTACTTATCAAAGAGTGGTGAAATTCTGCATGGATAGACCAAAAAAGAACTTTAGTAAGTATATCCAGACTAATTTACTTTTATATCCAATTAAATGTTTCAATAGTGTCAATATTTTCCATTGCCATTATATCTTTATAAAAGCTAGGTTGATGGCTATTTATTCACAGAAATTTGATTAATCTGTCAAAGCATTTAGAAATGCTTAAAAATAATAATTTACTCGTGATGACATACAATTTTAAACGTCAAGCTTGATTTGGATAATATCCTCAATAATAGGAACTTCAAAACAATAGCCTGGGCTTGGCTGTTGAGTAAGAGATCTCAGCACCCCTGATACACAGCCAGTGTTCCTGTTATGTACTCCAAGTTACCACTACAGTGATAAATGTTTACATGTGTATGAGTACATGTTTGTATGCACATTAACAGAAAATAAAGCAAATTCTCAGTCAATCTTTATGTCTTAATTTACCCTTTAACCCATTGCCATCGAGTCAATTCTGACTTATAACAACTCTATAGGACAGTAGAGAACTGCCCTGTGGGGTTTCCTAGGCTGTAATCTTTAAGGAGCATACTGCCACATCTTTCTCCCACAGAGCAGCCTATGGTTTTGAACCACTAATGTTTTGGTTGGCAGCTGAGTGCTTAAACACTGGATCACGAGGGCTCTTTCAATTTACCCTTTGAGTGACATTAAGTTTGGCTAAAATGCAAAGAACGTAGCTCTGGTCCTAGCCTTCCAATGTTTAGTAGGTTTGTCATACTGTGGTGGAGTGCAAGTTGCTATGATGCCCAAAACTATGTTACCAGCATTTCAAATAGTAGCAGGGTCATCCATGGTGAAGCTATGCTATTAGTATTTCAGATACTAGCAGGGTCACTTATGGTTACCAAGTTTCGCTGGACTTTCCAGATTACGACAGACTAGGAAGAAAAGCCTGGTAGTCTACTTCTAAAAATGAGCCAGTGAAAAGCCCACGATCACAATAGAACACCACCTGATACAATGCTGGAAGATGAACTACTCATTGGTAGGATGACGCAGAACCAGAAAATCATTTATTCTGCTATATGTAAAGCCACTATGAGTCGAAGTTGACTTGATAGCAAGTAATAGCAACAGTAACAACATGCTAATAGTACTGAATTCAATTTCCAAATATATAAAATATGGACAAATATTGGATCCATTCAATCTGCAAGAATTCTGAAAAGGTTAAAAATAATGTATGTGAAAATCATTTGCAAATTATAGCATTTAATGGAAATATAAATACTAAAATAAATACAAATTTTAACATATAAGAACATAGTTAAAACCAGGACAGGATACAAGAAGGAAACTTCCCTCTGACGTGACTTTCGTAGTTATAGAACATTAAGAGTATTAGAATTAATATATAATGGATCATCCATTTGATTATTCCCTACAGAAGTTTATCCTGACTTTGGAATGCCATGAGTCAAACTATAAAAGACTATACGTATTTCTAAGAACCTTCAGCTACGGTTATCAGGAGCCTAGAAATCCTATCACATATACAGAAAAATAATAGAAAAAAATTTTTGAGAGATTTTAAAACAGAAAAGAAAATGTACTTAACCTTGAACTGTCTAAAGATTGCTGTGTAAAGAAAGTGTAGGAAAAGTCTAGTACCACTACAAAACTCAAAAAACAATGGCAGGAATTATATGAGAAAGCATATTTTAGTACAAGGAAGAAAGAAAATTTTAAGTGATAATTTACCTTGGAAGTATGCCTATCATCCCTAAAGTTTGATGCAGTTATTGGGGCTGGCACTGGGTTAACTGTACTCTTGGTGAGAGGGTGGACTTAGACATTGATTTTTCCATTTCCAGATTTTTTTTAAAAAAATCATTTTGATTCCACAGATAGTTAACAATGGAAGAAAAAAAAAGAGTTCCTTCAGGAAACTTTTTGATTCAGAAGTGAAGAACACAGACTACACAACACCTCCTATTAGCCATGGATACCGAAATTTTTTTTTTTAACATATTCTGGGCCCTAACATTAATCTCACACACTTACACATACACACACATGTGCACACAACATTAATATTTTTTTGTTTTGTTTTTTCTTGGTAATTTTGAGGAATTTTAGGTAAATGAATTTTGGGTCCAATTCTATTTTTCAGAACTTTCAAAAATTAAGAAATAATTCACTCTTCACAGTTCTTTGCAATGCCCTCCACAAATGTCAGCAAAAAAATATCACATGGCAGAGAAAGACACCAGTGCCAGCACAGGGCATTCAGTGTTCGGAGGTGAATGAGATCAAATATTCACTCTGTGTGGAAAAGACACAAGGCATAACTACAACATTTTACGGCATGGAGATCAAGTTAAGGTCCCCCCAAAAAGTATTCGGTATTTGCAATGTATTCAAAGTCGTGACCACACTCTTTGCTTTAGACTGATGAAAATAGCCGTTTTGTCAGTTGTAGTTGGAATGTATTATGTTATACTATTATCATCAATAAAAATAAAATTTTCATAAAACGGTATCCTTACACCTAGAACTCAATAATTTTGACAGGAAAGTTTGTTGTTGTTGTTGTTGTTTGGTATACCTAGAATTTGTTTGTAAGCAAGCCCATGCAGCCAGTCTCCTTGATCGTTCCCAGTGCCTTGGTGGATAATATGAGCACAGATTAATGTGTAATACGTTCAGAGCCTCCTCCCAGAGTTAAACACACTTTTCTAGCATAGCTTCTAATGGATGCACATTTGACATTTTACAAAATATTTTTCTTGAGCAGACCTATTGGTGTTTTTCACCTTGCTCAAGCAAAAAGAATGCTAAGTAATTATAGTGTGAAACCAACCTTTCTATTTTTCTGGGTTTTACTCAAAAGTATGCATCTTGCTTAAAGAAAAGTGTTCCCCCCTCCTCTTTGAATGACATAAATAGGAAATGGAAAGAATATACAGCTGGGCTATGTGATTTATCTCACCTGCAGGCCCCTTTAAATAGCATCTCTCATTATTTTGCCCACCTTTTGATTTCTTCCCCCGACACAGCTTAAAAAGCAAAAACGCTACTTACAGAATATCATGAGTCTCTACAGTTTAAAAAAGAGCCCCGGTTGCACAGTCATTAAAGTGCTCAGCTGCTATCCAAAAGGTTAGCAATTTGAACCCACCAGCTGCTCTGCCAGAGAAAGATGTAGCAGTCTACTTCTGTAAAGATTTACAGCTTTGGAAACCATATGAGGCAGTTTTACTCTTCCTATAGGGTCACTATGAGTACTACTTGATAGCAGTGAGGAATTCTTTTCCCCCTGCAGTTTAAAAAAAAAGTTTTCATTGACATCAGACATATCCATGCTGCTTATCTGCTCTTACAGCCAGCTGCCCTCCAGTTCAGTCTGATTCATGGCAACACCACTTGTGTCCTTGTGTCACAGGAGTGACTGTGCTTCAGTGACTGATTTTTCAAAAGTAGATCACCCAGCCATTCTTTCGATGCACTTAGGATATATTTGAACTTTCACCTTTTTGGTTGGCAGCTGAGAACATTAACTGTTTGCACCACCCAAGGAGCCCGACTACTCTTTCACGGAAATAAAATACAGAAAGGAAGTAAACTGTAGATTTCTGATCATTGCCAATGGATGAAAATGTCCCAATTCCAAAGCAGCTCTGGATTACAATAGATAAATATACTGTAATACAAGTTATTTACTTACCAATTAAATGATCACATTATTAAAAAGAATACATAAATAGCTAGTTGAGTCAAAATGGCATTATAAAGCTTTTAGAAATATGACAGAAACACACTTATTCTATGAATGTCATTCAACTTCTTTAACATAGAACATAAAGTAAAAATTTAAGAAATTTCATTTTAGAATACCCAGAGGATAACCGTAAAAATATAAACAAAGCAACCGACAAATCCACCCAAAATAACACTACATATTAACAGCATTATTTGCTTATAAAAATGGAATTATGAACCCTTCCATATTTGCAGAAATCCTCTCTTTAAAACAAACATTGTCTATTTGAAAAGGAGAGGATGGAAACCCATATCTAGAAAAAGACCTAAAAAATATTTACAGTGGATTTTAAAATAATGACTTTATTCTGTTAAAGAACAAATCAATATGTTGTAAAAACATAACACTGAACAAAATGTAAATATTATCCCTGTGCTAGACTTTTGATAAAAATTATTTTTAAGTTGTGTTGCCATCCCCACAGCTAGTATTGCCTTTAAAATGTCCCTTTTCATTGACACTGCAATTCTCTCACTTTTATCACTTCCTACTTGCCTATTGTAATACATTAGAAACATTAACTTTTAGTCTTTCTCATCTCTGAATATTCATACTCCCTTGTCAATGTCTCTAATGTTTGCTTTGTTCTTTCTTTTCAATCATATGTGTGTGGGGGGGGGGTGTCTGTATACAGCAAACCTTATGAAAGCCTGGACTTCTGTAAAGTGGAAACTTGTCAGAGCAGAATAACTCAAATATGTTCTGCTAAAATAAATGATTGAAGTGTAACAAGGCTGTAACTTCTCAAAGGCAGACAACTTTCAAGACCTGAGAAAACAAGGCAATCCTGTTGAGTGTAGGCATTCTCAGGTTTTCACTGGATCTCAAAAGTTTAAATCTGACCCAAGGGACTACAAATTAGAGGCAGTTCCTCATGTTTATCTTCAGGGTCTTGCAGAAACTAGTACAAACTCATTTTCAGCATTATTTGTCACAATTCTCTTGCAAAAAAACTTCTCTTTCAATTAAAGCAGCTTATAATATGCCTTTGATTTTTCATTCATTCTGGACACAACAATTTACTGAGTTCTCATGCTCTTCTTTTATCTGAGTATCAAGGACACAGACACACACAGAAAGAATGGCATATACCTATATACAGAGATGAGAACAATGTAAGAAGCTTGCTAAATATATTTTTATTTGTAATAAAAAGGATACAAGTTATTTATTTGTGTTGACAGTTCCCCAGACTTGGGAAATTGAATTATCTTTGCCACAGGACATTTTGCGAGCACAGCTCTCACTGCTGCCCATCCTCTCTTCCTACCCTGGTTCATGGAAATTCCAGCTCAGCTTCTCCCTTGAAAATACTTCATGCAGATAGATACCAGCCATCACTGTTTCAGCTAACACAGGCAGTCAAACTCCAGAGATGCCGTCAAACTTTCTGAAGAACTCTGCCACTTTGCAGCAATGGAGAGCAGACTTGTATGTGCATTCTAATATCCAGCTACTCAAATATACTGCAGAATACCTGTATCTGGGAAGCTTTTCCAGGAATCTCCCCACTTGGTTTGGGTTTGAACTTGGCATGGGTAAGGAGACATTGGAAAGTGAAATGCTAAAGCATGCCTCACTAACTGGCAAACTTCTACTTTCCTCAGTGACTGCCTCTTTACAATTGTCCTTTTCTGTTTCTAGTCTTCTCCTTATGGTGTAGAGGTATGTGGTGTTGCTACAGTGGTTGAGTCCTGGTTTTAAACATTGGTTAGATTGATCATTTACTCATCTGAAGCACGAATGGTTCTCATTTCATTTTGCCCCATCAAATGTAACTATGCAATAAGACAGACTACTGCAACCATTCTACTTATCATTGTCAAAGGAAGTCTTCCTTTTGTCACAGATGCAAATACCATACATTTTTTTCTCCCTGAATGTGCCTCACCACAGACTACCACACAGGGGGCATGGGAAAGGTAAGGGGAAGAGCAGCTTGGAGCTGTAAGCAAAGCCCAGGCGTAAAGGTCTGGATTTTCCTAGGCTAGTCTATTCTAAGCATTAGAGGTACTTATAACCTATCATAACAGTTCTGTGAATTTAGCTGGAATAACAAGACAATTGTCTCAAATGATGATACTTAGGGTGTTCAAGGAGAAGATAATGATTAAGTAAAAGGAGAAGTGAGAACAGACTACTGTTGAATTCAGTCACAACTCCTTTGTCTCTATTCTTTCTTCATAAAATTTCTTCACCAGCTCTTATCTCCTATTTCGTCTCTTTGGCCTTTTGCATTTTTATGTATTTCTTTTTTGTTATTTCAGTTGAGCTTTGCAAGGCAGCAGGAATAAATTTGGGGGCTTGGTCCTCCACTTTTTGAGGGAATTAACTCAGGTGTTAATTTTTAAAAAACTGTTTTCCTCAGTAAGAGAAATCTACGAAAAACCTGGGAGGAAGGGTAGATGAAAAAAAGTATTCCATAGATTCTGAAAAATGTAATATTCTGGTCTGAAATTTAGAGCACTGTTTGTAGCAGTCTGAGATACAAAAAAAAAAAAAAAAACACACCAGAACAAGCATCAGGACAACTTTATAGCCTAGAATCACGTTCTTATGTCAAAAGAAAGATCCAGAGTCTGTCACTGGTAATTCTTGTCAAAATTGTTGTTGTCGGGTGCCGTCGAGTAGATTCTGACTCATAGTGACCGAGTGCACAACAGAACGAAACACTGTCCAGTCCTGTGCCATGTCACAACTGATTCTATGCTTAAGCCTGTCACTGCAGCCACCGCGTCAATTCATCTCCATGAGAGTCTTCCTCTTTTTTGATGATCTTCCACTACACCAAGCATGATGTCCTCCAGGGACTGATCCCTGCTGACAACATGTCCTAAGTATGTAAGATGCAGCCTTGCCATCTTCGCTTCCAAGGAGCACTCTGGTTGTACTTCTTCCAGAATAGATCGGTTTGTTCTTTTGGTATCCATAGCACATTCGATATTCTCCTCCAACACAACTGAAACACATCAATCCTTTTTCTGTCTTCCTTATTCATTCTCCAGCTTTTGTATGCATATAATATGATTGAAAATACCATGGCTTGGGTCAGGCATACCTGACCCAATACTTTTAATACTTTCAATACTTTAAAGAGGTCCTTTGAGGCAGATTTTCCCAATGTAATGCATCTTTTGATTTCTTGACTACTGTTTTCATGGGTGTTGATTGTGGAACCAAGTAAAATGAAATCCTTGACAACCTCAAATCATTCTCCATTTATCATGATGTTACTTACTGGTCCAGTTGTGAGAATTTCTTGATGTTGAGGTGCAATCCATACTGAAGGCTGTGGTCTTTGATCTTCATCATAAATGTTTCAGATCCTCTTCATTTCCAGCAAGCAAAGTAGTGTCATCTGTGCAAGGCAGGTTGTTAATGAGTCTTCCTCCAATCCTGATGCCTTGTTCATCTTCATAGAGTCCAGCTTCTCAGATTATTTGCTCAGTTTACATACTGAAAAGGTATGGTGAAGGGATACAACCCTGATGCACACCTCTCCTGACGTTAAAGCATGTGGTGTACCTTTGCTTGCATGGCTCCCTCTTGATCCATGTACAGATTCCTTAGAAGCATAATAAGATGTTCTGGAATTCCCATTCTCCACAATGTCAGCCATAGTTTGTTATGATCCACACTGCTGAATGCAGTCAATGAAATAAAGGTAAACATCTTTCTGGTCTTCTCTGCTTTCTGCCAAGATCAATCTAACGTCAGCAATGATAACCCTAGTTCCACATCCTGTTTGGAAACAGGCTTGAATTTATGGCAGTTCCTTGTCAATATACTGTCACAATAACTTCTGAATGATTTTTAGCAAAATTTTACTTGCTTGTGATATATTAATAATACTGTTTGATAATTTCCACATTTGTTGGATCACCTTTCTCAGGAAGAGGTATAAATATGGATCTCTTCCAGTTGATTGGGTAGGTAGCTGTCCTTCAAATTCGCTGGCATAGATGAATGAGCACTTCTAGCACTGCAACCGTTCACTGAAACACCTCAATTGATGTTCCATTAATTCTTAGAGCCTTGTTTTTGCCAATGCCTTCAACACAGCTTTGACTTCTTCCTGTGCTATCATTGGTTCCTGATCATATGCCACCTCTTCAAATGAATGAACATCAACCAGTTCTTCCTGGTATAATAACTCTGTGTATTCTTTCCATCTTCTTGTGAAGCTTCCTGAGTCTTTTAATAATTTTCCTGTAGAATCATTCACTATTGCATCCCAAGGCTTGAATTTTGTCTTCAGTTCTTTCAACTTGAGAAATGCAGAATATGCTTTCCCCTTTTGGTTTTCTATTTCCAGCTCTTTGCACGTGTCATTATAATACTTTATTTTGTCTTCTCATGTTGCCCTTTGGAATCTTGTGTTCAATTCTTTTATTTCTTCTTTCCTTCCTTGTGCTTTAGCAGCTCAGTGTTTGAAAGCAAATTTCAGAGCCTCTTCTGATGTCCAGTTTGGTATTTTTTCTCTTTCCTGTCTTAATGACTTCTTGCTTTCTGTATGAATAATGTCTTTGATGTCATTCTACAATTCATTTTGTCTTTGGTCATTGGAGTTCAACACATCTAATCTGCTTTTCAGATGGTCTCTAAACTCAGGTTGGATATACTCAAGGTTGTACTTTGATTCTCGTGGGCTTGCAATTTTTTTCAGTTTTAATTTGAATTTGTGTAGGAGCAATTGATGGTCTGTGCTGCGCTTAGTGCCTGGTCTTGTTCTGACTGTTGATATGGAGCTTTTCCATTGTCTTTTTCCACAAATGAAGTCTACTCGATTCTTGTGCATTCTGTATGGTTAGGTCCATATGTACAGTTGTCATCTGTAGGTGAAAAAAGGTATTTGCAATGAAGAAGTCATTAGTCTTATAAAATTATATCATGGGATCTCCAGTATCATTTCTATCATTGAGGCCAAATTTTCCAATTACCAATCCTCTTCTTTGTTTCCAACTTTTGCATTCTAGTCACCACTAAATATCAATGCATTCTGATTACACTTTTAATCAATTTTGGACTGCAGAAGCTGGTAAAAGTCTTCAATTTCTTCATCTTTGGCCTTAGTGGTTGGTACATAATTTTGAATAATAGTTGTATTAACTGGCTTTCCTTGCAGGCATATGGATATTACTGTATTACTTAACTACATTGTACTTCAGGACAGATCTTGAAATGTTCTTTTTGATGACAAATGAATACCATTCCTCTTCAAATTTTTGTTCCCAGCATATGCTGTCTGATTCAAAATAGCCAAACAAGTCCATTTCAGCTCATTGATGCTTAGGATATCAGTGTTTATGCATTCCATTTCATTTTTGATGATTTCCAATATTCCTAAATTCATACTTCATATATTCCATGCTCCAAATATTAATGGAATAATGTTTACAGGTGTTTCTTCTCATTCTGAGTCATGACACATCAGAAAATACAGGTCTCAAAGGCTGTATTCCAACTCCATCATTAAAGTCAATTGTATTTTGAGGAGGCAGATCTCCCCATTCCTCTTCTGAGTGCCTTCCAACTTGGGGGGTTCCATTACCACCACTCTATCTGACAATGTTCTGCTGCTATTCATAAGATTTTCATGGCTAATTCTTTTCAAAAGTAGACTACTGGATCCTTCTTACTTGTTACAGTTAGGAGCTCAGTATATGAGGACTGCCAATTAAGTTTATGAAGTCATCCTGAAAAAAGTGCTACATACCTCACTGTTGAACATCACTACAGTCACCATCAAAGTACTCCCCTTGGGAAGCTATGTACCGATACAAGGGCCTACTCCACCCTTCAAAGCAATTCTGGAATGTTTTTCTTCAATGGTCATCAGAGCTGTCATCATAGTAACTTTGACGTCCTGAAAGTCATCAAAATGCCTTCTTCCCAATATTTCCTTTATCTTGAAGTAAAGAAAAAAGTCATTGGCAGGGGGGCAGATCAGGTAAGGAGGGTGGGAGCAATACCATTGTTTACTGGTTAAAAACTCCATCCCAGACAACTACACAATTAAGTTTGTGAACTTGTTGCTTTGCCACTGGAATGAGTTCCAAAATTGCTTTGAAGGGTAGACTAGACCCTGGCATTGGTTCACAGCTTCCCAAGGGAAGTACTTCAAAGGTGATCACACAGTTATTTAGCAATGAGGTATGTAACACTTATCTATTCAGTGCCATCAAGTCAGGTCCAACTTATAGTGATCCTATAGGTCAGAGTAGAACTGCCCCATGGAGTTTCCAAGGAGCACCCATTAGATTTGAACTGCCAAATTTTTGGTTAGCAGACACAGAACTAAACCAACTATGCTACCAGGGTTTCCCCTTAGAACATTAAATTCTCAAACTTAATTGCCAAACCTTTTTGGCTCATTTCTCTTACAAATGATAAATGGCTTTAAATGCCAATAATACTGTTAACTTACAAATTCAACAACCAAGTCCATTCAATTAATATAATACACAGCATATACCTTTAAAAAGACTATAGTCACCTTTTACAAAATCAACACTTCTGATGCTGTTTTTTTCATTTCTCTTAACAGCTTTAACTGATGGTCTAATTTTTCAATAAGGATTTTTATGCAGCCAGAAATTTGTAAATACCAAATCATGACTGGAAGAAATACAGCAGACATTAATTACTGCTTCCCAAGAGTGTTTCTCCTATTAGATAATCAATAAAGGAACATTTTCCATCAGCTAGCTATGCGAGAGATTATCCACAGAGCCAAGGGAACATCGATCTCCAAAATTATCTTTTGCTACTTTTTTAAAACTAAAAATTGCCTCCATGAACAACTGCTCCTTGTCCATTAGACCAGAATTACTGCATAGTGCCTGGCTGCCATTACGGAGCATTTCAATCAAATATTCTGTAGAAGAATTCTAATCAAAAGGAGGAAATGCAGCACAGAATTTTAAACTCTCATGGACTCCAGACTTCATGGAGCCATGGAGGCTGAATGAACTCCTGAAACTACTACTCTGAGATAATCTTTAAACCTAAAACCAAAAAATCTCCTAAGTCTTCTTAAAATCAAGTAAAAAGAATGTCTGCTTTGAGCTTTAGACTGTTTTAAGAACTATCTATACAAGATCAAATTGACAACAACAACTCGAAAGATTAGACAGGAAATATAGGGGCATTATTGCAGAGTGGTTAAGTGCCACTGCTGCTGACCAAAATGTTGGCAGTTCAAATCCACCAGAAACTCCTCGGAAACTCTATGGGAGAAGTTCTGCTCTGCCTATAAGGTTGCTATGAGTCAGGATTAATTTGATGGCTATAGAGTTTTCTTTTGTTTTGTTTTGTTTTTTATAGACTTATTGAGTTTACCTTATTGGGGAAGGAACAATTTAGAAAAGGAAGGTGAGAGTGTTTGCACACTAAATAGTACATGCAAAGACTGTCAAACTGGTGTATGTTTTGCTGTGTGTGTTCTCAATCATAATAAAAAATAGTATTTCATGATAAATAAAATGAAACAGGCTCATTGTAAAAGAAAAAAAGATAAAGCTATTCATCATGGAAAAATGTAAAAATCATTGAAACTACTGCTTGAATGAACAGTCAACTTTATTCATAAACACATTTACATATTTAAAATAGGATTCTTCATATACACTCAATTTTGTGTTGTTTTTATTATTTAAAAGGCATCTGTGGATATATTTCCACCAATAAATACGTGAGTTTATACCTATTTTTTAACCATTGTAAAATATGCTTGAGCTTATATATACAATTACTTAGCCAGTCTTTTGTTAAGTGGCCAAGTATATTATTTTCAGTAATTTCTATTATAAACAATGATGCAGTTAATACACATACATCTTTAAAAATTTGAACATGCGGTGGTCAGGACTGCGTCAACTTGGCAACTTCATGTTGGCTGCTGTATCAAGTGGCAGGGTGGTGCCTGTGGTGGCTTCCCTTGCCTCAGTTCTCACCTTTCCACCCTCCACCACATACTTCCTGTCTGCTCACATTGCCAGTAGCTCCTGCTCTCTTCTGGCTTCTGGCTTCTGGACCTAGTTCCTTGACTAGCACCTGTTGGATTCATCAACCCTTACAACTTGTGCTTGAGAATCTTGTCCCCTGATCCTGGGTTTGCCAGCCTCTGCAGCTCTGTGAGTCAGCAGACTTGCCACTAGCTTTGGATGCACTGACCTACACAACCAGTGATCTAGAACTCTGGCTTCTGACCTGCTGACCTTGGGTTCACCAGCTCCCGTGGCCATGTAAGCCTTGTGCCAAGACTTGGGATGTTCAGCTTTTAAAATTGTGTGAGCTGTTTCCTTTATATATACATCTTTCCTTGTACCTATACATGTTACTGGTTTTGCTTCCCTAGAAAACCCAGCCTAAGACAAAAAGTTTGTTTAGAAAACAAGTGGAAGAAAATTTATAGGGAAATTGTTGGTTCTGCAAGTAATTCTTGTTCATTCCTAAACACCAAATTCAATACTCAGATAGGTAGTTATTCTCTCCTCTATGATTTTATAATTTTTACTTCAATCCATCATGCTTTTTAAAATACTCCATTACAACCACATGTTTACATGTTGTGGCAGAAAATATCTAAATATTGAACTAACCCAGTTTCTGTTTCTCCTGAACATACAGCTATATGACATCTCCCAGCACCAATACCAGACCTAGCCTACAAAAATGTCCCAGGGAATACATCTTAGAGTCCCTGATATGGTAGGAGAAAAAAGTGTGTGCAGAATCAAACTCTATTAAATAAAGACCAGACTTCATGCACCAACAGACTAAAGTGTCCCCAGAAGACACAGCCTCCAGATTCTCTGTTAGTTCAGAACTGAAACCATTCCCAAAGCCAACACTTCAGACAATGATTGGACTGGACTATAAAATATAAAATGATACTGGCAAAGAGTGTGCTTTTTGGCTTATGCAGATACATGGGGCTAACTGGGCAACTGCTGTCCAGAGGTGAGATGAGAGGGCAGAGGGAGACAGTAGCTGTTTGACTAGACACGGGAAATACAGGTTGGAGAGAAGTGTGCTGTCACAGTGTGGAGAGAGCAGCTAGAGTTACACAGCAGGGCGTGTGCAAGTTTTTGTATGACAAATTGACTTATACTGCAAACTTTCACTTAAAGTATAATAAAACACATACTTTTAAAAAGTCCCATTTGTGATTCTCCATGCTCTTTCCTTTGCTGTAGCAACTTAGAAGCCATTTAGGCATAGCTGAGCCAACAAAGACTGTAACAGGGGCTGTGTGAGTCACCACTCAGAGATGCACCACTTGCTGATCAGAGATCATAACTTCATAATTTGTAGTTTATGGGGGCAAACTCTACTGTGATTTTGAGTGTAGCTCTTAAAGTTATTTTTATTATTGTGATTTGTTCTTTCCCATTTTTGACTATGAGATTTACAAAAGCATTGTCCCCCAACTTTGACCTAGCCCAATGCCTGGCACTATTCATTTGATGTGAAGGAAATGAAAAAAGTAGAGGGAAACTTGGAGACAATCTAGTTCAACCATGAAAAGACTGAAACTAAAACACAGTTTGTCAAAATAGGTTTCCTTTACTTCAGAGATGCATAAAATTATTTACGGTAGTACTGTAAACAGAAATAATGACTATTTCATGTGTTGTTTTTTTTTCCAAATTAAAAAATAGCATTCCCTAATGTTTAATATCTTGACTGGGAATAATGTATTATATGTATTTTTTAAATAAGTGTATATACATTAGGACAAGTAGTGAATTCTTTATTGATAGCAAGACATAATTAAGCTATTTAAAGACTATTACTTTAAGGACTTTAATTACTTCACAAATCAGATCCTAAGCACTAATTTTTTTAAAAAAAAACAAACCACTATTCAACATAAGAGAACATATGATTATTTTAATGCTCCAGAAGCAAACTTTAATAAAAATAAGATATTTATTACTGCTACAAATGAGTCTTAGTAACACTCAACATAAACTAAGACTTAAATATTGTCAGTTATTCATCAAACTGGAAACTAGTGGTGCAGTGGTTATGAGCTCAGCTACTAACCAAAAGGCCATCAGTTCATATTTCTGAGGCACTCCTTGGAAACCCTATGGGGCAGTTCTACTCTGACCTCTAGGGTCACTATGAGTTAGACCTGATTCTACTGCAGTGGGTTATAGGGTCACTAATAGTTGGAATTAACTTGACAGCAATTTTTTTTTCTTTTTTTGGTTTTTATTAGCCATGCAACCGTGGAACAATAACTCTGCCTCTCTTGTCTGCAATTTCTCCATCTATAAAATAATTACATAACTTCACAGTGTTGTCTAAGTGGAATGTTATATTCCAGTGGTCATCATGTATTTCAGTGGATACTGCGGGAGAAAAATGTGCCAAACTTCCTATGACTCTATACAAGAAAATTAAAAGCAGCTTATAAATTGTGATTCAGGAACTCCTTTTAAAGGGATATATCCTAGGAAAATAAGTATGAATATGTCCAAAAATTTATTTGCACAAGTGTTTAAACTATTGTGTGTGTGTGCATGTGAGTACACAAGTATATAATATTCTTCATTCTCTACATATGTATGGCACAGTTCTACTCTGTATTACAGAATTGCTGAGTCAAAATCAACTGAATGTTATACAATAACAAACACCTATATGCAAAACCAATCCCATTTCAATCAAGTCGATTTTGACTCATTGTGATCCTACACGACAGGGAGTTCTGACAATTACATTCATGAACTCATCCTAGAAAAAGCACTACATAGCTCACTGCTGAATATCACTATGGTCACTATTTTAGTCACCTGGTACTGCTCTAATAGAAAATACCACAAGTGGAAGGCTTCATGAAGAGAAATTTTATTGACACAGTTCAGAAAGCTGCAAAGCCATTTATGAGTTACAAGGCCACTTACTACGAGAAATCACCATAGTCTGATAGGTCAAGGGTCCAGATACAGTGAGAGCATGTCAGCACAGGAACCTCATGTCCACAAGATGTGCTCTGCTCTCAGCGCTGCCCTCTTGGTGGTATGAGGTTCCTGGGTTATTCTGTTCACTTCTCTCGCTTATATCCCAGAAGCTGTTAGCTTGAGTCCTGCCTCACCAGCACAACTGATGCCCATTTTTCATCATCCATACCATAGAAGCAGGATTCACAACACATGGGTGGAATTGCACCATACTGGGATTCATAGCCAAGTCAAATCAATACATACATTTGGGGGACGGAGGGGACAAAAATCAAGCCATAACAGTTACCTTGGAAGTACTCCCCTTGCAAAGCTATGCACTGACACCAGTGCCCAGTCCACCCTTCAAAGCAACTTTGGAACCCTTTTCTGTAATGGCCATCAGAGCTGTCATCGTATTACCCTTGATGTCCTGAATGTCATCAAAATGTCTTCCTTTCAATATTACCTTTATCTTCAAGTAAAGAAAAAAGTCACTAGGGGCCAGATCAAGTGAGTAGTGAGGGTGCTCAAGTACACTTATTTGTTTACTGGCTAAAAACTCCTGCATAGGCAACTAGACAATTAAGTTTGCAAACTTGCCACCATGTCACCATGCTCAATGACCATTCCAGAAAAAGAGTTTGCTTTGAATGATGGAAGAGGTGAAGGCATTGGTGCATAGTTTCTCAAGGGGAGTACTTCAAAGGTGGCCATAGTGCTATTCAGCAATGAGGTATGTAGCACTTAGAACAATTAAGTTTGCAGACTTAATTGTTAGACCTCACTCATATATATATACCTGAATATGCTGAATATTAAACTACTATATATACATAGTAGTATATATAGTATATATACATAGTATATATGTATATATACTATATATGTATATAGTATATATATGTATGTATATGTATGTATATATGTATATATACGTATATATACGTATATGTATATGTATATATATATGTATATATATATGTATATATATGTATATATACGTATATATATGTATATGTATATATACGTATATATACGTATACATACATATATATGTATGTATATATGTATATATGTATGTATATATATGTATATATGTATATATACATAGTATATATGTATATATACATAGTATATATACATACAAAGAAAACGATGCAATAATGAAAATTATGCTGCAAAAGAATATTTAAGGCCACAGAGAGATGTTCATATTATACAAAGTGGAGAAGGAGACCATAAAACAATGTTATAAAGGAAATCTACTTTTGCAGAAAATGATATGATGCATAGAACAAAAGGAGATTATGAGTAATTCACGAAATTAGAAGAAGTTTTACACTTTTTTTAATTATCCATATTTTCTAAATCTGTTCAACATTTTATAAGAATGTTATTTTAGCTACATATTAACCAAAATTTGGGCTCAATGAAGGATAGAACCTTGTTTTCTCAATGACAAGTACAAAGTGAAATCAGTAGATGTTAGAGGTATGCAAAAGAAGGGATTAACACCATGCAGAATTTCTAGAGGAATGATTTTTCATGTACTGAAGATGACAATCAGAATATTACCCACAAAGAATTATGGTTTTTCTAGCAGGAAAATTCCTCACAGAAACTCATTATAATTTAAAGAGAAGGAAAACACTTTGTAGTTGAGTAAGGCTATGTAACAAGGCCCTTGGTTCCTGGCTAGGAAACAGCAAATTGCTGTATTAGTATGAAAACATTTTACTTTTCCTTTCAGAATCATTGTTAGAAAGACATTCTACACACTTATTAAGGTCATATTATTCTTGAATACAGTAAGACATTGTTTGGCACATGTTACAGTTACAAATATTTCCTGGAGAAAAAATGGTTTAACTTTTAAATCATGCTCTAAAACAATAAAACAGTGCGGAAGGGCCATATTTTCTCCTATTAGAACAATGAGCTGCTTCCTTATTAAGCATATCTAAGGGTGCTTATCTTGGAATGGTTCCTTGGCTTTAGTGTAAATAAGAAATCTTCCCATCCCCCAGCATCGTTGCTCTAAGTGTTGGGGAAAAAAAAAAACAAACCACGAATTGTCTAGAAACAAGAGCACCACTTTTGGCTGCAAGATGCTTTGAAAGACCTTTGCAAGACATCTTCAGTAAAATCATGTTCATTTTAAAGAAGATCTTCATATAATACAAAATTCATTATGAATTGTTACTGAAATGGGTAATAATGGACTTTATATATATACATTTATTATTGTGCTTTAAGTGAATGTTTACAATTCAACCTTTGCACACACACACTTCCATGTAACTCTAGCTGCTCTACCCACTATGTGACAGCACATTCTTTTCCACCCTGTATTTCCTGTGTCTATTCAATCAGCTCCTGAACCTTCTACCCACTCCTGTTGCCTCTGGACAGAAGTTGCTCACTTAGCCTCATATGTGTATTTGAGCCAAGAAGCACATTCTTTGCCACTGCTATTTTAGGTTTTATACTCTAGTCCAATCTTCATCTGAAGAGTTGGCTTTAGGAATGGTTTCAGCTCTAGGCTAGCATAAAGTCTAGTGGACATGTCTTCCAGTCTGTCTATCAAGTCTAGTCTTTTTAATGGAGTTCTAGTTCTGCACACTGTTTTTTCCCTCACTACATCAGGGACTGTATGTTGTATTTCCAGTCATGGCAGTCCTTCGTGGTGGCTGGGCACCATCTAGTTATTCTGATATAGTCTCTGGACTATATGGTATTTTCTGTCAGGCTTATATTTTCCTTATGTTTTTGATGTCTTTCTTCCTTATACTTTTGATGTCTTTCATTCTCCTCTACTCCAGGAATGTCAAGATCAGTTGTTTGATGCCACTTTGATGGCCATCTGCTAGCTTTTAAGACAGTAGACTTCATTTACCAAAGTGAGATGCAGAACATTTCTTTAAAAAATATGCCAGTTGACCTATATGTCTCCTAAGACCACGGTCTCTACAACTCTGCCCCTGCTACTCTGTCATTTGAAGTACTGGCTTATATTTAGCAAACCTCTTAGCTCTTGATTTAATACAGCTGTACTTACCTCCTTTTTACTGCATGCTGTCACTCCTTTCACCTAACCCAATTCCCACCTATTATCTAATCAGTGAATATCCCTCTCCCTCCTTTTCCACCTTTTTAACTGTCCAAGACTTTTCTTCTGTGTTTCAGCCTTTTCTTGAGTCCTTATAATAGTGGTCTCATGCAACATCTGCCCTTTTGTAACTGACTAATTTCACTCAGCATAATGTCTTCCAGATTCCTCCATGTTATGTTTCCCAAGATCGTCATTGTTCTTTACCACTTCATAGTACTCCATTGTGTGACTATACCATAGTTTGTTTAGAAACTCATCTGTTGATGGACATCTAAGTTGATTCCATCTTTTTGCTATTGTGGATAGTTCTGCAGTAGATTGGTGTGCACATATCTATTCACGTAACAGTCGTTACTTCTCTAGGATATCTTCCAAGAAGTGGGAATGCAGGAAATACTATATGGTACTTCTATTTCTAGCTTTTTAAGAAAAAAGAAATTTATTACCGAAGTGGTGGTACTATTTTACATTCCCAACAACAGCGTATATATGTTCCAGTTTCTCCAGGGCCTCTCCAACATTTATTATATTCTGCTTTTTGGATTAAGGCCTTGACTTTTTCCATAACCCAGTAGTTTTGGGGC
Source organism: Heterohyrax brucei (assembly GCA_028571685.1). Taxonomy (NCBI): domain Eukaryota; kingdom Metazoa; phylum Chordata; class Mammalia; order Hyracoidea; family Procaviidae; genus Heterohyrax; species Heterohyrax brucei. Next base: position 57,929,004 of record CM053146.1, on the reverse strand, counting down.
AAGGTGTTGCTCAGTTTCTGTGTGTTTGATTTTGTTTTCCTTACCTTTTCTATTACTGATTTCTCCTTTTATGGCTTTATTGTCTGTAAAGATACTTTGTAAAATTTCAAAGCTTTGAGTTTTGTTAAGGATTTCTTTATGTCCCAATATGTGGTCTATGTGCATTGGAAATGAAAGTATACTAAGCTTCTGTTGGGTAGAATGTTCTGTATATGTCAATGAGGTCAAGTTGATTTATCAAGGAATTTAGATCTCCTGTGTCCTTATTGAGCTTCTCTCTGGATGGTCTGTCCTTCACTGAAAGTGTTGTGCTGAAGTCTCCTATTATTGTGAAGCTGTTTATTTCTGTTTTTAGTGTAGTCAGAGGTTTGTTTGTTTGTTTGTTTTAATGTATTTTGCAGCCCTATCCTTGGGTGCATAAATATTTAATATGGTTATGTTCTCCTGGAGTACTCACCCTTTAGTCATTGTTTAATCAGCTAGTGCTGCTCTACCAGAAATACCACAGAGTGGATGGCTTAAACACAGAAAAGTTTTTTCTTACACTGTCCAGTAGGTCGCAAGTCCAAATTCAGGATGTCCACTCCCAGGGAAGTCTTATCCACTTGTCAGTTCTGGAGGAAAGTCCCGTACTGCATCAGTCTTTGTCCAGGGAGCATCTTGGTGAATGAACCTCAGGTCTGAAGGATGCATTCTTCTCCCAGTGCTGCTTTCTTGATGGTATGAGGTTCCCAATTGTCTGTTTGCTTCCCTTTCCTTTTATCTCTTGTAGGATGAAAGGATAAAGGGTGCAGCAAGCCATACTCCAGGAAATTTCCTTTACAGTGGAGCAGGGAGGTGATCCTATGAAGGGATTTATAGTTCCACCCTAATCCGTTAACACACAGCATAGGAAAATGTCAAATTGGGGCCAATCATAAAATATTGGGAATCACAGCCCAGGCACAGGGCTACACAAAATTTTGGGGTGGACATAATTCAATCCATTACAGTCATTATACAATGTCCTTTCTTATCCAATGTGGTGGATTTTACTTTAAAGTCTATTTTATCAGAGATTAAAATTGCACTTCCTCCTCTTTTTCTAATGTTGTTAGCTTGACATAGTTTCTTACATCCTCTGAGTTTTAGTTTGTTCATATCTTTGAGTCTAAGATCTATTTCCTATAGGTACCATAGAGATGCATCATGTTTTTTTATTCAGTCTGCCACTCTCCAACTCTTTATTGGTATATTTAATCCATTTACATTCAGCATGATTATTTATAAACCAAGCCCACCGCTGTCAAGTTGATTCCAACTCATAGCAACCTTATACAGTAGATTAGAACTGCCCCATACAGCTTCCAAGAGCACCTGGTGAATCCGAACTTCTGACTTTTCGATTACCAGCCATAACACTCAACCACTTTGTTGCAAGCATCATTGATAAATAGGAGTTTAGCACTGTCATTTTGGTGTCTTTTTTTGTGTGTTGTAAACCCTTCCTTTGTTCCACTTAATTTTCTTTCCTGAGTCATTTCCTTTACATCTTTTCACGTTTTTCAGTTTAGGTGGTATTGTACTTGCTGAGACTTCATGCTCCTCTTATTCTTTTATTTTGATACATAGGACTGATAAAATTCCTTTGCAGTTACTTTAATATTTACCCCCATTTTTCTAAATTCAAACCAGTCTTCAATTTCTTTGGAAACCCTGGTGGTGTAGTGGTTAAGTGCTACAGCTGCTAACCAGAAGGTCAGCAGTTCAGATTCACCAGGCACTCCTTGGAAACTCTATAGATCAGTTCTGCTCTATCTTTAGGGTTACTATGAGTCAGAATCAACTCAATGGCAGTGATGGGGTTGGGTTTTTGGTTTAATTTGTTTATACTGGCTTGGCTTCCTCTACATGTAAAAGATCTATGATGACATTTTATCTTAAGTCCCTCTTTTTTGTCATAATATTTACATAACGATATTTATTTCCTTATTTTCAGTGTTTTGGTTTTGATTTATTTTTGTGATTTCCCAATTTAGGTTGACATTCAGTTGTTCCATTCTGCATATTAGTCTTGAGTTGTTAACTGACATTATTGATTTTTCTAACCAAAAGTCTCCTATTAGTATTTCTTGTATTTTGCTTTGATTTTTGCAAATTTCCTAAACTTCTGTTGATCTGGAAATGTCCTAATCTTGCTATTATATTTAAGGGACAGAAACACTAGTGGGTAGTAGTTAAGTGCTACAACTGCTATCCAAAAGTCTGGGAGTTTGAATCTGCCAGGTACTTCTTGGAAACTCTATGGAACAGTTCTACTCTGTCCCATCTGGTTGCTATGAGTTGGAGAGACAGTTTTGCTGGATACATAATTCTTGGCTGCCAATTATTTTCCTTCAAGGATTTGTATATGTTATCCCATTGTCTTCTTGGCTGCATGGTTTCTGCTGATGAGTTCAGGCTTCTTGTTGTTAGGTACCTTTAAATTGGTTCCAACTCATTTTGTACAATAGGACAAAACACTACCTGGTCCTCTACCGTACAGCCAAGCTAGTCTTGTTGGTTTCTTTTGTAGGTTATTTTTTTATTATCCCTAGCCACTTTTAAGATTCTCTCCTCATCTTGAGATTTGGCAAGTCAGATTATAATATGCCTTGCTGTCTTTCTTTTGGGATCTAACATGTTTGGAGTTTGATAAGTATCTTGGATAGGTTGTCTTCTCATCTTTCATGCCCCATTCTGGTAGTTCAATAACTTGTAGACTACTGCTTTTGACAGAGTCTCACATAATTCTGTTTCTTGTTTTTATTTGTTTGTTTGTTTTTAATTTTTTGTCTGATTTTTCTGTAAGTATGTTGGTGTCACATGCTTTATATTCAGATGCACTAATGCAGCTTTCCATTTCCTTAATTCTGCTCCTTTGACTTTCTACTGAGATGTCTAATTTTGCAAATTTATCATTTTATTATTAATTTTCTGAATTTCTAATTCCTGCCTCTGTATGCTTTCTGGCAGGCAATTCAATTTGTCATTATTCTATGCTGCATTTTTCTTCATTTCTTTCTTGAACTCTTTTTTTGAAGAGTTCCAAATATTAACCTTTTGTATTCTACTTACCATAATTCTGGGAAGTTGTCTTAATCAGAAAATTCTCTTGACTCTGTTTTTGGAGCTTTCTGAAGACATCATTGTCTGCCTCCTTAAGTGATTTGATATAGACTGTTATCTGTGATTCATCAGTAAGTTGTTGAATTTACTTACATTTGCTACTGTTTTCTAGCTTGTTTTGTTTTGAAATGTTGAAGTACGCTAGCAGTGTGTGCTAGTTTAGTCATTGCTGCCTTTGAAGCTCTGATGTCTTGTTACCATGTGGCTAGAGTTGTTACTAGACATGCAAGCCCAGAAGTCCATTTACTTTTCTAGTATAAATTCAGCTCAGGTGTCCATACAGTCAGTTACTAAGTGCTAAGTAAGTAGGCTCTCCCTTACTGTCCTAGATGGGCAGGGGTGAGTGGTGTAGGCACAGGAATTTTGCTGAAGGTGCTGAAAAAGGCAAGGCACTAGCAGCTGTTCCTCAGTGTCTGTAAGGATGGTCTATCCTCTTCTATCTGATTACAGGAGAAAGAACTGTCTTTATCCTCAATTTCCAGCTCAGAGGAGTTGGCAGATTCTTCTCCTTCTCCCAGTTTATAAAATTATTTTCTCTCCAAATCTCAGAGAACTATTCAGGGTGAGCTTAAGGAATCCTACTTCTAGCTCAGTACGTGGTGTCAAACTCTGGAGCCAGATGCACTGCACAGCCAGGAGGGAGAACTTCTGGGAAAAGGGAGAGAAGTTTAACCTGAAGGAAAGATTTAGATCCACATGCCTTAGGTTAGCTACAAGGTACTTAATTTTTGACAGTCAAGTACTGCTCTTCAAGGGTTCTGTATGCTCGGCTGTACTCTCTGGTGCTCTTTCTCTTCTGCTGAGGAGGGTGCCCTGTCCTCCAAAAGCCACCACTCCATTCACCACACTGGCTACAGCTGATTCCCCAAGGTCCACTTCTGGCCAGTCCTAAGTACTTCTGGAACTACTCTACCTTCCTCTTCACTCAGTCTGATTTTTCGGCTTTCCTTTTTAGGTTCAGGGTGCCAATACTGTCACATTTAATTTACTCATTTTTTTCCTTTGGATCTTTGTTGTTAGATGGATCACAAGAAGCACTTGACTACTATGTCATCTTGCTCTGTCTCTGGCAATAATAAACTTTTAATATTCAGTATACCATCACAGATAGGACTCACATAGTTGACAAACACACATGCATTTTGATCAAAATGTATTCACTGACTGTACATACAGTTGAGGAAGTAGAAATGTATCATAAAAATAATGTGGGCATGTAAATTTATATGGGAATGTACATTTTCACTCAGTGAAAAAAACTAAAAAACTAAAAAAACTAAAAAAAATAATTTCTGAAGGTAACATTCTATTTTATAATGAGACTATTAAATACTTAATGAAATTCTAAATTTATTAACAATTGTTAACCCCCCAAAAGAGACAAATGTTATTTAGAATGGTGTTATGAGTCCACATCAGTAGTAAAGTATCCTTCACAAAAGCCCACAATTAAGAATTATTACTATAATAATACTGGATTGAATGTGGGCAGTAAAATGCTATAGACTAGCTCAAATATCCTAAAGTAACTTATGCTATAAAATTAAATCGACTAATTTGTGACTTTGCTGATGGAATTTGTGATAGATTCTTTTATTTGACTCTCTAGAATTTACTCACTCAATATCCTCCCAGTCTATTCTGCATCCTGGGTTGCTGATTCCTTAAGTCAATCATGCACACTTGTCCTCTGATTTCTTGTTGGCAAATCACTGACAGGATACTAGGGGACAGTCTGGTTTCCTCTTCAGAGTTGCTGATCATTGGATCTCTCATCGACAACCATAATTTCATGAGGCAATCCATATGACCAGTTAAGGGAGGAAGAAAAAGTATAGACATGGTGCAAATAAAGATCTACCCTATATGGTAATGCCTGAAATCCTGGATTTTGTATAAAGTTTGAGGTCAGATGCTAACTTATAGACTGGTAGTTCAATCCACCCAGCAGTGTCACAGAAGATAGGTCTGGAAATCTACATCTGTAAAGATTACAATTAAGAAAACGTTATGCAGCCATCCTACTTTGTAACTTATTGGGCCACTGTTACTCAGAATCAACTTCAAAGAAACAGGTTTGGTTTTAGTTTTTTATGCTAGTACCATCTGGAAGCTGCTTTAATCCTTCCTCTTTTTCCTTTTGGTTAAGAGCTTAGCTGCTAACCAAAATGCTGGCAGTTCAAATCCACTAGCTGCTGCTTGGAAACCCTATGGAGCAGTTCTACCCTGTTCTATAGGTCACTATGAGTAGGAATTGACTCAGTTCCAATGGCTCCTTTCTCCTTATAGGGTAGGAGACATATAGACTCATATGCACATATTTACACACACAGATTCTTTGCTCTGACATCAAAGGCCACAGTTTTTGTCAGTTGACCCATTCCATACAAGGACTTTTTGATGGATTCAGATAACTGTTCCCTCCACTTCAACTTTAAGTCCCACAAACAGCAATGACATAACCCAGTGTACAATCACTGCTTGCTCTGATAGCTCCTTTGTAAATCATCCTTGTATTTTGCTCTACTCAATTACTTGCTCGAATTATGCCATCTGTTTCCTGCTGACATAAGAGTTTAAAAAGAAATGTGCTTAGTGTGTACCCACCATTTTTCCTGACTGAAAACACTTTAAACCTGTAATGTGCTTCAACCTACGGGGGGGTGAGGGAGGGACACATTCCTTGATCAGTTAAAAAATGTATAAACAGATATCTGTAGTAAGTTATTTGTTCAAAATGAAATGTGTATTATTGTAAATCCAAAATAGAAAAAAATTAAAGGGGAAAGGAGACTGTTGGGAGGATGAGACATGTATGGAGCAGAGAGGAATAGTGTGCTGTCACTGGGCAGGGAGAGCAGTGGAACCCGCATATAGGTGGGCATGTAAATTTATACGGGAATGTACATTTTCACTCAGTCATATCAAATAAAAAATAAAATAAAGAGAAATTCTCATATTTTCATTTTCTTTCTCAATAGTGCATTGTCTGTATTGTTGGAGCATATGAATGACACTTCAGAAATCACTGTAGATAAAATGATGATAGCATTCACTTTTTCTTGTCTCAGGATTTTTTTTGTCACATTGCTTGAACTGATATGTAGGTACTATTTGATTTTGGTACTGATCCCTTGATGTTAGACATGGGGTTAACTATTTTCCTGATTATCTTCAGTGGCACAATATTTAAAAGAAAAGAAAATTTCTGGACCAAATTTTTAATTGGGTTCAAATGGCAGGCATGCTTTGTTGCCTCCCTTGATAACGCCAAGTGCCATCGAGTCGGATCCGATAACGTTGCCATTTTTCATAGAAAAAGTACATTAAGGTATCTTTTATGTGTTTTTATTCTGGCCTGGAGTACTGAATGGGGTGGGAAAGTCAAAAAGTGGAAGAGAGTTTAGGATAATGAGGCACGTATAATGGAATAATGAAAGTACTATTTTCTTGTTTTATTTTAAATATCAAGCAAAATATATTCCTGAGATTAACTAATTTCTGTCAGTTCCAACTCATGGTAACCCCATGAGTGTCAGAGTAGAACTGTACTCCATTGGATTAATGTTGCAATACTAACAATTTCTGTGATGCTAAGAGCATCATGAGGCCAGTAACAATGTATAAGGTTTGCATTTCAGAATGATCAGATGTAACTCTGACAGGAAGCACACGTTCCATCAATAAATACAAAAACATAAAATTGGATGAATTTTTCATTATAGCTGTCAAGCAATGGACTCAGATTTTCTATTACCTAATTGATTCCTGGAAATCCTATGACATGTAGTGGTTTAAGAGCTATGTGGTTGCTAACCAAAAAGTCAGCAGTTTAAATCCACCAGGCCCTCCTTAGAAATCACATGGGGCAATTCTACAATTCTACTCTGTTACACAGGGTCACTATGAGCTGGAATTGACTCAGTGGCAATGAGGTTTTTTTGTTTTGTTTTGTAATAAATGGTTCCTTGGTTTTTAAATCAGAATGCTCTCAGAAGCTCTAACAGCAATTTCAGATCATCAAATAAGCTGATATAAATTTGTTGTAAGAGACCTTGTAATGTGACATATATCATTTCCCAGGTGATATTTTGATAACTATTGTTCCATGGAGAAAACTGGTGAAAGAGAAAACAAAAATCTCAATTCTAACAAAACCAAAAGCTAACCTCAGTGATCATGTATCTAATCAAAACCTGCCTTCCTACTGCCACCCTTTATGTTTATTTTGGGGACATTCCAACATTTTAGTGGCCATCTGTATAAACCAGCTGCTGATCCTTATATATACTCAGAGTTGTTATAAATCTTACTGCTTAGCATTAATTTATACTGAGTTCTAAATTCTTTAGTACCTTGGGGCATTTCTGTTGGTTAATACTAATAAACACAACTAGATTCTAATATGCCACAATAAAGAATGACTTTACATAACAGTCAAATGAATTAAATTGAATGTTCTGGCTATATAATGCAAACACAAGTTTAACATTTCAGAATTCTGTCATATATACCCCAGCCTGTAAGTACCCAATTATACCAGGATGTCATGCATTCAAACTACACAAGGACTAACTCAATTTTTTTTAAATAAGCGTATGTAGAGCATGTCAAAGAAAGGTGGTATTTCTAAGTACTGTCATAAAAAGAAACATAATAATTAATCACCAATAACATATATCTATAAATGACATGGCTCTCACAGCTCCTTAGATCTACAGGGCATACCACAGGTCCTTAAACACCTAGACAAGTTACAGTTAAATTAAAGCCAAGCCAAGTGCCGTCAAGTTGGATCCAACTAAATTAGCCAATGAGAAATAACAGTACTTTAAGCCTAAAGGTAGATAATAAAACCTCTTCTCTTTCTTTCTAAATCCTCTTTCTCTGTCTTCTTAAAATCCTTAATATGCCTACCTGACCACTTATAATAAAGGAATAAATATGTATATATATGCATATTATTGTTACATATAAATACAAACATATCCCCAGATTTTTGGATGGCAATGTTTAAAGTATCTACTATGTCTTTATACTGCTCTTTTCTTCTTGTACACTATTTGAAGATGTCATCTCCACCTTTTCACACCTCTATACAAAGATGTTTAATTTTTAATGCATACACTTTGCTTGTTTAAGTCCTGTACTACTTAAAATCTATCATGGTGAAAATTCATTTTTGAGATTCTGCCCTCTGAATCACTTTTTGAAGTCATTGTGAACCTTTTGAGAAGGGTTGCCTGTGAATTTTTTTAACCAGAAGCAAAAACCAGTTTACTCTGACATCGCTGTGCTCCAATTTTTACTAATCAGCCTTCTGCAGAAATAAATAGTAGCAGTCAATATAAAAAGCAGCTTTAAAATCTCTTTATATTCAGGGTTAATATGAGCTAATAGATAATTTCATTGTAATTGATGGTTAATGGCTTTTTATTCATACTACTGTGGAGCAGTAACTAATTCAGTATACATATATCATATGCAATACTAGTATCATATTTTTATATTTATTTTATATTTTGTATTTACCCAGTTGTACCACTTAGCTAATTGCTAATAATTCTCCTTCTTTATTTTAGAGTGCACAGAGGTAAAAATACTCCTACGATTTTAAAAGTAGACTTTCTAAGTACAGTTATAAGCTCTTCTAGATGTAGGCTTCTTAAGACTGCTTATTGATCAAATTTTAGTTTATCTCCCACCAAAGCAGGAAAAAAACATTTCACCATCCCTTGGAAAATGTTTCCTTACCTTCCAACTCCATTTCTTCACTCTGGTCTCTTTTTTCCTATAACTGGCCTATATCCTGTATTCTCATACAAGAGACCAAATCAATGAAGAGTCAAACTGGTTAGATACAAGCATTGTATGTTTAGCCCTTATTTCTTTTTATTCTTCATACCTCTATATCTATCTTATAGAGTTAGAGAACCACAAAATCTCAAATGGGAAATATATTTCAGTGTCATTAATTTTAATGGACAAGAGTGATTCTGAAAGAATTATTTGGAGTAGAAATATCCTTTACCTTGACTATCCTGAGTTGTAAAATAAGAAAAAGAGCTCAGCTTGCAAGCCCAGGAGTCTTGCAAATTTATCTTCATGGCCCCAACAATCATTTAAGATAATTTTAAAAAGTAAAAGTATGTGGTTTCAAGAAAAATAGATTGATGAGAGAATAGATCAAAGCAATGCAGTCAAGTTTCTTCAAGTCTTAAATTTCACACTCAACTTAATAGAACCCTGAGTGAGTAGTAACTTGCTGTCCCTGTTAAAAGACATGATCTGTTTTGGGTGAAAACGGTTGTTCACCCACAGAATAAGTCAAAGTTCAAGCCCGAAATGTTACAAAGGTAGATTATCTCTCTTGTAAGACAGAATCTGGTGTCATTATGTAAAGCCACTCATCTGTTAAGAAAATATGTTCTTGTGACTCCTAAAGTAAACTATATGTGAGACCCCAAAGGTAGAAGCATAAAGTTTTACTTTTCACTGTAATTATCTAGGCAACCTCTGTTCTGCTTCATCATCATTAACTAAGCAAACTAGAAGGAAGCCAAGAAAATGTAATCTATATCAAACTTTGCTACATGCAATGTTCAGTATTATGTCCCTTACAGTATACACAGGAATTAATTATGATTAAAAAATAGTTTCTCTTTATTATTTTTTCATTTCTTCTAATTTTTCCTTGGTCATTACTAACTGCTACCTTCTCTTTGGAAACCCTGGTGACATCACTGGTAAGTGCTAGATCTGCTAACCAAAAGGTCAGCATTCATATCCACCAGGCACAACTTGGAAACTCTGTGGAACAGTTCTACTCTGCCCAATAGGATCACTATGAGTCAGAATCAACTTGATGGCAGTGAGAAGCGGGAACCTCCTCTTTCTCCTGTCAGATCCCATTGACTTATCCATATATTTCATAGTCTTTTATTATCCTCCAACTTGTGTAATTCATGAAAATTTCCTTTTTCAAACCTGTGATAATCTTTCCTGAAACAGTTCAACATTTTTTATTTTTACGAATTGCATGTTTAGTTATAACTGTTTGAGTATAAGTGAATATTTAACCCTTACAAATATTGGATTTGATAGAATTGTCTCCTTGTACTCATTTCATTTAATTGAATTAAATTAAACAAACATATTGCTGAGCTACACTATTTGAGAGTTGTTGTACGTCAGTGAACCACACAGACAAAAATCTCTCTAGCATAATCTATATTCCATCATTTATTTCATGTACCAGAAATTCTAATTTTCTTCTATGATGTCTTTTCTTACTATTATTAGTAGAAATTTCTCAACAGACAACTGTATTAATATATAATAAAAGTGACAAATCAGATAACATTTAGACTGTGTTCATGTTCTAGGCATATATTAACTGATTTAATCTGCATAGCAAGCCTATGAAATGGGTACTATTTATCATCACCCACTACAATTTCATGGTAAACAAAACAGAGTTTAAATCAGTAAGCAATAAAACTTAGTTCAAAACTAGGCAGCTTGACCACAGATTCTGTTTGTTACTGTTACGCATAATGTCTTGCTCCAAAATCTCTCCACAATGAAGGACTGTGTAAGCATTTTTTTGGTGTGCTTACATTAACTACCGGTTCAACAGATATTCAAAACCAATTATGATCTCTGACTTAACTAAAATTATTTTGTCTACTTAAGGCATTAAATATCATTAAATAACACTCAGAGCCTTATATTTCTCCTAATCAATTTTGCCTAATCTAATTATCATTAGCCTAAAATGTTCCTCTTTACTACTGAATTGACGATTTTTCATGTAAACAAAAATAATTCAAATCTGTTAAAAATAACTAGGTTTTTCCTACAAATAGGGGAATACATAATAATAAGACACTAATGAGTATACTACCTAACGTCATGATTTCTCTGGGTTATGATAGATCATAAGAAGTCTACTTATACAAATATATTATGCTTAAAAACAAAGACATTTTTGCAATAATTTTATGCTTATTTCTATTGGAACCATAGCATATTGCCCTCCAGACAATTCCTATTCATAGCAACCCTACAGGATTGAATAGAACTGGCCCACAGGGCTTCCAAGGCCAGTCTTTAAGGAAGCCAAGTATCACGTCTTTCTCCAACCAAGTTGCTATTGTGTTTGAACTGCCAGCCTTTTGGTTAACAGCCTAGCACTTAATCACTGCATCACTGAGGATTCTATAGTCCCCTTAGGTAATCACTTTATTTGTATTTTACTGCTTGTACCTTGCTGCTCTACTGGCACAGTGGGTAAGAACTTGGATGCTAACCAAAAGATTGGCAATTCAAATCCACCAGCTGCTACCTATAAGGCAGTTCTACACTATCCTACAGTGAGAATCAACTTGACAACAATGGGTTTCGGTGTTTTTGTACACAATACTGCATCAGAATAAATAAATTTAATATATAATAACAAATGCACCTGCTTCTTCTCTTGAATCTATTACTTCAAGTTTGTGCACATACTCCTCCTGACTAGAAATCTGCTATGTATATTGCTCCATAATTTTTTTTAATCACACTCATACAACTATTAGGGAAAAAAATGAAGTGCATAAATATTAGAAAGGAAGAAATAAAATTATCATTATTCTCAGATGGCATGATTATCTATGTAAATAACTCCAGAGTGTCTATTTAAAAAAAAAAAAAAAGATTGGGAGCAAATGAGTGACTATAGCACAGTTTCAGGATACATGTTTAATGCACAAAAATCAACTGCTTTCCCATAAATTGACATCAATTACTGGAATTTGAAAGTATGCCATTTTTAACAGTATCCAAAAAAGAAGGAAATGCTTAGGCATAAATTTAATAAAATATTACAAAACTCTTTGTAGAAAACTACAGAATTCTGACAAAAGGAATTAAAGAAGATATAAATACAGGAGAGAGAGCTGATTTTCATGGACTGGAAAACTCAGTGTTGTTACTAACCTGACCTATAGAGACAGAAACATCTCCATGAGAATCTCAGCAAGATATTGTGTAGATAGGGAAAATTAACTCAAAATTTATAAACAGGTGGTGGGGTCAGTATGGTGGACTAGTCACATGTCTTCTCAACTCCCTCTGAGAACTATAGCCTAGAAAAATAATTAAACAGAGCAGTGTGGACATTCTGGGAGCCCCAAGATCAAATGTAAAGTTGAGAGATCAGACTGGGTGACAAGAAGGGGGAAATTACCTTATCAGAGGCAAGATAGTAGCACAGTGAGTCCTGTTTATGCTGGCACAGCAGCTGAGAAGACTACAGGTACAGATGCCTTTGTTAACCAGGAGACTGGGACTGCAACTGCCAAGTTTGAGAGGCTGGTACAGGCCAGCTACTACGATGAGCAACAGTGCTTAACTACACAGCATATCCTGCAGCAAATAGGCTGTGCTTGGGACAGTCATATTTACAGAACCTAGTAGCAGCTGGCCACTGAGGGTGCCAGTGCCCCTCTCCCCTCTTTCAGCTGTGCCATCAATATTGCTGACTCATTGCAGGAGGGACAGCTCAAGCAAGATGCCATCTTGGTCAGGTGAGAGGCAGAAACAGAGACATCTTAGGGCTCAGCTGGGGCTAACTCCAACACTGAGCAACAATGCCTGTCTGGACAGTGCTCTCCAAGCAGAAAAGCAATCATACCTACAGCACGTAGTAGCAGCTGGTAACCAAGTATGTTGGCACCACTTCTACTTCCCTTCACTAAGCCATGTCATAGCATCTTCTGACAGCCCTTGAGAGACTCCATAAGTAGGGAGCCATCATTGTTACCCAGGAGACAGAGCTCACTGCCCCTGAGGGCCTGGCTGCTAATGGCTGCTGCTGGTCAATGCCTCGCTCAGAAGAAAAACATTTTTTAAGATGAAGGCATATAGAGAATGCAGTGGTGACTGGTGGTCTAGTGTAGCAGTGCTATTTCCACCTTCCTTCACCGAGCCATGTCACAGCATCTGCAGATGGCCACCAAGAGACTCCATAAGTAAGGAGTCATCTTTGCTAACCAGAAGGCAAGGCCTGCCACCCCTAAGGGACCAAGTGTTTTCAATTGCCACTGAACAGTACCCTTCTCATCAGGAAAGCAGTTTTTAAGACAAGTGCATCTAGAGAATACAGTGGTTTCTGGCAGCCAAGAGTAGAGGCATCCTTATCTCCTCCCGTCCCTGAGTTACACCATAGTCATGACAGGCATGACACCAGAGAGTCTGCATAAGTAGAACACCATCTTTATCAGCCAGGAGGTGGGGCCTCCCACCCCTGAGGACCCAACTGGGGACAGTCACCAGGCCGAGCAGTATCGCAGAGCTTGACAGCTTGTTACTGGACAAGCTGTACAAAAGTTGGCTGCAAGTAGAGAACACAGCAGCAGCTGGCAGCCAAGTCTAGCAGTGCCCTTACTCACTCCCTTCTTTGAACTTCACCACAGCTCCAGTTGGTATAACACTAAAGAAACTGAACAGATTTTTTAGGGCATGAAGATAACAATCAGCATCTAATCATTTAAAGAAGCAAATAACTGTGACTCCAGAAAATTTCCAAAATCATCAAAAGACTTCCCAGATGAAGAGGACTGTCTGAAATTATTATAAAAGAATTACAGATAGAGCCCTTGTAGAGATAAAATGCCGTAGAACAAAATGAAAAATTAAGTAAACTATATGAGCTGCTAGAACATCAATGATCTGAAATCCAGCAGATCAATAATAAACTTACAGAATTAGACAATTTCATGCAAAGCCAGAAGAGGAAGACTGAGGAAACGGAATGCAGAATTAGTGAAACTGAAGATAAATCACCTGACAATAGCATTTATGAGGAGAAATCAGATAAAACAAACAAGAAAATGAAGAAGGATGTGGGAGTCTATCAGAAGGAATAACCTATGAATAACTGGAATTCTTGAACAGCGAGGGATAGCAGAAAATACACAGAGAATTGTCAAACAGTTGCTAACAGAAAACTGTCCTGACATCATGAAAGAAGAGAACATAGATATTCAAGATGCTTATCAGACACCATAAAAGGTAGACACCGAAAGAAAGAAATCAAGACATATTATAATCAAGCTTAATAAAATGAAACATAAAGAAAGGCTATTAAAGGCAGTAGGGCTTACATCAAAACTAATTAGGCTTTCGTCTGATGTCTCAGCACAAATCATGTTGGGAAGAAGGCAGTGGAATGACACAAAGCCTCGAAGGAGAAAAACTTCCAACCAAGAATTATACATCCTACAAACTGTCTCTCAAATACAATGGCGAAATTAAGACATTCTCAGATAAACAGAAGTCTACAGACTTTGCAAAAACCAAAGCAAAATTAACAGAAATACTAAAAGAAGCTCCTCATTTAGAAAATCAATAACATCAAACGTATACCCAATGATGCAATGCAGGACACAGTAACCTGAGTCCTACTCATTTAGGGAAGTCACAAAGCTCAATAGAAGCCAAAATATTAAAGCAGGAAACCACAGATATTAATATGTAAACTATGACATTGTCACATTATAAAGAGGGATATATTACAGTAGTTACAGCCCTTTCAGATGGAGAGGAACTTAAGAAGATATACAGAAGTTAAAGATTGGTTTAAAATTAGAACATTAAAGACAATTAAAAAGGATCAAAGGGGTAACTACAAAGCAGACCAGCAATGCTATATACCAAAATAGGAAACACAATACAGTAGTCTTAACAGCCACAAAACCAACACTGAAAAAGATAAAAAGAAAACTCATAAAGAAAAATGACCTAGAAGACAATATTAAATGAACAACAGAAACATCAATGTCACAAATATAAAAGCACCAAAATGAGAGCACTAAACTGTCACTAATTACAGTGACTATAAATGGACTGAATCCTTCAACTAAGAGGAGGGCAGTAACAGCTTGGATTAAAAAACATGACCCATTTGTATGCTGCTTACAAGAAACACACCTTAGACTCAAAGATATGAACAAACTGAAGCTCTAAGGATGAAAAAAATATATACCAAGGTAACAACACTGAAAGTTTCAATACATAAGTAGGATATAATAATTTAAAGTATTTATACAACCAATACCAGAGCATGTAAATACATCAAACAAAAGCCCACAACATTAAAAAATGAGATAAATCACTCCACAGTAATAGTAGGAGACTTCAACACTTCACTTTCAATAACAGACAGATCATCCAGAAAAAAGCTTAATAAACATACAGAAGATCTTACTGCAACAATCAACAAACCAGACATCATCGACCTATACAGAGCTTTTTACCCAACAACAGATAAGTACACCTTCTTTTCTGATACACATGAAACATTCTCCAGAATAGACCACATATTAAGTCATAAAACAAGTGTCAACAAAATCCAAATCACTGAATTACTGCTAAGCAACTTCTTGGAACATAAAGCCATAAAAGTTGAAATCAATAGCAGGAGAAACATGGGCAGAAATTCAAACTCATGGAAACTAAACAACACTTTGCTCAAAAATTTACAGGTTATAGAAGAAATCAAAGATGCAATAAATTCATGGAATCAAATGAGAATGAAAATATACCTCTTATAGTGAGCTAGGGCCGCTCTAACAGAAATACCAGAGTGGATGGCTCTAACAAAGGAAAGTTTATTCTTACATAATCTGGTAGGTTACAAGTCCAAATTCAGGATGTCCACTCCAGGGGAAGGCATTCCCCTTTGTTGGTTCTAGAGGAAAGTCCTTGTGTTGCATTAGTCTTTGGTGGGGGAGCATCTTGGCAAAGGAACCTCAGGTCTGAAGGATGTGCTCTTCTTCCGGTGCTGCTTTCTGGATGGTATGAGGTTTCCAATTCCCTGTTTGCTTCCCTTTCCTTTTATCTCTTGTAGGATGAAAGGATAAAGGGTGGTACAAGCCATATTCCAGGGAAACTCACTTTACAGTGGAGCAGGGAGGTGATCCTTTGAAGAGATTTACAGTCCCACCCTAATCCTTTAACACACAGCATAGGAAAATCACAAAATGGAAGACAATCATAAAATATTGGGAATCATGGCCCAGCTACATGGTTATACACATTTTTGGGGGGACACAATTTAATCCATGACCACAT
Organism: Heterohyrax brucei; assembly: GCA_028571685.1. NCBI lineage: Eukaryota > Metazoa > Chordata > Mammalia > Hyracoidea > Procaviidae > Heterohyrax > Heterohyrax brucei. The sequence goes on along the minus strand of CM053146.1, from coordinate 57,912,738 downwards.
CCTAGCAGAACCTATGGGACACAGCAAAAGCAGAGCTCAGAGGTCACTTTATAAATGCACACATCTAGAATGAAGAAAGAGTCCAAACCAAAGAACGAACCCTACAACTTGAACAAGTAGAAAGAGAACAACAAAAGAGAAAGAAGATGTCACAACATACCCAATAAAAATCAAAAGTATAACAGATTTGAAAATCTAGAATAGACAAATTTCTAGATTCACATCCCCAACCAAAAATTACCACAAGGAGAAGTAGAACAATTTAATAAACATATCATAAAAAAGAAGAAATTGAAAAGGCAATGGGAAAAAAAAAAGACAAAAATTACCAACAAAAAAAACTCCTGGCCCAGACAGCCTCACCTGAGAATTCTACCAAACTTTTAGAGGGGAGTTAATTCCAATATTATTGAGACTATTTCACAGCATAAAAAAGGGTGGAATACTCCCAAATTCATTCTACAAAGTCAGCATAATCCTGATACCAAAGTCAGGGAAAGATCCAACAAGAAAAAGATAATTACAGACGTAAGCCTGATTCAAAAATCTTAACAAAATCCTAGCCAACATAATTCAGCAACATATTAAAAAAATAATTCATTATGACCAAGTTGGATTTATACCAGGGATGCAGAGCTCGTTTAACACCAGAAAAATAGTTAATGTGATCTACCACATAAATAACACAAAGGGTAAGAATCACTTGAATTTGTCAACTGATGTAGAAAAGCCATTTGACAAAGTCCAACACATATTCATGTTACAAACTTACAGCAAACTAGGAATAAAAGAGAAATTCTCCAGTGCATTAAGAGGCATCTACACAAAGCCAATTGCCTACATCATCCTGAACAGAGAGAGACGGAAATAACTGCCCCCACAACAGAAACTAGACAAGGATACCCACTGTCACTGCTTCCGTTCAACATTCTGCTAAAGGTTCTAGCCAGAGCAATCAGACAAGACAGAGATATAAAAGGCACTCACATCAGCAAAGAAGTAAAAATAACCTTATTTGCAAATCATATGCATATACACAGAGAAGCCTAAAGAATCCACAAATAAACTGGAACTAAAAAAAAAGAGTTCAGCATAGTTATCAGGATACAAAATAAACATAGGTAAATTAGTAGGGTTCCTTTACACTATTAGTGAGGAAATCACCCAGTCAATACCACTTACTATAGCTCCCAAGAAGGTAAATTACCTAGGAAGAAATCTAACCAGGGAAAAGATCTACACAGAGAAATTATAAGACCCTACTATAAGAAACAAAAAGGGACTTACGTAAGTGCAGAAATCTACCTTGCTTATGGCTAGGAAGGCTTAACATTGTGAAAAATGTCTATTTTAACCAAAGTGATCTACACATACACTGCAATCCCAATATAAATTCCAGTGTCACTTTTTAAGGAGATGGAGAAACAAATCACCAACTTCATTTAGAAAGGAAAGAAACCCCAGGTAAAGGAAGCACTACTGAAGAAGATGAACACAGTGGGATGCCTCACAATACGTGATCTAAGAACCTATTACACTGCTACGGTAGTCAAAACAGCCTGGTACTGATACAAAAAGAAACATACATAGACCAAAGGAACAGAACAGAGACCCCAGAAATACCACCATCCTCTTAAAAACAGTTGATATTTGACAAAAGCCCAAAGGTTGTGAACTGGGGTAAAAACGCCTCTTTAACAAATGGTGTTGGCAAAATTGGATATCTGCCTGCAAAAAACTGAAACAAAACCTGTATCTCACACCTTACACAGAAACTAACTCAAAATAGATCAAAGACCTAAATATGATATCTAAAATGATAAAGATCATGCAAGAAAAAATCAAGTCAACAATGGAAGTTCTAATAGACAGGTTAGACAGACTGCAAAATCTGACCAACAATGCACGAAGAATAGAAGAGAAAATAGATAAATGGGAACTACTAAAAATAAAATACTTATGCTCATCTAAAGACTTGATCAAGGGAGTTAAAAGACTACCTATAGAATGGGAAAAATATTTGGCAACTACTTGTCAGACAAACATCTGATCTCTATAATATACAAGGTAGTGCAAAGTATCAACAAGAAAAAGAAAACCTGTTTAAACAATGAGCAAACGACATGGACAGACACTTCACTGAAGAAGACATTCAAGCAGCCAAAAGACACATGAGGAGAGGCTCATGATCATTAGCTATGAGAGAAATCCAAATTGAAACTACAGTGAGATATCACCTCACCACAATGAGGTTGGCAATAATCCAAAACATACAAAATAACAAATGCTGGAGAATCTGTGCAGAAATTGGACCTTGCCTACTGCTGGTGGGATTGCAACATGGTACAACCTCTTTGGAAAGCAATTTGGCACTTTCTTAAAAAGCTAGAAATAGAAATACCGTATGATTTAGCAATACATCCTGGAGAAATAAAAGTGGTCACACAAACAGATATATACACATGAATATTTATCATAGCACTGTACACAACAGCAAAAAAGATGGAATCAATCCAGGTGCCTATCAACAGATGAATGGATAAACAACCTATGGTACATATACACAATGGAACACCACACAATGATAAAGAACAGCGATGATTTTAGGAAGCATCTCATAACCTGATTTCAACTTGAAGACATTATACTGAGTGAAAACAGTCAGCTGCAAAAGGACAAGTATTCTATGAGACCTCTGGTACAAGGACTTAAAAAATGGACTTACGCACAGAAGAAAAGACTCTTTGACCGCTATAGGGTCAAAGGGAGGGAGGGAGAGGACGTTCATAGATTAGATAGTTGATAGGAATTCGGTTACATGAAGGGAGTGATGACACACAGTAGAGAGCAGATCAGCATAACTGGCTACGCCATAAACTGAAAGGTTTTCTAAACTCAACCTAATATTTCACAGTATAGAGTAGCAGGGAGAGGGGTCTGGAGTTCATGTTTTCAGCAGACGTTGAGGTCAACTGGCATAGCAAGCTGCCATCTGAAGTCTACCAAATGGTTCCAACCCATCTGTAATAGACTACAACCAAGAACATCAAAGACATGAGGAAAAATGAGCCCAGGATGCAGAAGGACCCATATGAATGGGAGACTGCATCAGTATGAGACCAGTAGAACCACCACCAAAGGCAGCTGTGATGGGGGACACAATATAGGGTCCCTGAGGCAACATGAGAAAAAGAGGTGTGCAGTTCAAGAACTCTTCTAAAAGACCAGAATGGATGATCCAACAGCCTGGAGCATCCCTTGGGAACATGCCCCTAGACTTGCTGCTGTCCCTGAACTAAAATTAGTTCTGAGGTTAAGTCTTCAGACAAGAGTGAACTGGACTTGGGGACACAGTGTGACCACATAGTGCGTGTAATTTATGAGTTTATACATTTACGGGAGACTGTCCTACTGGTTTCTTTCTAGGTGGGAGAGAAAAGGGTGAAGAGGAGGGGACAGGTGCCCATTAAGAGGATACTAGAAGTATAGAGTGAAAAGGAGGAATGTGTTGTCACACAGTGAGGAGAGGAGATGCAGCTGCAGATAGGTGTGCATGTAGAATTCATTTGGATGCATACTTTCACATAATCATAATAAAAATAAATATTTATATTGAAAGGCCTATAATAAACACCACAATACTGAACATGGAGACAAAATCAAAAGACTCACACAATTTGATTTCTTGTAAAATGGCATTCAGTAGAGAAATAATAATAATATCCTAATCATTATTTTACTTTATAAAACCAAAACAAAATCTGCTGCTGTTGACTTGATTCTTACTCATAGCAATCCTATATAGTATTATTTAAAACATTAAATCCAAAAATTTTTTGCTTTATATAGTGATCACATACACAATTATATTTTATATAAAAATTATATTGTCAATCTGTTTATGAAATCTAATGAAGCATTTTCTTTTTCCATATCTTGACGCCAAATCATTTAGGCTACGTAGATAAAACAGAGCATGACAATTTGCCACGAATATTTGCTTTTAAAAGCAAGCCAATTTATCTTTAATAATCTATGTGAAGCTATTTTTATTTTTTCTGTTAATAATCTCATTTTGACTTCAGTGGTATTAATGTTATTAATGAAAGTACTGACCTTGACTTGGAAGGAGATGTTGGAGCCAGCCAAGCCAAGTGTCATCGATTACATATATATAGTTACTATTATTTGCATGAAGAGTCTGTGAAATGTTTGTTGAATCAAAGTAATTGATGCTTGTTAATTTGTTCAACAAGTTGTTTTGGTCAAATGTTAATTTACTTACTAGACTTTCATTGATAATAATAGCCTTCTAGTTCTTTTGGCATTTATTCTTCAGATAATTGAAGCTTTTTATATCATAGTGCAAGAGGAACTCCAAACCAGTTGATCCTCTCAGATATTTCTATTTATGGAGCACAATTTTCTTCTGTAATCATTTTGAACCCAACCTCTCCAGAGGGCTTCTCATTCAACAATTCTCAGTCAACAATTTCAATGTCTTTCACTACTCTTTGTAGTTTTATAGATATACTCACTGTATTGGATCAGGTACTCTGTAGAAAAATTTTAACCTTTTTTTAGCAGGCATGCATACATTAGAGAAAATCAAACCAGAAAAATCCAATGCCATTGAGTCTATTCTGACTCATAGCGACCCTATAGAACAGAGTAGAACTACCCCATAGAATTTCCAAGGACTGTCTAGTACTCAAGCTGCTGACCTTTTTGGTTAGCAGACATAGCACTTAATCACATGTCACTAAGGTTTCCATATTAGAGAAGGCAACTATAAAGTTCAGTAAGAAAAGGCCCTCATTGTGCCTCACAGTCTAGTGCCATCTAATTCAAGCATCATTTTTCATTCCTCTGATTGGCCGCATCACTTGTTTCTTTACTTTGATATCAGGTTTAAAGCTCACCACACGTAGATTTGTGCTGAAGGTGACAGCGATGGCTGAATGAGTTGTAGGGACACACAGAGCCCTCATTCGTTTCTCCTTTGTTAACTGCTGGGGCTTCCTTGCTAGCTCATTTTCAGAAGTATATTTTAAAGCTATATTGCCAATATGGTGGCCATTAGGCATATGTGACTACTTTAAATTTAAATTAATTAGTACAAAATAAAATTTGTAATAAAATCTCTCCATTGCATTAGCTACATTTCAGGTGTTCAATATTCACATAGATACATTATTAGATAGCATAGATCTTAGAACATTTCTATCATTCCAGAGAATTCTATCATTCCAGGGAATTCTATCATTCCAGAGAATTCAATCATTCCAGAGAATTCTATCAGCTATCGCTTTTCTAGATTGTCCGAAATGATCTAAACAAACTTTTTCTAACCTTGTCAGAGTGCATTGTAAATATTAAAAAATCAGGCTTTGTTAAATTCCTTATACATGTTTTTTCTAAGCAAAAGTTGGTTTCTAAGGACCTCTGATAGTCTAATAGTTACTGTGTTAGAAATATTTCATGCAAATTATAAGTACTGCATCATCTTCTGAGAGGTCATGATAGAATCAGTGAAGTGTTAAATGTCAGAACAATTCTTGAAAAGATATTTTAATACTTTGATTATTTTACTGAGCAGTGTATATTATCTTGAATTTTAAGTTTATCAAGATAATTACAAAAAATCAGTCTGGTCTTAATTTGAATTTCTTTAGAACATATTTCTTTTAAGTAGGATCTGTTACTGAAAAGGAAATTAACCTCTCTTTCCTCCTACTGTAACTGCACATCATTTGCCTATAATACCATTCTCATGTTTAGCCTGGCCCCTAGGGTCGCCATGAGTCGGATCCGACTAGACAGCACTTGGCTTATATTTAGCCTCATCCCAGAGGTGCTATGTTATTGTTTGTTTTTCTACATGTATCCATCTTGCCCACTAGATTATGACCTAAGTGAGACAGAGATTTTTCTAGTCTCTGTTTTCCTATAAAACCTAATATAAAGGTTTGAGCCAAGCAGGTACTCAATAAAACTTCATTGAAACAATAATTTAGCACTAATTTGACAGAAAAAATTGTGCAGATTTATGACAAATCCCCCTCTAAAATAAAAGCCTTCTGCAGTTGTAATAAACTCAGGATATGATCTGCTCCGTGTTTTACAGCTAAGAAAAAAAGTTTCATTTGTTTCTTTACTTATTTTCTCATTTATTTCAATTTTACTATTTTTACCTCCTTTTACCTCTTATACTGTGTCTTATGCACTTGAGTATCTGCTCTTAAAGGACTGTAAACAACTTTTTCTTTCAAACAGATTATTTTCTACTTGCTATGCCTCATTTTTCATTTAATCTCTAATCAAGGGAGATTGTGCCTTTGAAGTATGCAGCCTGATGTTGGAAAGGTTAAAACAGAATACTACTTGATACAAAAGAGCGTCTAAACAGATATGTGTATTCATATAGAATATGTTAAAATAGAATATATAAAGAATCTATGAGGTATGACAATTATGTCCACAAACTTAATTGTTCCAAATGCTACATAACTCATTGCTGAATATTACTATGGTGACCTTAGAAGTACTCCCCTTGGGAAGCTATGCTCTGATGCCAGTGCTTAGTCCACCCTTCAAAGCAATTTTGGAACTCTTTCTGGAATGGCCATTGTGCACAGTGGCACAGTGGCAAGTTCGTAAACGTAATTGTATAGTTGCCTGTGAGAGAATTTTTAGTCAGTATACAAACAACAATATTGGAACAATCTCCCTACTCGATCTGACCCCAATGACCTTTTTCTTTACCTGAAGACATAGGAAATATTTAAAGGAAGATATTTTGATGACATTCAGGACATCAAGGGTAATGCAACAACAGCTCTCATGGCCATTGCAGGAAAAGAGTTCCAAAATTGCTTTGAAGAGTGGACTAGGTGATGGAGTTAGTGCATAGCTCCCCAATGGGAGTAATTCAAAGGTGACCCGGTGATATTCAGCAATGAGATATGTAACACTTTCTCTAGGATGAGTTTGTGGACTTAACTGCAGACTTTGTATATGACTATATATTCTATATATATATATATTTCTTATATGTTATGAATGGAAACCCTTATAAGGGCTACATCTGCTAACCAAAAGGTTGGCAGTTTCAATCCCCCAGGAACTCTTTGGAAATTATGGGGCAATTCTCTTCTGCTGTATAGCATTGCTATGAGTTGGCATCCATTCAACAGCAGGGAGTTTGTTTTTTTTGTTTGCTTATATGTATGAATATATATTCTATATAGAATATTCTAATATATGTATTCATATAGGAGATACAGTTATATACATTATTTATAATTTGGAAACTATATGAATATATATTCTGTTAAAAAGAAATATATTTATTACACAAAAAAAGAATATGTATCACATTATATCAAATAGCATAACAAAAATCTATTTAAATATTGAGAAGTATATATATGTTGCGCTGGTTTATTATGAATAGACAGGCTATTTAAAAGATAGTTAACATATCTGTTGTTCTAGAGCAAAGATTGTTGTTATTGGGTGTCTCCAGGTAGATTTCTGACTCACAGTGACTCCATGTGACAGAGCAGAACTGCCCAATAGTGTTTTCTTGGACGCAATCTTTGTGGAAGTAGATTGCCAGTCTTTCCTTCACGGAGTGGCTAAGTGGGTTCAAAGCACTTCAGCCTTCAGCTATCAGCTGAGTAGTTAATTGCAGTGCCACTAGCACTCAAAGATAGACACAAAATTTTCATAAGATTTAAGTGTCTGGTCTTTGGGATCTGCCTCAAGAAATTCAGAATCACATAATGAGAGAAGCAGCACCCTGGTATAAATCTTAAAGCTATATAATCCCTGTACCTCCCAATGCAGGTGTCTGTTTTCTATTTTGTTTTGTTTTTCCAGTCGCAGTTTCAACCCCTCCACTGGCAAGGACCACATTATCTCAATATTAGAGCAATCATTTCATTTATAAGTTTATTTAGTAGAATGTTATCTACTACATTTAGTTGAAATACATTAATGTAGCTATTTCCACTGTGCTTCATCTTGCCATATTTAGACACAGAATTCATTCATTCACTCATTCAACAAACATCACTAACTCTTACCAAGTGCTAGAGATCAGCATCTCCTTGAACATATAATGGTGAGTAACATGGCCTCTGCATTGTGTCACCATAGAGAACAACACTATACACTTATTACAATAACCATAGTGTATTCTCCTATATGAGATGTATAAAGACCATTGAGGTCAATAGGAATAACCAAAAAACCGAATCATATGCCATAGAGTCAATTCTGATTTACAGCAAACCTGCAAGACAGAGTAGAACTGCCTCACAGGGTTTCCAAAGCTGTAATCTTTATGGAAGCAGATCATCACATCTTTCTCCCACTGCATGGCTGGTGGGTTTGAACTATCCAACTTTTGGCTGGTTAGCAGACAAGCACTTAATCACTGCACACTAGAGTTCTTTCATCAATAGGAATATTCAACCTAATGTAAAAGTCATAAAATGTTCTCTTTAAAAAATGATACATTATTTGGAATTTGGAAGATAAGTAGGAAATAGTCTGATGTAACTGCTGGGGGGGAAAGATTGAGTAATTATTAAATCAACCCCCTGTTTAGCAATGGAATGAGTATCACATTCCCATGCATACAACATACATTTAATTTTTCCATGACTTTGATGCTCATCTATAACAATGAGGAAAAGAGTTCTTTAGTTGGACTTAATGCAGATTCTGGAGCATAAAACAAATGCAAAACCAAGTCCACTGCCATCAAGTCAATTCTGACTCATAGCAACCCTACAGGACAGAGTAGAACTGTCCCATACAGTTTCCAAGGAGCACCTGGTGGGTTTGAACTGCCATCTTTTTGATTAGCCATGGTAGCATTTTACTACTACACCACCAGGGTTTCCCTGGAATGTAATAGATCCTCGATAAATGTTAGTTTCCCTTTCCTGACTCTGTATAATAATCCTTCAATATATTCCTTCAAAGATGTTTCTTTCTCTGTCCAAAAAGGTAGGTATCATTTTTCTCTTATTCTGCTTTGCTCCAATTTAAAATAGTTTTTTAAGGGAGAGAAAACACACTATAGTTTGCTTTTTATATTTTGATTTTTTTCCTCCTTTGCACAGACTTTTCTTTCTGAATATCCATATTCTTCAAAAAAATCTCTGGTTGATCATTTTCCTTGATTTGAACAATAAACTTCTATTTCCACAATTAATGATAACATCTTAACAGTTACACATTTTTTTCCACACTTTTATTGTAAGCTGGTCTTTTTTTTATCTAAATCATAAAAGTTTACAACCTTATAGTATAAAGCTTTATCAAATGTTGCCATATTTACTATCACAAGATTGTTTCAGTTATAACCACCCTATGATGTTCCTAAAGATACCTCTATTTTAAAGATATTTAAACTGAAACTGAGGGTGCTTCACTGCCTGGTCCAAAGTCACAAAACTAGGAAGTATGTTAGGCCAGGCAGTGCTCACTTAACTCTAAGTCCAGTGCTGTCTCTCAAAAGTCACGTTGGTGATAGAAACTGCTGCTACTAGTCTCTCATCTCAGAGATATGCAAAAGTTTGGGGAACAGTCTAATCACACATACTTCACTTTAAATTGTACTTTTCTTTTTGTAGGATGAAATACATAATAATAAAAGGAGTCCCTGGTGGCACAAATGGTTCAGTATTTGACTACCATCAAGAGTCAGTACAGAAAAAAGTTCTGGTGATCTTCTTCCAAAAGGTCAGTTAATGGAAAATTCCGTGTAGCACAATTCTACTCCGTAACATATGGGGTTGCCATAAGTTGGAACAAAATTAATGGCAACCAGTTTGGTTTTAGTTTTTTGGTAATCGTATAAAAGGGTAAATGAAAAACACATTGTCTTAATAGAATAAAGAAATTCCAAATTTCAAGAACCACCACCAATTATTTTTATTTTATATATTAATATGCAAAATACAATATGTATGTATATATAATAGTCCACATATATTCATAATATTGTACTTGTTTAAGTCATTGGGCTGTGTGTGACTCAAAGTATCTTGTAAGGTTAGGTAAAAACGCCATACTTCAGCAGAAAGACAAGTTTCTTTACACCCTTACAAATATTTGTTAATATGTTTACTCAGTTCAGTTTTCTTCTGCTTCCCCTATCTTCAGTGTCTTCTTAATGAATGCTGAGAGTTCATCTCAATGCATGTTTATAATTTGTGTCAATCTCTTCCCACTAAGCACTAGTAGGTGACGTTCTGTCCCAATTTCTGGTTTTGATAGAATTTTTTTCATTAAAATCTCCCATCCTAGTGGCCTTTTTTTCCTTAGGAACATGCATTCTTCAAGGGCAGGTTTCCTGCCAGTAGCCTTCCCCTGATCATGTTGGATGGCCTATCTTGGCCAATGTAGCTTAAGTCATGTTGGGTAAAACCAAAACCAAAGCCATTGCAGTCTAGCCGATTCTGACTCACGACAACGCTATAGGACAAAGTAGATCTGCCCTATAGGATTTCCAAAGAGCACCTCACAGGTCAAACTGCTGATCTTTTGGTTAGCAGCTGTAGCACTTAATCACTATTCCACCAGTCTTTCCAGATTCAGTTTATCTGCCAAATTTCTGGATTAAATTAATGCAGTCATTTGACCCTGATGCTAAGTTGTAGCTTCCAATTAAATTGTAATCATTAATAAAGGTGATATTTTAGCCTCAGTATGCTTTTAACTTTTTCATGTTTCCCAGTTTATTCAGAATCCATGCAGAGGAGAGGGTGCTATATGCTAATACTACTCACAGCCATTCCCACCAAGACTTGATAGTTATTGATTCTGGTTTCATCCTATATCCAGTAAGAAGTGATTACATTTGAACATTTACATGGTAACAGTACAGCAAGTTATAACTAGTCAGTGAAAACAAGCAGACTCATTTGTTTTAGTAGGAACCAAAAATAAGACCATCAGCTGAGAAGATACTGTAAGAGATAATAAACTAAGAATCTCTTCCTACAGAAGACAATAAGCCTTCATGAATCATTTCATTGTTGAGACATATTTTTGTCATTTTCAACTAGTTCGAAATTACTGTCAGCCCTCTCAATGGCATTGTTTACAGACACCTGGGAAAACAGCATACCTCTTAAATACCTTTTCTGGTTCATAATAAATGAATCCTTTTTTCTTTTTCCCACTCTATCATTTAAGCCAGTTTACTATGGTCCAGAGCCAGAAGAGGAATGTGTATGGATCTGATACAAAGAACAGAGTCAGATGGGCATCAATAGACTCTGTCCAGCAATTAGAGGCTTACTCTTTGAATAGTTATATTAATCCCACTGAATACTTCAGATTCTATCCAAGTTGCTTGTCTAGAGAAATGATTTTGGTAAAAGCGATTAAGAATAAATATAATTCTTATGATACAAGGATTGCCAATTAAGTTCGGGAACACCTCCTAGGAAAAGTACTACACACGTCATTGCTGACTATCACTGTGGTCACTTTCAAAGTACTCCCCTGGGGAAGCTATGTACTGATGCTTGTGCCTAGCCTACTCTTCCAAACAATTTGGGAACTGCTTTTCTAGAATGGCCATTAGAGTTGTCCTTGTATTATGCTTGATGTCCTGAACGTCATCAAAGTACCTTGTTTTCAATATTTCCTTTATCTCTGGGTAAAGTAAAAGATCATTGAGTGCTGGGTCAGTTGACTAGGGAGGGTGTTACAACACACTTATTTGTTCATTGGCTAAAAACTCCCTCACAAGCAACTATGCAGTTCAGTTTGCAAACTTGCCACCATGCCACTGTGTGCAAAGCCATTCCAGAAAGAGTTCCAAAATTGCTTTGAAGGGTGGACTAGGTGCTGGCATCAGTGTATAGCTTCCCAATGGGAGTACTTCAAAGGTAACTGTAGTGATACTCAGTAATGAGGTAGGTAGCATGTAGAACAATTAAGTTTGTGGACTTAATTGTCAGGTTCCTAGTATGTAGCTAACCTCATGTAGAATAATATGCCTGTTTTCAGTGATGAAACTACAACTGCTACCCACTGAGGTCGGGTTGACCATGACTCATAGCAACCCTATAGGTCAGAGGAATACTGCCCCATACAGTTTCCAAGGAGTGCCTGGTGGATTTAAACTGCTGACCTTTTGGTGAGTAACCATAGCACATAACCACTATGCCACTAGGGTTTCCCAGTACTGAAAAGAACCTCAAAACATTATCATGCCTCACACTTTGCTAATATGAAGATAAAATATTCTCAAAGATAATTTATAGATATGTTAGTTGGGCAGAATAATTATTTATATCTACATATTTCGTGGTTTATAGGAGCTGCTGAGTACTTTGAAAATGACAATATTAAATCTCAGTGTATTTTAGGATCTTGTGAATTATTTAATGTTCTAAAATTCATTCAGATGAAACTATGCAAATTCTCAATTATCCTGAAACTAATCCATGCTATTCAGTATCCTTTCAAGTTGAATAAATTGTTCATTTTTTGATATGGCCCATGAATAAAAAAAAAGAAGAAATTATTTTATTCAGACATTAAGAAAACAATGTTCTTTTCCCTCTGTCATTTGAATGAAGAACATACACCTTACGTATTATTGAAGGAGAGTTGAAAACAAGAAGGAATTTGGGGCTGGGTGTTAAATTGGACTGTTTTGGGCAGGGATTTGAAAGTACTACAGTAAACCTATTAAGTAAGGGCTCTTGACTTTTCTTTGTTCCACAGGTTTCTCTGGCATTCCTAGTAAAGACTTCATACCCATTTTACATAAATGTTTATATAAACTAAAATGCTTGTGTTAACAAACAAATTGGATATATTGAAATAGTTATCAAAATATCTTTAAAAATCTTGATATAGTAATGTATACTTTTACACTAATATATCACATACCAAGATCTTGTCCAAGCTAGTAACTATAGTAATTGTGAACAAGTTACGAGACTAAATGACATTTAAAAATCTGAACAACTAGCTAACAGCTGTAGGGTCCACAAAAAAAGTCACAGCCAGTAAATGCATCACTACAGCTACAACAACAAATCTGCTATATATGAAAAACATGGTTCAAATACTGGGTATTTACAACAGAAATTCTCATTCTGAAAGTATTTCTTATGTCAGTCACTTATGCATTAGGTTGGAATAATAATCATATTCATCTTACAAGTATTAGAATTTCTTCTATTGTATTACAGAAAAGTTCAGTTTTTTAAGCCAAGCCAAAACCTATATTCAGTGAAATACTCATAATTATTGTGAAAATAACCAGCAAAAGGTGTTTCATAATGCCAAAAATAGTAATATGCTTATATTACTTTGAACATAAAAATAGTTCTATTTATATTTTCTCCTAAATCTGAAAAATAGATCAATACTTTATGGATACAGGTTATGTAAAATCAAGAGTTTGGAAAATGGATAAAACTTAAGAGCAAGTAAGAAAAGTAACTAAGAGATGACTAGTTAACAATTGAATCAAGAGAAAGTGTTAAGTGATTTTTGTTGGGTTGCTATGTGCCATCGAGTTGGTTCAGATTCATATCAACCTCATATGCAATAAAATGAACACAGCTTGGTCCTGTGCTATCCACACAATTGTTGGTATGTCTGAATATATTGCTGCAGCCACTGTGTAAATAACCCATATTATTGATAACATGTCCAAAGTATGTGAAATGAAATCTCACCATCTTCACTTTCAAGGAGCAGTCTGATTTTACTTCTTCCAAGACAGAGTTGTTCATTCTTCTAGAAATCCATGATATATTCAATATTCTTTGTCAACACCATAATTCAAAGCCATCAATTCTTCTTCAGTTTCCATATTCCTTGTCCAGCTTTCATATGCATATGAGATAGTTCAAAATACCAAGGTTTGGGCAGGTGTACCTTACGTCTCAAAATAACATCTTTGCTTTTCAACACTTTAAAGAGGACTTTCAAGGCAGATTTGCCCAATGAAGTGCATCATTTGATTTTATGACTGCTGCCTCCATGGGTGCAACTTCAATATTTTCTTCATTTATCATGATGTTGTTTATTATTGCAGTTGTGAAGATTTTTGTTTTGTTTTCTTTATGTTGAAGTGTAATCCATACCGAAGGCTGTAGTCTTTGATCTAAATCAGTACCTGCTGCTTTAAGTCTTTTTGGCTTTCAGCAAGTAAGGTTGTGTCATCTACATATTACAGGTTGTTAATGAGTCTTCCTCCAAATGTAATGCTTTACTCTTCTTCATGTAGTTCAGCTACTTGGATTATTTCCTCAGTACACAGAAGGAGTAAGTATGGTGAAAGGACACAACTCTGACACACAGTTTTTCTGACCTGCAGCCATTCAGTGCCTCCAGTTCTGATCCAATGACTACCTCTTCTCCGTCTATGTGAATAACATATTCCTTTGAAGTGAAGTAGGTAGGTCTGTCCCATAGAGTTTTCAAGGAGTACCTGGTGGATTCAAACTTCTTCCCTTTTGGTTAACAGCTAGAGCACCAGAGTTTCCTCTTGATTTATGTAAATAACACATTCCTTCAAAGTGAAGTAGATCTGTCAATTAAATATTGTATATAACTACTCAATGCCAAGTTAAATACTGAAATTTGTTTGGGGACAGAGACAGAAAAATATAGATATTACAATATTATCATACACACCAATTAAAACATAAAAACCTCATTTATTTGGACATTCATTTTCCCTCAATCAAATGCACCTTTACAGTGTAATTGAAGTGGCAGTTTCAAGGCAAGGACTGCTGCTGGCAGATGATGTTCACATATTGGCTAGTCCATTGTGTTTTAAAAATGAATGTATTATTAACCATAAGAGTCTAGTATAAGACAGGATGGGTAAGAATATATGTTGAAGCTGTTTACCATTACACCGAGCCTTTTGGCACAGCAAACAACCACAGGGAATAAGAAGACATCGCTCAAATGTCTCCTTTTGAGATCTGCGCCTTTGGCTGTGCTCAGTAGAAAGGAGCTACACTTTGCTCCCTTGGAAACTCTGCCTTGTGGCCTAGTTTTGTAGGAACTTGTCCAGTTGGCTTGAAAGGGCTGCTCAACAGCATTGTGCTTTAAAGAAAAAGAACAAGAGCTGCTTTGAGACATGTATTAATAACCTGTCCACAATCTTAAGGGTACTTTACATTTATGAACTCAGAGATAACTCTTTATGCAACATATTGTGAAAATTAAATGCCAAACTGTAGAGAGTAACAGGATCTACAGATAGGAATCACACAGAAAACTACCACAGGAAAAAATCTTACTTTAATGACTAGTCAACAGGCAGGTCATTATTGCCATATTTACACATTGCTTTTATTTAGCAAGTAGCTGGTACACAGGGGAAAAAAATACAATATTTAGATTAAAACTACCTGGGTTTGAGTTGAGCTCCATTACGTACTAGCTATGTAGTAATGAGCCAAGTTGTTTACTGTATTATACCTTTTCTCATTTCTAAAATAAACAAACTATCTGATGAAGCATCTTAGAAGCCTGTTAAAGTCATATGAAATAATGTCTGGCAAAATGATTTATACATTATAGGACATTCCACAAACGGTTTTAGTGTTGTTTTGATTTTTAACTACTTTATTTTTAATATGCCAACTCTTTCAGGAATTCTCCCCTAAATTTCTAAGTTTGGGTAATTTTACCTTCTTTTGTAGTTTCACAGTACTCTGCAGAAATGTTTATCAGATTGTACAGAGAGCTAATTTGGAGTCCTAGTAGCACAGTCTTTAAGAGCCTGGCTTCTAAGCAAAAGGCTGCCAGTTGGAATTCATCAGCTGTTCCTTATGTGACAGTTTTACTCTATCCTACAAGATTGCTTAAGTGAGCATCGGCTCAAAGGCAACACACTTATTTTATTTTTGATTATAGCTAATTTATCCTCATCAAATATACACAGCAACTATGTACTATCCATTTTTGTAATGGTAGACATAGCGTATTTTAAAAAAAAAAAAAAAAAAAAAACGCTGTTGAGTCAGGTCTGACTCATAGAAATCCTGGAGGTCAGAATAGAACTGCCCCACAGAGTTTCCAAGGAGTGCTTCACAGATTTGAACTGCTGACCTTTTGGTTAGCAGACATAGCACTTAACACACTATGCCAGTAGGGTTTCCAAGCTAAAATTAAAAATAAAATATTTATGGTTATTAAACTATATTACAGTCAAATATTAGTCATATTTTAGGCTTTGCTATTAACAGTCTTAACAACCAATATCATTTTGGTTACAAGTATCACTAAAAAGTATTTTAATCTAGTTTCAAAAAGATACAGTTTAAAAGAAATATTCATCACTTACTGTCTGTTTCACATCTCATTCCCCTTATTCATATTATTCTATTTCTTTTACAACTGAGATTCTATTGAGACATAAGTAGGTACATATTATTTTCATTTAATGATACATGAAATCTTTTGAGCCTTTAAGTTTAACTGCTTGAATTTATGTTTTAAAATTTTCTAGTTAGTGCTTTAAAAGTCAATGTGTTGAGCAGTGTACATTTATTTTTTGAGTAAGCACTGGGACACAATCCAGATACTTGCTTGGGTACTGCACAGAAGCTGAGGTCATTTTTTCTCTACAACAAGTTCTTAAAAGTACCCTCTCTACCTACACCCTACATGTTTTCTGTTCTTGTATCTCATGCCTGTTACTTCACAAGTATATATATTTCTCTTTGAAAATAAGGAATTTGCTCACATCAGTTACCATTGTTAGTGTTGACTGTGGGGTCAATGACAGTTCTGTACAACTGTAAATTTTTCTTAGTTTTGATACTGTGAACTAGACCCCAAATTACTTTCCTAGCTACCCTTAAAGCCACTTCTGATTCTAGCGAGAATAATTGTGTGTTATTCAAGAGTTGGCTATGCCAGTACAATTTCAACACTGACAGTTTTCAGATAATTAACTTAATTGGAGAAGATATTTTCAGCATTGCAGGAGATATAGCCCACATGGAGCATGCATTTCAAATTGGGAATTGCTTTTAAACGCCACAAGATCTATATTATAACGGGTATTATGAGTCTCTCAGTCTAGTGAAACACCTTCACAAAAGTGACGGGGTCTTCTAATGCATACAGAATGTCAAACATTGGCTGCAGCTTTTCTTCTTAATAATTTTTCACAGGAGGGCTCACAGGCTTGAGCAGCTGGAACTTGGACTGCCCAAAGCACCAACCCGAAACCATCTGAACAACCACACACAACTAAATTACAGCATTCTTTTTTTGCAGACATAAAGCATGAAATGCCTCCACCAGCAGCAACAGTCTCTATACTTAGCTTGTGGTAACAGGGTTGTCAAGCACAGCTTCTGCCTATCTAAATTTTGATGTTAAACAATCAGGATGCAACTAAATATCAGATGAGTTTAAAACAGTTCTATAATCTTAATGATCTATTTAGTTATTCAATACTACAGCTGTAAAATAATCACTTGGTATATCTCCTAAAAATGATTAATAATTACCTCACATTTCATAGAATATCTAAAATTATTCCAATTGAATAAAAATGTACAAACTTTCAATTTAACCATTACATGTCATTTTCTAATGTCAATTACCTTAACTCTGAAGAAAGGGCTTATTAACATTTTTCTAAGTGAATTAGATCATTTTAAATGATTTAATATGCTAAATACTCACTGAAAAAGATCTTGAAAATGACATACATTTTTGATAAATGATCTCAATTCTTCTATTGAAAATTGTCAAAAGCATAAGTTTAACAATAAAGCATAATCAGAATCTATGATATATACTGTAAATATATACAGGTAATCATACTTTTTATTTAATATACTTTATAATGCATAATGAATTATAAGGAACTCCAGAGACACGCAGGTTAAGAGCTATGGCTGCTAACCAAAAAGTTAGCAGTTTTAATCCACCAGCCACTCCTTGGAAAAACTAAGAATGGTTCTCCTCTGTCTTACAGAGTCACTGAGTCAGAATCAACTGAAAGGCTATGGGTTTGGTCTTTTGGCTTTAATATATTATTACTATGTATACTGGTATGATCACCTTTTCCAGCAAGTAAAGATTATTTTGAAAGTCTTGAGTTTTTTGAGTCATTACAATGAATATCCTCTTCCAGCTAGCCATCTCTTACACATACAATAAAATGTCCTCTTGTCTCCATTCAAATCAGTGATGACAATAGAAAATTAAAAATTGAATATTGATCTATACATCTTCAAAAGTATAGGAAATTATATGTTTTGAATATAAGCCTATAAAAATAAATGCCACTTAAGCTATATGCAGTGTCTCCAGTCTCAAATGGAAATCTTCTTACCAAATACCTCATGAGAAACATCATCAAATATCTTGATCACTAACTTCAAATACAGCCTGAGCTGTAAAACAGGCAAGGGTCAGTAACCACATATCATTACAATACTATACTCTATTTATGCAGTCTAAAATATTTAAAGCAGTTTTCATAGCTACTACAAACTGTTGGTTCCTACCAAGTTGTCTCTTTCATTCCCGCTAGTAACACAGAAAACTCTCTATTTAATAATTAGTCTGGCTCATCAAATAAAGAGCCCTAAATCAGCATGCAAAAGATGCTAGTGAAAAAACATATCATTGTCTTTATATATCCAAGAAATTTTACCCAGTATTGGAGATTAGGTATTTTTCAGTGTTACATTTTAAAACTTGAAATGGTGCATACGTGTAGATATTATTTCTGTTGTGTAACTGGTTAACTGTCTCATAAGTTTGTGTCAAATGAGGAAAAATTAGGAATGTAAGTGAGTAGCATGAATATAAAATATCCTGATAAAGAAAAGTTATTTTTATAAAGGTAAAGGAAATTTGGTTGAATATCCGGAGCAATTTCCTGACTATGAACAATAAATGAATTATGGATCAGCTTCCTGAGACTGTGGTGGAAGCTCAATCACAGAGGTTATTTTAAAATAGACTGGGAAATGTGCTGAAGGTACATTTTATAGGATAGAAAATCTAGGTTTTTAAAGAGATGGAATGAGTAAATCAAGGTTGGTATTTTTATAGGCTTTTATGTATTTTGGCTTGCATCAATAATTTTAAAATTGAAACAGAAAAAGGACTTAGTAAAATAATGTTTAAAGTCAATATTTTTAAATACTATAAAGTAGGAGTTGATTAACTTATACCTAGATATCTTCAAGTAGAAACTGAGAAGATATACACTACAAAGTGGAATAATGATCTGCTATAAATTTTTGCCTAGTTTCATAAAAGATCACATAAATAAAATCACTTCACCTTATTTTAGAACATAATTCAGTATTTCCACATTTTGATTATTTCAAGGTGTATTCAACATCAAAATTACTGAACAATGTATATTTTCTACTACATGTATATTTCTTACAAAAGTATCTCCTCACAGTTTCATATTTTTCACAAAGAGTAGCATTGTTTACATTTTTCCTGTTTCTTCTTAGGAATATGCATGACAAATTTGTCTTTCTCTTCTCATACATAGCACAATTACTGATATATAAATATATTCAATAAATATTTATTTAGATGAATATAAAAAACGATGCCAATAAAATAGCAGAGAAGAGAGGGCTCCTGGAATGGTGATATGAGGAACTACATGGATTTTCTTCCCTCAAAAACAACCGTAATTAGTAAATTCTTTAAAAAATATATTTTTTAAATCTCTGGAAACTGTCCTAAGGAAACACAGCAAATAAAGAAACATTTGGAAACAATCTACTAAATCATGGCAAGAACAGGGAGCAGAAAATGTTGTCTTGGGCCACAAACCGATCACTGCCTCCCACACAAAAAGCACAGCAGGAGAGAAGCTTCACTCCCACTGGCACAGTTAAGAATGTAGGGTTCCCTCTCTTCTCATTCCTAGTCAAGAGGTAGAGTATACCCCATCAGCATTTCTCATTCTCTCCATGTCCCTAATGCAGAAGATTTATTTTACTCTATTTGTAGGGTGGCAGCTGTACCCAAGGTATGCCCAGCCCAGTGCCGTCGAGTCGGGTCCAACTCACGGAGACTCTAGGGGCCAGAGTAGAACTGACCCTTAGAGTATTCAAGGAGCACTTGGTAGATTTGAACTGCCGACCTTTTGGTCAGCAGTGGTAGCACTTAACCCACTACACTACCAGGGTTTCCCTATCCAAAATATAGGAAGAGAATAATGTATTTGGCAGGCCAAGAATAGTGGGGCCTTGATTACCCTTGCCCCATTTCACTTATAGGGCAAAAGTTCTACTCTGGCAGAGGCAAGTGAGAAGACCAGAGGCTACCACCCCTATCTAGTGTCTTACTTACAAAGCAGCTAGTCACTCTGAGAGAACTGGGTTACTATCTCACCCGCAGACACAGAGCAATGTACACAGAGGTCTTGTGGAGGGGGAAAAGTAGGATATACAGAGAGCTCCAAATCTCTCCGCAAAGGTACTGACTGTTTTTTGGAACAAAGCATAGGGAAAATCAAGTCTAATGGCATACTCAGTAACACTGGTGAGTTTGAGGCAAGCAATTAAGAGCATTCCGATAGATCCAAGAGATCAACAAGCTCAACCACACAGACCAGCTTATAATGAATCGGGTAAAGAAATAAGAACCCTCCTGGGCTCAGAACAAATCTCAAAAATTGTTCTCCAAGGATATTCCTGTGAAGGAGCCCCGCCTTAAGTGGATCAGATTATGAAGCAATGCAAGACCATAAATACCTTTTTTCAAACAATAGAACAATTCACTGGCAATGGTTGGATCCAAATGGCTGGGTATAATACTTAAAAAGACAGACTTCTCACCATACAGATTATGTAAAGAGACAAGGGGAGAGCTGGCGAAACCACTGTCACTGTAGGGTAACTCTGTACTTGTCAAAGGCTACGTTCTCTGCAAAGCAACATCAAAGGCTGTACAATGAGGGTAAAACAAATCTCCCTAAAACAATCTTCAAGTCCCTGAGTGGTAAAAATGGTTAGTGTACTCAGCTGCTAGCCAAAGTTTGAAAGTTTAAGTCCATTCAAAGGTACTTCAGAAGAAGGGCCTGGGAATCTGCCTCTGAAAAAAGGCACCGTTAAAACCCATGGAATACAACTCTGCTATGACCTACATGGAGGTGTCATGTCAGAGCAGACTCAGCACTAAATGATAAAACAGCCTCAGCAAGTTATTAAATAAATAACCAAGCAAACAACAGGTATCAGGGTGCTGGGAGTGGGTGAGGGAAGAGTAGTATCCAGAATTGCTACAATGTTATCTGAAATGTCCAGTTTTTAACAAAAAAAAATATAAAATATGCAAAAAGTATGAAAATGTGACTCAGACCCAGATTTTAAAAAATAAAAAGCAGGCAACAGAAACTGCAATTGAGAGAAACCAAAGTCAAAATTAGCTGTCTAATACTTCAAAGCCACTATTATAAGTTTTATAAAGAATTAAAGGAAATCGTGCTTAAAGACGGAAACCCTGGTGGTGTAATAAGTTAAGTGCTACATCTGCTAACCAAGAGGTTAGCAGTTCAAATCTACCAGGGCTCCTTGGAAGCTCTACGGGGCAGTTCTACTCTGGCTATAGGGTCACTATGAGTCAGACCCAACTCCATCACAGTGAGCTTGGTTTGGTTTAGTTTATGCTTAAAGAAGTAAAGTATAATATCAATTCTTAATCAAATAAACTATAAATAATGATACAGAAATTATATTAAAAAGCACCAAATAGAGATTGTGGGATTGGAAAGTATAATACTCAAACAGACTCACCACGGAGTTGCAAGAGTAAATTTGACCTGGAAAAAGAACCAATGAATTTCAAAAGTGACTGATAGTTATTATGCAACCTAAACAATCAAACACAGAAAGAATGGGGAAAAATTAACAGAACCTAAGAGAAAATCACAGTACTATTAAGTGTACCAATAAACATGCAATTGAAAAATCAAAAGAAAAGGAGAAAAAGGAAAAGTATTTAAAAATGTAATGGCTGAAAATTCACCAAATTTGATGAAAAATATCCTCCATATCACAGACACTCAATAAATTCCAAATATGATAAATGATAAACATGACAAATGTAAAAATTTCTAACTTCAGACACATTATAGTAAAAATATTGGAAGATAAAGACAAATCTGGAAAGCAGTAACAGAAAATTTCATGTTCAATGAAATTCCAATAAAATTGAGAGTAGACTTTCATCAGAAAAGACAGAGGGTAGAGGGCATTGGGGCAATAGTCAATTTTTTTTAAGGCTAAGTATCTTATATTCAGAAAAGTTATATTTTAAAGACAAGAGCAAAATAAAGACAGTATCATACAAACAGAAATTAAGACAGTTAATTACTAGAGACCAGACTTTCCAGACATACTATGGAGTTTTTTCAAGCTGAAAACAAGTGACTCCAGACGGCAGTTCAAATGTACATGAAAAATAAAAGAATGTCAATAAAAGTAATTTTGTAATTTTAAATGAGAGAATAAACACATTTTCTTTTTTCTTCTCTTAACTGATACAAGGTTAACTAAATTTTTAAAAAGCAATTATTTAAACAGTATGTTTGTAACTATGTTATTGGGCCTATAACATAAAAAACTATATTTGACAATAACACTATAAGCAATGTCATGGGTTTCATAAAACTTTTTTTTATATTGCATAAAGGATTTGCATTTAGAACATATAAGAACTCTTACACCTTAAAAATAAAATAACCCTAGTGCAAATGTACAAAGGATTTCAACAGTGATCTATTCAAAGAAAATATACAAATGAACAGCAAGTACATGAAAAGTTTCTCAACATCACTGGCCATTAGGGAAATGAAAATCAAACCACAATGTGCTCCCACTTCTCAACCAAAAGGACAGATAACAGAGATTGGTAAGGTTGTAGAGAAATTGGTTCTCATACACTGTTGGTGTGGATCTGAAATGATACAGCCACTTTGGAAAACAGCTTGGAAGTTCCTCAAAATACTAAGCATGGAGTTACCATATGACCCAGCCATCTAACTACCAGATATATAATCAACAACAACAAAAATCCCACAGCCATTGAGGCGATTCCAACTCACAGAGACCTTAAAGCACTGAGTAGAACTGCCCACCTACATTTTCCAAGGAGTAGCTGGTAGGTTCGAACTGCCAATCTTTTGGTTAGCAGTCATAGTTCTTAACCACTATGCAACCACTGGCCCCATCTTACACACTCATAGAAAAGAAAACATAGTTTCACACAAAAAATATTATATATGAATGTTCATACTAGTATTATTCATAATACCCAAAATATGGATACAACTGAAACTCCTATCAACTAGTAAACAAATAACATGTGATATAGTCACACAATTCAATTTTTTGGCCAAAAAAGGAATGAATTTCTGACGCATGTTATAATACAGATGAACCTTGAAAACATGAAAAGTGAAAGAAGCCAGTCACAAAAGATCACATACATGTTTACTTTATGAAATACCTAAACAAATTTATAGACACAGAAAGCAGACCAATGATTGTCTAAGGCTGTGGAATCCCCAAGCTGCCAATAAGCACATTCCAACTCATAACAACCCTACAACACAGAGTAGAACTTCCCCAGAGAGTTTTGAAGAGCAGCTGATGGATTCAAACTGCTGACCAAATCAGCAGAAGAGCTCTTAACCACTGTGATACCAAGGCTCCTACCATTACCATACATGTAAAGTAACTATCTGAAGAGATTTCAGGATCCCTGGTGACATAGTAGTTAAGCACTAGGCAGCTAACTAAAAGGTTAGCAGTTTGTGTCCACCAGCTGCATCTTGGAAACCTTGTAGGAGGGTTCTACTCTGTTCTCTAGGGTCACTATGAAGTGGAATTGACTCCACAACAGGTTTTTGTTTTCTGCTTTTTAAGACCCAGGGATGAAGAACACTGGAAGGATGGAAGAAGTAACTGTTAATGATTGTTGTTGTTGTGTGCTGTCCAGTGTGTTCAGACTCATAGTGACCTGATGTACAACAGAACAAGATGTTTCCCAGTGCTGGGCCATCTCCACAATAATCGCTATGGTTGTGCTCACTATTGCAACCACCACTGTTAACCCATGTCATTAAGCATTTTCCTCTTTTTCACTCACCCTCTACTTTACCAAGCATTAAGTCCTTCTCCAAGGACTAGTCCATCCTGATACCACGTCCAAAGCACATAAGACGAGTTTAGCCACCTTTGCCTCTAAGGACCATTCTGGCTGTCCTTCTTCCAAGACAGATTTATTTGTTCTTCTGGCAGTCTATGGTATATTCAACATTCTACACCAACACTCTAATTCAAATGCATCAATTCTTTGGTCTCCAAGATTTACATGCATATGAGGCCACTGAGAATACCCATGGCTTGGGTAAAGTGTATCTTATTTTTCAAAGTGACATCTTTGCTTTGTAACACTTTAAAGAGATCTTTTGCAGTACATTTGCCCAATGCAGTATGTTGGATTTGTTGACTACTGCTTCCATGAGTATTGACTATGAATCTAAATAACATGGCATCCTTGACAACCTGGATCTCTTCTCAAATCATTTACCACAATACTGCTAATTGGTGCAGTTGTGAAGATTTGTATTTTCTTTATGTTGATGTGCAATCCATACTCAAGACTGTAGTTTTTGATCTTCATCTGAAAGCACTTCAAGTCCTCATCAATTTTAGCAAGCAAGGTTGTGTCATCTGCATCGCAGATTGAAAACCATTATGAGACTATCTTATTGAGGATAATGAAAACATTCTAAAATTGAATTGTGATGATGATTATACAACTCTGTGAATCCACTAAAAATCTTCACATTGTATATTTTAAATGGGTGAATTACAACATGTGTGATTTATGTCTTGATAAAAATGTTAAAAAAATAACACAAGCAGAAATTAACATCTAAAAATAGTAAGCCATTTTTTATATGTAATATCAAAAAAACTGCAATACTGGATATACAGAGTGCTGTTCTCAATATTCTTATTGTACAGAAACTAATGGAAGCATAAAAACAAAAGTATCAAAAGAAATTACATCAAAAGAATCAGTGTTTCCTTAGCCTATCAATAATTGTTTTAAGTATTTTGTCTTCACATATAAGCATGCCTTTCACCTCATAATCACAGTATAAGTGGAAATGTATATTTTGTCTTTTTTTGATTTAGCTTCATATCACAAACATTTTTTATGTTGCTCCATTACCTTCATAATCATTATTTTCATGTTTACATATTTTCAGTAATGTATTAGTATTTACTTAAAGATTTTTCTACTTTTTTTGTACACTTGTATATATCAGTTATCTCATTTTTGTGTGTCTTTTTGTCTACCATGACAATTACATTAATTGTTTTGGCTTTTTTTATCATGGAGGATATTCCTTGAAATTATGAGTGTAATAATTTCTTTTAAATAATCTAACTTCAGAATAGTTAAGAGGAATACAAAATATTACAAATAGGTATTATACCAATGATTTCAGCCCTTTAAAATCCTTCTAGATGGCATGCCAAAAATCAGAGAGTACCTTAATATCATCAATAACTCCTTGTTATGATCAATTAGTTGATAAGCTTGTGAAAGTACAAAATTTTTTACAATTCTTTTAAGGAAATGAAAGCAAAGTTATCTGAACATAACCAGTCAACTTGATATAACCATACTTTAGAGAAATAAAGACTTTCATCTATCTAGAGACAGTAGGTGATGGTGGTATGCAATTTGATGACATAGACATAGAGAGTAAACTTAATGATTATCATAATTATGATTAGAATCCTAATGATTATGATATCCAATTGTACACTTATTAAAATACAATTGCTTTGAAGAAACTACAAGATGGATTTGTTAATGCTAAAGTTAAGAAGGTTTCCAAATAATAAGAATGTAACAAGTGCTAAGAATTCTACAAAAATTTGTCTTAGTTAACATGTAGCACATAATCCGGGTGGTGCAGTGGTTAAATGCTATGACTCCTAACCAAAAGGTTGGTAGTTCATATTCACTAGGTACTCCTTGGAAACTCTGTGGGGCACTTTTGCTCTGTCCTATATGGTGGTTACGAGTCGGAGGCAAGTTGATGTCAGTGGGTTTGGTTTTCTGGGGCTATGACAAAGACATATGTGGAGAAATGCTTGTTATCATTAGCTATTAAAGAAATGCCAATCAAAACCACATAAGATGCCTCAACATTACTAACATGAATTAAAAAAAAAAAAAACAGAAAATAACAAATTTTGGAGATGCTGCAGAGAGACTGGAACTCTGTGCACTGCTAGTGGGAATTAAAAATAGTACAACCATTTTGGAAAACGATACGGTACCTCCTTAAAACACTGGAAGTATAAATAGTATATAATCCATCAATCTCACTCCTAGAAATATATCCTAGAGATACAAGAGCCATCACATGGACCAATATGTTCATTGCAGCATTATTCACAATAGCAAAAAAATGAATGAGTGTAAGTGCTTATCAACAAATGAATGGATAGACTACGGTATGATGAGGAACAATGATGAATCAGCAAAATGTCTTACAAAATGGATCAATCTGGAGGACATTGTACTGTGTTAAATAGGTTGATCACAAAAGGGCAGATATTGTATCAGATCAATACCTCATGAAAAGGTTTACATATTTAAAAAAATAATATTTGATAGATACAAGAAAGGGAAAAGCTAGAAAGACAAAAGCACTAAATAGACAAGTTTGGTGAAAAGTCAGACAGTTCACGGCACTAGGGAAGCTGCCTCAACTTCACCAAGGCAAGGTCATGGAAACTTCATAAACACATCCAGATGCCCTAAGGGACTGAATTACTGGACTGAGGGCTAAGGGTCATGGTCTCAGGGGTATCTAGTTCAATTGGTATAACATAGTTTATGAAGAAAATGTTCATAGTACTCTGTTATGATGTTTTTTATTTCAGCCAGGTCGGTTGTAATGACTCCCATCTCATTTCTTAATCAGGTTATTTGTATCTTCTGTTTTTCTTTTGTAAGTTTAGTCAATGGTTTATCAATTTTGTTAATCTTTTCAAAGAACCAGCTTTTGGTTTTGTTAATATTTTCAATTGTTTTTCTATTCTCTAATTCATTTAGCTCTGCTCTAATCCTTATAATTTGTTTTCTTCTAGTGCCTGAGGGGTTCTTCTGTTGCTCCCTTTCTACTTGTTCTAGCTGTAAGGCTAATTCTTTAATTTGAGCCCTTTCTTCTTTCTGGATGTATGCAGTTATAAAGATAAACCGACCTCTGAGCACCGCTTTTGCTGCATCCCATACATTCTGGTACGATATGTTTTCATTCTCATTTGATTCCATAAATTTCTTTACTCTGTCCTTAATTTTTTCTACAACCCAAGTCTTTCTGAGCAAAATGTTGTTCAATTTCCATAAGTTTGAATTCTACCTATGAATTTTGTTATTGACTTCAACTTTTATAGCTCTATGGTCTGAAAAGATACTTTGGTTCGGATTTTATAGAGAATTGCTTTACGACTTAACACATGGTATATTCTGGAGAATGTTCCATGTGCTTTGGAGAAGAAGGTGTACTTATCTGCTGATGGATGAAAAGATCTGTATATGTTGATAAGGTCAAGTTTGGTTTATTGTTGCAGTAAGATCTCCTGCATCTTCACTGAGCTTTTCTCTGGATGATCTATCCATAATTGAGAGGGAAGTGTCGAAGTCTACAGCTATTACTGTAGAATGACCTATGTCATTTTTCAGTATTGTCAGTATTTGCTCAATGTATTTAGATGCTCTGGTATTGGGTGCATAAATATTTAATATTGTTAAGTCCTGCTTGAGTATTGAACCTTTCAGCAATACTGACCATCCTTGTCCAAAATAGTGGATTTTAATTTAAAATCTATTTTATCTGAGATTAGTATTGCCACACTTGCTCTTCTTTGTGTATTGTTAGCTTTGTTTATATTACTCCATCCTTTAATATTCAATTTGTTCATATCTTTAAGTCTGAGGTGTGTTTCTTGTAAGCAACATACAGGCAGCTCGTGTGTTTTGATCCAGGATGTCATTCACTGTCTCTATACTGGAACATTCAGTCCATTTACATTCAGTGCAAGTACTGATAGGTGTGTGTTTAGTGCCATCATTTTGATGTAATTACTTTTATGTTGATGTTTTCTATATTGCTCTTAATGTTCTGTTCTGAGTTATTCTTCTTTATGGTTTGTTGTTTCAGTATTGCTTTTTTGTTCAGCGAGACTCCTGTATTGCATTTCTTATTTTGATACAATGCATTGTTAATTTGCTTTACAGCTACATGTATTATCCCCCTCAAAATACTAAGATTAAACCCAATTTTAACTATGAAGGAATACTGTGAAAAGCTGTACTCTAACAGGTTTGAAAATCTAGGGGGAATGGACAAATTTCTAGATTCATATCACTCACCAAGACTATCACAAGGAGAAGTAGACAAACAATAGATCTATCACAAATGAATAGATTGAAAAAGTCATCCAAAATCTACCAACCAAACAAAGTCCTCACCCATAAGGCGAGAATTCTACCAAACTTTTAGAGAAGAGTTAACTCTGATACTTTTGAGGCTGTTTCACACCATATTCCCGAATTCATTCTACAAAGCCAACATAACCCTGATACCAAAGCCAGGGAAAGATCCCACAAAAAAAGAAAGTTAACAGACTAATAACACTCATGAACCTAGATGCAAAAATCTTCAACAAAATTCTAGCCAATAGAATTCAGCAGCATGTAAAAAAAATCATTCATCATGATAGAGTTGGTTAAATTCCAGGGATGCAAGGCTGATTCAACATCAGAAAAACATTTAATATAATCAACCACATTAATAACACAAAAGATAAGAATCACTTGATTTTGTCAATTGTTGCAGAAAAGGCGTTTGACAAAATTCAACACAAATTCATGCTTAAAACTCTCAGAAAAATAGGAATAGTGGAGAAATTCCTCAACATAATCAGTAACATTTACACAAAGCCAACTGTCTTCATCATCCCGAATGGTGAAAGACTGAAAGAATTCCCTTTGAGAACAGGAACTAAACAAGGATGCCCACTCTCATCACTTTTAATCAACATTATGCTAGAAGTTCTAGCCAGAGTGATTAGACAAGACAAAGAAATAAAGGGTATCTGTATCAGCAATGAAGAACTAAAAATCTTGCTATCTGCAGATGATGTGATTGTTTACACAGAGAATCCAAAGGAATCCATAAGTAAACTATTGGAACTAATAGCGGAGTTTAGCAATGTAAGGTGATACAAGATAAACATAAGTAAATCAGAAGGACTTCTTTATACAAACAGTGAGATTATTAAAGAAGTAACCACCAGATCAAGTGCATTTACTATAGCCCCCAAGAAGATAAAATACCTAGAAATAAATCTAACTAGAGTAGTAAGGGATCTTTACAAAGAGAACTGCAAGACCTTACTACAAGAAACCAAGAGAGACTTAACATAAATGGAATACTCTATCCTGCTCATGGATAGGAAGACTCAACCTTGTAAAAATGTCTGTTTTGCCCAAAGCAATCTACTTATATAATGCAATCCCCATACAAATTCCAGTGACATTATTTAAGCAGATGGAGAAAGAAATCATCAAATTTGTTTCGAAAGGGAAGAAACCTCAGATAAGTAAAGCACTACTGAAGAAAAAGAACACACTGGAAGGCCTCTCACTACCTAACTTTAGAACCTATTACACTAGCTATTAAAGAAATTCAAATGAAAACTACAATGAGATACCATCTCACCCCAAGAAGGTTGGCCATGATCCCAAAAACATAAAACAACAAACGCTGGAGGGGCTGTGGAGAAATTGGAACTCTCCTACACTGCTGGTGGGATTAGAAAATGGTACAGCCTCATGGAAAACAGTCTGGCACTTCCTGAAAAAGCTGGAGATTGATATACCATTGGATCCTGTAATTCCACTGCTTCGAATTTATCCTTCAGAAACAAAGGTTGTCACATGAACAGACACATGTACATGAATGTTTGTTGCAGCACAGTCCACAATAGCAAAAAGCTGGAGTCAACCCTGATGCCTATCAACAGATGAATGGATAAGCAAACTCTGGTACATATACTCAATGGAACACTACGCTATGGTAAAAAAAAACAATGACAATTTTAGAAAACATCTCATAACATGGTCTCATTTGGAAGACATCATGCTGAATGAAATTAATCAGTGTCAAAAGGACAAATCTTGTATGAGACCCCTGTTATAAGGACTTAACAAGAGAATTATCCACAGAAAAAAATCACTGTTGGCTACATGGGTGGGTAAGAGGCTGAGGGTTTATCATAGATGAGATAATTGACAGACGTTAGAAATTTTATTGTTACTGTAATTAATAAAAAAGTAAAAAAAATGTTTTACATCTTTTTTTGGTGAGTAGCATCTGGAATCTTAAAAGCTTGTAAGTGGCTATTGAAGATACACCACTAGTCCCACTCCATGTGAATCAAGGGAAAATGAAAAAAAGCAAAGACACAAGGAAAAGATTAGTCCAAAGGACTAATAGACCACAACTACCATAGCCTTCACCAGGCTGAGGCCAAAAAAAAAAAAAAAAAACCCCAAACCTGTTGCTGTTGAGTCAATTCCAAAGTGAGTCATAGAGTCTCAGAATTGAGTCACAGTGACTGAGTCCAACAAACAAAACAGTGCCCAGTTAATACCACCAACTGCTCTGACAGGGATCACAAGAGAAGGTCCTGGAAAGGTCTGGAGAAAAATGTAGAGATTTTTGAATGAAACCTCTAGCTGTGTTTTCCCCATTTTGGAAACTGGATGTAATTACTTCTACAATTAGCTTTTGGGAAGCTAAGTTGCACCTGGGAACAACAGAAATTTACATGAACAAAGAAAAGTCATTCACATAACTATTCTTGTAGCTTTTATTAAAATCATAATTGCATTTAGTTTTAATCAGCAATTAGTTCCAATCTACAATTTTCAGTTGCCACTATTTTTAACCTAGGCAGGAAAACAAAGTACACTTTTCTTTTCCAAAGAAATTATCTAAATTGGTACTTTTCTTCCACTTTAGAGAGTGCTTTTATTTCTTTAGAATTAGTCTTGAAAAATGTTTCAATTTCTTGGGAGGTGGAGGGGAATTAACACAACTTGGAAAAATATAAATATAGATCAATTGTGTGGAATTGGGTTTTCTGGCATTCTAATTATAGAAAATCTTCTGTAGGAACAGCAACAGGACCAACAGGTAAGCATGGCCTTAAAATTACTTGAATGCAATTAAATTGTGTGAGTGAGACAGGAAAAAAAAGTTAATACTGTAAGAGGATGTAGGAATTTCATTATTAAGCAAGAAACTCAGTGTGAACGTTCAAGTTGATAATCATGGTAAATTACTTCAAATATAAAAAGATTTCAAAACAAGTTCAAATACAATATTACTGAGAATTAGACTACACTGAACAGGAAGCACCAAAAAAAGAATGACAATCAGAATAAAGAAGGAAATCTCACCAACAATACAGATAGATTTCTTAAGCACTGCTGATAGCATGAAATCTCCCTTCTGTAATTTTCACTAAAACAAATACCAGTGCTTTAGTTTGCATAAAAGATGGGATTATTTTAATATTTAGTTTTGTCAGCACTTGTGATAGAAGCAAGTGAAAGCATTTGTATTGTAGCAAGCAGTGTTAAACTATACTATACATCAGTACATTTATGTAACTTAGGGATTATATTGTACTCACTTAAAATTAATTTCCTAAAATTTAGTGAGCTTATCTTAGAGTTATGATACTGTTTCATGGATCACAATTCAGTTTTAAGTAGTTCTTTTCATATTCAAGATACATTAACCTAATTTTTTATAAAATTCAGGTAGCTTTGATATAGTAGTTCAGCAATAGAGGTTCCAAAATAAATTTCTAACAAGTGTATTACAGAAGACACCCTGGACAGTAAATGTGAGAAATACAGGATTTTGTAAAGTTTTTAATGTATTACAGTAAAAAGAGACAACTGCAGTTAAAATGTCACTTGTGGACCATTACTGCTTATGGCTCTAAAAAGCAACCAATAGATAGTGCTTAAACCAAATCTCTTTTACCATAAAAGGGAGGATTTTTTTTTAGTAGCTCAAAGATAGCCTATTTACATATACTATAACTGTCTCAAACCCCTTCAAGCTGTCCTCCACTTCCACCAGATGGACATCCCCAAAATATTAGCCCCTTGGATTTAGAATATGATCTTTCTTCCTTCCTACTACCTATGAATCATCCATCCTGACATTTAACCCTCATTTCAACATCTGAATCACCTTTATATACCAAAGTCTGTTGTTGTCACCTCTACTTTCAGATCCTTTCTTCTGCTGTCTCTTTACTTGTATCAGGGATGAAAACAGAACTGCTGCTACTACCACATAAATGGAAATGGTAGGCAAGGATGTGGCTTGTCTGGTAAAAGGACAAAAGGGCACTGCTTAATTATCAGTGGCGCAAGTCATTGTAAGAAAGTAAGTCCTAAAAAAAGATAGCCATGCCATAGAGGAGAAAAGGTAGAAAGAACTTCTAGCTCAAAGTCACTTCCTCAAGGACATCTGCTCTTTCATCAACCAAGAGAGTCGAACAAAAATGGCACTCATTTCTTGAACCAAATATTTGACATCATCATTTGTTCCTTTGATAAAATGAAGCATTTCTTATACCACTCATCAAAATGTGTATTTTCAGAACACAAGTACACCTGCTAACTCAGACTGTAAGGACACTAAGGAACTTTAGGCATTATTATAGTCAATACTGCCCTTAAGAAGTAGGGAAGTACAAGTAGAAATCAACTAATACAATTAAATTAACTGTCATAGTTTATGACATAAAGAGATTTTTAATGTCACACATAAATCTCAACTTCCATAAGGTAATGGAAAGATATTCCTTTGAAGATACATAGAACCAAGTCAAATACCAGCACAGTTGCATATTCATTTTCTGGCCTTCAGTAAGTTATTTTATCTCAGTATCATTTTGTATAATTAATGTATGTCATACAGCTTTAAGGAAAAAAATAAGGTAAATTACTATCACATACACATTATAAAAACATAGTACAGTTCTCTTTCTTTGTACTCTCTGGCCCATTGTTATAAGGAACTCCCAAGAGTTGATGAAAACAAGCCTGTTCCTGAGTTTACAGAAACTATCTATCTGGATACAGAATCAGACATTAGTTTCTGGATTTTAACTATAAGCTACAATACCAATAACCTATGCTATTCTAGAAGAAATCTGTCATACTCATAAAATGTTAAAGAACTATTTGGTTATGTGGACAGGAAATTGCTTTAATTATAGTCCAGAGACTAAGAAAACCCAAGGCTCAAGCGCACTGTTCCAATGTGGTTCAACCACAAATGTCCATTAAAGGTTGAGGCTACTTCATACCGTTAAACACCAGATATATTATTGAAGCATGAATAAGACAAATAAATGGTCATTGTACAATGGTCTGCCTTCAAAGCAAACTACATTTAGACCTCTGATAGCAGTTACACTGTTGCTGATTTTGTTAGATGCCCACAAGTCAGTTCTGACTCATAGTGACCCTATGTACAACAGAATGAGACACTGCCTACTGCCCAGTCTTGCGTCACAACCACAACTGTTGTTATGTTTTAACCCATCATTGGAGCTACCATGTCAGTCTATCTAGTTGATGGTCTTCCTATTTTTCCCTGACTCTCCAGTTTACAAAATATGAGGTCCTTCTCCAGGGACTGATACCTCCTAGCAGTATATCTAAAGTACGTAAGACGTAGTCTCTCCATCCTTGTTCCTAAGGAGTACTCTGGTTGTACTTCTTCTGAGCCAGATTTGTTCATTCCTTTGGCATTCCATGGTATAATCTATATCCTTCTCTAATACCACAATTCAAAGTTGTCAATTTTTCCATCTTCTTTATTCATGGTCCATATTTTGCAGGAATATGATGAGACTGAAAACACCATGGCTTGGTTCAGGCACACCTTAGTCTTCAAGGTGACATATGTGCTTTTCAATACTTTAAAGAGGGTTTTCACAGCAGATTCTCCCAATGTAATGTGCCTTTTGATTTTTTGACTGCTGCTTCAATGAAATCATTGACAACATTAATATTTTCTCCATTTATCATTATGTTGCTTATTAGTCCAGTTGTGAGGATTGTTTCTTCTTTTCGTTAAGGTATAATCCATAATGAAGGCTGTGGTTTTTAATCTTTGTCAGTAGTGCTTCAAATCCTCTTGATTTTCAGCAAGCAAGGTTGTATAATCTACATAAAGCAAGTTGTTAATGAGTCTTCCTACAATCCTGATGCCCTGTTTTTCTTCATAGAGTTTAGCTTCTCAGATTATTTGCTAGGCCTACAGATTGAATATGTATGGTGAAAGGATACAACCCTAAGGCATATGTTTCCTGACTTCTAACTGTGCAGAGTCCCCTTGTTCTGGTTGAACTAATATCTCTTGATCCATGTACAGATTCCGCATGAACATGATTAAGTGTTCTGGAATTCCCATTCTCCACAATGTTTTACATAATTTGCTAGAATTCACACAGTTGACTGCCTTTACATAGTCAATAAAACACAAGTTTTATTGGGAACTACTAAAAATCAAACACTTTTGCTCATCCAAAGATTTTATCGAAAGAATTAAAAGACCACCTACATAATGGGAGAAGATATTTGGCAACTATGTGTCAGACCGATGCCTGATCTCCATAAGCTGTAAGGTATTACAAAATATAAACAAGAATAGGATAAATAACACAACTAAGCAATGGGCGAAGGAGACAGACATTTCTCTAAAGAGAATATTCAGGTAGCCGAAAGACACATGCAGAATTGCTCATGATCATTAAAGAAATTTAGATGAAAACCACAATGAGATACCATCTCACCCCAACAAGGTTGGCCATGATCCAAAAAAACACAAAACAACAAATGCTGGAGAGGTTGTGGAGAAATGATAACACTCCTACACTGCTGGTGGGATTGCAAAATGGTATAACCTCTTTGGAAAACAGTCTGGCACTTCCTTAAAAAGCTGGAAATAGATATACCATTTAATCCTGTAATTCCATTGCTTCGAATTTATCCTTCAGAAACAAAGGTTGTCACACAAACAGACAGATGTACACGAATGTTTGTTGCAGCACAGTCCTCAATAGCAAAAAGTTGGAATCAACCCCGATGCTCATCAACAGATAAATGGGTAAGCAAAGTATAGGACATATGCCCAATGAAACACTACACTATGCTATGATAAAAAAACAATGACAATTTTAGAAAACATCTCATAACATGGTTTCATTCGGAAAGGATCTTGCTGAGTGAAATCATTCAGTGTCAAAAGGACAAAGTTTGTATGAGATCCCTGTTACAAGGACTTAACAAGAGAATCATCCACAGAAGAAAATGACTGTGTTGGCTACATGGGTGGGTGGGGAGTTGAAAGTTTATCATAGATGAGATAATTGACAGGTGTTAGAAATCTTATTCTTTTACTGTAATTAAAAAAGTTACAAAAAAATACGTAAACATATTTTAGGTACTGTCTGCTTTCAGCCATCTGACATTAGCAAGATACACCTTGTTCCATGCCCTCTTGTGAATTCGGCTTGAATTTTTGGTTGTTCCCTATTCATAGGTTGCTGCAGCTGCTTCTGAATTATCTTCAAAAGAAGTTTAAAAAAAAAAAACTGAACAGGAGATTTTAGAGAGTGGCTTAAGAAGACAAAGTAAGACAATACAGTGGCATATACAGATAGCTAGTGGTAGAAAATCCAAAAGGAAGAACATGCTCTGCATTTCTCAAGCTGAAATAACTGAAGAAAAATTCAAGCCTTTAGTTGCAATAGTGAAGGATTCTACCAGTAAAATATTCAATGAGGCAGTAAGCATCAAAAGAAGATGGAAGGATTACATAAAGTCACTATACCAAAAAGAATTAGTGGACATCCGACCACTGCAGGAGGTATCATATGATCAGAAACCTATAGTACAGAATGAAGAAGTCCAAGCTGTGCTGAAGTCATCAGTGAAAGACAAGGCTTCAGGAATTGACAGATACCTACTGAGATGTTTCAACAAACAGATGCAGCGCTGGAAGTGCTCACTCATCTATGCCAAGAAATTTATAACAAAGCTACCTGGCCAACCAACTGAAAGAGATCCATATTTCTGCCTATTTCCAAGAAAGATGATCCAGCCTAATACAGAAATTATCAAACAAAATCATTAATACCATAGGTAAGCAAAATTTTGCTGAAAATCATTCAAAAGCAATTACACTAAAAAAAAAAATTTTCATTAGTATGGAGAATAAAAACACTACAATGTGACTGAAAGGGCATGATTTGGGCATGGAATGTCAGTAGGAAGTATTTCAGGTTGTATTCTGGGTCTGTTATTTTATCCCTGAGTTTTGGACCTTTGAAACTGATAATGCTGGATATATCATGAGCCATTTTTCTACTATCATTAACTCACAGCAGGGACTAAAATGGAATTATTTCTACTGTCATATAAATGGAAATGGCAAGCAGGAATGTAGATTGGTGAAGGGACACAAGGAAATAGCTTAATTAACAGTGGTAAAGTCATAATAAAAAGGTGAATCCTGAAAAAGAAATCTTAGAACACAGGGTAAAAGGTGGGCAGCTAAAAGAATACCTGCCTTGTCTCAGGAGAGAAATATGTATGCTAATATTATGGTGGTTGCAAATATAGAGAGAGTGAAACATTCATGAGAAGGATAATAGGGTAGAGAGTAGTATCCAGAAAGGAGGCAGAAATTTGGACAGGATGAGACTGTTGAATATATTTTAAAATCAGCTGGATTACAAGGGAACTCCAGCTATATCCCAATAATAAGAAAACTCAGTCTTTATGTGATAAATCTGGGGGCATGTTGGATGTCCAGTGACAAAAATATATCACCAAATATTTCAGTGTGACCTCACATCACATCATTCACATCATGGAAATATGACACAAAATTTGAAGTATACATTTTTTAAAACTCAACCTTTCCTCTACCCAAAGACTAAATGTGATACCCTGCTTAGAGCTCCTGAACACTTCTAGTCTTTAAGTTTGCCAAAGGAGCTCTACAATTTTTAATGTTTGTATTACTTCTCATTATGTCACCTATATAATGACTTAATAAAAGTATCACAACACATACAGAAAAATACTTGAAGTCACAAGGCTTTGATATAACCATTTGACTGGTCAAATGATAAGACATAAAGTGAATATACAGGTGCCTCCACACTATTAAAGGGTACACTGAGCTCTATATATGCTGGAATTTGACCACATCATATGTGTAAGGAGAATCTAAAGAAGGTTGGAAGTCAGAAATCAGGTGAATATTCCTCCCTCTTTGCATTTCCCAAGGAAAAAAAAAATCATCTCTTTAAAGATCCTTAAAAGGAAAAATTCTAAAATTCCCATTAAAATTTACTGACCTCTGGGTCTAGCCCTTAATCATATTTACAGAATGGTATCCTAGTTAAAGTGTACTGTCACTTTTTCTTAATTTTATCTAAGTCTCTTCTATGTTCCTTTTATTTTCTTTATTAAATGCTAAGGGAACCACTTCAATACTTTGATCATGAAAGGCGATCCTTATTACTTTTTTTTTAAAAAAAAAATTGTTACAGTCATTCCTCATAATGGGGAGGAATCGAAGAGAGTAGTTGTAGTCTAGTGCATGCTTAGTAAATTTTTGTGGAACAAATGAATGAATGAGGCAAATAAGTAGTCAAAATGCCTGCTTAAAAAGGGTCTCCAAAATATAGCTCCTTTGCAGCAGCCTTTGCTTCAAAGAGACACGAAAAGATGACCAATTCAATTCAGAAGACAAAGTAGCAGACTCCAAAATTTGGGGGCTCATTATAAATGATTAC
Source organism: Heterohyrax brucei (assembly GCA_028571685.1). Taxonomy (NCBI): domain Eukaryota; kingdom Metazoa; phylum Chordata; class Mammalia; order Hyracoidea; family Procaviidae; genus Heterohyrax; species Heterohyrax brucei. The sequence goes on along the minus strand of CM053146.1, from coordinate 57,874,711 downwards.
CTAAAAAACTGTATAAAAATAAACAAAAGGATAATTTGTAATGCTCTTTTTCCTCAATAATCTGTTGTTAAAGAGGCTACAAGTAATTGATTTTTTATATTTGGTGATCATTATTAAACAGTCACATAATGACTTATATTTGTAAATTACTTAAAAGGTTACTTTATTCCAAAGTCATTCTGTTTTATTTAATTAACTACATTGGAAAACAGAAAAGTTCAGTTAAGGAAAACTGCTTGCATAATGTCTTCTGTTGAGATTGAAAGAGCTGCTTTTATTCCTATTCACAAATACTTATTACCATACTGCTTTGTGAATCCCATAAGAGTTTACTTTTCTAAAAGCTCTTTAATGATACCCCACAACATTCATAAATTTTATCTCCCTAATTATGAATTCATTAATAAACAATTCAGTTATCATGTATTTCTCTATATGCAAAAATCTCTTGATGATTACTTCTACATATGTTCTCTTCAATATCACTCCATAATGAACAGTAGAGCGCCAACAAACTACTCCCCACTTTCAGTACGTTTGCGTATTTCTCAAAGCTATAGCTATGCATTATAATTATTACAGCACTTAGCAAAGAAATTATCTCAAAATAATAATAACTAAACACTCCATGTGCCAGGCCCTAGTCTAAGCGCCTTATAAGTGTTAAGTCATATGATCCTCACAACTCCAAACACGGGTGGCATTATTTTTTGACTTTATAATACTTGAAACAACAGAAACATAGAGAAACAAAGTAACTTTCCCTAGGTCACAATGCTAGAATTCAAACACAAGCAACCTACCAGTTGAATCAGCTCTTTTAACCTCTGGAGTTACTGTTTTTCTCCATGAACACAAATGTATTCATTTATTGAGTCCTCATATAGGCAATGCACTTGATAGTTTGGAAAGGTATACAAAAGAAAGAAATCATAGTCCTCTGTGCTAAAACTGTTCATCATACATGATACATAAAAAAAGAAAAACAATATTTGCCCTTTTGTCACTGACTACTTTCACTCAACATAATGTCTTCCAGACATGTATGGAACAGAGAGGAATAGTGTGCTGTCACCGGACAGGGAGAGCAGTGGAAGCTGCACATAGCTGGGCATGTAAATTTATACAGGAATGTACATTTTCACTTAGTCATGTTAAATAAAAAAAAAGAAAAACAGAAAAAACAGAAACAAATTTAAATGATTATGAGGCAAAACATGAGGCACAACTCAAAATGAGAAGAAACAGCTGCAATAAAACATTAACAACTGGAACATGGTATGTACAAAGTATGACTCTCGAAAAACTGGAAATCATCAAAAATGAAACAGTGAGTGACCTTTCAGAAGTACATTACTAGGTATTTCTTCCAAGGTACCACTGGTTAGATTCAACCCAATAACATTTTAGTTAGTATGCAAGTGCTTAATTTTTTACAGTACTTAGGGACTCCATTTCTCAATGAAGATGTGGTTAAAAGTAACCAGAGATGCCTCCATTAATCTCAACAGTATTCAAGAATAAAGAAAGACAAGAATTTTCTTTCTAACTACAATTGCTGTACTTGGACACTTACATGTTACTTACTTTATTCATTTATTTCAAATTTTAGTCTGCTTGTTATTGTTGTTGTTACATGCTTTTGAATCAGTTTCAACTCATAACAACCTCTGCACAACAGAAACACTGGCCAGTCCTGCAACATCCTTATGATTATTGTTACTACTGGGCCCACTGTTGCAGCCACTATGTCAATCCATCTTTTTGAGGGTATTCCTCTTTTTCTCGGATCTTCCAGTTTACCAACAAGGGATTGGTTCCTATTGATAACATGTCCAAAGTACCTAAGACAAAGACTCAGCCTCCTCACTTCTTAGGAACATTCCAGTTGTATTTCTGCCAGTACAGATATGTTCATTATTTTGGTCATCAACATTATAGTCAATATTCTTTGCTAACACCACAGCATAAAGGTGTCAATTCTTCTTCATTCATCTTTACGTATTGGTCGGCTTTCACATATACATGAAGTGAATGAAAACACCATGTCCTCTAAGTGACATCTTTGCCTTTTAATATCTTAAAGAGGTCTTTTACACCAGTTTTGCCCAAGGCCATAAGCCATTTGATTTTGTGTGTGTGTGCATGTGTTTATTATTTCACTTTAGATGAAGATTTACACGACAAACGTGTTTCTCATTACACAATGAGAACACATACTGTTTTGTGATACTGGTTACCAATCCTACATGTCAACACATTCCGTTCTCAACTTTGGGTTCCCTATTACCAGTTTTTCTGTTCACTCCTACTTTCTAGTCCTTATCCCTGGTCAAGTATGTCCCTATAGCCTTGTTCTGTTCCATGTCTAAAGAGGGACTCTCAGGAATGACTTAATTCCTGAACTAAAACGGTATCCAGGGGCCATACTCTGAGAGTTCCTCCAGTCTGCATCAGGCCAGTAAGTCTGATTTTGTGTGTGTGTGTGTGTTAGAATTTTGTTCTACATTTTGTGATCTCTGTTCACATTCTGATCACATTCTGTGATCTACTGTTGTGATCTCGGTCACAGCAGTCAGTGTGGTAGCCAGGCACCATCTGGTTGTACTGGACTTATTCTGGTGGAGACATGCAGTTACGGTCCATTAGTGACCTGGACTAATCCTTCCCAGTATGCTTGATTTTCTTCATGCTCCATTGGTACTGATGGGTTAACACCAATAGGGTGTCTTAGATGGCTGCTCACAAGATTTTAAGATCCCAGAGTCTACTCATCGAAGCAGAATGTAGAACATTTTCTTTATAAACTGTCTTATGCCTACTGAGCCAGATGGTCCCATAGACCATGGTCCCCACAGCCTTGAGGCCAGAAATTTGATCCCTCATCGAGTTAGCATGTGTTTATGGTGCTTCTGTGACTTTGCGTTAGACAAGTTGTGCCGGCTTCCCCAGTATTGTGGACTGTCTTATCCTTCATCAAAGTATGTTGTTTGATTTCTTGAGTGCTGTTTCCGCAGGTGATGCTCAAGGATTCAAATAAAATGAAATACCTGACTACTTTGATGTTTTCTCCATTTCTCATGATGTTGCTTATTGATCCATTTGTGAAAACTTTTGTTTTCTTTATAGTAAGGTATAATATACACTGAAGGCTGGAGTCTTGGATATTCATCAGTAAGTCTTCGAGTCCTCTTGACTTTCAGCAAACAAGGTTATGTATCTGCATGATGCAGACTGTCAGTGAGTCTTCCTACAATCCTGACACTGCATTCTTTTTCATATAGTCCAATTTCTCAGATTATGTATTCAGCATACCAACTAAATAAGTATGGTGAAAGGATATAACCTTTATGTACCTTTCCTGACCTTAAATCACACATCATCCTTCTGTTCTGGCTGAATGACCACCTCATCATCTATGCACACATTCCTCATGAGCACAATTAAGTGTTCTGGAGTTCACATTCTACACAATGTTAGGTTACTGAAGAGCTATCATATATCTAAAAAAAGGAAATGTGTGAGTCTGCGATGAAAACAATTATTTTAATTGTCTCTCTTTCTAGCTTAAATACAGCTGATTAAAGATGATTTCTACCATAAATACAAGTGGCAAGACTACACCTGGAGAAAACGAACTATACAAAGAAATAATATGTTACAGATTTAAAGGCATTTGCTAAAACAGATGATAATCAAGAAAATAAAATATACTCCCTCAAAGAAGCAGCATTCTACTGGTAAATTGAAACTTTATTTATGTTATTTTGTTTAAAACTCTTTGCTGCAATCTGGCGCTTCCTTAAAAGGATGGAAATAGATATACCATTTGACCCAGTAATTTCACTGTTCGGAATACATCCTACAGAATCAAGGCAATTCACACCAACTGATACATGCACATGAATGTTCATTAAAGCATAGTCCACAGTAATGAAAAGATGGAATCAATCCAGATGCCCAACAACAGAGGGATGGATAGGCAAACTATGGTATATACACTCAACTTTATGCAATGATAAAGAACAATGATGATTTTAGGAAACATCTCATAACCTGGTTTCAACTGGAGGACATTATGTTGAGTGAAAGTAGTCAGTGACAAAAGGACAAATATTGTATGAGACCCCTACGATAAGAACTTAAAAACAGACTCGTGCATAGAAGAGACTCTTTGATGGCTGCAAGGCTGGGGAGGGAGAGGGTGGGGCTTAGATTAGATAGTTGATAGAAATTTGGTTGGGTAACATCTGTGACAGCACGCATTAGAAAGAAGATCAATATTTATATGGACTTCAACATAACATGATTATTCCTCCCATCTTAACTCAATATTGCAAGGACAGAATAGCTGGGGTGGGGGGCCAGGGACCATGTTCTCAGGGGAAATTGAGGCCAACCGGCACAACTAGCATTTCGCTGAGAGATTCTTCTGCACCCCACATTGGTGAGTGGTATCTGGGGTCTTAAAAGCTACCAAGCTGTCATCTGATATATAACAAATGGTGCCAACTCAACAGAAATGGATGATCACCAAGGACCAAGATGACATGGGGGAAAGAGAACCCAGAAGACAGAGAGACCCTCATTAGTGGGGGACTACATTGACATGTGACTGAAAGAACCAGATGGTGCCCAGCCACCACCAGTGATAGCTATGATCGGGCTCACAAAGTTGAGTCTCACTGGCAACACAAGAACAAAAAGGGGTGCACCCTGAGATCTCCACTAAAAGACTACGGTTGATGGTCCAAGGGCCTCAGGTTCCCCTGGGAGCATGGCTCATAGCCCTTGGCCCTGATGTTTCCCCTGTCCATAAATCGTAACAGAGGTCAACTCTTTGCACAGAAATGGGTTGGACTTGGCAACACAGAGTGACCATATTGTATGTGCACTTTACGGTTCTATGCATCTATAGGATGTCATCCTGCTGATCTCTTACTGGAGGTGGGGGGGACAGTGGAAAAGAGGGGATAGGAGATTGTTAGTAGGATATCACACGTATAGAATGGGGAGGAAGAGTGTGCTGTCACAAAGCAGGGACAGCAGTGGGAGCTGCACACAGGCAGGCATGCAAATTTATATGGAAATGTACATTTTCACTCAATCATAATAAAAAAAACTCTTTGCTGCTTGTTACATTATAAAAAATACATGTAGAATATTTAGAAAATGTAATTTTAAAAAGTAAACAAGTCATCCTCTTCCCCTTAACAGAATTTAAAACTGCTGTTAACAATCTGATATACATCTACCTTATTAAAAAGTTATGATTACCCTAACAATTTCTGAAAACAGCTATTTTCGCTAGACTTTCAACAACTGGCACATCCAAAGCTAGAAGATAGGAAACTGTGTTGGCACAGTTGTTAAGCACTTGGCTATTAACTGAAATGTCCATGAGAAGAAGATGTGGCAGTCTGTTTCTGCAAAGATTACAGCTTTGGAAATACTACAGGCAGTATTATCCTGTCCTATAGGGTTGGTATGTTGTTGAAGGCATACGACAACATCATGCTATGAGATAAAGTTTGAAAGCCTAGTTTACAATTGCTATACTAGATTGTTCTTTACAGAGACAGCATAATTTATTTAACCTTTCATTATTTGCTCTAGTGTTTCAATACTACAAAGAATACTACTAATTAAAGCTAAAGTCTGTGAGTATTACCAAAAGACAAATTCTAAGATCTCAGTGTCTAGGAGTTTTTATATATTTCCTATTACTTTCCACAAAAGTTAAGTCAGTTTAAACTCTCACTGGCAGTACATGAAAATGCTTATTGCTACACCCACATGAATATTAATATTATATTTTTGTCTATGTCAAACTGATAACCAAAACCAAATTTATTTCTGCTGACTTGATTAGAATGCATAGCAATGCTATAGAACAGTGCAGAACTAGTCCTGTAGAGTTTTCAATGCTGTAAATCTTTCTAGAAGCAGATGCATGTGAGTGTTAGGTTTGAATCACCACCTCTTCAGTGAACTGCTGATCACTTTAGCTGCTACTGCACCATCAGGCCTCCTTGTTATCTCTTTAATCATAAAAAAAGTCATGCATGACATGAAATATATTTTCATTTATTTATGATTATTTTATCTTTTCAGAATTAGATGCTTTACTCAGATCCAATGATGTATGAGAAATCTGTCTTACTTTTTTTTTATTCCATTGTATTTTATTAGTGTGGATTTCTTCTTAACAAACATTGAAAGAATTTATATGTATAACATACATGTTTGTATCATGTTTGGACCTAGATACACTGTTTTTTTTTTTAAAAAAAAAAAAAAAAAAAAAACCAACCTACAGATTTACTTTCTTTGTTTTCTTAATTGTATGTATTTTTGGTGAAAGTTGATGGCACAAATTAGTTTTTCATTCAAAAATATATGCAGAAATAGTGACATTGGTTGCAATCCCTGCAGTGTGTCAGCACTCTTCCATTATCCTTTTCACCCTGGGTTCTCTGCACCCTGTCATGCAGTTTTCCTGCCTCTTCCTATTGCTTTTGCTGTTGGCTAGGTATTGCCCATCTGGCCTTACATACTTGATTAAAGCCCATGAGGTTTAAGTCCTGTTTGGCTCTCAGTCCCTTCGTTGGAGGAGTCCTTAGTAGGCTCCATGCTCCAGGGCTATATTTAGGGCCTGGCCTACAGCATAACTAAGTTGGTACCTAATTTCAAGGGCTCCACTGTGGGTTTGGCCCATCTGCTGGTGTCTACTGTGGGGCTTGGTGATGACCCCCTCAGAACATTTTTCTGTATCCCAGTCTGGAGGTAATGACTTTCACGTTTTTACTTTTAAATTTTCCAGTTGCAGAAGGTTGCATACAACCTAATGAAACTTCTACCTCTCATTTGACACTTGGTCAAACTGTGGTGGCTTAAATGCTGCCATCATACTGGAAGCTACATCAACAGTATTTCAAATACCAGCAGGGTTGTCCATGGTGAACAGGCTTCAGAGGAGTTTCCAGACTAAGGCAGACTGGCAAGAGGCAACCTAATTAAAAAAAAAAAAATATGGGCCAGTGAAAACCTTATGAAGAGCAGCAGAACACTGGCAGAGTCCTAGAACATGATCTCCTCAGGTAGGAAGGAATGCAGTGCACAACTAGAGAAGAGTTGTCTCCTCAGTGTAGAGTTAACCTTAATAATATGCATGGAGTCATGCTTTTGGAACCTCCACTTGCTGATGTGACACAACTCAAAATGAGAAGAAAGGGCTACAAAGATCCATTGATAATTGGAACTAGAATATACAAAGTACTTATCTAGAAATGTGGAAGTTGTCAAAAAGAAATGGAATGTATAAAGTTCCATATCCCAGGAACTGAAATGGACTGGCATTTGCCATTTTGAATTGGATAGTCATATGGTCCACTATGCTAAAAATGACAAATTGAAGAGGAATAGTATCACAATCATCATTAAAAAGAACAGTTCAATATATATTCTGAAGTGCAACACCATCAGTGATAGGAAAATATCCATAGAACTACAAGGAAGACCAGTGAATATGACTATCATTTAAATTTATCACCAACCACTAATGAACAACAAAATGAAGAAATTAAAGATTTTTAGTGATTTCTACAATCTGAGATTGATCAAATATGCAATATACAGGCATTGATAATGGTGACTGGAATTTGAAAGTTGGAATAAAAGAAGAAGGATCTGTAGTTGGAAATTACGGCCTTTGTGATAAAAGAAATGCAAAAGATCACAATATAGAATTTCGCAATACCAATGACTTATTCATTTGCAAATAATTTTTGAAGCAATGTAAATGATAACAATACACATGGACCACACTAGGTGGAATAAACAGATATCAAATCCACTACATCTGTTGAAATAATGAAGAAAGTATCATCAGTCATAACAAGGTCAACGGCCAATTGTGTAACAGACCCTCAATTGCTCACATGTAAGTTCAAGCTATTCACAAGGTTTTCCCTGGCTAATTCTTTTCAGAAGTAGACTTCCAGGTCCTTCTTCCTAGTCTGTCTTAGTCTGGAAGCTCAGCTGAAACTTGTATACCATGGGTGATCCTGCTGGTACTTAATACCAGTGACATAGCTTCCAACATCACAACAACAAGGAATCCTCCACTGACAGACAAGTGGGGGCTCCTCACTCTGTTATGGGCTCATTTGAATCAGAAAATCATAAGGTCTAATGCCTGGAATGACAAATTGAAGAGAAATGGCCTTGTATTTATTGTCAAAGAGAACATTTCAAGATCTGTCCTGAAGTACAATGCTGTCAGTGATAGGATAATGTTCATATGCCTACAAGAAAGGCCAGTTAACATGACTATTATTTAAAATTACACACCAACCACTAAGGCCAAAGGTGAAAAGACTGAAGATTTTTACCAGCTTCTGTAGTCTGAAATTGATCACACATGAAATCAGGATGCATTGATAATTACTGGTGACTAGAATGCAAAAGTTGTAAACAAAGAAGAATTGGTTGCTGGAAAATATGGCCTTGGTGACAGAAATAATGCCAGAGACTGCATGATAGAATTTTGCAAGATTAACAATTTCTTCATTGAAAATATATCCTTTTACCAATGCAAACAGTGACTGTGCACATGGACCTCACCAAATGGGATACACAAGAATCAAACTGGCTAAATCTGTGGAAAGAGACGACAGAAAAGCTCCATATCAGCAGTTGGAACAAGACTAGGTGCTGACTATGGCACAGATCACAAATTGCTTATACGCAAATTCCAGTTGAACTGAAGAAAACAGAACAAGCTCACAAGAGCCAGAAGTATGACCTTGAGTATATAACTCCTGAGTTTAAAGACCATCTCAAGAACAGGTATGATGTGTTGACCACTAATGACTGAAGACCAGACAAATTGTGGAATGACATCAAAGGCATCATCCACAAAGAAAGCAAACAGTCATTAAAAAGACAGGAAAGAAAGAAAAGACCAAATTGGATGTCAGAGGAGACTGAAATTTACTCTTGAAAGTTAAGCAGCTAAAGCAAAAGACTTAAGGAACGGTGAAGTAAAAGACCTAAGCAGAAGATTTCAAAGGCAGCTCAAGAAGACAAAAGAATGTATTATAATGATATGTGAAAAGAGGTGGAAATGGAAAACCAGAGGGAAGAACACATCCTCCATTCCTCAAGCTGAAAGAACTGCAGAAAAAAATCAAGCCTTGAGTTGCAATAGTGAAGGATTCTACTGTGAAAACATTAAATGATTCAGAGAGCATTAAAATAAAATAGAAGGAATACAGAGTCATTATACCAAAAAGAACTGGTCAATGTCCAGCCATTTGCAGATGTAGCATATGATTAGGAACTGATAGTACTGAAGGAAGGAGTTGAAGATGCATTGAAGGCATTGTCCAAAGCAAGGCTGCAGGAGTTGATGGATTATCAATTGAGATATTTCAAAAAACAGATGCAGCACTAGAAGTGCTCACTCCTCTATGCCAAGGGAAATCTAGGGACAGCTACCCAGCCAACTGACTGGCAGAGATCCATATTTATGCCCATTCCAAAGAAAGGTGATCTAACTGAACATGGAAATTACCAAACAATATCATTAATATACCATGCAAGTAAAATTTTGCTCAAGAACATTCTAAGGCAACTGCAGCAGTATACTGACCAGGAACTGCCAGAAATTCAAGCTGGATTCAGAAGAGGACAGAGAACCAGGGATATCAAAGCTGATGTCAGATGGATATTGGCTGAAAGTACAGAATAACAGAAAGATGTTTATCTGTGCTTTATTGACCATGGAAAGGCATTTGACTGTGAGGACCATAACAAATTATGGATAATATTGTGAAGATGAAAAGTTCCAGAACACTTGTGTTTATGTGGAACATGTACATAGACCATGAACAGATTAAGGGGATACTTTGGACTCGATGGCATTTGACTTGGCTTCTTGGAATCAAAATCAGGAAGAGTGTGCATCAGGGTTGTATCTTTTACCAAAGTTATTCAATTTGTATGCTGAGCAAATAATCTGAGATATGAATGTATGAAAAAGAACACAGCATCAGGATTGGAGGAAGACTTATTAATAACCTGTAATATGCACATGACACGACCTTGCTTGCTGAAAGCAAAAAAGAGTTGAAGCATGCAGCGGTGAGGATTAAAACTATAGCCTTCAGTATAGACTACACATCAACCTAAAAAGTAAAAAATACATAATCCTCAAAAATGGGCCAATAAGAAGATCACGATAAAGGGTGAAAAAAATCAAAGTTGTCAAGGATTCACAATCAACTTAACTCCACAGTTAGCCATGGAAGTAGCAGCCAAGAAATCAAATGATATATTGCTTTGGGGAAATGTGCTGCAAAAGACCTCTTTAAAGTATTAAAAAGTAAGGATGTCACTTTAAGGATAATCACCTCCTATTGATGTCTTTGAATCACAGTGTTGGGAAAAAACACTGAATATACCATGGACTTCCAAAAGAATGAACAACTCTGTCTTAGACGAAGTACAGCAAGATGCTCCTTAGAACGGAAGATGGTGAGACTTCAACTTAGGTACTTTAGTCATGCTCTCAGAAGGGACTACACCCATGAAGAGGACATCATGCTTAGTAGAGGGTCAGTGAAAAACAGAAAGACCTGTGGTTCACAGAGCAGTTGCCACAATGAATGCAAACATAGCAATTCTTTGTCAGGATGGCACAGAACCAGGTAGTATTTCATTCCACTGCACATAGGATCGCTGTGAGTCAAAACTGGCTTAACGGCACTTAACAACAGTAAATGGTAATTTTGTAAATAAAAGTCATTCCAGGACAATTATGGGTCTGGCAAAAGCTATAAAAACTTCCAAACCAAAACTCCCATAAAGGGCTCTAGTACATGAATAAACAGTGTTAAAATTAAGGAAGTTTTGTAGTCTGCATGCTCAGCTGCATTTGTAAATTCCTTCATTAAACACATGAAACAAAGAGCACATCATCTCAGATCAGGGTATCTACTTCTTTTCACTGCTACACTAATCAATTCTTATATAAGTTTTAATATTCACTCTTACCCAACCATTAAAACTTTAAATTTTGTATTTGGCATCTTTTGAAAATATTTGTTACTTCAAATGGTCATTAAAAATAAACTTAGAATATGCTTTAAAGGCCATTTGGGGAAATGATAAAAATATTAATAAGTTTCACTTACAGGATTTAGCAAAGAAACAAAACCAATTTAGATATTTACTACACCTTGGAAAATATTAACTCATGTATTTTGCAGTAAATCAGGTATTCAGTTGATTAGCATTCTTTACTCAAATTTGCCAAAGCCTTCAATTACTGCTGAAAATACAGCAGTTTTATAACATTTGCCTCATGAGTCGGATCCAACTCGACGGCACTTGGCTACTTGGCTTGGCTAGGTCAACCACATGACTGGGTTTATTTTGAACAGTCTCAGTTTAAAACTGCATCCAGGTATCTCTTCTAGTATATCATTTATCAAAGTATTCAGATTTTGACAATAGTTTATCAGGTTGCCATATGTATAACATACTCAGAGGTACTAGGTAATTTTAACTAGAGTGATTTACCTCCTATCACTGGACCACAGCAGTCTCCGAATTCTAGAACACCCAGGTTTGCATCTCTATACAGAGATTTATTAAATCTCTGAGCTTGTGCAAATTTCTTAAACTCTGTGTTTCTCAGTTTTTTCTTCTATGACATGTGGATAATAATAATACTTAATGGGACAGATTATATCTTTCTCTTCCCCAGTGTTACTCTTCCAGATGGAAAGGTAACACTCCCACTCTGACAAAATGTCTTGTATTCTTGCAGTCTGTGGTGACCCTCCATAGGGAAGTTTATACTATCCTGTGGAAGTATAACTAAACCACAAGGATTTTCTGCCTATCCCATTGAGGCAGGTTCAGCTATTTGAATTGCTAGCTACATGAATGAAAGTTATGGGGACCATTTATGCAAAAGTTTTGACTCAGTCTGTAGTTAAGCTGTCTTTTCCCTTCACTACCTTAAAAACCAAACCCACTGCCATCAAGCCGATTCTACATTCTACTTCAGTGAGCTGTCTCTGGGGTTTTAAAAGCATGTGAGAGGCCATCTAAGATAACCCACCAGTCTCCTTAATGGACTAATGGACCACAGCTACCACAGCCTCCACCAGACTGAAAGGCACTTGGCTTTGGCTGGATGGTGTTGGACTACTCCCTGGTACTCTGACAGGGATCTCAACTGAGGGTCCTGGACACAATTAAAGAAAAGTGTAGAACAAAGTTCTAACTCAAAAACAAAAAAACAAAGATGAGACTTACTGGTTTGACAGGAGAAAGCACAACAGTGTGGCCCCCCGTCAACACCCTTATGGGTCAGTAATGAAGTCACTCTTGCGATTTACCCTTCAGCCAAAGGTTAAATAGCTCCATAAAACAAAATGAGACTAAGCGGGTACACCAGCCCAAGGGCAAGGACAAGAACGCAGGAGGGGACAGGGAAGCTGGCGACAGGAAACGAACGCTGAGAAGGGAAGAGTGTTAACTTGCGCTGGGTCAGCAACCAGAGTCACAAAACAATATGTGTGTTAACTGTTTAGTAAGAAATTAGTTGGCTCTCTCAACCTTCAAGTACAATCACAAACAACTATTGGCAATACTAGTAACAAGAATAAATAAAAATTAACACTAAAACAAAAATAAGATTCATTTCAGTAGTAAACTGACAATAAATATTAGATTACATTGATAGTTGTAACTAATTTAATTTAAGTTTATCAAAAATCATGATTATAATATTTTTTGGTGAAGGAATTGTGACTACATGCTATATTATAATCAAAGAATATCTATTGCTGCATTATTTTCAATAGATAAATTTTAGAAATATTTCATTTTTCCAATAATAGGAATTAGTTCAACTATAGAGCTATACAGTTAAGTTGTACTTCAATAATTAAAAATATTGTAGTGATACTTAATGGTATTTAAAACTATATATGTAAATATGTACACATATATATGTACAGAAAGATACAGTAGGCATAGATCCGTTAAATATAGTGGATAGTAGCTTCATTTTAGTAAAAACAAATACCCATAGGTAACTATCCTTTTAATTATATTTTTAATTTTTACATGCACTAATGTGGATGTTATTCCTTTGTACTACATGAAAACTTAACAAACAAGAATTTCTGAAAGATTAGTTGCATTGTGTAACCTGAAGCTACTACAGTGACTATACTCTGTTGCAAACCCTGGTGGCATAGTGGTTAAATGCTGTCAGCTAACCAAAAGGTCAGCAGTCAAATCTACCATGCACTCCTTGGAAACTCTATGGGGCAGACCTATTGGGTATGATCTATAGGGTCACTATGGGTCAGAATCAACTCAATGACAGTGGGTTTTGTTTTGGTTTGGGTATAGTCTATTAGGCTACATCACTAGTCTATCTTGCACTTTGGAAAAGTTTTTATTTTTAATCTATGCATCATTCAGTAACATCAAACATTATTCATTTGGAAAATATTGCTTCACTGAGTTTGCAGATCGTCCAAATGTTGACACATTTCATTCCGCAATAGAAAAAACTGCATTTGTTTATCTTATCACTAATTTCCTCAGAACAATCTAAGCAATGGAAAGTTACCAAGCACACAGTAAAAGATATGAGTTTTCAAAAATTATAATTTTCACTTGAAAACTCAAGTTTTAACATTAGCAGCAAATACTGTAATTGGTTCTTTGAAATCAAAGACTCACTTCACACACTTTCAAGAAAAATCTCTGCCAAATACCCAAGTTTGAATAGTCTCTCTGTCATTCTTTCAGTTAAAAATGATGCTCTGTATGAAAAAAAAGTAGCAACATCAGCTTGCAACTCAAACAACTGCACCAGTACTTTTCCTGTAGACAGACTGCACTTTGGTTTACAGCAAATATGCTTCACGCTTACTTCTTGTTTTATCATAAAAAATGTGACTCATTAGCTTGATCAGCACCAATTATGCCCACCATTGCTTGTTTCCATCACTGCAGATGTAAATAAAATGAAGTAGACACAGAATATCTTTCTATTACGAAAAAAAAATGACCTCATACATCCTCAAAAAATGGCCTCAGGGATACTCAAATATAGACAGACACAACTTGAGAATAACTGCTATGGCGCATGTCCAAGTCCTAGTATCATGCAAATAAAGACATCTGCACAATCTTACTATCTAGAGGTACTTACAAAACTGTTTCCCTTTGTTCTGTTCATCTAGAAATATTCCCCCTGTCTTCACTTAATTCTTTTGACTCTCATAACCAATAAAAATTTCTTAGAAGATTATACTCTTGTCATTCAGTTTTATTCAAAACCTGAAGCTATACTTCCACTCCTGGGTCATTTCAGGTTTCCCAGGGATAGATGGAAGTGCAGGTTGAGTCCTATAACAGTTATAGCCAGTCAACACTGTCCTACTGGTTCTATCAAGCATTTCATAATCTCTTGGGTGAAACAATGTAAATTATGGACCATTAAAGAATGTAGTACAGGTATGCCCTCTGCATAACTAGCAGCAGAGACGAGCTGCAGGGTTACATTGATGGTTTTTGAGCAAAATCTTGAGTAGAAGTTAATAAAAACAGAAAAATTGGTAACTTGCTCCAGTTAGTGCATTCTCATAAAATTTCTTTAAAACCAAATTAAGTTAATTGCCACTGATTTATCCATCACTTATTCAATATTCAATATGTACCTTGAATTGTACAAGGGAAAATGAATGGAAAAATTAATAATACCAGTTAACAATCCATTTGGAATCAATTTCTATGTTTGGAATCACCAGTTTCACAAAAAGACCATTTTCTCCAGTGTGTGTGTATTACGTACTCTGTACTCTGTAGTCTATTCCAGTTGTCTGTTTGTTGATCCTTGCACTAATCATAATCTGTTAACTACAGTAAACTATGAGTCTTGAAATCTGTGTGTCTTCTTCTTCATAAGCATTATTGTAGTTACACTTGTCCTTTTTATTAACATATGAATATTAAACTCAGGGCCATCAATTGGATCTGACTCATGGTAACCCTAGAGGCCAGAGTAGAACTGCCCCATAGAGCATCTGAGGAGCACCTGGTGGAGTATGAATATTAGAAGTATAATAGAAATTTCCAACAAAATAAAAAAATATGCTACTGTTGATTGAAACCATTATAAAGCTATAAATTAATGCTATTCTCCATTTATATATCTGTTCATTAATTTCTCCCAGCAGAGTTAATGATCTCAGTCTGTCTGTGTTATACACCAACCATCCTTTAGATTCATACTTTGGTATTTCATGTTTGCAAGCTTTTGTAAATTTTTTAAAATTTCATTTTGCAACTGTCTGGTGTTAGTATATACATGAACTACTGATTTCTGTATATTGTCCTTGTATCTGCAGACAACCATTATGGAATTCTTTTAATCTTCTTGCAATACAGATTTGTGTTTCCATTTAGGATTAGTATCCTCAGGCTGAAGAGCTTTCTTTAGCATTCTTTGTAGTGAGGCTGTTACAAATACATTCAGCTATTTGTTTCAAAATTTCTCTTCATTTCTGAAGAATAGTTTTGCTGAATATAGAACAGTATATTGACTTTTTCTTCCTTACTTTTAAAAGTATCATTTCACTGTTTTCTTGGTTCCATAAGGAAAAGTTTTGGAGTTGCTCCTACAAAAGAAATGCCCTCCCATCTAATTTTAAGATTTTTGTAATATATATTTACATTTAAATATTTGCCTCTGTTGTGCTTTGGTGGGAGCTTCTTTACATATAGCTTCTCAAAGCAAAAAAAAAAAAAAAAAACATGTGTTTACCTTGAGTGTATTCTAACTCACAGAAATGCTGAAGGACAGAACTTTTCCACAAGGTTCCAGAAGAATGGCTGGTGGATTCAAACTGCCGATTTTTTGGTTAGCAACCATAGTTCTTAACCACTGCACCACCAGGGAGTAGACTGCTTAACCAAACCGAAATTAAATCCGTAGCCACTGAGTTGATTGCAACTCATAGCAACCCTACAGGACTGAGCAGAACTGTCCCATAGAGTATTTAAGGAACTCCTGGCAGATCTGAACTGCTGACCCTTTGGTTAGAGGTTGTAGCACTTAGTTACTACACCATCAGGGTTTCCATAGCCTGTTTAGGCGATAATGAAGTTGATAAATCTGTAGGTGGCTGTCTTTCTTCAGATTCAAAAATGTATTGATATAATTTTTCAAATACTGCCTCTGGCTCCTGTCTCCTTCTGGGACTTGAATTACTGATTTTTTTTTTCCTGATCTACTATGGTTAATCTCTCCTACAATATATTTTGCATTTCTTTGTTTCACCTTCTGCTTCAGATTATACGTTTTCTCTTGAGCTGAACTGAGTTTACTCTTTTTGAACTTCTGCTGAGATCCATTTACCGTTAAACGTATCTAGGGACTTTTTAACGTCATACATTTCATATTTCAGTTAGGGGATGAGCATTTCATTTTATATATAATTAAAAGAGAGATTTCATGTTTAATTTCCCTATCTTTTCACCACTGTTTTTCCTTTTACCTTCTATTCCATTTAACCAAAAATGGTCATTTTTGAGTCTGCATTTGGCCATTCATGCTTCTGACTCTATTGTCTACTTTTTCTCTTACTAGTCATATCACCTCACCTTGTAAATTCTACTATCTTTGTATCAGTATTTATGGCAGACATGGCAAGTAAAAGCATTTTAAAAGAAAATTCTCGTTTGTTACACATATAGGCTGAGGAATTGAATCAGGTCTCAGTTGAAAGCTCAGTTAAATTGAGTACATCCTCTGTTTTCAATTGTTTAAAGAATGAGATATATTTTGTGGTTAGTTCATACCCTTTCTTCTAGTGAAACTTTCTCTTTCAAGCAACATAATAAGAAGTGGAGTCCTATTCTAAGTTCCCTAACTTACACCCCAGTCTCCCATATAACCATAAAGCTCAGCACATGCGTTGCGGGCAACAAAAAAGATGTCCCATTGATGTGCCTCTAAATTCCAATCTAACACTATTTAAAAAAAAAAAAAAAAGTCTACTGCTGTAAAGTTCATTCTGACTCATAGCAGCCCTGTGGGATGAAGTGGAACTGCACTATAGTGTTTTTAAGGAGCTCTTGGTAGATTCAAACTGTCAACCTTTCATTTAGCAGCCATAGCACTTAACCACTATGCCACTAAAGCTTCCAGAATCTAACACTATAGGAATATAGAAAGCTCCACTGATGTTTTTATTCTGCTAGTAGAGTCTTTCTCTCCATCTCAACCTCAATCATAATTGTGTACAAACCTGATATATTCTGCTACAGAAATAAAAAAGTAAAACAAAAAACTAAAAGCAGGGGTTTCTGTTCACCTAAGAAAGGTATGTCTAGTTTATAATAAATTCAAATAATTCTCTATGTTCTTGCAGTTCTCTGATGCTCTTTAAAAATATTTTTGTAGTTCAGTTGCTTGATCTTTTTCCCCCACAGTTTTCAGTGGGAGCAACAGCATGCTACCACTAATTTTTTTCAACTAAAGAGTGAAAATTTGTCTGGAAGTATTATCTCATTTTTTTTTCCATATGGGATTACCTCATCTAAACTTATGTTCAATTTTTTGACATTCATTGAAGTTTGGTCTTGCTGCATTCTAAATGCCTTAAATTATAATGATTTTACTCAAAACAGTAGCTAATTATGTTAAAATATCTATCAAATTGGTAAGTGATAAAATCGTCCTGTCAATTTAGTCAAAACAACAAACATGATGACTCTTTTAAGAAGAATTAGAGATAAAATATCTTATTAGAATATTGCCCACTTTCTCCAAATTTTGCAAATGTATGTTAGTAATTTTTTTTCTGTAGTGTTATATTTATTGTTAATTATATCAGTACTGGAATCCTGGTGGCACAGTGGTTAACAACCTGACTGCAAAGGTAGTAATTCAAATCTATCTCTGGGAAGTCATGTGAGGCAGTTCTGTTCTACCCTAGAAGGTTGCCATGAGTTGCAACTGACTCAAAAGCAATGACTTTCGGTGTTTTAGGTTTATATCATGACTAAGGAAAAGATTATCTGTGTCCAATACTTCTTAATAATGTCAGATATCAAAATTTGCTATAATAAAAATCCTGTCTTCAATTTTCTTATACTAATGAAAAAATCCTAAATATTGTTCTTTCTTATATACTTTGTTGTCGTTGTTAGGTGCTGTTGAGTCAGCTCCTACTCACAGTAACCCTATGAACAACAGAACGAAACACTGCCTCACCTTCCATCATGTCCACAATCCCTATTATGCTTAAGCCCACTGTTGAGGCCACTGTGTCAATCCATCTGGTCAAGGGTCTTCCTCTTTATCGCTTATCCTCCATGCTATCAACATGATGTCCTTCTCCAGGGACTGATTTTTCTTGACAATATGTCTAAACTATGTAAGATACAGTCTTTCCATCTTTGCTTTCAAGGAGCACTATGGTTGTACTTGATCCAAAACAGATCTGTTTGTTCTTTTGCTGGCCCATGGTACATTCAACATTCTTCTCCAGCACCACAATTCAAAGACCTCAATTCTTCTTCTGTCTTCTATGTTCACTGTCCAGCTTTCACACACATATGATGTGACTGAAAATATCATGGCTTGGGTCAGGGGCATTTTAGTCTTAAAAAATGCCAAGGCTATGAAACCAGATTTCCCCTTTCCTATTAAATATTTATTTACAAGAACAAAATGTGGGTATATGATTATTGAAGCAAAATAACCTTACAGTAAATTCTTGGGAGGTGTGGAGTCAAGATGGCAGACTAAACACGTCTCCCTAAATCCCTTTGGAAACCAAGACCTGAAATGATAATTAAATGGAGCCTTCCAGACACCTAGTGAACCTTAGGACACAGCATAAGGCTGTTAATTTGGACTTCATACCACTCAACAGAAAGCTTCCTCTCTTTTACTGACAACCACTCTTGGTGAGCACTGGCTTTCACAGACTTATAGTAACTCACCATTTTGACTTTTTTTCCTCTGTCCTGGCCAGCAGGCTGAGCTGGGATTTGATGGCAGCTCGTCTCAGATGCACTGCTGGTAGGATTGGCAGGTTAGACTGCCATATTTTGAGAGCCCGGCTTTGAACTCTGTGCTTCTTGGTGCCTTTGGCCTCTCTTTCCACCTCCACTACAGACTGGCCTGTGCTGGGGAGGGTGGAAAGCTTATGTGGGACACTATCTTATTCCACTGGGAGGTAGATACACCCATATGTAGGCCTCAGTGGGACCTAATTCCTAGGCTATGAGGCAGCTCCTGTCCAGAGGACAGCACTTTTTTGGTAGTAAAGTAGTTTTCTACACAGTGTCACCTATGTCTGGGGCTTGACAGCAGAGGCCAGCAGGGCAGCAGCCTTTCTATATTTTCACCTAGTTTATAACTTCTGAGATTAGATATAGAAGTGCTTACTTTGCCAGCTTGGAAGAAGGACCTGTACACCTAAAACCTGACAGACTTTCGAAGTTGTCAGATACCTTTTACCTTTCATTGTAAGACAGCCTACAGAAACAACTGTGGTCCATCCTCGCAGCATCTCTGACAGCCTCTACTGACTCACATGCTCCCCCAAAAGCAACAAACTCTGGATAAAATGTAACCAAGAAATCACCTATGGCTTCAGAAGGCCCCCCAAAGAAATAAACACAGAAATTACCACATGAAAAAACCTTTCTGAATACAAAAGAATCATATAGATAGCCCTCCTAGACCATTTACAAAATGCACCAGAGTAAAATGAAAAATTAAGCAAGGTGTTAGACCTGATGGAACACCAGTACTCTGAAATCCAACAGATCAAGAACAAAATCAAAGACATAGAAACTTCAATTCAAAGTCAAGAAAGGAGAATGGAACAAATTGAAAAGAGACTTTCTGACTTGGAAGACAGTGCTACTGACCCCAGCATCTATGAGGAGAAATCAGAAGAAAGAAACAAGAAAAATGAAGAAGCATTAAGAACCATGTGGGACTCTATTAAGATGAACAGCCTCTGATTAAGTGCAGTTCCGGAATAGGGAGAGAATCTGAGAACACAGGGAGTATTGCTGCTGACCTGCTGACAGAAAACCTCCCAGAAATCATTAAAGAAGAGAATATAGCTATCCATGATACATATCGAACATCACTCATATAGATCTCAAAAGAAAGAATCCAAGACATACTATAATCTAGTTTAACAAAATGAAACAGAAACTCTAAAAGGTAGCAAGACTCAAAGCAAAGCTGACATTCAGAGAACAACCCTGTAGGATTTGGTTAGATTTCTCAGCAGAAACAACACTGGCACAGAGACAGTGGCATGACACATTCAAAGCATGGAAGGAGAAGAGCTTCCAACCAACAATTACACATTCTGCAAAACTATCTTTCAAATATGAAAATGAAGTTAAGACATTTGCAGGTAAAAAGACACTCAGAGACTTCGTAAAAACCAAGACAAAGCTACAAGAAATACTGAAAGAATCCCTTGGCTTTGACTTAGAAGAACAAAACCACTAACCTTATATTTTAGAAGCAAATACAGGACAGATCATCCATAAACCTACTCAGTTAAGGAAGGCTCTAAACTCAATCAAAGCTATAATAGTGAAAGTAATGATCCAGTGATCATATCATGAAAACTATGATGTCATCATATTAAAAAGAGGGATGTACTACAGTCATTATAGTCCTTCCAGATGGAGAGGAAGTAGAGAACACTGGTAGTACTTAAAATTGGGTTTATATGTACTGTGTTAAGGGGAATAAAGGAGCGACATAAAGCACAACAAAGACGCAATATATCAAATCAAGAAACATAATACAGGAGTTCTCAACAACCACAAAACCAACCTTGAGAAAGGTGAAAAAGCCACTCAAAAGAACGTCTTAGAATAGATTAATATGAACAACAGAGAAAACATCAATATAAAAATAAACATACCACAATCACAGCACTAAACACATATCTATCAATAATTACTTTGAATACAAATGGATTAAACGCTCCAGTAAAGAGACATTGAGTGACATCTTGAATCAAAAGACACAACCCATCCATAAGTTGCCTACAAGAAACTCACCTTAGACTTAAATAAAGGAACAAACTGAAAATTAAAGGATGGAAAAAAATGTACCAAACTAGCAATGAACAAAGAAGAGCAGGTGTGGAAATTCTAACCTCAGATAAAATAGATTTTAATGTAAAAGCCACCATCATGGACAAGGATGAACAATATTTAATGCTGAAAGTATCAATACACAAGAAGGGCTTAACAATGTTAAATATTTATGCACCTAATATTAGAACACCTAAATACATAGAAGAAACATGGGCTACAATAAAAAATGAGATAGATCACTCCATAATAATAGTGGGAGACTTCAACACTCCACTCTCAATAGGGGACAAATTGTCTAGAAATAAGCTCGGTAAAGACATAAGAGACTTTATTGCCACAATTAACCAACTAGACCTCATCAACATATACAGAACTTTCTATCCATCAGCAGACAACTACACCTTCTTCTCCAGTGCACATGGAACATTCTCCATAATAGACCATGTGTTAGGACATACCACCCCACTGAATTAATGCAAAGCATCTTCTCAGATCTTAAAGCCATGAAAGTCTAAATCAATAGCAGAAAAACATAGATAAAAGTGGAACTCATGGAAACTGAACAACACCTTGCTCAAAAAGCCATAGGTTGTAGAATAAATCAAGGATGAAATGAAGAAACTTATGGATTCCTATGAGAATGAAAACACATCCTACCAGAACCTATGGGATACAGCCAAAGCAGTGCTCAGAGGTCAGTTTATCTCCATAAATGCACACATCTGGAAGGCAGAAAGAAGTGAAACCAAAGAACTAATCCTAAAGCTTGAACAAGTAGAGAGAGAACAACAGAAGAACACTTCAGGGACCCCAGAAGAAAACAGATCATAAAGATTACAGCAGAACTGAATGAATTAGAGAATAGAAGAACAATTGAAAAAATGGAAAAGACCAAACATTGGTTTTTTGGAAAGATCAACAAAATTGACAAACCACTGGCTAAACTTACTAAAGAAAAACAGGAAACAAATAATCTAAATAAGAAATGAAAGGGGAGTTCTCATAACAGATCCAACAGAAATCAAAAATATCATAACAGAATACCACGAAAGACTGTAACAAATTCGAAAACCCAGAGGAAATGGGCAAATTCCTTAATTCATACCACATATCAAAATGATCACAAGGTGAAGCAGAACTTAATAAACCTATTATAAAGGAAGAGATTGAAAAAGTCATCCAAAACCTACCAAGCAAAAAAGCCCAGGCCCAGATGGCTTCACTGCAGAATTCTACCAAACTTTTAGAGGACAGTTATCTCCAATACTACTGAGACTATTTCACAGTTAGAAGGGGATGGAATACTCCCAAATTCATTTTATGTAGCCAGCATAACCCTCATACCAAAGCTAAGGAAAGACTCAACCAAAAAGGAGAACTACAGACCGATACCACTCATGAACCTAGATGCAAAAATCTTCAAAAAAATTCTTGCCAATAGACTCTAACAACATATCCAAAAATCAATCCATCATGACCAAGTGGGATTCATACCAGGGATGCAAGGTTGGCTCAACATCAGAAAAACAGTTAATGTGATTAACCACATAAACAACACAAAAGAAAAGAATCACCTAATTTTATCTATTCATGCAGAAAAGGCATTTGATAAACTCTAACACCACTCATGCTAAAAACTCTCAGCAAAATAGCAATAGATGGCAAATTCCTCAATGCAATAAGGGCCATTTATACAAAGCCAACTGCCTACACCATCTTGAGCGGAGAAAGACTGAAACACTGTCCCTTGAGAACGGGAACTATACAAGGATGTCAACTCTCACGTCTGCTATTCAACATTGTGCTAGAAGTTCTAGCCAGAGCAATTAGACAAGACCAAGAACTACTGGACACATGCATCAGCAAAGAAAAAGTCAGAATCTCCCTATTTGCACATGATATGACTGGATATGCAGAGAATCCTAAAGAATCCATAAGTAAACTACACAAGTTGATGGAAGAGTTCAGCAAAGTCTTGGGATACAAGACAAACATAAGTAAATCAGTACGATTCTTTTATACCACCAATGAGATTATTAAGGATGAAATCATTAAATCAATATCATTTACTACAACCCCTAAGAAGATAAAGTACCTAGGAATAAATCTAATCAGAGAAATAACAGACCTTTACAAAGAGAACTACAAGCCCTTACCACAAGAAACTAAGAAAGACTTACATAAATAGAGACACCTACCCTGCTCATGGATAGGAAGACTTCATACTGTGAAACTGTCTATTTTATCCAAAGCCATTTATTTATATAACACAATCCCAACATAGCAAAAAGATGGAATTCCTGTGACATTTTTTAATGAGATGGAGAAACAAATCACCACCTTGTTTGGAAAGGGAAGAAGCCCCAGATAAGAAAAGCACTACTGAAGAAGAAAAACACACTTGGAGGCCTCTCACTATCCAACTTTAGAACCTATTACAATGCCACAGTAGTCAAAACAGCCTGGTACTGGTACAAAAAGAGACAGATAAATCAAGGGAACAGAATCGAGACCCCAGAGATGACATCATCTTCCTATCAACAGCTGATATTCAACAAAGGCCCTAAGACATTAAACTGAGTTAAAAACAATCTCTTCAACGAATGGTGCTGGCAAAATTGGATATCCATCTGCAATAAATTAAAACAAGACCCTATCTTATACCTTATACAAAAAGAAACTCAAACTAGATAAAAAATCTAAATATCAAATCTAAAACAACAAAGCTCATCCAAGAAAAAGTAGGAACAACTTAGTACACAATGTAGACAGACTTCAAAATCTGTCAAACAAATCACAAACAACAGAAGCAAAAATAGAGAAATGGGAACTACTAAGAATCAAACACTTTTACTCATCCAAAGACTTTATTAATAGAATTAAAAGGCCATATACAGAATGAGAAAACATATTTGAAACTATAGGTCAGACTGATGCCTGATCTCCATAATCTATAAGGTACTATAAAATATCAATAAGAAAAAGGTAAATCATCCAATTAAGTGATGAGCAAAGGCGATGGACAGACACTTCTCTAAACAGGAGATCCAGGCAGCCAAAACACACATACGGACACGCTCATGATTACTAGCTATTAAAGAAATTCAAATCAAAATGACCCTGAGATACCATCTCACTCCAACAAGATTGGTCATGTTCCAAAAAACGCAAAACAACAAATGCTGGAGTGGCTGTGGAGAAATTGGTACTCTCCTACACTGCTGGTGGGATTGCAAAATGGTGCAACCTCTTTGGAAAGCAATCAGGTGCTTCCTTAAAAAGCTGCATATAGATAAAGCATTTGACCCAGTAATTCCACCACTCAGAACATATCCTACAGAATCAATGCCATTCACACCAACTGATACACGCACACAAATGTTTGTTGCAGCATAGTCCACACAGCAAAAAGGTGGAATCAACCGAGATGTCCAACAACAGAGGGACTGATAGGTAAACTATCGTATATATACTCTATGGAATACTGTGCAATGATAAAGAACAATGATGATTTTAGGAAACATCTCACAACCTGGTTTCAATATTAGGACATTATGTTGAGTGAAAGTAGTCAGTGACAAAAGGACAAATATTGTATAGACCCCTACAACAACAACTTAAAAACAGACTCATGCATAGAAGAAAAGACTCTTTGATGGCTGCAAGGGTGGAGAGGGAGGCTAGGCGGTGGGGGGAGGGGTAGAGTTTAGATTAGATAGTTGATAGAAATATGGTTGGGTGAAATCTGTGACAGCACACATTAGAAAGATCAATATTTATACAGACTTCAACATAACATGATTACTCCCCTCATCTTAACCCAATATTGCAAGGACAGAATAGCTGCGGTGGGGGGCCAGGGCCCATGCTCTCGGGAGAAATAGAGGCCAATGGCACAATTAGTATTTTGCTAAGAGAGCCTTCTGTACCCCACATTAGTGAGTAGCATCTGGGGTCTTGCTGCCAAGCTGCATCTAAGGGTACAGCAAATGGTCCCAGCTCAGCAGGAATGGATGATCAGCAAGGACCAAAACAACATGGGCAAAAGAGAACTCAGAAGACAGAGAGATCCACATGAGTGGGTGCCTGCATTGACTTATGACTGGAAGAACCGGGTGATGCCCAGCCACCACCAGTGATAGCCGTGATAGAGCTCACAAAGTTGAGTCTCACTGGTAGCACAAGAATGAAAAGGGGTGCACCCTGAGGTCTCCACTAAAACACCACAATTGGTGGTCCAGGGGCCTTGGGGTTCCCCTGGGAGCATGGCTCATGGCTCCTGGCCCTGATGTTGCCTCTGTCCATAAATCATAGTGGAGGTCAACTCTTTGGACAGGAATGGACTGGACTTGGCGACACAGACTGACTATATCATGTGTGTACTTTATGGTTCTATGCATCCATAAGATGTCATCCTGCTGACCTCTTATTGGAGGTGGGGGATTGGGTAGAGAGGAGAGGAGAGGATATTGTTTATAGGATAAGACATATGTAGAGCAGAGAGGAAGACTGCGCTGTCCCTGCCAGGGAAAGCAGTGGGCACTGCATATAGGTGGGCACGGAAACTTATATGGGAATGTACATTTTCATTCAGTCATAATAAAAATTTTTTAAAAAGTACATTCTTGGAAGTTTACTGTTACTGCTGTTCAAAATGCAGATAGAGATCTCTAGATTCAGAGAATAACAGTACCAACTGACTCTACACTTTCACATAACTCATAAAGTCAAAAAAATCACAACTAAATCCAAACATAACCCGTAAGCTCAGCATCACTGGAAGACAGAGAACATTACAGTCTTCAAAGCAGAGAATACAAAATCCCTGAAAGTGAAGAGGACTTAAAGCAATTACTGAAAATCAAAGACCAAAGCCTTTAATCTCAACATGAAGAAAACAAAAATCCTCACAACTGGACCAATAAGCAACATATTGAAAAACAGAGAAAATACTAAAATTGTCAAGGATTTTATTTTACTTGGGTACACAATCAAAGCCTATGGAAGCAGCAGTCATGAAATTAAACAACATATTGCTTTAGGCAAACTTGTTGCAAAAAAACTTTTTAAAGCATTATAAAAAAGCAAATATGGCACTTTTAGGACTACGGTGCACTAAAAGCATAGTATTTTGTATTGCCTCATATGTACGCAAAAGCTGAATAATAAACAAGGAAGACTAAAGAAGAATTGATACCTTCGAATTATGGTGCTGGAAAAGAATACAGAATATATCATGGACTGTCCAAAGAACAAAGAAGTCTGTCTTGAAAGAAGTACATCCAGAATGCTCCTTAGAAGTGAGGATGGTGAAATTTTGTCTCACATATTTTAGACAGGTTAACAAGTGGGACCAGTCTCTGGCAAAGGATGTCATCATACTTGCTAAAGGAGAGGTTCAGTGAAAAAGAGGAATACTCTCAGTGAGGTAGACTGACACAGTGGCTACAACAATGGACTCAAACACAGCAATGATTGTGAGCATGGCACAGAACTGGACAATGTTTCTTTCTGTTATACATATGGTCACTGTAAGTTAAAACCAAACAAGAGAATGGTAAGTAGAACTCTTAAATAACTATTGTTCCTGGAAAGTACAAAATGTAGAGATAAGGGACTGAAATGATGTTGTGAAAGAAAATAAGGACATAATAGGAGAAAATTGTTTCCTGCCTAAAAAAAAAAAAGTAGCAAAGCACACCAACCATTCCATCTCCCCAGTACCAACACCACTATTCATAAACAAATTGAAGAAAAAGAAGCAAAAATGGCATGAGAAATATTCTTGAACTGAGAATCTGGTTCACAAAATAAGATTAGAAAAAAGTAGCTCACACCCATGCTAAACAACTGCTAAAAAACAAAATAATTCTACTGTGAAAACTATATTCTCAACACCAAACATGAAATGGAAAGAAATAATGTAACACTCCAAACTGAATTAAGTGTCCCAAAAAATGCATTAAACCAAACAAAACCTGTTGCCTTCCAGTGGATTCTTACTGATAACAACCAATCATTTAGAGCAAAATGGAACTGCCTCATAGTTTCCAAGGAGTGTCTGGTGGACTTGAACTGCAGACCTTTTGGTCAACAGCCATAGCAGGGCATAAAAAGCACTATGAAACAGAAACACAAAGCTAGTACCAGAAATGGAAAAAACTCAAAAAGATGAGAAAATTGATTGGCTTTAGGAAGGAATCAGAAGAAAAAAATCTCTTATTAGAAATGAAGAGTAAAGAAAATGATTCTCAAGAAAAAATGTATACAAATTGTCTTAGGCTGGGTTTTCTAGGGAAGAAAAACCGGTAACACATACAAGTACAAGGAAAGATTTATAATATATAGATAGATAGATAGATATAGAAATGGGAAACAGCTCACGCAATCACAGAAGCTGAATGTCCCAAGTTCTGGAGCAAGCCTCACGTGGCCACGGAAACTGAGGAACCCAAAGTCAGCAGGTCAGAGACCAGAGTTCTAGATCACCGGTTGTGTAGGTCAGTGGGTCCCAAGCTGGTGGTGAGACAAAGTGGCAGAGGCTGGCAAACCCAGGATCGCCAGGTCAGGGAGCAGGACTCTCAAGTGCCGACTGTAAGGCCTGATGAATCCACAGCTGCTAGTTCAAGCCCAGGAGCCAGATGCCAGAAGAAGAGAGCAGGAGCTCCTGGCTACATGAACAGACCATCAGTAGTAGTGGAAGTTCGAGAGATGAGAGAGCTGAGGGACGGGAAGCCACCACAAACCCCTTCCTGCCACTTAATACAGCAGCCAAATATGGAGTAGCCAAGTTGACATAATCCTGACCACCACAGTCCACCCCTTGTCAACTTGGCATCTGCACACATCTCACCTTACCATCCACAGTCTCTGAAAGGGTACAGTTACAAAGTCATACTTACGTCTAACATGATATAACTAACACATGTACAACTGAAAATGCATTAGCCCATTTACATCTCATGTTTCATAAGTAAACAAAATATCCAATACACACATACAAAGCAGGAATACTCATAACAATCACAGTCCTCGTTTCTGAAACTGATTGTGTGGCCTTGACTGATATTTAGAACTACTCTCTTCTACAACCCATTCTGTATTCCCTTTGCCCTCAGTGAGCAGCTCAGCTGGGCATGGTTCCTTGCCTGGGTAGGTGACCCAAACATTCATTCATGAAGGGTCTGGGCTATCTATTATCACTCATTTTGGAGTTGGGTTGCTATAGTTTTCCGTTGACCTTAATCACAGGACATGGTAGTAGTAGGAGGCGTCCTAAGGGATCTCCTGCATTCCAAACATAGTCTTCTTTACCTCCATTATGTAATGTCAATCCAATTTCATCTTCATAGTCAGGATCAATCACATCAGCCAGTATTCTATCTCCCTTCTCTGTTGATCCACAGGTACAAGGAGCCCAGAATGGCCTGGTGGCCATTTTAGCTTCCAGTTCAGTGGAATAGTTGATGTGTCTCCAGGTGGCAGCATTCCTCCCTTCAGAACTAAGACATTTAACCCTGCAGAGCATAAGGTCATGGGAAGCAAAAATCTCACAAGTGGGTCACTAGAGGTAACAGTGGGTGGTGCCACTCCCATTTTCACCCCTTGATTTCTGGAACCATGAATCCTGGTTATAGGAGAAACAGTACCATATATTGGATGCTGCTTTAGAGCATACACAGCCTCCTGGAGAACACTTCCCCGACCCTGAAAGGTATTGCCACCTAGCTGGCAGCATAATTGTGTCTTCCGGAGGCCATTCCATTGTTCTATCAATCCAGCTGCTTCAGGATGATGGGAAACATGGTAAGACCAGTGAATTCCGTGAGCATGGGCCCACTGCTGCACTTCATTTGCTGTGAAGTGAGTCCCTTCCCTTGATCAGAAGCAATGCTGTGTGGGATTCCATGATGGTGGATGAGGCATTCCGTAAGTCCACGGATGGTGGTTTTGGCAGAAGCATGTTGTTCTGGGTAGGCAAATCCATATCCAGAGTAAGTATCTATTCCAGCAGAGACCCCAACTGAGTCCTCGATACGGCACTATTCCTAGAGGTGATCAGCTGGCAACCTGGTGGCAAGTTGATTATACGTACATTTTCACTTAGTCATATTAAATAAAAAATAAATTAAAGAAAGTAATAATAATGGTCACTGTAAAAATGAAGGAAAATCACCATGATAATGAAAATTATGCAAAGAAAGGAATATGAAAGGTCAGAGAGAAAATGTTTGAATTGGAAGATAAGTACAAGACATCCAAGAAGAAAATTAAAACAATGAAAAACTATTTCAACAGTTACAACTATAATCAAAGAAAATGTTCCAGAAATAAAAACAGAACTGATTCCACATATTAAAATGGCCCACCATTTCAATTTAGCCAGGGTGAAGGAAAAAAAAGTCCTCATATTCCTCAGGCAAAGAGATGAAACAATTTACAAAGGAAAAAGAATTAGAATATCGTCAGACTTCTCAAAAAAAAAACAAAAAAAAAACTGTCAAGAAAGTTAAAGAATAAAACTACAAGCCAAGGATATTATATTCAATTTTTTTCAAATATCAAGGCTATAAAAAAGCATATTTGAATGTGCAAAGACTCAGAATACTGTACACATTTGCTCTCCCTAAGAAATCTATTAAAGGACTAGCTTCATCTAACCAAGAGAAAACAGAAAAAAACTGCAAAAGACAAGATGGTAAGCATTCTATAAGTCTGCTTTTAGAGTTAAGACTAAAACAAAAGTGAAACCACAGTTATAAAATGCATGGATTATGATTTCTGATACAGTGTAAGTAAAAACCTAAAAAGAGAAAGGAAAGAAAAGGGAAAACTACAGTAAGAAACTTATTACTGTTCTGATAATTAGTGTCAAAAGATAAAATTTACATTGACTTATATTGTTGGAACCCTAGTGGTGTAGTGGTTAAGAGCTACAGCTGCTAACCAGAGGGTCACTAGTTCTAATCCACCAGGTACTCCTTTGGAAGTCCTGTGGGGCAGTTCCAATCTGTCCTTTAGGTCTGTTATGAATCAGAATCAACTCAACAGCAATGGGCTTAAGTGTATTTTTTACCATACTGTAAATGTTAGATTATAAAAAGAAATATAAGCACTGTTAATACATAAGTAAATACTAGAATGAAATTGAAATCTTTCTAAATACTGAAAGAAACTGGAAGAAAACAGAGAAAAAACACACTGCAAATATGCATGAATAGCACAAATACACAATATGCACAATAATATGTAACACATGTGACATATATAAACAACACAATATTGTTGGTAGTTTGAATCTATCAGGCTTTTCTTGGAAACTCTACAGGGCAGTTCTACTCTGTCCTATAGTGTTACTATAGTTGGAACTGACTAGATGGCAGTGGTTTTTATACTGTACAATGTTACATTCATAATAGGTAATGCATAAAACATACAATAATATGACATGCATAACATAAATTTAAAATAAAACACCCAGCAATTACCACAGAATATATGATCAAATTGAAATAAAACACCAGAATCACATCAATAAATGTAAATGGGCTTATCTTCCCTATTGAAAGGAAAAAATATTTTCAAGTTGCTCTTAAATAAAACCTAATTAATTCTATACTATGTACAAAGGCACAAAATGTGGTGATTCAAAGAGTTAAAAATACACAGATAGATGAAAATTTACCAAACAAATTGAAATCATAAAAAACACAAAAATTGTGACTCTGGTAGTCAAATAAAAATTAAATGAAAAAGTATTCAGTGAGAAAGGGATATTTTGTGGGAAAAGCCATATTTTATAATGAAGAAATAAGACCTATGAACATCTAGGCACCAAATAACAGTCACCACCTACAATAATAACAAAACCACATGGTTGTAAATACATAGACAGAGTCTCACTAATAGCAGTATACCTTTCCAAAAGAACATATAAGTAAAATTCTGCTAAAGAGACATCTCCTGAATCTGTTTATGAGGCTATATCTGACAGACACTAACTGAAGAATAGTCTATAATTAAATGGGGTGGGGGGAGCCTACTTTCTTCAAAATGCCAATGCCATAAAAGCCCAAGAAAGGCTATAGAAATATAGAAATATTCCAAATTAAAGGAGTATAAAAAGTATCTGCATTAACTGGAGTCATAATGCATGCAAATACATATATTTTGAGAGACAGAATGAAAGACAGACCACAAAAGGATAGATCAAACTGAGTTAAGACTGTGTGGGTGTTATTTGTAATATTCTTAGAGAAAGAACGTAACACTAGGTTAATCTAGGTAAAATGTCTATAGGTGTTGCTTACTTTTAATATTCTTTTTGAAACTTTTCTGTAAGTTTGAAATATTTACTAATAAAAATTTCAAAAACACACATAATCTAAGGAGAAGAAATTGTTTTGCAAAATTTACCCACTTGGGAAAATAGTAAGAGGTGTTAGCTCATAATATTTGACATCTTTTTGGATCTCAGTATAAATCAGTCTCACATTTACAGGTAACAAAATTTTATGTCGCCAGCATTTCAATGTGCCTACAAATCTGCTATCCACCTATCCAGCCAGTTGTGTTTCCCTGGAGGCTGACTCTCATGGGTTGCATCAACGGGATTTTCATGATTTTAATTTAAAAATATCAGATGAGTTGCTATTTAATCAATTCCCACACACAGCAACACCATGTATGTCAAAATAGAAGAGTGTTCCATGAGGTTATCAATGGCTGATTTTTCAGAAGTAGATCACCAGGCCTTTTTTCAGACTCTTGGTTTTAGCCAGTGAGAAATTCAAGCAGGGTCGGAGGTGTAGGAGTGTTCAGTCAAGCTACCTTCCTTACAGGTCCAGCAGGCTGGAGTACTTTTATTCTTCCACCAAAGTTTTTGAATGGACCCCTTCTACATATGCAGCTACACTTAAAACTGCACCTCTCTCCCCAACCCTCCACCCCACCCCACCCCACCCCCCAAAAAACCTAAACTCACTATCATTGAGCCAATTCTGACTCAGACAGTGCAGAACTGCTCCACAGAGTTTCCAAGGATCATCTGGCAGACTCGAACTGACGACCTTTTGGTTGGCAGATGTAGCACTTAACGGCTATTCCACTAGGATTTCAGCTACCCATGAAAGTGGTCCCTCGCCTTGCCTAGCGGATACAACAGTTCCCTTGCGCTTCCAGCTCCACCAAACCAAGCTTCGCTATCACTCATTGGTTTCCTTTAGCCCTGCTCACACCTGTCTAAATATTCCCTTTATTACACCTTTCTCAATCAGGGATTTTACCTGACACGTTCATGGCAAAAAAAAAAAAAAAAAAAAAAAAAGGATGAAAAATGTATATGAATACTAAAAGTACTTTGAAAGCCATATGCATTACAAAAAATGCAATATTAGAAGCATCTTTGTGAATAACTATGGAAAACATCATTTTGAAATATCTACACGGGCCACTTGGCAGATAAAAAATGTATGAAACTAACAAATTGTATTAAAATAGCATCACACATATTCTCAAAAGACTTCTGCAGAGTAGCTTAACATAATGGTGCTTAGACAGTTTGAGGGGAATGAAATATTTATATACGGATGGAAACCAAAAGTGATGCCTGAAAAAAAAAAAAAAAACCCTGAAGTCCATGCCACTGCGGCATGTATCTACCTATTGTAAATTATTACCACAATGACTTTTATTACCCTCCTTGTACCCCTGGTAAAATGTCTAAAGATCATTCAACAGAAAGAAAGATTATAAAATAGCTGAAAATACTTAAATACACAAATATAACTTCTTTTTCCCAATTTTTTCTTTAACTTTTCTCCATTTTTCTCAAAATTTTCCATTCATGTTGTACAGCTAAAGTCATCTGAATTTCACCATTAAATTTTGATATCAGCAGTTAAGGTGAAGTAGGTCAAGCTTTTTTTTTTTTTTCTTCCATTCAATTTATGGTTATTGCTTCTTTCTAGTTGTTCTGGCTTAACATCTTGGAGTCACTCTTTTCCCCTATTGTTTCTCACAACGCATATCCTATCTATTAGAAAAAGCAATTGGCTATTGGCTTTACCTTCAAGTTACAGAATCCCATCCCTTTTCACTTCCTCCCCTGCTCTACCCTCCTCAGAACCAGCCTGAATTGCTATAGCAGCCTCCTAACTGAAATTATTGCTTCTACTTCGCCTCTTCTAAAGACTGAACACAATAGCCAGAATAATCTTTTTCAAAAGTAAAATAGACTATGGAATTCTTCTCCTAAAAACCCTGCAGTAATTCCTTTTTTCACTCCAAGTCCAAAGTCTGTGATACTTTGAAGGAGGCCTGGTAGCAGCACAGTCCTTAAGAGCTCAGCTGCTAATTCAAAGGTCACTGGTTCTAACCCACTAGACGCTCCTTAGAAACACAATGGGTCTATTCTATGCTGTTCTGTAGGGTTACTAAGAGTTGGAATCTACTTGACAGCTATAGGTTTTAATACCAAAACCAAACCTGTTGTCACTGCATTGATTTCAACTCACAGTGACCATACAGAACTAAGTAGAAATGCACCATAGGGTTTCTTCCCAAGGAGTGCCTCAGTTAGCACCCATAGCTCTCAACCACTATGGCACCAGGGTTTCTCTACGTCTACCTCATTATCTACTAAAGTACCAAGGGATCCCTCTCTTCAGCATGAACTGGTCTTTCTGAAACTCCACAAACACAGCAAGCCAGTGACTTTAGGGACTTACACTGGCTGTTCCCTTGGCCTAGAATGCACAACTTCCAGATATCCACATGACAAGCTTTGCACATTTGTCCAAATGTCTCCTTTTCAATGAAGACTTCCTAGACACCTACTAAATGTTGTAAAATTTCCCTATTCCCATTACTTCCTATCTTCCTTCTCTGTTCTACTTTTTCTTTGTCCAGAAAAAGGTCATTGCCTTATAACCTATAGAATTTCTACAGTACATTTATAGTTTACAGTCTGTGTCTTCAGTGTAATGACACACAAAACACAGTTGTTCAATAGTTCAGTAAATGTTTATTCTGAGTGGTTCAAATAAAAAAATTAATACATATGTACTGAGTGTGCACAGAATTTATAAGTAATCAAAAAGTACACTTTTTCCTAAACACTTAGTCACAAACTCTGTCACATTAAAATCATGACAACAGTCACAAACAAAAATAATTTCTAATTTTTGAATAAACTCTATTCACATATTTTTACATATTCACACATTTCAAACATATTTCTAAAAGTAGCTTATTCATTTTTTAGGAAACATTTTAAATCCATCTTCCTGCAAAAGACATCTCCTGTCTTGATATAAAGCAACAGTTGGATTATGTGGTGCTACTTCTGTTTATTTCAGCACGCACTGCACCCATTTGACTGTGATTATCTATTAATGTATGTCCATTCCACTAAGATTATGAACTTTTCTAGGATGAGATTTTATTCTTCTGTGTTTCACTGGAACTTAACATAATTAGTACTGAATAAATACTCACTGAACAAATAGAAAAAGAAAAAAAAAGACCTACAGAATCTACCAGCCCATTTTTTTCACAATCTCCTGCCAACTTACAATTGTCTCAAAATAAAAAATTTTTAAAATAAGACAGGATTGGTATCTTTGGTTGCAGGTAGCAAGGTATAAAAGATGGTCATTGTAAAAGATCTTGAGTCATGAAAATTCAAACTAAAACTAAAATAAAAGAGTTTGCATTATACCCCTCAGGTTTTCTGACGTGAATAGTTTCCTACAAGTTAGCAATAAACTATTTTCAAATGTCATATATTTTAACATTTTTATTGTGTTAGTCCTCTTTACTATTTGTTGTTGCTGTTGCTATTGTTGCTAATTGTCATCAAGTCAATTTTAACTCATAGCAACCCCACACGATAGAGAAGTGCTGCCCCACTGGGTTTTCTTGGCTGTAATCCTTATGAAGTGCCACTGTCAGGTCTCACTCCTGCAGGATAGCTAACTAGGTTTGAATGCTATCCTTTGGGTTAACAGCTGAGCACTTAAACAACTGAGACACCAGTACTCCTTTCATCAGCCTTACAATACCATGTACACTGTACTACAGTTTTTAATAAGGTCAATGTACCTAGGTCACAGGGTTTTAAGCAGAACCACATTTAAGAGCTTAACTAAAATTTGAGTAATTGTTACCATAAGTATCAGCGGTAAGTTTGGTTTCAAATTCCCTTTTACTTAATGATGGTCCCACCATCAGTAACTGAATACAGTAAGAAGACTGAAAATTAATTTAAACACAAAAACCAGAAACCCAGGTTTTTTTCTTACTATCTAAGAACAAATTAGCTGGCTAAGAACTAAAAAATAAAGCACTTGATCTATGTATCTTAAGCTTTCTGCACAGATAAATTGATCAGTCTATGTACTAACTATATCCTAGGATAGGATGATCAACATTTTTTCCTTAGATTAAAAATATAAGAATGATATCACAACATTTCTTTCATAAGATGAACTTAGTTCTATAGTAATATTTAAATTATTATCAAAGACAAACCACCACTATAGTTAATGCTGACTCATAGCACCCCCATAGGATAGAGCAGAACTGCTCCATAGAATTTCCAAGGAACATCTGGCAGATTTGAACTGCCAAACTGCATTAGGAAAATTTGCTGCAAAGGACACCGTTAAAGTATTGAAAAGTAAAGACGTCACCTTGAAGACTAAAGTGTGTCTGACCCAAGCCATGGTATCTTCAACCCATCACATGCGTGTGAAAACTGGACACTGAACATGGAAGACAGAAGAACTGATGCCTTTGAACTGTGGAGCTGGAGAAGAATATTGAATGTACCACGGAATGCCAAAAAAAAACAAACATCTGTTCCAGAAGTACAACTAGAGTGCTCCTTGGAAGCAGACAGCAAACTGTGTCTTACATACTTTGTACATTCTGTCAGGAAGGATCAGTCACTGGAGAAGGACATAATGCTTGGTAGAGTGGAGGGTCAGTGTAAAAGAGGAAGACCCTCGAGTAGATGGATTGACGCAGTGGCCACAATGGGCATAAGCATAAAAACAATTGTGGACATGGTACAAGACTGGGCAGTGTTTTGTACTGTTGTGCACAGGGTCTCTATGAGTTGGAACCAACTCAACGGCAACTAATAACAACAACAACCTTTTGATTAAGCAGACATATGATTATGCCCCCGAGTTGCCTAAATTATTATACTCAAATAAAATGCACTGTCAACTTGGGAATTTTTTACAAATTGGAGGACATATTTGTAGAATATCAAACTCAGCATAGGCATACTGACTTTTGACTGATGCTTTCCAATTATCTTGTATTCAGAAAATTAACCCATTATTTTTTCTTTTCAATTTCATTTGTAAAAACAAAAACACTTCAGTCAATAAAACAAAGTCAGCTGAACACATTTCTCTTACCTAATAAAATTATTATTATAGGGAGTCAGTAATTCTGATATGAATAAAAGCCTATCAGAGACAGAGATAAGACTTCTTATTAATTTATTTAGCAATAAAATTTAGATTTCAATTCACTTCCACTGGCTGAGAGAAAAGCTAAGACTTGACCCAGGAGACAGATACATTATGTGCTGAAGTTGGGAATGGCCACTCCATCATACCCTACTGTCTTCATTCTGCTTAGATGAGGAGCCTCTTAGAGCTCTACTTCAGAATACTATATTCCTAATGAGAGTGAATCTGAAACTATGGAAAGAAAGCATACAATTTACCAAGCGTGTCTATGAATACAGACACTATCTTACTTTTGTGCTGTCTTTGTAGCTGGTTTCTTATTTTTAAAGAAGCAAACCTCCACTAATGTAGCCAGACTATTCTAACCCCAAGGAACATCATTCCTCCTCCTATCCAAAAGGCTTCTCCCCTAAAACTGCAGCTTTAGGAGACTTCCTCCAGTTAGTTACTTTCTCTCTTATAGAAAAAACTCAGTGAAAGCTTGTAACTATGTGCTTATTTCTGTTTTAATTTTTACATAGCAGTTTTATCTCTGAAAAAGCACACATGCTGCAGATGAGGAAATACGTTTAAACTGCTGTGAAAGCTGTGGTCAGATAACGAATATCGTGTGACTAAGAGACTGGTCACACTCTCATTTTAAAGAAAAGCAGTTCATTTATTTCAAACTACACAAAGTTGTAATTTTATGAGCAATACCAGCATTTCAATTAAAATAAAACAAAAAGAGGTACATCACAGAAAACATGGATCAAGAGGAAAAACTGCTATGTATAAACATCCAAGATATTATTCCACTTTCTCATGAGATTTACTATTTCAAAGTGATAATTGTATATATATAAGGTACTGAAATAATACACACATATATATGATGGCACTTGGCTGGCATACATATATGATATATACATACATATAATAATGTATATTATATATATTCATGTATATCAATAGTATACACATAAATAATGCTACATCTGCTAACCGAAAGGCTAGCAGTTCAAATCTGCCAGGTGCTCCTTGGAAACTCTACGGGGTAGATCTACTTTGACCTCTAGGGTCTCTATAGGTTGGACTCTACTTGACAGCAGTGGGTTTCTATACACAATAATACGCGCATACATGCCCCCGCCACCCCACACACATACCCAAAATTCACCACTATCAAGTCAATTCTGACTCATGGTGACCCTACAGGACAGAGTAGAACTGACGCAGAGTTTCCAAGGAGCACATGGCAGAGTCCAATGACAGATCTTTTTGTTAACAGATGTAGCACTTAACCACTAGACTACCAGAGTTTCCATATACTTATATATATGAAAAAGTCCTACTTATGAGGAAAGTAATGAGTAGAGAAGTAATTATGTTGGGTTTAGTTAATCAGAGAGCCATGTAACTCTGTCTATAGAGAGTAGTTTGTCATACACATACCCTGGATGTGTATGACACTCTATACCGAAAGGTTATAGAGGTTCCAGTCCACCCAGAAGTGCTGCCAAAGAAATGCTTGCCAATCCACTTCTGAGAGATAAACCACTGAAAACCCTACAGAGCACAGTTCTGCTCTGATACATATGGGGTCACTGTGAGATGGAATTAATTCAGTAGCAACTGGTGGTGGTAGTGGTGGTAGTGGTGGATACAGAGTTACAATAGGAATTATTTCACTTTGAACAGAATTATGTTCCAGTATAATGTTTTACATAATATAATTTGACACTGAACATGTCATGTGTTGTCGTTGTTGTTAGGTGCCATTGAGTTGGTTCTGACTCACAGCAACCCTATGAACAACAGAACGAAACACTGCCCAGTCCTGTGCTATGCCCACAATTGTTTTCATGCTTTAAGCTCATTATTGCAACCACTGTGTCAATCCATCTCCTTGAGGGTCTTTCTCTGTTTTGTCGACCCTCTACTTTATCAAGCATGTCATGTAGACCACTGAAATCACACAAGACATTTAAAGTCCACTTTAAGGTGTGTTCATAATTTTGAATTTCTTAAGTATTTTATAGTGGATGTAGTTTCCACTTCATAAAGCTTCCTTTGACAAAATTTGTACAAAATAATGTTGTTGTCAACTTGATTGATTTCATTTTTTTTCCATCTGCAAAGAAGTTGTTCTCTTAGCTACCTGGATGTATTCCTGAAAGCATTTTTATGATGGCAAATATAAAGCACCTTTGCTGCATTCTGCCAATAAGAAAGTCAATAAATAAAGAGGGTAACAAATTTTATTAATATAGGAAAAGATAATTTTTGAGAGATTATTCACACACCTAAAGGTATGATTTGTACCTTGAATTTTAAAAATGAAAATAAATATTCTTTTTGTGTTTAATATGGGTGTCTTAATATATGAAATATTTTATGGATAAATATCTTGACTATAGTAAGTATTCAATGGTAAATAACTTTTATGTAAAAATGATGCTTCTTTTATCATCCTGTCTTTGTTCTTCATACAGATAATAGCAGAGGCAGAGAAAGTCACTTTAAAGCATGAAAAAAAGAAAAGAAAAAGCATCTTTTGAAATCCCCAACACATTTGATCAGAAAGCCTTCTGGAAAAAAAAAGGAAAAATACCATAAAAAACATTCTGAAGAGAAAAAATATAAGAAAGAAACAGAGCTTGTATCACAAAAATGAAACAATCATGTATCTTTAAAAAAAAAAGTCCTATTAGCATAACATAGATTAAAAAATTAAAATACTATGAGTAATATATTTGTAAATAAAGTTCCATGCAAAAACAATACATTTTATTCATAAGCAGAGGGTAAAAGCAGCAAAGAAGAAAGATGTTTTGAGTGCAAGATAAAGGGAAAATAAATAAATCAGAGTTCCTCAGGCAGGAGAGTGATAAAAAGAGAAAGAAAAGTGTCAAGAACCTCAGTGTGTATTTGCAGGTATAATAACAGAAAGACGTACCCCGTCTATTAAAGGCATTCATCAACACCGAGAATATAGGAGGGCAGATGGAGAAGTCAGAACAAGAAACAAAGAAGGACATTTAGCTATCAAGATGTATTCACTTTGCAAAGGACTCTGGGCTTTCATCCATGGTAAGCTCAAATTCACACTATATATTTCTTTAGACCCTACACATTTAGAGATGCCTTAAAATCCAAGCCGCAAAGCCACAAATTATCTAAATCCCTTTACAAATGTTCTAACAGTTATAAATATCCATCCCAGTGTTTAACAAATGACCTAACGTAAGAAAGAGCTCAATATTAGAATCAGTACCTGTCTCAGGGAGGCAGTGTAAAAAAATGGTAACAATCAGCTACTTTATCAAGTACTGCATGTGCCAAAGAGGCCAGGTGGCACAGTGGTAACGAGCTCTGCTGCTAACTAAGAGGTCAGCAGTTGGAATCCACCAGTCACTCCACAGGAGAAAGACATGGCAGTCTTCTTCCATTAAGAGTTACAGACCCAGAAACTTTATAAGGCAGTTCTACGATGTCCCATAGGCTATGAGCAGGAATCAACATGACAGAAATGAGTTTAGGTTTCAACATGTGCCAAATGGCTATTTTCATACATTATTTTGCAATGCCCCTGTGAGATAAGACTACTATTTCAGGTATTTTGATAATGGTGTGCACAGACATTAAATATTAAGTTGCTCAAAGTTACACGTCCTGTAATTGGGTAGGAGGAGATGGGTTTAACATCAGCAAACTCATAAGGTGGATCTCTTAATTATTAAAATTCTCGAGTTAAAGGGTCGATCTAGCAAATACCTAGTTATTCAAGCACAGACAAATTACCTTTAACATTTCCAGATACGCTTCCCCCTTACGGTAAAATCTTCTCCAAGTGTTTGTCACAATAGCAGAATCATTTATGCTTTACATAAAAACAACTAAAAACAAGCGTCATTACTGAGCAATTCAGCCTGAAGTAATATAACGCTGTGAAGGAGATCTTTTCTCTTTTTTAAAAAAGAAAATTTCCTGTTTTTCTTCATATGTATTCACATGCATTTGACTGAGAAGATGTGAAAGAATGATATACTCTCAGTGAACTTTTTCTGTAAGTGTGATTAAAGAAGCCACAAGGCACTTTACTCCTTGTTTCATCAATAAGAAAGCCACAAAGTCTATGAGAAATTGTGCCATTTTGATCAGCTAAGAGCAGGGTATTTCCTAGGCTCCTCCAATTAGAGTTTTTTTGGCCTCTGACACTTCACCTCAAACCAGAAATAACTACCCTTCTGCATTATCTTCCCCACTCAGGTGTGTTAGCAGGGGCAGAGATGTCGTAGTGGGATACAGCATCAGCCATGCCAACCACAGGTCTTACCAACAGTCTTTTATTTAACCTGGTGTTTCACTTAGCATTAATTCATAAAATTTTGATTCCAAGATAGCTGAGGTGGGATCTATTTCCCATTAAATACGAAGAAAGTTCTTTTTCAATTTTTGAATAAAATTCAGTCTTTATGGTATACAGTTCTATGACTTCTAAAAACATATACAGTTGTGAAACCACCACCACAATCAAGATATAAAATGTTCTGTCATCCCCCAAGATTCCCCTGT
The DNA here is from genome assembly GCA_028571685.1 of Heterohyrax brucei. Taxonomy (NCBI): domain Eukaryota; kingdom Metazoa; phylum Chordata; class Mammalia; order Hyracoidea; family Procaviidae; genus Heterohyrax; species Heterohyrax brucei. The sequence goes on along the minus strand of CM053146.1, from coordinate 57,833,477 downwards.
ACTCCCCTGTAGAAAATTTGAGCCTTTAATCTATCCTCTGACAACCATCCGTTCTCTGTCTCTATAGCTATGCTTTGCTAAAAATGGCACATAAACACAATTATAGCATTTGTAGCCCTTTAAGGAGCTTTTATGAATTCTGGATAAAAGATCCTTATCAGATACATGATTTACCGTAATTTTATCCATATTGGTTGCTTGTACTTCCTTTCTCATAACATTGTTTTTAGAAGAGTAGATGTTTTTAATTTGATTGCCAAATCTATCAGTAATTTTATTTCGCAAACTGTTCTTTGGTGTTTTATCTAATAAATCTTTGCCTTAAGCAACATTACAAAAATTTCCTGTTTTCTTCTAGACTTTTTGTAGTTTTAGTTTTTTTACATAAACCATATATGATCGATTTTTCCAATTTATATAAGAAAAATTATACTGAAACAAAAGACCTTTAAAACATGATAAAGAACCAGTATATGAAAATAAATAGATGATCATTCTTAAAATAATTAAAACCTCCCATCTTTCTATTCCATTTAATTATAAAACATGGGGAAAAAAATTGGGGGGGGCCTATTTAGCTGTTACTGGCATCTTCACTCCCATACAGATTATAGAAGGCCAGGAGTCTCTTCCTAAAATCCTTTCAGAAGTGGGTAAGGTAGTAATTTGTGATGGCAAAATTCTCTTTTTCTAAATCTACTGAGGAGGGACATCAGGATAAAATTCTACCCACAAACCTTGTCCACATAGGTCTTCTCCTTTGTGTGTCTTTTGGGGGTAAAATGTCGTATAACTTACTGCCAAAGCATCACACGTTCTTTTTTTTTATTTTTATTCTTTTTTTTTTATTTAATATGACTGAGTGAAAATGTACATTCCCATATAAATTTACATGCCCACCTATACGCAGCTTCCACTGCTCTCCCTGTCCAGTGACAGCACACTATTTCTCTCTGCTCCATACATGTCTCATCCTCCCAACAGCCTCCTTTCCGCTCCTCTCCACCCACTCTCCTTCCTCCAGCCAGAGGGCAGCAGGATGATATCCTATAGACGCATAGGACTATAAAGTACATCCAATATATGGTCACTCTACATCACACATACTTAACAGCCACATGAAGTTTCTCCCGAAGAAGCTATTTTCTAATGTGCAATAAAGTGTACATTTTTCCAAAATCCTTGCCCATTCTGGAAACTCTGGTAGCATAGTGGGTTGAGTGCTACAAGAGCTAACCAAAAGGCTGGCAGTTCAAATCTGCCAGGTGCTCCCTGGAAACTCTATGGGGCAGTTCTACTCTGACCTCTAGGGTCTCTACGTGTTGGACCCAACTTGGCAGCAGCGGGTTTGGTTTTTTGTTGTTTTTGCTCATCTAGAGTTTCTTCTCTGTGACCTTTGTTGAGGGGTGACTCACTGACAAGTTCCTGTGATCTGTTTTTAAGTTAACATTTGTATATGGTATGAAATATGAAGTTTAGTTTTTTCTGCATACAGGGGTCTAATTGTTCTAACATCATCTGTTGAAATGGCTATCCATTGCCTGTCTTCTTGTCTCTGTACGTTTGTGTAAAATCACTTAACCATAAGTGTACTGGTCTATATCTGTCCTTTCTATTCAAGAAATTCATTCTGAAGTAGATTTTGGTGGTAGACACTAGCAACATATTTAGATATTGCTAGTTAATAACATATTTAAAATATTTGTATATATCCATTCTAGGAAGCTTTAGCAGTATTGCCTGTTAATCTTCTTATTTTCAGTATAAAGCCAAATACACACTTTTTATTTTGAGAGAATTTCCTATCTTTGCATATGGAAATCAAATGCACTTGTGAGAGAGACTGAATTTATTTTTTTATATCAAAAAAACTTAAAAGTCATTTAAGAAAACTAGTTTTTATTGTATTTCTATGAAAATTACTAGTTTTGAAGAGGACAAAGAGAAAGGAAAGAGAAAAAAGGAAAATTAAAGGAAAGAACAATAGGGAAGGAATGAAATGAGCATTTATTGGACACCTATTATTGTCATGCACTGTACTATTTGTGTTTATATAAAATGTTAATTGTCTTGAGTTACTGAGTTTGATGTCAGTAATTCAACCAGTCTGTACAGAAACCAGGCACAAAACTCAAAATCCTACTTCCCAATTCAATGTTCTTTCTTATTAAGTATCTCAAATCAAATGTCACTCTTCAGATATCCTTAACAGCCAAGTTCTGTTATGTTCCAAATGAATCTTATCAGCTGAAGGATATTTTTATAATATTTGGGGTAAAAATGAACACTAGAATATCATCAATTCTTTAGTCAGTGTAAGTAATCATTTGTTCATTCACTCAACAATCATTTAGTGAGCACTAGCATACTGAGGGTCCCATGCAAGGCATGGTGGCAGAAAGAGGACACAAGACACTACTACCTCCTACACTCACTTTAAAGAGGTAAGGAAACACATATTTAGCAACTTCCATTCCAAAGAGAAGAAGCCAAAGCCAGAAGAAAGAGTTTAGTAAAATAAATGCAAATAAGATCCTGAGGGAGTTTCTAGAAGGCAAAAAATATCTAAACAAGAAGATAAAAGAAATTTTAGGAAACATTTGCTATAATTGGTGGTTGTTAGAATGACCAGAAAACTTGAGCACACAGACATGAGGAGGTGAAAGCCATTTTAAGCACAAGAAGGTGCACGTAAAATGCGTAGGGAAAGTGGTTGTATATTCAGGGAACAGAAAAATAATCACATTAGGTTAACACACAGAGTATATGGAGATATGCCATAAGAGAAAGCTGTGGGACAGTAATCTTGAAGTCAGAACTGCAGTGCCTTATGTAAGACATTTATTCTTTCCCATATATTTCCTGAGACTCTATTATGAGATAAGTACAATGAAAAGCACTGACAATATAGCCACAAACAGTACCCATGATATATTCTCCTTGTGAAGATTAAAGTGTAAAGGCTCAGAGATTTGAGTTGTATTCAAGAAGCAATGACTAGTCAGACAAACCAAGATGGTTGCTTGTTCACACACACTAATCCTTCCGTCTACAGGCAGAAATGAGAAATTAAGTGAAACAGATACTGACATCAATACGGTAACCCAAAACAGCAAATGGAGGGATGAAGAATTACATCCACCATAGAAGAGATGAAGAAACTGAATGAAAACAGAGAGTGAAGACGCACTGCCTGTTGGCCAGGTGCACCTTGGCTATCTTGAGATACAGCAAACAGCATTCCCAGGTAAGAAGCACAAAAAGGCAATTTCACAGAAACTGCAGTAGGAGAAAGAGATACTGTATACACAAACCCTGAGTGAGACAAAATGTGCAAAAGAGGAACTATATCTAAGAAGGGAAAGCAGAAGAAGGCAGACCACAGTCCTAGAGATCCAGATGACCACAGAGCAGGGAGAGAGCCCAGAAAACAGGGACAGAACTACTCATCCCTGATCATTTGCGACAGTGGCGCTGGAAGAGTGGAGAATCCTTGGAGAGGTGATTACAGATCTCTCACTCAACCAGTCTCTGGACAGACCCTGGGCTGCTCACACTTAGTTAGTGCTGGATTCTTACTGCCCATCTGCACTCTTTAGAGAGTGCCCCTTGTCCCTACCAGAGACTCGGGAACATATTCCTCCATCCTCTCCCCCGCCTACCCACCCAATGATTGGTGGTGTGCACCATCCTCCCACACCAGGCTATCTACAGTGTGCACTCCCACACCACTGGACCTGCAACTGAAGGCTCATGCCAGCTTCACCCATCTCATGCCACTCTGCCCACTCTCAACACTGACTAGTGGCCAGTGCATCTTCACAGTGACTACTCAGCAGCCAGTGGTGCACACACACAGTACCCAACCAAGTAACCAATCAGAAAGTTTCCTGTACCCACAACCTGATGACATGTCATGAACATATGATCTCTTCAGCAACACCAGTTACACCATGATAGATGCCCTGTGCACCTCTGCCAAATGACAAGCAGGAGATACTAGTGTCTTCATCCAACATCCCTATGGAAATCATTCCTGCAAGCCACCCACACTTTCAATGAAACCTCTTGATAACCTAACCATCCACTGAAATCCTAATTTGCATGGATACAGCAGGCTTACCCCATCCATTTAAGTAGCACACCCAAGAGTGAAGACACCCTTTCCTGACCTCCAGAAAACATATTAACTATCACCATCCCCATGGTCCCACAAGGGCTGGTGAGGGACACCAATCAAATAATGCTTGTCACCTGGTATCAGGGAAACAAGGCATTTGAAAAACTGCAACACCCTGTTTTGATAAAAACTCTCAGCAAAATAAAAAAGAAAGGAAATTCCTCAACATAATAAAGAGTTTATATGCAGAACCAATAGACAACATCGTTCTCAACAGAGAAAGACGGAGAACAGTCCATTTGAGAATGGGAATGAGATAAGGGTATCCTTTTTCTTAAATACATTCAGTTTTTATTTCATTTTGCTTTTAAAATTTAGGGATTGCTTCTTACATATTTTATTTTGTTTTTTAATTATATATAAAAAAATGACATGCCATCTTCTATCTCTGTCCCCTCCACCTGTTTCCCTTTATCACCACTCTGACTCAGCGTTGTCACTGGAAGTAACAACTAGAGCAACAAAGCAAGACAGCACATAAAGTGTATCCAAATTGGAAAGGGAGAAGGAAAACTATCTCTATTTGCATATGACATTATTCTTTACATAGAAAACACCAGAAACTTCACAAGAAAGTTACCGGAACTGACAGAAGGATTCAGCAAAGTGGCAGGGTACAAGATTAACACACAGAAACTGACTGGGTTCCTCTATACTAACAAGGATTCTGAAAAGAAAATCAAGAAACCAGTATCATTTACAATAGCCTCCAAAAAGACGAAATACATAGGAATAAATCTAACCAGGTATGTAAAAGTTTTATACAAAGAAAACTATAAAACACTACTTCACATAACTAAAATAAATCTACTTAATTCTCAAAATGTCAATGCTAGTGAAAGTGATCAACAGGTATAATAAAACCGCAATCCAAATTCCAAAAAAGTTCTTTAATGAAATGGAAAAACTAATCTCCAACTTTATATGGAAAGGAAAACTAATTGCTGTTGAGTTGATTCCAATTCATAGCAACTCTATAGGACAGAGTGGAACTGCCCCACAGAGTTTCCAAGGAGCACCTGTTGGATTTGAACTGCCAACTCTTTGGTTAGCAGCCATAGAATTTAGCCACTATGCCACTGTGGTTTCCATATGGAAAGGAAGGAGGTCTCAAATACCTAAAGCAATATTGAAGAACAAACTAGGCCCTACATATCCTGATCTCAAAACTTACTATACACCCATGATAACCAAGGCAGACTGGTACCAGCTCAATGACAGACACATGGCCAATGGAACAAAACTGAGAATCCAGAAGTAAAACCACTTATCTACAGGCAGCTGATCTTAGACAAATGATCAGGGTTCATTCAATCAGGAAGAAAGTGTTCCTTTAAGAAATGATGGTGGCAAAATCAAATATGCATATGCAGAGATTGAAATCAGGATCCATACCTCACACTATGCATAAAATCTTATTCAAAATAGATCAGAGACATAAATTCTAAAGGTAAAATTACATAGTTACGGGAAGATGACATAAGGTCAAAAATTGGGAGCCTAATTTTCAGTAGCCTATCAAACAACATTAAAAAACCAAAAACCCTGTGCTGTCGAGTTGGATCCAACTCATGGTGGCCCTAGAGGTCAGAGTAGAACTGCCCCCAAAGTATTCAAGGAGCGCCTGGTGGATTTGAACTGCTGACCTTTTGGTTAGCAATGGTACCACTTAACCTACTACACCACCAGGGTTTCCCATTAAAATGCACAAATGTCAAAAGAAAGTTAGATAACTGGGACTTCCTACAAATCAAACATATACACTCATCAAAAGATTTTACCAAGAGACTTAAAAAAGCAAACTATAGACTAGGAAAAATTCTTTGGCAATGACACATGTGATAAGGTCTAATTTCCAAAATATATAGAAAACTTCAACAACAAAAAGACAAACTGTCCAATCAAACACTGGGCAAAGGATGCAGACACTTGAGTAAAGAGGACACTTAGACTGCTAACAAAAATACAAAAAGATGCTTAATATCATTTGCCATTACGGAGAGTCAAATCAAAACTAGAATGAGATAACATCGCACCTCTGCTAAAAAGATAATGATCAAAAAAAAAAAAAAAAGCAACAAATGCTGGCAAGGTCCTGTGGGGACTGGAAATTTTATACAATGTTGATGAGACTGTAAAATAGCACAACCACTACGAAAAACAGTACAGCACTTCCTGAAAATGCTAGAAATAGAAATATCTATGATCCACAAATCCAAAGTCCCACTAATAGGTATACAGCCTAGAGGTGTAAAAGCAGTGACACGAATACACATACACACACGTATGTTCATTGCAGCATTATTCAAACAGCAAAACGATGGGAGCAACCTAAGTGCCCATCAACAGATGAATGTATAAACAAACTGTGGCACATACATTCAGTGGAGTACTAGGCAACTTGACCATAGAGCACATTGCGACTGCTAACAAACATATGAAAAGAAATAAGGAGAAGTCCACAAAACATAATGTGTGAATATGGAGAACATTATGCTGAGTGAAATTAGTGTGTCACAAAATGATAAATATTTTAGGGGTCCACTATTATAATAAGGCAAGAATAGATAAACACACAAAAAGCAAAAGTCTTTGATAGTACTAGAGATGGGATGGAGACAGAAGTAACTAGTCCACAGGACAAATAACCCATCTCATAGACTCCTCTAACCTGAGATCAGAAGAACTACTTGGTACCCTACTGGCTGTTCTGATGAAAGATACAATAGAAGATCTCAGATAGAATGGGAGAAAAGTGTAGAAGAAAACTCAAGTTTGTAAAAAATTCAGACCTGTTAGACTGACAGAAGCTACAGGAACTCCCAACACTATTACCCCAAGAAAACCTTGAACTTAGATTTCAAGGTCTCTCTGCAGGCCACATTTCAGCCAAATAAGAGATCACTTTCTAAAATAAACTATATCCTTCATGAATATTTTGCTCCCTTAAGCAGTTGGTTATACCAAATAGTCAACATTTATCCAAAAGGAAAGATGAGAAGGCAGAAGGAGAAGCTGTAGCACTAGAAACAGAACAAACAGAATGGAAACAACGCAAATACTAACACATTGTGAAATTTATAACCAATGGCACAGAATAGTTTGTATACAAATTGGAAAGGGGGAACCTGATTTGTTGTATCGGCTTTTACATGAAATACAATAAAATATTATCATAAATAAGCCAATCCCCAAACATTACATACTGTGATTCTATTTACATAACATTGTTGGAATAAATATAGAAATGGACAACAGGTTAGTAGTTACCAGCGGTTAAGAATGAGTTTGAGAGTAAAAATGTCTATAAAATGGCACCAAGAAGGAATCACGGATCCTGGACCTTCACGGTGTCAATGCCATTATCCTGGTTGTGATGCTGGGCAGGGTAAAGGTACACAGGATCTATGCATTACTGTTGATAGCTGCATGTGAATTTACAATTCTCTCAAAATGAAAAGGTGAATAAAAGAGACAGTTATTATCAGTGAAGATTTTCAAACAGTTATGCTGGGTTAGGGGAATTGGATAAATACATGAACAGAGCTTACATACTGCAAATAGTATAACTGTGGAAACTAGTCAAAAATAATAACCAAACTATTTTCTCCTGAATCCTGTCTTTGACTTTGCTAAAAAGTGAAAACAAAGAAATATATAATATTTCATAAAAATCGTTTCTAAATAGACCTTTAAAAGTTCAGAGAAGTAAGACAGCACACTGAATGAAATATTTTGCTAAATAGGAGAATGTCATGGTTTACTTACAGCTTTAGTTCATACACTAGAATGCAATTAAGAACATTATCTAAAAGAATGTAAGGGATCTTGCATAAACATACGAATGACTTACCTATGTATCTGGTAGTAGTTGTAGCAGTGAGCATTTACATCAGATTTAGAAGCAAAAGAACTAAGTTAAACAGATTCTTGAATCAGATTCAAACTCTAATTTAAAGGCTTCAAGAAAGAATGAAGTTATTTTTCACCACCTCATTCTTTCATTCATTGAGATGTAAACAGGTGTTAAATTTAACAAGTTTTACTCTATAGAACACGACATTCCAACATTCCATGTCTCCTTAGCATTATCTTCTGATTTCCACTAAGATAATCACTGAAGCAAGAGATGATAGAGTAGATATCATTACTGGGAGAATTAGAACCACTGCTGGACCTTATCTGAGCACCATCTCCCAGCCTGACGTGATGCTCCCAAGTTTCCAAGAAGAAATTCTATTTCAGAGTTTACACTAAGCTATGCCTCATGTAGAACACATCAAATACTTGACATGAAACATTTAGCAGTGGTTACCAAAACAAATAATGTAATTTCTTTTATTCTTTTGAACAATATATTTGTGTACTTTTTATTATAATACTTTTCTTCTAAGGATCCAATATGGCAGGCATGAAGATAAAGTGATTATGAAGATGAATATGTAGGAAAACAAAAAAAAAATAAGTATTAAAATGTTTCACTAGGTTTGTTCTCATGTAAAAAAATTTTGCTTTATTACACAGAGAGACGACAGACAGAGAGAGAGATGATAGATAAAATACTTACGTATATACAAGGAGTCTAGGTCACGCAAAAGTTAGTTGCTCAGCTGATAACTAAAATGTTGGTCCTTCAAATTTACTCAGTAACTACTCTGGAGAAAAGATCAAGTAATCTCTCCCTGTAAAGATAACACCCTAAACAACTCTATGGGGCAGTTCTACTCCGCCACATGAATTCACTATGAGTTAAAAAGTGACTTGTCTGCACCCAACCACAGTACCAGGTATATATGTGTTTCTATATACATGTATGTTGTTGTCTTTGTTGTTAGGTGCTGTCAAGTAGGTTCTGACTCACAGTGAACCTATGGACAACAGAATTAAGCACTACCCAATCCTGTGACATAACCACAATCACTTTTATGGTTAAGCCCATCATTGCAGCCACTGTGCCAATCCATCTTCTTGAAGATCTGCCTCTTTTTTGCTGACCATCTATTCTACCAAGCATAATGTCCTTCTCCAGGGATTGATGCCCTACTGACAACAGGTCCAAAGTATGCGAGATGCAGTCTTGCTGTCTTCGCTTCCAAGGAGCACTCTGGTTGTACTTCTTCCAGAACAGACCGGTTTGTTCTTTTAGCAGTCCATAGTACATTCAATATTCTTTGCCAACACCACAATTCAAGGGCATTAAGTCTTCTTCTGTCTTCTCAGTGTCCAGCTTTCACTTGCATATGACATGACTGAAAATTCAATGCCTTGAGTCAGGACACCTTGGTCTTCAAGATTACATTTTTGCTTTTCAATATTTTAAAGAGGTCCTTTGCAGCAGACTTTCTGCATGCAATGCACTGCTTGATTTCTTGACTGCTGCTTCCATGAGTGTTGGCTGTGGAACCAAGTAAAATGAAATTCTTGACAACCTCAATCCTTTCTCCACGTATCATGACATTGCTTACTGGTCCAGCTGTGAGGAGTTTTGTTTTCTTGATGTTGATGTGCAATCCCTACTGATGGCTGTAGTCTTTGATTTTCATCAGTAAATGTCTCAAATCCTATTCACTTCCAGAAGCAGGGTTGTGTCATCTACATAACGCAGGTTGTTAATGAGTCTTTGTCTAGTTCTGATGCCTGATTCTTCATACAGTCCACCTTCTCAGATTATTTGCTATACACATACACAGAGAGAGAGAAAGAGAGAGAGAGAATTTTGCAAGAACAATGACTTCATTACAAATATTTTTTCCAACAACATAAACATGTGACCTAGCTAGATAAAATACACAGGAATCAAATCAACTACATCTGTGGAAACAGACGATGGAAAATCTTAATGCTATCATCACAACAAGGCTAGGAATCAAGTGCAAAACAGAACATCAGTTGCTTATATACAAGTTAAAGTTCAAGGTGAAGAAAAGTAGAACAAGTCCACAAGACCGAAAACATGGCCTTGAGTGTGTCCTACCTGAATTTAGAGACCATCTCAAGAACAGATTTGAATCAGTGAACACTAATCACTGAAGACCAGACAAGTTGTGGAATTACATCAAGGACATCATACATTAAAAAAAAGCAAGAGGTCATTTTGAAGGCAGGAAAGAAAGAAAAGAACAAAATGGATGTCAGAGGAGACTCTGAAACTTGTTCCTGAACATCAAGTTGCTAAAGCAGATGGAAGAAATGATGAAGTGAAAGAGCCAAAGAGAAGATTTCAAAGGGGGATCAAGAAGACAAAGTAAATTATTATAACAACACATGTAAATATCTGGAGTTAGAACACCAAAAGAGAAAAACATGCTCAGCAGTTCTCAAGCCAAAAGAACTGAAGAAAAAAATGCAAACTTCAAGTTGCAATATTAAAGGAGTCCACAGGGGAAAATATTAAATGACTTAGGAAGCATCATAGGAAGATGGAAAGAATCTAGAGTCCTTATAATAAAAAAAAAAGGTCAATGTTCAATCATTTCAGGAGCTAGAATACGATCAGGAACCAACGGTACCGAAGGAAGAGGTCTAAGCTGCAGTGAGAGATATCAGCAGAAAACAATGCTCCAGGGATTTACAAAATGCCAACTGAGATATTTCAATAAACAGATGCAGTGCTTGAAGTGCTTGCTCTCCATGTCAAGAAATTTGGAAGACAATTTCCAGACCAACCAAATGGAAAAGATTCATATTCGTATTAGTCATCTAGAGGTACTTTAACAGAAATACCACAAGTGGATGACTTTAAAAAGACAAATTTATTTTGTCACAGTCCAATAAGCTAAAAGTCCAAATTCAAGGTGTCAGCTACAAGGAAAAGCTTTCTTTGTCAGCTCTCAAGGAAGGTCCTTGTTGTCAGGCTTCCCCTGGACTGCGAGCTTCTGATGCCCAGGTATCCTGAGCATGTCCTTTGGAAAGGACAGGGATCTCCTAGCACTGTTTCTGCCCTGGTAGTATTAGATCCCCAATTCTTTGCTTACTTTCCTTTGCTTTATATCTCAAGAGATTGCCTCAAGGCACAGTAGAATCTTACACACTGAGTCCTGTACCACCAACACAACTACCAACACAACTGCAGTATTAATATCCCAGAGGCAGTATTTACAACATGTAAGAACATCATGCAACACCAGGAATCTAGGCCTAGCCAAACTGTTGCACATATTTTAGATGGGACACAATCATGACAATATTTAGGCTTATTCGAAGAAAGGTGATCCAACCAAATGCAGAAATCACAAAGCAATATCATTAATATAATAAGCAAGTGAAGTTTTGCTGAAGATCATTCAAACATGGATGCAGCAATATATTGACAAAGACCTGCCAGAAATTCAAGCCAGATTCAGAACAGCACTTGGAACCAGGGATATCCTTACTGATATCAAACAGATCGTGGCTGAAAGCAGAGAACACGAGAAGGATGTTTACTTATTTTATTGACCATGCAAAGATATTTGATGGTGGGGATCACAAAATATTATAGATAATATTGCGAAGAAAGGGAATTCCAGAACACTTCATTGTGCTCATAAGGCATTCTTACAGCAAGGTCATATTCTTTCACTATATTTATTCAATCTGTATGCAGAGCAAATAATCTGAGAAGCTGGACCATATGAAGGAGAATGAGGCATAAGATTGGGGACAGGCTCATGATTAACATGTTTTGCAGATGACACAACTTTGCTTACTGAAAGTGAAAAGGATCTGAAGCACTTACTGATGAAGATCAAAGACCACAGCCGTCAATATGGCTTACACCTCAACACAAAGAAGACAAAAATCATCACAAATGCAACAATAAGAAATGCCATGAAAAACTAAAGATTGAAGTTGTTAAGGATTTCATTTTACACAGATATACAACCAAGACCCACAAAAGCAGCAGTCAAGAAATCAAGTGATGTATTGCACTGGGCAAATCTGCTGCAAAAGATGTCTTTAAAGTGTTGAAAAGCAAAGTTGTCACCTTGAAGACTGAGGTGTGCCTTACCCAAGCCAAGATGTTTTCAGTCACCTTCCTGAGGAAGGAATAAGAGTGAACAAGAAAGACCTACAAAGAATTAACACATCTGAATTATGACTGCTGAATGTACAATGGTGTGCCCGATGAATGAACAAATCTGTCTTGGAAGACCTATATTCAGAATGATCACTAGAAGCAAAGATGGCAAGACGATGTTTCACTTTTTCTAGACACGTTATCAGGAGGGACCAGTCCCTGGAGAATGACATCATTCTGATAAAGCAGAGGGTCAGAGAAAAAGAAAAAGACGCTCAATGAGGTGGATTGACACGGTGGCAGCAACAATGGGCTCAAGTGTAACAATGATTGTGGGATGGCACAAGACCAGTCAGTGTTGTGTTCTATTGTACCTATGGTCACTATGAATCAGAACCAACTTGATTGCACCTAACAATGATATATATATATACGGATGGATGTGTATATGTATATGTATATATACATATATATGTACACACATGTACATGTATACACACACACACACACACACACACACCTCAAGAGTGCATTAGGCCTTGATAAGAAAGCAACAATCTATTCATATTTTCCCTCATGGACTATTCCAGCATACCTAACACATAACTGTTAAATGTGCAATCATGTTTCAATATTACTGTTCTCCTAAACTGGCCACAGTTTCCTTATCTTCTGCCCCCAGCATCAGAAGGAAACATTTTTAAAACTTTGTAAAATTTTTTAAAAAATATAATAGTTGGGGGTGGGGTGTTTAATCATTCTTCACATACTTTCAGTTGTTTACATCAATCTTTCAGTGAAACCATCAAAATGAATTACACATATAATAAGGAACTCCAAGTTAATTTTCTCAGCAGTAAAAGTGAGAAAAACTTATTCAGCAATAACTAAGGTACACTATTAAGAGAACTGACTTTGCAAGAAAAAAAAAAAATCCCCGGGCTGTCTAGTCAGTTTCAACTCTTTGCGACAGTATACAACAGATACTGCCCTATAGTGTTTCCAAGTCTGTAAATCTTTACAGAAGCAGATTGCCAAATGGTTTTCTTGCATAGAGGCTGGTGTGTTTGAACCTCCAATCTTGCAGTTAGCGTGGTGAGTGCTTAACTATCTTGTCACCAGGGCTGAAGGCACATGTTTAAAGATCACTTCTGCTAGAGACCCCTCCACCTAGCAATCCCTTACTGACTCATAGGCTCACTTTCTCCCACCATTAAAATGTTACTAAGTACATCTGCATCACCTTACTATCATACTAAAAAAAAAGTCACTTGTGAGAAACTCATACAAAGTTAATTGTAATTATCCATAAAAACTCTTCTTTTCTCTCCAATCTTGATTTATATGCTACCTCTATAAAACAATCAAGAGAATGAAGGAGTGGGGCTGACAAAAATATTGTACTTATTTATAGATAATCTATTTAAAATAATGACATATTAGTAAAAAACTAACCAAATTGATAGTATAATTGAGAAAGGAAAATGTGTTTAGATAGAATTGTATCCTCATTTTGGAAATTCATGTTAGCTTTAATCAAAGAAAAGAGCACCCAACAAAATGGAAACATAATAGTAATAAATAAAATTTCAACTCTTTTAATCATTTTTAACAGAAAAATTATAAAGCCTCAACACTAACACTTAGAATAAATCAAGAATCAGATATAGCTAACTTACAAAAGCATTAGATACAATATGTTCACAACTTCGTGTCAGTCTAATATTTTCATTCTGCTTTAAGTCAGTGATTCTCAATTGGCAGCAATTTTCTCCTCAGAGGATATTTGACAATTTTGAATGTCACCACTGGGGTCGAGTATTGCTACTGGTATTTAGTGGGGCACGGCAAAGGGTGATAATGAATACCTACAATGCACAAGACACCTCTTTAAAACAAAGATTTATCCAGTCCAAATGTCAGCAGTGTTGAGACTGAGAAAATCTGCTTTAAGTTAATATAAAAAATAAGGTTCCAATAAGTGGCCCTGGTGATGTAAACACTAATCTCTGAAAGGGAAGAAGTTGAATTTATAGACTTATTTCTTCCAGTAAAGATGATAATCTAGGATTAAACTCTATGGTGCAGTTCTACTCTATCATATGAGGTTATTACGAGTACAAATCAGCTTGATACCACACAACAACAACAAAAAAAGGTGCCTATAGAAACAGTAAGAACCAGGGATTTTATTGCTGATGTCAAGTAGACCTTGGCTGAAAGCAGGCACTACCAGAAAGATGTTTAACTGTGTTTCATTGACTATGCAAAGGCATTTGACTGTGTGGATCATAACAAATTATGGGTAACATTGCAGAGAATGGGAATTCCAGAATACTTGATTGTGCTCAGGAGGAATCTGTATACAAATCAAGAGGAAGTTGTGCGAACAGAACAGAGGGACACTGCATGGGTTAAAGCCAGGAAGATGTGCTTCAGGGTTGTAGTCTTTCACTACACTTTTTTCAATCTGGATGCCAAGCAAAAAATCTGAGGAGCTGGACTCATGGAAGAAGAACAAGGCTTCAGGATTGGAGAAAGACTCATTTACAATCTGCATTATACAGATGATGCAACCTTGCTTGCTTGCTGGAAGTGAAGAGGATTTGAAATACTGATGAAAATCAAAGACTACAGCCTTTATCAGGGATTGCACTTCAACATCAAGAAAACAAAAATCTTCACAACTGGACCAGTAAGCAGCATCACGATAAATGTAAAAAGGATTGAGGTTCCACAATCAACACCCATTGAAGCAGCATTTAAGAAATCAAAAGACAGCATTACAGTGGGAAAAGCTACTTCAAGGGACCTCCTTAAAGTGTTGAAAAGATGTCATCTCGAAGATAAATCTTTTAAGAATAAGTAAAAAAATAAAGAAAGAAAGAATAAGCCTATTAAAAATAAACCTGAACACTGCAGTGTTACGGTAAGAAAACGGTTCTGTTAACTATTTATTACATAAAAAAATAGTAATTAATAATTAATTAGTTATTAGGTAAAGAAAAATCTATGAAGAATAAATAAACAGTTACTAAGATAGCATGGTAGAAGTCTGCCCAGAACCTTTTCTAGCAGGCTAAAAGACCAGTTTTTCAGATATTAAGGAAAATCTGTTAAGTGAAGCATAAAGTCATCCCCAATGGCACCACAGGTCCTAAATCTGAAGGAAAATGGCATCCCAGATCCAACCTGAAATTTGCTGTGTCTACAAATGGTAATAAGGATTTGATCAATAGCCTATAATGCTTCCCATATTTACTAGACAGGAAGGATGAAGGGAGGAAAAAACCACTTTAATGGCAATATTGCAGGGACAACAAAAGTACATTAAAGCTCTTTATCATGGAGAACATGTGGTAAGTGAAAGCTAAATGTCCTGTGACTTGTTAGTTTTATGTTTGATTTCCTTTTGCCATTTTGTTGTTGTTTTCTTTTTCAACTCACAGGAACAGAAAAACTCCTACCTTGAATCTACAGCAGTTATTTTTACCAAAATCTAAAGCACTCTTCTCTGTGCCTGCCTATGGCAGCAGATCCATAACTACAGGACATGTCTTTTCCCTTTACTCCTGAAGAAACAGAATTTGCCTCTGGAGCTGTCTGCCCGCTCAGCAGGTCAGCAGAAACAAAAAGAAACAGATTAAGAGTGAAGCAGAACAGAAAGACCAAATGGAAAGATGACTGAAATAAGAATTACAGAGGAATATCTTCTTAGAAAACACAGCTCACTGAAAGCAAGATAAGCAACAGAATAGTAACAATAAAAAAAAATTGTAAGTGCATGTAAATCACTAGTACGATTTTCAGACTTGTACTATCGGAACACAAATTTCCATTGCATTCTTTCTCTTAGTCTCCTATATCCTGGATTTTTTCTGTCCTGTACTTTCCAGTAACATCAACCACAATCCACATGAGCATGACTGCAATAAAGTTCATCCCTTCCACTCCTACCCAATTAGCTGTTCTTTAACAGTTGTTTCATCACATCATTTCAGTTACCATTTTTTAATTTTTTTATTGTGATTAAGTGACTTTACAATCCAAGCCAATTTTCTATATAAAACCTCAAAGTTCCACCTCTTTGTAACTCTGTCTGCTGTCTTCATCCTGTAACAGTACACTCTTCTTTTTCACTCTTTACTTCCTGTATCCACTCAATCAATACTTGTCCCCTCCTCTCTACCCTCTCCTATTCCCTCTAAAAAGAAACCAGTAGGACAGCCTTATTTATTGAACCATAAAGTACACACATCACTCTGTGTCCTCAAGTCCAGTCCATTCCTTATCTGAAATATTGGCTTCAGTATTGGTTTCTGCTCTGTACTAGCAGCAAGTCGAGGGACCATGTTCCCAGAGGACCATCCAGGTTGACGGACTATCAATTCTGGTCTTTTAATAGAGTTCTAGATATGCACACCCCTTTTTCTCCTGCTGCATTAGCAATTTTACACTGTGTCCCCTATCAGGGCTGCCTTCAGTGGTGACCAGATATGGTTCTTGTCATTTTGTGCTGATGTAGTCTCTCAATTATGTGGATGCTTTTGTCTCTTAGGCTTAGTCTTCCTCATGTCTTTGATGCTCTTGGTTGTCATCTGTTTCAGGTGGGTTGGGACTAACTGATGTTCCTCAGATGACCACTTGTTAACTTTTTTTTTAAACCTTTCTTTTCTTTTTTAAAATGTTTTATTGTGGTTAAGTGAAAGTTCACAAATGAAGTCGATTTGCCATATCCAAGCCCATACACAGACCCCTATACAACTCCTTCTGGTATCCCATCGCTGTGACAGCACATTCCCACTCTGTTCTTCCCATATTCATTTAAGCTAGTCTTGTCTCCTCCTCTCTTCCCTCCTATCTCATTACTATAGAGGAGCTGTTCAGCCAGCCTCATCTCTCACAGCCTTGTCCAATTTTGTATGAAAAGTTGTCTTTGAAAGTCTCAGGATATAAGATAAACATAAGTAAATCAGTTGGATTCCTTTATACCAACAATGAGACTGTCGAGGAAGAAATTATGAAATCAATACCATTTACGATAGCCCCTAAGAAGATAAAGTATCGAGGAATTAATCTAACCAGAGAAATAACAGAACTTTACAAAGAGAACTACAAGCTCTTACTGCAAGAATCTAAGAGAGACTTAGATAAATGAAAAATCTACCCTGCTCATTGTGTAATATTGTGAAAATGTCTATTTTACCCACAGCAATTTATTTATATAATGCAATCCCAATACAAGTTCCAGTGTCATGTTTTAATGAGATGGAGAAACAAATCATCAATTTTGTTTGGAAAGGGAAGAAGCCCCGGATAAGTAAGGTACTACTAAAGAAGAAGAACACACTGGGAGGCCTCTCATTACCTGACTTTAGAACATATTACACTGCTACAGTGGTCAAAACAGCCTGGTACTGGTATAAGAACAGACAGATCGATCAGTGGAATAGAACTGAGACTCCAGAGATGACACCATCTGCCTATGAACAATTGATATTCGACAAAGGACCTAAGACATTAAACTGGGATAAAAACAGTATCTTCAACAAATGCTGTTGGCAAAATTGGTTATCCATCTGCAATAAACTGAATCAAGATCCATATCTTACACCTTATACAAAAGCAACTCCAACTGGATAAAACACCTAAGTATCAAACCTAAAACGATAAAGCTCATCCAAGAAAAGGTAGGAACAACAATGGAAGTTTTAATACACAATGAGGACAGACTCCAAAATCTGTCAAAGAAACCACAATCAACAGAAGACAAAATAGATAAATGGGAACTATTAAGAATCAAACACTTTTGCTCATCCAAAGACTTTATTAATAGAATTAAAAGAACACCCACAGAATGGGAAAAAATATTTGGCAACTCTATGTCAGACCGACGCCTGATCTCCATAATCTATAAGATACTACAAAATATCAATAAGAAGAAGATAAACCATCCAATTAAGCGGCAGGCAAAGGAGATGGACAGACATTTCACTAAAGAGGAGATCCAGGCAGCCAAAAAACACATGCGGACATGTTCACGACCTTTAATTATTAAAGAAATTCAAATCAAGATGACAATGAGATACCATCTCACCCCCCACAAGATTGGCCGTGATCCAGAAAACACAAAACAACAAATGCTGGAGAGGCTGTGGAGAAAGTGGAACCCTCCTACACTGTTGGTGGGGTTGACAAATGGTCCAGCCTCTTTGGAAAGCAATGTGGCGCTTCCTTAAAAAGATGGGTATCGATATACCATTTGACCCAGTAATTCCACTGCTTGGAATATATCCTACAGATTCAAGGCCTTTCACACCAACAGACACATGCACCAGAATGTTTATCACACCACAGTCCACGATAGCAAAAACATGGAATCAACCCAGATGCCCAACAACAGAAGAATGGATAGGTAAACTATGGTACATATACTCAATGGAGCACTATGCAATGATAAAGAATAACGATGATTCCAGGAAACATCTTCTAACCTGGTTTCAACTGGAAGACATTATGTTGAGTGAAAGCAGTCAGCGACAAAAGGACAAATATTGTATGAGACCTCTACAATAAGATCTCAAAAACAGACTTGTGTATAGAAGAAAAGACTCTTTGACAGCTGCAAGGGAGGGGAGGGAGGGAAGGTGGGGGGGAGGCTTTAGTTTAAATAGTTGCTAGAAATCTGGTTGGGAGAAAGCAGTGATAGCACACATTAGAAACAAGAACAACATTAAGTGGACTTCAGCATAACTTGAGTACTCCTTCCATCTTAACCCAATATTGCAAAGAGAGAGTAGCTGGGGCAGGGGGCAGGGGACCATGCTCTTAGGTGAAATCGAGGCCAATTGGCACAACTAGCATTTTGCTAAGAGAGTTCTCTGCACTCCGCATTGGTGAGTGGCATCTAGGGTCTTAAAAGCTGCCAAGCCATCCGAGGACACAGTAGATGGTCCCAACTCAGCAGGAACAGATGCTCACTGAGGACCAAAACGACATGCGGTAAAGGCAACCTAGAAGACAAAGAGACCCACAAGAGTGGGTGCCTACATCAACTTGGGACCGGAAGAACCAGATGGTGCCTGGCCACCACCAGTGATAGCCACGATGGAGCTCACAGAGAGGAGTCTCACTGGCAACACAAGAATAAAAAGGGGTGCATCCTGAGATCTCCCCTAAGAGACCTCAATTGATGGTCCAGCGGTTTCGGGGTTCCACTGGGAGCATGGCCCCCAGCCCTGATGATGTCCTTACCCATAAATTATAACGAAGGTCCATTCTTTGGACAGGAATGGATTGGACTTGGCAATGCAGAGTGACCTTATATTGGATGCACTTTATGGTTCTACACATCTATAGCATATCATCCTGCTGACCTCTGGCTGAAGGAAGGAGAGTGGGTGGAGACGAGGGGAAAGGAGACTGCTGGGAGGATGAGACATGTATGGAGCAGAGAGGAATAGTGTGCTGTCACCAGACAGGGAGAGCAGTGTAAGCTGCATATAGGTGGGCATGTAAATTTATATGGGAATGTACATTTTCACTCAGTCATGTTAAATAAAATTTTTTTAAAAAAAGTTGTCTTTGGCACTAGTTTCAGCTCTAGGGTAGGAACAAGGTCATGGGCTGCACTCTCAGGGGACCCTTTAGGTTCTCATACCATCAAGTCTGGTCTTTTAATAGAATTCTAGATCTACATCCCTATTTTTCTCCCACTATGACAGAGAGTCTGACACTGTATTGCCTCTCAAGGCAGACATTGGCGGTGGCTGGGCACCATCTATTTATTCTGGTCTCATGCTGCTGTAGATTCTGAATCATTTAGTCCCATCTGTCTCCTGGGCCCCCACTGTCCTCCTGTCTTTTATGACCTTCATACTCATCTGTTTTAGTTGGGTTGAGACCAACTGATGTGCCTTATATCACAGCTTGCTAGCTTCTAAGACCCCAGACGCCACTGAGCTGGGATACACACTATTTTCTTAAGAAAAAGCCTAGTTGTGCCAATTGACCTAGCTGTCCCCCAAAAGCACAGCAGCCAGACCGCCAGCTCTACTACTCTGACCTTCAAAGTATTAGGCTGTATTTTGGAAATCATTTAGCACTTCATATAGTCCAGCAGTGTTGACTGTTCTTCTATTGGCTGCTGTCTTTTCTTTCATTTAATCTGGTTCCTATCCAATATCTAATTTCTGAATATCTGTCCTCCTTCCCTTCCTCTCTAGTAACCAAGATTATTTTCCTCTGTGATTATATTATAACAGTCTCCCAGTATTTGTCCTTTTGTGATTGACTTCACTCAGAATAATGTCTTCCAGATGACTCCATACGTCAGGTGTTTCCAAAGATGATCATTGTTCTTTATCTTTCCATAATATTCTATTGTGGGAATATACCATAGTTTATCAGTACTTCTGTTGAAGGGCACTTAGGTTGATTACAACGTTTTGCTACTGTGGACAGTGCTGCAATGAACATCGGTGTGCATGTATCTGCTCATGTAATAGCCCTTGCTTCTCTAGGATATATTTGAAGCAGTAGGATTGTTGAATCACATAGTATTTCTATCTCCAGCTTTTTAAGAAATTGTCAAACTGTTTTCCAGTTTGTACCATTTCTCATTCCTACTAACAGTGTAGAAGGGTTCCAGACTGTCCACAACCTCTCCAACATTTGTAGTTGCATGTTTTTTGGATTAATGCCAGCTACACTGGGGTGAGATGGTATTTCATTGTAGTTTTGATTTGGATATCTCTAGTGATTAATGATAGCGAGCTTTTCCTCATGTATCTGTTAGCTGCCAGGATATCTTTTTTGGTAAAGTGTCTGTTCGTGTCATTTGTCCATTTTTAGATTGGGTTATTTGTTTCTTCGTGTTGAGATTTTGAAGTACTCTGTAGATCGTGGAGACTAGACGCTGATCAGATTTTTGTTTGGTAAAATTTTTTCCCAGTCTGTAGGTGATCTTTTTAATGTCTTGACAGGCATTTAAATGTTTGATTTTTAGAAGTTCCCATTTATTAGTTTCACTTCTGTTGCTTGTACTTCGTTTCAGATTATTTTATAGTTTGTTTATGCCATTTATTAGCACTGCCAGTGTTATCTCTATTTTTTCTTCCAAGATCTTTATTGTTTTAGGTTTAATATTTACAGCTATGATTTATTTTGATTTAGTTTTTGTGCATGGTGTGACATATGGGTCTGTTTCATTTTTTTGGAGATGGATATTCAGCTTTGCCAGCATCATTTGCTGAAGGCATTGTTTTCTCCCCAGTTCATAGAACTTTGGGCTTTGTCAAATATCAGCTGCTCATAAATGAACGGAGTTTGGGAGTTATATTTGGGTTCACTATCCTCTTCCACTGATCTATGCATCTGGTTTTTTTTATCAGTACGAGGCTGCTTTGACTACTGAGCAGGGTAGTAGGTTCTCAAGTCAGGTAGTTTGAGGCCTCCCACTTTGTTTTTCTTCTTCAGTAATACTTTACTCCTTCTCTTTCCATATGAAGTTAGTGATATATTTCTCCATCTCATTAACAAATGACACTGAAATTTGTATTGGGATTGCATTGTATATATAGACAGCTTTGGGAAGAATAGACACTTTCACAATGTTAAGTCTTTCAGTCCAGAAACAGGGTAGACTTCTCCACTTATTTAAATTTCTTTTGGTCTCTTGGAGCAGAGTCTTCTAAATTTTTCCGTATAGTTCTTTTATCTCTCTGGTTAGACTTATTCCTAAATATTTTATCTTCTTGGTGGTAATTGTATTGATCTGGTGATTTCTTCTCTGATGCTCTCTTTTTTAGTGTGAAGGAATCCAACTGACTTATTAATGTTTATCTTATATCTTGATACTTTGCTGAACTCTTCTATCAGATCCAATAACTTCTTTGTAGATTCTTTAGGGTTTTCTGCATACAGGATCATATCATCTGCAAATAGAGATAATTTTACTTCTTCCTTATGTGAATGCCGTTTATTTCTTTATCTTGTCTAATTGATCTGGCTAGAACTTCCAGCACAGTGTTGAATAGAAATGGTGATAGTGGGCATCCTTGTCTGGTTCTTGTTCTCAAAAGGAATGCTTTCAGTTTTTCTACATTTAGGATGATGCTGCTCTTGGCTTTGCACAGATGTCCCTTATGTTGAGGTACTGTCCTATTCTTATTTTCTTGAGAGTTTTTAACATGAGTGGGTGTTGGACTTTGTCAAATGCCTTTCTGTGACAATCAGATGATTCCTATCTTTTGTTTTATTTATGTGGTTGATTACATCGGTTGTTATTCAACTATTGAACCATCCTTCCCTGCATCCCTGACATGAGTCCTATTGGTCATGTTGATTTTTTTTTTTTTGATATGTTATTGAATTCTATTAGCTAGGATTTTCGTTGTGGATTTTTGCTAGGTTCATGAGAGATATTGGTCTGTAATTTTCCATTTGTGCAGCCTTTACCTAGCTTTGGTACCAGGGTTATGCTAGCTTCACAAATTTGGAAGTATTCCCTCCTTTTCTATGGGAAATACCTTTAGTAATAATGGTGATAACTCCTCTCTAAAAGTTTGGTAGAATTCTGCATTGAAGGCATCTGGACTGGGACTTTTATTGGTTGGGGGTTTTTTAATTACCTTTTCAGTCTCATCTTGTGTGATAGGTCTATTAAGTTGTTCTACTTCTGATTGTGTAAGCTTGAGTAGATAGTTTGTTTCTGGTAATCTATCCATTTCCTATAGGTTTTCAAATTTTTTACAGTATAATTCTTCATAATGTTCTAAAATTATTTTCTAATTTCAGCTGGGTCATTTGTGATATTGCCCATGTTATTTCTTATTTGAGTTATTTGTTTGCTGTCCTGTTTTTCTTTTGTCAGTTTGGTCAGTGGTTTGTTGATTTTGTTGATTTTCTTAAAATGCCAGATTTTAGTCTTGCTGAGGCTTTTAGTTGTTTTTCTAGTCTATAATTCATTTAGTTCTAATCTAATTTTTATTATGTTTTCTTCTGGTGTTTGAGGGGTTCTTTTGTTGTTCTCTTTCTAGTTGTTTAAATGGAAGGGTTAATCCTTTGATTTGGGCCTTTTTTCTCTTTGGATATGTGTACTTATTGAGATAAACTGACCTCTAAGAACCGCTTTGGTGTGTCCCACAGGTTCTAGAAAGATGTGTTGCATTCTCATTTGATTCTCTCAATTTCTTTATTCCTCTTTGATTTCTTCTACAACCCAAAAGTATTTGAGTATTGTATCAATCAGTTTCCAAGTGGTTTTATTTTGGTGCCTGGTTTTTCTACTGTTGACTTTGTCAGTCACCCTTTCTAGAAGTTTCATCAATCAAAATGTACACCAGCATGTAGTTATTATATCATTCCCTGCCATAATCTGACCTCTACCAATTCATAATCAATTCTTACTTCCCACTGTTCCAAATGTACTTCAAGTTTTGTAATACCTTTCTCTTCATTATTCAGAGAGGGTGCCACCAGTCATTCTACAATGCTTTGTCCTTCCCCCTTTCCTGTCCATAACTCAGTCATGTTAGAATTCAATTTGGTTAGAATTTAACACATTCCCAAATGATGGCTTCCAAATACATATCATCAGAGCTGACTCTGACTAACTACTGTCAGCCTAACATGACTAACATTGAGTTTATTATGTCCCCCAACAAGGCTGCTTCTGCCTAAGGGTTACATGTATGTACACACTTGGCTAGCAAAGACAGGAGGAATCATGCTTGATCCTCTCCCACTTCAATCTCTCCTGATGTAATCAGCCCTACTGATTTGACTTCTTAAAAGCCTCTAACATCTAGCCCCTCCTCTCTTCCTTTTATCTAATTATTCATCATCTTCCACACAGCTCATTACTTTTTAGTATCCTAACTCACAGTCCTTATTCAATGTACCAAACTCTAGCTCTACAGCAGGGCAGCCAAGACCCACCCTGTGCCTGGAGTTGCAGTTGACTTCCACCATTGCTACATACTCAAGCCAGTAATACCATGTTGCCACATAACTGATGAAATGTCTCCAAGTTTTTGCACAGGAAGGATTCCTATGTGGAATGCTGTTTCTTTCCTTATTCCAATATATGTTTTAAAGAAGTTTAAATACCACCTATTTGACAAAGACTTCCCTAACTTTACCAGGCTGGCTTGACTGTGTCTTACCTGCAATTCTAAAAAATTCTGCACAAACTTTGTTTGGACACTGATCATATGATATACAGCCCTTGCACTTTAGTCTACCCATAGCATTTGTTATTCAGTTTTTTATCTATAATTTACTAGCAAATATGAGAGTAACTATGATACAGAATATGTTCAATAGATTCATGATAAATGAAACACCAAGGATTATCTAACATATAGAAAATACTGTGTTAGAAGCATTACAGAACATATAATCTATGAATTATAGATAAAAAAATTAACTTAGATGTTTTATTTAAAAAACTAAAATATTCTTTAACTGATGACCCTTAAAATGATAAAACTTGAAATTTTATGATTTAGGTTAAAGATTAGTAAAACAAACACATTGCCATTGAGTCAGTTCTGACTTATAGCAACCTATAGGGCAGTTATACTCTGCCCTATAAGATTTCCAAGGAGTGTCTGGTGGATTTGGCCTTTTAGTTAACAGCTATAGCATTTAACCACAATGCCACCAACTTTTCAAAAAAAAAAAAGAGTAACAGTCTATTGATAGTATAGTAATAATAAATAAAGACTATGAGTCACTACTGATGGAAAAGTATCTTGAAAATATTCCACCCAAATATCCAAACACAGAAAAATACTTTATTGTTACATAGGACAAAAAAACTGACACCTGGAAAATTATTACCCATCGCATCAGTAAATAATTCAATTTTCACAAATTGAATAAAAAAGGAAGGCACTACTTTGCTATTTTCAAGGGCCATATAATGAAATCTCTGTGTATACATTATTTTAAAAGTATTACTTATTCTCGGCATTATTTTAAAATGAAAACTTAGGATTTTAGGAGGCAATTGCAAGAATAATATTTCCTCAGAAAGTAGAGAAACAATTTTTAAGTGAAACTTTTTAAGACATATCAATGTATATTATGCTTGAACATTATTTAAAGTTTCAATTTATGCATAAAAGACAACACGATGCTTTAAAATTTTTTAGCCAGTTTCTCCAGAATATTAACCAGCTGTTGAATTATTTTCCCACTACAAGTTATACTCCAAGACCTACTTCATTAAAATATTTTGTCAAGGTAGCTTTTAATTGGGTTTCAGTTTTTATAACTCTTTAACTTAGTCTTGGCACAAAATCAATCTATTTGATAACTTTGCACATCTTACTAATTCTTACTGCCACAACTTCAGCCTTATGCCTTTTTGATTAATATCCTTTCCATTCTCCCCACTTGTTTATTAATATGTATCTTCTTCTTTTTTCAAAATCCATTTCAAATCTCATCTTATACGTGCCTTCCATAATTAATCAAGTCTGTCTTAGCTAAGAAAAAACCAAATCTGTTGCCATTGAGTAGATTTTTTCATAGCCATCCTACAGAACAGAGTAGACCTGCCCTTAGAGCTTCCAAGGAGCAACTGGAGGATTCAAATTGCCAGTCTTTTGGTTAGCTGTAGCACTTGACCACTACACCACCAGAGTTTCCTCCTCCCCATCTATTCCCTTTTAAATATAGGCAGTCTGACAATTAAGTCTGTGAACGTAATTATTCTAAGTGCTACAGACCTCACTGCTGCATGTCACTACAGTTACCTTCAAAGTACTCCACTTGGGAAGCTAGGCACCAATACCAGTGCCTAGTCCACACTTCAAAGCAATTTTGGAATTCTTTCTGGAATGGCCATTGTGCATGGTGGCATGGTGGCACATACTTGAATTTAACTATGCAGTTGCCTGTGGGGGAGATTTTAGCCAGTAAACAAATAACTGTATTGGAATACCCTCCCTACTCACCCGATGTGGCCCTCAGCGACTTTTTCTTTACACAAATATAAAGGAAATATTGAAAGGAAGACATTTTGATGACATTCAGGACATCTAGGGTAATACAATGACAGCTATGATGCCCATTTCAGAAAATGAGTTCCAAAATTGCTTTGAATGGTAGACTAGGTGCTGGCATTGGTGCATAGCTTCCCAAGGGGAACACTTCAAAGGTGACCATAGTGATATTCAGCAATGAGGTATGTAGCACTTTTTCTAGGATGAGTTCATGAATGTAATTGTCATACCTCATATATATCTGCCCTGTGATTACTATAATGCTATTCACATATAAATTTTAATTTCAAGCTACAGTTTTTAAAGTAGAACTAGATTTTTTACCTTTTTATATGCAAAGCAGTGAATAAATGTAAGGAATTAATTATGCATAATTTATTATTTAATGAGCCCCATTCTTCTTTCTATTCTAGATATGGTCTTTACTTCTGCTTTAGTTTGACAGACAAGTTTTCATTTTCCTAAAGACTTTCATGTCTAAAAGCAAGTGATTAGCAAATAACTATTGACTTAGTTATCACAGATATCTTACTATTACATACAATGTATATACATGTAATATCCTTACAGTAAAGGTGAGAGAAGAGAGTTGGAAAAGTTAATTTTTTATTTTTCAAGATAACCCAATGTTAGCAGAGAAATTATCAGAAAAAAAACAGCCATATATATACATATATATATATATACATACATACATGAAGCTTTCTTGACTATTTCTTCTACATACATTTTGTTTTCTGATGACTGTTAACTATAGGGTGACTGCAAGTCAAAACTGACTCAATGGCAATGGGTTATTAGCTATTCATTCAAAGCACAATGTTTTTTCAAGTTCTATAACCAGCATCCCCAGTCACATATCTTCCATTATAGAGTGCTCCCAGAGTTCACCAATACTGACCTTCTTTACCTTCTATTATTTTCTTGAAGGACCTCTGCTGCCTCCCCTTGAGATTTTGCACATGATCTCCTCATCAATTGGAGAGATATGCCCACCTCTGCACATGTAATTCTTCCTACAACTTCAGATTTTAGCTCAAATGTACTTCCTCAAAGGTTTTTGATCTTCCAACAGGGCAGGTCTTGAACAGAGCTAGTGAAAAATGTTAAAGAAACTTCTAACACACATACACACACACAAAGATCAGACTTACTGAATATAGTCCCAGAACAGCCTTTTAACACAGTATTTAAGTCACTCCTGAGGTTTTCCCTTCGAAGTTTACAGAGGTCCATAAACAAAACAAGACCAAATGGGCATACCTGCTCAGAGGCAAGGACATGAAGGCAGGAGGGTATATGACAGCTGGTAACAGGGAACCCAAGGTCAAGAAGGCGAGAGTGTTGACATGTTGTGGGGTGGGCAATCGATGTCACAGAACAACATGCGTATTAATTGCTTAATGAGAAACTGGTTTGCTCTGTAAACCCTCATCTACAATAAAAACAAAAAAGTTTCTGATCTTCCATATTTAGTTTAGTTACTCAGTTATATAGCTGCATGTTACCGTGGACTATTTCTCCACAGCACTGAGAAAAGTTTGTAATTACATAGCTGGTTAATATCTGTCCCACAACCACATTAAATCCACCAGATTAACATTATAATAATTTTCCCAGGAGCAAGCATCATACCTATGGGAAACAGCATGCATGTGATAAATAATAAATATTTCTTAAGTGAATGAAGTCTTCATATATGTACTGGTTCAACACAGATTTTGAAATGTCCTTTCACTTAGAGGTCCACTAATTCATTCAATAAATATTTAAGTAAAGCTCAGTTCAGTGTCAATGGTTTTGATGGGGGTTTTATGGTAAAGAAGTGAAAAAAAATAAAATGGTATCTTCTGTTACAGTTTTGAACTTGGCAAGACAAAGTAACAAATAGGAAAAAAAATAGATGTTGTTAAGTGCTTTGAGAATGATCATATTGCCTGGCATAATTCTTCAGACTGGGTCATCAGTGAATTCTACTCTAGGGAAGAGCCATTTAATCAGTGATCAAGTAATATTGTTATAACATATTCTATTATAAAAGAGTTTAGTAGTTCATCATCACCACCAACTATAACACCTTTCCTTGAAAATCTCAAAGTCACTGCCTTCGAGGCAATTGTAACTCATAGCTGCCTCAAAGGACAGAGTAGAATTGCTCCATATGGTTTCCAGGGAGCTGCTGATGGATTTCAACTGCTGAACTTCTAGTTAGCAACTGAGCTCTTAACCACCGCATCACCAGGGCTTTTCTCTCTTTGAAAGTAGGACTAAATCCTCTGTACATAGAATCATGAGCAGCTCATGATACATAACCAATACCTATTTCTAAGGTGACTGAAAAAATTGTGTAAGTAATGTGACAAATGTCTTTATTTCTATTTGATGCACAAAGTAACCAAAAACCCATTGCCATGAAGTCAATTCTGACTCCTAGGGGCCCCCATAGTGTTTCTAAGGTGCAAGTAGTGGATTGGAACTCTTCACTACTTTACCACCAATGCTCCACAAAAAGTAACAGATGCAGAAAAATTAAGTGACAGTGAATATTCAGAGTAGAACCCAAATTCTACTTGTGCTCTTCCTCCTCCAAAACACTTCATCCATCAAAATAATGACCTAACTCCTCCTTTTCAGAGTTAAAATATATAGCCAGTAAGTCTGCAATCAAGTCGGAGATGTTATATCACATTTAGAACAGAGGAAAACATGGTTACTGTACAGAAAGAATGTTACTCATATAGAATTTTTAAAAATCAGATATAAAACCATTTCAGGTGTTTTTTGGTTTTTGGTTTTTTTAATTCTTTGGCTTAATTCCATTCATTCAATTTACCAAACACCTAGTTTATAAAATGCCACAGACTAAAACAAGTATTAAACCATAGTGCTATTGACATGTGGTTTATAAAGTATCTAGGAAGACAAACATGAAAAACACAAATCATAAACCACAAAACAAGGCATGAAGTTTGATGAAAACACAGAACATACACGATTCAAATGTTTAAGGGAAGATTAAGACATAGAAGGAGCTCTCATGGTGCAGTGGTTAAGCACTTGGCTGGTAACTAAAAGGTCAGCAGCTCCATGGAGAAAGATGTAACCATCTGCTTCCATAAAGATTCACAGCATCAGAAACAGGGGCAGTTCTACTCTGTCTTATGTGGTTGTTATGAGTAGAAATCAACTCAATGGCAACAGCACCAGATACAGTTTGAGTTTTGATTCAAAGCTCACAACAAAAGAAAACACATAGACCTATTCCCTAGGGTCTTTAAGAAGGTTTTAATCCACAGAGTGGCAAAACTGCCTCAATGTACTGTTTAAACTGAATAAACCAAATGCTTTCTTGTTAAACTGACAAACTTGTTTCACCTACTCAATTGTTCACTATTTCTCAGCCTTTAATTTCTTAGAAATCTAAAAAAAGGAAAATAAAATTAGCTGCTGATTTGTTTATGAACAGAAATTATCACAAAGTAATATAAATTCTTAGACATAGCTTTGTAAGAAGGAAAAAATTATACTTTGTGAAACCCATTCATAGCAATTCTAGAGGTCAGAGTAGAACTGCCCCATAGAGTTTCCAAGGAGCACCTAGCAGATGTGAACTGCTGACTTTTTGGTTAGCAGATACAGCACTTAACCACTACACTCCCAAAGTTTCTAGTCACACCTTAGTTCAACCTCATTTTTTATTGGCATAACAGACTGGGCAGAAACAGAGAAGAAAATGTACTGGAATCTGTATTTAAATTAGATAAGTGTCTCCAAAGTTGGGATAGTTTTAGAAGACATTTGACATTTCCTACATTAGCAGGAACCATATAACAAATTATGTTTTGTGCCGTACTTTTTTTATAATATCTACATAAATTTTGCTGTCTGTTTGAAAATGTATATACTCAACAGTGTAAGTCTGACTGTAGGAATTCTTAACTTATTAAACCCACTGTCGTAAAGCTTTGGGTCCAACTCATAGGACCCTAGTGGTCAGGGTAGAACTGCCTCATAGAATTTCCAAGGAGTACCTGGCGAATTTGAATTGACAACCCTTTGGTTAGCAGATGTAGCACTTAACCCACAATGGTTTCCTAAAACTTAATAGTTAATTGTTTATTTTTTACTATCTTAATAATTGACAATAATTTATTTAAACTAATTCACAACTTATATCTCTTTTCTTGGATGTAAACATGAATATCACTGGGTTCATGTTGTTTTGGACTGACTCATTCTTAGGATTTGCCCAGAAAGAAAACTAAATCACATTTCTAGGACAAAACAATGCAGTTTAGTAGCAGTGAAAAAAATCAATTTTCTAAATCTATTAAGAGTCTCATGAAAAAGGGAGAGGGGAAGCATATATCTTAGATGCCAGGCATGAAAATAATAATAACACACTTACTGTGAAAACTAAACAAATAGCCTATAATCTAAAAATGTTGAGATTTCTCAATGTAAAAGCTAGCTTGGGTGATTTCTATAAAAACAAACAACAAAAGAAACCTGAAGTCATGGGAGAAGTCACATTCCATAAGATCTTTCACAAGCCCTGAAATTTATAAATTAAATATTTTTGTCAAGAAACAAGATATTCATTGAATTTACAATTTCAGTCCCTCTGACATGTATACACTTACCCTATAACTGTATCATACTTTTAACGATCAAACCAAACCAACATAATCCCATGCTTTAAGTTCAATTCTAAGCATTTCATATGGGTTTACTCCTTTTTTTTACTCACGAAGTTTCATAGTAGCACTTTCTACAAAAACAGATGTTCTTAAAATTACCATGGTATCACATAGGGGGTGTGAACATGCTGTGAATATTAATGAACAGGTTTGAGCCAGAAAACATTTTATTTATTGATTTAGAATAAGTGTTTTTACTTTTGACATCTCTTTTTCCTGTATCTTGCTGATGAATTACTTTCCTTTCTTATACTTTCTTATTACTAACACCTACCTTAGTAGGTAAAAAATTTCTATTAGGCATTTTGATGCATTAAAAAAAAAAAAAAAAACAGAAATTGAAATCTTTTGGAATAAGCATTATCATTAAAATCCATTACAGTTTTTTTTTTTTTTTAATGCCATTGAGTTGATACTGACACATAACAACTCTGCAAGATGAGTAGAACTGCCCTCTAGGGTTGTGCAAGAGTAGTTGGTGGATTCAAACTACCAACTTTTTGGTTAGCAGCTGAATTCTTAACAACTATGCCACCAGGCTTTCTGCTGTGACAATAACATCCTCTAAAATCCACTGTCTTTGAGTAGATTCTGATTTACTGCTAACCACAAGGTCGGCAGTTCAAATCCACCAGGCGCTCCTTGAATACTCTGGGGGTCAGTTCTACCCTAGCCCCTAAGGTTGCCATGAGTCAGATCCGACTTGACAGCACTTGGCTTGGTTTAGGAAAGAGTGGAACTCTCCCACAGGGTTTTCAAGGAACAGCTGGTGGATTTGAACTGCAGATCTTTTGGTTAACAGCTGAGCTCTCAACCAATGTGCTACATGAGCTCCAATTACAATAATAGTAAATGTTAATCATTCATTATATGTATGTCAGACATCATTCAAAACATTGTATAAATATTATTTCAATTAATTATCACAGCAACTACTTGAGGTAACTAATATTATTATTACTCTCTTAATTTATACATGAAGACAGTAAAATGCAGAAGTTAAAAATATACCCAAGATCATACAGGTGACATGTGGTAGGACAAAAATTTTATCCAAGATGACATGATTTCATAATCTATAACTTTATTCTTCAATTTATACTGCCTACCAATGAAAATATTTCTTGCTCAGTCTGCTCTACTCAAATACACCAAAATGTTAATGACAAAGAGGTAATAGCAAGATAGATACCTTAGAGTTGAACATATTTAGTTTAAGTTTTAAAGGACCCTCCTGCAATAAAAAAGCCTTCTTGATTTGGCGTTTCAATGTTTTAGTTACACACATCCCAAATTTTAGCTTCCTCTACCCCTCAAATCTGCATACACACATATATATAGATATATATATGTACAGGTTTGTATTCATATAGATGTATGTATATAGGGTGTCTATGAGTTAGGAATTAACTGGATGGTAATGGGTTTAGTTTGGTTTACACACATACATATGTATACATATACATATCTATATATACACACACATATATATATCTTTTACTAGCCTGTTTCTTTAAATTACTGGCAAAAATGTTATACTTACACAGATAAAAAGAAAGCATTCTTTTCACCAAGGAGTTAAACTAAATATGAGATAAAAAGTTAAGAGGAAATTGACAGTATCTGTTAAATAACACACATAAATAGAAGGCAAAAATACAGTGAATAGATGTTAATTTTGTTAACTGAAGAAAATTAGTTAATACATTAGTATTTCTGCTTTCATATCACTTTTTGTCCCCAAACTTGTGTAATAAAATTTCCCATAATTTACTGTAATGGGTTTCTGTCTGTGTGTACACATGCACATGTGCCTCCTGCACTAGACAAGGGTTTGCTTGAGACAGGACTCAGGTCTCCCTTGGCTCTGCATCAACAACACCTAGCAAGGATCTGACAAATAGTAGGCATTTGAACAAATAATTATTTTAATGAATAAACATGAGTAAATACTTTGTTAGGTAAAATGATCTCAAAAAGCATTATTCACCAACATGAAAGGCCAGAATCAGGCTATAGATGATAGTAGTAATTATGCATGGTTTAAAGTCAGGAGAGGTGTGATTCAGGATTGTAACTTTTCACCACACATTTTCAATCTGTATACCGAGCAAATAATCAGATAAGCTGGATTATACAAAGAAGAACAAGGCATTAGGATTGGAGGACGACTCATTAATAACCCGTATTATGCAGACGACACCATCTTACTTGATGGACGTGAAGAAGTTGTGAAACACTTACTGATGAAGATCAAGGACCACAGCTGTCAGCACAGATTGCACCTCCGCCTCAAGTAAACAAAAATTTTCACAACTGGAGCACTAAGCTACATTGTCATAAATGGAGAAAGGATGCCTGCTGTCAAGGATTTCATTTTACTTGGGTCCACAATCAATGTTCATAGAAGCAGCAATCAAGAAATTAAAAGACACATTGCACTGGGAAAATCAGCTGTAAAGGAAGTCTTTCAAGTATTGAAAAGTAAAGACGTTACCGTGAAGACTAAAGTGTACCTGACCCAAGCCATGGTATTTTTCATTCATATCAAAAGCACATGAAAGCCAGACAATGAACAAGGAAGACAGAAGAAGAATTGATGCCTTTGAGTTGTAGTGTTGGAGAAGAATGCTGAATGTACCATGGACTGCCAAAAGAACAAACAGATCTGTTCCAGAAGAACCAGAGTGCTCCCTGGAAGTAAAGATAGCAAGACTGCACCTTACATATTTTGGACATGTTAGGAAGGATCAGTTCCTGGAGAAGGACATTATGCTTGTTAGAGTACAGGGCCAGTGAGAAAGAGGAAGACCCTCAAAGAGATGGATTGATACAGGGGCCTCAAAGATGGGTTTGAGCACAAAAATGTTTGTGGACACGGCACAAGACTGGGCAGTGTTTCATTCTGTTGTGCATAGGGTCGCTATGAGTTGGAACCAACTTGACAGCACCTAACAGGAACAAGTAAATATGCTTGACATTTTTACAGCAATTAAACATTTTAGAAGCCCATCTTATCTGGTTTAGAGACCAGACTGTCAGTGAGTCTTACAGGTCAAAATAGTAACATGACACATGATGGTATGCAGGAAATTTTTTTTAAATAACAATTGATTTTAGTTAAACGGGAAACATTTGAGAAAATGTGCTAATGTGTTCATTCATGTACATATACACAGAGATGCAACTCACTAAGACAATATTTTGAAAACTATATATTTTCTTGCCATTACTAGGTGTGTACCAAATGAATTAATAATAAGTCAAGACTGATTCACAGTTTAGGAATGTGATCTGAGATGTTAAAGCTGCTTGTGATGGAACAATTATTCTCTGAGAAGCTTTTGTTTTTTCATCATTCTATAAATTTTGCATAAGTTAAACAGCATTTATTACTACAGTATCTGCAAAGCATAATTTGTGGTTCTAATTCTAAGCAATTAAACTTTTCAGGCATATGAAAAATCATTTTTGTTCTATTTTCAGATAGGATAAATTTAGTTGAATGAGCCATAATTTGAAATATTTTTACTTTATGATTTATGAAGTCCTCAAGGGAAATCACCTTGCTACAGCAGTATTTCTTAGCTTGTACACTCATAGATGGCAAACTGTCTCAATAAAGAAAACAAAACTTAATTTGTCTTCCTATTCTACACAAGAGATAGATTTATGTATACTTCGGGGGCAAATAATCAATCAGTCCTCATTAGGGATAAGTTAAAAATATGAGGAAAAAGAAGTCATTGGACAATGACTGCATAATAGAAGAATAGTTATATAAGTCTATCAGCAAGCAAGGATTTATAGGCTGTCCATAATGCTGGACACAGAGAGAGAGATCCTCACCTCAAAGAGAATTATATATTTTTCATTCTTCCCTCCCTCAGCCTAACTGGTTTTAATTCATGTTCGTAACATAGTAATGTTAAAACACTGAAATACATCTTGAAGGTATTCCCTCTAGATTTTGCTAAATCATACCCTAGAAAATGATTTTGCTATGTTTAATTATGATATACCATCATTGCAGATTCTGTTACTGAGCAAATGTTGATCAAGTATCTACTAGTCTCCAAGCATTGGTCTAGGTAACAATAAACAACAAAGTCAAAATATCTCTGCTTTTATGGAACTTACTTAAAAATCAAATCATAATTTAAGCCATTCTACTTTAAAATTTAACAGAAACATAATCCAGTCTGCCAGTTCAGTAAGTACGAGAATAGCTTTCCCTTGAAAAAATAAAAGTGCCCTTTACTCATGTATCTATCCATTGTATATCACATGCTCCACATCTTCTGATTTGACTACTGCTACTGCTCACAGCTCACAGAAAGAGAAACAATGTGTAGAGAAGTTAACCAATGCGTACAATCTGACCAAATTTAAATTTAAATTTAAAATCCCAGCTTTTAATAGATTCCATTTCCCACTTGACTTCTAACAGAACATTCCTTCACATGGAAAGTATTAACCTACAAATTATTGGCATTCATTTCTCTCATTGATCTTGCACGTAATATGTTTAACATAAAATGCTTTCTGATAGAAACTATGAATACACACATACCTCACATAGAAAGGAACAATGAAACAGAAATGCATGTGAAAGGAAAACTGTCTATTGTACCTACTTCTCTTGCAAACATACTCATTTAAACAATTAGAGAGGCAAAATCTTTTTATTATTATCTAACTCAACTATTTGAATTAATGTTACGAGCTAGATAAGGCCAAATATAAAATTGTGGTACAAATACAGTCTTTGTCCCTGGGAAGTCTTCACATAATTTTTATATTGTAATTTTTATAATGTAAAACATAATACAGAAATACCTGGAGGGGAATTTTTATAATGTAAAACATTAATATGGAAATACCTGGAGAGAAATGCACTGCAAATTGGAATTATCAAGAGGATCAGTGGTTAAGCCTTTGATTTTCAACGAAAAGGTACACAATTCTAATATACTAGCTACTCCTTGTAAACCTCATGGGGCAATTCTACTCTGTCCTATAATATGAATTCATATTATATGAATAGTTGATATGAATTCATATCAACTATCATTGAATCAACTATCATGAATTCATATCAACTATTCAGCAATGAATTTAATATAGCATGATACACACACACACACAAATCTATACACACATCAACACAAGGACAACCACACACACACACACACACACAATCTATAAAGCATTTTAATTCAGAAGTTAATTGCTAATAACTTGTTTGTTTCTTTATCTTTTTTTTTAATTTAATATGACTGAGTGAAAATGTACATTCCTGTACAAATTTACATGCCCACCGTTTTGCTAAGAGGGGTCTCTGTACCCCACATTGGTGAGTGGCATCTGGGGTCTTAAAAGCTGCCAAGCTGCCATATGAGGGCACAGCAAAGGGTCCCAACTCAGCAGGAACAGATGCTCACTGAGGATGAAAATAACATGGGGTAAAGACAACCCAGAAGATAGAGAGACCCACATGAGTGGGTGCCTACATCGACTGGGGACCAGAAGCGCCGGATGGTGCCCAGCCACCACCAGTGATAGCCGCAATGGAGCTCACTAAGTTGATTCTCACTAGTAACACAAGAATAAAAAGGGGTGCATCCTGAGATCTCCACTAAAAGACCTCAATTGATGTTTCTTTATCTTTTAATTACTTTTTCAGTACAGACAATTTCTGCCTTCTAGTGGTATGATTTTTCCTCAAAGGGAAGAAACTATATCCCACAAATATTGATATTCTATATTTTCAACATTAAACATTATTTTTTAATTCTTATGGAGACTTGGTCTATAAGTTATTTAGACCTATGTTTAATTTCTAAATTTTTGAGGATTTTCCAGATATCTTTTGGACTTTGATTTTTATTCATTTGTTTCATGGTCAGAGAATATATTTTCTGTATCATTTTAAGCACATTAAGGTTTGTTTTATGGCAAAAATTTGGTTAATCACGATGAATATTCTACGCGCACTTAAATAGAATGTGTATTCTACTGCTGGCACTTGGACTGTTTCACAACAGTCCTATCAATTTTGACTTATTGATTAGTTCAAATAGGTTGATAAATATGTTGTTCAAGTCTTCTTGATTCTTACTAGTTTTCTCTCTTGGTGTTCTACTAAATGTTGAGGTATAAGTATTGAAGTCTCCAACTTTAATTGTGGAATTTTCTATTTATTCTTCTGATTATATAAGTTTTCCTGCACGTATTTTGAAGCTATGTTGTTAGATGAATGCATATTTAGGAGCACTATCTACTTGGAAAAGTTACCCCACTTACCACTACTTCAAGGACCCCTGCTGGGACAATGGTCAAGAACTCAGAACTCAGCTACTAATCCACCAAAGATCAGTAATTTGAACCCATCAGCCACTACACAGGAAGAAAGACCTAACTACCTGCTCCCATAAAGATTACAGTCTAGGAAACCCTATGAGGCAGTTCTACTCTCTTAGATAGTATCACTGTGAAATGGAATCAATGTGATGGCACACAACATCATTACTTTATGCCCATTAAAGTTTTGTTAATATCACTTGCCTAAAACCTACTGACACTGATCATAGCTATCCCAGCTTGGTGCCGGTCAGTGTTCTATTCTTCATTCTTTTACCTTTCACATCATTATATTTAAGAGTGAGTTTCTTATTGAACAGACAATAGAGAAATTGCAATTTTGGTGAAGGGCAAGACAGTACACTACACTGTAGAAGTCAGGACAACTTGACCAAAATAAGCTCCATAGACATATCAAACTCCCTGAGGGATCATGATACTGAGATGATGGCTGGAGACCATGGTCTTGAGAAATATCTAGTTGAAATGACACAATCTATTTTATAAAGAAAATGTTCTCTGCTCTACTTTGGTGAACAGCAAGTCGGATCTTAACGTGGCCATCTGAGATACTCTACTGGTCTCACTACATCTGGGACAAGGTAAAATGAAGAAAACCAAAGACACAAAGGAAACATTAGTCCAAAAGATTAATGGAACACAACTATGACATCCTTCATCAAACTGAGTCCAGTACAACCAGACAGTGCCTACCTACCACTAATGACTGCTCTGACAGGAACCCAACAGAGAGTCCTGGAAGGAGCTGGAGAAAAATGTAGAACAAAATTCTAACACACAGACACACACACAAAAGACCAGACCCACTGGTCTGAAAGAGTGAAGAAACTCCAAGTGTACAGACCCAGGACACCATTTTAACTTCAGAAGTCTCTCCTGAGGGTCACCCCTCAGACAAAGATTAGACAGACCCATGAAACAAAATGGGTACACCGGTCCAGGGGAAACGACAACAAGGCAGGAGGGGACAGGAAATCTGGTAATGGGGAACTGAATTTTGTGGCAGTGGCAACCAATGTCACAAAACAATATATATATTTGCTGTTTAATGAGAAATCAATTTGTAAGTCTTCATCTGAATTACAAGAAATAAATAAATAAATGGGTTTTCTTCTGGATCTTGTTTTTAGTACCCAATCTGTTATTTTCTCTCTTTCGATTGGTATATTTTGATTATTTTTATGTAACATGATTACTAATACTGTTAAATTAAAAATCTACCCTCTTATTGCCTGAAAAGAGGACAAGGACATGGTTGGTGTTTCCTGCTTTTCCCTCAGGGACTGGCAGTATCCCACATCAGGCCTGCACTAGAAAAATGCTTTCTGAGGACTCTAGTCTTTTATTTTTAATGCCATCAAGTAAATTCCTAATGTTAAATAAGTATTCATGTTCCATCACAGGTTTCATGTTAATTGGTTGCCCTGTGACCTCAGTTCTTTTTTGAGTTCAAGTTTTTTCCTTTTTTTTTAAACATGTGGGAGTAATGCTCTTTATAGCCTTTTACAGCCTGTGTGGAGCTTAGAGTACTGTGTTTAGTTTTTAATCCACATGTTTGTATCATATATTTATTTATGAAAATATAACTATGTCCCTTGAAATGACACAATGAAAACCACAAAGTGAAAACAAATTCTGAAACGGATATGAGACTAGCTTGATAAGAAAGCTATTTAATGCACTCCTTAATGTCTTCAGTTGCTCCAGTGATTTGACTAATCACAGAAAGGATATTTGTCATTCATAAGAATAATGTCAATGCCATCAAGTATTTTTGAGATGTTAAAAGATTAGAAATCTTTTTTTGAAAGTGTATCTTTAAGTAGGAGGTTGATGGAGGAGTATTTCCTCCAAAGATAGAGACACTTAGCTAATATGTCATGCTTGCCTGAGAAAACAATGGAACAAATCAACAAACAAAAAAAATCAATTTTCAAGCAATAAAATTATGGCCTATTGATTTAAAAAAAAAAAAAAAGTTCCTGTGAAAAAAATTTATTTACCTGATTAATCAAATTTATTTCCCTAAATAAGCCATAATTCATTATGAATTTATATAGCTTCTAATTTTTCTCTCCATGAAATACAAAGTTCAGAAAATATTGTTTGATAACATCAACATGTCTTTCAGTTCATATCATTGTCTAATAGAGACATCTCTCCATTCAATAATTTGTCTCTATTAATCCCATGCAATCCCTAGAGATTATGTTTTAAGAGGTCAAATATTAAAAAATATTAATCTGCTGAATACTAAGAGACACAATAAACAATATTTTAGCCAGAACGTATAATTCTTTGTTATGTACATTGTTCATTACAGACAATGTAACATAAAAAAAATCAAATCCATTGCCATCCAGTTGATTCTGACTCACAGTGACCCTAGACAGAGTAGAAATGCCCCACAGGGTTTCCAAGGAGTGACTAGTAGACTAGAACTGCTGACCTTTTAGTTAGCAGCCAAACACTTAACGATGACGCCACCAGGGTTTCCTAATGTAACACAGAACAGTGGTAAAAAGCAGAACAAATAAATAGTTGAAGAGAATCAAGGAGTAAGAAGTA
This sequence comes from Heterohyrax brucei, assembly GCA_028571685.1. Taxonomy (NCBI): domain Eukaryota; kingdom Metazoa; phylum Chordata; class Mammalia; order Hyracoidea; family Procaviidae; genus Heterohyrax; species Heterohyrax brucei. Next base: position 57,793,631 of record CM053146.1, on the reverse strand, counting down.
AAGAAGGGATGAACGTTGCCAATACCATACATACTGCCAAGATGTAAAGATCTGGATCTGTCTTGTTTCAATAGGTAATAGTTTCTGGCTCATTTTCTTTGGCTTGTATGTATTATTTGACACTTTTGAATCCTCCACTCACATAAAGGTCTTTAATTCTTTATGCTCAGAGGCATCCTGCCTTCTGCTTACCTTCCAGCTCCTGCCTTCTATCTACCCTCCACTCAAAAGAATGAAGAGGCATCTCCTTTTCACTCTCTTTTGCTATTTTCTCTCCTTCTAAGAGCAACAAATATTTAAGTTCTTGAACTTTTTCCTTATTACTTTGGATGCCCAGTGTCATGGATTGAATGGTCAGGACTCCACATACTACGTGATTTTCCATTGTGGTATGAATCCTGCCTCTGCGATGTTAACGATGTTAATGAGGGAGATGGGCTGCAGACTTATTGGTGCACACTGGGAAACCCACAGCAACCTGAGATTCACCTTGCCCTTCACCCTTTGGCGGTCAACTAGTCAACAGTCACCAGAAACAACATTCTTTAAGGCCTAATTTAATCTCCCTCTACTGCTAGCATGCTCGTGTTTGATCTCATTTATTCCTTGGAGTATTTTAGTAGATTTTTTTCTAGTTTCCGCCCTTCAAGTTTTACACTTGAACTATTGATCTCACAGCTGGCTGTCAGATAATCAATTCAAAGTGCAAATTTATCTAGACCTCCCCATCCCTTCCATCACTTAAAATCTTTAATGACATCCATTGCTTATATAATGTCTAATGTGTCTCTCCCTCAAGATCTGGCTCTATTCATCTTTCTAATTTATCTCTTCCTACTTCACCTGTATTCTCCTCTTCCGTCATCTACTCATGTGTCAACACTCTATTCAGAAACCAGTCTTATCCTAAGAAGCACTTGCTGATACTCTGCCCCTCTGCAATTAAATGGCCCTGTGTAAATCAATCTTAAAGTAATAAATATATTGCTTTACTAGTATCTTTCACTTTCAGGATTTCATCTTTTCAACAGATCTCAATGGTTAGTTGTTTCAGAGTATCTGGAACATACTGGGGCCATGTTGCATAGATGAAGGAATAAAAAGCAGCATTAACTAAAATTATATTATAATTAATGTTTTGTAGATAATTAAACAGAATGATCATAAATAGTAGAAAGGTTAACTAAATGGTTTTGTAATAAATAAAACCATGTCTCCAAAAATCATGTTAGCAGAATCCAAATCTATACTGTTGATCAGGTTTCAGGAGTGTGTGTGTGTGTGTGTGTGTGTGTGTGTGTGTGTGTGTGTGTGTGTGTGTGTGTGTGTGTGTGTGTGTGTGTGTGTGTGTGTGTGTGTGTGTGTGTGTGTACACAAAAGACTTTAAGAAAACGCATCGATAGAAGTTACCTATAGATGCTGAAATTACAGGTAAATTTTACATCCTTTGTTAAATGTATGCATTTTTCAAATACAATAAAAATTATTTTTCCTATAGCAAAGTATTAAATGGCATACAAATGTTTGACAATCTAATCAGTCTACTTGATTTTTTTAAATATGCATAAAGCTTGTGTTTATGTCTTGGTCAACATCCTTTTGATTCTAATAATGACACAAAATAGACAACACAAGTGGAACTTAAGCAAGTCAAGAAAAGGAAGTGCAAGCAAGAGTTTGAGAAATAAAATCAGGTGGAATAGAAAAATGTTTGTGACCTGGTTTTCTTACTTTCTCTGAGGATATTCAGTCTCTTTATTCTACTCTTATCTGGACATCTGTTTCTTTTCTAATCTCTTTCACTGTAATTGTATTTTGTCGGAATTTCTATACACATAGATCAACCAAAACTGAACATTTATGTCCTGAGTTATATTGCTTTAGTTCAAGTGACTACAGAGACTAGCATCAATGAACTCCAGTTCCAAATTCTTCAGAATCTATTCGGCCTACCTTGAATAAGGTATGGCCAATCAGCTGTGTCCAGGCTGCTAGGACGAGGCTAACAGAAACTCATTTTACAAATGTGATTTTATTTCTTATGGTTTATAAGATAGAATTAACCCCAACAATAAGAATATAATAATAGCAAAATAAGTGAAAAGGTAAAATCATTTCACTCAAGATTTGCTTGGTCTATGAGTTTTCAGATGGGGATATACCACCTGAGATTCTCAAAAAGACAACTATCAGGTTGCTATTATCCTTAAATACCTAAATCTGAAAATGCATAGCAACAATAAGACTCAAAATTTCTAACAAATTATTGTTGTTAGTTACCATCAAGTTGATTTCCACTCATTATGACCCATGTGTTGCAGAATAGAATGGTACTTTATAGGGTTTTTGAGGCTATGAACTTTCAGAAGCAGATCACCAAGGCTTTCTTCTGAGACACATTTGGTGAATTCAACTCTTCAACTTTTTGGTTAGTAGTTCAGTACTTAATTATCTGTGCCACCCAGGAAGACACTGAAAACACTATGAAGTGTAGTCGTATTTGGAAACCTATGGGGTTGTGATGAGTCAAAATTGACTTGTCAGCAATTGGGTTTTTTTTGGTTGGGTTTTTTTTTTTTTTGTATTATAAAGACCACCAGGCACAGTATCAGAAGACTTAAGCCTCATTCCAGCTTTATTGTTAAGAATATGTGAGATAATCATAAAAAGCACTTAAATTTCTCTGAGTATGAGTTTTCTTTGTTGCAGAACAGTGAAAATCGAACTTGCTTAGTTCACTACCGTGCTGTGATAATTAAAGCTAATTAGAGATACATCAACTGAAAAAGAACTAACTTTTGGGGATATAAAGGTAAATAATATACAGTGGCAGCTGTCAACAAATAACTTTACTTCCATCAGTACTAAACATATTAAGAACTTAAAAGAAAATGCATGTCACACCTAAATTAGGATCTTCATGTTATAACTCAGGATCTTCAGAAGCGGGCTATACTGTGAGGGAAAAAAATTCTCCACATGAAGAACCAAAATAAAGTCTACATGTGCATATCATATTGAAATGAAAAATGTAAGTAGAGTGAGTTTAAATAATAGTAAAAACATTTATTTGGAGAGAAAATGCCAACACTGTTCATATTTTAGAGAGCGGTGATTTTGTTCACATTTGGCAGAGAAATCTAGATTCTTTTGTTAGCCAACAATTGCAAATAACTTTTAAGTGGTTTTAGGCATTATATTCTTTTTCAGTTACATGGAACCTGTGTAGATTTCTGAAGGTTATGAAGGTTACTTGTAATTTACAAATAAAAATGTGCTGCCCTCCAATCAATTCTGACTCATAGCGACCCAACGGGACAGAGCAGAACTGCCCCATAGGGTTTCCAAGGAGCAGCTGGTGATTAAGCTGTCAGCTTTCTGCTTAGCAGCCATGCTCTTAGCCACCGCACAATGAGAGCTCTAATTTATAAATTTATAAATAACAAACCTCAAATAAGACGTTTTAGTGTGATTTTTGAGTACTTTGCATAGGCTTTTCGAGTACTTTCCACAGTATTCTTCAGTTTATGTTGTAATATCATAGTAATTGACTACTTATTATAGAAAATAGCAAGGATGTTATGGCTCAAAAGCTGATACTTCCTATCCCTACTCATATGGGTGAACTAAAGGTATATACGAATATAATTTAATTGAAATTATCTGCTTGCCTTAATTTACTAAATCAAGGGCTTGACACAAGTAAAACCTGCCCATCTTCTTCAGAGGCTAATTGTCAATCTGTAAAACATCGCTCTTGGGTTTATGAATGGACAATCCAATATTCTAACTCTACAATCACCAAAGTTAATGAACCTGTTTTATTCACTTTGGCCCAGCTTCCGGTTTTGAAATCTGAAATCAATTGCACACAGAGAACCGAGTAGCAGCGATCTAACATTAGTTAGTATATACTGAACTTGTAATGGCAATATTAATTACTTCTGTCCCTTTATCAGCTAATGGCCCAGTGTTTCTAAAGTACAACATGTCAGTCTGCTGGGTATTTGTCAGGAGTGGGGCACATATGTAAACCCTGGTGGCATAGCAGTTAAGGACTGCAGATACTAACCAAAATGTCAGCAGTTTGAATTTATCAGGTGCTACTTGGAAACTGTGAGGCAGTTCCACTCTGTCACATTGGGCTGATATGAGTCAGAAGTGACTTAACGGCACTGAGTTTGGTTTGAGGGGAGCACATATACTTTTGAATCATTAATATAATGTATTGAGCCAAAGAATAACTTAATTACCACCATCTGTGCTGGTAACTGTCTAGCACAAGTAGATACTAATTAGTTTTATTTTGGCTGGTGCCTCCCAGGCTGTACCTAAAACCTTCTCATTTTCACATCAGTTTTCAAATGGTTACAGTCACTCATTATTTTTATGCAAAATGCTAATGAAATAATAAAGATTTAAAAATTTAAAGAAAGATTACAGAGTTTCCTATTTAGGTAGAAAAGTACAAAACCACGGCACTAACAAGCTAATATTGAAACAACAATGGAATATTCAAAATATGTGAAAGTAAAATGCTCCCTGTAGATATTATTTTCTGGTTTAGATTTAAGCTTTTATTAATTTTCCCCAAGACTTAGGCTAACCAATGTCAGGGGCAGAAAAGGCAATATGATAAAGTAACATGCATTTCCAAGTGAGAATGATAAAAACTAATTTAAAAAGAAAAGAATAAAACAGGAAAGTTCATCACTTATATTTGCATTTTCTACAAGAGGAATCTAGGGAAACCATAGAGAGGCTTGTGCGGGGAAGATGACATGGTGACGTCAACCAGCCCCAGTGTATCAGGTCTGAAAATTAAGTTCATGAACTCATCCTACAAAAAGTGCCACATACCTTGTTGCTGAATATCACTAGGGTCACCTTTGAAGTACTCTTCTTGGGAAGGTATACACTGACACCAGCACCTAGGCCACCCTTCAGAGCAATTCTGGTACTCTTTCTGGAATGGCCATCAGAGCTGTCATCATATTACCCTAGATGTCCTGAACGTCATTAAAATGTCTTCCTTTCAATATTTACCTTATTTTAGGGTAAAGAAAAAAGTCAATGGGGGCCAGGTCAGGTGAGTAAGAAGGGTGTTCCAATACAGTTATTTGTTTTCTGGCTAAAAAGTCCATCACAGACTTTGCCAAGTGAGCTGATATATCGTCCTGATGCAAGCACCGTGAGTTGCTGGAGAGAAGCACAGATTATTTTTGTCTGACTTCTTCACATAGCCTTTTCAGCACTTTTAAATAGTAAACTTGGTCAACTGTTTGTCCAGTTGGTAAAAATTCATAAAGAACAATTCCTCTGATATCAAAAAAGGTTAGCAAACATGGTTTTGACTTTGGATTTGGAATGAAGGAGCTTTTCAGTTGTGGAAGACGGGCTGACTTCCACTGTGTACTTTGACACTGTTTCAGGGTTATATTAGTACACTCATGTTTCATCACAGTGATAACATGGCCCAAAACATCATCTTGCCTCACTAACTCTCCTTTGCTTTTGTTCAATAGTGAGTTCCTTCAGGACTGTTTTTGCACACACCTTTCTCATGCCAAGATTTTCAGTTGAGATATTCCTCCCAACTCTCTCTCTATTTATGTTTACTTGGTCTGCTGCGCTTCTCACAGTCAGCCGACTACCCTGAAACACAATTCAATGAATTTCTGAAATGTTTTTGTCAGTTCTGCTCATTACTGGCCTCCCTTGTCTCTCTTCACCAGCGACACATTCTCTGCCCTCAGAGAAACATGTAATCCCTTTGTACACTGTCATTTTCTTCATGACATTATCCCCATGAACTTGGACTAACATGCCCTTGATTTCACTTCCACTCTTGCCAAATTTAACAAGAAATTTAATGTTTGTTCATTGCTCTAATTCAAGCTGTATATTGCCTCAATGGCACACAGAGACACACAACAATAATGAACACCACTCAGCAAGACACTGCCATACATAGACACAAACACAGCTGTGAGGCACTGACATAGTAAGATTATGAACCCTTGTCAAGTTGTTTGTACAGTGCTGCCGACGCAAGCACAGGTGGCAAGTTTGTGAACTTAACTGTCAGACCTCATTTATCATATTGATACACTGGCAAATTCCTATTCATTTACAAGAAACATACATTTTAGCAGAAGGAGTTTCCTGAAAATTCATCAAATTTATTCCTTTGGTCTTATCTAGTATTAGAGAATAACTATATTTGTTAAATTGTTTTCTAGTACTATTTGCTCACAGCTTAAAACAAAAATAAATCTGCTAAGATGTCTTCTAACAATAACTCATATTTAAGTTGTCAAGTACTGATCTGTGTTTGTGTATCTTCTGCAGCACCAACTCTAAATATCTCCTCTAACGACACCTGCAAATGCAGTTCTTCTGACTCTAACTACCAGGAACTAGGTCAGGTCTAACAAGTTAAAGGGCATAGTTTGCCAGACAGCTGAGTCTACCTTGAAAACCAGCTGCATAGCATGGGTCCCCTGTGCTCTTTCACTTCTGATACGATGACTACATTTCTCACTACCACATCAGATAATCCACTAGAATGACTCACATACTCAGGAAAGTACTATATTTATGATTATAAACCAAAAACCCATTACCATTGAATTGATTCCAATTTATAGTGACTTTATAGACAGAGTAGAACTGCCTGATAGAGTTTCCAAAGACAGCTGGTAGATTCAAACTTCCAGACTTTTGGTTAGCAGCCATAGCTCACCATAGCTCTCAACCACCATGCCACCAGGGCTCCATCATTCTTATTATTACAGTTTTATTGTAAAGGATATATATCATGACCAATATAAATAGAAGCAGAAGGTGGGTCTGTGTGAGTCCCAAACATGATGCTTCTGTATCAAAGACATGCTACCTTCTACTGTATCATTCTCTATCTCCAGTCAGGACACTCACTCATTCTTCAGTGTCCACAGTTTTGTTGGAATTTTATTACACAGGCATGGCTGATTGAACCATAGCCATTCTTGGCTGAACTCAACCTCCATGTGGTAGATATCACACAGTGAGTCTTTCTGGCATGAGTTATCTCATTAATATAAACCATCAAGTATAAACTAGAGCCCTCATAGATAACAAAAGAATTTCAATCACTTGGAAAATTCCAAGGGTTGAGAGGTTACCTCCCAGGAATCAAGAACAAGGAACATTTTTTTTAAGTGCATCTTAAAGTAAATACGTATTGAAGCACTGTTCTTCAAATTCTGATATTGTAAAAGTAGCACATTTTATTTTCTACTTTGTATTATGTGTGCTGACACATAAGATGCTGTTTCCTCTGTTAAATATATATCTACATAGATCAGATAACTATTTTTCTTTAGATAACATGAACATGTTCTGTGTTTTTGTTTTATTCCTCCTATCATTATATATGGCAATAAAGAGAAATATACACTTTTTTTCTATTCATATATTTAAGCTCAGGAAGATACAGAGAACTGTCAGAAAGCTAAATAGTTACAGAAATAAAAACTAGAAAACAGATTCCTAAAGGGAGGAATTATTAGTACTGGTGGTAATATACTAAGGCCAAACAGAAAAAGGAGTTTGAAGAGCAGTACTTTCAATTTTTACATACTTTGAATATATTATCTCCACCTTACGAAATTAGGTCCATAACAATAGCTTAGAACCTCAAAGAACTGAATATTGCAGTCTATTTGAATAAAGATTGGAAATAATACCATGATAAAATCAAAAGTAGGTGGATAAAAAGACATTTGAAAGTAAACCAAGATGTCAGTGATAATATAACTGAAAAAAACATCGAAGTTTCCTCTAACCTCCAAAGAGCAGAGGTAGTGTTTTACTCAGAATACATCTTGTTGTATTACATCTCATAATACATCTCATAATACCACTCCTTGTTTCCAAAATGAATATATAAGCCTTTGCCATTGAGGCAGTTCCAACAAATAGTGACCTTGAAGGACAGAGTAAAACTGCTGCGTAAGGTTTCCAAGGAGGGTCTGGTTGATTCAAACTGCTGATCCTTTGTCATCTTTGTCAAAGAGGTTACCTTGAATACTAAGGTGCACTTGACAAAAGTCCTGGTGTTTTTTAATCACCTCATACGCATGTGAATGCTGGACAATGAATAAGGAAGACCAGAAAAGAATTGATACTTTAAAACTGTGGTGTTGGCAATGAAAACTCAATCTACCGTGGACTGCCAGATGAACAACCAAATCTGTCTTGAAAGAAATGGAAGCAGAATGTTCCTTAGAAGCCAGGTTGATGAGACTGAGTCTCACATGCTTTGGACATTTTATCAGGAGGGATCAGTCCCTGGAGAAGGACATAATGCTTGGTAAAAATAGAGGACAAGCAAAAAAGACCAAGACCCTCAATGTGATGGATGATACAGTAGCTTCAATAATGAGCTCAAGCATAACAAGGTACAAGACCAGGCAGTGTTCCATTGTCTTGTTCTGTTATACACAGGGTGTCATGGTTTGAGTTGTGTCCCCCCAAAAATGTGTGCAGCCACGTGGCTGGGATATGGTTCCCAGTATCTTGGGACTGTCCTCCATTGTGTGGTTTTGCTAACCTGTATGTTAAAGGATTAGGGTGGGGCTGTGAATTCCTGCTGTGGGGGAAGTTTCCCTGGAGTATGGCTTGCCCCACCCTTAATGCTTTTAGCTTGCAAGGAATAAAAGGAAAAAGAAACAAAGGACAATTTGAGAACCTCGCTACCATCAAGCAAGCAGCACCGGGAGCAGAGCACGTCCTTCAGACCAGAGGTTCTTGCGTGAGGACGCTCCCAGAAACAAAGATTGATGCAATACCGGACTTTCCTCCAGAGCTGACAAGGGGAAAGTCTTTCCCTGGAGCGGACACCCTGAATATGGACTCGCAACCTACCGGACTGTGTAAGAATAAATCTTTCTTTGTTAAAGCCATCCACTCTGTGGTATTTCTGCTAGAGCAGCCTAGCTGACTAAAACACAGGGTCTCTATGAGTTGGAATTAATTGGCTGGCACCTAACAACAACTATGTTATGATTATGAAAGATTTTTTTCTCTCCTCTTTCCAGTTAGGCTTTAATTTCTATGGGATCTCATGATGATTTGCTCTAGCTGAATATTTCAGAGAAGGTTTTGCTAAGCGAACTCAGAGTGATTCTGTATAAAGCTGGCCTGCTTTGCTTTGCTCTAATTCCCCAAGATCAGTTGAACATATGGCCCTAGATATTTGGAAATTAACACAAGTAAATTTTAGTTGAACCCTGTGCACACATCCCAAATGGAAGTCAATTTGCTAGCCTCAGTTGTTTTCCCCTTTCTACCAAGTATTTAAGCTTTAGGCTAATAGCTAACATTGTGTTTCAGTCTGTTCATAAAATGTTGAAACAACTGCTATGAACATTTTGCATCAATTTTCTAAAATATTAGTCTGAACAAGCTCCAACTTACAGAAGGAAGTTTTCAGGTTTGCTGTGTAAGCCACAGGGCTAAGAAAGTGCACCTCAGATAATTTGGACTTGTTTCTAGCACTGCTTTGGGATATCTATCATTCCATATGCTCAAACTTACTATTTTATTTTCTAAACTAACAGGGCACTGCTATATGTAATAAATGTCACGTACCAGACTACAGAGCAGATACGTTTTTAAAAATATGACTGTTGTTGTTAGGTGCCATCAAGTTGTTTCCAACTCATAACAACCCTACATACAACAGAAGGAAATGCTGCCTGTTCCTGTGACATTCTCAAGTCCTTGTTATGTTCTGGGCCAATTGCTGCAGCCACTAACTATATCAGTTCATCTCCTTGAGTGTCTTCATCTTTTTCACTGGTCCTCTGATTTGCCAAGGATGATGTCCTTTTTCTGGTAACATGTATAAAGTATATGAGACCTAGTCTCAACTTCCTTGATTCTAATGAACATTCTGGTTGTACCTCTCCCACGACAGATCTGTTTGTTCTTTTGACAGTCCATGGTATATAGTCAACATTCTCATTTAAAACCACAATTCAAAGGTGTCAGTTATTCTTTGGTCTTACTTATTCATTGTTCAGCTTTTGCACACATATGAGCCAAATGAAAAACTCATGGTTTATGTCAGGAGCACATTAGACTTCAAGGTGACATCTTTGCTTTCCAACACTTTAAAGACGTCTTTTGCAGCAGATTCACCCAATGCTTGTGTTTTGCTTTCTTGGTTGCTGCTTCCATGGGTGTTGATTGTGCATCTAAGTAAAATGAAACCCTTTACAACTTCAGTCTTTTCTCCATTTATCATGATGTTGTTGATTGGTCTACTTGTGAAGATTTTTGTTTCCTGTATGCTGAAATGTAATTCATACTGAAGGCAGTGATTTTCTATCTTCTTCAGTAAGTGCTTTAAGTCTTCTTCACTTTCAGGAAGCATGATTATATCACCTGCATTGTGCAGATTGCTAATGAGTCTTCCTCTAATCCTGATGCCCCATTCTTTTTCATATAGTTTCACATAGTCAGATCATTTTCTCAGCATAGAGACTGAAAAAAATATAGTGAAAGGACACAATCCAGATGCATATCTTTCCTAACTTTAAACCATGTAGTATCTCCTTATTCTGTTTGAAAATCGTTTCTTGTTACTTTTATAGGTTTCTCACACATACAATTAAGTGTTCCGGAATTCCCATTCCTCACAATGTTATCTATAATTTACTATGATCCACACAGCTGAGTGCCTTTGCATACACAATGAAAAGACAGGTAACCATTTTCCTGGTATTCTCTGCCTTCAGAGAGGATTCATCCAACATCAGCAACGATATCCTTTCTTCCACATCCTCTTCTGAATCTGCCTTGAATTTCTGGCAGTTCCCTGTTGATAAACTGCTGCAGCTAATATTGAATGTTCTTGGGCAAACTCTTGCTTGCATATGTTATTAACAACATTGTTTTCTAATTTCCTCATTATTTTTGGTCATCTTCCTAGGAAATAATCATAAATACAGATTACTTCTAGTCAACTGACCAAGCAGCTGTCTTCCAAATTTCTTGGCATAGAAGAGTGAGGTTTTCCAGCACTACATCCACTTGTTGAAATATCTCAGTTAGCATTCAGTCAATTCACTGCAGGATGGACATTTCCCTTCAGTACTATCATTTCCTGATCATGTGCTACCTCCTGAAATGCCAGCATGGACACTGACCAATTGTCTCTGGTATAGTGACTCTATGTATTCCTTCCATCTTCTTTTGATGTTTCCTGTGTTATTAATACTTTTCCTGTAGAATCTTTCAGTGTTACAACTCAAAGCTCAAAATCTTTCTTCAATTCTTCCAGCTTGAGAAATGCTGTGTCCCTGCCTTTTGGTTTTCTACTTTCAGATCTTTGTACATGTCATTATAATGCCTGTGTCTTCTCAAGCCACCCTTTGAAGTCTTCTGTTCAGCTAGTTTATTTCATCATGTCTTCCCTTTTTTTAGCTACTCAACCTTCAAGATCAAGTTTGAGTCTCTTCTAACACTCACTTTGATTCTTTATTCCCTCCTCTCTTTTAAATGACTTCTTACTTTATTCAAAAATAATGTCTTTCCACAGCCTGTCTGGTCTTCAGTCATCAGCGTTCTATGGGTCAAAAGTAATCTTGTGGTGATCTCTAAGTGGCATACGCTCAAGGTATTCTATCTGGGGACATCCACATGTATAGTCACCATTTATGTTGGTGAAAAAAAGGTATCTGCAGTGAAGAAATCATTAACCTTGAAAAATTCTATCACACAATTTCAAGCACTGTTTCTATACCTAAGACTATATTTTCCAACTACCAATCCTTCTTCTTTGTCTCTAGCTTTCATATTCTGATCACCAGTAATTATCAATGCATCCTGATTACACGTTTTATCAACTTTAGGACTGAAGAAGTTGGTAAAAAATCTTCCATTTCTTCATCCTTCATCTTAGTGGTTGGTGCATAAATTTGAATAAATACTGGTATTAACTGGTCTTCCTTGTAGATAAACGAACATTAACCTATCATTGACAGCACTGTACTTCAGAATAGATCTTATAATACTCTTTTTGATGATGAATGCAATGCCATTCTCTTCAATTTGTCACTTCTAGAATATTGGACTTTTAGTCTTCTAGTGCTACTTTAACAGAAACACTACAAGTGCATAGCTTTAAGAAGAGAAGTTTTATTCTCTGCAGTTCAGTAGACTACAAGCCCAGATTTAGGGCATCAGCTACAAGGGAAAGCTTTCTCTTTGCTCTGGAGGAAGGCCTTTGTCATCAGTCTTCCCCTGAACTGGGAACTTCTGAGGCTTTTCAAAGAACATGCTTTGCTCCCAGCATCGTTCCTTGGTACTATGAGGTTCCCAACTCTTGGCTTGCTTCCCTTTCCTTAAATCCCAAAAGCCTTCCTCAAGGCACCCTACACACTTACACATCAAGTCCTGTCCCACCAATACAACTGCAACTCATTCTCCCTCATTAACATCATAGAGGCAGGGTTTATAGCATATAGGAACATCACACAATACCAGGCATCCTGGCCTAGCCAAACTGCTACACACATTTTGGGAGGGGTGGACACAATTCAATCCATGATAGTAGAGTATATGGTTAACAGATTCAGAATGCCCAATACCAGTTCATTTCAGTTCACTAATGACTAGGATACTGATCTTTATGAGTTCCATTTCATTTTGACAATTTCCTGTTATCCTAGATTCATACCTCACATACTCCATGTTCCAGTTATTAGTTGATGTTTGCAGCTACTTCTTTTATTTTGTGTCATGCCACAACAGCAGATGAAGGTTCTAAAAGCTTGACTCCATTCATGTATTAAGGTGGAATCTATTTTGAAAAGAAAGCTCTTCCCCAGTCATCTTTTGAGTACCTTCAGAACTAAGGGATTCATATTTCAGCACTATATCAGACAATATTCTGCTGCTATTTATAAGGTTTTCTCTGGATAATTCTTTTCAGAAGTAGACTGCCAGGTTCTTCTTAGACTGTCTTAGTCTGGAAGCTCAGCTCAAGCTCAAACCTGTCCATCAGGTTTGTATTTCAGCACTAGTGGCATAGCTTGCAGTATCACAGCAACACACCAGCCCCTAGAGTATGACAGGCTGACAGATGTGTGGAAGTTAAATATGACTGAGCTTAATTCCCTTCCTGGAAGGATCCCTAAAATCCATCATTCTCCAATGACTCATTTTCATTTCTATATTAAATTTGCGAAGACTTTATTCTGAGAAACTGAAAGTGCATATTAGCTACTCATTTATTTATTACAAGTTTACCTTATACTACACAGACAAGAGTCTAACTTAATTTGCAACCCATATAAGAAGTGTGGAAAAGTATTTTGAATACAAATTATGATACAAAGAACATGCTGTTGGTAAATATATCTTCTTCGTTGCTCTTCTACAATAACTTGCCACCTTTCATACATTTTTTTCTACCAGAAATGCAGATGCCTGATTCCGAATGCCAGCCAAGCCAACGCCAGCTCCTCCATTTACAAACTGTGTGACCTTGAGCAAGTATTTAATCTCTCTGTGACTTGGCTTTTTATGTGAAAAAAGGGAAACAGTGGAAGAACCAACTTATAGATTAAATAAAATAATATCTGTGTGTATAAAATGTTCATAGGAAGCCATTAATAAATTTTACTGTTATCAGTATTTGACCTGTTCTGTACTAAGACTAATCTCTGATACCTTTTTTGATTTCAATTAACATATTTCAATGTCTTGTTGATCCTTTCATCTGTCTGATTTTTGCAGGCAATTGTCATCCTTCTCACACTCGAGCTACTCTCAGGGTCTTCTGACAAGTTTATTTACCTTTAGGCTATTCTGGAAAACACCATGCATTCTGAGATCAAATCAATAATATACTTTAAAATATTACTTCAGTCACTAACTTTCACTACCTAACACTTTCAACTCAATTCCTAAGACATAGGAGGGCAGAAAAAGGGATGTGTGCATCTTTTTACTGCTTCGGTATGTTGCCATGTGCATACATACAGCAAATGATCAACAAACTGTTCTCTGTGCTAATCTCCTTGAGAGTTTCCTGGGTTTTGCCACACACATTCCTTTCCTCACACAATCTACCTTGCCAAAAACATCCTCCCACATCTTAACAACTCTCCAAATTCTACCGTCTTGTTATCTTCACAGAGAAAGAAATCTTCCTCACTTCATCTCTGCACTTCCTTATGCTCAATCGCAAAGGAGAAAAATTAGCTGGGTTTTATCAAAATAATTGGGCCACATATAATTAATGAATGGTGCCTAAGAGAAAGGCATATACATAGTCTGGCTAAGACGAAGCCCTCTCCATCCTGTGTGCCTTTCCTTCTGACCCTACACAATGTGGCCTTTTATAGCGTTAGAGGAGTATGACTTGAGACTTATACATGGAGCTTATACATGGAGCTTGGAATGTATGAAACTAACCTATTGCTGTAGCTTGATTCTAAACCATTCCAGTTAAAAACAAATCAGAAAGTAGAGTTTCATCATAATCAAATCTAGCTTTTTAAACTACTTATTTGGCTTGTCTTATATCATTATGCATTAATTCCTTAGAAACTTCCCGGGAAATTTTGTTTAGGAGAGGATTCTAGCATTCTAGATACACTGACCAAAATATTTTATCAGTACTACTAAGTTTTTCTCCATAATTGCATCTGTATCTCTTATTTTAAACATATAGCATTTCCAATAACATCCAAATTTGGTATATTACCAAATCTATTAAAGTTCAATTTAAATCCAACAGGAAGACTCTTAAAGGGCAAGAAGATCATGCTTTTCCCTGTAATCTCCAGCATTTACTATCCCTTTGACTCCATTTATAACCTAACTTATGCATAAATCAGAGTTCTCATGTCAACTAGTCACCTGAGTTCAGATAGATTCTATAGCTGGACAGAATTCAGGACCTGAAAGTGGGTGTGTAAGTTTCCTCTTCCATAAGTTTCCATAGTTATCGCTTATAATTCTCCCTTGCACGTATTCTCTACCTTCTGAATAGTCTTAATTCTTTGGGCATGCTAAATTCTTTTCAGAGGCTTTCTGCAAACAGAGTGCTTTACTTTTCCAAACACTAGCCCAAAGCTTGAATCTAAATATACATGATTGGAACAAAACTTGGGATAAAAGGGTTTGAGGATAGGGAATAAATTTGCAAAGCAATTTTATAATTTTAAGTGTCCATACATTCAAATTAAGAACTGCCAGGAGTGTACCTCCTGGTCAGAAATTTTCAAATGTGCTACTACCAAATTCTAGTATTTATACTGTTGACACTTATCACATGATCAATTATACTGTAGTCACAGCAAATATTGATGACCACATAGGGTACCTTAATTAAAACTGGAACATCTCATTTGGGACAATACAATATTTCTCTCTCTTTACCTCTCTCTTCCTCCCTCTCTCTTTCCCTCTTCAAATAAGCAATATATACTTTTGAGAATGACAAGGTTTTCCTTTGATAAGCCCAAAGCAATTAAAAAAAAAAGACTATAATCTCTAAGTGCTACTCTTTCAAAGTAAATCAACCTCCGTACTAAGCATTTGATATCTAGAAGCCAATTCTTCACTATATAAAACAAATATAAAATAAGAAGGCCAAAATCACAGAGATATAGTTGTCTTTTTAGTACCAGATTCAAACAGTATGAGAACTCCATCTCCCAAGAGCTTCCACGCAGTACTTCAAAGCCTCATTGTTGGTAATGCTATCTAGCAATTTCACATTGTTTGTAGACAATGCTTATAACTCTGGCCAAAGGCTAGCTTCAGAACTACCACCCACACTAAGATCACATAACAACTTAAGCCAAGGAGACTAAATACAGTCCAAATTTTCAATCCAAGTGCAGTACTGCAAACCATTGTCAAATGCTGCTTCCTGGGTTGCATTTTAATAAATAATAAAATAGGAAAATGGATCGAGTAAACAGGCTTATAAGTCTTCTAAGGCACATACAGTCAGGATATGCTTTTGTATATTGTCAAACAGTGTTTGCGGTAAACTTTTTCTATCCTGCAGTTTGTTGAGATGAGGAGAAGCAGCTTGTTAATATGATAATCTGAAACACTCACTATAACCGATAAAATGAAAATGACACAGCAAAAGTTCACTATTCTTTTCTGAATTTTATTTATTTTGTTGTACACTGCTTTTCCATATTAAGTACCTGTTACACCAGGTACGGAGTTAGCGCAGTGGTGAAGAGTGACGGCTACCAACCAAAAGGTCGGCAGTGTGAATCCAACAGCTGCTTCTTGGAAACTATATGGGCAGTTCTACTCTGTCCTATAGGGTTACTATAAGTTGGAATAACATTTGAAAACTATGTTTATTTTTGCTATAGAAATCCAGATAGATAAGAAAAATACAGCAGTATTTTAAAAGATTAACTGGATAGGATTAATAACAGACTCAATACTGCATGAATAAAACCCATAAACTTCATAGCAAACGTACTATCAAGAGGAAGCAAAGACAGAAAAAAGACAAAAAGGAAAACAAATATCAGTGCTGTACAGAACAATAAACTATAGTTAGAAAAAGCAGACTCGTGATTTCCAAAGAGTGAAGAAAGAATGAGGGGTTAGTGGTTACAGAATACTGGACAAAACATCATAACTAACATACACCTAAAATTAGTAAATGTTAATTGTGTGCAAATTACACTTCAATGTAAAGCTGTATAAAGGAAAAAAAATCGACTGGTGAGTAACTCATCATTTGATTTAAAGAAAGATTGTAATATACCTGATGGAAATAAAACAGAATTTCTACAACTCAAATAAAAAGTTGGAATTTACACAATTTAAATAATAAGATTTAAATTATATTAATGGCAATAGACATCCTGTTTCCTTAAATGCCATTTTAGGACATATTTGAATGTTAACTTCTCTGAGTGGCTTCAGTATAAAAAAGTCACATAGTGCTGGGATAGCATCCTTGATCTTACCAGTCTCCAAATATACTGACAAGTATCTAGGGCAAGACTATCATATAAAGTGATAAGCGTTTTATTGCTAATGATCTTTTTAAGTAATTAATTAGATCATTTCAAGTAATTATTAGATAATTTAAAGTTTTAGTAAAGCAAGCCTCTTTTTTTTCTTTTCGTTTTAAATTCTTCATAAATCCTAGAATGCAAGCTCTCGAAGAAGCATTATATTGCAAACCATCTCTGACCACAACGTCGTTAAGCATTTCATTAAATTTTTAAAGCTGGAGTTACTAGAAATTAAAAAAAAAAAAATAGCATTCAATGGATTTCATTTAAAAAGCAGTTTATAATAAAAATAAAATTCTAAAGTGAAAGATGACAGGTATAATCAAACACAACAAATCCTCCCTTAAGCTAACCAGTAAAAGATCCTGCAGTTCTGTGACATCATTACACATTAACCTGTCTTGCTTTCATGTTATTGTTCCTTTCTTTTAGGAAGAAGCACAATATTTTCTTGAAAAGGAGCACGGCAAGTAACATCTTTCCTGAAAATGTCACTGGCACACTACAAAAGGCAGAGAAGAAAATATGTTCATTTCATTAAGACTAATAAACATTGCCACATGTTAAGCAAGTGTTAGAAAATTAAAGTAGAAAGCTAAGGACATAAAGGATTGAAATGGAATAAGTCTCACTTTACTACTTTATTATGCAAATGAAATCTCATTTTAGCTTGTCATATTTGGAAGTTAGAGCTTCAGAGCATGCCTAAAGCTTAAATCTTTCACTCCTGTGAACATGACTTATCATGCATTGAACACTTCGATGGCTAGTCACAGGCCAACTTTATTGGGTAACCCAACAAACCATAAAATTAAATAGGGGAGAGAGAGGAAGAGAATTAAAAACTACAGCATTTTAAATGCACAGTCTAAATCCCAGTTACCAATAATTAAAGAGCTTATAAATAAAAAACCATGTTAACCTGATTAACAATTATCCCACTTTTTCAAAGAAATAACTGAGATACTTTTTTAAAAAAGGCAAAAAAAAAGATATTTCCCTATTTGAGATGATATAATCTGGAGTTGAGATATTTCACTGTCATAAATTATATTTTTCTAACTAGTGTAATAGCTTACATCAGATTTCTTTAGAAATTCTACTTCAACCCAGAATTGGCAAAGATAAAAGTAACTTCATCTTTTGTATTTGTACAAAAAATTTAACACAAACTAAAGAAACTATACCAAATTTCATTACACATGATTGATACTAAATTTTACATGAGACAGCCTAAAATAAAATAGATTACTTTGTCTGTTTTTGACAGATTAATTTTATAATATATAATAAATTATTTCCAAATATAAATAGATCTCTCAATAAATTAAGTAAATACATTTTTCCCCCTCTGCAAAAGCTAACAGAACTTGTTAGCACCTGAAACATATTCTGACTTTAAATATTTTCAGCACACTGGTTTAGAAAATACCCAAACTCTTTAACTGAATACTTTCTTCTATTTTTTTTCTCTTAGACAGATTGAAACTACTGCCATCCGTAATTTTCTTAAATAAAGTCACATGTATGTGATGAGCTATAAATCCTTTTTGAAAATGAAACATGTCTGTTGATTAAGATCATTAAATGAGTATCTGTCAAGCAAGTATAGAAGTTGCAAGCTTTCTACTGCCCCCTGTTAAAGAAGTCAGAGGGTAGATCTTAGAACAGGCCCTATATTACCTGCTATGTGTAATGAAGCTTCTCACCTATAAAATGAAGGACCTGCCTACACTGACAGAAACTAATCCGTCTGTGTCACCATCTTTCCTTAGGTAACTTGACCTCAACTTACAAACTTGGTGATAGATGACAGTTACAGCTTAAAACAGAATTTGCAGTTATCAGCAACCTATTTACAGACTTGTAAAGTGACACAGCACAGTATCTGGATCACAGTAGGAAATGCTTTGCATGCATTTATAACATCCACATTTTGAAGTTCCTGTAATCCTTCCACTGAAAACAGATCAATATTTAAATAAATGTAACAGTTATTTACTCACTAAGATGGGCCAATACATTTGCCTCCTTGCAAATGGATCATAAAGTTTTATTCCACAGTTATAACTTCTCTCTGAGTCAATCACTTTAAATCTTTACATTTCTCTTGCCTAAAATGACAAACATCAAAACTATGTTCTTGTGGACCATAGAGGAATATGAAAGAAAAGACGTTAATTTCTCCCAGCATACATTTGCTAGAGTTGAATGTCAGTTTGAAAAATCATCTGAAAGCTAAAATTATATACATTTTCAGTTCCCATAGCTGAGGGACTTTCTGTGTGTGATAATTATTTGTTCTTCATAGTAAGAAAAAAGAGCAAGGCTCCTTACTTGATACGATAGTAATAACTAGCAAGAAAAATATATTTCAGGCTATTCCATCTCAGGGAAAGGAATATTAGCTATACATCACTGATCTGCATTCTATACAACGAAAAGAAATCTGAAAGCAGAACTGGTTCAGTGAATTGCTGATTTTAAATGACAGGGCAAAGCTCACAATATTATACTGTGAATTGAAGCAAATGTTTTCACTCTGTGTCTGAAAATTGTCTTTCAAAAATATCACAGGAGTGAAAATAATTTTGCATGAGGCCCAGCAAAAGTCCCTTCAACACAGCATTCAGTCTCTACAGATACATTTTGAAAGGTAAGTATAATAGTTGCCCTTCATAACTGTATCCTTATATTTTGGGGATGTGAAACAGAGATTTCCCACCCTCCCTTCTTTTAATAACATACTGGATAGCTTCTACCCATGAATGTACCAAATAGTTTTAAATTTTTAACACAATTTTTTTAATAAAATAGCATTTGAAATCATAATTTATAAAACCGGTAAAAGCAAGGCTCTTTTAGTGGAAATGGAGGTTGAGGGCCTGGCCCATGCTTTTGCATGGACAGATGCTCGGAGGCACCTTCATGGTAACCTCAGGCTCTGAGAAACAAAGTTTGCAAACCACTGCACACATCTAAATTCTTTGGAAGCCTCCTACTATCTATCAATATTTCAAGAAAGATGACATGACAGATTTCTAAACTTAAATGTTTAGTCCTGAACTGTTTATCTGAAAGATAATTTTCAATATTTAAGTCTCTCAAAAACACTTCAAGTACAACATATCCAAGATTACACTTACGATCTTAGCAAAGGTCACTATCACCCATGCAACAGAGCCAGTGGGAAACCTGGGCCTGTCTTGATCATCTCCCTCTCATTTGCCTCTAAACAGTTATCAACTATCTCTAAGCTGTGTTCATTCCTCTACATAAACCTTTCTACCTACTCTTCTTATTCTCCATCTCTACTGCCACTAATCTTGTCCCGGCTACCATATGTCCTCCTGGATTACCACAGTAACATCCTAACACATATTCCCTCCCACTCACTTCTTGGTGTTTTCTCTTTTTCACCCAGAAGTTAATTATATTTTTAAGTATGTAGGTAACCTTATGATTTCCCCATTTAAAACCTTGAGTGCTTCCCACTGATTTTAGAATTAAAACAAACAAAAAAAACTTTAATATGGCTTATACTGAGTTGACTTACTGCTAGCCTCCTTCATCTCTGTACCCCAGCAATATTAACACTTCAGTCCCTAAAATACTGTCGATGCCTCATCGCCCTAGGGCCTTACACCATTTCAGATCAGGTCACCATTTGCCTGCCATGATATCATTTCATATTAGAAGTATTTATCACAATTGTAACTCAATTTGCAATTTAAAGTTGGCTGGACTCTGGCTCACCACCATATCCCAGCACTTAGCAAAATGCATTATACAGAATAGAGTTCTGTGAGCCTTCTTCAGTTGAATTCCAAGATCTAGAGAAGAATATGACCTGCCTTCCATTTCCTTTTTGCTGATTTTGACCATGATAAGCTGTCATCGTTCCAGATTTAAAAATCTAAATTTTTTTTACTCTCCTTGTAAGGAGAGACCAGTTTCACATTGAGTATTACAATTGTCTTTCTCTACTTTTTCCAGATTTGTTGTATTTTTAATTATGTTGAAGAATATCTAGAATTACACATACAAATATCTTTGCATGGTATATATACAAAGATTCTACTACAGAAAGATTATGACTTGCATTTGTATTTTAAAAGCTATTACTGATTTAAGGGCTCAATTTTCAATGTCCTTTAAAGCATCCAGGCATATCAACACCTAACAGCATGGATAAGCATTGCAGAAAAGGATGATGGCAGAAGAGGAATATTTATTTCAGGTCACTAAATTTTCATAGAAACTGTAATAAAAAGATCTCTAACTTGATCCAACAACAGCAAGTCTATTTTTAATTCATTCCTGAATATTTAGTTGTAAGTGCCTCTGATTCACTTACAGGTATTGATTGCTGCAAAAGCAAGGAAGCCTTTATCACCACATTAATTTTTGAATCCTCTGCCCCTCAGCAACCTGACACATTATTTAAATAACTGTGGTTAGCTGATTCACTAACAAGTTTTATGAAAATACCTATATTTAAAGTTCAAAACTATTGATTTAATATAATTCACTAAAAGTAAATATACATTAATTATTTTTAAGAAATTGTGTGTGAACTTTCCTTGTATAGCCACACTAACAGTAACCTAAATTTTAAAAAACACTTTAATTACAGTCACTTCATAGTGTTCATTATAGTAAGCACTATGCTAAATTTTCTACATACTTTAATCTCAATAATAGCCTTATGACTACATAGTATATTATTGTATTGTTATTATCTCTATGTAATAGATGAGGAAATTAAGGTTTAGAAAATAAAGATACTTGCCAAATTCATATAGTACGTGGCAAAATCAGGGTGCACACCCAGGCTGTTTCATTGTAAGTTTTCAAGTAGAGATGATGTTTCAAGCATAATTCTATAGCATCTCAGACATAATAAAGATGTAAGAAGCCTCTATAGCTTTCTGTCCTACACTACTGTCTCAGTCATGGAGAGAGATGATGGAAAGTTTCTGACTCCAAGAACCAGCAATCCTTGCAATTAAATAGTTGCTTACGTAGCCTGTAGTCTTTCTTCTTACCTTTGAGAAACTTGATCTGCACTGAATTCAGCGCATCATTTGTAATATTCTTGGAAATGTGAATATATATTCATTCTGGGATGCATACATAGATATATGAAAATTTTTGGAAAATCTACTTGAAAGCTCTTTTACTAGAAGATTTCAATTTCCAAAACTAAGGGATCACATTTTCTAAAGGAATCTGGAGTATTTCAAGCGGTAGAGAGTAATTGAGTGTGCTATTAAGGAAAAGGTAGAAAGAATTTCAAATATTGAAAAGTTAAAGGACAGGATATTTTGGACTGTGCTAAAACTTTAATGTGAATATGAATCACCCAGATTCTGATTTCATAGATCTGGGTGGGAACTGAAATTCTGCACTTTTCTAAAGTACTCTCAGGTTACACCAATGCTGTTTATCAGAAGATCACACTTTGAGTAGCAAGGAGAGTCTAGACATGTAAAAGGCATGAACAAAAACACAAAGCAGAGAAGATTCATTACTTTGAAGTTCAGTAAGTAGCATCCATTCCCTGGAGCAACAATGAGTGAAAATGAATAGGTCAAATTATGGAGGGCCTTGAATGGCAGCTTAGAATTTGCCAATGTTTCCCTTCAGTGGCAGCTTAGAACTCTTAGAATTTAGTTCAAGTACAATATTTGTTCACAACGTCTTTCCCACACACAAACATCTCCTGTACTGATACGAGCAATGTTCAAAAGAATTTAAAGACAGATAATGTATCAATTTTATTTAAAGCTAATAGCCAAGCCAAGTGCCCTCTATTATTGGTGAAGGAAAAGTTTAAGCCCCTATAATTTTCTATAGATGGGACTATTTCAATATTTTATCCTAAAGAAAAGTTCTAATCTATTTAAATATACACACAAACATTTTTAAGTCTACTTTCATATCATTTTCAATCAAGCACTGAAGACAGCTATTTCAAACATGTGTCATTCATTTTCACCAAAGAGTTCTAAAAATTATGCAAACATTAAATGCTCTGCAGCAAGTAATGACTTACCCAAAAACTGATTGCCACTGAGTCAACTCCAACCCAGAGTGACCCTAGGAGGCACAGCAGAATCTCCCAGTAGGGTTTCTAAGACTTTAATCTTTACAAAAGCGACTGCCACATCTTCAGCCCTTGGAATGGTTGATGAGTTTGAACCAGTGATCTTGCAGTTAGCTGATGAGCACTTTAACTTCTCCACCACTAGGGCTCCTTATCAATCACTTAATATTATGAAATTAAATATATTTACTACGCTAAATAGTAAATAGTTCAACAGAGCAGATTAAAAAAAAAAACTATTTCTGCAGCAATAGCTAATATAACCTCATCTTATTTTCCAAAAGGAGCTATTGTTGTATTTTTTCACAAATAATACACAGCTACTTTTGTTTGCTCACTGCTCCCTCTCTGCATGAAGTATTTCCATAAGCACTATTGTGCCAATTTTTTATTATAATATGTTGCTGTAAAAAGATAGCTTAGTGCTCTGACAAAAATACCTTGCAGAGGAAGGGAGTTATTGGCAAAGAAACCTAAGAGTTGTGCATTATTTATGTAAAAATACGGTACCTCAAACATTTATTTTTGGTTCCAAAAGTTTTATTCACTCAGTTCACATGATCTCAACACAGTCTGTTCCTCTTTGAAGCAGAATGATTTTACTTGTTCAACTGAAGTGAGAAAATATTACCCTGATAAATCAATACCTAGTTAGGTTTGAAGAAAATTTACTTTATACATGGAATGTCTACATTTCACGCTACCTGAAATTTATCAACTTTTCGAGGCCCTCTTACAAAGAATATAAAATCGAAAACTATTCATAGTTTTAAGAGGAACCTAAAGCTTAAGTTTCATTAATTTTATGGTAAATAAAAATCAGTTCAGAAACTATAGTGGCCACATTTAGTTACATAATTGACTGATTAATTAACTGCTGAGTACCTACTATGTCCCAGTCAATACTATTGTAGGCACTGAGAAAGAATTGTTGAATGAGACATGAAAATTTTTCAACTTCATACTGAGTGTGCTTTAAAGGTGATAAACACAATAACACAGACTTACCTAAGAAAAATCCACAATAAATAATAAGATAAGAGTTATGAAGAAATTAAAACAAGGTAAGCCAATACAGGATAGTTGGGAAAGACTATCTCAATTGTGATGGTCAGGGAAAGAGTGGGATGTAATACGAGGTCTAACAATTACGTTTACAATATTATCCTACAAAAAGTGCTACATAACTCATGGCTGAATATCACTACAGTAACCTTTTGAAGTACTCCCCTTGAGAAGCTATGCATCGATGCCAGCACCTAGTCCATCCTTCAAAGCAATTCTGAAACTCTTTTTCTGGAATGACCATCAGAGCTGTTGTCATATTACCCCAGATGTTCTCAACGTCATCACAACGCCTTCCTTCCAATATTTCACTTATTTCTGAGTAAAGAATGAAGTCATTGGGGACCAGATCAGATGAGTAGGGAGGTGTTCCAATAAAGTTATTTGTTTCCACTGCTGGGAAGTCAATTCTGACTCATAGTGACGCTATAGGTCAGAGCTGAACTCCCCCAAAGTTTCCAAGGAGCATCTGGAGGATTTGAACTGCTGACCTATTGGTTAGCAGATATAGCACTTAACCACTGTACTACAAGGGTTTCTAGTTATTTCTTTACTGGTTACAAACTCCCTCATAGACAACCACACAGTGAAGCCCACGAACTTGCCACCATGCCACCATTTGCAATGGCTATTCTAGACAGAGTTCTAAAATTGCTCTGAAGGATAGACTAAGCACTGGCATCAGTGCATAGCTTCCGAAGAAGAGTACTTCGAAGGTGACCATAATGATATTCAGCAGTGAGTTACATAGCACATAGAATAATTAAGCTTGCAGACTTAACTGTCAGACCTCATATGCATGCAAAAGCTTGACAATGAATAAGGAAGACTGAAGAAGAACTGACATTTTTGAATTGTGGTGTTGGAAAAGAATACTGAATATACTGTAGACTGCCAAAAGAATAAACAGATTTGTCCTGAAAGAAGTACAGAGTGCCTCTTAGAAGCAAGGATGGCAAGATTATGTCTTACATATTTTGGGTATGCTGTCAGTAGGGATCAGTCTCTGGAAAAAGATATCATGCCTGGTGTAGTGGAGTGTCATCAGAGAAGAAGATGAGACTGTACAAAACGGATTGACACAGTGGGCTGCAACAGTGGCTTAAGCATAAAAATAATCATGGGGCATGGCACAAGACCTAGCAGTGTTTTGTTCTGCTGTATACAGGATCGCTATGAGCCAGAACTGAGTCCACAGCACATAGCAACAACTAGTGTGCAAGCTCCACAGTATTCTGTCCTCTTTCATTTACTGCTTTCTCTAGCACCTAGAGAACTCTATGGCATGTAATAGGCACTGAGTAGATGTTGACTGAATGAATCATACTTATTTTCAAAATGAAGAAAGTGACTTTTACAATGGTAAATAGTTTGCACCAGGTCACACCTTGTGAAAATGACAGATTTGGTATAAAAATGTAGGTCTGTGTCACACTGAAGCCCATTGTTTTAATCATTCTCATTACCGATTGTCTTTGAGTCAGTTCAGAATAATAGGAAGTCCATGTGTACAGAGCAGTACTGTTCCGTAAGATTTTCAAAGTTCTGAACTTTCAGAAGCAGATCACCTTCCAAGGTGCCTCTGGGTGGGTTCAAATCTTTTCAACTAGCAGCCAAGAAAATAATCAAGGCAGCAAGATAATTTAAAGAAAAAAATTAAGAATATTTTAAGAACCAAAGTAAAAGTCTATAAATCATTGACATTATCAAGTTGTTCTTCAGCTTTGAGATGTACACCTATTTCAAATGTTCATTCAAACCAATATTTATTGAGTGCATGCACTGTTCATAACAGTCATCAACAGATTCTAACAGACTCTGTATATGTCAAGTGTTAAAACAAAATCATCCATACATTGTCAAGTTCATTTTATTCCACTTCATGTACATGTGAATAAAACCAAAACCAAACCCACTGCCGTCAAGTCAATACTAATTCATAGTGACCCTATAGGACAGGGTAGAACTGCACCATAAAGTTTCCAAGGAGTACCTGGTTGATTTGAATTGCTGACCTTTTGGTTAGCAACTATAGCACTTAACTGCTATGCCACCAGGGTTTCCTACATGTCAACAGCACAGGCAATTTAAAGATCAACAAAGAGTCACTGTAAGTGGACAGGATATCTGTTATGGACTGAATTGTGTCACCCAAAAATATGTGTTGTAAATCCTAACTCATATAGTCATGATTGGAGCCCTGGCAGCAAAATGGTTAAGATGGTTAAGATGTCGGTTGCTAACCACAAGGTTAGCAGTTCAAATCTACCTACTGCTTCTTGGGAACCCAAGGGGACAGTTTTATTCTACCTTATAGGGTGGTTATGAGTCAGAAACAACTGAATAGCAATGAAAGAATAGATTAAGTGAGAAGCAAGAATGTTGAGATAGGTGAAGGTAGATGCCATGCCACATGATCACCAAAGACAGAGGCTAAAAAGAGACAGAGATGTTCCCCCAGAGTGGACATAGAGTTAAAGCCTTCCCCTAGAACCAGTTCCCCGAATTCAGACTTCTAGCCTCCTGAACTGTGAGGAAATTAATTTTTGTTTATTAAATCATCCACATGAGATACTTCTATGAAAGAAGCACTGGGTAACTAAGACAATATCCAAACTAGATCAAAGTTTATTTATTCACCAAACATTGATTCTATACCTGCTCTATGAAATACACTGGGGAGACGATTTTCTGAAGTCACAGACAAATCATAAATCCTGAACTCAAAATGCTTCCAATTGAGGGGGAGGGAACACTAGAAAGTAAACGGGTAATGCAGAAGTTCAGATAAGGTGTCATTTGGGTTTGGAAAGAGGAGAATCAGAGTCCTGGTGGTGAATTGGTTAAGAGCTCAAGCTGCTAACCCAAAGATCAGCAGTTCAAATCCACTACCTACTCCTTGGAAGCCCTAGGGGGCAGTTCTACTCTATTGCTAGGAATCAAAACAGATTTGACAGCAAACAAGCTTGGAATTGCAGAAAAGGCTTCAGTGAGTTACTAGAAAACCAAAAATCAAACCTACTGCTGTTGAGTCAATTCCAACTCATAACAAACCTACAGAGTACAGTAGAACTGCCTCCTAGGGTTTCCAAGACTATTATCTTTGTGAACGCAGACTTTCCCATGGGCTGCTAGTACTTCAGCTATAAAAAAAATACCTCGCCAAAGAGCATTAAGAACTGTGTATTAATGAATATTAAGTAATTCTTATAAGCAACAGTGAGCCTTGATGAAACAGGGTACAGCTGCTGTCTCATTTCAGGAAGAGATGCTATAAAACTCAAGAGGGTAAAAAAGAAAAAAAGAATGCATGTTTTATAGGTCTTTTCATGCTCACTACAACTTGCAAACAAGCAGCAGTTTGGGAGCCTCAAAGCTTTCTCCCTGAATTCTTGCCTATTAAAAACTTATATACTTTTCTTCAAAGATTTTTATTTTGTTTATTTATAAATTGTATTTACATAAGTCTCTATTTGAAAAAAAATATTTTTCACGTCATTCAGAATTTTGAAAGTTTGAAAAAAGTTAGCCAGCCAGGCAGGCTAGATTATTTCTAACTTTTCTACCACCTCTGGAACTCAGTGACTATCTTAACACAGTCCTTTCCTTTTGCTCTTGTTCTTATGAGTACCGATTCTGAAGTGTTCTAATGTAACTTAACCAAAACATTTAATAAGTTTTACTCTGTATGCCTACTATAAAAATTGCATGCACATATTATGACATAGCTTGTAACTCATTTAAAGCTCCCTTTGTCCTGAGAAATGAGAAATTCAAATTATGAAATGTGACAATCAAAACGGCAACTTGCTTATAAGAGTTAGTAAAACTCTATGTATTCTTATTTTTTCCTCACCGTTTTGCCTAATACGGGTAAGTTAGTTAAATAAGTATTCATATCTTTATAGAACTATAACGCTGTTTATTGTAATCCTAAAGAGATGGAGAAGTGCATTTGTGATAGCATACTGAATCAGAGATGAAGACTTTTTGTTATCACCTTCTGCTTCCAGACTGAATTACTCTGTGACGTGGAACAAGCCACATTTCCATTTTTCCTGTGAGGTTACGACTATAGAACTTTGAAAAATGGTCATCAGTGGTTATAAAAATATTTTTAAATTTGCTTTTTGAAGTGTGAGAAAATTTAGCATGCATAATAATGTATGAAAACCCTGGTGGCTAGTGGTTAAGTTCTACGGTGCTAACGAAAAGGTCAGCCATTCAAATCCACCAAGTGCTCCTTGGAAACGCTATAGGGCAGTTCTACTCTATCCTATAGTGTCACTATGAATTGGAATTCACTCGACAGCACTGGGTTTGTTTTTGGTTTTTAATAATGTGTACATTTTTTTCTTAATACTGTAAAATTATGTGATAAAAGAAAAAAATCTTGGATTCTTTCAGCTACTGGAAAATCTAGATTTGAAAATATCAGGTTTTCTTTACATGTTGATCATATTTATATAGCATTTGTATTATGTACATATTTCTAGTTAGAATCCTGAAGTGATTCTTTCCAGTGGTAAATTATTTGGGGAAGTGAAGTTGAATTCTCGCTCTGCAGATCTTCTATCATTACAGCACTAAGCCAAGCACTAGGCACGTAATTATTCAGTATTCCTCCTTCAATCACACATTTGATGGGTCAGGTAGTTCTAGGCACAGGAAATACAGCAATGTAATAAACACAAGGGGAATAAAAGAAAAACAAGCAAACAAAAAAAAAAAAACAAACTCCCTTCCCTAATAGATTTATGCTCTTGCTGTCAGGCAAGCAGGAGGGAAATAAAGGGAAAACATATAAATCTGTATGTCTTTACAGAAGCAGACTGTTAGAAAACTTTCTCCCATGAAACAGGCTTGAACTTCCAACCTTTTGTTTAACCAAAAAAAGTAACACAACCTTGTTCTTGTAGAGTGGATTCTAACTGATAGCAACCCTCTAAGACAGAGTACGATTGCCCTATAGGGTTTTCAAAAAGTGGGTAGTGGATTCAAACTGCAACTCTTTTGGTTGGCAGCTAAGTTCTTAACCACTACACAGCCAGTGTTCCTCTGGTTAGCTGCCAAACACATTAAACACTGTACCACCAGGGGTCATTCCTTCACATACAGTAGACATTTAATCAACTTACAGCTCTTATGATGGTGAAGATGATAACATGGCATGCAAACCTAATTCAACAAGACTGTGAATTTCCTCAAGAGTAATTTCTCACCTCCAGGAATATATTTTTTAAGATTCAACTTACATTCCATACATTAATGTGTAGAATCAAGCATGTCTAAAACAGGTATATTTATAATGAAATAAATGATAAAGAATACATTAAAGGAGCACAAAACACAGCAGAAATGTATTAAGTGTCAACAGAATAACGAATAGTTATAAATGAGTAGTTAGCAAAGATTCTTAACTTTGTATTCTCATTTTAAAAGTCAGAGAAATACATGTCAATAGAGCCAAAAAAACAAATCCACTGCTATTGAGCTGATTCCACTCAACTCAATTCCCCACTCCTTGTACTAAGCCCACCGAGCTTCCAAGGAACTGCTGACACTTTGAACTGCTGACCTTCTAGTTAACAGCCATAACACTTAATTACTATGCCACCAGAGTTTCCATACATGTCAACAGGGACATGTTTTTAAAAATTATTTTAATGTAAATTTAATTTAAATTTAATGAATATTTCCCTACAGAATGGGGAAAAAATATGTGGCAACTCTATGTCAGACTGACATCTGATCTTCATAATCTATAATACAAACAAGAAAGGGATAAATAATCCAATTAAGCGATGGATGAAGGAGATGGACAAACATTTCTCTAAAGAGGATATCGAGGCAGTCAAAAGATAAATATGCAGAATTGCTCATGATCATTAGCTATTAAAGAAATTCAAATCAAAACTACAATGAGATACCATCTCACCCCAATAAGGTTGCCCATGATCCAAAAAAAACACAAAACAAAACAACAAAAGCCAGAGAAGCTATGTAAAAATTGGAACTCTCCTACACTGCTGGTGGGATTGCAAAATAGTACAACCTCTTTGGAAAACAGTCTGGTGCTTCCTTAAAAAGCTGGAGATAGGTATACCATTTGATCCTGTAATTCCACTGCTCGGAATTTATCTTTCAAAAACAACGGTTGTCACATGAACAGACACACGCACATGAATGTTTGTTGCAGAACAGTCCACAACAGCAAAAAGCTGGAATCGACCCCGATGCCCATCAACAGATGAATGGATAAGCAAACTATGGTACATGTACTCAATTCAATGGTGCACTATGCTATGATAAAAAACAATGAAAATTTTAGAAAACATATATACAACATGGTCTCATTTGGAAGAGATTATGCCGAGTAAAATCAATCAGTGACAAAAGGACAAATTTTATGTGCGACCCTTGTTATAAGGACTTAACAAGAGAATTACCCACAGAAGAAAATGACTGTGTTGGCTACATGGGTGGATGGGAGCCTGAGAGTTTATCATAGGTTAGATAATTGATAGACTTTAGAAATTTTATTCTTTTACTGTAATTAATAAAAAAGTTAAAAAATAAAATAAAATTATTTTATATTTTTGGAATAATATACAGCCATTAAAATTGTATTTTACAGTAATGATACAAGAAAATACCCCCAAAATACAGTGAATTTAAAAAGCATATAAAAATGAAATAAGTATGATCTCTATCAGAAATACAATAAACCAAAACTATAATTATCCTAACCTCCATATAGTTGGTTTATAGGTGTGTTTTTATATCCTTTCTATCAATTTTGTACATTGCAAGCTTTTTTAAAAAATAAAGATCATATATTATTCTAATCTAGGATGAAAATTTTCCAGAGTGGTAGTCACATTATTTTTTTAAGTGTCTTTTAATAAAAGCAATATTTTTAAAGAATTTTGAAATGAGGAATACACTTTGTTTTGAAAATATATAACCTCTGGTAAGCTAAGAGTTAGGAGAACATTTATGATACAGTAGGGTAATCCTCACTTTCATGTGGGAGATGTGGGTTTGGCTCAAGAATATTCTGGCTATGGATCCCATGTGCAGTCACCATTTATCTGTCAATGGTGGTTTGAGTGCTTCTAATGATGCTAAGCAAGTTTCAGTGGAATTTCTAGACTACGACAAACTTGATGCCCTGCTTTCTATAATCAGCCAGTGAAAATGCACTGGACCACAATGGTCTGACCTGCAAATGATCACAAGTAGGATGCAAATCTGGCAGCTCTTTGTTCCATTATGCATGGCTACCATGAGTCACCTCTATGGCAGTTAGCAACAACAAACAAATTAGGGGTCACTGCACTGATGTCTTTTGGTAGAATGCTTTATGATTCACGGAGTTTTTTTTTTTTTTTTTTTGAGGGAGCATATTTTAATTCTCAAAGAATGAAGGAAGTATCATTATATTATAAAACTAAAACCATAACAAAATGCATATCATCAAACTACAGAACCAGTGTTCTTGCCACTAAACAATTCCATCTGCACTATCTCCACTCCTTGTCCTAAGCCAACAGAATCACTATGAGAGTTCTATAAGAATACATGGGAATGTGCTTCCAAAAACTATGAAATAAATAAATAATGGTGGCTATTTTAATGTCATGATTAATTTTTAGATAAATATTCAGGCATATTCACATAACTTATTCCCATTCAGAAACATGAGATGTGACAGTTAGGTTCACAAACTCATCCTAGAAAAAGTACTACATACTTGATTGCTGAATATCACTATGGTCACCTTCTAAGTACTCACCTTGGGAAGCTATGCACTGACACCAGTGCCTAGTCCACCCTTCAAAGCAATTTTGGTACTCTTTCTGGAATAGCCTTCAGAGCTGCCATCATATTATCCTTGATGTCCCGAATGTCATCAAAATGTCTTCTTTTCAATATTTCCTTTATCTCTGGGTTAAGAAAAAAGCCAGCGGGAGCCAGAACAGATGAGTACCGTGGATGTTCCAATACAGTTATTTGTTTACTGGCTAAACACTCCTTCACAGAGAGTGAGAAGGGAGTTGGTACATCGTTGTGATGCGAGAGCCATGAGTTGTTGGTAAAAACTTCAAGTCGTTTTTGTCTAACTTTTTCACAGAGCCTTTTCAACACTTCCAAATAGTAAACTAGAATAACTGTTTGTCCAGTTGGTACAAAATCACAATGAACAATCAGTTTGTTATCAAAAAAAGGTTAGCAACATCATTTTGACTCTTGATTTGAACTGATGGAACTTTTTTGGTCACAGTTAATTGGTTGACTTCCATGGTGCACTTTGTTGCTTTCTTTCAGGGTCGTATTGGTATACCCATGTTTCATCACCAGTAATAATACAGGCCAAACATCATCTTGTCTCCCCAAAAGGTCTGGCCAACTTCTACTCTCCTTTGCTTTTGTTCATCAGTGAGCTTCTTCAAGACCATTTCTGAACATATTTTTCTCATGCCAAGATTCTCAGTTAACATTCTCTTGACTGTTTCTCTATTGATGTTTACTTGGTCTGTTGTACTTCTCACAGTACAATTAGATAAAATTTTTGTAATGTTTTTATCAGTTCTGCTCATTACTGGCCTCTCTGATGTCTCTTCACCAATGAGGCTTTCTCTCCTCTCAGAAAAACATTTAATCCATTTGTATACACCATTTTCTTCAGGGCATTATTCCCATAAACTTGTATTAATATGACTCTGATTTCACTTCTACTTTTGCCAAGTTTGAAAACTCTGGGAAAACAGTGGGTTAAGTGCTACATCTGCTAATCAAAAGGTCATCAGTTCAAGTCCACCAGGTGCTCCTTGGAAATTCTGTGAGGCAGTTCTACTCTGGCACATAGGGTTGCTATGAGTTGGACCTGACTCGATGGTAGTGGTTTTTGGGGTTTTCTGTTGTTTTGTTCTGCCAAGTTTAACAAGAAATTTAATGTTTGTTCATTGCTCTAATTCAAGCTCCAACATTCTTGCAATGGCACACAAAAACATGCAACAACAATAATGAACCCACTCAGCAAGACACCACCACACGTTGGCACAAGCATACATTTGAGACTCTGATATACCAAGGTTATGAAAGTTCACTGAGTTGTTTGTACAGTACTGTCAACATAAGCGCACAGTGGCAAGTTTATGAACTTAATTGTCAGACCTCATATGGTGATATTTTCTATTCAATTGTCATTAAAAAAAATTGGTATATGAATACAGAAGAAAGCTAAGGTCTGTACCAAACCTGTCATTTTAGAGACAAGGCTAGTGTGACACAAAAAGGACATATTGAAAGTAGCAAAGTCAAGACTAGAACTTTAACATTAATTCTCCATCCTAGAGCAGTCTACAGTATGTCAAGTATTATTTTCACGTAATGCAATGTTAAACAAAACAGTTTGGTTCTAGAATACAATTTTAAAAAAAAAAAATCAATGTAATCAAATAAAATACAATCCAATCTGTTGCTGCTTGGTCAGTTCCAACTCAGAGAAAACCCACAGGACAGAGTAGAACCATCCTCACAGTCTGCTAAGCTAGCAATTCATATACAAACTGCCAATCTTTGAGTTAGCAGCCATAGTTACTAACCACTGCACAACCAGGGCTCCTTGGAACCAATTAAGTCACCTATAACAGACCAGAGTACTCATGAAAGTTTAATTATATGTCAATTTTAACATCATAAAGCAGTAGTGAGAGGGAAAAAACAATTCAGTGTATTTCACCAATTATTACTGAAAAAAAATGAAATGTATCTGCATCACACTGAAATAAAATATACAGATTCAATCATTCAATGTGAAAAACTTTAAAAAATAGAAAACCACAATAAATTGAGAACAAAATATTATAATTAGCAGACAAACTTTAAATTAAATTATGAAAAGGGTGGTGAGTTAAGATTTCTCACATATCAATGTTGAAATGTGAAAACAGACAGCATTTCCAGCATTTCCAGAAAGTCACTGGCAATTCCTATTAACAGACTTAAAAATATTTATAATTTGAAAAACTGTCAGAGTCATCTAGTGCTGCTATAACAGAAATACCACAAATGGATGGCTTAAACTGAGAAATTTAGCTTCTTGTAGTCTTCCAAGCTATAAGTTCATATTCATGGCTCCAGGGGAAAGCCTCTCTCTTCACCACCTCTGGAGGAAGGTCCTTGTCATTAATTTTCCCCTGGATAGGATTTTCTCTGGTAGGCATCCTGGGCCCAAAGACAACTCTGCTCCTGCACTGTTCTCTTGTTGGTATGAGGTCCTCTCCTTTTCTGCTGCCTTCCTTCTCTTTCTTTTATTTCATGTCAGATAAAATGTGTTGCAGGCCACACCCCAGAGAAACTACCTTTACACAGGTTTCAGGATGTCACCTTAGTAAGGGTATTATAATTCCATATCAACCCTCTTTAACACAAAATTCCAATCACAAAATGGAGGACAACTGCAAAGTACTAGGAATCACAGCCTAACAAAGTTGACATATATTTTTGGTGGACACAGCGCAATCCATGACACCACCCTATAATTGAGGGGGAAAAAAAACCCACTGCCATCGA
The DNA here is from genome assembly GCA_028571685.1 of Heterohyrax brucei. Taxonomy (NCBI): domain Eukaryota; kingdom Metazoa; phylum Chordata; class Mammalia; order Hyracoidea; family Procaviidae; genus Heterohyrax; species Heterohyrax brucei. Next base: position 57,758,813 of record CM053146.1, on the reverse strand, counting down.
GTCAGCTCCGACTCATAGAGACCCTAGAGTTGATATGAGTCAGAATTGACTCAATGGCATTGGGTTAATCAAGAATATAGCCTGGAAAAATAACTAGCAACATTTTAAACAAGAAATTCCTGAAAACGTTCACAACACACTTAAGCTCATCCAAAGGTTTCACCTACAGCCTGGGAACAACAATTTGACTACCACAGATCAGATCAATATCTAATCTCTAAAATCTACAAAATACTGCAAAACATCAACAATAAAGAGAAAAATAACTCAACTAAGAAATGAGTAAAGGATATGAACAGACACCTCACCAAAGAAGACATTTAGGCAGTTAACAAATACATCAGGAAATGTTAATGATTATTAGCCATTACAGAAATACAAATGTATCTATCAGTCTTTATATGAGAAACTGACTTGAACTGCAAACTTTAATTTAAGGTACCATATATAAGAAATGTTCATAAGGGCATTGTTTAAGTGGTTAAAAATTGGAAGCAATTTACATGTGTGCTAATGACAAAAGGTTACATAAATTACGGAAATTATGATATAGATATATCACAAAAATATTTTGCAACCATTATAACCATCTTTTAAAAATACTTTGTTGCATGCCAAAATGGTCAAAATGTATCAGTTGAAAAACTTGAAAAGTAAAATTTTATTTTGCTACAATATCATCTTCTGGATGGAATTCAAGTAGTTTTCTCCTTTATTCTTATTTGTATTTTAGTTATTTCTACCATGAATATAGAATAGAACAAGGGGATACTGTGTGATTTCAAATCAGGAAAGTTGTGTGCCATACTTATTTGATCTGTATACTGAGCAAATAATCTCAGAAGCTGGACTAATAAAAATGAGGCATCAGGATTGGGGGAGGATTCTTTAACAACCTCAGTTATGCAAATGAAAAAACCTGGCTTGCTAACAGCAAAGAAGACTTGAATCACTTACTGATGAAGATCAAAGACCACAGACTTCAGTATGGATTACACCTCAATATAAAGAAAACAAAAATCTTCACAAGTCAACCAATAAAAACATAAACTGAGAAAACATTGAATTTGTCAGGGATTTCATTTTACTTGGATCCACAACCAATGCCCACTGAATCACTGATATGGGCCCAGAAATCAAATGACATATTGCACTGAACACATTTGCTGCAAAAGAACTCTTTAAATTATTGCAAAGTAAAGACTTCACTTTGAGGAGTGAGGTGCACCTGACCCAAGCTATAGCACTTTCAAGCACCTCTTAAGCATGAGAAAGCTGTGCAATGAATAAGAAAGACTGGGGAAAAAAAAAGAGGGTAACTTTAAATTATGATGTTGGCAAAGAATACTGAATACACCATGGACTGCCAGAAGAACAAACAAACAAATATGCCTTGAAGTTACTATAGCCACAATCCTTAGAAGCAAGGATGGTGAGAATTCATCTCATATATTTAGCATACGTTATCAGAATAACCCAGTCCTTGGAGAAGGCCGTTGGGTAAAGTGGAGGGTCAGTGGAAAAAAGGAAGACCCTTCAGGGGATGGACTGATACAGTGACTCCAACAAGCTCAAACATAGTAACGACTGTGAGGGTGACATAGGATTGGGCAGTGTTTCCTTCCTTTGAGCACAGGTTACTATGAGTCAGAATTAAAAGGCACATAACAACCAAGAATATTTATTAATTTTAATATCACAATAAATAACATATTTTTAAAAGTACAATAAATTATATTAGAGCTTTCATTTTCTTTCAAACCAAACTGTCTAAATAAAATTTACATTTAGATATTTTTCAAATTTTGTAACACATTTTACATCAGTTGCATATCACATGCAACGAATTCTAGAAAGTAAACTCAAGTATGCACAGCCAAATTGTTTCATTCATATCAGCAACAGAAAAAATGCATAAAAGCAACCATAATCTGTTACCGTCAAGTCCATTCCAACTCATAGCGACCCTACAGGACAGAGCAGAACTGCTCCAATATGGTTTCCTGGAAGCTGCCAACTTTTAGTTAGCAGCCACACTCTTAGTAGCTGCATAATGAGAACTTCAAAATAGAGAGAGAGATTCTTATTTAAAAATATATATGGAAAGACATATCTATGTATTTCTTATTGCCAAAAAACAAACATTGTTGGAACAACTGAATTTCCATTTTGCTAAAAAACGGAATTTTGACTCTTCCCTTACACCATGTATAAAAATTACTCAAAATGGATTATAAACCTAGACATAAAAGTTGAAACTATAAACCTCCTGAAAGAAATACAGGAGAAAAGCCTTTACAACCTTGGCACAGACAAAAATTTCTCAGATTGTATACCTAAGCAACAAACTATAAGAGAAAAATGAGAAATTATTTTTCATTAAAATAAATGTCTTCACTCTGAAAGGTACTACTTAAAAAAATAAATAAAAATAAAGGCCACCGACAACTCATTTGTAAACAATTTTGAACACAATTCATAAAAGAATACTGGGGAAAAAAAACACATGAAAAGATACTCAGCATTGCTAGTTATCAAAAAAATGAAAGTTAAAACCATCAATGAGACACCATTGTAAGCTCACTAAAATGTATAAAATTAATAGCATTGACTATGAAGTGCTGGCATGGATGTGGAGTAACTAGACCTCTCCTACATTATTGACACAAATATAAAATTGTATAACAACTTGGGAAAACAGTTTGGCAGTTTCTTATAAAATTAAATACGCACTTAGCATACTACTCAGCACTTCTACCACTTGGTATTTACCCAAGAGATGTGAAAACATATGTTCTCACAAAGATTTCTGTAGGAATGTGGCAATTTTATTCGCAATAGCCAAAAATGGAAAAATCCAGATGCCCACCAACAGGTGAATGAACAAATTGTGGTATATACATGTAATGGAATTCTTCTCAGCAATAGAACTGCTGATACATTAAAAAACATTATGCAGAGAAAAAGTAAGTAGGCACACAGGATAGTATAGTATATAATTCCATTCTTATGAATCCAGAATACACAAAACTAATCCATAGTTACAGAAATCAGATCAGTGGTTGAGCTCTGTTCCGGTGAAGAAAATTACTAAAAAGACACATGAAAGTTTGATCTTACAGTATCCATTTGTCAACAAACCATACTTAAAATAGAGTATTTTACTGCATGCAAAGTAAACCCTGATAAAGTTGATTTTAACTATAGTATTCCTTAACTAGCTAATTTTGAATTAGTTCGGATCTGACTCAACAGCACTTGGCTAACTAGCTAATAAGCTACTGAGGAATAATCTTCGTCCATTCCCAAACTTTTACTTACATGGAGCTATACTTACTGACTAGCTTTGTGTCCTGTTCTGCAACTTCCTCTCTCTACTCTGTGATTTCCCATTTTGATTTGATTTTTCTCAGTTTTAAAGCTATCCAAGATCACTTTCTCACTTTTATTTTCTATCTTCTCTTATTTCCTTACCTCTGTTTCACAGATGAATCTAATATACCACCAACCTATACATATTTTTTAAAGTTCCTCACCCTAACTTTCACAGATGTCCCTGCTATGTCCTTTATATATTTATTTATATATTTTTAAAATATATATTTATTTATATAAATATACATTTATATATGTTATATACATTTATTTACATATAAATAAATATACGTATGATAATATATATTTATATATAAATAAAAATATATATAAATATTCTTCCATCTAATTCAAGAACTTTTATTTCATGAATAAAACTGTAGTGGCTGAGTATTTAAAGATATATTTATATATTTATTCACTCCATATATCCATATATACCTGCTCCACCTTGAGCTCTGCTCACTGTTAGCCCTACTATGATGTCAATGTGCCGTTATCTAAGTCTCAGCAACAAAACACAAATGCCAAAATAGTTGTAATAACTTAGTTTGAGTGTGTTAATCATGAGCTGAAGCTGGCTACTCTATGATCACGTGAACTCTCAGAACATGTCATTTGTCCCTCACTCCTTTAACAATGATTACTTGAGCACCCACTATGAACCAGACATTAAGTGCTGAGGATGGACAAAACTGATGAAAAGTCTTTCTTAGCCAGAGAGTTTTTCTTATCTCTACTACTATGTAGCTCTTTAAATGATAAGGGCTTCAGGTGAATAGAGATGAGATTTGCGCATTACCATTTTCCTAGTGAATTATTTGCTAAGTAATTTTGTCCCCCAACTCCCTACTCAATAAGCTCTACTCATTATGGAATTGAAAATTAGATCTTTCCCTCAAAGAACAAATACTATCTTAATTGACTTCTTGTATTTATTTCATATATTCTCTCCCCTCATGATAGTACAACACTGTTATGCTCTTTCATCAACATAATTCTGAATTCCTTTCTCCCCTGCTACCCATAAAAGCAAGAACACATCTTTTTTGTCTTCGTATCCTCATCTCTGACACAATCAAGCACTCAAATGTTTGTTGAACAAATTATCTCAGTTTACTTAACACTAAATAAGTAAAGATTTTAAGTACATAGTGACACTGTAAGACAATACCTAGGCTTGACTTTACAAAACCAGGAGACTCTTTTTCCTACTAATTAATTTGCAAGCTAAAAAATCTAAACAATTTAATATTCTTCCATCTAATTCAAGAACTTTTAATTGATGAATAAAACTGTAGTGGCTGAGTATTTAAAGATTAAAATGTCTTACTGCTACTGTCTTGCATATGTAATTAATAGCACTGCATTCTCTTCTAAACTTCAGCTGACAATCAACACATTTCCTTTTCCAGACAGTGTTCAATGGCTCCCTTGGGTCTATAAAACAAAGTCAAAATTCTTTGCCTGACACTCAAAAACCTTTATCATAACTCTTAATGTAAAATCTAGAAAATCTATTTTTGTCTGATTCTTCTCCAATCAATTATCTCACTGAGTTCTTACATCCAGGTATAGAAAAAAAAATCTACCCCACAGCAATGGGTTTAATTTTTGTTTTGTTTTGTTTTTCCTCTTTATTTCTTCCCACTTCTTCCTCCCTCCCAATGTCTATACAGTTTTTGCATTTCAAAACCTCTCATGGCAGTTTATTTGGTATCTTTCTTATAGCAGTCACCACTGCTTGATTTGTAATGTTGTTATTGTTGCACACGTCATGTCTTCACTAGACTGTGTGATTCTTGAAGACAGATGTTCCATTGGATTAAACCTTGTATATTTCATGGTACCTAGTTCAGTACTTAATACTCAATGAGTAGGTGAAAGAGCGGTATCAATTATTCTTACTAGATCTTCAGAAAAGCAGTGCTTCAATATTTTTATGGATAATATCTAACTCTACTTCTCTGCCACTGCTCACACCAGCCAACCAGGCAGCATTTCCTCCTCCGACTGTAACCACCTAGAGCTAGGTTAGATCTCACAAGTTAAAGGACACAGTCATTGCTCAACACCTCAGACACCAGCCACAAACTTGGGAGTCTCTATACACACCTTCACTTCTGACACACTGGCCATAAATTAGGGATTTTCCCACTACCCCTCAGGATGCCAGCTGTAGCTCAGGAAAGTTCAGACCTCCCCTCACTTCTGACCTGCTGGCTCCCACTACACCCCTGGATTTAGTAATTCACTGTAAGAACTCAAAGAACCCTTGAAAAGTGCTACACAGGCAATTCCTACATTAAGAATGAGATCTGTTCCTAACTGTGTCTTTAAGTGCAATTTGTAGTCAGAACAGGTGCATATTTATTTAGTTTTACTTTACGCAAACAAAGGCTGAAGTCTTTTCAAAGATTTAAAAACTGCATGCACAGCAAGTAAAAGTCATTGTGGTAAAGATTTTGTTGGTTCCATTGTTTCAAAACGAGCGCAAATTTACACAACCTTAAAAGGCAATTATCAATTGTTTATAATTCAGACATTCATAACCTGAAGGCTGCTTGTACTTATGATTACAGTTTTGTTATAGGAAAAAGGATACAAATGAAGAGGCACAGAGGGCAAAGGACCACAGGAAGAGCAAGGTGGAGCTTCCCTGTCCCTAAAAAAGACACGCTAGTATTCTATGTGCATAGGTGTCCTTCACCAACTAGGATGCCAATGAAGTGTCTGCGTCAAGAGTCTAACCATGTTCCACATTCCTCCCTGGGGTCAGCTGATATCACTTGGTGGTCTTTCTAGAATGCGCTCTCCTCATATTAGTTAACTCATAAGGATGAACCATCAGTTGTGATCTGTAGGTCTCATCAAATGCACTTCAGTTACTGGAGAATTTCAAGGTTTTAGAGGATAATTCTCAGGAACCAAGGACAAACATCAAAGTCTCTGAGAAAAACTAACTGTAAACCCTTAAATATCACCCACAATTTTTAAACTATGTTTTACAAGGCTTCAGAGACATGGCCCCAAAGGAAACTATGGGGTAAACTTGCAATCTAAATCAATCACTGTAGTTTATAAATGTGAAATAGCTAAAGTCTGAAATAGGCAAAATGAGGTTGCCAGAGGCACTTTTCCTAAATTATACTAAATAAGAACTCTTATATACAAGCTCATTGGCCAGCTCCTCCTATATTCTCCAGAAGTATCCTTGTTGGTACAAATGGTTTATAAATAGTATTTGAATGTTATGATTACTTTGATTAAAAGGAGTCTAGGCACACCTGAGGGAGGGACACAGCAAAGTGCTTCAGAGTATTGGCTCAAAATCTGACAAACCAGGATGAACATCCTTTCTCACCTCTTGCTAGTTGTGTGAGTGATCTTAGAGAAATTATTTAATTTTGCTATGTCTTGGTATTCTCATACATAAAACAGAGATAATAATAGCATCCACTCCCAATGTTGCCTTGAGAATTAACCAAAATATGTATAATACACCTAACACAGTAAATCTAATAACTGTGGATTATTATAAATTATTATCGTCATTACTGGCACTGACATATTTTTGTATACATGCAGAGAGACCTAAACTAAATTGTGGGCAAAGATATAAAAGGCCAAAAAATACAGCCAGCCAGCCAAGTGCCACTCTGAGTTGGATCCAGAGGCCAAAATTTTATAAAGCTTAATAATTTTTTAACACTATTTATTTATCAGTCTGATTGAAAATTATTGGGGAAATGCAAAACCTCAATCCAAAGAAGATCAAGTCTATGTACCCCATTTTTCATATGACCATAAGTATTATCTGCAAGTTCTAGTGGTCATCATAATTTATTCAGTGCAATTCCAGTACTGACAGTGCATTATAATCAGTCATACTGTTCTGCCTGCACCTAAAAGGCAAAATCATATATTAAAAAAAAAGGACAATCTACTGTTAGTTCTGACACTTTAATTCACCAATATTGTTTCCCCCTCACACCTACACACAGCATTGTCCCAGAAAGCACTAAATATTAATCAAATAAGATAAATAAATATTTACTTTTTAATAAATGAATACATGGCTGTGTTAATATTTTAAGGAAGACAGAATTTAGACAGAAGCAATAGAAAGGACTGACATATGAATCCATTTATCCCACTTATATGAAATATACAAAACAGATGCATAGAGACCAAAGTTTAGTAGTGGTTACCAAGGGTTGGGGAGGGGATGAAGAAGTAGTCATTGCTTAGTGGGCACTGAGCTTCTGTTAAGAGTGACTTGGAACAGAACAGTAGTGATGGTTGCACATCATGATGAATGTAATGGATGTCATTGAACCTACACATGTAAAACATACTGAAATAATAAATGGTTTGTTACACAAATATAACCCCAAACTAAACCCATTACTATCAAATTCATTCCAACTCATAGAGACCCTCCAAGGCAGAGCAGAACTGCCCAAAATGGTTTCCAAGGAGTGGATAGTAGATTCAAACTGCTAACTTTTTCATTAGCAGTCACAGCTCTTAACCACTGGGCAACCATGGCTCCTGTATAGATATACCTACCACAATTTAAAAAAAAAAAAAAGATCCTAGAGAGTAAGGCTTCCCGACTCCTTGGATTTATTACAAGAAACCTAGTACGTCTCCTTACCAGGACTAAAGGAAATCAAGTGGTGTAGATTTCAGATTACTAGTCAGGAATTCCACTCATTTGTTCAATTTCACCCAAAACATAACAGCAGAGTGGAGGTCTGGGTAACAGAAATGAATAAAAGCAACTCGGCAGGATCTTAAGATGCCAGATAAAATGATGAATGTTTTATAAATTATCTGAAACCATAAAGAGTTCTAGTAAATATCTTCCTGGCTTAATTTACACATTCTACAAGCAAAAGAAATCTGGCGGGAAGTAGGGTATCTCTGAGAGCAAAGACAAATTTTCAGAAAATGTTCTACTCTATCAGTACCCAAATGAAAACATGGTATTAGACCATCAATGCAAACCGGAATTTATTGACAACAGAGTCCTTTATTGAGCCTACAGTGTAATAAATAAATCACATTCTATTAACTATTCAGATGCTGGCACTATCACTTACCATCAGTAACCTCATGTGTAAAATGAGAATAACAATGCCTACTTCACAGATTTGTTGTAACAATCAGTGAGCTAACATCTATAAATAATTTAGAATACTGGGTAGCTTATAATAGTTATTATTAATGTTACTATTGTTATCATAATGGTTATTCTGTTTCCATAGAAGCAGTAGTTCTTTCTTAGACACTGTTCCCTTTTTTGAAAGTGTATCTATCTTATTCCATTACCTGCATATGTATTATATGTTCAAGGTTCAGGATGGGGAAAGAAAGGTAAGTTTCCTTCCCTTCTTAAATATCTTGGTTTTATTCCACATCCCATCTGCTCTCAGTGATAAGAAGGCACTTCTGGAGTTTCTAAGGAGATTATGTCACTTTTCATCTTGTCAGTTCCTTCTCACCACTTCTCATCTCAAACCTCACATTGTCTATGGACTGAAAGCCAGATACTGAAATAGTTTGTTTTCCAGAGTTTTACAGTTGGGAGAAAAGAAAAAGACAGATGTATATAATCAACCACTTGAGAACTCACATGATTTTAAAAATCATTATTCATAGTCACTTCATTTTACATGTGACTAGTGAGGCCCCAAAAGATTAATTAACTTGGCTGAGGACATGGACCACTAATGGGGGATCCACCATTGCACCATGCATGTAAAGACGGGCTCTCAAGTGTTCCCGCAGAATGTGCTAGTACTCTGCAGCAGCACTGGTCTTTTTAAATGCCTATCACCTCAAATATCTATTCTAACTCTTCCAACTTGGCAATAAGTGATACTTTAATATTCCATACCAACCAGAGTTTAGAAACATGCTTTAAGTGTGTTTTACCTCTAGGTGAAACCAGATTGACACAAAAGAGTTAACACTTCCCAAACAAGTACTCATGTTATCCAAAGGAGTCCCTTTTAAAAATGGGAAAAAAATATAATTCATGGATCCATATCTACAATTGGAACAGGTTTACCTGCCCTGAAATAATCTCTTTTTATAGCATCTTCAATAACTGATGTACAGAAAGAATATGCAAAGTCAGTAATAATGATTCAATTATATTCCACATAATCTAGTTAATAAGGAAGAGAAGAACATAACCGATTTTAGGAAAAATGGTCCATAAAAAGTGACTTTTTTTCTACGGAAAACTTCCAGTGAGTTACATCCAGATGCTTCCAAAAAGAACTGAGCGTCTACCCTCTCCTCCTACATTCTTCCCTGTCCCAGAAAATGAGATCAGATACTGCCCTAAAAGAACTAAGACTTGCCCTTGACATGTCCATTGCCTACATCTCACGGAGCAGTTAAGCATCTGGCTTTCTTACTTCCATATCGCAAATATCTCTTAATTCCACCCATTTCTGTCACAACTCACTGCCACTTCCATGGTGAAAGCCACCATGACCACCCACGTGGAAGACATGCAATACTGCCACAGCCTCCTACCCAGATTCCCTAAAGAGCCTGGCTCTTCTTCAATCCATTTTCCATATCGTATTCACGTCAGTCTTTGGAAACACATATCTGATCATATCTACCTTTGCTTTCTAAACTCATTCAGTGGCTTGCTATTTTTTTAATCCATTCAGCAATTCTTTTTCTTTTATTTAATGTGAGTGAGTGAGTGAAAATGTACATTCCCGTATAAATTTACATGCCCACCTATACGCAGCTTCCACTGCTCTCCCTGTCTGGTGACAGCACACTATTCCTCTCTCCTCCATACATGTCTCATCCTCCCAAAAGTCTCCTTTCCCCCTCCTCTCCACCCACTCTCCATCCTACAGCCAGAGGTCAGCAGAATGATATCCTATAGATGTATAGAACCACAAAGTGCATCCAATATATGGTCACTCTGCATCGCCAAGTCCAATCCATTCGTGTCCGAAGAGTGGACCTTTGTTACGATTTATGGGCAAGGGCAGCATCAGGGCCAGGGGCCATGCTCCCAGGGGAACCCCGAAACCGCTGGACCATCAATTGCAGTCTTTTAGTGGAGATCTCAGGATGCACCTCTTTTTATTCTTGTGTTGCCAGTGAAACTCAACTTAGTGAGCTCCATCACGGCTATCACTGGTGGTGGCCGGGCACCATCTGGCTCTTCCAGTCCTAAGTCGATGTAGGCACCCACTGATGTGGGTCTCTCTATCTTCTGGGTTGTCTTTACCCCATGTCATTTTGGTCCTCGGTGAGCATCCATTCCTGTTTAGCTGGGACCATTTGCTGCGCCCTTGGACGGCAGCTTGGCAGCTTATAAGACCCCAGACTCATTCATTTTTAACATCTTCAGTCATTTCATAAATATATCCAAACCACATTCACCTCACACCATTCTCCCATCTCCCCTAAATACATGACAATCAAAACTCTAAATTCATGTCCTTAAGTAATTTCACTTTCTTTTAATAAAACCTTATTGTACCTCTGTATATTTTTAATATATATATATTACTTTACTTCTTTTTTAATTTTTCAAACAGTATCATACTGTATACAGTCTTTGAGGGCATAACATTTACATTAACTATTATATTGTCAAGATTCATTCATATCAGTGTAAGTCATTACAGTTTATTTATTTGGGCCATTATATAATATTCTGTTGTGAAGTTCATCAACATTTCCATTGATTGGGTATGACAGTTAATGTTATGTGTCAATTTGGCTAGGCCATGATTCTCAGTATCATGTAATTGTTTTCCATTATTTGATCTGATCTACTTATCCTCCATTTTGTGATGTAATGTAATTCCATCCATGACATGATCAACCAATCAGTTTTAAGGGGAGTTTCCTGAAGGGTGTGGCCTGTATCCAATATATACAGAGAGAGGCATGTTGACAAAGTTCATTTGCTTGCCCTGGATTCTGTTTCCAGCCTGTGAGCATGTGACACGTCTAGTTCTTGGAACCTGAGCCAGCAGCTTGTTGTCTAATCTGGCAACTTTTGGATTCATCAGCTCTGCAGCCCCGCGAGCCAGCAGCCTGTTGCCTGACCTGCCAACTTTGGGATTTGCCAGCTTCTGCAGATGTGTGAGCCAGCAGCCTGTTGTCCAATCTGCCAACTTTGTGATTTACCATCTTCATAGCCTTGTGAACCAGCAGCCTGCCATCTGATCTGCTGACTTTGGGATTCACTGGCTTCCACAGCCCTGTGAGCCTGATGCCAACTGTCTGACCTGCTGAATCTGAGTTCATCCGCCTCTGTAAACAGGTAAGTCAAGAGAAGCCTCCAGTCAACGCCTGACTCATGGACTTGGGGACTTAACAGTGTCTCAAACATATGAACCACTGTCCTTGAGATTAATTTCACTTTCTCTTTCTCTCTCTTCTTCTATCTATACACTTCCCTAGTTTTGCTTCTCTAGACAACCCGACCCAAGACATTTGGTACTAGAGAAACAAAACTGTCAAGATGAGTTATCTAAATTGGTTCTCAAGTCCAACTGTGCTTAAAGATGCTTACAACTCTGACTCGAGCAGGCAGAGGATGCTGCTTATCCATGAAATAAGAAGGCACTACTAACACACAAAATACCACCACCAATAGATCACATATGAGTAAGAGGCAAGGCTTTGGGTGATCACATGTTCAATACTTTTTCTACACTTTTGTCAGAATGAGAAGTATAGAGTAGATGGTTGACCAGTCCTACTTTGATTTGAGTAAGTGATGAAGAAAGAAAGAAGCTTAGGGTTTCAGAATTACAGCTCAAGTGATGAATAAAAGACCTCAAATTTGACACTTGTGCCCTAAAAGAAAGTCATACTTCTTGTGGTAACAGAACTAGTATGGTCAAAAATCTAATCCAGAAACTTACTGTAATGGCAGCTGAATTACAATGCCAATCAACTTCCAAAAATTGAACAATACCTGAAATTAAAGTGAAGGTATTGATTGGGAATAAATGCAATACTGAAATTTGGAATGAGTATATTTTGGCACATAATCAGGAAGCTGGGGACACTGAGTCTTTAAATTCCATTCATTTGAAGAGAATGCTATGCCACTTTGCCCAATAAAGCAATTATCTATCCCTTCTACCACCATCTGATGAGATTAACCTAAGAAGAGTTGAAGAGACTTTGTCTGGGATGTCACAACTGGAGCATTGCCTGGACACATCTTTGAGGTAGCTACCTCACCAGACATTGTTAAATGATACCAGGACCCATTCGTACCACTCATTTTTGCCTCTAGAATTACAGCTCATCCCAACAAGTCCCAAAAGATGAAGAACAAGGTGTGACCCAGAAGGAGGTAAGCTACACTCCAAAAGAATTGCTTGACTTTTCTTATATGTACAAACAGAAACCTGGTAAATATGTGTGGGAATGGCTATTAAGGGTGTGGGATAATGATGCAAGGAACATAAAGTTGGATCAATTTGAGTTTGATGATATGGGCCCACTAAGTACAAATCCTTCATTCACTGTTCCACTTGAGAGGTTAGAAAAGGATCTAATACTATAAGGTGGTTCACTGAAAAATGAATTAAACTGTGGCTACACTAAACTAGAGTCCCAGACTTGTCTTGACATGCAGTGAGAGAAGATATCAAAAGGCTTAGGGAAATTGGCATTTTATCAGGTGAGACTCACAGACCCACATGTGGCCAGAGAACACACATGTGACCACCACAGTGATGAAAAAATTTAGGAAGGGGCTCCAGCATCCTTGAAGACTGCTGTGACTGTTACTTTATGTAAGCTTACTTTTACAGTGTGTACTGCCCTAACTGAATTAAAACACCTAACTACAATGAGATGAATGGACCTCACGGTAGTAGGGACTAAGTAGAAGCACTTAATCAACAAACAGAAAGAAGGCACAGTTACTGTAATGGACAGCAGAGTCAAAGCAGTAATAGTCTGATTTGGATTGATTTACAACATTGCCTATTTAGTCATGCTATCCCTAGATATAAAATAGATGGGAAACTTACTAAATGGTTACTTGATCTGTACAAGTGGATAAATTCTAGGTCAACTGAATGTCGTCTAACTTGATTTGCCAAAAGAGTCATGGACCCTCAATCAACTCTCTTTCTTGAGCATGTTTATAGACCGACCCCTTTACTGGGGGATAGCCTAGCTCCCCTTGAAGAAGGACCTTACCACGCCATCCAAATTTAAACTATTAATCTTTCTCCCAGCCTTCCCCAAAAGAATCTAGCCTTTTATAAAAGTGGCTATTCACTGGGTGTTGTAGTCAGCTAGTTCTGCTCTAACAGAAATACTACAAAGCGGAGGCTTTAACAAAGGTAAGTTTATTCTCACACAGTCCAGTAGGCTACAAGTCTAAATTCAGCAGGTCCACTTCAGAGGAAGGCTTCTCCCCTTGTCAGTTCCGTACCAAAGTCCTTATGTTGCATCAGTCTTTGTTCAGGGAGTATCTTGGCACAGGAACCTCAGGTCTAAAGGACACATTCTTCTCTCGGTGCTGCTTTCTTGATGGTGTGAGGCTCCCAACTCTCTGCTTGCTTCTCGTTCCTTTCATCACTCATAGGATGAAATGATAAAGGGTGGTACAAGCCATTCTTCAGGGAAACTCCCTTTGCAGAGGAGCTGAGTTAATCTTATGAAGGGATTTATAGTTCCACCTAATCCTCTAATACAGAGCACAGGAAAATCAGAAAATGGAGGACAACCCCAAAATACTGAGAACTATGGCCCAGCCACACGGCTACATACATTTTGGGGGGACACAGTTGAACCCATGATATTTGGCAAAAGGAAATAATCATAACTTGGGGATTACTGGATACTGGCTCTGAGCTGACACTAATTCCAGGAGATCTAAAATGTCATTGTGGCCCACTAAACAAGACTGAGTGTACATGGAGATCAGGTTATTAACAGAGTCTTAGCTGTGGTCAGCTAACAATGGGTCTAATGGGTACCTAAACCCATTAATCAGTGACTTTCCTAGTTCCGTAAAGAATAATTGAAAGAGTTACACTTTGCAACTGGTAGAGCCACAGTGGATCCCTGAGAAGTAGAGTAAGGGCTATTGAAGCTGAAAAGGCAAGTGGATAAAGAGGAGATCCAGGCACCCAAAAAACACATGTGGACATGTTCACAATCTTTAGTTATTAAAGAAATTCAAATCAAGACTACAATGAGATACCATCTCACCCCAACAAGATTGGCCATGATCCAGAAAACACAAAACAACAAATGCTGGAGAGGCTGTGGAGAAAGTGGAACCCTCCTACACTGTTGGTGGGATTGCAAAATGGTCCAGCCCCTTTGAAAAGCAATCCAGCGCTTCCTTAAAAAAATGGATATCGATATACCATTTGACCCAGTAATTCCACCACTTGGAATATATCCTACAGAATCAAGGCCTTTCACACCAACAGACACATGCACAAGAATGTTTATTGCAGCACAGTCCACGATAGCAAAAAGATGAAATCAATCCAGATGCCCAACAACAGAAGAATGGATAGGTAAACTATGGTACATATATACTCAATGGAGCACTACGCAATGATAAAGAATAATGATGATTCCAGGAAACATCTCCTAACCTGGTTTCAACTGGAAGACATTATGTTGAGTGAAAGTAGTCAGTGACAAAGGACAAATATTGTATGAGACCTCTACGATAAGATCTCAAAAACAGACTTGTGTATAGAAGAAAAGACTCTTTGACAGCTGTGAGGGAGGGGAGGGAGCGAGGGCGAGAGGGTGAGGGTTTAGTTTAGATAGTTGCTAGAAATTTGGTTGGGAGAAAGCGGTGATAGCACACATTAGGAACAAGAACAACATTAAGTGGACTTCAGCATAACTTGAGTACTCCTTCCGTCTTAACTCAATACTGCAAGGATAGAGTAGCTGGGGGGGAGGGCAGGGGACCATGCTCTTGGGCAAAATCAAGGCCAATTGGCACAACTAGTGTTTTGCTAAGAGAGCTCTCTGCACCTCACATTGGTGAGTGGCATCTCGGGTCTTAAAAGCTGCCAAGCTGCCATCCGAGGACACAGCAAATGGTCCCAACTCAGCAGGAACGGATGCTCACCGACGACTAAAATGACATGCGGTAAAGACAACCTAGAAGACAGAGACCCACAAGAGTGGGTGCCTACATCGACATGGGACCCAAAGAACTGGATGGTGCCCAGCCACCACCAGTGATAGCCACGAGGGAGCTCACAGAGAGGAGTCTCACTGGCAACACAAGAATAAAAAGGGGTGCATCCTGAGAGCTCCACTAAAAGACCTCAATTGATGGTCCAGCGGTTTCAGAGTTCCCCTGAGAGCATGGCCCCCGGCCCTGATGCTGCCCTTACCCACGAATTATAACAAAGGTCCACTCTTTGGACAGGAATGGATTTGATTTGGCAATGCAGAGTGACCATATATTGGATGCACTTTATGATTCTATACATCAATAGGACATCATCCTGCTGACCTCTGGCTGGAAGAAGTAGAGTGGGTGGAGAGGAAGGGAAAGGAGGCTGGTGGGAGGATGAGACATGTATGGAGCAGAGAGGAATAGTGTGCTGTCACCAGACAGGGAGAGCAGTGTAAGCTGCATATAGGTGGGCGTGTAAATTTACACGGGAATGTACATTTTCACTCAGTCATGTTAAATAAAAAATAAATGAAAAATAAAATAAAATAAAAAAGGTAAGTGGATACCATTAGAACTGCCTCTTCACAGAAAAATAGTAAATCAAAAGCAATACTTCATTCCAAGAGAAATAGCAGTGATTACAGCCACCATCACAGAGTTGAAGGACACGGGGGTGGAGATGGCATCACGTCCTCATTCAAGTCACCTACCTGGCCTACTAAGAGGAAAGAAAGATCTTGGAGAATGACAGGTTATCGTAAACTTAACCAGGTGTTAACTCCAGTTACACCTACTTTTCCTGGTGAAGTTTCATTGCGTGAGCAAATTAATGCATTATTTGGTACCCAGTATGCAGTTATTGGTCTGTCCAATATCTTTATCTCAATTCCAGGTACATGGAATACCAAAAGCAGTTTGCCTTCAGTTGCCAAGAATAGTAATACACCTTCAGTGTCCTACCTCACAGGTATATCAGCTATCCAGCCCTATGTCATAATTTAGTTCACAGGGAAATTGACTACCTTCCCTTTCATAAGACATACACCAGCTCATTATATTACCAATGTTATAGTGAGTAGAGCCAGTAAGAAAGAGCCATCAATGACTCTAGAAGTATTGGTAAAGCCTTAGTCTGCCATATAGAGTGGAAAATTAATCCATGAAAATTCAAGCACTTTCCAACTCAGTGAAATTTCTAGGGATCCAATGGTACAGTGCATGTTAACATACTACTCCTAAATTGAAAAATACATTATTGCATCTGAGCCCCATGCCTAGTGGGCTTCTTTGGATTTGGGGGCAATATATCCCTTATTCAATATGACTTGAAAAGCTGCTAGTTTCAAGTGGGGCCCAGAAAAAGAGAAGGTTCTGCATCAAGTTCAGACTATCATGCAAGCCATTCTGCCATGTGAGTCATAAGACCCCACTGAGCCAATGTTGTTTGAAATGTTAGGACAGATAGAATTTAGTGTTCAGCAGGCCCTACTGATGAATCACAGTGCAGACTCAGAATTTTTTAATAAAGACCTGCCATCCTCTGCAGATACTCTCCTCTTGAGACAGCTTTTGGCTTGTTATTAGGAGAGACTAAATGCTTAAACACGAGACATCAAGCCACCATGCAGCCTGAACTGCCTACCAAAACTGGGTTTTGTCTGACTCACAGTCATAAAGTCAGACACACAGAGCAGCACTCCATCATTACACAGAAATGGTACATACAAGAACAGGCCCAAGTAAGACCTAAAGGTAACAGTAAGTCTCATTAGAAGCACCCCAAATTCCCATGGTCTCACTCCTGTCATATTTCTTTCCCTCTCCCAGTCTGCACCTACAGTCACATGAGGAATTCCTTATGAACAGTTGACAAATAGTTTCGCATCATATGCAAGTACCACTCGAAAGCAGACAAAGGTAGCACTATAGCCCCTTCCTGGAACCTGTCTGAAGAACAGTGATGAAGGGACATCCTCCCAATGGCATGAATTGTGAGCAGTATACCTAGCTGCTCACTTTCTGTAGAAACAGCCAGAGGTACTACTGTGTACTGATTCATGGGCACTTCAAGCCAAAGGTTTTGCTTGATGGTCAGGGACTTGGAAGATATATGACAGGAAAACTGATGACAAAGAGGTATGAGGAAGATGTATGTGGTCACATCTTTCTGAACAGGACAAAGAAGTGAAGATGTTTGCGTCTCATGTGACTGTTCACCAAAGTGAGATCTTGGAGAAAGGGACTCTAATAATCAAGTGAACACAGTGATGCATTCTGTAGAAACCAGTCATCCCCTTTCTCCATTTACTGCTGTCATTGCCCAATGCGCTCATGAACAAAGTGGCCACAGTGGCAAGGGGAAGTTATGCATGGGCTTTGCACAGTGGACTTTCACTCAACAGTGCCAAATTGGCTATAGCCACTGCTGAATGCCCAATCTGCCTGCATTAGAAACCAACACTGAGTACCACACACAGCGCTATTTCTCAAGACAGTCAGCCAGCAACCTGGTGGCAGACTGACTACAGGGGGCCACTTTCATCATAAAAAGTGCAGCACTTTATTCGTAGTGAAATCAATATTCTGGATATGGATTTCCCTTCCCTGCCTTAAATACCTCTGCCAAAGTCAACTCACAGAATTCCTTATCTACCATATGGTATCCCACAAAGCATCACCTCAGATCAAGGAATCCACTTCATCTCAAATAAAATATGGCAATGGGCCATGACTATTTAATTCACTAATCTTATCATGTACCCTCATCATCCTAAAGAAGCTGGGCTAATGAAACAATGGTATGGCTCTCCATAAACATTATTAATGTGCCAGCTAAGGGAGCACCACTATTCAGGGTTGGTACAAATGTCTTTGTCATCTAGTGCTGTTATAACAGAAATACCACAAGTGGACAGCTTAAACAAAGAGAATTGTGTTATCTCTCAGTTTGGTAGGCTACAAGTCCAAATTCAGCTTCAGGTAATGCTTTCTCTGTCAGCTCTGGAGAAAAGTCCTTGTCATCAGTCTTCCCTTGGTCTGGGAACATCAGAACACAGGAACTTCAGGTCCAAAGGATATCCACTGCTCCTAGTGCATCTTTCTTGGTGTTATAAGATCTCCAACCCTCTGCTCAATTTGCTTTCCTTGTCATCTATTGAGAGATAAAAGGTGGCACAGGACACACTGCAGGGCAATCCCTTTTCCATTGGATCAGCTATAAGACTTCGGAAAGGTGTTACAGTCTAACATAATCCAGTTTTGCCCCATGGTGGACAATCATACAATATTGTGACTAATTCAATCCATTATACCAAGATTCATGGTGCCAGGAAGAGAGAGGTAGAGATGGGAATGGCATCATTTACTATATTATCCCTAATGACCCACTCACAAAATTCCTGTTTCCTATTCCTACTACACTATGCTTTGTAGGTCTAGAGGTCTTAGTTCCAAAGGGACGCAAACTAGGTTCCATGGAATTGGAAGTTAAGAATGGTACCCAGATATTTTGAGCTGCTCATGCCTACAAGAGCAAAGAAGTCAGAGAAGAGAGTTACTATACTGGCTGGTGTGATAGACTCTTCTACCAAGGTGGAATCAGACTGATGTTATATAATGGAGGTGAAAAAGAGAATGTCTGAAATACAGGAGATCCCTTAAGGCATCTTTTAGGACAAGTACTTCCCGTGATTAAAGTCAATGGAAAACTGTTGTTATTGTTGTTAGGTGCCACTGAGTTGGTTCTGACTGATAGCAATGCTATGCACAACAGAACAAAACACTACCCGGTCTTACACCATGTCCACAACTGTTTTTACATGTAGGCCCTTCATTGCAGCCACTGTATGAATGCATCTTGTTGAGAGTCTTTTTCTTTTTTTCACCGACCCTCTACTCTACCAAACTGGAATGAGGTCTTTGTATCCATTCAGCATCTGTGGGCCCAGAATTCCTTGGAGATCTCCTGTGTCTTAGTACTAACCTTCCCTGAGTGTATAAGGTTCTCAGTACAGGAACCCCAGGTCCAAATATATGCTTTGCTCTTGTTGCTTCTTCCTTGGTGGTAGTAAGACCATTCTCCCCTTGCTCACTTCTCTTTCTTTTTATCTCATATAAGACAAAAGGTGTGATGCAAGAAAGGGTGTGACTTATGTAAGGGTATAACTTGAGTCACAGCATCTTGAATGGCTATGATTCAAAACGCACTTCACGTTTATCCTGCCTCATTAATACATAAAGGTTAGGATACACAACACCATATAAAATCGAGGATAATTATATCAGATCATAAAATGGAGGGTAACCACATAATACTGGAAATCATGGCCTAGCCAAGTTGACATATATTGTAGGGGGGCACAATTCAATCCATGACACCTGATGTATGATAAGTCACATTCCTACTCTGTACTTGTCTCCTTTAGAAGAATCCTGGGTGTTCTGAAGCCTTTACCATTCTGTGAAAATTTTTCTTTTAACTAGTTACTCTACTTTCATCTTTTAGGTGTTAGCTTAAATGCCACAGTTTCTGTAGTGTTACCTTACAACAGATCTAGATTATGGTATTTAGAACTTGTTTAAAATTTAGAACCAGAAGAAATCTTTGAAAACATCTAGTCCAAAAACTTTGTTTTAATAACGGAGATACATAGATCCGAAAGTTCAACTTTTTTTCTTTCAAAAAGCCTTTTGTAGCAGATGCGAAACATGAAAATGTCTGTTAACTACATTTTGTACAACATCTTCAGCTTGCTATAAATATATTTTTTAAATATTATTTTAAATGCAGGGTACAAATACATTTAGAAACATAGTATTCTGAAATACTCACTTTAGAATTTTTCTTAAATCCTAAAGTCTGTTTTCCACTTATTTGAAACAAAAAAGACATTGAATATACTACATTAAGAAAGTCTTAAAAATAAAGAGAATATAGTTTAATGTTGCAATATAAGGACAAGAGACAATTGTGATTTTTGCCTTGATTCATTAAATCTCATATTTTGAGATTTAAGTCTGAGCATTAAGAACTTAACTCAGCAAAACTGTACTTGCAGAAAAGTCTGTCATAGTTTTGCTGACTCAGGTTATTACATTTTTTGTGACCAATCTAGATGCCTTCATTCAAGAAATGACAAAGCGATCATTCCAAACTGATGTAATCCATCAAAACACATTTCCACTTTCAGCCAAGCAGCAGCTCAACTGATTCTAACAAAGAAGCTGAGAAGCTTGATTTATTCTGGGACTTTAACCAAGGATCAGCAAATCAATTCCCATATTCATTTATCAAAATTGTCATAAAGTTCTCCTCCTTGAATAATTGTAGCACGAAGGCATAAAAACGCATATAAACTACCTAAATGAGTCTAGGCTCACTCACTTCCAAAGTACCATCTCTCAATTCTTTGTACTAGTTAAAAACTAGAGAGACAGTTAGACCCATTCTGAGAGGAAAACTCAAATATTCAGAGTCTCTCCGGTTGAGCTACTGCATTACTGCAATCCACACCAAATGCAGGATGTCCAAAACACGACTTGAACAAAAAGTACTTTCTAGAAATTTCTTCTGTGCTTCAGTTAACCTCATAATTCCATTTGTTATCATGATTTTTTGGAAACCCTGGTGGTGTAGGGCAGTAATTTAAGTGCTATGGCTGCTGCCCAAAGGTTGGCAGTTGAAATCCACCAGGTGCTCCTTGGAAACTATCAGGCAGTTCTACTCTGTTCAATAGGGTTACTATAAGTCAGAATTAACTCAGTGGCAGTGGTTTTGGTTTTTTTGGTATCATGATTTCACTAATGAGAACTATAAAAATACCTATAATACTAACAGCAAATGACATTTCTCAAATAAATGGAAATTTCAGTTTTGTAGCTGAGATGCAATTTTCCAACAGGTACAAACATTTCAACTGGGACTCAGTTAAAGTTTACTTCTTGTCATATTTATGAAGAAAACTTTTGCTAAGCACAGAATTAATGCTGTACACCAGATTACAATGTACAAATGTTTAATTTAATGAAAATAAAACTAATTTCAAGTACTCTTTAAGTACTTTAGAGAGCAGCCATTTACTAGGAATATTTTAGAAATAACTACACTTATAGTTCTAGATGTCAGCAAAACACATAAAGGAAAGTGTTTGGAATCACTCTGCAGGAAATGAATCTTTAATCTTAAATTAATAAAGCAGCATTTATATAAATCACTGTTTTAGGATTTCTTTCTGTAAAATTCACTCTTACCTAGTCACTGAAACTAATTCCCAGTAAAGGAAAAGACTGATTTAAAGTAGCTTTAAGGTACTTGAAATTATTATTTGCCTTTAAAGTGGGGCTAGCAAACTGGTAGCCCATATACTGAACATGGCCACCAACATGAGTTTTGTGAAAAGAAAAAAAGAATTTACTGCATTTAAAATCTTAAGAGGTGTCACACACATTCCAGTTTGCTAGAATCCCCACTGTCTCCCTCTTGCAGGCTTTTCATTTGTATGTTGGTTGCTACAGTGGTAACCAGTGGTAACCAAATTGGCGTTGCCTTTTAACCACAAAATGGAATTACTACAACTGGAAGGCACTTTGGAGGTCTAGCTAATTTTTCTTATTTCTTCAGACAAGACACCCAGAGGCTAGGAAAACTAAAGCGGCTGCCCCATGGTTAAATGTACATTAATGAATCTGCCAAATCTTCTTCTAACCCAATAAGCAGAAACAACAATTACTTTAAGGTTCATATTTTGTCAGGAGTCAGGACTACCCTTCTGATCTCCAGAGAAACATACTGACTTCCTTAGCACTTACCCCTCAGGGCAGGCAGCAGGGATCTCTCTTTCTTGTCCTCACATTTGTTACATTCGCTGAAGTACAGGAGTAAGAAGACATCAACAAGAACCCACATCAGGGAAGTGGCTAACACCACCTTGCAGTAAACAAATCTCCTCATGTCTTTCGTTAATTTCTAGTTAACACACAAATTGAAGACAGATGCGATTACGGTAATTCCAAGCAAAAGATGTAAAGGCCAGAATGAAAGCAGGATGCATCCCACTGTTAAAAAAAAAAAAAAAGAAAATTTCATTTCTTACACAGTGTTTGTTTTCCATGATATATATGACATTTAATGTTACTGTATAATCACTCAGCCCTTGCTGTCTAGAATTAAAAGGCCAGGAAAATAAAATTTGTAAGCACAGGTGGCTAAAATTCTAACTTTTAATACCAGAATTGCCACTACTCTGCTGGGCCCTTGACAAAGCCTTTGATTTCTTCAAGTTATATCATCTTTACCTGAAAATTCTAACATGATATTCTTTATAGCTTCACGTTGTCAAATTAGTACATTTCTAAATTTACCATGAATCACACTTCTAAAGAGCAAATAATGCTGAAATCAAAATCATGTGTGAATACAGTATATTACAGTTGGCCTTCAAAGATGATAGACCTGGATCTGTCCACTTTCTAGCTGTGAAAGTCTTTTGTAAGCCTCAATTTTTTAATCTTTGAAATGAGGATAATAATGCCAAACTTAAAGATTTTCTATGAGGATTAAGTAAGACAGCACTTGTAAAACATCTTGAAGAGCACATAGTTACTACGACATAAAACAGACAAAAATAAAACTTTCTCAGACTCTCAAGCAATTTTAAGAAATAAATCAACAGTTATTTAGCTTTAAAAAGCCCATCTGGTCTGCACAGAAAGCACCCACAACAGATGTGTATTCTAGAATAGATAGCATGCATTCAAACAATTTAGCAGAGGAAAAACAACATATTAGTGCAAAGTGACTTCAAATAACGAGAGCGAGAATTCTAAAGAGTATTATGAAGGCATGTGCACCATTATTGAGATATGGTCCAGATAAATACAGAATGAATGTCATATATATGTTCATATTATTTGCAATATATTGAACAATAACTACTTGGTTAACTAGTTTCTACAGATTGAATAAATACATCAGATCAAAACTAATATCATTTACTACATTTGAAATAATATATGAGTTATAAATTTATTGATATGAATAAGGTAAGTAACATTTTTGGAATAACTATTTCGGAACAACCACTACTAAATATAAAGATACTAGGGATCTTTCATAAACACTTGTCTCAAGATAAAAACATCAAAGTGGAAGTTGCTGAAACAGAAGATCTTTAAACTAATGGCAGCTGACTTGCCACCATAAAGCAACACAAAAGCTGTTACCTGTTACAAATTTGAAATCCATTAAAAAAGAAACAATTAACAAAATAATTATTAAAACAAAGTTTATTTTCAATTTCCACAATAAATTTAATACTCATTGAAAATACGATTTTCTTTTATTTTTTTAAAATAAAGAGAGGACCAAAATGTACAAATTCAAAGACTACATGACATTTGGGAGTTTGTTTCCTTGCTTGTCTGTTGTTTTTCTTTTTTTTTTAAAAAAAAAAAAAAGGCATGCTAATTAACCCAGTTTGTTTCATTTCCCCTTGACTTTCTACAAAAATTATAGCTAACTGTTAGAACTCAGTCTCTAAACCTGACAACTAAGGGAGAATTTTCCCATGTATGTTTCCCATTATTTTTTATAAGCTTTGTGAACTTGGACTATAAAACTGTCCACACTGTGAATTTTTCATCTTTGGTCCTAAGATGGAGCAGGTTCCTTCTGTTAATTGTAAACAACATTTCATGGGAAAGTACATACTGAAAATTAACAAATGACCACCCTCAGATTTTGAAAGAACACCTTTCATAAAGGCCCTTGAAGATCTAAGCAGCTGCATCCTTGGCTCTGTTAACAAATGAAGGAAAACCTAAGGCAGTCATTTCTCCTCTCTGTGCTCCAGTTTAAAACCCTAGTGGCATAGAGTTTAGCCGCTTGGCTGTTAACCAAAAGATCAGCAGTTCAAATCTACCAGGCACACCTCGGAAAATTTATAAGGCAGGTCTACTCTGTCATGTAGGGTCACTATAAGTTGGAATTGACTCAAAGGCAAAGGGTTTGAGGTTTTTTGGTTTTTTTTTTTTTTTTTGATGCTTCACTGTCATTACTTATATTTCTTGACCTATCAACATCTCAAAATACGCTTAAGCAAGGTAAGAAAGAAGAAAGCATTTTTAAAAAAATGAAAATATTCTAACAGAAAATCTCAAATTAATTAACGATAAACATTAAAATGTCTTAAGTCAATTCTAAGAACAGCCTAATAGCTTTGGTTATTGAGAATTTAATTTAAAATATAGTCATGATAGGAAATCTGAGTCATCTTATTGCCATTTCAAGCATTACTCAAATTATTCTAATTTCATATGCTGCTGGATCTACATTAATACTGACAGAAATCTAAGTTTCCTATTTTATGTGACAAACCTAAATTGATGTTTGCATTTTCTTATTTATGAAACAATCTTTCCTGATATATTTCAAACATCCAATTCTTCTCCTGGATCTCTACCATGAAAACAGTCTGAGTTTTATCATTCACAATGATTTTATCCTCTGGCTTGTGTAAAATAGAGATGTCATGCGTCCTGTTGTAATGTTCTGTTTCTCATGAGAACAAAACTGATTGAGCAGAAGGAAGGTGCAATATACCCAGCAACACTAACCACTGTAAGCACAGTTGGTGGCCCAGGTTTATTTAACAGAACCAGCAGCTGTATTATGTTTTTATTGCACTAAGCTCCAATTTATTTGCAAATATTGCTGTTTGTCAAACAGGAAATCCAACAAGTTCCATAATGTTACTGCTTTGCCAAGCCCACATGGAACATGACCAACTTCCATAAACCACAGCTTCCTCTATCCAACCCCTAAATGTTTCAAAAATCTTTTGAGTACAGAGATTTCCCCCTCTAAAAATGATTTTCTAGATTGGAGAACTAGAGTATCATTAAGTACCATCCTCCTGGTCACCATTACCTTTCTCTTTTCTTCTTCCCCACTAAATAATAAAATTAGCTACATAGTCTGTAAGATACTGTAGGACTTTTACTTGAACATCTGGGTCATTTTGCCAGTCTTTATCAAAGATTGATTTGAAAAATAACAAGAATAATAAAATAACACCTAGAGAAAGTTTAGGGTTTTAGTAGCTACATTTTTTAAACTAAGAAGAAAAGAAACTTTCTTGTTTTGTTTTTAACTAGGAGATTATCTCTAAAAAAACTATAAACTTACCTAATGAGTCTACTTAAGTTACCACCACAGGTATTTTTAGCTGTAGTCATACATTACCTTTTGTGTAAAATTACATAGTAGATACAAACTTATTTAGTCTCTTTTATGAGGCTGTACTTGAGCCTGCCAGTGGATCCAGGAAGCTAGCAGTGAGACTGCTGGTAGTGCTCCCAGAAGTTTCAGGTACCCAGCACCAAAATATTTACAAATTTATAAATAGCTCCGCAGGAAGGTCTGTGAGGTGCTGACTGGACTGCAGAGTTTGGTTTACAGACCAACAAATCTACTAAGTAAGCGCTGAAAAAATGCTCTGAATTGCCTCTAAGCTGATTGATACAAAGACTGATCTTCATATGAATGAAGATGAAGAGCTAAGGTACATCCCGGAAATCCACTCATGGCCTGAACCCAAGAGTTAGCTGTAAAAACTATACCACAAAACAAGTTACATTAGGAGACAAAGAAGTAGGCAAAGATAATGTTGACAAATACTTTGTGCAGAAAGATGGTAGAAAAAAAAAATGTGCCCTTAATGGCATTTAACTAAACCAAAAAACCAAACCCCTGTCATCACGTCAATTCTGAATCACCCTATAGTACAGAGTTTAACTTCCACATAGGGTTTCCAAAGCTCTTTTCTTTACCAATGCAGACTGCCACATCTTTCTTCCAAGGAGCAGCTAGTTAGTGAGTTCAAATATCTGACCTTTTAGTTAACAGCTGAACACATTAACCACTGCACCATCAGGACTCCCTACATTTAACTAAGGGAAAGTTAAGTATTTGTAACATCACATTTGACTATTAGGAGGCAGCCTAATATGAACTTTGAAAATAACTACCACAGAGTATAATACCATGATGTGAATCCAGGTTCCAACAATTACTAACTGTAAGATTTTATTCAAGTTACCTAAGTCTTCTATGGTTGGGTTTCTCCTCTATAAACTATGAATAACCCTGGTAACTACCTTCTAAGATGGATAAGTATTAAATGAATTTGTAACACTTTGTGGCACATAAGAGAGGCTCAATATATGTCCTCTCCTCACTAATCAACATGGTTATATTCCAAAGATCAGGTCACTGTTCAACACTGGTGTTATGTGAAACTGGAGGACGACCACCTCAAATCACAAAGTGAACGATGACTGTATGATTATATAACTGCCAGATAACATCACTATGTAATGCCCAAACCACCAAACATAGTGGCCCAACCAAGTTGACACATAATCTCAAGCAACAAAACCAGCAATACTCTTACCTCATATTTCAGTGTTAGTTACTGCTAGGTTTATGTGCATCATTAATGCACAAATGGTCACATAGTAGATCTTCAACTACTGCCATAAATGTGAAATGTCAGATAATAAGATCGTCGATAAATGAGAAAGTGTACATTAGCTAGTAGTTGCAGTAGTAGTAACAGTGACACTAGTGGCTATAATATTGTTATCAACATGATCATCAAAAGAAAGAGAAAAAAACTCGGGATTCTACAAGTTTCCTTGCCCAACCTTGCAGAAGTAATGTATGTTCAGAGCGTATGTGCTGAGGGGGTCAGAGGACAACATGAACATCTCAAAACAGAAATATTAATTAGATACAGCTACTAGTGGCCATAAGTTACACAACATTTTACAACTGCCAAACTTCAGTCAACTATATACACTTACGATCTATGCATTTCACAATTTATAAATTACTCCTCATATTTTAAAGGTTAAAAACAAAATACGCAGGTATCATAAGATTCACTTATTTAACCAACTTTTGGTTAATTAAGAAATCAGGGTCACAACTGAATCAGAGAAGACGGCTTCTACCTAAACTGACCCCATTTCCTATTATTGTCCTGTCCTCTAGCCACAAGGGTCTTCTTGCTATTTCTGAAGTCTATCAATCAGTACCTTGCCTCAGGGTATGTACATATGCTGTTTTCTCTGGCTACTGATGTGTTCATGCCTCCTTTTTCTTACTTCAGATTTTAATTCCTTCTTACTCAAATGTCACATGAAGGAGAGTTTTCCTATCAATCTACATAAAATAGCAAACATTATCACCACTCCCTTTCCTCGTTTCACTTTATTTCTCTTTCTAATACTTAACGTCTCCAACATATTAAAATTATTTTTGTTGCTGTTTATAATGTGTCTCCCTTCTTACATATTAAGCTATATGGGAGCCGAATTTCACAGCTGTTACACACCTCGTCTCTTACTCCAATATACGTTAAGTTTTAAACAATAATGCTGATTAAGTCCCATTTTCCACTACTCCATTTACTACATTTGAGCAGCGGGACATGGGTGGGAACTCCCCCAAACATGCTACCTATTCCCATATTTAATCTATGATCTCAAACTACTTATGGACACTCAGTGTTGCACAGCAGTGCTGTAACACTTTGTAGTCCAATCAATGGCCGTCCCTCAGACAATTTTACACCTTGTTAGGCTTCCTCATATTTCCATCTCTACACTTGTTACTTTTATCAGAGAAGACACAAGCAATCAGAAGAGAATTTTTCATACTTCCATGTTGAATGGATCAGATTGCTTGTACCTGTTACTCCTACCTCTAGCTCTGCCTGCCTACTGTTGAGCTGGACGAGGGCTGGCCTTTTAAGGAGGGCAACATCCTCCACTCACATATTCAAGGATTTCACTGACAAACTTACGTCTCTTTTGCATCAGTTTTTCTTCTTTGTCATTACTATAAAGATCCAAAAACCCACTGCCATCATACACGCTGTATTAACTGTCATCTTAAAATAAACTATTTTGACTCCACTTCCTTTTTAAGCTGCCCTCTATCTCTCTGCCTACCTTCAATACAAAACTCCTGGAAAGAAATATGTATATTTCTTTCAGCAGCCTTTCATCCCTGCCATTATTAAGAATAGCTCAGCAAAAAAAATCTTGTACTTCTTTCTGACAACTCCTCTCTCACATCCTATATCTAACCATGCAGCAAATTTTGTTAGCGATGTCTTCAGATTTGACCTACTTCTAGCACGACCCACTGCTACAACTTTAGACCAAGCTACCACTGCCACCTTGAATTACTTCCTCAGCTTTTTCTTAAAAAAAAAATTACTGATACCATGCTATACGATTTTACCATTGAAAACACATAATGCAGTTGCTTTTAGTATAGTCATAGAGCTTCACATCCATCATTACAATCAATGTTAAAACATTTTCATTACCCCCAAAGTAAAATTGTTCCTCTTAGTCTGCACACTCAATTCTCCCATCACCCACTCCTCTAGCCTGAGCCACGACTAATCTACTTTTTGTGTCTTTCCTAGACACTTCATACAAATGGAACCAATCTTACATTCTTATGTAATCCTTCATAGACATTTCATACAAATGAAAGCAATCTTACATTCTTATGTAGTCTTTCATGACTGTCTCCTATCACTAGCATAATGTTTCACCCATGCTGTACTATGTGCTAGTATGTATTTTTATTGCCAAAGTATTCCATTGTATGGATATATTACATTTTAGTCATTTACTTGTATCCATCCATCAGTTAATGGACATTGGGTTTCTTGGGTTCTGAGAAGACTTGTGTACAAGTTTTTTGCATGGAAATATGCTTGCAAGATGTGATGGTAAAATGGTTAAAGCAATTTACTTCTAAATGAAAGGTCAGCGGTTCAAAACCACTAGCAGCTCCATGAAAGAAAGATGGAGCAGTCTTCTTCTGCAGGATTTACAGCCTTGGGGACTTTATGTGGTCACTGTGAGTTGGAATTGACAACACTGAGTTTGGTTTCAGTTTATGATCATTTTATGCATTCAATTCTATGCTATGCCTTAACATCTTAAATACACTCCCACAGTAGTCTACTCTCCCCACAAAGGATAGACTAATCCTATCAAAATTTAAATCTAATCAGGTTATCCCATTCTATGGCCTCTATTCACTTTTAAAATAAATTACAAAATCTTTGCATTGGCCTACAACACTCAATCAATTTCAAACCTGACTACCTTTCAGGGCTCATCTTTTAATCCTCTTTCAAACAGGGTTCTCCTGGATCCTTACACCAGAAGTTTTCTCTTCCTGTAACACTCTTCTCTTAAATAACCCAATATGACACTTGGTGAGGTCTTCTACCTCACCAAGCATGATGTCCTTCTGTAGGGAATGGTCCCTACTAATAACACATTCAAAGTATGGGAGGCAAAGTGTTGCCATCCTTAATTCCAAGAGGCACTCTACCTGTACTTCTTCAGAAAAAGATTTTTCTGACAGCCCCGGTATGTTCAGTATTCTGCACCAACTCGGTAAGTCAATCCTTCTTCAGTCTTTCTTATGCACTGCCCAGTTTACAGGTGCACATGAAGCAAATGAAAACAGCGTGGCTTGTGTCAGGTACATCTTAGTCCTCAAAGTGACATCTTTGCTTTTTAGATTTTGAAGAGGTCTTCTGCAGCAGTTTTGGTCAGGGTAGTACAGCCTTTGATTTCTTGACCGCTGTTACCCTGGGCATTAATTGCAGATACAAATAAAGCAAAATCCTTCACAACTTCAGTATTTTTTTTTAAAATCATGATGTTGCTTATTCAGTTGTGATATTTTTGTTTTATTTATGTTGAGGTGTAATCCATACTGAAGGCTGTGGTCTTTGTAAGTGGTCTCAGGTAAGCGCTTCCTTTTTTTCACTTTCAGTCAGCAAGGTTGTGTCATCTTCACACTGCAGGCCGTTAACAAGTCTTCCTCCAATCCTCATGCCCCATTCCTCTTCACACAGTGCAGCTCCTTGAATTATTTCCTCAGTATAAATACACAGATTGAATGAGTATAAACGAAAGGACAAAACGCTGACACACAGCTTCCCTGAATTTATGTGATACACCCTTGTTCTGTTTGAACAACTGCCTTTTTGTCTATGTGCAGTTTCCTCATGAGAACAATTAAGAGTTCTAGAATTTCTATTCTTCACAGTATTATTCATAATTTGTTATGATTCACATAGTTGAATGCCTTTGCATAGTCAATAAAACACAGGTAAGTATCTTTCTGACATTCTCTGCTTTTGGCCAAGACTAGCAATGATATCCCTCATTCTAGGTCCTCTTCTGAATCTGACTTGAATTTCTGCAGTTCCTATTGATGTACTGCTGCAGCCACTTTTGAACTACCTTCATCAAAACTTTACCTGCATGTGATATCAGTGATATTGTTTGATAATTTCAACATTCTGTTGGATCACCTTTCTTCGGAATTGATACAGTGTAGGTCTTTTGCTGTTTCATAATTTCAACATTCTATTGGATCACCTTTCTTTGGAATTGATACAATGTAGGTCTTCTCCTGGTGTTTGGCCAAGTAGCCATCTTCCAAATTTCTTGTCATTGATGAGGGGGCACTTCCAGCACTGCATCTGCTGACTGAAACACCTTAGTTGGTATCCCATCAGTTTCTGGAGACGTATTTTTCACCAACTCCTTCAGTGCAGGTTAGACCTCTTCCCTTACTGCCATTGGTTCTTGAGGACCCACTAGCTCCTGAAATAGTTGAATATTGATCATTTCTTCTTGGTTCAGTGACTCTGTCTCTTCTGTCTGTCTTCTTTGGATGCTTCTTGCACTATTCAGTATTTTTCCCATAGAATCTTTCAATATTGTGACTAAGATTTTCAAATTTTTCTTCAGTTATTTTAGCTTGAGAAATGCTATGACTGTTCTTCTCTTTTATCTTTCTATCTCCAGGACTTAGCACATTTCATTATAATTCTGTGGACATTGCTGGTCTAAAAATATTCTGTTGTGCCTGATGCCCTCAGTGGTAGCTCTTGACAACATACCTGTTCTCATACCTATACAGACAATAGCTAGCATAAGTTTGCTTCTTTCTGGCTGATATAAGCTTACCTTCTTAAGTTATATGAACTGCTTTGGGTTATGCCATGTATGACAATCTAAGCTACAAACTTTACATTATACTGTATATGCTTACTCAACGTAATGTTAGTTCAGATCAATTTCAACAACAAATCTTGAACTAGATCAACCTGTGCTCTCTTTGAGTTATACAAGAACTGCCAATTAAGTCTGCCAACTCATCCTACAAAAAGTGCTACATACCTTTTTGCTGAATATCACTATAGTCACCTTCAAAGTACTCCCCTTGGGAAGCTATGAACCAATGCCAGCAATGAGTTTACCCTCCAAAGCAATTGTGGAACTCATTTTCTGGAATGGCCATCAGGCTATCATTATATTACCCTTGATGTCCTGAATGTCATCAATGTATCTTACTTTCAATACTTCCTTTATCTTTGGGTAAAGAAAAAAGTCATTGGGAGCCAGATCAGGTGTGTAGGGAGGGTGTTCCAGTACAGTTATTTGTCTACTAGCTAAAAATTCCCTCACAGATACCCTGCCATCATGTGCAATGGCGATTCCAGAAAGAGTTCCAAAATTACTTTGAAGGGTGGACTAGGCATTGGCATTAGTGCACAGCTTCCCAAGGGGAGTACTTGGAAGGTGACCATAGTGATATTCAGCAGTGAGGTATGTAGCACTTAGAACAGTGAAGTTTGTGGACTTAATTGTCAGACCTTGTATGTCTGTATATGGGGCAGAACAGGCCATAGGCTATCTCTCCATTGAGGATTGAGTTTCTGGATCATCTACTGAAATGACAAGAAGGATCAGAAGATCAGTCTAAACTCCATTGCACCAGTCACACTGCATAACAAACTCTCCTTAGACACTTTACTGTACAAAATAAGACCTGCTGATGCTTCCTGGGATTTATTTACAGTGACTGAATCCAGGACTCTGGGATACATGTTTGTGGTCAATACTGCAGGTTTGCCTAATCTTGCTGTTAGCAATAGCATTACATAAAACTTTATGAGACAAGCTGAAATAATCAGTACCAGTCTGTCAGATTAATGAAAGTGTCAAGTGGAATGGTATGCTCAAGTGAAAATTTACCAGAAACCAAAAGGATGGAGAACCAAAGAAGGTACATTACTGAAAAGCATTTCTTCCATAAGTCTCTTGCATTCCTACATGTCTTTCTGGATTTACCAAGAATTCAAGACCACTGACTACTCTTTACTCAGGTCTGTTTTCACAGTTTTGTTTGCAGCAAGTGACCATGAAGAGTGAGGTGAGATACCCCTCTCAAATAAAAAGTACACTTTTACTGCTTGCTAAAAATGGTGGTTCCCCCAAGTAATTGTTCTCCTCCTCTAATGTAACCCATTGCATAGACAGGCATTCATCTGGACTGTCTATAATGTCCTCAAGGACCTGAGAAACAAGGGGAACTGACACAAGGCTATTTACTGTGTTGTGAGTTAAATAAATATCCTTTGTTCTCACGTGGGAGTCTCTTACACCAGCATCCATGAAACAGTAAGCAAACTGGATTTAAGTGGATTTAAGTAGGGTGAAATTAAATCCCAAACACTTTACAGACCTAGTAGCCCACCCCAGTGCCGTCAAGTCAGATCCAACTCATGGCGACCCCATAAAACTGAGCAAGTGTGTATGTGTGTTTGTGTGAATATTTACACAGGTGGAAAATGTCAGAAAGGATTCACTGGCTAAACTTTGTATCTCTGAGGAGTATATTTGATTAATAAATATTCAACAGTCCCCTGTAGTGTTGAATTTTTAATGTAAGTATGTGTATTACTTTCAGGCTGAAACTACTAGCTTAATTATAAAAAGTAAAGTATCCCTCTCATTTATCCTGTGGATATAATCAAGTGTTTGTGTAGCTGCCAACAGGGTATGAACTAGACTCCAAAGATAAAACAGAAAAAAAAGACACAATCCCTACCCTCTGGCTTAGGATCCAGTAAGGGATACAAACAAGAGCCATAATAGAGAAATAGGAAAGGGGGTAAATGAAGCATTTGGAATGATTCCAAAGGTTAAAACTCTTTTGAATAAATAGTTATTAGCCAAGCCAAAATATTACAGAACAATTATATGTAATTATTAATGTTAACAGAATGAAGCCACAAACAGAATTGTGCATAGAGAGATTAAATGAATGATGAACTTTTACAGAAAACATTCATAAGGCAAAAACGTGTTAATAAGGGGTGCTATGTGTCAGTGGGTTTGTTACACAATGATTTTCTCAGTCATATCTGTGTGCCGACATAGCCATTCCAGGAAGATGTCATGAATGTTCAAGTTTAAAATACATGATAATAGGATGAAATAATAGATGGATCACTGAAACATAATGAAATTAAATCTTCATTGTTTATAAAAAGCAATATGTGATCCTCAGAGAAATAATGAAATAAAGTTGTTTTAAAAATCACATTCATCAATCTAGAATTGCTCATAATTCATTTGTTTTAAGGTGTTTAATAATGGCTCAGTATTCATCTTATAACATGGCATACTAGTGGTTTAAGTCTGTTCATTAATGGGCACCAAGAGGGAAAACAGAAAACCAAAATGTTCAACTGGATATAAGACCTAGAGATTTAAGACAACACTAGAGCATTTAGACAGTTCCCAATAGACATATACCAGCTGGCTGACTATCTTCTGCTGTAAATCTCATGATTAAAAAGAAAATAAATGTTTCCACTGAGACATCGAACCATTAGGAAGTCTGAACCTCAGCTTCCTAAATGGGTTTAAGGCTTCTGAATTGTTCATGACAGAAACTCTAAGGAATGAATCACAAGTGTTCTCCTTTTGAAATGCGTAGGATAATGTGGCTATTACTTGTCTAGGCTTTCTTTCCAAAACAGTGGAATTTATTTGTAGAAGATAATGAGAAATATTAAATTACCTTTTAAAAAAATATATGAATCACTCTGACTGCTCTACTTGGTAATTAGTGAGAACCAAAAAAAAGTGGAGTTTAAAAAAAAAGAGTACAGAGAATAGAATTCTAGGTTACAAAAGGACGCTTAGCAACACAAAGGAGGGGATGCAAGAGAATAAGAGCTCAAATTACCTTGAAAGTAACAGGGATTAGAACTCCATTCTGAATTTTTATCATAAGTTTGCAAATGTAAATGTAATTTTATTTTACCTACTAGTATACATCTAACTTAGTGAATTTTTTACCACATCTGATACACAAGAGAAACAAACACACTCCTTTAAAGAGACAACCAGATTTAAAAAAAAAAAAAAAATATGAATAGGTGAGATACTCAACTTTACCTACTGAAAACAAAACCTGATCAGAGTTGATAATATGCTTAATGTATTAGTTTGAGTTGCAGCTTAGTTTAATCTTTGTTTTTTTCTGCAAACTTACTTGTGAAGTTTTAATCAATTTTAAGTGTCTCAAAAGGCAGGCAATTAATTAGAGCAAAGAGGCAAATAAGAAACTAAATAATCAGAATGTTGAACAATTCATTTCCCGTTAATTAATGTTGTTTAGGTGTCATCCAGCTGGTTTCAGTTCACAGCAAGCTCATGTACAAAAAACCGGTGACCAATTCAGCATCACCCTCACAGTTGTTGCTATGTCTGAGCCCACTGCTGTGGCCATCATGTCAGACCAACTATACTATGAATTACACCACTAATTAATAGTAAAGTTGTTATAATCGGAAAGAACTAAAAATCATATTCTTTTTAGTAAAGTTACTATCATTTGAAACTGCTACAGACTGTAGCTTATTAACTGATATCAGGCAATGTAAAGTAATGGAGTGTATAATCTAGTAACAGAAAACACAGAAATAATACAAAATAACGACATCTGCCAGAAATGTATAATAAAGGAAAAGTTATAAGGTCTTTCACAAGATGTAAAAGTTGGGCAAAGACTTCTACTACATGTACAAGTACAAAAATAGGCAACCTATAAAAAAGGCAAGGCAAGAGATTCCCTAATATCTGGAAAAACAATTAAAGAACTATACATTAAAATTAAATACTTTTTTAAGAAAAATTCTATTTTAGCAAAGGTGAGATAAATACTTTTTCACTTT
Source organism: Heterohyrax brucei (assembly GCA_028571685.1). Classification (NCBI taxonomy): domain Eukaryota; kingdom Metazoa; phylum Chordata; class Mammalia; order Hyracoidea; family Procaviidae; genus Heterohyrax; species Heterohyrax brucei. Next base: position 57,723,101 of record CM053146.1, on the reverse strand, counting down.
GCAACTGGAAATTATTAAATTGGTAAAGACTTTCTTGGAAGAAAATGAAGTTTATTAAAAATGAATATGCTTTTTTGACCTAGTTTCTTAAAAATAATCAAGTACATGGAACTAGTAATTTCTTCACTGGAAAACTCTCTTCAAAACAATGTCATGCTAGAGAAAATGGTTTATACACAGAAATGTTTTTGACATCATTATTTACTTAAAAAACTTTACAGTGGACCCATATCTAATTGACAGTATATTATGCAGCTTTTAGAAAATTTATAAGATTTTGTAATAACACATAAAATGCTTATATGACGATGCAAAATTGAACAAATCAAGATACCCATTTGTTTATAGACTATGATCACAACTTGTTTTTAACTGATGTATATGAAAGTACTGTAAGGAACAGGTAAATAGAATTTTGTTTTCTTCATATTACATATATTTTTTTAATTTCCTCAAAATTATCCAGAAGTAGTATACATTACCTACATGACAGAGAAGATATACAGATTTTTTATTTTAAAATAAATAACAAAACCATCAATAATAGCATTTGGAAAACAAAAATTGCCACTGAATTGATTTTGACTCATAGCAACCCTATATAGGACAGAGTAGAACTGTCCCGCAGAGTTTCTAAGGAGTGCCTGGTGGATCTGAACTGCCAATATTTTGGTTAGCAGCTGTAGCACTTTACCACTATGCCAACAGTTTACAATAATAGTGTTACATAATAAAATTCTGACTTATCTACTCTGTGTGCATATGTATATGTGAGTTCATGTCCACACACAGTTACTATGAAAACCAGTGAAAATAGAAAACAAGAGATCCGAAGGCCTGTCCAAAGTTATTCATAGGAGAGAGTAAATGAGAAGGAAAAAGAGGGCAGAGCCTCTCATTAAAATAAATGCCTGATTTAAGTATTCTGTTTCCAAATTTCTATTTTCTACTTTCCAATATTACAGAATCTATGTGGCTTTGGAAAGATCAAAGCTTGCCCTATATGTCAAATTCTATTAAAATTCCACATTCCTTTGAAGAAAAGTGGCTAACTCCCCAAGCCTCAGGTCTCACCCCGGTTTCAGGAACTATCTTTTTATGACTGAATATGTGGGTTTTGTTCCAAATAAATGTCATCTTAAAACCATCAGGACCAGTATTTCAAAGTGATCATGAAAGCAGGGAAGACTGTTCACTTCTAATCACTCTCACTGCTGCAGCCTACACTCTACTGAAATCCAACTATACTTTTAGAAAAGAAACAATTATAAATGTATTTTGTATTCCACTTTTGTAAGAAAAATCTCAATATATGTAAAATTTAATACACCAACTTGGATCACTAAATATTTCTCCTTTTTATATAATACAGATTTAAAAGGCAGGCTAATTGACATACTTGATATCTACAGTGATCCATGGTCTCCTATCAATAAGCCAGTTGCCACTGAGTGGATTCTGACTCTCAAGACTGAGTAGAACCTGCATTGCAGAGTTTCTAAGGAGCAGTTGGTATGTTTGAACTGCCAACCTTCTGGTAACCAGCCTTAGCTCTTAAATGAAGTGCCACCAGGACTCCTTCCTATCAATAGTATACTAAAAGTAGGAAAAAAATTCATGATTGAGGTAATGCCAAAAATAATCAGATTCCAAAATCAAATTACCATGAGTAAAAAAGTCACAATTGAAAGAAAGCCAGTGTTTGTTTTCATCCACAAACAACAACGAAGTAAAATGAAGTGTATAACTAATATAAGCCACACTATTAAAAAAAAAAATCAAACCCACTGCCTTTGAACCAATTCCAACTCATAGCAACCCTATAGAACAGGGTAGAACTGCCCATAGAGTTTCCACAGACCGCCTGGTGGATTCAAACTGCTGACCTTTTGTTAGCAGCCACAGCACTGAACCACTACGCCACCAGGGTTTCCATCTACCCTATAACCTCGTTCTAAATTCCTAACCTAAAAATGTGATTACCATGACTTTACAATTATTTTAACACAATAATTAAATAATATTTTGTCTCTGGGTCACCAAAAATGCATGACTACTTTTTTTTTTTCATTCTCTTTTCTTGTTTTCTGTTTTTTGCTTTTTTTTGTGGTTGTTGTTGTTGTTGCCACTCATTGCCAATTAAATAAATTTCTGCAAACAGCTTTTCTTTCAGTATTATTCACTAGATGGCAGCTATGGAGGACACGGTTGTGAGGGAAGGGAGAGAGAGGGAGAGAAGACAGGGCAGCGTAGTTACAACCCTACCAAAGTTTATCTCAATTGCAAGGTCTCCTTTCTAGAAATAGTATTTTTTTAGTTTATAATATAGCATTGACAAGCAATTAGTTATTGATATACAGCTTTTCTTATCATAAGTTGCTTTTGAGTCAAGGTGCAAAAGCTAAAAGCAAACAGTTTACATATTTTCTCGAAAGGTTTTTATAGCTCTAACAGCAAAGGGATAAAGCCTCAAGATCAATAACACCTGTTTAGTCAAAGAAAAAACTCCACAACTTATGTGGCTGAATGGCTATATTTTTCTTTTGATTTTGATAAGTATATTAAATACATTCTAGCTACTGATTGACATCAGAACAAATCAGTAGGTGTGCTCCATTCCAAAATCTCTTATCTATTAATTTGTGTGGAATGAAAGAGCATTCCAACTGAGAAAGAAAACACTGGTATGAGTCCCCTTATGTCCAAAACCATAATCAGCATAAAAATTCCTCTCTGATTTTCCACACCATTCAGCTCCACCTCAGCAGAACATCAATCAACATTTTATTTTTCCTTTTTGCTGCTTATTTCTGGTACAGATATTACTAAGGCAACAATCTGAATCAATGAAGTCTATGGACTGATGTGTGGGTTTTGTTCTTTATGCTATTTTTAATTCCTGGTTATTCCCATTCCTCTCATATTTTTATATTTATCTTTTATTTTTATCATATCTCTTACATCCTTTTTCCATTCATCTTATTTTGTCTCCACATCATCATCTTTTTCAATTATAAAAATCACCCAACCTGAGTTTTTTATTTCCATTTGCAACTGGCATGATCAGGAAAAACAAACTCGCTGCTGTCAAGCCAATTCTGACTCATAGTGACCCCACAGGACAGAGAAGAACTATCCCTATAGAGTTCCCAAGTAGCAGCTGTTGGATTGAAACAACCAATCTTCTAGTTAGCCAGACTGATCTCTCAACTACTGTGCCGAAAGAGCTCCAAACTGGCACTACAGTACATCTTTATTAATTGCTTTTCCCTATGTAAACTGTTTATACCACCCTTTTTTCAACTGTCGTCCACGTTCTTCCAGTTTTATGGAGAAAACACTAGTATCACTTGGACATTACGATATTTCTCCAAAATTTCCATTTGCGATTCCACAGAAACTCTCCTTTTCTCTTACGTAAAGCCTTACGTCATAATGTAAATTCTTTGTCAGTCTAATCCAAACTAAACCTAGAGCTGACAATACACAAGAAAGTCTCTGACTGTAGCCATGTGTAAATAATGAGACACTGAAGACACAAAATAACAGCAGAAACACCAAAATAATGTTTGTACCAAACAGCCAAATATAGAGAGTCCATTTTTTTAATCATGCAAATTAGCATCTAAAGGTTAAGAGTATTAACATACTTGAGTTCAAGTCCTCTCTCTTCTACTCCTTCATATGGAAATATTGGATGGCTTAGTTAATTCTGATTTCCATGTTCTTTCAAATGACAATAAGAGTTGTATCCACTTAAAGGATCATGGTGAAGATTATGAACATACAGGGAAAAGCAGAATAACTGGCCCACAGTAACTTCCCATGTTTGCTGTGGCTAGCACTGCGATCCATGTTACGATGAGCAAAATATTCCATTAATACAATGCAGAAGGAGAAAGGGGTTAAGATTCAATCACACAGAAGCTGTTTATGTCACTTATTTTCAGGGGAAAAAAATGAGTACATTCTCCTGGCTCTACACAAGATGTATGGGATACTTTACTTCAGTAAGTTTATAATATAGTAGTTCTAGGTAAAACCCAAGGCCTACTCAAGTGCAGATTTCCTAGGGCCAGTGGCATTTTTTTTTTTTTATTTAATATGACTGCGTGAAAATGTACATTCTCGTATAGATTTACATGCTCACCTATTTGCAGCTTCCACTGCTCTCCCTGACCAGTGACAGCACACTATTCCTCTCTGCTCCATACCTGTCTCATCCTCCCAACAGTCTCCTTTCCCCTCCTCTCCATACACTCTCCTTCCTCCAGCCAGAGGTCAGCAGGATGATATCCTATAGACGTATAGAACCATAAAGTGCATACCATATATGGTCACTCTGCATCGCCAAGTCCAATCCACTTGTGTCTGAAGAGTGGACCTTTGTTATAATTTATGGGCAAGGGCAGAGTATTACTTTAATTATTCCACAATCAATGTGCATGGTAGCAGAAGTCGAGAAATCAAAAGACACATTGTGCTGGAACATCTGCAGCAAAGGACCTCATTTAAAGTATAAAAAAGTAAAGATGCCAACTTCAAAACTAAGGTGCACCTAACCCAAGGCATGGTATTTTCAGTTGTATCATATATGTGTGAAATCTGGGCAATGAATAAGGAAGACAGAAGAACTGACACCTTTGAACTTGATTTTGGAGAAGAATATTGAATCTACCAAGTACTGCCAAAAGAACAAACAGATCTGTTCTAGAAGTACACCCAGACTGCTCTTTGGAAGCCAAGTTAGCAAGACTGCATCTCACATAATTTGGACATGTCATCGTCTCAACGGCACTTGGCTTGGCTGTTAGAAAGGATCAATCCCTGGAGAAGGACACCATGTTTGGTAGAGGGAAGGGTCAGTGAAAAGGAGGAAGACACTCAACAAGACAGATTGATACAATGACTGCAACAGTGAACTGAAGCATAACAATGACTGGGGGTTATGGTGCAGGACAGTGTTTCATGCTGCCATATACAGAGTGGCTACGAGTGGGAACCAATTTGATGCCACCTAACAATACCTTTAATTATTTTTATTTTGTTCTTTATGTATTTCAGTACTTCATAAATATTTTTAAAATTCAGTTTATAATAGAAAAAATGGGAATATTTATAAATTCGCAGGTATTAAGTTGTTGATTTTGAGTCTCCGCAGGATATATATGTAGAGCTAAACTTAAGAGAGGTGAGTATAGGGTATTGAATTTCAGGAGAGGTAATGATAGAGCCAGACAACCAATGTTCATTAAAGCCATGAAAATTGATACAACACGATCAGTGAAACAGTGGGGGGTATAAAACAACAAGGTGCCATAAAAAGAACCCTAAACAGTAGCAGCCTGCTGGAAAGATAAGCTCATAAATAAGACTGGGAAAGAGCTACAAGAGGAATGTAGTATCAAATTATCAAATTAAAATGAAAAATTTACCAATAGAAGGAGTAATCATTGGTACAAAATGGTGCTAAGAGATCAAAGAATGATATTTTATAGTTACTGGATTAACTTTGGTGGCTGTCTTAATCACCTAGTTGTGCTATAATAGAGGTACCACAAGCAGGTATCTTTAACATGGAGAAATTTATTTTCTCACACAAAGTAGACTAACAAATCAAATTTAGAGTGCCAGCTCCAGAAAAAGGCTTTCTCTGTTGAATCTGGAGGAAGGTCGTTGATGTCAATCTTCCCTGGGACTGGGAGTTTCTGAAGCACAGGGACACTAAGCCCAAAGAATATGCTTTGCTCTCAGTGCTTCTTTCCTGATGGTATGAAGTCCCCAATTCCCTGCTTATTTCCTTTTCCTATTCCCTCCCAAGAGACTGTCTCAAAGCTACATCCAAGCTTGTAGTTTGAGTCCTGCCACACGAACACAACTACAGCCCATTCTCCCTGATTAACATCATACAGCCAGAATTCACAGCATCTGGGAAAAATCACACACTATCAGGAATCATGGTCTAGCCAAATCGATACACATTTTGCAGGGAGTACAATTCAAATCATGATAGTGACTTTAGAGATAACAGTGTCAGATAGCCACCAGGGGTGGATGTCAGCCTCCGTGTGTGGAAGTGCAAATGGAAAGTGAGAATGTATGGCAGAGAATGTAAACAATTTCTGGAAAATGTCTGTAAACATAATTACAGTTCTGATGTAACTGAAAGTAGACTTAGAACAAAGACAAAACTTGTGCACAGATACATTTTTGTTTTAAAGTGACAAGGTAATTTGACATGTTTAATGCCAACGAGAAAGAATCAGGAGAGAGGGAGAAGGCAGAATATACAGAAGAAAATTCATTTGCATAAAGACTCTTAAAACATATACAACCATAAGATCCACAGTATGCATGAAGATATTGACTTATAGAGGAAGGGACATCAAAAAGGACTACAGATAAAAGAACTCGTGACATGGAAGCTATTCTCTCTGTAGGCCATCTATTAAGAAGGAAAACAGTGGTGACGGGGTGAGAGTAGGGTGAAAAAATAGCTGTAGTGAATGGGAGATACTTGTCTAATGGGAGACACATAAAACTTGCTTTGCAGAGTAGCAGGCTTAGTTGAGGATGTCATCCCAAATGTTCACTGTTCGTTCAGCAGGTACCATCTCCTCCGAGACTTGCCCACAGAAACGAAGTATTCTTATCTATTCCTTTATACTTTGGCTTCAATGAAATTGTAGAGCAACATTAACTGTCAATATGTCTATCCTTACACTAGTTTGTATGTTCCTTAAAGGTAGACACCTTCTCTTTTCATCTTTGTTTTCCCATTTTCTGGCAAAAGACAAATGAGAACAACCAACACATTAGTAAATTAACTGCTTGATAGATTAAAAAGAAATAGAATATCCTTAATTAACTGTTCATACTTCAAGAGGGATTAACAAGAAATAATTCTACTATCATAATTCACCACAAATCCAATATAAACACCGACAGTTCGAATCCACAGCGGCTCCTTCAAAATCCTGTGGGGCAGCTCTACTTTGTTCTATAGAGTCTCTGCCAGTCAGGATTGAGTCAAAGGCAAAGGGTTTGGTTTTGGTTTTGTTTTATTTGTGTGTCTATATGCCCAGAACTATGTGAGAAATGAAAGTTATAGCAAAGAATTAAATACAGTCTCTGCCCTTAAAGAGCTCAAAGCCTACACAGACTGACATATAAATGCCTAAGTACAATAGAGGATAATGAATACCAAAGGAAGTGCAAAATAAAGGAAGAAGTAACCAATTAATTCTTCCCAGTCTGGTTTACTGCTGTTTACATGGTAATTATAAAATAAATTTTAAAAAAGCGCTCAATACCATTGATTCAACTCCAACTCGTAGTGACCCTGTAGGACAGAGTAGAACTGCCCCATAGAATTTTCAAGGAGTGTTTGGTGGATTTGAGCTGCCAATCATTTGGTTAGCAGCTGTACTACTTAACTACTACATCACAGGGGTTTCCATTTGGTAATTATAATCCTGAAAAATGATGAATAAGTTATATTCATCTTTGTTCAATGAAATCTCTTAGATATACTAGGGAATCTCACCACTTAGAAAGAATCAATAGGCAATCTCTTGGTAATGCTGAAAGATCTCAACTAATTATCTTATCTATCCAGTTGTGTTTGATGCGTTCTGTCCATCGCTATCAGGAGTTCTTGCATGAGTACCAAGAGAGGGCTTAACTACAAATGGCAATTTTTTTGTTGTTCTAATTTTTTTTATTAAGTATATCAATTTAAAATTCAGATTCATTCTTTTAAATACTAGTGAATCAAATATAGCATTATATGATCAAAATCTCATTGAACTTTAAGCTCAACATGGTTTCAATATGCTGAAAAAATTACATGTAAAATTATTCTACAGTATAATGATGATTCATCTTTCCCAACTTACCCACTTACATGTGAAGACACAGCACAGGAGGAAAACACAGTATAAGCACAAACTAAAAGAATTTATCTCAGCTAGCTGCATATTTCTGTGAAACAAATTGTGGTCATGATTAATACAGACAACTGCTGAAATAACTGTCTCTTTCTTTCCCTCTCTTTCTCACTTCTTTTTCTCCTCTCTTTCTCTTCCTGTCAGTTGGATCCTTCTGTTTCCAAGACACCTTGTAGTTTGACTCTATGGCTGCTCAATTGGGTGTCTCTGATACTGACTGAGGTTGCCTGGCAACATGACCAATAGAACACGCACCAGCCTGTCTGGTGGCTCTATTTTTTGGTCTGCAGGTGGGAGATTTGGATGAAATTTCATGAGCTTTTCACAATGCAACTGTTTCATTTCAGTAGATATATAATGAAGTTTATTATTTGCAATATTATTATTATAGATTCTTACAATAATATTATTTAGAGGTTTTTGTTTTTGGCAGAATCACTACTTCTAGAAAATTTTAATACATTGAAATTCCCTTTCAAGATATTTCATACTTTCTTTAAGAAGGTATAAATACAGTAATACAATAAAATAAATATTAAAAGCCAAAGGTTTCTGGAAAGGAACATAAAAGAAAATCTGGGGGTGCAGAAAATGTTATATATCTTGATCTAGGGTAGTATTTACCAAGCATATATCTGTGTAAAAATGCATTCTTCTGCATCCTTAAGATTAGTGAAATACAGACATCTATACATATATATTTCAACTGTAGAACTTTAAATAGTGGCAAAAATGGAAATAAACTCACATATACACACACACACATACAAACGCAATAAGGCTGTATAATACAGACATTCTTAACTCTGAAACAAAAATATGTCTCTATGCTTTTGTCACAGAGCATATATTATCTTAAAGACTAGGTATTTCTGTTACATTTAGTCAGTTTAACAATAGAGATAATTTTGCCATATGGCAACCATGCTTTTACTAATAACTTGCTATTTATAGAGACAGAGGCTTTACCATCAATTCAGGAGAACAGACAGCACTAACAGCCACACACTGCAAATGGTTTGCTGTTTGTTTCAGCCTCACTGGATCACAAGCAGGATACTACAGATGCTGTGAAAAATTACATCTGAAAATGACATCGAGGAGACATCTTACATACCTAACCATAAATACATATTCCTTGCTAGTTTGGGCCACAGTGGTGCTCTCCAAACCCACTTGCCACACTTTCTATGGCATAACATAGCTGAGTAACAGATTAGAAAAATCGAATACAAACTGTCAAACACAAGTTTCTTAGTAGCTTTATTTTACTATATCTTATTTTTCAAACTTTATCATCCAGGCCACAATACTGCATGTCTTATATGTGCTTTAAGAACTGGATCTTTGAAAGTGCTTAGTACATTAAACTTGTTTAGTATTTTAACACACTTTTAGGTTGTTCTTATTTCATTTAATACTCTTCACGACCCAAATACACACTACCCATTGAACATACACATCATCTAAGCCTCAGAAAATTTGTGGCACTTGTCCAAGGTTACATACTTGGTCTAAACCAGCAATGTTCACAACCAGTGTGAAGCCAGTATTCTCAAACAGAACACCAGGTTTGCTCAGTTAGTATCAACTGCTTCCTCTGATAAGTGGCAGTACCTTTCAACAAAGCCAATTTCTGTAAAATAATCAATTTTGTTTTGATTAAGTAAGTCTTTATCAGTTTATTTACTGTTCTCTAGGATGTTTCTTACAAAGGGAATCTGTGCAGGAAAAATAAAAAGGCATGGAACTGTGTTACTTTACAATGAATCCACAGAAATGATTTGTCAGCTGAGGAAACTGAGGTACAGAGTATTATAAAGGCTTTCACAAGTCTCATAACACACTAATGATATGAGACTTGTGAAATCCTGTTTTCTTTCCTGTCATAACTCTACATTTTGAAAAATATTTCACTACAGTTCAAAAAACAGAAATGATATAAGGCCGAAAAGCAGATCCTCAAACTCATTTAAAAGATGGTTAAGAGGACAGGCCAAGACGGTAGAATAATCAGACAGTTCCTATAAAGACCAAAAAAAAGTCAGTTATATAGGTCATTCTAAGAGCCAAAAACATCAAACGGAAAGCTAAGAAACTGAACTGAGTGACAGAATGACCTAGGATGGCCAGACTTGAACTGGTGGGAATCAGCACGCTGCAGGTAGCATCAGTGAGTAGGGTGAGAGGAGCAGTGGCTTTCAGAAAGCATCTTCCACTGTAAACAAGACTGAGTCACAGAGAGCATACTCATGCCTCCAGAATCAGCAAAAAAATGGCATTCAGTCACCAGTAGTTAAGTAGCTTGCATGAAATCAACCAGTTAACCTTTCTCCACTGCACTGCACTGTATCTGGCTCCACAGACTGATACACTCTCTGAGCTGGAAGTAGGACCCCTTATGACTACCCTGAGCTAATCTCCCAGATATAGAGAGGTAACAATTTAACAAACAGGGAGAAGAATAAATAAATAAACAAATGAACAAATAAATAGGTGATTAGCAAATAAATGATTAATAAATAAATAATCTGCCAGCTTTCCTAAGCTGGGAACTCAGACCAGAAACAGTTCCTTTGCCTAAATGGAGGCATAAGGGGTCCAGAGACCTTGAATATCTCTCATTTCTGTATAGAGCACTGAGAGCCCATAGTTCTGTAGCCCATAGTTCTGTAGCACTAAGAAGCATAGTTCTGTGCTTTAAGGAACAGGGACATGCCTTCCTCACAGACACTCACTGATGGCTCTTAGACCTTGTCAATCTTCCTGGTACTGGTGGAGCTTCTGAGCCACATGGATCCCAGGCCAAAAGGATATGTCCTGCTCCCTACACTGCTTCTTTCCTGATGGCATCAGGTCCCCAAATGTCTGCTTGTTTCTTTTTCCTTTAATTCCCAAGAGATTGCCTCAAGACACAATCGGGTCTTACACAATGGGTCCTGCCCCACCAACACAACTGCCACCAATCCTTCCTCATTAACATCATACAGGCAGGATTTACAACAAATGAGAACATCACAGAAGACAGGGAATCATAGCCTAGAAACGCTGTATACATTTGGGTGGGGGCAGGACACATTTCAATCCATGACATTATCGATCTGCAAAAAATATGAAACAAGACCCATACCTCACACCACACAGTAAAACTAACTCAAGGTGTATCAAAGACCTAAATATAAAATCTAACATAATAAAGATCATAGAAGAAAAAAATGGAGAAAATGGTGGGAAACCTAATACATGACATAGAATATAAAACATTACTAAAAATGAAGAAACACACGAAGAAAAAGTAGGAACTCCTCAAAATCAAATACTTAAGCTCATCCAAACACTTTACCAAAAGAGTAAAAGACAGTCTATAGGTGGGGGTGAGGGGGAGTTTGCTAAAACAAATCTGATCAGCATCTAATCTCTAAAATCTACAAGATACAGCAATACCTCAACAACAAAAAGACAAATGACCCAATTAAAAAATGGACTAAGGATATGAACAGGCACTTCACCAAAGAAGACATTGGTATATTCACATAATGGAATACTATGCAACGATAAAGGACGATGATGAACTTGGAAAACATCTCACAACATGGAGAAATCTGGAAGGCATTATGATTAGTGAAATTAGTGAGTCATAAAACAACACATATTGTATGAGACCACTATAATAAGGATTTGATAAAAAGTTTAAACACAGAAGAAAAGAGTCTTTGATGTTTACAAAGGCTGGGAGAGAGGGAAAGGGGTATTCACTGATTAGATAACAGACAAGAATTATTTTAGATGACGGGAAAACACACAGTATAGGAGAAGTCAGAATAACTGGACTAAATCTAAAGCCAAGAAGTTTTCTAAATGCAACCAAACATTTCAAGGGACAGAGTAGCAGGGACTAGCATCTAGGGACCACAGTTTCAGTCAACATCTAGATTAATTGGCATAACCAAGTTTATTAAGAAAATGTTCTGCATCCCATTTTGATGAGTGGCATCTGGGGTCTTAAAAGCTAGCAAGCACTACCTAACAAGCATCAACTGGTCTCAACCTGGACCAAAAAATAAATAAATAAAATGAAAACCTTCAAAGACAGAAGGAAAATATGACTCCAAGAGACAGAAGGGGCTGCATAAACCAGAATCTGTATGAACATGATACAGTCTAGCTGAACCAGATAGTGACCAGCTACCACCAATGACTGCCTTTACAGGGACCTCAACAGAAAATCCCTGATGGAGCAGGAGAAATGCGGGGTTCAGGACATGAATTCTAGTAAAAAGACCAGACGTGATGGTCTGACAGACTGGAGGGTCCCCAAAAGACATGAGTTCAGACTCTGTTAGCCCAGAACTGAAACCATTCCAGAAGCCAACTTCTCAGGCAAAGATTTAACAATACAATACAATACAAAATGGTGGTGAAGTATATGCAGCTTGGTTTAAGCAGATAAAAAAGACTAACTGGGCAGTTCCTGTCTGGATGCTAGATGAGAAGACAGAAGGGGACAGGAGTTGGTTGAACACACATTGGAAATACAGGGTGGAGGGAAGTAATGTGTTGTCACAGTATAGGAAGAGCCAAGTGTATATAAGTTTTTGTATGAGAAACTGACCTGAGTCATAAACTTTTACTTAATATACAACAAAAAATAAACTTAAATTTGTTTAAATAAATAATGGTTATGTAAGAGAAAGAAAGTTGACTTTGTATTTTATAAATTATTTACTAAACCCAAACTCACTGCTGTTGAGTCGATTCCAACTCATAGCAAGCCTACAGACAAAGTAGAACTGCCCTATAGAGTTACTAAGGTCCACCAGGTAGATTTGAACTGCCAAAATTTGCTTAGCAGCCATCGCACTTAATCACTATACCACTGATTAGGCATGTGTAAAACTCGGTCCTCCCTTACATGATTGAATTTCTGCTAATGTAAATGAGTAAAATAAAAGATAAAATTTATAGAAAATCTTCTATGTGATAAATCATTGGCATATATTATCATATTTAATCTCCACCCATCAAAACGATCTAAGATTGTTATTATCTTTCTTTTTTCAGCTAAGAAAGCAGAATCCTAAAAATCCTTGCTTGAGATCACATAGCTAATAATTTCTAGTAGTGAGATTAGGACCCAGTTCTCTTTGAAGCTAGAATTAGAGCACTTTAACCCACATTATCCTGCTTCAAAAACCATATTAACTAAATGCAATCTCTACTTTCTAATGATTGTAAATACTAAAAGCCTACTTAATGCTTAATGGCTTAGGTATAGTATCTGACCTCCTCTAACCCTAAAACAGGAAGGAAAATCAAGATCAACAGCCCAAACCTGATTCCTATGTGGCAGGGGTCTGATATACCTCCCCTCTCTACCATTTTCACCAGTTTTGACACTAATCATCCCTTACACAGCACTCTCTATTTCTGGGCTGAGTTAGATAATTCATTGTCTTGGTCACACAGAGAATTCACAGACAACACTCATCACTACGCGGTTTACAAGGGAAAATAACAGTTTATAATTCAGGTTTGGGAATACTCAGAATACAGTTCTTGCATCAACATAGCCTCTTCATAGCTATGCTCACAGGCATGGCTTTCCTTTACCCTCACACTCTGCCCACAGGTACTCAGCTTTCTGTCTCCACAGACTAGGAAACCCACTGCACTTCTGCTGCCAGGTTTCTGCTGTTCAGAATGTCCTGCTGGTCTCATCCTTGATGGTGGTGGGTTCGCTCTGCTACGGAATTGACTCTGTTTTGAAACAAAACTAACTAATGAACCTGATTACCCTATCATATAGTTCCACCCAATTACCTGGGTGGGAGATAAAGACCACAGCAAGAAAGGCCACCCAGTACACTATGGCTACATTACAGAGCAGTTTTGTGTGCAGCTAAAACACAAAATATATAGTTGTCTGGATAGTGTAGCCAGTTCAATAAGACACGAAAAAGAAGTAAATTTTGAAAATATGAACTAATAGGGAGGCAGAGCTAAGATGGAGAGTAGCCACACTCATCTAGTGAGGCCTCTAACAAAAAATCACTAGAAAAACAACTCAGTGGATTATATAGGACATTCTAGGAGCCCTGCACATCACAGGGAAAAACTGAGACAGTGGAGTAGGTGACAGAGATGGGAGAGCAGGTACAGAAGCAGCTAGTTTGAACAGAATTAAATCTGCACCCCACAGAGGGACACAGTTCTGCCAGCCAAAAAGAGCCATGGCACAATGAGCAGATCATGCCATTCTCAGAAGGGAAACTGGTTTTCAGAAGGTCACAGCTACAGAATTACAGAGGACTTCTACTTGAACAACATAAGCTAAGCACTTACGAACTTTTGTGGATTTAAATCATCCCTGTGAGCTGATTTCTCCCTTCGCCCAGCACTTCCCCTCCCTTCTTTGTTCTGCAGCAGGTACTAAATCCTGACACTCTACCTGCAGCAGAAGAGGGGCACCTTATGTGCATGCCCCAAGATATTCTCCCAGACTTGGAGAGGGGAAAAAGGGGATCGGGGGTATATCTACCAGCTTCCCTGAGCCAAGAACTCCCACTATCTTTCTGAGTGCACTCACAGCTCTAACCACCATGTGACAGGGCCATAAGAATTTCTAAAGCTCCAATATCAAATTAGCTGAAACAGACTATTCTGATACTCAGAAACTAAATTAAATACAAAAACACATATTAATCACAATAACAAACATAAATAAATCATAAGAACTTTCTGGTGACTCAGAGACAATAATTATTTCAAATCATTTAAAGAACGAGACCAACATGGCTTCAGAAAACTCCCCAAAGAACTGAAAAATATTGCAAGCAGAGAAGACTTCCTATGATTATCAGAGGCAGAATACAAAAGAGTAATGGAAACCTGGGTGGCATAGCAGTTAACTGCTACAGCTGTTAACGAGAAGGTTGGCAGTTCAAATCCACCAGATGCTCTTTGGAAACACCATAGGGAAATTCTACTCTGTCTATAGAGTCGCTATGAGTTGGAATTGACTCAACAGCAGTCAGGAATATACAGAGCACTTCATGGCATTAGGAAGGAGATTAGGCAAAGAGCAGCACGGCATAAAGAATTAAGCAGGCTGCAAGAATACTTGCACAACAATAATCAGAAATTCAGCAGAACAAAAAATAAAATTACACAATTAGATAATTCAGTAGAAAGTCAAAGTAGCAGGACTGAGGGAATTAAATTCTGAATTAGTAAGACTGAAGATAAAGCAACTGATACCAGTATATTTGAGGAAAAATCAGATGAAAGAATTTTAAAAACTAATCACTAAGGGTTATTGTGGAACTTTATCAAGAGGAATAATTTACAAATATTTGGAGTAGCAAAACAGGGGGTGGATAACAGAAAACAGAGAATTGTTAAAGATCTGCTGACAGAAAACTTCCTGATATCATGAAAGATGAGAAAATATCTATCCAAGATGCTTACAGAATTCCATATAAGGTAGATCTCAAAAGAAAGACATCAAGGCTCATGATAACTAACCTTACTCAAACTAAAAATAAGCAGAGGTCTTTAAAGGAAGCTAAGCTTAAACAAAAAAAAATAACCTACAAAGAAGAATCAATTAGATTAAGTTCAGAAACCATGCTGGTAAGAAGGCAATGGGATAACATATATCAAAGTCCTGAAGGAATAAAACTGCCTGCCAAGAATTATATCTTGCAAAACTGTTTCTCAAATACAACAGTGAAATTGGGACTTTCTCAGAAAAATAGAAGTTTAGAGTATTTGCAGAAATCAAACTGAAATTACAAGAAACACTGAAGGAAGTTCTTTGATCAGAAAATGAATAACATCAGATATATGCTCAAGAATACAATGCAGGACAGAGCATTGAGATATCAGCACTGATAGGGAATCCACAAGCATAACTCAAAGCTAAAACACTAAAATTAGGGAAATGGAGATCTCAGTATATAAATGATGACAACATCATACCGAAAAGAGGGACAACTTAATTTCTTCATAGATCTTTCACATTCAGAAGTCAAGGTAATATAAAATAATTAAAAACTGCTTTAAACTTATAATCTAGGAGTAAATATTAAAGTAATCACAAAGGAAATTAACAATTCTACACATTAAATTAAGAAACAATATCAAGAACTCCCAGCAAACATAAAAGCAACAATAATGAAAAAGATGAAAAGAAAATCCATAAAGAAAAATGACTCACCACAGAAAATTAAGTGGAACAAAGAAACTGTGAGCAACACACAAAGAAAGACACCAAAATGGATTAACCCAGTGCCATCGAGTCAATGCAGACTCATAGCGACCCTATAGACAGAGTAGAATTGCTCCACAGAGTTTCCAAGGAGTGCCTGGCAGATTTGAACTGCCTACCTTTTAGTTAGCAGCTGTGACACTTAACCACTACACCACCAGGGTTTCCAATTAAATGCACCAATAAAAAGACAAAGAGTAGCAGAATGTATAAAATAATAAAATTCATCTATATGCTGCCTACAAGAGACAAACCTTAGACTTAAGGATATCAGCAAACTAAAATTCAAAGAATGGAAAAATACATACCAAGCACACAACATTCAAAAAAGAACAGGAGTGGCAACATTAATTTCAGATAAAATAGACTTTACAATCCAGCAGAGTGGACAAGTAAGTCCACTATATTCCATTAAATGATCAATTTACCTGGATAACATAGCCATAGCACTAGAAGAAAACAAACAATAAAAAGTAGAGCACAACTAAATGAAGTACAGCATAAAAAAATGATTGAAAGAACTAACGACAAAAATCTGTTGGTTTTTTTCATAGATTAACAAAATCAGTAAACTATTGGCCAAACTGATAAAAGAAAACAGAAGATGAAGCAAATAACTCAAATGAGAAATGCGACGAGCAACATCAAAACAGATCCAACTGAAATGAAAAGAATCGTAGCAGAATAATATGAAAAACTGTACTCTAATAATTGTGAAAACCTAGAGGAAATTGACACATCTCTAGAAATACACTGTTTACCAAAACTAGCAAAAACAGAAGTAGAACAACTAAATAAGCCCAACACAAAAGAAAAGACAGAAAAAGTAGTCAAAAAACTCTCAACGAAAAAAAAATCATGGCCTACGTGTCATCACTGGAGAATTCTAACAAACTTTTATAAAAGAGTTAACACCACGAAAGGTACTTCAGAGCACAGAAAAAGATGGAATACTCCCAAATTCCGTCTATAGAGCCAACATAACCCTGATACAAAAACTGAATAAAGATAACACAAAAAAAGGAAAATTAGAGACCAATATCTCTCATAAACTTAGTCCTCAACAAAATTCTAGCCAATGGAGTTCAGAAACATATCAAAAAATAATTCACAATTGATCAAGTAGGATTTACATGGATGGTTCAACATTAGAAAAACAAAGTACTCAACCACATAAATAAAACAAAAGATAAGAACTACTTGATTTTATCAATTGATGAGGAAAAAGCATTTGACAAAATCCAACACACATTTCCATTCATGTTTAAAACTCTCATCAGAATAGGAATAGAAGGGGAATTCCTCACCATAATAAAGGGTATCTATGCAAAGCCAACAGTGAACATCATTCTAAATAGCAAGAATCTGAAAGTATTCTCCTTGAGAATAGGAACCAGACAAAGATATCCATGTCACTACTTTAATTGAACACAGTACTGGAGGTTCTAGTCTGAGCATTCACACAAGATAAGGAAATAAAGGGCAACCATGTTGGTGTGGAAGAAGTATCTCTATTTGCAGATGACACGATCTTACACACAGAATACTTCTAAGAATCCACAAAAAAAAAAAATTACTGGAACCAATAGAAGAGTTCAGCAAAGTATCAGGATATAAAATAAACATAAATATATTAGTTGGATTCCTTTATAGCAACAAAGAGACTGTCAAAGAGGAAACCACCAAAACAATACCATTTATAGGAGACTCCAAGATGATAAAATACTTAGGAATAAATATAACAAGAGATGTAAAAGACCTATACAAAGAAAAAAACAAGACTTTACCACAAGAACCAAGCGACCTACATAAGTAGAGAAACCTGCCTTGCTCATGGATAGGAAGACTTAACATCATGATATTGTCTATTTTATCCAAAAAGATCTACAGATACAACGCAATCCCAAAACAAACTCCAATGGCATTTTTTTAAGGAAATGAAGAAACCAATCACCAACTTCAGAGGGAATGGGAAGAATTCTAAATAAGTAAAGCATTACTAAAGAAGAAGAACAAAGTGCAAGGCCTCACATTACATGACTTTAGAGCCTAATACACTCCAAAGTAGTCAAAACTGCCTTATACTGGCACAATGGAACAGAATAGAGAACCCAGATATAATAGCATTCACCTATGAGCAGCTGATGTTTGACAAAGGCCCAAAGTCCGTCAACTAGAGGAAAAAAAAAAGTCCCTTCAACAAATGGTGTTGGCAAAACCAGATATCCATTGGTAAAAAAATGAAAACCCACATTTCACTCCATGCACAAAAGCTAATTCAAAATGGATCAAAGACCTAAATACAAAATATAGAACAAGTATCGTAGAAGAAAAATAGGCACAGTATTGGGAACCCTAATACATTGTGCAAACAGAATACAAAATATTAACAATGTACAAACACCTGAAGAGAAAACAGATAAATGGAAACTACTTATAAATCAAACACCCAAAGACTTCACCAAAGAGTAAAAAGACTACCTACAAACTAGGGTGAAAAAAAAGTTGGCAACCACAAATCTGATCAGCATCTAATATTCATAATCTACAAAGTACCCCAAAACCTCAACAAGAGAAAGACAAATAACCCAATTAAAAAATGGGCAAAGGGCATGAACAGTCACTTCACCAAAGAAGACATCCAGGATGCCAACAGATACATGGTAAATGCTCACAATTACTAACCATTAGAGAAATCCTTATCAAAACTACAGTGAGATACCACCTCACCCCAATAAGGTTGTCAGTAAACCAAAAAACATAAAACAGTAGATGTTGGAGAGGCTGTGGAGAGACTAGAACCCTTCCAAACAGCTAGAGGAAATTTCTACTTTGGAAATTGATTGAATGCTTTCTTTAAAAGCTAGAAATAGAAATAACATATGATCCAGCAATCCCACTGGTTGGAATATATCCTAGAGAAATATGGGCTGTCAAATGAATAGATACACGCACATCAATGTTTACTGTAGCATTGTCTACAAACAGCAAAAAATGAAATCAACCTAGGTGCCCACCAACAGATGAGTGGTTAAAAATACTATGGTACAGTCACACAATGGAATACTCTACAATGATAAAGAACAACAATGATCTTAGAAAACATCTGATAACATGGAGTCATCTGGAAGACATCATGCTGAGTGAAATTAGTCCATTGCAAAGGACAAATAAATATTCCAAGGGAACAAGAAAAGTTTTAAGCACAGAAGAAAAGAATCGATGATTGCAAGGGAGGGAAATGAATGAGAGGGATATGTTTAGATACTTGATAAGAACTGTGTTATGTGAAGGGAGTGACAGCACACACAATGTAGAGTCCTTGACAAAGCAGGAGAAAAATGGGGTTGCATATTTAGAACTCTATTAAAAAAATCACACTTGATGGTCCAACATCCTTAAGGTTTTATTAAGAACATGGCCTGTGGACTTGTATTTAAAAAATGTGATTTTTATATTCACCATACATTGTAGTCAATTTCAGATTCATTTATTCTAGTATTTTTAGTAGGTTCTTTTACATATTTTATTCAAAGAGTTTTGTTGTCTTTCAATAAAGTTATTTCATATTTACTTTTAAATATTTTATTCTGCTTTAAGTGAAAGTTAAAATTGCCATACAAAATCCTGCACACACACCACTATGCAACGCTAGCTACTATTCCCACTCTGTGACAGCACACTCTTCATTTCCACCCGGTACTACTTGTTTCCTTTCAACCAACTCCTATTGCCTTTCTGCACCCTCTCATCTTACCTCTGAACACAAACTGCTCTGACACAGCATCATGTAAATATTTACCCCAAGAAGCACACTCTTCAACATTACTGTATGTCTTACAGTCTTGACCAGTCTTTGTCTGGTGAATTGGCTTCAGGTACTGTTTTTAGTTCTGGGTGAGCAGAGAGTCCACCCACTGATCACTTCAGCAGTGTGGCTCAGCTTTGCTGCTGGTTAAACCCATCCCCAATTAAAGAACTAAAAAACTTCCCAGATGAAGAAGCCTTTCTGAAGCTATCAGAGGTCAAGTACAAAACAATTATATAGAGAGCTGTCTTAGACATTATACAAAATGCAGCAGAGCAACATGAAAAATTAAGCAAACTGTTAAAACTGATGGAACACCAGCATTCTGAAAGCCACCAGATCAATAACAAAATTACAGAATTAGACAATTCAATTCAAAGCCAAAAGAGCAGAGCTGAACAACTGGAAATTATAGTCACTGACCTTGAAGACAGAGCTACTGACAGCAACAATTATGAAGAGAAATCAGAGAAAAGAAATAAAAAAAATGAAGAAGCATTAAGAAGCATGTGGGACTCTATCAAGAGAAATAATTTATGATTAACTGGAGTTCCTGAACAGAGAGGGATACCTGAAAACACAGAGTATTGCTGTTGAGTTGCTGACAGAAATCTTCCCTGAAATCATAAAGAAGAGAACATAGATACTCAATATGTGTATCAAATGCCACAAAAAATAGACTGTAAAAGAAAGACTCCAAGACATATTATAATCAAGCTTAACAAAATGAAATACAAGCAGAAGCTCTTAAAGGCAGTGAGACTCAAAGCCAAGCTAACACAAAGCCAAGCTCAAGCCTGTAGGCTTTCATCTGACTTCTCAGCAGAAACAATGCTGTCACAGAGGCAGTGGGGAGACACATTCAAAGCCTTGAAAGAGAAAAAATTTCCAGTCAAAAACTACATATCCCACAAAACTGTCTTTCAAATACAAAGATGAAATTAAGATACTTGCAGATAAACAGACACTTACAGACTTTGTGAAAATCAAACCAAAGCTACCAGAAATATCAAAAGAAGTTCTTTGCTAAGAAAAACAAAACCATTAACTCTACATTTAAGGAGAGAATGCAGGACACAACATCCAGAAACCTACCCAGCTGCCAAACCAGACAAGTGCCGTCGAATCAGATCCACTAGGGAAGGCATAAAACTCAGCCAAAACCATAATATTAAAGAAGGGATCCAGCGATTACATCATGAAAACTATGATACCACCACATTAAAAAGAGGGATACACTACAGAAGTTATAGTCCTTCCAGATGGAGAGGAAGTTAATAAAAGATGTAGAAGTTAAAATTGGGTTTAAACTTAGATTATTAAGGGGGTTATAATAGGGGTAGCTGCAAAGCACACTAAGGATGCAGCAAATCACAACAAGAAACATAATGCGGGAGTCTCAAGAAACACAAACCAAACACTGAAAAGGGTGAAAAATCAACCCATAAAGAAGAATGACCCACAGCGGAACATTAAGAGCAACACAGAAAACACCAACACAAAAATAAATATATCAAAATGACGGCACTAAACACCTATCAACAATTACACTGAATGTAAATGGACTGAATGCTCCAGCAAAGAGATGACAAGTGAGATCTTGGATCAAAAGACGTGACCCATCTATATGTTCCATACAAGAAAGTCACCACACATTTCAACATAGGAACAAACTGAAAATTAAAGGATGGAAGAATATATACCAAGCTAACAATATACAAAGAAAAGCAGGTGTGGCAATACTAATCTCTGATAAAATAGAGTTTAATGTAAAATCCACCATCGTCAACAAAGATGGTCACTACCTATTACTGAAAGGTTCAATACACAAGCAGAACTTAAAAATATTAAATATTTATACACCAAATACTAGAGCATCAAAATACACTGAATAAACACTGAATACCTTGAAAAAGGAGAAAGACCACTCCACAGTAATAGTGGGAGACTTCAACACTCCACTCTCAGTATTGGACAGACTCTCTAGAAAAAAGGTCAGTAAAGATACAGAAGATCTTATTGCCACAATTAACCAATTAGACCTCATCAACATATACAGAACCTTTTATCCATCAACAGATAACTATACCTTCTTCTACAATACACATGGAACATTTCCAAGAATAGATCCTGTGTTAGGGTATAAAGCAAATCTCAACAAAATCCAAACCATTGGATTATTGCAAAGCATCATCTCAGACCATAAAGCCACAAAACTTGAAATCAATAGTAGAAAAAAACAATAGAAATTGGAACTCATGGAAACTGAACACGGCCTTGCTCAAAAAGCCATGGGTTATAGAAGAAATCCAGGATGAAATAAAGAAATTAATGGATTCCAATGAGAATAAAAACACTTCCTACGAGAACCTACAGGATACAGACAAAGCAGTGCTCAGAGGTCAATATATCTCTATAAATGCACACATTGGAAGGAAGAAAGGGCACAAACCAAAGAATTAACCCTACAACTTGAACAAGTAGAAAGAGAGCAACAGAGGAACTCCTTGAGCACCAGAAAACACATAATAAAAATTAAAGCTGAACTAAATGAATTAGAGAATAGAAGAACAATTGAAAAAACTGATAAGAGCAGAAGCCAGTTTTTTTGAAAAGATCTACAAAATTGGCAAACCACTGTCTAAACCTACTAAAGAAAAACAGGAAAGGAAACAAATAACCAGCATAAGAAATGAGATGTGAGATGTCACAACAGATTCAACAGAAATCAAAAATATCATAACAGAATACTGTGAAAGACTGTACTCTAACATATTTGAAAACCTAGAGGAAATGGACAGATCCCTAGATTCATATCACCTACCAAAATTATCCCAAGGAAAAGTAGAACAACTTAATAAACCCATCACAAAGGAAGAGACTGAAAAAGTCATCAAAAACTGCCAACCAAAAAAAGCCCTGGCTCAGAAGGCTACACCACAGAATTCCACCAAGTTTTTAGAAAAGAGTTAACTCCAACATTACTGAGACTATTTCATAGTCTAGAAAGGGATGGGATACTCTGAAACTTATGTTTTGAAACCAGCACAGTCCTGATACCAAAGCAAGGGAAAGATCCAACAAAAAAGGAGAACTACAGACCAGTATTACTCATGAACCTAGATGCAAAAATCTTCAACAAAATTCTTGCCAATGGAATCCAACAACATATCAAAAAAATTATTCATCATGACCGAGTTGGATTCACACCAGGGATGCAAGGCTGGTTCAGCATCAGAAAAACAATTAATGTAACCAATCACATAAATAACACAAAAGACAAGAATCACCTGATTTTGTCAATTGATGCCAAAAAGGCATTTGACAAAATCCAACACCCATTCATGC
This sequence comes from Heterohyrax brucei, assembly GCA_028571685.1. Classification (NCBI taxonomy): domain Eukaryota; kingdom Metazoa; phylum Chordata; class Mammalia; order Hyracoidea; family Procaviidae; genus Heterohyrax; species Heterohyrax brucei. Next base: position 57,699,727 of record CM053146.1, on the reverse strand, counting down.
TAAAAAAAACTCTCAGCAAAATAGGAAAAGAAGGCAAATTCCTCAATGTAATAAGGGCCACCTATGCAAAGCCAGCTGCCTACATCATCCTGAATGGAAAGAGACTGAAAGAATTCCCCTTGAGAACAGGAACTAAACAAGGATGCCCAGTCTCACCTGCCCTATTCAACATTGTACTGGAAATTCTGGCCAGAGCAATTTTAACTCAATAGTAGGGGTGGGGGTCTGGGGACCATATTCTCAGGGGACATCAATGCCAATTGGCATAACTATCTTATTGCTAAGAGAATTTTCTGCACCCCATATTGGTGAGTGGTGTCTGGGGTCTTAAAAGCTAGCAAGCTGCCATTTGAGGTACAACAAATGGTCCCAGCTCAGCTGGAGCAGATGACCACCAAGGTCAACAACATCATGAGGGAAAAACAGCCCAGAAAACAAAAAGATCCACGTGAATGGGTGACTACAGCAACATGTGACCAGAAGAACCAGACAGTGCCCAATCACCACAAATGACAGTCATGATGGGGCTCACAATGTTGAGTCCCAGTGGCAACATGACAAAAAAGGGGTGCACCCTATGAACTCCACTAAAAGACCACAGATGATGGTCCCTTAAGGCCTGGGAGTTCCCCTGGGAGCATAGCCCCTAGACCTGATGTCTCTGATCATAGATCATTCCTGAGGTCAACTCTTCAGACAAGAATGGATTGGACTTGAGGACACCAAGTGACCACATCATGCGTACACTTGATGGTTCTATGCATCTATAGGATGTGATCCTACTGGCCTCTTGCTAGAGTGGAGTAGAGAGGGTGGAGAGGAGGACTGGAGATTGTTAAGAGGATATGACATCTATGGAAGAGAAAGGAGGAGTGTGCTGTCACTGGGTAAGGAGAGCAGTAGGAGCTACACATAGGCAGGCATGCAAATTTGAATTGTATTGTGAACTTTCACTCAATCACAATAAAAAAAAGAATCTAAAAAAGCAAGTCACACAAAGGGAGAAAATATTTGCTACATATTTAAAGGAAGGGAGGCTCTTAAGAAAATACAAGTAGCGGCTACAAACTAACAAACAACAATTTAAAAAAGGCTAGACACTTGAGCAGGTAATTCACAGATAAGAACATCAATAGCACAATTAAATCACATGGCAAAACTGAATAAATCAATTGTAATAGTGTATACTCTCACTAGAATGGCTCTAACTAGAGAAAGACTGATTATACGAAGTGGCGGTAAGGAATAAAACAATGGGAACTCTCATACATACTGACTGGAGTGTAATTAGTGTAACTACTTTGCAAAACTCAAATTATCTACTAAAATTGAAGATTTACATACAGCATGACTTAGCAATTCCATTACTAAATATATACTCAACAGAAGTACATGCATGCGTGCAACAAGAAACATTAAAAGAATGTTCTTAACAACATTATTCATAATGGTCCAAACCTAGAAACAGCCCAAACTTACATCAACACTACAGTGGATAATTGGTATTATCTTTATACAGTGGAATACTACATAACAATAAACTGCAAAAAAAACAGTGATGAATCTTACAGATATAAGCTCAAATACAGAAACCTGTCACAATAGAAGAGTTAATAAATGGTGTAGATATAGCACTTTCTAATGGAGTCAAATGCAAGGCACTACCAAGTGGTAATAGACTGGTCCAAAATCTAAGAAGATATGGGTAAATTTTAAGGTAACAGCAAAGAAAGTTCATAAACCTACTTATCAAAATAAAGAAGGAAAACAAAGTCTCAATAAAACAAAATCTACAAAAACAAAAGAAATTCACAAACTAAAGGCATTCAGCACAGCTAAGGACGAGGAAGAAATAAAATATCAGCCAGCCAGCCAAGTGCTGTCGAGTCGGATCTGACTCACTGGCGACCCAGGGTCACCATGAAAATATCAGCACCCCCCAAAAAAGAATCACCACAAAATGATAGCAATAAGCCCATACCTATCAACACTTACTCTTACTGTAATTGATCTAAAAGCACACATAAAGAGACAGAGTGACAGGATGGATTTTTTTTAAAAAAGGAAAAAAACAGTATTCATTAATACGCTTTTTACAAGAGACACACTTTAGAAACACAGACACCTGCTACTAGTACAATGACAGATACATTGACCAATAGAACAGAACTGGGAACCTAGAGGTAAATCCATCCACCTGTGGTCACCTGATCTTCAACGAGGCCCTGAAGTCCATCAAATGGCAAAGGGACAGTCTTTTTAGCAGAGGGTGCTAGTAAAACCTGATGTCATCTCACAACATGGAACAAACTGGAGGGCCTTATCCTGAATCAAATGAGTCAGTCACTGCAGGACAAGTGTTATGTGAGACGACTACTATGAAAACCCGTAAGTAGGCTGACACACAGGAAGAAACAATCTTTTATGGTTACCAGAGAAGGGAGGGGTGATAATGAGTGAAGAGAGGGAGTGGAGAGGAAAATCCCAGGACAAGGGAAAAGAGGGGGGCAGAGAACACTCTAGAACTATAATTTTATACAGCTCTTCTCTAGGATACATGGGAAAATATATTAAAAGACTAGAAAGGTACATCAAGATAGAGTATGAAAGTCCATGTAAGGCTGAAAAGTTTGGAATTTTTCCTAGACCAGTAGAGAGTTAACTGAAGGCTTTGAACAGGAAAATTATCAAATTAATAAAGCTAAACGTGACTATCGTCCAAACAAAAGTGGGGAAGGATGTATTCAGAGAGTCTAGAATATCCTAGGAGAACAATAATAAGAATTATCATAACCTAGACTGAGAATGAAAGACAGGGAATAAATTGATGAAAGAATGAAGAGGAAAAAAAAAAGGACACCACAAAGCAGACGAAAGCACTACCAATGTGAGTGTCAGGGGGTCTTATCTACTGCGGTCTTCACACTCAGGAGCTCTGCCAGCCTATCTCCTTAGAGAAATCCCAATGTAGGGGTCTTTAAAACCTTCTCTTGGGTTGTCAGGTTACCCAGAGATTACATACCACCCGCCATACAAATGCTTGACAATCAGAGGGGGAAGAATTCTAAGAGAGGGTGTTCAGTTCAGTATGTCAATTTTCAGTTACCCTGCCCATTTTCTATACTGGGTCCCCCACTGTCAACTCTGCCAGGTATACAGCCTGAGAGGTCTTCGCTATACAGAAAATTTTTCTCAGTCTAGGAGAGATACAACCGCTTCTGGACCAGACTGTCACTAAATGCTCCTGTTTATAGCCCTACCTTCACATCCACTGTACACATACCATGTGGCCACAAAATTTCCCATGCTTTTAGTGATTCTGAAGGGTATTGATGCTTTGGGGGTTTCTTCACAGCTGTCTTAGGGTTCAGCTTTTTTTTCCAAATTAGGCATTTGTCTTTTGCCTACCTTCTCATTTTCTTTGTACTAGTAGGATTATGCTTAAAAATTCTTCTTTTATCCTTACAGAAGGATCTTGAGTGAAACAAGGTTAAATGCCTATCTGGAAACCATCAAATCATCATCTTTAAGCAGATGCCTTATTAAATTTTCATTTTTGAACTGGAGATTATTTGGTTACTTTGTAATTGTATAAGGAAGACATAAGAAAAAGCAAATTCAAGTTCAGGAGGAGAAGGTACAAGGACTAAGTATTGAGCAAAGTATGGCAGGGAAGCAGAGAATGCTGATTAAGTATATTGTGGAGAAAAAAACTTGACACAAGAAATTCATGTTATATGACTATTATGTCCATAAATTTAAAAAGCAGGCTAAACTAAAACTCTGCATTTTGAGGTACATGTTGACATGTTAAAACCGTAAAGAAAATTAAAGAAGTGATTACAACAAAGGTCAAGATAATGTTATTTGTCAGGGGGTTGATATAAGGAGGGTAGTATTGAGAAGGTAGCACAAAGAGGGTTTCTAGAAGGTTGACAATGTTCTATTTCTTGACCTGTGTGAGTTATGCAGGTCTTAAAAAGATATTGTTTTGTGCCCTCAATGCATTTTTTAAAAAGTCACATGAAAAGCTTAGACAGTATTATATATGAGGCCAAACGTAAAGTTAACAAATCTTTACCGAAATTTTACCTCATTTACCTTTACAAAATTTAGAAGATACAGTACTATCACACTGCAAAAGTAAAGAGAGTGAGGCACCAACAACTTAAATAATTGACACAGGGTCACAAAGCCAAAACAAGCCTGCTTGGGATCCAAGCCCACGAAGTATGACTCTACAGCCCACCCTCTTCAGCCGTACATCACCATGCTCCAGTAGGGAAAAGGAGAGACACTTCCTATGTTGGGTGTCATTTTTTTCCCTTGTCAAAATTATCATGTGGGGTAGTATTTAGGTGCTACAGCTGCTCATCAAAAGGCCAGCAGTTCAAACCCACCAGTTACTCCTTCAAAAGTGAAAGGGGCAGTTCTATCGTCTTATAGGGTTGCTGTCTTAATCATCTAGTACTGCTGTAACAGAAATACCACAAGCAGATGTCTTCAACAATGAGAAATTTATCTTCTCACAGAAAACTGTGCTAAAATTCCAAATTCAGGGCATCAGTTCCAGGGGAAGACTTTCTTTCCTGGCTCTGGAGGAAGGTAGTTGTTGTCAGTCTTCCCCTGGACTGGAAGTTTCTGAGGCACAAGGACACCAAATCCTTTCCGAAGAATGTGCTCTGCTCCTGGCACTGCTTTTTGGTGGTATTGTGTCCCCCATTTCTCTGCTTGCTACTCTTTCATTTATATCCTGAGAGAGGCACAATATACTCTTACACACTAAGTCTTGCCCCACCAACACAACTGCCTCCATCCTCCCTCATTAATGTCATAGAGACAGGTTTACAACATACAGGAACACCACACAATACCAGGAATCATGGCCTAGCCAACCTGCTACACACATTTTTGGGGTAACACAACTCAATCCATGACAGCTTCTATGAGTCAGAATTGACTAGACAGCAATGGGTTTATTTGTTTTATGACAGGTAAAGGGAGTCTAAAACACTGTTTTTTCATGAAAGCAATATATTCAGTCTTTAACTTAGTACTCTACTGTTATTTCAGTTTAAGCTCTGCTAAAGGAAGACAAATCACATTAAGATTACGTATTTACTATTCTAATTTATAATTGATATAAATTACCCTGTTCCTGTTTTCTAACATACAAGTGAATATACACAAGAGATCCATCACTAGCCTTAAAGGTATTTCCCTAAAGATCAAGAGGATTTTTTCCCGACTCAGTGAACTAGCTAAAGGAGTAAATCTTGGGGCGGGGAGAATCTACTTCTCTGACAACTGGTAACAAAATTTTCCTGTTCTGTCAAACTGGAAACTTCAGTAAATTTTTTAGAGAAATAACAGTACAGGGATTACTTGAGCATACTCTGACGCTAAAATGACTGGGCTCAAATATCAGTTCTACTACTTCCTAATTATATGACCTAAGACAATTTATTCAACTAACTTCTATCTCGGTCTCCAATCCTACAAAGTAGGGATAACATTAGTATCTATCCCTCAGGGTTGTTTGAAGGTTAAATAATAAATGCAATTCATTTAAAACACAGACTTATGCTTAGCAAATGCTATAGAAGAATTAATTATTAATACGACTCTCTGACACAATTTCCTTCAAAATCTCACCTGCATATATCCCTTCCTCATTATTCCCACTACTGCAATCTAAGGTCTTGCCTTCATTCTTAACTTTTATAATATTTATTGCTGTTGTTGATTGTTGGTTTCAACTCCTTAGGGTTTCATGTATGCAGAGTATAACTGCTCCACAGGGTTTTCAAGGCTGGGACTTTTTGGAAGTAAATTGCCAGGCCTATCTTCAGGACACTTCTGGATGATTCTAAATGCCAACATTTTGGCTTATAGCTGAGCACTTAACTAGTTTGCACAAATCAAGAATTCCTTGTCTACAGGTTTCCGAATCTGGATTCCATTCTAAAGACATCATCAAATTATTACTCAAAAAGGAAAATTTTTTTTTCAAAACCTGGTCCTTACAAAATATCCCTATTAAAATCACTTAAATGAAATTCAATTTTCGTACTTTCGTTATCATTGTTTTTAACTGGGTTCGAGCCTTATTTTCCAGTGTTATCTGCTTTCAATCCAAGTCAAGAAATGTCTTGTTTTCAGACTAATTAACTTGGTCATTCACTGAATGCCAATTATTCACCTGTAAGCATTGGTATGCCATATCTTTTGCCTTCTACATTAGCACTTTCCACTTGCATCAAGACCTTGCTCAGATGCCCTCTCCACAATGAAATCTTAGGCCAGTGTAGCTCAGAATCCCATCTCCCTTCTTAGATATCCTCAAATACTTTATTTTTTCACAGATTCGCAACTTTTAACACTGATTTTTTGAAATGGCTTTTTTACTATGCTTAGTTCAGACCATTCTTATAATTTACTCTATTTTCTACTTTATTGCCAACCAGTGGGTTCTGACTCATAGTGACAACAGAATGAAACTGCCCCATTCCTGGGCCATTCTCATGATCATTGCAACACTTGAGTTCAGAGTTACAGCCCCTGTGTCAACATATCTCATCAAAACTCTTCCTATTTTTCATTAACCATCTACGTTATCAAGCATGAGTTCCTTCTGCAGGAACTAGTCCTTTCTGATAACATGTTCAAAAGTACATAAGACAGAGTCTCACAGTCATCACCTTGAAGGAGCGTTTTTAGTGTGCTTCTTCCAAAACAGACACGTATTCATCCAATAGTCCATAGTATACTAAATATTCTTCAACAATACCGTAACTTAAAGACACTAATTTTCAGTCACCCTATCCTAGGGTGGCCATGAGCCAGATCTGACTTAAAGGCACTTGGCTGGCTGGCTTATTCATTGCCCAGCTTTCCCACGCATATGAAGCCACCGGGTCAGGAACACCTCAGTCCTTAAAGTGACATCTTTGTTTTCAGACACTTCACAGAGATCTTGTGCAGCAGATTTTTCCAATGCAATATGTCATTTGACTTTTTGACTGCTGTTTCCATGGGCACTGATTGTCAAATAAAGTAAAATGAAATCCTTCACAACATTAATCTTTTTTCCGCTTATCATGATACTGTTTATTTGTCCAGTTGTGAAATTTTTTTCACTGTTTATGTTGAGATCTAATACATACTGAAAACTGTGGTCTTTGATGTTCATTAGTAAATACTTCAAGCTCTCTCTGCTTTTAGTAAACAAGGCTGTGTTGTTTGCATAACGCATATTGTTAGTCTTCCTCCAATCCTGATGTCCCATTTTTCTTCATAAAGTCCACCTTCTCAGATATACTTAATAAGTGTGGTAAAAAGATACAACTCTGATACACACCATTTCTGATTTGAAACCATGAAGTATCCCCTTATTCTGTTTAAACAACTGCCTCTTGATCTCTGTACATGTTCCTCATGAGCACAATTAAGTTTTTTGGGATCTTGTTATGTTCCACAGTTGAATGCCTTTGTATAGTCAATAAAACACAAATAGACATGTTTCTGGTCTTCTCTGCCTTCAGCCAAGATCCATTTAACACCAGTAATGATATCCTTTATTCTAAGACCTCTTTTGAATCTGATTTGAATTTCTGGCAGTTTTCTGTCAATGCACTGTTGCAACCATGTTTTAGTTATCTTCAGTGAAATTTTGTGTATGATATAAATATTGTCTGATAATTTCCACATTTTGTTAGCTCACTTTTCTTTGGAATCATCACAAATATGGATCAAATCTTGTTGGCTGGCTAGGTAACTGTCTTCCAAATATTTTGGTGTAGATAAGTAAGTACCATCAGGGCTTCATCTGCTTGCTTCAATATGTCAACTGGTAGTCTGTCAATTTTTGAAGTCCCATTTCTTTTGCCAATACTTTCAGTGTAGCTTGGACCTTTTCCTTTAATACATTAGTTCTTGATCACATTACATCCTGAAACAGTTAGACATCGACCAATTCATTGTGAATACAAACAGTGACTATTTGTATTTGTGACATCTTTTTTTGACATTTCCTGCATTGTTCAATACTTTTCCCCTACAGTTCTAGAAGAAGTTTTGAAGGATTGAAGTTTTCTCAATTTCTTCCAAACTGAGAAACGCTAAGTGTGTCCTTCTGTTTCAGTTTTCTAACTTCAGGTTTTTGCACATTTCATTCTAATACTTTATTTTGTCTTCTTAATCCATCCTTATATCCACCCCTTTTATTTCATCACTTCTTTCATTCATTTTAGCTACTCTACATTCAAGAGAAAGTTTCAGAGTCTCTTCTCACATTCATTTTGGTCGTTTCTTCTTTCTCATCTTTTTAATTACCTTTTGCTTTCTTCAGGTATGCTGTTCCTGATGGCATCCCACAACTGCCTGTTCTTTGGTCATTAGTGTTCAATGCTTCAAATGTATCTTGGGATCATCTCCAAATTCTGGTGGAATACACTCAAGGTCTTATTTTAGTTCTCACAGACTTATTTTAATTTTTTCAGTTTCACCTGAAAACTTCACAGGAGCAAATGATGGTCTGTTCTCCAGTCAGCCCCTGGCCTTGTTCTGATTGATGGTATTAAGCTTCTCCATCATCTTTCCATCTTGATTCCTCTGTATTACATCCCAAGAGGTCCACGTGAACTACCACCATTTATGTTGTTGAAAAAGGCATGTGCAATGAATAAGTTGCTGGTCTTGCAAAATTTTATCATGTGATTTCCAACATCATTTCTATCAAGGCCAAATTTTCCATCTATTGATCCTTCTTCTCTATCTCTAACTTTTGCATTCCAATCCCCAGTATTTATCAGTCACCTTGACTGCCTGTTTGGTCAACTTCAGACTACAGAAAATGGTAAAAATTTTCAGTTTCTTCATATTCAGCTTCAGTAGTTGGTGTGTAAAATTGAATGACAGTCGTTTTAACTGGTTTTCCTTGTAGACTACAGATATTACTTTATCACTGATAGCACAGTGGTTTAGTACAGATCTTGAAATGCTCTTTTCTGCAACAAATGTGATATCATTCCTCTTTAGTTTGCCATTCTCTGCATAATAAACTAGAAGACTGTCTGATTCAAAATGGCCAATACCAGTCCTTTTCAGCTCATCCGTGCCTAGGAGAGCATTTCTGATGACTTCCAATTTTCCTTGATTCATCCTTGGTGTCATGATTATTAATGATATCTGCACCCATGTCTTCTCATTTTGAGTCATGCCATATCAGCAATTAAAGGACCCCAAAGTTTTATTCCATCCATGTGACTAAGGTCAGTTCTTCCTTGAGGATGCAGTTGTATTTGAGTGCCTTGCAACCTGAGGAGCTCATCTTCTGGCATTTATCAGACACTGTTTTACTGCTATTCATAAGATTTTCAATGGCCAATTTTTTTCAGATGTATACTGCTAAATCCTTTTTCCTAGTCTCTCTTAGTCTTAGATAAGTCTGCTAAAACCTATCCACCAAGGATATCCTTCCAGCATCACAACAACAAGCAAGCCAAAAGAGTAGAACTAGCTTTCAGATACATGGTGGTATTTATGCCTGGTCATATCTTATTTCTTCAAATCAAAGACAGAATTCCACTGAGAGTAATTTTTGTCTTTCACATGTTCTCTTGTACTTATTAACACAGTGCCTCATACATTGTAGGAGCATGTAATAAATATTTACTAGATAAAATGAAATAGAATTACAAAACAAAATTCTTTCTTTTATTTCTCAAAAGCAAAATCTGAAGTGGAAAGTAGAAAAATTCTATATGTCCTTCACTATCAAAATTAAAAGGGGGGGAGGTACAAAAGACTTAATCCTTTATTTGCACAGCTATAATCTTTTAAATGTAACAAATGGTTAATGTGTTTGACTGTTAAGTGAAACATCACAGCACCGAGTCCAAGCAGAGGCACCTCAGAACAATACACAGTTCTATTCTGACATATACAGGTCACCATGAATCACAATCTACTCTACAACCACTGGTACTGGTAATCTTTTAAGTAAGAGTAAAGTCTGAAAATATCCATAAGATATTTTGTTGTTGTTGTTGTTTTACAAAGTGATGTGTAAAACAATTCAGATCAATGGATGGCTAAAATCAAAGAAGATGAAGATCACCAGAAAGTTGGAAAGTATGGCCACGATGTTATAAAAAATGCTACTCTGACACACATGAAGATGATAAAGATGGAAGAGACAGTAAAGCCCAGCTGAACTCCTCATCTCAAACTTCTCTGCACTGTATGGACTGGCCTAAAGACTAGAAGATAAAGGTATAGTCAGTCAATCATTACAGTTCTCAGAAATAAGAATAACACATGCTTTTTAAAGTTCTCTTTCATCAGATAACATTTTTTCAAGGCAATTTGGTTTGCATTGCTGAGTACTCCAATAGGCAATATTAGGCAATTGTTACTTATTTTATTTGAAATTCAGTCATAAACTACCCATTTACAAAAGCCACGATCTGAGATTTGTGAACAGTTTTTATCCCAGTTAAAAAAAGAATGATCAGCCACAGATTATCAGTATTTAATACTCAGAAGAAGAGGATAAAGAAAAGCTGTAGAATCAGATAGGCTTCAAGTTTCATTCCCACAACAAAAGACTTTAACTTTCTGTGGTACAATTTTCTTACATGAAAAACAAGAATAACAACATGTATACCTCATGATATTATTGCTTCAACTGAGATGCTGAATGTAAAGAGTATGGGACAAAGTCAATACATTATATTGTTTCCCTGTTCCCAATCCTTCAATTTACATGAACTGTTTAACAAGCAATGTCTACATTTTTTCTTACAAATTATCTGACAACTCTTTCAACTATATTTATTTTCATTTATTTTTATGCGCCTGCCTTGTCTCCTTGAAGATAAGCAATTCAGATTCCATAGGTACTTCATAATTGCCTTCTTTCCAAAAACACACTTTCAACCTAGGTCTGCAGGCAACAAACATAAGGATAAATATGTATGCTTGCTTTACATACTGCATACGTAACATACAGCTGTTAACCAAAAGGTCAGAGGTTCAAACTCACTCCACAGCATAAAATTTTGGCAGTCTTCCTCCATAAAGACTAAAAACCCACTACCATTGAGTCAGGTCTGACTCATAGTAACCCTGAAGGTCAGAGTAGAACTGCCCCACAGAATTTCCAAGAAGTGCCTAATGGATTTGAACTGCCAACCTTTTGGTTAGCTGACATAGCTTTTACCCCACTACACTACCAGGGTTTACCCATAAAAACTACAGTCACCATGAGTCAAAGTCAATTTGACTACCAATTCTGGTCTTTCAGGTGAATTCAAAAACTGTATACCTCTTTTTCTCATGCATCATCATGGACTCTACATTGTGTCTCCCATCATGGCTGTCTTTGGTGGTGGCCAGGCACCATTTGGTTCTTCTGGTCTCATGCTGATGCAGTATCCCATTCATATGGGTCCTTCTGTCTCCTGGGCTCACTTTCCCTCATGTCTTTGATGTTCTCAGTCATCATCTGTTCCAGATGGGTTGGGACCATTGGGTGTTCCTCAGATGGCAGCTTGCTGGCTTTTAAGACCCTAGACACCACTCACCAATACGGGGTGCAGAAGACTATCTTAGCAAAAGGCTAGTTATCCAGTTGACCTTGATGTCCCCTGAAAACATGATCCCCAGACCCTTGTCCCTGCTACTCTATCCTTTGAAATATTGAATTTAGTTTAGAAAACCTTTCAGTTTAGGGTGTAGTCTGGTTAATCTGCCTCTACAATATGCTGTGACTCCCGGCACCTAACCAAATTTCTATCGACTATCTAATCTGTGAACATCCCTCTCCCTCCCTCCCCACCCTTGTATCCATCAGTCTTTTCTTTTATACGTAAGCCCATTTTCAAGTCCTTACAATACTTGTCCTTTTGCAGATGACTGATTTCACTCAGCAGTGTCTTCTAGTTAAAACCAGATCATGAGATGCTTTCTAAAATCATCATTGTTCTTTATCATTGTATACTGTTTCACTGTACTTTAAAGTACTATGTACTTTAGCATTTTTATCCATTCATCTGTTGATAGGCACCTACGTTGATTCTATCTTTTTGCTATTGTGGACAGTGCTGCAATAAACATTCATGGGCATGTGTCTGTTCATGTGACTCTTTATTTCTGTAGGATCTGTTCCAAGCAGTGGGATTGCTGGATCATATGGTATTTCTATTTCTAGCTTTTTAAGAAAGTGTCACACTGCTTTCAAAAGAGGTTGTACCATTTTGCATTCCCCCCAGCAGTGTAGGAGCGTTCCAGTCTCTCCATAGCCTCTCCAGCATTTGTTATTTTGGATGGTCTGAATTACTGCCATCCTCGTTGGAGTGAGAGAATATCTCATTGTAGTTTTAATCAGGATTTCTTTAATAGCTAATGATCATGAGCATTTTCTCATGTATCTTTTGGCTGCCTGGATTTCTTCTTTGGTAACATACCTGTCCATTTCCTTTGCCCATTGTTCAACTGGGTTATCTATCTTTTTCTTGATGATATTTTGCAGTACCTTGTAGATTACAGAAATCAGACATAGATCCAATACGTAGCTGCCAAATATTCTTTCCCGTTCTGAAGATAGTCTTTTAACTCTCTTGATAAAGTCTTTGGATGAGCATGAATGTTTGATTTTTAGTAGTTCCCATTTATCTATTTTCTCCTCTGTTGTTTGTGTATTATTCAGATTTTTGTAGTCTGTCTAAGTCATGTATTAGAACTTCTATTATTGTCTCTATTTCTTTCTTGCATGATGTTTATAATTTTAGGTTTCATATTTAGGTCTTTGGTCCATTTTGAGTTGTTTTTGTGTCAGGTGTGAGACAGGGGTCTAGTTTCAGTTTTTTGCATATAGATATCCAATTTTGCCAACACCATTTATTGAAGAGACTGTTTTTACCCCAGTTCATGATCTTTGGGCCTTTGTTGAATATCAACTGCTCATAAGAGAGTGGTGGCAAATCTGGGGTCTCAACTCTGCTCCATTGGTCTATATCTTTTTGTACCAGTACCAAGGTGCTCTGATTACCATGGCAGTATAGTAGATTCTAAGGTCAAGTAATGTAAGGTCTCCCACTGAGTTCCTCTTCTTCAGTAGTGCTTTACTTATCTGGGGATTCTTTCCTTTTGAAACAAAGTTGGTGATTTATTTATCCATTTCATTAAAAAATAATACAGAATTTGTATTGGGATTGCATTGTATATGTAGATCGCTTTGGATAAAATAGACATTTTCAAAATGTTGTCTTCCTATGCATGACCAAGGTAGATTTCTCCACTCATGTAAGTCTCTTTTAGTTTCTTGCAGTAGGGTCTTGTAATTTTTCTCTGTAAGTCTCTTATTTCTCTGCTTAGATTTATTCCTAGGGATTTTATCTTCTTCGGGCTATAGTATGTAGTATTGATTTGGTAATTTTCTTTTGATGATCTCTTTGTTGGTGTAAAAGACTCCTACTGATTTATTCATATTTATCTTGTATCCTGATTCTTTGCTAAACTGTCCTATTAGTTTCAGTAATTATTTATGAATTCTTTAGGTTTCTCTGTGTACGTGATCATATCATCTGCAAATAGGGATATTTCTACTTCTTCCTTGACGAGTACCTTGTGCTTACTATAAAAGCTTACCTTTAGCTTCCTTTCATGCAGCCAATAATATTCACTGAGAACACTTTTAATGGTATGATGATGAAATTAACAGATTTGATCCAACTAGATGGCACTTGGCTGGCTTGGCTGAATTAATATGCCCAAATTTATCAATTCAATCTAATAACTGCTAATATTTATTAAGCATTTACTATGGATGAAGAAGTAAGCCATATATTTCACATGGATTAACTCATTCATCACAAATATAGTAGATGAAAACTTATATTCACTTTACCCAAACCCACTGCTGTCAATCTTAGCACTTAACCACTACGCCACCAGGGTTTCCTATATTCATTTTACAGAGACATTAATTGTTCAAGATTCTCATATTTTTCCACAAATAATATGTGCCTTCTACATGGTTGTCAACTGTGCCCTCCCACTGTTGAGGGAATGTTATAAGCTCGCAGTGCTAATTTTCTTACAGCAACATGTAAAAAAAGTCATTGGCACAGCTGCAGTTATGAAAATACCTTGTGAGGGGAAGGTGTGGTTGGCACATAGAAGGCACGTGTTATTTGCATAATGATACAGTACCATAGTTAGACAGTGAAAATGCTAGGATTTACAGCCAGGTGGCCTGAATCTAGAGATGGAATTCCTAAACACCTACACCATACCAACTCTTTGTTAAGTAGTTTTGTTGAAAGAATATAAACAAATATCAATACTTCCATCATTGTTTCTATAGTTTTTGGAAGTTTTATTTTAGAATTATCTTTCAGATCATCCCATTTCATCAACCAAGGCAGAAGATAAAAGGCTAAGATTCTGTTTCTATCATTTCTTCCATTTCTAAGACAAGCATAATGGGTAGGTTTTCGTTTTTGTTTTTGTTTTTGATAAGTGAAAGAAAACTCAGAGACTTTTAGAATTCTTATTCTAAATACTTTTCATCAAAGAATAACTAAGGCAGTTTACAAATTTTCTTTTAGGCACTGACATTTTCACTTATTTCTTACTAGATCAAAACAGCTAGGTCAGAAATTTGAAACTATCATTTGAAATGAAAGCATAGATGTGATAGATAATTTAAAACAAAAAACAAAACAAAACAAAACTGCAACCTTTTCAAGATAATTCTTAAACAGAAGCAAAATTCTAAAGAAATCATCAAAAATGTATCGGATTCTTAAGTATTCAAGCTTTTGAATCAAAGTTATTCAATATTTTCTAAATTATTGCTAGAGGCAACATTTAGTGAAAAGCCTTGCATTCAAAGCCCAGATTCATAACTTTGAAGAGATAATGAACAAGCTATTAAAACTTATGAAGTCTGAGTTCTTCTCATTTATAAATTGAGAAGAGAAATAATGATTTTAAAATGTTTTAGGGAAGATTAAAACTACACTCATACAAATTACCAGATACACAGAAAATCTTACCACTTATTAATTCAATTATCCTATTTTTAATTTCCGTATCAACGATGGCTAATATCATTAATCAGTCCCATCACTCTTTTTTACTTAGGATTAGGAGGAAGGAGAAAAAGTCATTTAATGATTATGTGAGAAATGTTATATGTGACAAACATGGAACAGTAAAACCATTCATTAGGAACCTGAAAATTATACAACTGAATCCAGAATAGCAAATAGCTTATCAAGTTTTTATCTTTCGTGTACATTTTCTTCAGTACTCACAAATGTCTAAGCTGTAAATAGAAATTTGTTCTTTTATTACTGTCTGCCAAATTCATTCAGTGTGACTGAAACTGAGAGCAAAAATATAAAAAGGTATTACTTACTGTATATGGCACCTGGCAATTTCAAAATGATTTGCAAACATTCATCCTCAAAATACTCCTATAAAATGCATCTGTGCAGGAAGAAAAAAATTCAAGAGTAAGCAATTTACCAAGGTTATAGGAAAAAAAAAAAATCTAGACCAACACACACTCAAAGTCTACACTCTAACATACTGAAATAAGATTTTGCAAAATATAGTTCATACCATTAGGACAATATAATAGGCTGAGGAAGAAATACATTCCCAAGTACCTGCAGGTATTCTAAAGATCATTCTCAAGGAGGACATGCTTAAGTAAAAAAGGAAGAACAGTCTATACTGGTTTCAGAATTATATGGGTGAAATACATTGTCTCTAAAATACCAACAGAACACAGAAAGGCAATTTAAATTTTTCCAGTTTTTATACCTAAATTTAGCTGGAGATCTGAGGTGATTATTCAAATAATTCCAGTTTTTTTAAAGGTACTTTTATCTGAGATACATAGACCACTCAGGTAGAAGAAAATTTTGCTTGACTTATGAAGAGAATTGCACCAACTCACTTTGTAATTGCATTTCAATTCTAACTGAAAACCACACAGAAAACTGCAGGTAAGTCACCTGCACACCTCACAAAAAGCAGCAAGCAGATCTTTTTTCTTTTTTCCTGGAAATCACAGTGATTATAAGGAAGAAGTTATTTCATCAAATTGTACAAATTTATTTTAGAGGAGGGGTGTTAGGAAGAACATTTATTAATTACAAAGCTCAAAGCACCTCCACTTAAAAGGATTTTATGTTACTAAATATGTGTTTATAAATGAACTGTCCAAAAGAAGCAAAATAAAACATAACCACATGGAAATTACACACAATCCTTTTAGTACAGTTTGTTTGAAACACATAAAACGTACCATAGACAATACAAATTAAACTTGCTTCTAAGTATGAAATGTGAGAGCCAGAGTCTTTGCAAGAACATCAGTCTTCACTGAACAGCCAACAGAATTTCTGCCCAGAGAGATTTGGTTCTTTACAGCACTAAGCATAAATAGCAGTCTACTAATATAGGAGGGGTGCCCTTGTGTTCACCAAAACCAATTGTAATCAAATCAACAGCTCAACATGGAAAATAAGCATTCTGAGTAGGAAAAAACAGACTAATTTATCTTCCTCTGGTACAGGACAAATCTGCTGCAGAAGACTTCTGTAAATTGTTGAAAAGCAAAGATGTCACTTTGAGGATGAACGTGCACTTGACCCAAGCCACAGTATTTTTGATCACCTCATATGCATTCAAAAGCTGGACGACCAATAAGGAAGATGGAAGATGATGGATGCCTTTGAATGTTCATTTTGACTAAGAATATTCAATACACCATGGACTTCCAGAAGAATGAACAAGTCTGTTTTGGAAGAATACAGCTATAGTGCTCCTTGGAAGGAAGGATGGTGAGACTTCCTCTCACATACTTCGAAAATGTTATTAGGAGGCCCCAATCTCTGGAGAAGGACATTATGCTTGGTACAGTAGAAGAAAACCTTGAATGAGACAGACTGACACAGTGGCTGCAGTAATGGGTTCAAACACAGCAGTGACAGTTAGAATGGTACAGGACAGGGCAATGTTTCATTCTGCTGTGCATAGGGTTGCTATGAGTCAGAACTAATCCCAAGGTACCTGACTACAACAGTCACCGGTGTACGAAAGATACCAAGACAGAACTGAGTTCTACCGGGCAGAGGACGGGCAGAGGACTGAGTGATTTACTAATGTCCAATAGATAGCCTCTCAAATAAGAGGAAATTTGACAGTTAGTAAGCTTACAGTTAAACGACAAAAGTAAACCAAGGAATTAGGTATTCCTACAAAGGGCATTTCTTTAAGATTAAAATTGAGAACTTAGTGAAAGACACTCACTCACTTTCACATATAATCTGAGTACTATTATAAAGGCATAAACATGAGCAGATCTGCATATTTGTTCACCAATAACATATTAATTCCAATAGGCAAGAGAACTTAGACTGATACACCAAGCGACTTGCCCGGTCTGACAGTGCTAATAGGCAGTGGGTCTGGGGTCCGAAGCAGTTTTTTCTCATCTGAGTCTCTCACTACAATACCTGACAGTCCCTATGTTGTGTCTGGAACAGAGATTACAAACTGGAAAGCTTAGTAACCAAATTTTATTTACTGATATGTTTTGTTTGTCCTACATCATGGTTTGAAAAAATTAAACAACATTCAAAATCAAGAGATTTCTCATAAAAATCATGATTTCCATCTTTTATTCTTTCGAAAGAAGGACAATTTTTTAAGTCTCGGTTTGCAGCTTCTACATGGACCAGAGAAGTAGCCCCTCTTTAGATGACACGTGCTCTCTGTATTCACCAAGTCTCTACTTGTGCAAGTTGTCTTCTACTCTGCCAGTTTCAAGCTTCGCAGTATTTTTATCAGGATCCAAGCACTGTTTACCGACCAAAAAGTCCTGTCTGCTTGCTAGGCAACTACAGAATACACTCTGTTTAATTATGCCTAAAAATTATGCCACGGAAGCAACTATCAGTGGCTACTATTTTTCATCAGATTCTTATTTGTAATCATTTACAATAGATTAGTTATTGTCTTAATCTATACACACATTTTAAAATGGCACAGAATCAAATTTCCATGTATTTAAATATATATGTGATAATTTCTAAAGATAATGGAGAAAGTTACAAACACAATGGATTGGTACATAATCAACAAGGCTAATGATTTCAAATAATGGTTTTACATTTACCATTGAATACTCAGCATTCTATTAAAAAAATGCTTCATGGATTGACAGATATAGCATTTGATAAAAACTGAAATGATTTAATGTATTTTTTTAAAAAGCTTCAATTTAACAAGACAAACAGAATTAAGAGAACATTAATCACTAAAACTGAAGCTACACAATCCACAAATTCTGGTTACATCATGGGATACTGTAAAATGTCTTGAAAATATCAACTTGTTTTGTAGCATGCTTAAAAATTATGGACCTGAAATTTTATGTAGCTGAGGTAATAGAAGCCTCTTAAACCTCAAAGCCTTCACATATACTCCAAAAAAGAAAAGGAAAAGAAAATATATATATTAAAACACACAAATTCTTGCCCTTCAGCATAACTGGGAGTCGAAAAATAATAAAAATGTCAAACTGCCTGTAAACAGAGAATCAAACAGCAATTTCTAACAGAATTACCTTTCAAACTTCCACCATATGCATTACAGAGATCTAGGGAGGTTAAAAAGAAAACAACGAGAAAGAGAGGAGAAACATAGGTCCTAATGTGACCAAAAAAAAAAAAAAAAAAAAACACTTGCAGAAAGAAAGCCCAATCAAACTGCAAAGATACTGAAAACTTACCCTGGCATATTAGAACACTGACTACACAGAAGATACTTAAAAGTATATGGAATTTGAGGTGGCAGCATTTTCCTTTCTAGCCAGCCAGCCAAGTGCAAATAGGGCTGTGACAAAAGGATACAGGCCCTAGCGTTAACAGGCTCCAACTGGCCAAATGGGGGACAATTGGTACAATAGAATAATTACTGTAAAGGATGAAAAAACATTAAATAATGAAAGACATAAATGAAAAAATGAATAAAGTGTGTTAGGAAGAAGAGAAAATCTTTAAAGCAGAATGCCATCTAACAAATACCGATGGAATAACAGAGTCAGCAAGTCAATATTAGGCAAATACTATAGCAGTTGGCGATTCCATCAAGAAAACAGGAGTGTTGTAACTCCAGTGGGTGAAAATTTAACAAGATATTTTCACAGTTTTAAAGCACCTTCTCCCAAATCAATTATTAATTAGATGAAAAACAGTAACTAGCAGTAACAAAAACTGGTAGAGACTATCTTAAGTGATCAAACACAACTTTGGCAATAAAGACACAAATACACTTCGTATACCTCCAAGTGTGATGCACTAAGAAGGACAGAACATCACTGAAGCAGTATGTGTACTGCTGAATCTCACCATAAGAAAATATCAACCCAGTGAAAAAAACAAATCCACTACCACTGAGGCAATTCTGACTCACAGCTACCCTATGTGACAGAGTAGAACTGCTCACAGGGTTTCCAAGACTAGAATTTTTTTTTAATTTTTTATTGTGATTAAGTGAAAGTTTATAATCCAAGTCAATTTGTCATACAAAACCACGAGCACCCACCCCTATGGAATTCTATGTGCTCTGCTCATCCTACGACAGCACACTCATCCCCTCCACTCTTTACTTCCAGTAGCCACTCAACCACTTGTCCCTTCTCTTTCACCCTCTCCTCTCCCCTCTGAAAACAAACCAGTTGGACAACCTAATATATATTAAATCATAAAGTACACACACCACCTGCATCACTATGTACCATAGTCCAGTCCAATCTTTTTCTGAAGTGCTGGATTCTGTACTGGTCTCCACTCTGGGCTAGGAGTAAGTTCAGAGACATGTTCTCAGGGGACCCTCCAGCTTGTCAGATCATCAAGTCTCATTTTTTAACAGAGTTCTTGATCTGCACACCCTTTTTTCTCATGCCATGTCAGGAACTATACACTGTGTTCCTGACAGAGCTGTCTTTGGCGGTGGCCGGGTACCATCTAGTTCAGGACTTGAAATTTTTAAGGAAGCCGACTGCCACATCTTTCTCCCTTGGAGCTGCTGGTGGCTTAAAACTGCCAACCACTGGTTAGCAGCTGAGCTCTTAGCACCTGTACGATCAGGGTTCCTTGGAAAAACATCAGTTAAATCTAAACTGAGGATATTCTACAAAATATCTGGCCTGAGCTTCTCAAATGTCAAAGCAATTAAAGACAGAAAATGTTTCAGACTAAAGAAATTTCAAGTTTTACTCATACAACTTATTTCAGATCACCTTTCTTTCTTTCCATATCCCATTTGGGATTCTGAAAATCCACCATAGACTTAGCATCTTTCTTAGTCTATAAACACCGTATTTTGTATTCTTAAATTCTGGAAATTAACATAATTACCATTCACTGTAAACATCCGATAGATCTGTGCAAAGTCTTACCTGGTTTGCCCCAGCAGCTGCCTGATGGAATCGGTAAATATAAGTTATGCATTCCTTTACACAAGACTATGTTTTCTCTACTGGGTAATAAGCACACTGTGTGAGACAGAAACTGAACCTTACTAAAGGGAAGATATACGAACTCTTTGGCTTCCTCTCATTTTTAAGTCCTGTCATTGTGTCAGGGAATAACATTAGATTAACTCAAAGTGATTTACTTCTTTCAGAGTCATGTTGTTACCTCCATTTCTCCTGCTCTTTGAGGTATATTAAAAATCTACTGTCTTTTTGATTTATTCCTCTATTTTCCTAGATATCAAAGCCAGATCGATTAATCCATAACTTCAAAAGCCATCACTATTCTCTCTGCCTCTTCCCTCTACCTTTATTTGTCTTTCACGAGCACTAAACTAACACCTATGCACATATCGTATTACAAATATCTCTTGATAATGGTTCTATGATAATTTCAATCACAGAAGGCATGGAAAATGATGATCATCCTGATTAGTGGATAACCAGTGTTTTAATGTTAATTCTCTTGTAATTAACCAACTTGTACGTAAACTCACATATGGAGCCCATACACCACTGTTAATGGCCTCAGTAGTACACTCACCAAGATCTTGGACACCCTCACCAAATGATCATTGATAGTATACATTGTGGCAATTCCTAATTTAAGACTATTTCATGCATCCCTTGTTTCAGTCATCAAGTCTGGAAGAAGTCAGAGACCTGTTTCCCAAGTCAAGTGAGTTCCCAGTTAGTTCATTGTTCCTGTTATTTTATTTCATTTCTTTTGTTATTGAATATTTAAGGAATTGGAAAATGTTCCAAATATTCACCAGCCTCTCTCTGTTTTTTGTTACTGTGCATGGCATTGCGTTTATTTTGACTCATAGTGACCCTACATAGCAGATTAGAACTGTCCCCATTTGGCTTCCAGAGATGTAATTATTAAGGGAGCGGTCAGCTACATCTTTCCTCTCACAGAGTCACTGGGTGGGTTTGAAGTGCTGACCCCTCAGGTAACAGCTAATTGCTTAACCATTGTACCACCAGGATGTTCTATTAAAGAGTCCTTTACTATTCTGTCTCATACCCATAAACACTGAAGTATCACATTTTCTATATCCTGTACTTCATTATTTCCTAGTCTCTGAAGAAATGCTGCCTATTCTTCTGCATATCCCTATTTTTCTCCCAGTAATTCCACTTCCATGAAATTATCATAAGAACTAATTAAAAATGTAAGGATTAACATTTAAAAATCTTCATCCCAATGTCATTTATAGGGTTTAAGATGTGCAACTATCGGGAATCAACTAAGTAAATTGTGGTTGTCCATATGGTAAGAGTATTATTTATTATAAAACTCATGTCTCAGATATTTATATGTACAAATATTATATATATATTTAAAAGTTATATATAACTGTTATTTAAAATAATATAAAGAATAAAGTAACATTCGTGTACACATTTATAAACATACATGTGTTAACATATATGTAAAATTAGAAAGACTGGAGGAAAATACAGTAAAACGCTAACAGTTGTTACCACTGAATGATGTGAAGTGTAGGTAAGCTTGATTTTCTCTTTTACATTTGTACTAATTTTCCAAATCCTTTTTTATTAAGTATTATTTATAAATATGTATAATTCAGTATATAAATTAAGTCTTAGAAATATGTGTAATTTATTTATATATGTTTACACACATGCACAGAAAAGCTCAGGAGACACAAAGGAACAAAGTACACCTAAGTAAGGACCAACTGCTTAGTTACAAATCAGGTGACATTACAGGAATAAAAGCACTAGAGCAGATACTTGTACATCAGTGTTCCGTGCAGCACCATGCGCAATACTCAAAAGGCAGAAACAACCTCAATGTTGAGTAATGCAACAATTCTCACTCTCCTTTTCCACATTGTTTCTGCCCCAGTAATATACATTTACTGCCTTCCCCATCTCCCATCCCATTTTGATCAAAGATTCTATAGAATAATTCTGATCAAAAGTAGGAAAATGGAAAACAGAACTTCAAATTCTCATGAACTGTGCAATTTCTATAGTAATGAAGTTTGGATGAATTATCAGAACTATTACCCTGAGATAACCTTTAAACTTTAAATCAAAAATATTCCCTGAAGTCTTCTTAAAATTAAGCAATAGTTTAATTAGTAAAGAATTTCTGCCCTGAGCACTGTGCTCTTTTATAACCTAGCTATATAGAAGCTCCAGTAGCACAGTGGTTAAGGGCTTGGCTAATAACCAAAGATCATCTGTTCAAACCCACCAGCCCCTGTGTAGGAATAAGATGTAGTAATATGCTTCCTTAAAGATACACAGCCTTGGAATCTCTATGGGGCAGTTACACTCTGTCCTCCAGGGTCACTACAAGTCAACTTTGGGCAGTAATGGGTTTGGTTTGGTTTGGTTTGTATGTGTTGGGTTGGGTTGGGTTGGGGTTGGGTTGGGGTTGGGATGCGGTTGGGTTGGGGTTGGGTTGCGGTTGGGTTGGGGTGGGTTGGAATGAATTAACAGGAATGAATTAACAACAGCTACCGGGAGGTAGGGAAGGCAGTGAATGTATATTACTGAGGCAGAAACAATGTGGAAAAGGAGGGTGAGAATTGTTGCATTACTCAAAGAATGTAGTCAACCTCACTGAATTGTACATGTAAAAACTGCTGAGTTGGCATGTTTTCTGCTCTCTATATCTGTTGCATATAATCTCAACAACAAAAACAAGTTATATAATTTTAAAAAAGAGTTGAAATCTAGTACAGACAAATTTAGGGCATAATTAAGCAACACGGTGCAATTTTCAAAAAGCTAATAGAAAGTGATTTTTTTCATATGTTATGGTTGGACCTGCCAGTTACTTTCCCAGTACCAATTCCCCCTGTCTTAGCTTCTATGTGCAGTGGCTCTTTATCCTTTCTCTATCAGGACGTAGATATAATAGTTGGAACTCTAGAAGCTATTCTGAGTGCATAAGAACAGTTACTACATCTTAATAAGGCTACAAAGATCCAAGATCTCTGATGATGTTGTAGACCCAAGCTTGGACTATGAACTTCATTTTTTTGAGAGAGGAAAGTCAATACTCATTTCTTCATGCAACTGTGTACAGACACTAAACACAACTCTTAACTGACATACATTATCCAAGAATTAGCAGATAAGAACAAAGAAAATTCCCTCTGTTATGGGCTTAATGATTATATGACTAGCATATATTACCAAATATTAGAGTTCATGTGTCTGATCATATTTAAAATGAAGAAAAATTTAAAGGAGAGACAGAGTAAACTTAATTTTTGTGAAATACGCATACACTGAAAATGACTCAGGTAAAAAAGGTTATAGTCCATAAAGGGAAACATTTAATAGATTTAATTATAGTTAATCGTTTGAAAGATTGTTTTTAAAATTACTTCCAAAAATGAAATGTCTTTAACAAGGGCAGGAACTAAAAATTGCTTAGGCAGTAGTTAGCAAAATTAAAATAGAAAAAGTGAAGACTCTTTTTAACATCTTAAAATCTAGGTTTTAAGTTCTATTGACGCATTATGTGAAAATGTGTGAGAAAATTTAGGTGGAGGACATGAGTTAATTTCATATAGTGATTTATGTTTTCTTCAGGTTTCATGCCAGTGTTTTAATTTTTCCCATTTTGTATTTACTTCTCATAAGAATAAGGTAAAAATTATTACAAATGTATCCTTCACTCAACTATACCATCTAAAGGTATGATGCAGTAGGTTGTATTTTCTGAAAATGACCACATCTCCCATCCTACATGCTTGATCTTCTCTCAAGTAACCTTCATGGTCCCCATCAACAACTGAAGTCTATTTCCTACTTCTGGGATGTGAGCAGACTTTTGGACCAAGAGAATATAACAGAAACTATACTGCACTATTTCCAAGAGTAGCCCTTAACTAGCCTGGCATCTTCTCTTTCCTGTCTCTTGGATCCCTAAACAAACATAAAACATGCAGCCTACTCTGCTGGAGAGACAGAGAGGCCTTGAAAATGAACACTCAGCCACCAGACCTGTGAGTAAAGAAACCACACTGGTCACCTAGTTCACTGAACCTTTGGATGGCGTTAGTGCCAGACACCATTTTACTGCAATTACCCAAGAGATCCACAATAAGGCTCTCGAAGCAGAGTTCAACCCACAGAACTGTGAGAAATGATATCAAATTTCTGTTTCAAGCAAGTAAGCTTCCGGATGGTTTCCTGTATAGCAATAGATAATGATAAAAATGTGATCATCCTGGAGTCTAAAATCTAGATGCTTAATGCAATAACATTGCTTATGTATTCATGCATCTGAAATCATGTACCTGAACACATATTGATCAAAATGTTCATTACGTTTAAGATAATTTATTTTTCTTTGTCTGTCTCTATACTTTGTGAATTATACCACATTCAATTATTTAAAATCATTATCAGTTGCTTTCCTGGATGGTTACTGATGTGTATATTAATACATACATTAAGCACATGCATTAATACACACATCACTGTTCTTTTGCGAAGAACTGATAGTGTGGAAAGCATTTCAAATTTGTATTCTATGCTTCCCAAAAACAAAATAACAGAATACCAAGGAAAGTTGCAAGGAATCAAAGTTAAAAACAGCACAAGGAAAAACTTTATCACAAGAAATGTTGAAATACAACAGGCTTTCCTAAGAAAAGGTCAAAGGAAGAATTAAGGACATTGAATAGCCATTCTCCAGAAACAGACTTGAAACACTAATCGGTAGAATTAAACATTTTTTTAAGAACTCTCTTGAGCATGAAATTTTGAAAAGTCTGTAGTGATTATCTTTGGAAACAATTATGTTAATATTTTTATAACCACATCACATTCCAGAAAAAGATACAAGGTTGTGTCACACAGATTCATTGAATAGAGCATTGCTAAGTTCATAGACCTTTATCCTACTGAACCAATATTTCACAATGTACTCAAGACATTCATTGAGTGATTAGCTGTGTAATAGACTTCCAGGTTGGCAGGGAACAATGAGGAATGTGATGTCTCCATTGTGAAAAATCTTAAAATCTAAAATAGGAGACAGACAAGGAAACAACTGACTATGACAGCATATTGTAATTGGCAGAACAATAGGAAGGAAGTGCTAGTGGAACAGAGAGAAGGAAAAGAATAATCCCACTTTGGGAATTACAATAGTGGTAACATTTTGAGCTGATCCTCGAAGCATGAGGATAGATAACTCTTAAAACGGAAAGTGGTGTGAGCAAAGAAACAGCATCATAAGCATCTATTACACGTCCAGGTAACAGAAGTAATTCAATAAATCCTAAAGATAAAGAGAGAGTAAGAGACATGAGGCTGTAAAGGTCATTTGAGGTAGATGTTAAAGGGTCTATAATGATAAGCTAATGAATTTTAAATTTAAGTAGAGACCTCAAAGGTTTATAATGCTCAGAACTATACTTAGAGAGATCCCTCTACTGGCAATGTGCAGGATATAAGAGATGCCTGACACGAGGTAATCTCAGTCTATGATTTAGACTAAGCACAACCACAACTTTGATTAAGGTTCAGGTGGGTGGTAGGATCAAAGCTTAAGATCATTTCCATCTTAAACTCAGTGACTTTATGTCTAGTGCAAAGGAAATGATCTCCAGAAAAATTCTTATAAATGATAGAAGTGGCAGAATTCTATGGCCACTCTGGTGAAAACTATGAAAGCACTGATATTTCAGATACTCAATGAGTTTGACAAGAAGTATATAAAGTGGACAATTTTTGGCTAGCTGACAATGGAATATGAAAGGAAAAAAATCACAAAAAGACATCAGTACAACACAGAGGAAAGGCAATTTCAAATATCCTTCTGAAAAAGCCAGATAAAAATTTGATGGAACTAAATCCTCCCTGGCCTGCATGATTTTTCTAAGTAGTCTCTGCTGTTTTGGAAGGCCCAGGGGAGCTATCTGTGCATATACAGTCTAATTAAACACATGTAGGAAGAATTTAATTGTGTGCAGCATTTTGCTAGATTCAGCACAAAAAGAGCCATGTTAGACTCTCTTCTTGAATTTTGTAATCTACAGTAGACAGATACAGATAAATGTCTACAATTTATATAGATAGAAGGGATTCAATGAACTACAAGAACAGATTAAAAATGCTTCTGTTAAATGTTTCCTGAGTATCAGTAAGGGTAACAATTCTTTCCTAGCTCCCGTTTCAAATGAAAACACAGTAAAGAGTCAGAAAGCAAATACAGGTGACTAGATCCCACTCCTGAAAGCTACTGGATAAGAAAAGAAAGCTTTTCTCTATTCAGGTCTAATATCACTAAAAGCCTAGAGCAGCCAAGCTATCCAAGGCATGACATGCCACAGGGCTGTGGGTGCTTGAAGGGAGGAGAATATGCCAACCACAATACCAACCAGAGTATATGAACTCCTTTTCTTCTTCTTTTTTGCCTTTGTTGTTGTTGTGGGACCATTCCAATAAGCACATAGGTAGGTTCAACAAAAAAGTAATTACACACGATTTTTTTTTAAATAAAAGGTGTAAACCCAGATCAAAAGGATAACATGTGGGGGAGAAAAAGTTATAAACAGTCTCATTTATCCCTCAGAACCAAGTACACTGTGTGAGATCAGAATTCTTAAGCTCTTTGAATGACTTGCTTGATGGCAATCAGCCAAGCATATCATCAGATCAGAACTCTAGATACTAAAGAACCTCGCTGTCCTTGAAACCCCTGTGCAGTGGTACATGAACAAACGAGGCTGACATTTTCCTATAAAATGCACTCATGAGTGACACAAAAGGAACACATTTGCTGAAAAACATAGGAGAAGAAAAAGCTAAAACTTCCACAAAGTAACAGTGTGTAGTAACCCACTCATAACTGATAACTGTGTAATGTTACTCATACAGAAAGATGCTATTTTTATTTGTTTATAGTACAAGAGGTCCTTTCTTAATTAAAAAGTTTAGCTTTATGAAAATATGTAGCTCTATTTTGCAGATGTCATTCATCCCTAAATGAGGAAATTATCTTCAGAAGCAGGAATAAGAAAATCATCTTCATATCAAGATGAGATTCAGTAAAGCATAGAATTGACAGAAAATAAGCAGAACTGCAGACACTCAGAAAAAATTATTTTGTCTAGTAGACCCCAAGCATTTTAGAACTGCAAAAGCACTTAGTAACTGCATCACATAAGACTGAACCCATTGCAGACAGTCCATCTGTAAGTAGGTGGCTCTTAATAACATTTTGGAAGCTCCTGATCTTTCACTGACACAGTGCCTTAAACTAAGTGAATCCCCAAACCCCTGGCCAGATGTATTGATTATGTGCACTGACTGCTTAAGCAGGAATTATCTCATGCACCAATTAAATGCAGGCACTTCTGTATAAAAATGTGGCGTGTCTTACTGGCCCATAATTTCACATATCAGGTTATAGTAAATGTAGCTGTTTGATTAAACAGAAGTACACAAGTGTTTTGAGAATAATAACTACCTGACAAAAACCAAAAACAAAACCAAACCCAGGGCTGTCAAGTACATTCCTACTCATAGCAACACTACAAGACAGAGTAGAACTGCTCTACAGAGTTTCCAAGAAGTGCCTGGCAGAGCTGAACTGCTGACCTTTTGGTTAGCAGCCATAACAATACTACTCCACCAGGGTTTTCAGCTACATGACAGATGCATACAATTTGATTAATCTCATACAGTAAATTTTTTTCCATGACAAGCCCAAAATGCCCATACGATTTTTTTACAGCAGACAGAAAATTATTCAGTAACCATTTTAAAAAATAATATGCATGAATTAGTAATCAGTACTAAGTGAGAGTTTAAAGGTAAATTTATGTTAAAATACATGCAAGGAGAGAAAAGTATATGGAAGAGATTGAATTTGACTAAAAACTTAAGAAACTATAAATAAAACCTGGCAAGAAAGTTATATAGGAAGGATATTGAAAAGAAAGAGTTTGCATGGAGAAGCTATAAAAAAAGTTTAGTTGTAAAAGCTTATTTTGGTCCAACATAAGATAAAAACAAACTCTATAGTTAATTAAGCAACAGAAAGTCAGGAATAAGTCTGAGTCACAATAAAAAATGAGTACTTAATATTTAACTTGAGTAGTTATCAGTACAATATCATGGAAGTATACCCTTAAAATCACCAAAGGAAAGTGGCCAACAAATACATAAGAAGATTTTCTTAATCATTAGCCATTAAACCTGTTACCTATTCCCACTGAGTAGGTTCCAACTCACGGCAAATCCTATATGACAGAAAACAACTGCCACATAGGGTTTCCAAAGAGTGGTTGGTGGATTTAAACTGCCAACCTTTTGGTTAGCACCCAAGTTCTTAATCCCTGTGCACCAGGGCTCCCATTAGCAGTTAGATGCAAATCAGAACAATGAGCAACTAACCTACCCCTGCTAAAATGACATTGATATGAAAACAGAAAACAACAAATGTTGGCAAAAATGTGGGAGACTGGAAGACTTACCCACTGTTGATGGGAATGTTAAATGGTGCATCCACTGTGGAAGATACTATAGCAGTTCCTTAAAAAATTAGAACTAGAACTATTATGATCCAGCAATTCTACTCCTAAGGATTTAATAGAACAGACACAAACATATATATGTACTCTTTGGTTCACTGTAGCACTCCTCACACTAGTAAAAAAATGAAAACAACCTAAGTGCACATCAACAGACAAGTGGATTAAAAATATTACGAAACATACGTATCATAGAACACTATACAGACATAAAGAAAAGTGAATTTCCTAACACAGATGAACTGAAGGACACTATACTGGGCAAAATAAATGAATAACAAAAGTACAAATGTTGCATGATATCACATTTATGAAATGACAAGAATAGTATACGCACAGAGATTAAAGTTTACTAATGTGTACTAGGGTTTGGAAAGCCAGAGAATCATTACCTAGACAGCAGTCACTATTTGTTTATGGTGATAGGAAAGGTAGCAATGAGCGTAGGTAAAGCATGCACTGCCTGAGTAATGTAACTGACGTCACTAAGTTGTGTACAAGAAAAAAAGATGTATTACCAAAAAAACAAAAATGCTGAAACTTCTTAGACATAACTAATCCCCTCACAGGATTGGTTTTCTTGCTTTGAAGACTAGTGTTATAGCCTTGTGGGATGGGACAATTCAGTCAAATGGCATACCACAGTTCATAAAGTTTATGTTTAACATCCTGATTTAGAGAATAGAGTCACAAGTATTAAACGCTTAAAAACAGCCATCTAAGATACAAGTATTTGTCTCTAATCATCTAGAGCAAATGAGAAAGAGAAAAACCTAAGAATCAGTAATGGACCTTGTCATGGATTGAATTGTGCCCCCTCCCCCCAAAAAAAATATGTACAGCCATGCAGCTGGGCCATGATTCCCTGTAGTCTATGATTGTCCTCCTTTTTGTGATTTTCCCATGTTGTATGTTAAAGGGTTCAGGTGGGACTGTAAATCCCTTTATAAGATCACCTCCCCTGCTGCACTCTAAAGGGAGTTCCCCTGGAGTATGGCTTGCACCACCCTTAATCCTTTCACCTTACAAGAGAGAAAAGGAAAGGGAAGCAAGCAGAGAACTGGGAACCTCACACCATGAAGAAAACAGCAGTGGGAGAAGAGCCCATCCTTCTGACCTGAGGTTTCTGTGCCAAGACACTCCCTGGACAAAGACTGATGCAATACAGGACTTTCCTTCAGAGCCAACAAGGGGGAAAACCTTCCCCTGGAGTGGACATCCTGTACTTGGACTTGTAGCCTACCAGACTGTGTAAGAATAAACCTTCCTTTGTTAAAAGCCATCCACTCTGTGCTATTTCTGTTACAGTAGCCCTAGCTGACTAAAACAGACCTTGTCTCCAGGACTGTCTCTGTGAACCACAGCTTCCTCTACCTTAAGACTGGAAGAACTAGATGGTGCCTAGCAACCAAGACCCACCATCCTTATCAGGATAACTGGTGGACCATGAGAGAAATTGAGGAAAATGTAGAACAGAACTTCAAATTCTCATAGAAGCCAGACTTATTGGGCCCTACAAGATTAGAACTGAATGAGGGGATATTGCGCAGTCTAAAATCAGAGAAGGTGTATGTCAGGGTTGCATCCTTTCACCACACTTATTCAATTTGAATGTTAACTAAATAATCCTAGAAGTTGGACTGTATGAAAAATGCATCATCAGGACTGGGGGAAGAATCATTCTTACCCACAATATGCAGAAGATACAACCTTGCTTGCTGAAACTGAGGAAGACTTGAAGCACTTACTGATGAAGGTCAAAGACGACAGCCTTCAGTATGGATTATACCTCAAAATAAAGAAAACAAAAATCCTAACAAATGGACAATAACCAACAGTATGATAAATGAAGAAAATACTGAAGTCGTCAAGGATTTCCTGTTACTTGAATCCACAGTCAATGCCCGTGGAAGCAGCAGTCAAGAAATCAAATGAAGTATTGCACTGGGCAAATCTGCTGCAAAATAACTCTTTAAACTTTTCAGAAGCAAAGACATCCACCACCACCTGCTCTGGTAAGGATCACAATACAGGGTCCCAAACAGAGCAGGAGAAAAATACAGAACAAAATTCAAATTCAAAGAAAAACAAAGACCAGTCTTGGTAGTCTGATACACACTGAAAAAACTCCAAGAGTATGGCCTTTGCTCAGCTGACATAGCATAGTTTACAAAGAAAATGTTCTACATTCTACTTTGGTGAATAGATTCTGGAGTCTTAAAAGCTTTTGAACAGTTATCTAAAATATTCCACTGGTCTTACCCCATCTTGAACAAGGGAGAATGAGGAAAATAAAAGACACGAGAGAAAGATTCATCCAAATGACTAACAGACTACAAATACTATAGCATCTACCAGACTGATTTCTGCACAACCACATGGTGTCTGGTTGCCACCACCAACAGATCTGACAGGGATCTCAATAGTGGGTCCTAGACAGAGCTGGAGAATAAAATTTTAACACACACACTACTAAAAGATCAGACTTGAGAAATCCTGAGGGTACCATCCTCAAACACCATTTCTGCTCAGTTACGAAGCCATTCCTTGAGATTCTCCTGCCAGTCAAAGATTAGTCAGATCCATACAATAAAATGAGACTGAATGGGGACACCAGCCCAGGAGCAAGGACAAGAAGGTAGGGGGGGATAGGAAAGCTGGTAACAGGGAACCCAAGGCTAAGAAGGGCAGATTGTTGATGTGTCATCAGTTTGTTAGCCAATGTCATAAAACAAAGTGTATTAATCATTTAATGAGAAGTTATTTTGTTCCATAAACCTTCATCTAAAGTTTAATTAAAAAAAGAAAAAAAAACAATATGGACCCTGGGCATCCTTTTAACTCAGCATTAAAGTCATTCCTGAGGTTCACCATTTAATCAAAGATTAGACGGATCTACAGGGTCATTCATAGGGTCACTATGAGTCAGAATCAACTCAGTGGCAACAGATTTGAGTTTTATTTTACAGAGCCAACAAGAACACACGTGAGGGTCATGATTCACAGTTCAATCATGTAGAACAGGCTAATGGGCACACCAGCCCCAAAACAAAGATGAGAAGGTAGGAAAGAACAGGAAAACTGGAAGAATGGAAACAGGAAACTTAGGTTACAAGGGAAAGTGCTGACATGTGCGGCTGGCAACTAACGTTACCAAACAATTAGAAAATTATTTGCTCTGTAAATTATCACTTAAATCAATTTTTTAAAAAAAAGCACAGATGTCATTTTGACGGCTAAGGTGTGCTTCACCCAAGCCACGGCATTCTCTGTTGCCTCAAATTCATGAGAAACATGAACAGTGAAGAACACTGAAGAAGAATTGATGCCTCTGAATTATAGTACTGGCAAAAAATATTGAATACAGTATAGACTGTCTGAGAAGGAACAAATCTGTCTTGGAAGAAGTATAGCCAGAATGTTCCTTAAAAAACAAGGATGGCTAAACTTTGTCTTCCAAACTTCAGACAAGTTATCAGGAAGGACAAGTCCCTGAAGAAGGACAACATGCTTGGTAAACTAGAGGGTAAGTCAGAAAGAGGAAGATCTTTAATGTGATGGGTTGGCACAGTGGCTGCAACAATGGGTTCAAACATACACTTGTGAGGATGGCACAGGACTGAGCAGAGTTTTGTTCTGTTGCATACAGAGTCACTGTCAGCTGAAATTTACAAAATATCTAACAACAACAGTATAAGATTACTGGAATCCCCAAGATTATTGCCCTGAGAATCTCTTTAAATCTTAAATCTAAACATTCCTCTGAGGTCAGCTTTTAACTAAATAGCAGGTTAACTCAAGTGGTAAAAAATGTTAACCTTGAATATCATGTCCATTTAAAAAATTAACTATATGAGACCAAATGGTCAGCAGCTACTCTACAAGAGTAGACAGAGTTCACAGGAACGGAACAACTGGCATACAAATAATGAGAACGTTGACACAGTGTGACAAACACAACCAACGTCACTGAACAATATGTGCAGAAGGTGTTGAATGGAAACCTATTTTTCCGGGTATATTTGTTGAATGGAAACCTATTTTCCTGGGTATATTTTCATTAATACATTTAAAAATAAAAAAAACAGGTAATCCATAAAAATCAAAACCAAAATTTTAGTAACAGATATTTGGAAAACCCAAACTCAAACACATACAATACATGTTACCCCTCTTGTAAGACTGAGAACAATGCTTATTTGATTTGGTGTCAGTCAAAAACACATTTAAAAACCCATTTTCAGTGAGTCAATTTCAACTCATAGTGATACTATAGGATAAAAAGTACAACTTCCCCATAGGATTTCCAAGGAGCAGCTGGCAGATTCACACCCATTGACCTTTTGGTTAATAGCCAAACTCTTAACAACTTCACCATAGCACTCTCCCACCCCCAAACTGCAAGACTACATTGCTAATTTTTTCTGTATTTTGGTTTTCTGCTTATAAAAATGGTAAAAAATATACATATATTTTTTAGTTATTAACTTCTAAGGTACATGATACTAAATAAAATGCAGATCAGTTCACAAAATAAGTTTACACGGTTAACTGTCATGGGACAGTCACACTATAAAATACATACTGGTGGTATGACATTTTGGTAAGTACATGTAACAATACTAGAAAATGAATCCACTGCCTATCAGTGACTTGATGTAACTATGGCTGAAAATTATTCACTTCTTCCATGCTTCAAAAAAAAGCAGGAGTCATCTTATGGATTGAATTGTGCCTCCCAAAACTGGGTCATCTAGGTTAGGCCATGATTCCCAGTATTGTGTGGTTGGCTTCCACTTTATTATCTGATATAATTACTCGACATGTTGTAAATCATAACCTCTGGGATACTATGAGGCAACATTAGAGCCAATTGTGTTAATGAGGCAAGACACAATCTGTAGGATTAGACTATACCTTGAATCAATCTCTTGCAAGACATAAAAGAGAATCCAGAAGAGAGTAGTGGGACCTCGTTACCATCAAGAGAGAACTGCCAGGAGTAGAGTATGCACTTTGCACTGAAGGCCCTTGTCCTGAGAAGCACCTAGACCAAAGGAAGATTGATGACAAAGACCTCCCCCTAGAGTTGACAGAGTGAGAAAGCCTTCCCTTGGACCTTAATTTGGACTTTTAGCTTCCTATACTGTGAGAGAATAAATTTCTTTTTTAAAAAGCCACCTGCTTGTGTTCTTTCTGTTATAACAGACTTAGATACCTAACCAAAAAAAACAAACCTACTGCCATTGTCAATGCCAACCCATAGTGACCCTATCAGACAGAGTAGAACTGCCCCATAGAGTTTCCAAGGAGGCCTACTGGATTTGATCTGTCGACCTTTTGGTCAGCAGACATAACACTTAACCACTAGGCCATCAGGGTTTCCTTAGATGCCTAGAATAAGTTATTTTTCAGTTTTTCATTTTTCTCATATAGAAACTCTTTACAAAGTTATTGAAGTATTTAATAAAGTTTTCTTTTCAACTAGCTTGAAAATATATTCAAATGGCACATAAAACCAAGACGAGAGGAACACTAAACAAACTGAAGCTGAGGATCCATTATTTTTAAGTAGCAGTAGAAAACTGAGTCACAGTAGGAAAAATCATAATAGATTATGTAAATTATTTTAGTTACTTGTCTTGCAACATAAATGTTTAAAAACACAGACAAACACATACACTTTTTAATAACTTATTACATCACTTATACAAACTCTCACAAAACATAATACAATTTAATCCTTTACCATTTTTTCCCTTAACAGCTATACTTCACTGAACATGTTCTTGGAGCTGAAAAAGTTGTAGGTTACACAAAATTTTTAATACTGGTATATTTCAGCAGTCTGAAAATGATCTAGAAATAAAGCAAAAACACCATGATGCATCATTAGATTCCTACCAGGAGTTTATTAATTTATGTATAATTATCATCTGCACAAATAACTGTGAAGGAATTGACAAACTATCAGTGCTCAAAAACAACATATTCTCCTCATAGAATAAGAAAAGAAAATTGGAATTCAAATATACCTAAATGAGAAATCAATTCAAATTGTTATTTCAAAGTATGCTTTCTTCTAAATAAAAAACATCAAATCTCCAATTAAACATTTATAAAAATTATAAAAAACTGGACATTCTGAAAATGAAATCTATGTCTACAATATGTAGAATAACCTTTTGTCTTTTGTATTAAAACGAATAAAGCTGGGATAGCAATTTTTTAAAATTTTTACTATTTGTCATTTCCTCAAAAAACACACTCATCTTCTAATGTTTCTAAGGATCCTCCATAAGAAAAACAGTACAGTCAAAGCTGATCAAATGCCTAAGAGATAAATGAAGGATGACTGCTCAACTTAACCAAGAACATCTAACAAAAATCATTAGTGTCTCTGGGATTTTCCAAGTCAAGTTAAAGAAAAGAGAACACAAATTCTTTTTCTAAGCTACGTGTACTTTTAGAAAAGTGGCATTATAGTGTTAAGTATCATGGTGTTAACTGGCATATATAGTGTTAGGTATAATGGACAATGATAATATTTATTCATGATATGAATACATCTTTGTCTTCACAAAGTTGCCTTCACTGTTCTCGTAAAAAAGATTTCAGAATATTTCCTAGTAATGCTTAAATGTGTTTCTATTTTGGTTGCTTGAATTGTGTCTTTGACTTCTATTTATTTATTGTTACCTGGTTCTCACTTTTGCCATTATTGCTTGAGTTTATTTACAGACTCTCCTAGGTCTAAGAATTTTGTTTTGTAAAGCACACCAGGCACTTGTCACACTAAACGACACTAGAAGATGCTAGAAGATACCCTAACAATAATTAATAAATAAATAAATTTGTTGCCATTGAGTCCGTTGCAACTCATGGCTACCCTGTAGAATTGAGTAGAACTGCTCCACAAATGCTTCCCAGGATCAGCTGGTGGATTTAAACTGTTAACTTTGTGGCTTTTTTAGCAGCCGAGTTCTTAACCACTGCATCACCAGAGCTCTACACTAATGACAGCTAGCACTTATTAAGCACTTTTTAAAAACTAAGCACAATAATCAGCACATGTAAAATGTACTGTCACCTTTAATCTTCATGACAACTCATTAAAGTAGTTACAATTTTTATGTGAATGAAAAGAAATATCTAACTGCTAGTGCAATGAGAATTAAATGAGTAAATATTATGTAAAGTACTCAAAAGAGACCCAGGTATACATTAAGAGATCTTTGCTCAATTACTGCTATTACTACTAATAACTCCATCATAAAGATGAGGTAACTAACTCAATACAGACTATGTCATTAGCCTCTATCACACTGCTGATAATTGGATGAATGAGAATTTGAGTTACATTTGTGTAATTCCATTCCTGAGTAGTGAAAGCAGTTAATATATTTAGCTGCTTACAAAAGGATGGTGTTTCAAGACCTCCCATATGTACCCCAGCAGAAAGGCCTGGAAAAATATTTCTGAAAAAACAGCCATTGAAAATCCGATGGAACATAGTTCTACTGTGACACACACAGGAATGCAATGAGTCAGAATTGACTCTACACTACTTTTTTATTTTTTAAACATAACTGTGTTTTACAGCCTTCTAACTTGAGACTCATTTTTTTTAATCTTAGAATTAAGAGTAGATAAAATGCTGAAAAGTTCGAAGTAACAAGAATAGGGAGGGGCAGAGTCAAGAAGGCAGACCAAATATGCATCTCCCTAAGTCCCTCTGGAAACCAAGACCTGAATTTATAATTAAACAGAGCCTTCGGACACCTAGTGAGAACTAGGATGTGGCATAGGACTGTTAATTTAGACTTCATACCACTGACCCCAAAACCTGCTCTCTTTCGCTGGCCCCGCTCTCGGCGAGTGTGGGCTTACACCAAAGGTAACTCACCATTTTAATTTGTTTTCTCTCTTAGCTGGCTGGTGGAGCTAGGACTTGACTAGTCGCTGATCTCAGATGCACTGCTGGTGGGACTGGCAAGTGAAATTGTCATATTTTGAAACCTCAGTTTTGGACTCTGTGCATCTCAGCACCTTTGGCCTCTCTTTCTACTTCCACCAAAGAGTAGCCTAGACAAGGCCAGGTGGCAACTTTGTGTGGGACACCATTTTGATCAATTGAGAGGTGGATACATACACACAGAGGCCCCAATAGGATTTAGGTCCTAGGCTGGGAGGCAGCGTCTCCCTGGAGGAGAGCGCCTTTCGGGCAGTATCTTACACAGTGTCACCAACAGCAGAGGCCAGCAAGGCAGAAGCCTTTCTGTATTTCGAGCTGGTTTATAACATCTGTGGTTCGATATAGAGGTGCTTACGTCACCAGCTGGGAAGAGGGACCCATACACCTGAAAACCTGACTGACTTTGGAAGTTGTCAGATACTTTTTAGCTTTCAGCTTAAGACACCCTAAAGAAACAACTGCAGACCATCCTCACAGCATGTCTTCCAGCCTCTGCTGACTCAAATGATGCCAAAAAAGCAATAAACTCTGGAGAAAATTGTAACCAAGAAATCACCCATGGCTTCAGAAAGCCCCCAAAAGAAAGCACCTCATGGGGGGCGGAGTCAAGATGGCGGACTAAGCACACATCTCCCTATGTTCTTCTGGAAACCAAGACCTGAACTGACAATCAAAGGGAACCTTCTGATCACCTAATCAGCCCCAGGACACAGCACAGGGTTGTTAATTTGGACTTTATGCCACTGAGCGAAAAACCTCCTCTCTATCACCAACTCCCGCTCCTGGCTAGCCCTGGCTCTCATGGACTGAAGGTAAATGCACCATTTTGACTTATTTTTTCCTGTCTTGGTGGGCGGAGCTGGGTCTTGCCTAGCGACTAGACTCAGACGTGCTGCTGGCAGGATAGGCAGGCAAAATTCCCATATTTTGAGAGCCAGGCTTAGGACTCTGTTAATCTAGCCACTTTAGAACTGTCTTTTTATCTCTGCAAAGGCGGGGTTTGTACAGATTCACACTGCCAGTGTGTGGGAAGCCATGTTGGGTACAGAGATTTTAGCAGGACCTAATTCTTAGCCTACGAGCCAGCACCTGCAAACAGGACAGCGCCTCTCCAACAGACAAGCAATAATTTCCACAGTGCCGGCTATGGTAGGGGTCCTGCAACAGAAGCAGAGGAATCACTACTTCTTGGCACCTTTACCCCTTTATCGGCTGCCTGTGTGTAGGGCGCTATATTGGACACGGTGGCCGCAGCTGGACCTAATTCTTAGCTTGGGACACAGAGCCTGCCCACAGGAGAGCGCTTTTCTACCACAAAAGCAGTACTCTACACAGTGTCACCTAAGGCTGGGCCCTGTCAGCAGAAGCCAACAAGGCAGAAGGATTGCTGTATTCTGAACGAATTTCTATCATCTGGGGTTGGATATAGTGGTGCTTACTTTGCCAGTTTGGAAGACTGACCACTACACCTGAAAACTTGGCTGACTTGGGAAGTGGTCAGATACCTTTTGCTCTAAATTTTAAGACAGCCTAGAGAAACATCTGCAGTCCATCCTCACAGTATCTCTACCAGCCTCTAACTCACATGGGACCCAAAAAGCAACAGACAATTGTAGCACACAAGAAATCATACATGGCTTCAGAAGGCTCACAAACAAAACAACCAAGGAGTTTTCCAGACAAAGAAACTTTTCTGAAAGCATCAGAAAGTGAATACAAAATGATTATATACAGAGCCCTTCTAGACCTTATATAAAATGCAGCAGAACGAAAGGAAAAATTAAACAAGCTGTTTCACCTGGTGGAACACCAGTACCCTGAAATCCAACAGATCAAGAATAAAATCAAAGACATAGAAACTTCAGTGCAAAGCCAAGAAAACAGAATGGAACAAATGGAAAAAAAAATTTCTGACTTGGAAGACAGAGCTACTGACACCAGTGTCTATGAGCAGAAATCAGAAAAAAGAAACAAGAAAAATGAAGAAGCATTAAGAAGCATGTGGGACTCTATTAAGAGTAACAACTTTTGATTAATTCGAGTCCCTGAACAGGGTGAGACATCCGAGAACACAGAGAGTATTGCTGCTAAGCTGCTGAAAGAAAACATCCCAGAAATCATGAAGGAAGAGAATATAGACATCTCAGATGAATATCGTACACCATCCAATATAGATCTCAAAAGGAAGACTCCAAGACATATTCTAATCAAGCTTAACAAAACGGAACATAAGCAGCAATTCTTAAAGGCAGCAAGACTCAAGGCAAAGCTAACATTCAGAGGGAAACCCTGTAGGCTCTCGTCCGATTTCTCAGCAGAAACCATGCTGGCACAGAGACAGCCTTGAAGGAGAAGAATTTCCAACCAAGAATTATATATCCTGCAAAACTGTCTTTAAAATACGAAAATGAAATAAAGACATTCCGAGATAAACAGAAACTCAGAGACGTTGTAAAAGCCAAACCAAAACTACAAGAAATATTGAAAGAAGTTCTTGGCTCTGGCTTAGAAGAATGAAACCACTAAGTTTATGTTTCAGAACAACACACTATTGAAAACTCTACTCAGCTAGGGAAGGCTCCAAAGTCAATCACAGTTTTAATATGGAAAGAAGCAATCCAGTGATCATAATGAAAACTATGGTGCCATCATATTAAATAGAGGGATGTACTACACTCATTATAGTGCTTCCAGATGGAGAGGAAGATGACAAGACCGGTAGTAATTAAAATTGGATTTATATACAGTTTATTAAAGGGGCTCATAGGGGCAGATGTAAAGCACAACAAAGATGTATCATACCATTTCAAGAAATCTAACACAGGAGTGTCAACAACTACAAAACCAGCTCTGAAAAAGTTGAAAAATCAACTCACAAAAAAGGAATGTCCCAGAACAGACTAGTAAGAACAACAGAGAAAACATCAGCATAAAAAGAAACATATCACAATGGCAGCAGTGAACACACACCTATCAATAATTACACTGAATGTGAATGGACTGAATGCTCCAGTAAAGAGACATCAAGTAACATCTTGGATCAACCGACATGACCCATCCATATGTTGTCTACAAGAAACTCACTTGAGATCTAAAGATAGGAACAAACTGAAAATTAAAGGATGGAAGAATATATATCAAGCTAACAATGAACAAAGAAGAGCAGGTGTGGCAATTCTAATCTCAGACAAAATCAACTTTAATGTAAAAACCACCATCATGGACAAAGATGGACACTATTTACTGCTGAAAGGTTCAGTACACAGGCAAGACTTAACTATATTAAATATTTATGCACCTAATATCAAAGCACCTAAGTACATCAAAGAAACACCGACTATACTCAAAAAAGAGTTAGAAGAGTCCACAATAATAGTGGGAGACTTCAACACTCCACTCTGAATACTGTACAGATCATCTAGAAAAAAGCTCAGTAAAGATAGAGAAGACCTCATTGACACAATTAACCAACTAAACCTCATCGATATATATAGAACTTTCCACCCAACAACAGACAACTACACCTTCTTGTCCAGGGTATATGGAACATTCTCCAGAATTGACCACGTGTTAAGACATAATGCAATACTCAGCAAAATCCATACCACTGAATTACTGCAAAGCATCTTCTCAGATCATAAAGCCATCAAAGTTGAAATCAATAGTAGAAAAAACATAGATAGAAAGTGGAACTCTTGGAAACTGAACATCTTGCTCAAAAAAATGGGTTATAGAAGAAATCAAGGATGAAACAAAGAAATTCATGGATTCCAATCAGAATGAAAACACTTCCTACCAGATCCTATTGGATACAGCCAAAGCAGTGCTCAGAGGTCTGTTTATCTCCATAAATGCACACATCTGGAAGGAAGAAAGAAACCAAATCAAGGAACTAACCCTACAGCTTGAACAAGTAGAGACAGAACAACAGATGAACTCCTCAGGCACCAGAAGAAACCAGATCATAAAGATCAGAGCAGAGCTAAATGAATTAGAGAATAGAAAAACAATTGAAAAAATTGAAAAGACCAAAAGCTGGTTTTTTGAAAAGATCAATAAAATTGACAAACCACTGGCTAAACTTACTAAAGAAAAGCAGGAAAGGAAACAAATAACCCAAATTAGAAATGAGAGGGGAGTTGTCACCACAGATCCAACAGAAATCAAAAATATCATAACAGAATACTATGAAAGATGTACTCTAACAAATTTGAAAACCTAGAGGAAATGCACCAATTCCTTGACTCATACCACCTACCCAAATTTTCACAACGTGACGCATAACAACTTAATAAGCCCATCACAAAGGAAGAGATTGAAAAGGTCATCAAAACATTGCCAACAAATAAAAAGCCCGGGCCCAGATGGCTTCTGTCTTTGTCACCTGGTACAGTTCTAATGGAAAATATCACGAGTGGAAGGTTTCATGTGGAGAAGCTTTTATTGTCTCAGTCCGGTAAGCCACAAATCCATTTACAAACTGTAAGTCCATTCAGTAGGAGAATTTATCACAGTCCAGTAGGCTAAGTCCACATCCAGTGAGAGCATCTCGGCACATGAACCTTGGGTCCAAAGGACGTGCTTCTGTCTCAGTGATATGAGGTTCCCAACTTCCTCTGCTCACTTCTCTCCCTTATATTCCACAAGCTTATAGCTTGGGTCCTGCCTCACTAAC
This sequence comes from Heterohyrax brucei, assembly GCA_028571685.1. Taxonomy (NCBI): domain Eukaryota; kingdom Metazoa; phylum Chordata; class Mammalia; order Hyracoidea; family Procaviidae; genus Heterohyrax; species Heterohyrax brucei. The sequence continues at coordinate 57,657,971 of CM053146.1, read as the reverse complement.
ACAACTGCAAACCACTCTTCATCACCAGTATCACAGAAACAGGATTCACAACACATGGGAGGAAGGGCACCATGTTGGAATACCAAACCAATTCAAATCAACACATACATTTTGGGGGGGAGACAATTCATTCCATGACATCCCACCCTTTGGCACCCCAAAAATTATATCATTAGAACACACAAAATATAGTCATTCATAGCACAGCAAGTTTTCATTCCATAACATAGCAACAGTTTTCACTTATAACATAGCAAGTTTTCACTTATAACATAGCAACAGTTTTCACTTATAGCAATAGTTTTCACTTATAACATAACAACAGTTTCCACTTATAACACAGCAACAGTTTTCACTTATAACATACACCAGGTAGATTATCAGGACACATTAAACATCATGGCTTCAAAAACATTATCTCACACTCTGAGACATTTCATAACAATTCCATTCAAACTCTTGGTATTGGCCACACTCTCCAGATTCTTAGTGGAGGCACCTGGGCTTCATCTTGGCCTTCCAGGCCCGCTTGGACAGAACTCTGCCCCCTTGGCTTTAGGTGCATCCTAAGCCCAACAGAGTGGTAATTCCACTACCACAAACACAGAAAGCCCTGGCTCCACCCTTTCATCGTCATACCTTCTGAGACTCAAGCAGCTCAGCTTCTCACCAACCTGGGGCCGCAACCCCATATCTGCCCTACAAAGCAAGTGTTCCAACACTTCATAGCTCTGTAGCTCCACTGATACAAGTGCTTGGAGGCACCCCACTCCATCAAGTAGCCTCCTGCACACAAGCATCAGCCCTCTTGTTCTGTAGGTCAGCAAGCCTAGCTCCGCCTATTCAAGTGCCCAGAGGCACCCCACTCTCAGTACCAAATTCTGTCTTAGTCACCTGGTACTGTTCTAATGGAAAATACCACAAGTGGAAGGTTTCATGTGGAGAAGCTTTTATTGTCTCAGTCCGGTAAGCCACAAATCCATTTACAAACTGTAAGTCCATTCAGTAGGAGAATTTATCACAGTCCAGTAGGCTAAGTCCACATCCAGTGAGAGCATCTCAACACATGAACCTCGGGTCCAAAGGACGTGCTCTGCTCTCGGTGCTTCTGTCTCGGTGTTATGAGGTTCCCAACTTCCTCTGCTCACTTCTCTCCCTTATATTCCACAAGCTTGTAGCTTGGGTCCTGCCTCACTAACACAACTACAAACCATTCATCATCATTATCACAGAGACAGGATTCACAACACATGGGAGGAAGGGTACCATGTTGGAATGCCAAACCAATTCAAATCAACACATACATTTTGAGGGGGACACAATTCAATCCATGACAGCTTCACTGCAGAATTCTACCAAGCTTTTAGAGAAGAGTTGTCTCCAATACTACTGAGACTATTTCACAGTATAGAAGGGAATGGAGTACCCCCAAACTCATTCTATGAAGCCAGCATACCAAAGTCAGATACCAAAGACAGGGAAAGACCCAACCACAAAGAAGAACTACAGACCGATATCACACATGAATCTAGATGCAAAGATCTTCAACAAAATTCTTGCTAATAGAATACAACAACATATCAATAAAATAATTCATCATGACCAAGTTGGATTCATACTAGGGATGCAAGGCTGGTTCAACATCAGAAAAACAATTAATGTGATTAACCACATAAATAACACAAAAGACAAGAATCACCTGATTTTGTCCACTGATGCAGAAAAGGCATCTGATAAAGTCCAACATCCATTATTGCTAAAAACTCTTAGCAAAGTAGGCATAGATAGCAAAATCCTCAACACAATAAGGGCAATTAATATAAAGCCAATTGCCCATGTCATACTGAATGGAGAGAGACTGAAAGACTTTCCCTTGAGAACAGGAACTAGACAAGATGCCTGCTCTCACCTCTCCTATTCAACATTGTACTAGAAGTTCTAGGCAGAGCAATTAGACAAGACCAAGAAATAAAGGGCATCTGCATCGGCAAAGAAGTCAAAATCTCCCTGTTTGCAGATGATATGATTGTATATGCAGAGAATCCCAAAGAATCTATATGCAAATTACTCAAACTGATAGAAGAGTTCAGCAAAGTCTCAGGATACAGGATAAACATAAGTCAATCAGTAGGATTCCTCTATACCAACAAGACCGCTAATGAAGAAATCATCAAATCAATACCATTTACTATAGCCCCGAAAAAGATAAAGAACCTAGGAATTAATCTAACCGGAGAAATAACAGACCTTTACAAAGAGAACTACAAGCCCTTACTACAAGAAACTAAGAGAGACTTAGATAAATGGAAAAACCTACCCTGCTCATGGATGGCAAGACTTAACATTGTGAAAATGTCTATTTTACCCAAAGCAATCTACTTATATAATGCAATCCCAATACAAATTCCAGTGATATTTTTTAATGAGATGGAGAAACAAATTACCAACTTTGTTTAGAAAGGGAAGAACTCGGATAAGTAAAGCACTACTGAAGAAGAAGAAAATACTGGGAGCCCTCTCACTACCTGACTTCAGACCCTACTGAATTGCCACAGTAGTCAAAACAGCCTCATACTGCTACAAAACCAGACAGACAGATCAATGGAACAGAATTGAGACCCCAGAGATGACACCATTTTTCTATGAACAGCTGATATTAGACAAAGGCTCTAAGACATTAAACTGGGGGAAAAAAATCTCTTCAACAAATGGTGCTCGCAAAATTGGATATCATCTGCGATAAATTGAAACAAGATCCATATCTTACACTTTGTACAGAAACCAACTCACACTGTATGAAACACCTAAATATCAAATCTATAATAGTAGCATTCATCCAAGAAAAAGTAGGAACAACAAAGGAAGTTTTAATACACAATATAGACAGACTTCAAAATCTGTCCAACAAACCATAAACAACAGAAGAGAAAATAGATAAATGTGAATTATTAAGAATCAAACAGTTTTGCTCATCCACAGACTTTACTAACAGAATTAAAAGGCCACCTACGGAATAGAAAAACATATTTGGCAAATATATGTCAGACCAATGCCTGAACTCCATAATATATAAGGTACGGCAAAATATCAATAAGAGAAAGATAAATCATCCAATTAAGCATCGGGCAAAGGGAGTGGATAGACACTTCTCTAAAGAGGAGATTCAGGCAGCCAAAAACATGTGGACCTGCTCACGATCTTTAGCTATTAAAGAAATTCAAATCAAAATGGCAATGAGATACCATCTCACCCCAACAAGATTAGCCGTGATTCAAAAAACGCAAAACAACAAATGCCGGAGAAGCTGTGGAGAAACTGGAACTCTCCTACACTATTGGTGGGACTACAAAATGGTATAACCTCTTTGGAAAGCAATCTGGTGCTTCCTTAAAAAGCTGATATATCATTTGACCCAGGAATTCCACTGCCCGGACTATATCCTACAGAATCAAGGCCATTCACACCAACTGATACATGCACATGAATGTTTATCGCAGAACAGTCCACAACAGCACAAAGATGGAATCACCCAGGTGCCCAACAACAGAGGAATGGATAAACTATGGTATATATATACAATGAAACACTATGCAACAATAAAGAACAATGATGACTTTAGGAAACATCTCATAACCTGGTTTGAACTGGAGGACATTATGTTGAGTGAAAGTAATCAGTGACAAAAGGACAAATATTGTATGAGATCCCTATGATAAGAACTTAAAAACAGACTCATGCACAGAAAAAAAGACTCCTTGTTGGCTGCAAGTATGGGGAGGGAAGGAGTGTGAGGAGGGAGGGTTTAGATTAGATAGTTGATAGAAATTTGGTTGGGTGAAATCTGTGGCAACACCCATTAGAAAGAAGATCAATATTAAGTGGACTTCAACATAACATGAGTACCTTTACCATCTTAATCTAATATTGCAAGGACAGAGTAGTTGGGGCAGGGGACTGGGGGCCATGCTCTCAGGGGAAATCGAGGCCAATTGGCACAAGTAGCATTTTGCTAAGAGAGCCTTCTGTACCCCACATTGGTGAGTTGCATCTGGGGTCTTAAAAGCTGCCAAGCTGCATTTGAGGGTACAACAAATTGTCCCAACTCAGCAGGAATGGATGATCACCAAGGAAAAATACGGCATGGGGGAAACAACCCAGAAGACAGAGAGACCCACATTAGTGGGTGACTACATCAACTTGTGACTGGAAAAACCAGATGGTGCCTGGCCACCACCAGTGATAGCCATAATGCAGCTCACAAAGTTGAGTTTCACTCGCAACACAAGAATAAAAAGGTGTGCACCCTGAGGTCTTCATTAAAAGACCACAATCAATGGTCCAGGGGCCTTGAAGTTCCCCCAGGAGCATGGCCCCTGGCTGTGATGCTGCCCCTGTCCATAAATCATAATGGAGGTCAGCTCTCTGACAGGACTGGATTGGACTTGGTGACACAGAGTGACCATATCACGTGTGCACTTTATCATTCTATGCATCTATAGGATGTTGACCTGCTGACCTCTTACTGGGCAAGAGGAGTAGGTGGAGAATAGGGGATAAGAGATTGTTGGGAGGATAAGACATGTATGGAACAGAGAGGAAGAGTGTACTGTCACCAGGCAGGGAGAGCAGTGGGAGCTGCATATAGGTGGGCATGCAAATTTATATGGGAATGTACAAATTTCATTCAGTCATAATAGAAAAAAAATATGACCTTTAAAATGAAACTTAATGGATCCCTGATTCTTCAAACCAGATGAGATAACAAGACAATGTAGTCCTGGCTGCCCCAAGTCTCTGTCCACAGTCACCTAGAAAGTGGCAAAGGGAGGTGGCCCAAAAGAGATTGCAATCACAACCTGTCACAAGAAACCAGATAGTAACAGCTTTAATGAATGTCCTGATATTTTTCTTCCACTTCAGAGTCTCATATCCTTCTATATCTCAAAAATACAATGTTTAAACATGCAAGTTAAAACAAAACTTTGCCCTCAAATGTCAAGAATACCTTTCTTATTTTACATATGTCCTAGCTATGGATGGAAAATTAGAAGCTTCCCATTCATATCTCTCATCTCTCTCTTTTCAGACAGCTAACTAAATATATATATGTATGTATATATACCAAGTTGATATTTGTAGTTAATAGATGCAAAGGATGTGTCCATATACACACAAAATTCTTCCACAACAAACAAATTAAGAATTTATTTGGGGATCATCTGTAGTCTCACACTCATAAAAATAGCTAGTATCTTTAAAGCAACTTTTTCTGATCATTTACAAAATTAAATTTTCACCCAAAGAATGGAAAGCAGTGCAAACTTCAAGAGCAGTTGTTCATATAAGATGGGAATATTGTCACAAGTACATAATGTTCAACTATCAATTCTCCTATGAATCTGCAGACATATTAGGTAATCACAGTAACCAGTATAATTTAATAATACAGCAGATTATAAAATTTACTGTCTCTACCTGTAAACTAAAACCATATAACACTTAGAATTATTGCTTGGTGCTTTTATAATATTCAGGAAATATCAGTTCAGAACCATTCTTGCCACCCAGTGCAGCCCAGAAGGTATCTGGCTTGGACCCCTCTCACTGCCTGCCGAAGCCCCAAAGGGACATGGCTTAGACCCCCAGGCCCTTCTCCAATGGCTGTGGATCCCTCACACTACCCAATATGGCCCCAAGGAGATCTAGCTCAGAATCCAGGTCCCTCCTTGCCTGTTCTAGACACCTCCCACCACTTGCAGCAGTCCCAAGAGGACCTATCGCAGACCACAGGCTACACTCTGCCAGCTCCAGACCCCTCTCACTGCCCACCGTTAACTAAAAGGGATCTTGACTAGATACTAGGCTCCTTTTCACTGACACCCTCATCCACCAGCCACTTTAGCCCTACTCCAGTGGATCTGACATTAGGCATCATGACTGAGTGACTGGCCCTGCACACCCAGACAAGGTGAGTAAAAACTATGATGCCCACAGATTAGCAAGCAATGAACCTCACCCAGCCTCCCTACCAGACATATCAAACAAAACAAAAAAAAAGCAGGATGAAATAAACACACCTACAATTGAAAACTTAGTTAGTAAATAAAGAAAACAACACCTGAATGTCACAGAGACAGTAAATAATATCAAAACACATTAAAAAACAGGACAAGATGGTGCCAGTAAGTTATCAGAAGAAAGCACCAGTTGACGTTCTGGTAGAGGAAAGCACAGAAACTATCTGATAGGGAATCCAAGGGCTGTCCAAGACAGCAAGAGATCAAGGAAAATTCACACAAAATCATGGAAAACACAGATCAAATCAACCAAAGCACAGCCAAAAATCAATGAAAACATAAAAAAAGGTGATAGAAGAATTTAGGAAAATAATGCAAGAAAAAAATGTCAAAATAAGTAAACAACTAGAAATCATACAAAAACAGTAATTAGAAATCAAAAAAATAAACAGTAAAATTTCTGAAACGTACAGTAAAATACTAGAAAGTTGTAGGAGCAATTTTAACAATGAAAGACAGAATTAGTAAAACTGAAGACAAGTCCATTAATGGCACTTTGTTAGAAGAAAGAATGAACAGCCAAAAGCCAAGTGCCTTAAGAAATATGTGTGAAAGAAGAGCAAAATTTGAATAACATCTGAGTTGCAGAATAAGGGGTGAAAAATGGAAACCTGAGAGAGGATCATTGAAGAATTGCTGACAGAAATCTTCCCTAATGTTATGAAAGATGAAAATGTGACCATCCAAGAAGCTAAAGGATAGATCCAAAAGAAAGTCTCTAGACATATTATAATCACACCAAAACCAAAGATAAAGAAAGAATCCTCAGTGCAGCTCGAGAAGCAAAAGTCACCCACAAACATGAAACAATAAGACTGAGCTCTGATAAGTTAGAAGAAATCATGCAGGCAAGAAGAATGAGATGATAAAGGCTTAAAATCCATTAAATGGGGAAAAGACAGTCTTTATAACAAGCAGTGCTTGCAAAACTGGATGTTCATCTCTATAAAATGAAACAGAGCCTTCACACCACACACAAAAACCTAACTGAAAATGGATGAAAAACCTAAACATCAAACCAAAAGCTGTAAAGACCATGGAGGAAAAAAATAGGGTCAACACTAAAAAATAAATAAATAAATAAACTGCCACGAAGTTGATTCTAACTCACAGCAACCCTATAAGACATAGTAAAACTGCCCCCATAGAGTTTCCAATGAGTACCTAGTGGATTTGAATTGCTAAGCTTTTAGTTAGCAGCCACAGCACTTAACCACTACACTACCAGCATCAACACCAGGGGCCCTAACACATGATATAGAGTACCCATACAACCCACTGGCGTCAAGTCAAGTCTGACTCATAGCAACCCTACAGGTCAGAGTAGAACTGCCCCATAGAGTTTCCAAAGGGCAGCTGGTAGATTTAAACTGCCAACCTCCTGGTTAGCAGACATAGCACTTAACCTACTATGCCACCACGGTTTCCTGCCACAAACAGAGTACAAACAATAATTAGCAATACACAAACATCAGAAGATAAGCTAGAGAAATTAGATTAACTAAAAATTAAAGTCATCATAGAACTTCTCCAAAAGAATATAAAGAGAACCTAAAAAAAAAAAAAAAAAATGCTGTGGAATCACTCCAACTCATAGCAACCGTATAGAACAGAGTAGAATTGCCCCATAGAGTTTGCAAGGGGCACTTGGCAGATCTGAACAGCTAACCTTATGGTTAGTAGACATAGCATGTAACCACTACGTCACGAGAATTTCCTAAAGAGAACCTAGAAACTGGTTAAAAAAACAAAGTTGGCTATGACATATCCAACAAAAGTTTACATCTTTAAAATCTACAGGAAAATCCAACACAAATAGTCCAATTTAAAAAATGAGCTGAGGATATGACAGACACTGCCACTCAAGAAGACATTCAAGAGGCTAACAGAAACATGAGGAAATGCTTGCAATCACTAGCTACTAGAAAAATGCAAATCAAAGCTACAATGAGACACCATCTCACCCCGACATTACTTGCACTCATAAAAAAAGAAAACAGAAAACAACAAACGTTGGTGAATTTGCAGGGAGCCTGGAACTCATACGCACTGCTATTGGAAGTGCAAAATGTTACTACTATCTTGGAAAATGATATGCCACTTCTTTAAAAAGCTGCAAGTACAAATACCATTCAACCCAGCAATCCCATTCCTAGAATTTTACTCTAGAGAAATAAGAGCTGTCACACAATAAAGTAAACATAATAATAAATAAACACATACACATCCACGTTCATTGCAGCATTATTCACAATAGCAAAAAAGATGGCAAAAAATGCCTCTCAACAGATGAATAGATAAGCACACGACAGTACAATAGAACACTGTTGTGCTTGTTAGGTGCCACTGCACTGGTTCCAAGTCATAACGACTCTATGCACAAGAGAATGAAACACTGCCTGATCCTGTGTCATGCCCACAATTGTTTTTACGCTTAAGCCCATTGTTACAAGTACCGTACCAATCTACTGAAGGTCTTCCTCTTTTTCTCTGACTCGTTACTTTACCAAGCATGATGTCCTTCTCCAGGGATTGATCCCTCTCAATAACATGTCCAAAGTATATAAGATGCAGTCTTGCCACCCTTGCTTCCATGGAACACTCTAGTTGTACTTCTTCCAAGACAGATCTGTTCGTTCTTCTGGCAGTCTACAGTACATTCAGTATTCTTCTCCAACACCACAATTCAAAGTCATTAATTCTTCTTCTGTCTTCCTTATTCATTGCCAAGCTTTCACATGCATAGGATGTGACTGAAAATACCACGGCTTGAGCCAGGCACACCTTAGTCTTCAAGGTGACATCTTTACTTCTCAATACTTTAAAGAGGATCTCTGCAGCAGATTTTCCCAGTGCAATGTGTTTTTTGACTTTTTGACTGATGTTTCCATAGGCATGGATTGTGGAGCCAAGTAAAATGAAATTCTTGACAATCTCAATCCTTTCTTCATTTATGAAGACGTTACTTACTAGGCAACTATAAACAATAATGATGAATCTGTGAACTACCTCACACTGTGGAGGTCATGAAGTCAATTGCAAAAGGAAAAATATCATATGAGACAACTACTATAAAAACCCATGAAAATGTTTTCACACACAGTGAAACAACCTTTGATAGTTAAAAGACATGGAAAGGGTGGAGAAGGAAAAATACTAGATAGCAGATAAGCAGTAACTTTGGTAAAGGCTAAGCCTTTACACAGACTGAGGAAGTCAGTAAAATTTAACCAGGACAAAGTCATAGAAGCATCACAAACACATTAAAACACCCTGAGACACCAAGGTACTTAGCTGAGAGCTGGCAGCCATGGTCTCAAGGAACATCTAGCTCAAATGGCACACAATGATCTATAAACAAATTGTTCTACATCTGACTACAGTGAGCTGTATCTGTGGTCTTAAAAGCCTGTGAGTGGTCACATAGAATACATCTAATGGTTCCATCCTGGCTGGAGCAAAAGAGAATGAAGAAAAAAGAAAGAAAGACAAGGTAAAGATTAGTCCAAAGAGTTAATGGACAACAGCTTTCACCAGATTAAGCCCAAGGACAACTAGATGGGACCTGGTTATCACTAATGACTGCTCTACTCTGGTAGGAATCATAACAGAGATTGGGAAAAACAAAGAACAAAATTCAAACTCACAGAAAGAAAAAAAAAAAAAACACCAGTCTTGCTGGTCTGACAAACCAGAGAAATCCCAAGAGTATGGTCTCTGGACATCCTTTTAACTCAGTAATAAAGTCACTCCTAGAAACCCCATTTGCATAGTGGTTACATGCTACAGCTACTAACCAAAACATCAGCAGTTAGTATCTACCAGGCACTCCTTGGAAACTCTATGGTGCAGTTCTACTCTGTCCTATAGGGTTACTACGAGTCAGAATCAGCTAGATGGCAAAGAGCGGGAAGTCACTGCTGAGGTTCACCCTTCAGTCAAAGACTAGACATGTCTATAATGCTAACCGTAATACATATGAGGAATACACTTCATGGTTTAATCATGTATAGGAGACCAACGGGCACACCAGCACAAAAGCAAAGACAAGAAGGTAGGAAAACACAAACAATCTAACCCATTGCCATCAAGTGGTTTCCAAATCATAGTGACCCTATAGGACAGAGTAGAACTATGCCATAGACTTTCCAAGGAGTGCCTGGTGGATCTGAACTGCTGACCTTTTGGTTAGTAGCTGTGGTAGTTCACCACCACATCATGAGGACAACGAGTGAAAAACTGGATGGATGAAAACAAAGAACCCAGTGTGAAGAGGACAGCACTGACACACTACGGGGTTGATAAGCAATGTCACAAAATAATTTGTGTATTGACTGTTTAATGAGAAACTAACTTGGTATGTAAACTTTCACTTAAAGCACAATAAAAAAATAAGTGTTCAAGCAAACAGAGCTGGAATGGGGGTTGGATATTTTAAAGAAGCATCTGGTAATGCTTTGAATTTTTTAAATAAGTAAAAAACTATAAGATTCTACTTAGGGTCACTTGGCTGGCTTGGCAAGGTTTGAAAAATGAGAAAATTCCATCAAAACAATCGTATTTTAGAAGTTACTATTAGAGATTAATAAAGCTAATGACACATGACTGATTTGAACAGTCAACTCAGTGGGACACATAGTAGAACATCAAAGTTAAAGGGCATAAGACCACTATATATTCTGTCTGAATCTGGACACCATTTGAAGAACAGATTTGTTGTACTGAACACTAATGTCCAAAGACCAGATAAGTTGTGGATGACTTCACAGGCCATCATATGTGAAGAAGGCAAAAGGTCGTTAAAAACACAGGAAAGAAAGAAAAGACAAAAATGGATGTTACAAGAGACTCTAAAACTTGCTGAGGAATGTAGAGTAGCTAAAGAAAATGGGAGACATGATGAAATAAAAGAGCTGAACAAAAGATTTCAAAGGGTAATTCAAGGGAATCAAAGTAAAGTATCATGATGAATTGTGGACAGGCCTAGAGTTAGAAAGCCAAATGAAAGAACATAATTGGCATGTCTAAAGCTGAAAGAACTGAAGAAAACATTCAAACCTTGAGTTACAGTCTTGAAAGACTGTGTGGATAAAATAATAAATGATGCAGGAAGCTTCTAAAGAAGATGGTACTGAAGGAAGAAGTCTAAACTGAAAGGCACTGATGAAACACAAGGCTCCAGGAGTTGACAGAATACCAAGTAAGATGTTCCAACACTGGATGAAATGCTAAAAGTACACACTCATCTATGTCAAGAAATTTGGAAGACAACTTTCTAGCCAGCTGACTGAATGTGATCTGTATTTGTGCTCATTTTAAAGAAACTAGATACAATAAAATGTAGACATTACTGAAGAATATCATTAATATATCAGGCAGGTGAAATTTTTCTGGAGGCTATTCAAAAGCCATTGTATCAGTACCTCAAAAGAGAACTGCCAGAAATTCAAGCTGTGTTCTGAAGAGGATGTGGAACAAAGGATATCACTGTTCATGTCAGATGGGTTTTTCTTGAAAGTAGAAAATACCAGAAAGATGTTCACCTGTATCTTATTGACTACGCAAAGGCAATCGACTATGTGTATCATAACAAATTATAGATAACATTTTAAAAAATGAGAATTCCAAAACACTTAATTGTGCTCATGAGGAACTGGTACTTAACACCAAGAGGCTGTAGTTTCAACAGAACAACAGGATATTGTGTGGTTTAAAGTCAATAAAGGTGTGTGTTAGGGTTGTATATTTTCACCATACTTATTAAATTTGTATGCTGAGCAAAAAATTCAAGAAGCTGGACTATATGAAGAATGTAGCATCAAGATTGGAGGACAAGTTATTAACAACCTGCGATATGCAAAGGCCACAGCTTCCTTGATGAAAGCAAAGAGGATTTGAAGCACTTACCGATGAAGACTATATATCTTTATTATAGATTAGACCTCAACATAAAAAAAAAAAAAAATCCTCACAACTGGATCAATAAGCAACATTATGATAAACAAGAAATTACTGAAATTGTCAAGGATTTCATTTTACTCAAATCCATAGTCAATGCTCATGGAAGTAGTAGTCAAGAAATCAAATGACATATTGCATTGGGAAAATAATCAGCAAAAGGCCTTTCAAAGTGTTGAAAAGCAGAATATCATTTTGAGAACTATGGTGCACCTTACACAAGCCGTGACATTTTCAGCTTCCTTATATGGATGCAAAAGCTGGACTATGAATATGGAAGATCTAAGAAGAACTGATGCCTTTGAATTACGTGTTGGTGAAGAATACTGAATATACCATGGGTTGTCAGAAGAACTGACAAGTCTAAACAAGTCTGTCTTAGAAGAAGTACAACTAGAGTGTTCCTTGGAAGCAAGGATGGTCAGACATCATCTTATGCACTCTGGACTTGATATTAGAAGGCACCAGTCCCTAGATAAGGACATCATGTTCGGAAAAGTGAAAGGTCAACGAAAAAGAGGAAGACCTACATTGAGATAGACTGATGCAATGGCTGCAACAATGGGCTCAAATACAACAATGATTGTGAGGATGGCACAGGAGTAGGCAGTGCATGGTTCTGTTGTACTTAGGTTGCCATGAGTTGGAAGTGTCCAGATGTTATCTAATAAAAAACATCAGGTATATTTAATTAATATTAAGATATTGCTCATTTAAGAATTGAGTAATGTTTTATAGGGACTGGCAACTAAATTCACAAATTCATCCTAGAAAAAATGCTACATATCTTACTGCTGAATATCACTATGATCACTTTCAATATCCTTTTCTGCAAAGATCATCAGAGTTGTCATCATATTATCCTTGATGTCCTGAATGTCATCAAAACATTTTCTTTCAATATTTCCTTTATCTTCATGTAAAGAAAAAAATCACTGGGGGCCAGATCTGGTGAGTAGGGAAGGTATTCCAATACAGTTATTTGTTTACAAGCTAAAAGTTCCCTCACAGACAACTATACAATTCAGTTTGCAAACTTGCCCGCCACTTGCAATGGCCACTCCAGAAAAGTTCCAAAATTGCTCTGAAGGGTAGATTAGGTGCTGGCATCAGTCCATGGTTTCCCAAGGGAAGTACTTTGAAGATAACTTTAGTGATATTTAGCAGCAAGATATGTAGCACTTGGAACAATTAGGTTCACAGACTTAACTGTCTGATCCCATATGATTACTTTTTTTCCAAGAAGTATGTTTATTAGACAAATGCTCATGACAGATTTTCACAACAGCAACAACCATCTAATCTATGATCAACTCTCACCCACCTCCCCACCCCTGTAGCCATCAAAGAGTCTTTTTCTACTGTACATAAGTTTATTTTTAAGTTTGTAAAGCAGAGGTCTCATACAATATTTGTCATTTCACCACTGATTTCATTCAGCATAATTTCCTCCAGATTCTACCATTTCATGAGATATTTCCTAAATTTGTCATTGTTCTTTATCACTGTATAGTAGTCCACTGTGTGAATATACCAGTTTTAAATTCTTCCACTGAAGGATACCTAGGCTGATTCCATCCTTTTGCTCTGGTGAACAGCCCTGTGATGAACATTGGAGTGCATATATTTATTTGTGTAGCAGCTCTTACCTCACTAGGATGTATTTCAAGTGGGAATGCTAGATCATACGATATTTCTATTTATAGATTTTTAAGGAAGAGCCAGATAGATTTCCAAATTGGTTATACCATTTTACATTCTCACTAGCAGTGAAGGGTTCCAGTCTCTCCACAGCCTCTCCAACATTTATTATGTTGTGGCTTTTGGATCAGCATAATGCCAGCCTTGTTAGGGTGAGGTACTACCTCAGTGTACTTTTAATTTGCCTTTCTCTGATGGCTAATGATCAAGAGGATTTTCTCATATATGTATTAGTTGCCTGAATGTCTTCCTTGGTGAAGTGTCTGTTTATATGCTTTGCCCATTTTTTAATTGGATTGTCTTTTTGTTGTTGAGGTAATACAGTGTATCTTGTAGATTACAGAGACTAGATGCTGACTGGATTTGTGGTAGATAATTTTTCTCCCAGTCTGTAAGTTATCATTTTACTCTTGATGAAGTCTTTGGATGGGCATAAATGTTTGATTTTTAGGAGTTGCCAGTTACCTATTTTTTCTTCTGGTGTTTGTGCATTTTGTAATCTATTTATGCCTTGTATTACCAGCTCCCAGCATTGTCCCTACTTTTTCTTCCTGGTTCTTTATCACTTTAGCTTTGATATTTACATCTTTGATCCATTTTGAGTTGATTTTTGTCCATGGTGTGAAATATGGGTCTTATCTGATTTTTTTGCAGAGGGATATCCAGTTATACCAACAACATTTGTTAAAGAAATGGTCTTTTCCCCAGTTTCTGGATTTTAGGCTTTTGTCAAATATCAGCTGCTCCTAGGTGGATGATTTTGTGTCTGGATTCTTAATTCTGTTCCATTGGTCTGTGTTTCTGTTATTGTAAGAGTACCAGGCTGTTTCAACTACCATAGCAATATGATAGGTTCTAAAGTTGTGTAGTACAAGTCCTCCCACTTTGTTCTTCAGTATTACTTTACTTATCCAGGGATTCTACCCTTTCCATATGAAGTTGATGATCCATTTCTCCATCTCAATGAAAAATTCCATTGGGATTTGGATCGGGATTACATTGTATCTAGAGATTGCTTTGGATAGAACAGATGTTTTCACACGGTTGTTTCCCTATCCATGAGCAAGACAGTTTTCTCCACTTATGTAAGTCACTTTTGGTTTCCTGCAGTAGAGTCTTAAATTTTTCTTTATAAGTCTTTTATATCTCTTGTTAGAACTGTCTCCACATCCCTGGTATAAATCCTCATGAGAATTTTTTTTGTATTCATAAGAGATACGATCTGTAGTTTTCCATTTTTGTTGTGTCTTTACCTGGTTTTGGTATCATGGTTATGCTGACTTCATGGAATGAATTTGGGAGTACTGCATCCTTTTCCATGCTCTGAAATACCTAATAATGGTGGAGATAACTTTTCTCTGAAAGTTTGGTATAATTCTCCAGTGAAGCCATCATGGCCAGAGCTGATTTTAGGGGGCAGAGGAATTTTTCAATTACCTTTCCAATTTCTTCTTTTGTTATGAGTTTCTTTAGTTTTTCTATCTCTGTTTGTGTTTGCTTAGGTAGGTAGTCTGTCTCTAAAAATTTGTCCATTTCTTCTAGATTTTCAAATTTGTTAGAGTATAAGTTTTCATAGTATTTTGCCATGACTGATTTAATTTCAGTGGCCTCTCTTTGATATCGTTCAGCTCATTTCTTATTCAGGTTATTTGTTTCCTCGCTGTTTTTGCTTTTTTCAGTTTGGTCAGTGGTGTATTGATTTCACTGATCTTTTCAAAGAACTAGCTTTTGGTCCTGTTAACTCTTTCAATCATTTGTCTATTATCTAATTCATTTACTTCTGCACTAATTTTTATTATTTACTTTCTTCCATTGCCCAAGGGGTTGTCTTACTGCTCTTTTTCTACTTGTTCAAGTTGAAGGTTTAATGTTTGCACTGAGGCCCTTCCTTTTTTGGTTTAGTGCATTTGTTGAGATAAATTTACCTCTGAGGACTGCTTTTGCTGTGTTCCATAGGTTCTGATACAATGTGCTTTCATTCTCATTAGTTTTTGTTCTGCCCTTGGTTTCTTCTGTAACCTCACAGCTTTTAAGTAAGGTGTTGTTTAGTATCCATGTGTTTGGTTTGGGTGTGGGTTTTTTCCTTGCTTTTTCTGCTCTTGATTTCAACCTTTACAGGTTTATAGTCAGAAAGGATGCTCTGCAATATTTCAATGCTTTGGATTTTGTTAAGCTTACATTATGGCTTAATATGTGGTCTCTTTTGGAAAACGTTCCATGCACACTGGAAGAGAAGGTATACTTCTCTAATGTTAAGTAGAGTGTTCTGTATTTAGCTGATTTATATATTTATATCTACCATGTCTTCACTGAGCTTCTTCCTGGATGTTCCATGCATGACTGAAAGTGGTATGTTGAAGTCTTCTACTATTATTGCAGAGCTGTCGATCTCACTTTTCAATGCTGTTAATGTTCATTTGATGCACTTCGAGGCTCCATCCTTGAGTGCATAAATATTTAATACGGTTATGTCCTCACTGAACCTTTAGTCAGTACACAGTGTCCTTCCTTCTGCACTGTGGTGAATTTTACTTTAAAGTCTATGTTATTCAAAATTAATGTTGGTATTCTAGCTCTTTTGTGAATGTTGTTAGCTTGGCATATATTTTTTCATACTTGGAGTTTCAGTTTCTTTGTATCTTTAAATCTAAAGTGTGTCTCTCTTGTAGGCAGCATATAGATAGATCATGGTTTTTTGTTTTCCATTCATTCTATTACCCTTTTTCTCTTTATCAGTGTATTTAACCCATTTATGTTGAGCATAATCATGGATAAGAATTTAGTGCCATCATTTTTTTTATGTATTGTTGGCAGTTTCTTTACTCCACTTAATTTTCTGTGTTGCGTCATTTTTTTGCATTTTCTTTCCATCTTTTTCATTACTTGCTTTACATTTGCTGAGACTTCTTGATTTTCTTATTTTGATGTATAGGATTTTTAACTGCCTTATTATTTTAAAGTTTAACCAGTCCTTAATTTCTTTGTATTACCTTGACTTCCTCTCCATATGAAATATCTATAACTTTAAGCCCTCTTTTTTATACAGTGTTGTCATGTTTTACATAAAGACATCTCTGTTTCCCTACTTTTCGTGTCTTAACTTTATTTTTGTAGTTTCCCTGTCTGGGTTGATATCTGGATGCTCTGTTATTGCTCCGCTCTGATGTTACTGATTTTCTAATCAAAGAACTCTTCCAGCATGTCTTATAATTTCAGTGTATAATTTGAAAATTCTCTAAACTTCTGCTTATCTGGGAATGTCCTAATTTTGCCATCTTATTTGAGAGACAATTTTGCAAGATACATAATTCTTGGCTGGCAGTTTTTTTCCTTCAAGGCTTTGTAAGGTATGCCATCTCACTGCCTTCTTGTTTGCATGGTTTCTGCTCAGTAGTTGAAGTTTAGTCCTATTGACTTGGCAGGTTATTTTTTGGTTAACCCCAGCTGCTTTTTAAAGCCTCTCCATGTCCTCAATTTTGCTAAGTTTGATTATAACACATCTTAGAGTCTTTATTTTGGGATCTACCTTGTATGAAGTGGATTTCTGATCCACAAGAAAAAGATGTGAACATCTTGGAGAGATGTCTTCTCATTTTTCATGGTATAAGGGAAGTTTCCTGTCCAAAATCTTTCACAATTCTCTGTATTTTCTATTATCCCTTCTGTTCTATTCTCTGAATACCACTGCTCCATTCACCATGCTGGCTATGTGGGTCCTCCTGCAGGGTGTGGATTCCCAGTAGGCCAACTCTGACAGATATAGGTGCTTCTGGACCTATTGTCCCCTCCCTGGTATCCAGCCAAATCTCTAAGCTTTCCCCCTGATGCTCAGGGCTCCTAGAATGTCCTGTATAATCCATTCAGTTGTTTTTCTGGATCTTTGCTGTTAGAGGGATCATAAGATGTGTGTGGCTACTCCACCATCTTAGCCCCGCCTTGAGGTTGTAAAGCTTAATGGAAGCAGACTGTCACATCTGTTTCTCGTGGATCAGGTGGTGGATTCAAACTGTTAATCTTTTGGTTAGCAGCCAAGTGCTTAACTACTGTGCCACCAGGGCTCCTTAAGCTACCCTTAAAATACTTACGTGTTTTAATGAAGAGAAACACAAAAATAAGCAAAATTATTACACTACTGCATGTCACCATAATGATAATGGAATGATTCAAACAAGGCTCTCTTTTGAAATAAATACAAATTCTGTATCTGTACAGATCTTAAGATACACAGGGTAAAAGTAATTCTATTGATTTCCTGTTTATGAAATGTCTTATCCTCTGTCATTTTTGTAGGGAATGAGGCAAGTGATTAACATTCTCAGAAAAAGGGTTTTTGAAATTCAAAATTATTTAATGAGATAGCTGCAAATGCTGTATATTTGTAGAGGGTATTTTTCCTTCTGAAGGAATGGAAATGATGCATACATGTTATCCCGCTTGAATTAGAATTTATACAGATAATAAGGATTTGTGCATTTTAGAAGCAGAATGGGCCTATTGTTGTCTGCAACAGCAAATGAACTGTCTCATAACTAGCAATTCAATATGTTAATTCAGCTGTACCATCCAATTACCTACAATTCATCTCAACTTAGTGCACAACAATAAAAGTCTTTTAAAATCTGTGACAAAATCTCTGCTCTACGTTTACCAAATAGTGGGATACTATCCTAAGTCAGAGGTTGAGAATGACAAGATAAAAATTGTTAAAACTGTTGAGCACATTTTATCAATATCAAAATGAGTTTTTGACAGGATGTCAAATGTCTACAATTACTAATGAAATATACATTGTTTTATAAGGAAATCTGACCAAAAAATATGAGAACCATGTGGCAACTGAAATTGGCATCTCCTCAAACAACACAGCATTCCCTTGGAACCATGGGCCTGCCAACTGACCACAGGGCCCAAGCACATAATTCTAAAAGTAGAAAAAGTTAATGAGATGCAGATTTAGCATCCCTAGCCTCCTGCTAAATGACCTAGATGCAAGAATTACAATGTCTCTCTCTTACATACTCAGAAACTGAATGACAGAATGAATAAAATCACTTATTTACTTACTTTTTAAATTTTTCCACAGAAATAGGGGTGCAAACAGATAGTTTAGATCTAATATATCACTATTTATAGAGCAACAATCAGAAAACAACTCAAAGTAAAGAAATGCCATGAAAAAGGAAGGAAGGAGGCAAGATATGTGAAGAAGAAAAAGAATACTGAGAAACTATACGACAGTGTTCACTTAAGAAAAAAACACAGAAGCTCACTTACAATCTATAGGACATGAGTAAAATCTAACCCATGTTCAGGAACTGGTTACTAATATTTTTCAAGTTGGGTGATATAAATCCCAACTGAGACTAAACTATCAACATGATCAAAGAAATATCCCTCTAGAATTCAAACAAATAAGTACAATTCACTGAGAAAAGGAGAAAAGATTGTACTGAGTCTTAACACTCAAATAATTTGTAATACTATCAACCCTCAAGTCATTCAGAGAATCTGAAAATGGCATTTAAAAAATAAATAAATAAAGAGGAGTGATTCATTATCTATACAAAAATAATAAAGTCCATTCTAACTCATAATAGCCCTGTGTCAGACTAGAACTCCACCACAATGTTTTCAAAGACTGATTTTTTGAAACGGTACCACTAGGCCTTTCTTCTGAGTCGCTTCTGGGTAACTGAATTAGTAGCCAAGAGCATTAACCTTCTGCATCACCCAGGAACTTCAACACATTATTAAAAAGCAAAAAAACAAGCTCATTGCCATAGAGTCAGTGGCAACTCTGGGCAATCCCATGTGTTACAGAGAGAACTGAGATGCAAGGGTATTCTTGTCTACAACTCATGGAAGCAGATCATTTGGCCTTTCTTGATGGCATTGCTGAGTCAGTTTGCACAAACAATCAAGCACAAACCTTTTGTGCCACCCCAGGACTTCTGACACATTGTTGTTGTTGTTAGCTGCCACTGAGTCAGTTCTGACTTACAGCAACCTATAGGACAGAGTGAACTGCTCCATAAGATTTCCAAGGACTTGTTGGTATATCTGAAATTCCCACCGTTTTGGTTAGCAGCCTAGTTCTTAGCCACTACACCATCACAGTTCCTGGCACATTATTAAGAGCATCCAATTCAAATAATATACATTATCTAATCAAGTATCAGCCAGTCTAAAGCAAAATTTATTTTACCAAACAGACTGGCACTATTAAAAAAAAAAAAAAAAAAAAAAAAAAAAAAAAAAAAACATCTTTTAGTACATAAAACAAAAGTATTAAATAACAGTTGCTGAAATCAATAAAAGGCCAGAAGTAAGGAGAAAATTTACCTCATCAAACAGTAATATAGCAGTTCCTTACAGGTTACAAAGTAATTGCAAATTACTATAGATATTCCATCATACAAAAAGCTCACAAAATAAATCCTACATAAGAAAATGTCCAGAAATTCTGGTTGAATTTCCCTACTCTTTTCATAAATCAGCCGAATTTCCTAGTGTAATTTTAAGAATTTGTCAGGAGCCCTCATGACAACTTGGCAAAAGAGCTCAGCTAGTACCAAAAGGTTGTCAGTTCAACTGTACTAGGAGTTCCTTGGACACGCTATGAGGCAGTTCTACTCTGTTCAATATGACTGCTATTCATTGGAATGAACTCAGTAGCAAAAGTTATTGCAGGAAACTATTATTTCTTAATTAGTTTAGTTACAGTTGTACACTTTAATCATGAATTGAAGTCTAGATGTGTGGATATTATTTAGCAACATATTGAAACTAACACCTATTTCTTTTCCTCAATTTTTTAAAAGGTTTTCTTCGCTCTACATCACTCTGCTAATCTGTTAGACTAATTTGGGTGGGGGGTAATTAGGCAACTAAGTAGAGATCAAGTCAACAATGAATCTACTTGACGAGAACACTCTGATTTGCCCAGGTTTATCTGTTCCCTTCATCATTACCTTTCTTTTTAAATTAATCTGATGCTCAATGTTTCCCAAAATGTAGGCATTTCTGCGTTTATTTGCCCAGCTTTCTTCCTTCATCTTCAAAAGTACAACACACTCAGAGAGGACATACTTTGAGCAGATAGTTTTAGCCATTTGTTCAGAATAGCATGGTCCTTCCTCTACCACTAATCAGCTTATCTTGGACAACTTGCTGAACTTTTTTTTACCTCAATTTCTTCACCTGTAAAGCTAGGACACTAATAAAATCTATTTCTTCAGATCACTATGAGTAAATGAACTATCATCTGTAAAGCATATAGGACAGTAGTCATAACATAGCACAGCTATATTTTGTAAAATTAATAAATATAAATTTACAAACTTGGGAAACTACATTCTTAAACTAGATCAGTTACTGCAAACCTCACTGAACCTCAGAAACACCTATGTAATGTTTATTAAGAAAAGAATCTCTGGGTGCATCATAGGTAAATGAGAATATATATCAGCAAGACCTGATAGACTGTATTTAAAAAATAAAAGTTTAAAAAAGCTGTTCAGGTAATTTTACTATTGAGGTGGTAGCAGTAAAATTAAATAATGCCCTAGGTCAATGTAGCTACATTTCATACATTCCACCAGCACTGTTCTCCTCTACAACAGCCACAACAGTCATTCACTAAAGCAACACGGAATTTAATAGCATCAGTCAGTTTTACAAAAGCAGTTACAGGTTTAGCTTTGGAATTTTCTTTCCTACCTAGCAAAACTACTTTGTCCACACTAAAGCAAACAAAAGCTACAAAACTAAAGAAAGAAAGAAGAGGAAGCAACAGCAGCAGCAAATTAAGCCCTAAAGTTTTGGTGCATCAATTAGTGGAAAGGAGAGAGACCAAGTTCTTTTTGACATGCTTTTATTGTTTGGGTCCAGCTCTCATTCCTTGTTCCCAGGAAACAGTTGGACACTATCTTGTTTTATTGGGATCTGTCAAGCCAATTCCAACTCACAGCAATACCATGCAACAGTGTATAACTGTCCCACACAGTTTTGACTATAATCTTGATGGAAACACTCTTTCTCCCATGGAGCCACCGAATAAGTTCAAAATGCCAACGTATTAGTCAGTAGCTAAGCACTTAACTATTCCACCATTGATGACGATTTCTGAGATTGGACCTAGCTCCTTTCTTAGGTCCAAATTTTGTTATCTACACTTGAACTAGAAAAACAGATTAGGTCATTAGAATTATGTCTCACTAAGTTTTGAATATGACTGCCATGTTGCCCTGTGTTTTATGGGTGTACAGGGATAGGCACTGTATCAAACTAATTGAGACAAAGAAAGGGTTCCCAAGAATAGAGTACACCAGTGATAAAATAAATTACCATTCTGTAGTGGAATTTTCATCTGTCTCTGGTTAAACTAGAAAAATAAAGGCAGTTTTAAAAAGTGCACAGGAACCTGTATTTACTCTGTATAATAAAGATTTTTATTTTCAAATTCAATTATTCCAACTTAAATCAAAAAAACTAAACCCACTGCAGCTGAGTCAATTCTGACTCACAGAGACCCTATAGGACAGAATAGAACTACTCCATCGAGTTTCCAAGGAGTGCTTGGGGAATTCAAACTGCCATAGCTCTTAACCACCAAGCCACCAGGGTTTCCCATTTACTATAGTAGTAGTGGACACCCTGGTGGCATAGTACTTTAAGTGCTACATCTATTAACCAAAAGGTCGGCAGTTCAAATCCATCAGGTTTTCCTTGGAAATCCTATCGGGCAGTTCTACTCTGACCTCTAGGGTCACTGAGTCAGATCTGACTCAGTGGCAGTGTTTTTGTTTTGTTTTGTTTTAATACATAGTAGCAGTAGTAGTAGTAGTAAAAACTAAGCTTCCAATAAATTTATCATTTTATCAAATTATAAATCAACTCACCCTTTTAACTCCATCATAAATCAACTAGAATAGGTACACCTTTACATACATTTATTTCCACGTATTTTTTAAAATTTTTCTTTCTTCATACTAATGGTACTAGTAGATACAAGTCTTGATAGTCATATAAATCCCACCTCCTGCATCTGAAACTAATTATACAACAAAAATCTCAAGAGGAAATTAAGTCCGTTATTATGCTTCTGATCTACAGGAAGATGCATAATCTTCCCCGTATGTCAAAATCCACATTATTAACAACAACAAAAAGAGGTACTCTGCTTTATAATATCAAGGCAATTAAAATTAGGCAAGAGACTAAGTTGACATTTACTACTATCTATGATGCTTAATTTGGATGATTTTTTAATGTACAGATAGTGCTTTCAATTCCATCTATTTACAGTGGCTATTGATCCACCACATGTATTACATTCATCAAAGCACCAATCAACAGTTTAATCACACTCTTTCTATAATGGTCTGCAAGTGTTTAAATAAGACTTAAGTGACAATACACAGTAGTGTAATGCATGAAACAGAGTCCCAATTAACTCCTCATCATGTCAAAACCCTGATGTATCTTAATACTGAGCACCTCTAAAAGCAATACAAAAGAAGTCTGAATATTTGATATTGACAGTGTATAGTAGGTAAGTGCTACAGCTGCTAACTAAAATGTCAATTCAAATCCACCAGGCACTCCTTGAAAACTCTATGGGATACTTTTACCCTGTCCTGTAGGGTCACTATGAGTCAGAACTGACTCGACAGTGATAGGTTTCTGGTTAGGTTTTGTTTTGTTTCATTTCATTTTGTTTTGGGGGGGGAGGAAGAACATATAAAATGCCACAAATACGTCCATGCCTACAATGAAAGCAGTCATTACTCCCTTCACAAATGTCACTTCACAATAGAAATCTGGACTTTTCAAAAATATGTATGCTCATAATCCAATGACAAAAGACCACTGAGCAATGTGCCTTAAGATAGAAATTGTAAATAGAAGTGTAATCTATTAAAACCATAAATAGTTTATAAAAACGGACAGAGAAGGATATTTAAATATGATTTGTGTTTTCAAACATATGCTCTTTTGTATGTGTTATATGCACAAGCATGTGGTTGGGTGACATTAAGACATGTCATCAAAGAGATTGTCAGTGTCAATATGAGTACATATGCTTAAGACTCAATCTTAGGCTTCACATGTGTTTGTTCTAATAACAAGAGTGAGTACAGGAAAGGTTTTAAAACCAATGGCCAGTTGCAATCCTTTGGTAATTAGGCAAATGGTCACTCTGACTTCAAAGTAGTAATCTTGTTTGATGCCATTAGCTTTAAGATGTCTGAATGTGAAAACTGATAGGCACCCAAATTCAAGAAGTGTGATGCATCAAAAGCTGCAATCAAGAATGTCTGGCTTATTGCAAGAGGTGTCACTTGACAATACAATGTCTAGTGTAAGTTAGTAACAGACAAAACATAAGAACTGTCTGTGTTTGTGAAACACAATGGAAAGCTCATCAGAGACACGTGGCCTTATTTATTTTACACGGTAGGACCTAATTCCATTCATGCTTTACTCTCATTAGTCATTTTACTTACTATTTTTGTTATACAGAGACAACAATATTGTTAGTATCTCTTCTTATGGCCCACTGGAAAAAATAAAAATATTAATCAGCTGCTTTTTTCTTTCA
Source organism: Heterohyrax brucei (assembly GCA_028571685.1). NCBI lineage: Eukaryota > Metazoa > Chordata > Mammalia > Hyracoidea > Procaviidae > Heterohyrax > Heterohyrax brucei. The sequence continues at coordinate 57,633,632 of CM053146.1, read as the reverse complement.
TCCTCACCATAAAGTGCCAGAGTCTTAATAAACTGTACAATTTCTATTAAATAGCATTGTTTCAAGTTGGTTCTGATTCATAGCAACACTTCGTATGTACAACAGAATAAGATTGCCTCGTCCTAAGCCATCCTCACACTCATTGTTTTGCTTAAGACCAATATTTTAGTCACTGTATCAATCCTTATCTTCAAAGGTCCTCCTCTTTTTCATTGACCCTCTAACTTAAGAAGCTCAATGTCCCTCTGAAGGGCCTGGTCCCTCCTGATAACATGACCAAAGTATGTGAGACGAAATCTTGCTGTCCTCACTTTAAGCTGCATTCTAACTGTACTTCTCCCAAGACAGACTTATTCATTATTCTGGCAGCCCATGGTATATTCAACACTCTTCACTAAAACCTTAATTCAAAGGCATCAATTATTCTTTGGTCTTTCTCATTCATAGCCCAGCTTTCATATGCTTGTGAAGCAAACAAAAATACCATGGCTTGGGTCAGGTGCGTCTAAGTCCCAAAACTGACATTTTGCTTTTCAACACTTCAAAGTGGTCTTTTGCAGCAGATTCACTCAGTGGAATATACTGTGATTTCTTGACTGCTGCTTCTATAGGGGTTGACTGTGGAGCCCAGTAAGATGAAATCTCTAAAAACTTCAATATCTTCTCCATTTTTTTATTTTTGTTTTCTTTATGTTGAGATACAATCTATTTTGAAGGTTGCGGTCTTTGCTCCTTATCACTAAGTGCTTCTTCTTCCCTTTCAGCAAGCAAGTTAGTGTCACATGCATACTGCAGTTGTCAATGAGTCTTCCTCCAATCCTGATGCTATGTGCTTCTTCATACAGTCCAGTTTCTCATATTATTTGGGCAGCATACAGACCGAACAAGTATGGTCAAAGGATACAACCCTGGTATACCTTTTCTGATTTTAAACCATGCAGCATGCCCATGTTCTGTTGTAACCACTCACTGCCTCTTGGCATATCTACGGATTCCTCATGGACATAAGTATTCTGGAACTCCCATTCTTTGCAATGTTATCTGTAATTTGTTACAATCCACACAATTGAAGGTCTTTGCACAGCCAATAAAACACAGGTAAACATATTTACAGTGTTCTCTAATTTCAGCCAAGATCCTTCTAACATCAGCAGTGGTATTCCTCATTCCATATCCTCTTCTAATCTGGTCTGAATTTCTGGCAGCGCCCTGTCAAAGTAATGTTGCAATCACTTTTGAATGATTTTCAGCAGAGTTTTATTTGTATATGATATTAATGATGTTATTCAATAATTTCCATAATCTGTTGAATCTATTTCCTTTGGAAAGGATATAAAAGTAGGATATCTTCCAGTTGGTTGACTCAGCTGGTATTCCATCAACTACTAGAGCCTTGTTCTTTGCCAATGCCTTCCATGCAACTTGGACTTCTAAAGAAAGAAGCCTATTTTTCAACTGTTGACCCTTTTTTGTTTCCAAATTTCACATTCCAATCATCAGTAATTATCAATGCATACTGATTCATTTTTAATCTATTTCAGACTTCAGAAGTTCATTTAAAAAAACTTTAATTTCTTCACCTTTGGCCTTAGTGGTTGATGTATAAATTTGAATAATATTCATAGTAACTTATCTTACTTTGTAGGTGTATGGATACTACCCAGTCTCTGACAGTGCTATAATTCAGGATAGATCTTGAAATGCTCTTTTTTTCCAATTAATGTGATGTCATTCCTCTTCAATTTGTCATTCTCAGCATCATGGACCATATGATTGTCTGACTCAGAATGGCCACCATTAGTCCATTTCAGCTCTCCAAACATTATATTTCATTGTTTATGGCTTCCAATTTTTCTAGATTCATAATCACATATTCCACATTCTAATCATTAATAGATATTTGCAGTTCTGTTTTCATTTTGAGTCATTCCACATCAGTAAATGAAAGTCACTAAAGCTCTACTTCATCATTGTCATTAAAGTTGGATCTACTTTGAGAAGCATCACTTAGCCAGTCTTATTTTGAGACTGTTTCATACTGAGGGGTTCATATTCCATCACTGTATCACACAACATTCCACTGCTATTCAACGAAACACTGAATAGTCAATTTTTTTTAGAAGTAGATTAGCAGGTTCTTCTTCCTAGTCTGTCTCAGCCTGGAAGCTCAGCTGAGACCTGCCCACCATGGTGGCCCTGCTGGTATTTAAAATGCTAGTGGTATAGATTCCAGCATCACAGCAACATGCAAGCTACAATGAACTGAAAGATGAATGGTGGATATCAGCATTACCACCTTTTAACATAGTTTTCCAACACAAAACTTAGGTAGTGAGAATATCAGTGATTCATAAGTAATATTTGACAAGCAATATTGTCTTGACATGTTCCTGCACAATACTATCCTGAGTCCCCAGCCTTTTTAGGAGGTGACTAATATAGTATTTTTAAAAAGTAATATAGCATTCCATAGATTCCTACCAATAACTTTAATCAGAAGGCATTGCATTTACAAGTATTCCAGAATATTCTCACATGCATGTATTATCACACCTCTTGTATATCTGAAGCAATAAGGAAACCTATAAATTATTTTGGGTAAGTGATGCAGCTTACAGATCAATTTATAGCCCCAAAACATCTTAAAGTGTAACATCTGTGTGTTACATTAAAAGATAAAGCTTTTCACTAGGTAAGAATCAGATAAGAAGGTTTAGGAGTGTCACCCATTAGCACCTCTAAACTTATTTCTTCGATTCTGCAATCACTGCTAAAGAACATCAGTCAATTTGAAGAGTTTCAGAGGGGAAAACACCAGCTAGTGACATGAGCTAGAAAAGAAGCAGAGGACTCTTGTTTGTGGATCTTTTCTGTTAGTCTTCAATTTCCATTCAGAGAAGACTGAATGAAATGGAAAAAGGGAGGGAGAGGAGAGAATATTCAGCTTCTAATAGGTATGCTTATTAGTGTAGCTGGGTGACTTCACAGTCTATAATCAGCTGTTTACTAATCAATCAACCAATAAGTTTTTATTAAACACCAGCTTTCCCACACTGTGCTAGGATCTGCATATGTGAAACAGAATACGGTCCTAATCTAGTTTCTCTTATCCAAAATCAATCTGCACTAACAGTACTCTGTACTTCCTTCAGAAACTTTTCTTTCACTCCAAATCAGATCTGAGACCTAGTGCCCCTACTTAAGCAAGCAACTTAAGCTCCGGAATGGGATTAACACCACAGAAGTGGCAAATTAAACTCTCTATTTAAATAAGCAACAGCAGGAGCCATAGAAAATTCTCAGAGGAGGTGCAGGTGGGAAGGGGCATGAGGAAGACATGCGAGATCCTGGTTTCTGGCAAACAATGTGGAGACACGTACATTGCTTTGTTCAAAGGCTGCCTTAGGCTGTGAAAATTCTCCAAATTTATCCTTCTTCTCTTAAGTCACTAACAGGGTTACAGTATTAAGGATCTAATTTTGCAGGAGGAGTTTATAGACACAGCAGGAAGAAAAGATTAGCAAGGCAATTGAAAAGTCAAGAAGAGGAAAAGGTAAGGGTGCAGGAAAGCAAAGAGAGTGATCCAGAAACAGGAATGAATGGTTCAACGTAAGAATCACCAGTAGGCTGACCTTCTATATTCTCAAACCAGTTGGTTTCTTTAACACTAGAGGGCATGAACACCAACACACACTTACATATACATACACATACATACACACACACCTTCGAAAGAGAGAGAAACACTGAGCAAAGGCAATCTTCACAAAAAGGTTGCTGAAAATCTGGGCGTCCCAAGGAAACCGTAAATTTCAGAGGGCTATAGCGGACAAGCGTCTTTCACCCTGCGAAAACCGTCTCTCTGTGTTGTGTATCTGTGAAGAGCCACTGGGATCTCTCCCATGGAAACTGCTCTCCTAAAGACTGAGTGGTTGGTAGTTTGAGGCAGACAAGTGTCCTCTGTTCCCCATGCTCTCTCCCCTTTTCCGGTTGCAACACGTTTGCTTCAAGAAAGCTCCCACCCTTTAGATGTTCATTTCCCTAGCTTCTGATCCCGTTGTTTCTGTGTATGCCTAGTGTTTCTTTCCCTCCAGCTGCTTGTAAAGCCTAAAAGTGTGGATTCTCCGCGGGAAGACTTAACTGTAGTGCCCAAGACAGCTTTCTCGGTCCAAATGGACAGTCTTGGTGCGCTCTGATCCGCGGCAGCGCAGCGCCCTCGGACTCAGGGAGCGGAAGCTGGCAAGGCGCCCTCCGCTCTGGCCCTTGTACCCCTCACAACGGCCCTTGACTCTGCAACCGCCCAGACAAGGACCTGCTGCATCCATCCCCGCGTCCCCGCCATCCCCGAGAAGAAAGGTCTTTGCGCCCACCCAACGCGCCTCGGGATCGGATGAGGGAGCTGAAGCTAGGGGACCAGGCAAGGGGGATGAGGAGAGAGGCAGAGAGGCAGCTAAAGCCATACACAGAGATAAGATACTGCAAGACGGAGACACAGATGAAGAGAGAGAATAAAGGGGACACAGAGACATCCCGAGAGAGAGAATGCGAATGACAAGAACACAGGCACGAGGAACGGGGGAGTGAACCAGACACAGAGAGAAACTGAGCCGGAGACAGAAGCTGAGAGGCATAAGGGTACGAAAAAGACAAGCTACGGGAGGCAGAGAGAGGAGAAAGCAACCGTCGAGGCAGACGCCCAAGACCCACAGCTTCCTGGGTTCGGGCTGTAGAGCACTGCCCGCACTGCCGCCGCCGGCCAACCGCTGCAGGCTGAAGAAAGTTGCCAGGCGGGAAGGCCGTGTCAGCCCCTCCGCCGAGCGCCACCGGGGCGCAAGGGGGTGCCCAGCACCTCCCATCTCAGCCGGGTAGCGGGAAAAAGCTGGGGAAAGGACAGGCGACGGCAGAAAAGTTCCGCGCCTCACAGTTTTGGCGCTGCACCTGCAGACGTCTGCAAGCGCGCCCTGAGCGCCGCCGAGGAGGCTGCCTCGTCGGGTCAGCCGCCGCCTCTGCCCCGGGACCGGCCCCTGGCGGTTGGCTCTGCAACCCGGCACTCCCTGCAGTAGTTTGCCCCGGCACTTCGGCCGCCCAGAGACGGCTTGCCCTTGACAATTACGAAGAGAGGAAGACTGAGACCTGCTTTCCGTGGCCAAGGATCCCGCGAAGAGGCAGTGGTATCCACCCACTGAACTGACACTCCGACCAAGCTCAATAGGCGCCGGCCGGTGGCGCCGAGTGCCCGGCGCGCCAAGCCCGCGCTCACCTGGAATCCGCCGGCCCGCGAGCGCTGCGCGCAGCCCGGGCTCCCGCCCGCGCCTCTGTCTTCACACTTCCCGGCAAGCAGAGAGAGCCGGCTCCCGCCTCGGCCAGCCCCAAAGAGGAGCCTTCATAGCGCAGCAGCGGGCTGGAGGGCTCGGCGAGAGCGGCGAGACCGGGTGCGGAGGCCGAGGAAGAGCAGCAGACAGAGCGAGAGCTCCTAGCACATTGTCACCTCAGCAAAGCCGCCACTGCCGCCGCCGCCTGGTCACTTCGCCCCCGGCCCCCGCCCCCCTCCCTCCCCAGTCCGCTCCTTCCCAGCCCCTCCTTCTCGCGTGGCCCCTCCTCTCTCCAGTAGCCCCAGCCTGGAGGCCTCTCACTGGGCTGGTATCATTTACGTAACCAGCACCCCCCAGCCCTCCTCCCTCTCCCCTCCCGCTTCTCCCGGGCTGGGGCTGTGCGCATCGAGCGCGCTCCAGCTGCTCCTGGAGCTGCTGCTCCTGCGACGTGCACAAGTCCCGCGATACTTGGCAGGCACGGCCCCCGAGAGCAACTGAAGGGTCGACTCTGTTCCCCCGAGAGCGCTGCGCGACCCCTGGATGCCCAGGGGCTCCAAGGTACGAAGACCGACAAGCTTACACCTTGGTAACCCAATGCACCGGCCAGCCTCTTAGAGGAGTGTTGAGGACTCAGGGGCTGCCCTTGGCGAGAGCTCAGGATACCCAATCTCTGCCGTCGGCTGTCCACTGGAGAGATGCTCGGGGGACTTGAGATTTCTGCGCCCTGAAGCAGAAAGGACAGAAATTTGCCCTCTTGTCCGTTCCAGTTGGAACACACTAATAGGAGTCTAGAGTTTTCGTTAGCGGTGGCTACTGCCACCGAAAGCGCTATAAGAGAACTGGAAACACAGAGCGCTTCCTTATGCTCTGAATTTTTTAGGGAGTTAAACAAAAAAACTCTAGCTTTTACTATGGTCCCAGGAAAGACAGCTTTAAATTCCTTTCTCAGTCAGGAAGGTGATTTTTTTTTTTCAGTGCAGCGTCTGATCATTAACAAACACACCTTCTGGCATCTGAATGCTTGCATTTCTAAGTTAATATGTACTGTAAAAAGTGTCAGCTTCAGAAAGGATTTTAAGACTCAGCCATTATTAGTGTCTGGAAGACTGTGGATCTATCCCCCAAATGCAGCGTGAGACTTTTCTGAGAAACTAGGATTGTTTAGTTTAATTAAGTCCCTGCGTTGCCATTTATTCACTATCTGTGCTTGGCTAGTTCTAACCCTTGAGTTTCTTCAGTCTCCGCTTTCTTGTTTGTAAAACCAAAAACCCAAACCTTTGCTGTCAAGTCAGACTGACAGTGGCCTTATAGGACAGAGTAGAACTACCCCATAGAGTTTCTGAGGAGCAGCTGCTGGGTTCAAACTCCTGACCTTTGGGTTAGCAGCCAAGCACTTAACCACTGTGCCACAGAGCCTCCTCTTACTTTTGTAAGAGGAGATGAAATAAGGGTGCTTTCGTTGGAATCTCAAACTATGTCACTTTGTGTGTCTTATTTCCCTCTTCTAAATCATATCTTTTTTGGAAGATGGGAGCAGAATTGGAGGAGGATATGAAAACTACTTCAAAAATATTAAGAGCTATATTGTACAAACCTGATATTAACCAAAATCTAGCATATCAATGACCTTCTTACTTATACTCACAAAAAACAACTTCCAGAGCTATCATTTTTATGTATTCTTAGGAATCAATTATCTAAATTGATATGACAACTAACTATATTTAATGTTTCCTCCTATATTATCCGTTCTGCCACCCCTACTCAACCATCAATTATGGAACATCTACTACAGCTGTTTTTGTGAGAATATGAGGACACAGGGTCCTACTCAGAATACCAGGAATGTTCCGAAGTTTTCTCAGCTACTCCCTAGGTTTCAGTTCTACCATGAGATCACTCACCTCTGTCTAGCATGTCTAGAAAAACTTTGGATCAGCAGGCAAATAAACAGAGGTTCTAATGCTGGTTACATGCCTTAGGGAAGCCATAATTGTTTGTTGGTGATTTCATAGTCTTACTTGGCTCAGTTTGAGTTAGATAGTCTAGGATGGCCTCATTCAATCCCATAACAAGACATTGGCAAGCTTTTTTAATCTTGGGAAGCAGGGCTCAACAGGGATAGGTCATCTTTGTTCAACTTGGTCTGCCATTCTCTGGAAGGTTAGTACTGTTGTCTTTACTGATGGCAGTTCCAAAAAGCAACTTTTCAAGGTTCTCCTGACATACATTTACCAGTGTCACATTATCCAGAGGAAGTCATGTGGCCAAGGGTTGTTTCTAGGGAGGGAGTAGCATAAACCATGTATTTGTGGGAAGAGATGCAAACTCATTGCAAAGGAGAATACACACAAATAGAAATCATTTGAGACCACTTTTTTCAGTCTACCATAGATTTATGTTAAGTACCAGAGAATAAAAATTTACACTGGATAATTCTGGTCAATATCACATTAGCCAAGTGATCAAAGTTAAGATCACCCAAAATGGGACTAAGTGACATCATGTGTCTCATTGTATTATGCACTGAGCATAAAATACTATATTATTTATTTGATAAGCTCACCAAAAGTGGATAATGGAATCTACTCATGAGAAAACATTAAGAAACACAAATTGGAGGAAATTTCACAGCTTGTCTGTATTGTTCAAAAATGTCACTGTCGTGAAAGTCAAAGATAGGGAACTGTTCCAGACCAAAAGAGGTTACAGAGACATGTTTTAGTTATGTTGCTATAACATAAATACCACAAGTGGGTGGTGGCTTTAACAAACAGAAATGTTATTCTCACACAGGTCCTTGTTGATGTTAGTTTCTAACTAATAGGGACTATCTACAACAGAACCATGCCCACAATCATTGTTATGCATGCGCCTATTACTGCAGCCACCGTGTCAGTCCACTTCTTTGAGGGTCTTCCTCTTCTTCAGTGACCCTCTACTCTATCAATATTGATGTCCTTCTCCAAGGGTTGATCACTCCTTACATGTTTATGGTGTGGAACATGTAGTTTCACCAACCTAGCTTCTAAGGAGTACTCTAGCTGTAGTCTTCCAAGACAGGTCTGTTCATTCTTTTGGCAGTCCCTGGCATGTTCAATATTACTCTCCAAAACCACAATTCAAAAGTGCTGATTCTTCTTCTGTCTTCCTTATTCATTGTCCAGCTTTTGCATGCACGTGTTGTGATTGAAAATACCTTGGTCTGGTTGCAGCACGCTGTAGTCTTCAAGGTGACATCTTTGCTTTTCTCACACATTTATGAAGCTGCAAGTCCAAAATCAGGATGCCAAATGTAGGAGAAATCTTTCTGTCTCTGTTAGCTCTTGGGGAAGGTCATTATTCCTTTGCTGTTTACTGAGATCTTCTGGTGGCCTTGGAAACCCTGGTGGTACAGTGGTTAAACAACTGCTGACCGAAAGGTCAGCAGTTCAAGTCTGACAGGGCTTCTTGGAAAGTCTATCAGAGAATTCTACTCTGTCTGTAGGGTCAACTGTGGGTCAGAATCGACTCGACAGCAATGGGTTTGGTTTTTGGTTTCATGTGGCCTGGCATATGGCTTCTTTCATCTTGCTTTCTCCTCTGTTCCTCTCTCTTAATCTGATTTTTTTAATATCTTAAAGGTGATGGGCTTAAAACACACACTGCGTTGATATGGCCTCTTTACATAACAAAGAAAACCAACTCCTGGATGAGATTGTAATGAAAATATAAATCAAAACCAAACCAATGGCAATCAAGTTGATCGCAACTCATAGCAACCTAGTAGGACAGAATAGAACTGCCTCTTAGGATTTCCAAGGAGCAGCAGGTAGATCTGAGCTGCCAACTTTTTGGTTATCAGCCAATATCTTAACTACTAAAGGGATCAGGGTTTACAACATATATTATAGGTGAACAAAATTCAGGCTATAACACATGTCTACTAAATGCAATATGTAATCCAAAATTTGGATACTGGACTGGAAAAAAAATAATAACTACTAAGAACATTATTGGAACAACTGGCAAAGTATAAATAAATCTTCTAGTATCTGGTCTTAGTTCTTTTATTAGTGTTAAACTTTAATAGTCTATATTAGTATTACATGTCCTTATTTTAATAATTTTAGTGTTATTATTTGCTCTGAATAAATACATACTAAAATATTTGTAGTGAAAAAAATATGAGGGCATCTTCTAGTCATCAAGTGCCAAGTAACCAAAATACCACACTTGAATAGCTTTAACAAAGATAAATTTATTTTCTCAGAGTCTAATATGCTAGTAGTCTAAATTCAGGCATCTGCTCCCAAGGAAGGCTTTCTCTCTCTGTTGGTTCTGGAGAAAGGTTTTTCTCGTCAATCTTCCCTTGGACTAGGAGCTTCTGCAAGCAGGAATCCTGGTTCCCAAAGGATACACTATGCTGCCAGTACTTCTTTCTTGGTGGTGTGAGGTCCCCCTATCTCTACCTGCTTCTCTTTTTTATATTTCAGAAGAGTTTGGCTTAAGGCACCATCTAGTTGGTAGACCTCATCAATATGACTGGCAGTAATCCATCTCATTATATCATAATTACAGAGTTTACAACACATTGGGAAATCACATCAGATGACAAAATGATAGACAATCTTACAATACTAAGAATCATGACCTAGTCAAGTTGACAGATATTTTGGGAGGACACAGTTCAATCTGTGGCAGAGCCACAACTTATTCACAAATAATTCAGAAATAGAGAATGATGAGACAAATGTGATAAACTGTTAACAGTAGGTAAATCCGAGGGAAGGATACACAGGAATTATTTGTAGTAACAATTTCATAATATTTTGTTTACTTTTAGATTTTTTTTAATAGGCAGCAATCTTTGCCTTTCTCACGAGAAATTAAATACAATAATTTATGTGAATGAGTGTTGAAAGTAAAAAAATAGTTATAATGTACTTTTTTAAAGGAAGAGCTAAAAAATTATCTTTTATCAATGAAGAGCTAGTGCAAGTATCTATTTATATACGGGGTGAATAGCAATGAACCATTCATCTAGCTATAAGGCACAGAGTGACTTTAATGGAGAATATACTGAAGACAAGGAGTTAGCATTTAGCATTCAGCAGCTAACGTTGCCCGTTGTGTACTTAGGCAAGACATGAGAAAAGGAAAATAAAGATTTTTATAAATACATCTCCTGAAATTAAATTGTCAGGTTTTGGCAAATTATTACCAATGAAGTGGAAGGAAAAAAATATTCTATCACTTAGAGATGTTTAAGATTGAATGACTCGGGGAATGAAGGTGCCATTGTTAATAGGAACAGAAATAAGGTGTTTTTTTTTTCAAAAATGAAAATCTAATATTTCTTTCTCATTGTAACACTTCAGTAGCTTCTCATTGCTTTTAAGAAATAGTCTAAAAATTTTAACATGCCTTATGAAAACCCCTATAGTCCAGGATTCTGATTACTGTCTAGGACCTATAACAACCTATATACTAGGGTAGATGTTGAAGATAAAGAGGAAAACAAATACAATTCTCATGGAATTTAAAGCTATTCTTTCATCTAAATAATATCTGTTGAACTTCTGCACCATAACTATTATTTTCTAGACATTGAGAACACATGCAAACTGTGAGGGAAAAAGAACCTGCTTTTATCAGTGTTACATTCTAGTGAGGTTTTGTCCTAAACAAATATTTATGTTGGATGGTAATAAATTCTATAAATAAATAAGCAGGATAAGATTAAAACTATTCAACTAGTGTGTCAAAATCCAGTAAAGATGTGCCATGATATATTGATTACCTCACTCTTCAGAAGTGGCCAAATAGAGGGATCCTCAAGTTTCCAGAGCCCATAATCACATAGCCTCTGGTCATATGCAACTTGTGCAGGTATTCTTGGAAGATAGCTTGAGCAGAATAGGCTCCAAGTGTATGTCCCACTCTTCCTAAAGAATACTTAAGAAATATATGCCTGTGGACATCTAGTTTATCATTAAGCTGGGGCACTGGACAAGAGTTTGCGAAACTTTTCAACGATTTTTTTTTTTTTCAAAAGACAAGAAGTATGACATATAATTCAAGATGCAGCTCACTGTAGTGGAGAAGTAAGGAGGTTAGTCAGGAATTGATAGTAGGCATAGTACCCATTAATGACCCAAATCTCTGGCAACATAAATTTGAGATAATTATGTTCCATATACTGCTGACTTTTTATTGTATTTGTAGCCACATTAGCTATAGGTTAGCTCTTCTAATACTGCATGGATGATTTTCAAATTAAAGCTTTATCACTATTTGGGATTTTCTGATAGGAATTTTGACTCAATTTAAAATCCATTTATAGCCAAAAAATTCAAAATCACAACTAGCAAGGAAAAAAAAGTAAAGTTGATGTATTTGAAATACTATTTTAACTAATATAAATATTAGGTCATAAAAGTGTTTAAAAATCTCTTTCACCTAATTATGCAAATTTTCTCACCATTGATGATGATCAATTACTATATCACCCTTTTAAATATTATTACCAAGAAATCTTATAGCCATTTCAAGTATAAAATACATTGTTAAAAATTTGAATTTATGATAGCAAGGTCATTATAATATGTCTAAAGATTTTGATTGGAACACTTATGCAATTTAATAAATCATATCTTCCATATATTTTGCTAATAATGACAATAATATCAAGAAAATGTAATTAATTTTAAGCAAGATCCATACTGATACAGTAAGATTTACTCATTTACTTCATTATCCATAAAGTCGTATATCCATCTTTGCAGTTAACACAGTTGAAAGTTTATATTTTTCCAAAATTATGTAATCAATATATATTTTCCCCACTGTATAATAGGATACATGAGGACAGAAGTAGGTTTACTTGCTTATGTGTGCATTGTTGTAACTTCCCTTCAAGGGTAATAATGCATATCGTATAGTACATTTCTATGGAATTAAAAACATTATCCATTAATAAATGTCTAAGCCTTTCCTATAAACCTTTCTCTTTTTGGTTTTCTTTCTACAAAAGTCATTGTCTCTCCTTGCTCTGAATTCTTAATTAAACAGTAACTATCAAAGCCAAGGTGTTAGGAGAAACAACCACGTTCATCCTGCAATGATCTTCAGTACCACGGAGAGCAACATATTGGCTTCTCCCTCAGAAGGCTGTGGTCACACTGTTTTGGTTAAGCTATTAGCATACATTGACAGAAATGGATGCAGAGTAGGGCATCGTGGAAAAGCTTGAGCATGCTGTTATTGAGCACTATGAACACAGATAAGTAAATGGATAAAAAGCAAGACAATGTGGGAAAACATTAGCAATTCACTCAAGGTAATGTGGTTTCGCTGTCACTTAACCTCTCTGCAGTCTTGGTAGTGCAGTGTTTAAGAGCTAAGGAGAGCTACGGCTGCTAAACAATAGGTCAACAGCTTGAATCCACCAACCACTGCTCGAAAACACTATGCAACACTTCTGCTCTGACCTATAGGGTCCCTGTGGCATGGACAGCAATAAGTTTTTTCCAGGTTAACCTCTCCGTAAATTTATTAAATCAAATGATAAATATGAACTAAAATGTTAAGGGTCACCAAGTTTAAAGCATAAGTTAATTACATATCCACAACTTGCAGAGTTTTTCACTCAATTTTGAGCATATCCTGTGGATACACACCTTCTTAGAAGGTGAATTCCTGGGAGGCAGAGACTATATCATTGCTTCCTAGTGAATATTTATGTCTAGCATATTGTTGTTGTTGTTGGTTGCTATTGCATTGGCTCAGATTTATGATGGCCTTCTGTATAACAGAACAAAGCATTACCTGGTCATGTGCTATCTTCATGATCATTGGTATGTCTGAATCCATTGTACCTACTGTGTCCATCCATCTGATTGAGGATTTCTCTAAATTTTCATTGACTGTATGCTATACCAAACATGATATCCTTTTCTAGCAGCTGGTCTTTCCTGGTGACGTGCCCAAAGTAAGCAAGTTGCAGTCTCACTATCCTTGCCCCTAAGGAACATCACAATTATATTTCTTCTAAGACCAACTTGTTCCTTCTTCTCCCAGACCATGATATATTTAACATTCATTACAAACATCACAGTTCAAATGCATGAATTCTTCCTTCTTTTTCATTGTCCAGCTTAAGGCAAATTAATTGGCACACAGCAGGTAGCAATTTACTCACTGAATACATGCATTAAATTACATCATCCTGTCAAGAATATTTTAATTGTTTAACAAAGTATTGAGTAATGTGTTAGACTGGCAAAGTTATTTTCACATCTAAGAATCTAACAATTTGCCATATTAATTTTCAATGAGTGCTTGTCCAAAACAAAGAACTATGTAGTAGATAATTTTTATTGGTTTTGTTTTAGATTTACGTAAAAGCTATATTTAAAATATTTCTTTTTTGGTGAAGGTTTTTCTAGTGTCTTTCAATTCATTTTCTGCAGCTTTGCTTGCATCTCCACCATACTAAATGCAATAATCACAAGATCCTTTGGCCAGCAGTAGCTATAGATAGCCACAGCTCTCTACTCCATCAATACTTAAATGTAAAAGTTATTGTATTACAGAGTTAAAGTGAGTCAAATATAAAGGAACAAAGAAAAGTATCAAAGCCATGATTTCTAAGTTTTGATTTTTAAAAGATTCCCAGAATCATATTAGGTTTTCTTCCTGAGACTCGTTATTCTTTGATGTCACATTCAGAGCAAATTACTTATGTTGCAATACAACCTACAAAACAAAACTCTGTGTGTACTGGATGAGAGATTCAAAATAGGTGAACTCATAACTTACTCAATGTTTAACAGGAAACAAGATTTAAGTATTATTAAGTGGAATGTCACAAATTTTGATCCTGAATCATATCTAAATATTTCTTAGGTATTTGGATTAAAAGCAGGGAATCTCTTTCATGTTCAGTCAACCTAAGTTGTCACACTGATTGGGAAGGTCAGATCTTCTCAACACTTGAAATAATGACAGAAGAATGACTATTATTCATTAGAAAAGTGACTAAAATTAACTGTAAGAAATTGTGTGAAACTTAACAGAGGATGTTGTTTTAGTCAGCTAGTACTGCTTTAACAGAAATACCACAGAGTGCGTGGCTTTAACAAAGAAAGTTTATTCTTACACAGTCTTGTAGGCTACAACTACAAAGTCAGAATGTCCACTACAGGGGAAGGCTTTCCCCCTTTTTGGCTCTGGAGGAAAGTCCTTGTGTGATCATCTCTGTTCAGGGAGTATCTTGGTGCAGGAACTTCAGGTCTGAAGGATGCGTTCTTCTCCTGGTGCTGCTTTCTTGATAGTATGAGGTTCCCAATTCTCTCTGCCAGAATTTTTCCTTTATGTCTGAAGGGACAGGCTGAAGGCACAAAACAGACTTACACAGTGAATCTTACTCTACCAACACAACAGCTGCCTGTCAACCCTCATTAACATCATAGAGTCAGTAGTTCCAGCATGGAGGAACATCATATGGCATAGCCAAATTGTTACAGATGTTTTAGGGAACACATTCAATCTATGGCAGATATGTTTTGCTTTATTCTGGAAGATTAGAATTTCATATTACAGAACAGATTAAATACAAAGAGAGAACATATGTATCCCTGGAATTTTTCTTCCTTTAGTTTGAAATACATAGCAGTCTATTAAGTCAAATGTGTGTACTGTCATTCTTTATATGTATAAAACCAAAAGACCAAACTGATTGCCATGAAGTTAATGCTAACTCATAGCAACCATATTAAAACTACAAAACTCCTCTGAAAACTATAAAGCTTGTTCCACATGTTAGGTATAGTGATAAAAAGCATAGTAGTAAAACTTATTAGATAATTAAGAACAGTAAAAATTATGGAACACAAGACAAAATATGTTTTGAAAGGCAATCACCTTGAATATTAGTCATCAATATTGCATAAAACCAATGAACCTCATTAACCATCAAGACTACAGTGCTTGACTCTCTAAGAAGTGCTGAGTCCGGCACCCCAGTGACCAGCACTGCGAAAGCTCATGTCCGAGGGATACAGGAAAGGGGATCTGAAATCTCATTCACACATGCAACACGTCACTCACACAAGAAAACACATCACACAAGATAAAGTTGGGGTCAAGTGGGACCATGGTCTCTCATGGAGAACCATGGACCCCAGTCCTCTTTCACAAGCTTTATTTATAGGCTTAACAGGTAGGAAGTCAACAGGGTGGTACATAGCCAAAGATGGTCATGATCTGTGTTACAGAACACACGGAAGTTTGTCTTCAAACAAAGGACAGGAACATGCAATTTTAACCTGAGCCATTAGCCTGTAAACAGTTTCAAGGAAATAGCTCTAGCTTTGGGCTTATTATATTAAAATAGCTTTGTCTGGGCTAATATCCTGCAGACAGTTCCAAGGAAATAGTTTTAGCTTGAATTGAAAATGGTTTAGCCTGGACTTATTATTCTGCAAATAGTCTCAAGACGCAAAACAGAGGGGTTCAAACATGAGGAGAGGGAGAAGGGCAGGGGCTCCTAGCCTGCAGCAAAGAAGAAATATACAAACATGTGAACTGACCTTTCATAATCTATATTCTGAGATATTAACAATACTCATGTTTGTAAAGAGAAAAAGAATTGGAAGTATTTAAATGTATCTGTGCCTCAGGGATATGTAGAATAGCTTTGCAAAATTCCTTTCAGAATTTCTTTTTATACATATAACTCTTTCATTGTGTTTTAAGTGAAAGTTTACAGTTCAAGTCATCTGTATACAAAAACTTACACACACTTTGTTACATGATCCTGGCTGCTTTCCCCACACTATGACAAGCACTTTCCTGTCCTCCACCCCAAATTTTCTATGTCCATTCAACCAGCTCCTGTCCCTTTCTTTCATCTCAATTCATGTCCAGACAAGAGCTGCCCAGTTAGTCTCCTGTATCTACTTAAGCCAAGAAGCATACTCTTAACCAGTATCATTTTATGTCTTATAGACCAGTTCAGTCTTTGTCTGAGGCGCTGGCTTCTGGAATGGTTTCAGTTCTGGCCTAGCAGAGAGTCCAAGGTGTGTCTTCCAGGGACTCTCCAGTCTGTCAGATCTCCAAGTATGATCTTTTTATTCCAGTCGGATTCTGTGCACCACATTTCTCCCTTAATCATCAAGGAGTCCTTTTTGAGTTCCCTGTAAGGGGAGTCATTGCTGGTAGCTGGGCACCGTCTATGTCTTCTGGTGATGTACTGATGTAGACTCTGGTTTATGTGTCCCTTTTTGTCTCTTGAGCTAATATATTCCTCATGTCTTTGATGTTTTTTCATTCTCTTTTGCTCCACATGCTCCACATGAGACTAGTTTCTTAGCTGGCCTCTTGCTGGCTTTTAAAACCTCAGACACCACTCACCAAAGTGACATACTTAACATTTTCTTTTTTTCTTTTTTTGTGGTGACTGTAGGCTTTAATTACAGTCGACAACTAATGCTGACATTTTTATTTAAATACCGGGGCTGTAATGACAAGCAAACTCCAGTCAGCTGCACAGTGATCCTATTAAATAGAAATGCAATGACCCTTTCTTCTCTCCTTAGGTTGGCCTCAGCAGCCTTCGTTCTTCCGTTTCAATCTCCACTGTCCCCAGTCCCCGAATGATTAATCATAATATCTTCTGTAAGAAGAATGTCTCTTTTTATAAGACTGAGATATGCTAAGCTTTAAATTGCCCCACACAGTGTGCATTTTCAATTCCTATGGAGATAAGAACATAGGAAAAAAGCAAATTAACATATGATGAAAACTTACTGTGTGCTAGGATTATCCCCCACTTGCTGCTCACAGAAACCCTAGAAAGCAGCTAGCCATTTTCTTATTTGTCAAATAAAGAAATTAAAGATCAAAGAATTGGTGAAATCTGTCATAAGGCACATCACCAATAAATGTTTGAAATCAGGTCACAAAGGACCGAAAGACTGAGGCCTGTCTCTTCCCACTAGGGTCAGCTGCTGCTCACTCTGTGAGGTCTAGGAGGAGTCAGCCCTGAACAAATGGTGAAGACAAGCAAACATGAGCTGTGATCCTCCCTGCCTGTCTTTCTGCTTATGTCTAGCTAGACACCTCCAAGAAGGGTAATGCTGGACAATGGCTTTTCCAATTGTCCACTAACCTCAGTGACATAATGGGGTAGACAGTTTAATGATCTCTGTTTTGTTTTGCTTTGTTTCTTCCTTTTTAAATTTTTTTATTGTGATTAAGTGAAAGTTTACAATGCAAGTCAATTTTCCCTCTAAAACCCAAGTACCTGCCACTCTGCACCTCTGTCTGCTCTCCTCACCACATGACAGCACACTCTTCTTTTTTCACTCTTTATTTCCAGTATCCACTCAACCAATACTTGTCCTATTCTTTCCACTTTCTCCTCTCCACTCTGAAGAGAAACCGATAAGAAAGCCTGATATATATCTTAAATCATAAAGTACACACATCACCTGTATCACTCTGTGTCCCATAGTCCAGTCCATTCTTTGTCTGAAGTGTTGGCTTCAGTACTGGTCTCAGCTCTGGGCTAACAACAAGTCTAGGGACTGTGTTCCAGGGGACCCTCCAGATTTTCAGACCATCATTTCTGGTCTTTAGTAGAGTTCTTAATCTGCAGACCTCTCTTTCTCATGCCACATCAGGGACCCTACATTGTGTCCCCTATGAACATTTTCTTAATAAACTTTGTTATGCCAGTTGACCTAGATGTCCCCTGAAACTGTGGCCCCCAGGACCCTCTTCTGCTACACTCCTCCTCAAAATGTTTAGTTATATTCAGAAAACCTCTTAGTTTTGGGTTTACAAATTTTCAGTTGTATCAATTTAACTGACATCTTTGTACTTCTTCTCTGAGCAGATCAGTATATATGTTTGTGTGTGTGTTTTAAAAATCTATGAACTGTAATACGATTAATTTCTATGAAGTGAATACACATAGTTCTTTCTAACTGTGTAATTGATAAGACTCTTCAATGTGAAAAATTAGATTTAATAGCTAGTTCTTGTAACACATAATAGGATTAAGTATGTCACATGACATGTGTGGTTTTATGTTGACTTCTGTGGATACTTCTCCAGTGGAATGATGAAAATATTCAGAGTGGTTAAAAATTAAGAACTAAAAATAGCACTTCCCTCTTCACAAGCCTGCAAGCTATTTAGGCTGCCTAAGATTTACTTTCATGGCCTCTAGCGACCCATTAAGAAAGGAAAACAGCAAAAGTTAACTATACAGAAGTCAGCTTTTCCAAAGTGGTATTTATGTTTCCACTTTCATAACAAATAAACCATAGAAAAATTAAGTGAAAAATAACATTCACATTCACTCATCAACCTACACAGTGGTTTTTGGGTTTGTTGTTGTTGCTTTTGTTGATTTGCCTTTCCACCTACATATCATCTTCCGTCTCAGGCTCAGTGTCCACAAACAGTAGATTTTAAAATAGAAATGGATTAAATGTCCAGTTATGTCACCTGGCAATTATATGGCGTTGGGTGTGTACGTCTCTGAAAAGCAGCCACTTCATTGGTAAAAGGTGTACCCTGTGTACTGTAGGTTTCTATGTCTCAGAACCTACTCAGCGGCAGCTAACAGCAACAACATAACAACATGTACCATAGGGGGTAATGGTTTTTGAGTGATAGAATTCTCACCTTCTGTATAGCATTGCTATGAGTAGGAGTCGACTTAATGGCAACAGATGTTTTGGAGGGGGGAGGGTTTAGATTTTACTCTCAGCTAATGTGCCTCAGGAAATGCTGGTGGTGTAGTGGTTAAGTGCTATAACTGCTAACCAAATTGTCAGCAGTTCCAATCCACTAGGTGCTCCTTGGAAACTCTATGGGCCAGTTCTCCTCTGCCCCGTAGGGTCACTAAGATTTGGAATTTACTCTGCGGTAGGGGGTTGGGTTGGGTTTGCGCTTCATTTATCTCAAATGCAGCTACCACCCTGTCACTAGGGGCTTATGTGTTGCTATGATGCTGATTAGATTTCAGTGAAGCTTCCAGACTAAAGCAGGCTATGGAAACAGACTTACCAATATACCTGTAAAAAATCAACCAGTGAAAACCCTATGAATCACAAGGATCCAGTCTGTAACTGATTATGCATTTTTTGTCTGTTGTACATGAGTTGGTGCCAACTTAACAGTAGATGCTAATGACAACAGTATGGATCAAGAGAGGTATTTTGGGAATTAAAAGATAGTATAGTTATAATCCCAAGTACAGTAACTGGCTCATATTTAATACAGGTAATCCCCTACTTAACCATGTATTTGAGTTAAGATAAACTGCACTTGTGATCATCTGTGTTTTTTTTTATTTGCACATTTCATCATTAGTAACAGACTTCATACAGTGTTGTAGCATGTAATTTGTTAGCATTATTCTTAGATGGTCACTTATAAGTTCAAAAACAAATAAAAATAGAATTTATAAAGATACTAAGAGGCAATAATGAAAACTAAAAGAGACACTCAACATAAGTCAGAAGCAATTTATGATGGAGTCATCAGAATGAGATTCCATTGTTAAGTCTGGGACTACTTGTTCTCGATAAGTAATACCTACATCTAAGTGTGCTGTATCTTATATGTTATTCTTACTGATGATAAAATATAATATGGGCTTAAAATGAATCCTTCTGGCTCAGTAGTTAAGATCTTCATTGATAGCCAAACGGAGGTCTGAATCTACGTGCCGCTCCTTAGAAACTCTATGGGGCAGTTCTCTGTCCTATAGTGTTGCTATGAGTTAGAACTGACTATGGCAGAAGTCTATTTGTTTGGTTGGTTGGTTGGTTTTGGTGAGGTGAATCAAGAGTAATTTCATCTTCCCTGCTAAGTGTCCTGCTGCTATGGGGACAATTTTGGAGTGGAAATCAATGTGAACAATGTTTGTGTATATAACAGAAATTCTCTAAGCATGTTTCATCTCTTAAAATCCCTAAACTCAATAATGATTCTAGCTTAGAATCAGGATAATCTATGCGCTATGTGTTATATGGAGCCCTGGTGGCACAGTGGTTAAGAGCTTGGCTGCCAACCAAAAATTTAATGGGTTGAGTCTACTGGTTGCTCTAGGAAACTGTATAGTGCAATTCTGCCCTGTCCTATGGGATAGCTATGAGTTGAGATAAACTCGAAGGCACTCTTTTTTTCTAAATTAATTTTATACTATGTACTACGAATGTTTCTGTCCCTGGGCCTAATTTCTAACCTATAACTTATGTGTGTGTGCACATCCAAGATTCACACACACATTTATACATAGCATACACATACACATAGATTCCCACTCTAAAATATAAGGTCTGTTGATGTTGTCTGCCTACCATTCTCACAGACTGTCTCTAGTACATAGGGCACTGTGCTTTTTCATTTTAAAAAAAAGAACCAAGAAGCAGAAAAGGTCATCATGTAATCCCATAGTCCTGTCTTCTCAATAACCATTACATACCAGAAGAAAACTGTCTTTCTATCAGAGTCCACTCATGATCAGTGTTTTTAATAACTTTTTAATTGAGCAATGATTGTTCTTCTCTGTGAAAGCCATGTTACCAAGAACTATTTGCATAAGTTTTGTATAAAGAAAAAGAGAACAGAGCTTAACCACTTTAGTCCCAAGTAAGTAAATAAGCAGCCATATCTTATATCCCTACTTTGATCTGAATACAGATTATTTAGATCTATTACCTTATTAGATGCCATTAAGTTTGTTCTGACTTGTAATGACCCTATGTACAACAGAATGAAATACTGCCTGGTCCTACACCATCCTCACAATTGTTGCTATACTTGAACTCATCATTGCAGCTACTGTGTAAATTCATCTCCTTGAAGGCTTTCCCACTCTTTCACTGACCCTCTAATTCAACAATTCCTTCTCCAGGGACTGGTCCATCCTGATAACATGTCCTATGTATGTGAGATGAAGTTTTGACATCCTTGCTTCTAAAGAACATTTTGGCTGTACTTCTCCCAGGACAGATTTATTCATTATTCTAGAAGTCTGTAGTATAATTAATATTCTTCACCAACACTGTAATTCAAAGGCATCCATTCTTCAATCTTCTAATTTATTGTCCAGCTTTCCCATCCATACAGCAGGACAGAAAATATTGGATCCAGGGTGAGGCACAGCATAATCCTCAAAGTGACGTTGTTCCTTTTCAATGCTTTAAAGTGGTCTTTTGCAGCAGATTTGCATAATGCAATGGGCCCTGTGATTTCTTCGCTGCTGCTTCCATGGGCTTTGATTCTGGATCCACGTAAAATGAACTCTTAACAAATTTAATATTGTTTCCATTTATCATGATGTCTCTTCTTGGTCCGGATGTGAGAATTTTGTTTTCTTTACATAGAGATACAGTCCATAGTTAAAAGTGTAGTCAGATCTTTATCAATAAGTGGTTCAAGTCTTCTTCCCTTTCACCAAGAAGATTGTATCATCTGCATATTGAAGGTTATTGGTGAGTCTTCCATCAATTCTGTTGCCACCTTCTCTTCATTGGTCCATTTTCTCAAATTATTTTCTCAGCATACTGAGTGAATAAGTATGGTGAAAGGACACAACCCTCATGCACTTCTCCTGATTTTAAAACACACAGTATTCCATTGTTCTGTTTATACCACTGCCTCTTGGTCTATGTACAGGTTCCTTGTAAACACAGTTAAGTGTTCTGGAATTCCTAGTCTTTACAGTGTTATCCATAATTTGTTATGATTCACATGGTCCACTGCCTTTGTATTGTCAATAAAACATTTTTCTGATATTCTCTGCTTTCAGCCAAGACCATCTGACATCAGCAGTGGTAAACCTTGTTCCGCACCCTCTTAATTCAGCTTGAATTTCTGGCAGTTTCTTGTTGATGTACTGCTGCAATGGCTTTTGAATAATCTCCAGGAAAATCTCACCTGCTTGTGATAGTAATGATATTTTTCAATAATTTCCACATTCTATTAGATCACCTTTCTTTGAAATGAGTACAAATATGGATCACTTCCACTGACTGGCCATATAGCTGTCTTCCAAGTTTCTTAACATAGATAAGTGACTTCCTCCAGCACTGCATCTGTTTGTTGAAACATCAGTTGATATTCCAATGATTCCTGGAGGCTCATTTTTCAGCAATGCTTTCGGTGTAGCTTTAACTTCCTTCTTCAGTACCATTGGTTTTTGATTACGTGTTACCTCCTGAAATAGTTGAACATCAACCAATTTCTTTTTTGGTTAAGCAATTCTGTATTTTTCCATTTCTTTTGATTTCTCCTGTGTCATTCAATATTTTCCCCGTAACCCATTACCCTCAAGTTGATTTCGACTCCCAGTGGCCCTGTAGGATAGAATAGAACCACCCCATAGAGTTTCCAAAGAGTGCCTTATGGACTCAAACTGTTGACCTTTTGGTTAGCATCCATAGCATTTAACCACTACACCATAGAGTTTCCTGTACAGCCCTTCCGTACTGCAACTAGTGGGAAATCTGAATGTGTTCTTCTCTTTTGGTTCACTAACTCCAGTTCTTTGTACATTTCATTCTGATATTTACTTGTTTTCCTAAGCCACCCTTTAAAATATTCAGTCCAGCTTTTTTGCTTCATTATTTCATCATTCACTTTAGCTATTCTGAATTCAAGAGCAAGTTTCAGAGTCTCTTCTGACATCCATCTTTTCTTTCTTTTTTAACAACCTCTTGCTGTCTTCCTATATAAACTCCTTGATATCAACCCACAACTTGTCTGGTCTTCAGTCACTGTAGAATGTGTCAAATCTATTCTTGAGATGGCCTCTAAATTCAGGTGGAATTTACTGAAGATCCTACTCTGGCTGTCATGGACTGGTTTTAATTTTCTTCAGCTTCAACTTGAACCTGTATGACCAATTGATAATCCATTCCACAGTTGGCCTATGGCCTTGTTCTGACTTACAATATTAAGCTTCTCCAGTGTCTGTTTCCACAGATGTAGTTGATTTGATTCCTATGTATTCCATCAGGCAAGGTCCATATGTATAGCTGCCATTTATTTTATTGAGAAAAAGTATTTGCAGTCAATAAATCATTGGTCTTGTAAAATTCTATCATGCAATCTCTAGCATAGTTTCTATCACCAAGGCCGTATTTTCCAGCTACAGAACGTTCTTCTCTGTTTCTAGCTTTCACTTTACAGTCACCAGTACTTATCAATGAATCTTGATTGTACATTTGATGACTGCAGAAGTTTGTGAAAATCTTCACTTTCTCCATCTTTGACCTTAGTAGTTGGTGTATGAATTTGAATACTAGTGATAACTGCTCACTCATGTAAGTATATGGGTATGTTCTTACCACTGACAGGGTTGTGCTTCAGGATAAATTTTGTAATGTTTTTATTAACAGAGAATGCAGGATCATTCCTCTACAATTTGTCATTCTGGCATAGAACACCATATAATTGTCCAATTCAGAATGGCCTATTCCAATCCATTTAGCTCACTAATGCCTAGGATATTGGTTATTATGTGTGCTATTTCATTTCTAATGACTTTCCCTTTTCCTAGATTTATACTTGTACATTCCATGTTCTAATTGGAAGTTTACAGCTAGTTCTTCACATTTTGAGTTGTGCCATATCAGCAAATGAAGGTTGCAAAAGTTTTGCTCCATCTATGTCATTTTGGTTGACTCTACTTTGAGGAGGCTTCTCTTCCTCAGTACATCCCTCACAAAAGGGGGTTGGGTGCCTTCCACCTTGAGGGTAACTCATCTTCTGGCAGGGTATCAGAAAACGTTCCACTGATATTCATAAGTTTTCACTGGCCAATTTTTTCATTAGTAGGTCGTCACATCCTTCTTCTGACTCTGTCTTAGTCTGGAAGTTCCCGTGAATCCTGTCCATCACAGGTGACCCTGCAATACTGGAGGCATAGCTTCCAGAAGCACAGCAACATGCGAGCCACAACAGTACAACAAACTGACAGACAAGGGGTGGAATATATATCTCTAGCAAGTACAAAAAGTAAAACCAACCAGTTGGTGTCAAGTCAATTCTGGCTCATGATGACCTAATATGTGTGGAGCAGAGCGGCATATCTGAGGATTTTCAAGACTCTGACTTTTTGGAAACAGATTGCTAGACAGTCTTTCCAAGGCGTGCTGGAGTGGATCTGAACCTGCTACCTTTTGGCTGGTAGGTGGGCCCTCAGCCATTTGCACTCCTCTATCAAGAAAAAGAGATGTCCTAAGCTACCTAAGATATGAAAAAATATAGGTAGCTCTTAAGAAGGAACAGGAAAAGAAGTGTGGTATGTTTGTCAGGACCCAAAAACTTTGATAATAATTCCCACATTTTGCAAATACATAAGTTTTCTTTGTAAAACAGTATGGAAGATAATTTCCACTGTATCACATTTTCAATTTTGTCAGCCCTTCTGACTTTCCAGAGTCTCAGAAGAAGGTTTAAAGTTCTTGAATAAATTTATGTATTTGCATGCAATTTACTACCCATTATTCAGGCCTGGATTATCTAGGGCTTACTTCTCCCACTTCTTCCTCTACCTTTTAATGATTACAGTTTGTTTTTGTTGTTTTTTGTTAGCAATGCCAATGGAAAGAGGAACCGGTTTTACCCATTTGAATTATGGATTTTACCTGTGATGTGCCATCTTTGTACAACTCTTTGAATAGGATTCTAAACCAATTATTCTGACCATTGATATTGACTAGTATCGTAGCATTTACTACAAGGCTTTAGAAAGTCTTCCATTAAAATTACATGTGATTTTAAGATTTTAAAAGAAATATATTTAAAGAGAAATTTACATGGATATTTTAACAACATTTAGGAAGTGTCCCTCGGTCTGCATTTTGCAGTCACTATCTCTGAATTAAGGAGCACTGATGGCATGCTAGTTATGATAATCAGCTGCCAAACAAAAGGCTGATGGATCAAACCCACCAACCACACCATGGGAGAAAGCTGGGCAACCTGCTTTTGTAAAGTTTTACTGCCTGGGAGCCCTATGGGGCAGGTTTGCTCTGTCCTATGGGATCATTGTAAGTCAGAATCAGCTCCATGGCTGGGGTCAGTTGGTGGGTTATTTCTGAATTATGCCTCATCTATGTTGTTCCTTCTTTTTTACTAATAGTAAATAAAAGTTGAAAAGTGTTCTATTCATTTATTTCTTTTGTGAGTTTTTAACCTCTGTCATATTTTGAGATAATATAAATGAAAAAGATTGCCCCAAAAAGCATATTAAAGCTAAAAACATTACCCATTTGTTACTTCTATTTTAGACTATGACTGTCAAACAATTTGTCACATTTCAAGACTCAGAAGAGGAAAATGAAAGCCAGTGCTTAAAAGTATGAAGTAAGAAGAGAAATCAAGCTGGTGCCTACTTGGATACTCATGTGTTTATTGAAAGTAGAACTATCTACAAAGAGCAGGTAAGGAGCAATATTGCAGTGGCACAGTGACTCTAGTCAAAATATGTAGTTATGCAGGTGTGTGTGTGTGTGTGTGTGTGTGTGTGTGTGTGTGTCCTCAAGTTTAGAAACAGAACAAAACAGATTAAACTACTGCTAGAAAACCAGGATATTTCTCATTTTGAAAATCTGGACTTCTGGCTTCTCTTGAAAAGTAAGAAAATCTAGAAACTTTGAACCCACATTACTAAACGCAAAAAAAAAAACAGACCTACCTCAGTGAAGCAAACAGCCATCGTTTCTCACATCAGTTGTTATAATATTTCCTTGTTTCCTTCCTTCCCTCCATGAAACAGCTGAAGTGATCTATTAACCCCATGTAAGAGCACATCATTACACTGCTTAAGTCCCTCTATTTCTGCATATCTCACTGAGATTAAAAAGTCAGAACTCGTACAGTAGCCTGACTGTGACTCATTCTCTTCCTGCTCTAGTCACATTGACTTCCTTAATATTTTTGAAAAGTGCAGGCATACTTGCACCTCAGGGCCTTTGCATTTTTGTTTCCTCTGCCTATAACGCCTGTCCCCTTGGCAACTGCATCTTGCTTTCCCAGTTTATTCAGACCTTGACTTAGCTGAAAGCATTCCTGAAGCCAAATCTTCAAACAAAGATTGGACTGAAATGTAAGACATAAAATGGCACTGGAAAAGAGTGTGCTTCTTGACTTAAACAGATGCATGAGGCTAACTGGTCAACTCTTGTCGAGATGATCGAATGGAGTGGGACAGGAGCTTGTTCAATGGACACGAGAAATACAGGGTGGAAAGGAGAAGTGTGCTGTCACAGTCTGGGCAGAGCAGCTAGAGTTACATAGCAATGTGTGTGTAGGTTTTTGTATAACAGTTTGTAAACTTTCACTTAAAGCATAATAAAATAATTTTAGAAACTAAAAAAAAAAAAAACTTTACTTAAATGTCTTCTCAGTGAAAACTGAGATTAATTAATAACAAATTGGTTTCCTTTGAGTCTACCGTGAAAGCAACCTTGTAAGACAGAGTAGAGCTGTGCCACAGGTTTTCCCAGGCTCTAATCTGTATGTGACCTTATCTCAAGGCCTTTTCTCCCCAGGATGGGCTAGTGGGTCTGAACTACAGACCTTTGGGTTTAGAGCCGCTCTCTCAACCATTGTGCCACCAGGACTCTTGTTAATTAATACTACACAAAAAATTAATGCTCACCTGCTGACATATTCTATAGCCCTTCACTAGTTTACCTTCCTCCATAATACTTATAACATCTATAGATTTTGCTTATTTATTCTCTGTGATCTTCTTATAGCTACTTTAGAGCATGAGCTTTTGTCTATTTTATTTATTGTTATATCCCTTGCTCCAAGAATCACACCCGGCACATAATACTTATACCACAAATTGTCTTGAATGAATAAATGACAGAATATGAATATTTTCTCACTTTGCTAATAAGGAAACTGAAAGCCTAGAGTTATTTAATTTGCCCAAGATCACATAGCTAAAAAATGAAAAGACTATATTCAGACCTTGGCAATCTGATATGAGAGATCAATTTCTTAATCACCATGTTATAAATATGTCAAGAACAGTTCTATAATTTTCAAGGAAAAAAGAAACAATTTCTGTCTGGAGATGGAAAATAGTCCTATGTGAATACATACAGAAACTGTATCTTCTTAATCTTATATTACTGTCTGACCTTTGTGAAATGGATGACAGTGACCCTTGATCTAAGCGGTAAAAATGGAGATGAAATCAGTGTTCCTTACTAATGCTTTGGCCTTTATGATCCTCCCCCTGTCTACCTAGCTCACCTCCTTACTTTCACTGGATTTGAGTTGGTCAATAAACCAAAAAGAATCAAACCCTCTGCCGTCAATTCAATTCTGACTCACGGCAACCAGAGCAGACAGAGTAAAACTGCCCAATGGGGTTTCCAAGGCTGTCATATTTATGGGAACAGATTGCCAGGTCTTTTCTTCCAGTGAACCACTGGTAGGTTAGAATCACTGTCCTTTTGGTTAGAAGCCAAGCACTCACCCACTGTACCACCTAGTGTGTTAATCAATAGTACAGAGATATTTGTCTGAAATTACAGACCTCCGTGTGTCTCGCCTTTAAAATATGATTTAGCTTATGTTTTCAAGTGTAACATTAATTGGAATTTGACAGCCTGGACGACTGCATGAACCATTTCCTTGAGATAAATCTCTAGACAGATAGACAGACAGAGAGGATGAGTTGCAGACTTAACTGGCCATCTCACACACACACAAGGGCTGCCAATTAAGTTTCCAACTCATCCTAGAAAAAGTGCTGCATATCTCACTGCTAAATATAACTATGGTCACTTTGAAGGACTCCCCTGAGGAAGCTATGCACTGATGTATAGCTAGTCCACACTTCCCAGCAATTCGGGAACTTGTTTTCTGGAATGGCCATTAGAGCTGTTGTCATACTCTTGATACCATCAAAAGGTTTTCCTTTCACTATTTTCTTTATCTTCAGGTAAAGAAAAAAGTCATTGGGGGCCAGGTCAGGTGAGTGGGGAGGGTAATTCAATACAGTTATTTGTTTACTGGCTGTCATGGATTCAATTGTGTCCTCCCAAAAATGTATGTGTTGATTTGACTTGGCTGTGAGTCCCAATAAGGTGCCATTCCTCCCATGTGTTGTGAATCCCACCTCTGTGAGAAGTGATGATAGAGAAGGGACAACAGTTGTGTTGGTGAGGCAGCTACTCAAGCTACAAGCTTGTGGAATATAAGGGAGAGAAGTGAGCAGAGGAAGTTGGGAACCTCATACCACCAAGAGAGAAGCACTGAGAGCAGATCGCATTCTTTGGACCCCAAGGTTCCTGTGCTGAGATGCTGTCTCTGCGGACTGTGATAACTTCTGTTATTGAATGGACTTGTAACTTGTTAATGGATTTCTGGCTTACTGAATTGTGTCACTAAAAGCTTCTCTTCATGAAACCTTCCACTCGTGGTATTTTCTGTTAGAGCAGTACCAGACGACTAAGACACTGGATAAAACTCCCTCACAGACAACTATACAGTTAAGGTTGCAAACTTGCCAATGTGCCACCATGTACAATGGCCATTCCAGAAAGAGTTTCAAAATTGCCTTGAAGGTAGATTAGGCACTGGTACAAGTGTATAGCTTCCCAAGGGGAGTACTTTGAAGTTGACCACAATGATATTCAGCAACGAGTTATGTAGCACCTAATTGTCAGACTGTGTGCATGTGTGGGTATATATACATCACCAGTTTCACTCCTCTAGAAAACCCAGCCTAAGACAGAGGGGTTGCTTTCTGTTACATAATTAACACCATGCCACTTGGTACAAGGATGTGGTCAATTTCTTAAAATTCACAGAGCTATTTACATTGTGATTTGGGAAATTTTCTCTAACATTTCTGTGAATTTTAGCAAAGTGATCACATCGTTGTACCAGTGGCATGGTGGTAATTATATAACAGCAAGCAATTCCTCTGCCTTAGGTTGGTATTTTTAGAGGAGCAAAACCACTTAGGTGTACATTCATACAAACATACACATACATGTATATACATATGTATGTATGTATTTATATATGTATGTATATAGAGTGATTTATCTAAAGAAAATAGCTTATATAGTTGTCCAGGCTGTCAAGTTCCAAGTCTGTGGGTCAGGTATCCTGCTGGCAGCTTTTCCTGGCTAGAAGCCAAGTTCTAACCACTGCACTACCAAGCTTCTTTCAACTCATGTAGCTGCAGGGGCTGATAAACCCGTAACTGTCAGGTTAGAAGGCAGGCTGCCGGCTCACAAGCTATGGTAGCTGACCAAATCTCAAGAGCAGCAGGCAATATAGCGGGCCACTGGCTCAAGAAGTAGAGGTCAGATACAGCCAGGTACAGAATCCAGAGTGAGCGAAAGCCAATGAGTTCTCCCAGAACATCCATATACACTGGATTCAGACCACATTCCAAGGAAACACCCCTTGTAACTGACTGACTGATCACATCAGATCAGATCATGGAGATAATTACATTGTATCACAAAATGGAGGATAACTACATCATTACACAACTGCTGAACTAAATTTACATCATTACGTAACTGCCAAATTGTATCATCATTTAACCACCAAACCTCTGAGAATCACTCCTACCAAGCTGACATGCAACCTTAACCATCACACCCACCAAAGAAAAACCGATTTCCATGGCATGAATACGTCCATCATGGCCAGTTTCAAACTACCAGCTTAATATCAACTAGCTTGCAAATTCAAAAATTTGGTAATCAGGTCTTGCGTGCTTATGTAAGCCATGCTAGAAATTAAGGTTTACAGCATACATGTGTGACTCTATCTTCGAGTAGTGTACCGCTCCATATACACTATAGACCTACAGTATACTTCCATTTTCCACCTTGTATACTTTGTGCTGTTTTGTCAGTCTTTTTATTACTTCATGTATGTAATAAACATGCATGCTATAAATGCCACAATACATTGTTATTCTTTTTGTTTTAAGTAGTTCCATTATAAAGGTATTTCTAAAGAAAGGAAGATAGTCTCTTAAATTTATTTGTGTATTTACAGATACTGACGCACGTCCATCCTTTGTGTAGATGCATGTGTTTCTATCTGGCCCCGTTTGCCTTCTGTCTGGAGTACTTCCTTTATCATCTCATCGAGCACAGCTCAGCTGGCACTATTTCCTTCAGTTTTTCTGTCTCTAAAAGTCCTTATTTGCCTATATTTTGGAAGGATATTTTTCCTAGATATGAAATCAAGACTGACTTTTTTTCAATATTTTAATGATACCATTTTACCATGGCTTGACTTGTTTCTGACAAGAATTGAGTTTTCATTTTTCCCTTTGTCCCTCTGTATGCAGTGTGTCCTTTTTTCTATGGCTGCTTTTGAGGTTTTCTGTTTATAACTGGTATAAAGCAGTTTACTTATGTATGCAGTGATGTGGCTTTCTTTCTGTTGTTTTTGTGTTTAAGTCATTGAAATGCTTGCAGTGATGAGTTTACAGTTTTCTTCTAATTTGTTATGTCTGCCCTTATTTCTTTAACATTTTATCTATCTTCTACCTCCCCCCTCTTTATTCCAAATCAAACCCACTGCCCGTTGAGTTGATTCCAACACATAGGGACCCTGTAAGTCAGAGCAGAACTGCCCCATAGAGCCTCTATGGAGTGCCTGGAGGATTTAAACTGCCGACTTTTTGGGTTAGCAGAAGTAGTGCTTAATCACTAAGGCACATAGGGTTTTATTAGGGTCTCTAACTCCACCAGCGTTGTATGAAGTATACTCTCAGCTTCTGATACTCATTTCATTGTTTTAATTATTTTTTTACCCTTTTCGTATTTCGTTATTTGTAGTTTCTGTTGCTGTTCTTCAAGTTTTCCCATCTCATTGTCATAGATTGAATTGTGTCCCCCTGGAAATATGTTTGGTTAGGCAATTTGGTTAGGCCATGATTGCCAGTATTGTGTGTTGTTCCTCTTTGTTGTCAATGCTGCCTCTGTGATATTAATTGGTGGTTGTGTTAATGAGGCAGGACTCTATAAAAGTTTATCATGCCTTGAGGCAATCTCTTGGAATATAAAGGAAAAGGAAGGAAGCAGAGAGTTGGAGACCTCATACTATTAGGAAAGAAACAGTACCAGGAGCAGAGCACATCCTCTGAACCCAGAGTCCCTGTGCTTCAGAAACTCCCAATCCAAGGGAAGGCTGATGGTAAGCACCTTTCTGCTGAGCCAACAGAGAAAGACTTCACCTGAAGCTGAAGCCCTGAATTTGCACTCGTAGCCTACTTTTCCGTGAGAAAGTAAGTTTTGTTAAAACCATCCACTTACGGTATTTCTGTCTGACTAAGACACTCAAGTTTTGCAATTTATTCCCTACATTTAATCTCATCCTATGTATTTTTCATCTTATAAGTTATAGTTTTCATCTCTAAAAGTTGACTTTCAGTCTTTTATATCTTATTTATGTGTACTATGTTCAATTTTTATAATCTTGACTATGCAGAATACTGTTATTCTCATAATTGTTTTAAAGGCCTTGTCTACTTATAATCCATGTAATTTTTATGTCTATTTCTACTGATTAGTTTTTTTGTCGTTGTTGTTTATTTGTTTGTTTGTTTGTTTAGGCTTGCATGTCTTTTTAACACATTCTGAGCCTTATTTTCCTGCTTCTTTTCTGGTAATTTTGGATTGGTTGATACACAATGTAAATTTTACCTTTCAAGTGTGGTAAACTCTTTTTTATTTCCATTTATTTCTTTGGGCTATATTCATTTAATTTACTTGGAAATAGTTTGATCCTTTCAAGGCTTACTTGTAAACTTTTTCAGGCAGAACAAGTCCAGAACAACTTTTCATTTCAGAGTTTTTTTTTTTTCCTCTGCAACTGAAATTGTATCATTCTTGACTAATTTACCCACTGTCTCACTTGTTGGAACAAGCTGTATTCTCAGACCTATATGAGATCTGAGGATTGGTCTCCTTGCTCCTTACGATGGTACTTTCTTTTGTTGTTGCTGTTGTTGTGAGGATATACACAACAAAGCATGCACCAGTTCAACCATGACAACTGATTACATTCTCTGAGTTGTTCAACCATTGTTACCTTCCTTTTCTGAATTGTTCCTCTTCCATTAACATAGACACACTGCTCCCTAAGTTTCCTATCTAATCTTCCAAGTTACTGTTGTTACTTTGATCTCACGTAGAGAGTTGTTAGAAGAGAATAATGTACAAGACAAACATTTTTTACCAGTGAGATAGACTATTGTTTTGTTTTAATAAGACTTTAGGGACATTTTTGGTTTAAGTTTTAAAGATTATCTCAGGCAGTAGATGCAGAACTTCATCTAACTTACATGGCTACAGAAACTCTGGATTGCGTAGTTTCTTGCACATGTGCTCATGAGGACTCAGGTGAAAACTTAAGGAAAGCCTCCACAGATTTCTGGAGTTCTCTGTGCAGTACTCTATTCTCTATATTTCTGCCTATAAACTCTGCTACCTTGGCCTTCCTGCACTTCTAGTTGTCTCCTGAACTCAGATAACTGCTGATTTCTACCAGAGTTCTTCCTCCGTGCATTCTTGAGGGCTCAAACCGGGAAAATTGTAGTGTTCATCCATCTGTTCCCCTCTTTCAGATCACTGTTCTCAAGGTATAATAACCAATGTCTGAAAATGGTTATTTCATGTATTTTGAAGTAATTGTCTAATTCTTTTATATTTATGTTTTCTTGCCTGATTTCATTGACAAGCAAGAACATAACATTGAATTCAGTACATTATTTAGTATAAGGGATTTAAGAACTGTCTTAGTCATCTGATGCTGCTATAATAGAAATACCACAAGGAGACGACTTTAAAAAGAGAAGTTTTATTCTGTCATAATTCAGTAGATTACAAGACTAAATTCAGGGCAGCAACTCCAGGAGAAGGCTTTCACTGTTGGCTCTGGAGGAAGGTCCTAGTTTTCAGTCTTCCCCTGGATTGGGAACATCTGAAGTGCCAGGACCCAGGGCCTTGTCTGAGGATGTACTCTGCTCCTCGAACTATTTTCTTGGTGGTATGAAGTCCTAACTCTTTTTGCTATCTTCCTTTCCTTTATATCCTGTCATAGATTGCATTGTGTTCCTCTGCAAAATGTGTGTATTGATTTGACTTGTCTGTGAGTCTCAGTATGGTGCAATTCCTCACGTGTTGTGAATCCTGCCTCCATGATGTTGATGAGGGAAAATGGACAACAGTTGTGTTGGTGAGGCAGCACTTCAGTTACCAACTTGTGGGATGTAAGTGAAAGAAGTAAGCAGAGTGAGTTGGGAACCTCATATCACCAAGAAAGCAGCACTGAGAGCAGAGCACATCCTTTGGACCTGAGGTTCCTGTACCAAGATGCTCCCTGAACAAAGACTGATGCAAACACTGATGCTGACATGGTGGAAAACCTTCCCCTGAAGTCGGACTTGTAGCTTACTGAACTGTAAGACTCAGAAGAAATTTAAAACTGTTAACACTGAAGACGGTGCAGATGGTAAGAAACAGCAGTGGAGCAGCAACAGCAGAACCAGAGCAGTGCAAGACAGTGCTGGAGCTGACCCATGGAGCCAGAGAACTGAGTGCCTGTGCACAGAGGTTTCCCAGCAGAGTAGGGTGCCTCTAGGCACTTGAATCAATGGAGCTAGGCTTGCTGACCCACAGAGCAAGACAGCCGAATTCCTGAGTGCAGGAGACTATGTGGTGTAGTGAGGTGCCTCCAGGCACTTGAACTGATGGAGTTATAGAACTTTGGAATGCTTGCCCTAGCAGGGCAGATGCAGGCTTGAGGCCCAGGCCATGAGGCCATAGAAGATGAAGAAACAAGGTTGAGGAAAAGCTGAGCTGCCTCAATCTCAAAAAGCTATAGCCAAGACCTCAAGGATTTCTGAGGGTGGGCAGTGTCTTCTGGGGCTTCAAAGAGTGGGGCACCTAAGGCTGAGAGAACAGAGTTGCTGTCCCAGTAGGCCTGGAAGGTGGAGTTGAAGCCCAGGGGCCTCCACTCAGAATCTGGAGAGCGTGGCCAATACTTAGAGTCTGAAGGGAAGAGTTATAAAATGTCTCAGAGTCTAGAATATTATTTTTGAAGCCATAAAGGCTAATGTAAAGTGTTCTATTAATTTGCATGGTATCTGTCTTTCCCTGCAATTTCTCCATTTGTAATGAAAATGTGTAATTTGTGTCTGCCTGTTATGATATTGTATTTTGGGATGACAACACATGTTCTGGATTTTGCAGCTGAAGAAAAATTTATGGATTTAGGCCTGAACTTAAAACCTTTTCTTTGCTGTAAAACCCAAACCCAGTGCCATTGAGTCAGGTCCGATTCATGGCGACCCTAGAGGCCAGAGTAGAACTGCCCCCTAGAGTATTCAAGGAGCGCCTGGTGGATTTGAACTGCCCACCTTTTGGTTAGCTATAAATGAATATATTTTACATGTTCTAATGATATTATTTTGGTGGGCCAAAAAGTGGAGCATCCTGGATTGCATTGTGTCCCTTCACAAAATGTGTGTATTAACTTGCATTGGCTATGAGTCTCAATATGGTACATTTCCTCCCATGTATTGAGAGTCCTGCCTCTGTGATACTGATGAGGGAAAAAGGGCAACAGCTGTATTGGTGAAGCAGGACTCAAGTTAACGTTTTGTGGGATACAAGGGAGAGAAGTAAGCAGAGTAGGTTGGGAACCTCATACGACCAAGAAAGCAACACTGAGAGCAGAGCATGTCCTTCAGACTTGAGGTTCCTATGCTGAGATGCTCTCACTAAATTTGGACTCAGCCTACCAGACTATGATAATTTCTCTTACTGAGTGGACTTATAATGTGTGAACTGATTTGTGGCTTACCAGTAAAGTTTCTCTTCATGAAACCATCCACTTGTGGCATTGTCTGTTGGCGCAGTACAGGTAACTAAAACATATCCGAAAAAATTGCCTCAAGACACAGTCTTACACTTTGAATCCTTCTGTAACAACACAACTGCACTTAATAGTTGCTCCCTTATTAACACAGTGGAGACTGTTTACAACAAGGAGGAATATCACGCAATACCAGGAACCATGGCCCAGCCAAATTGCTGCATATATGTTGTGGGGGACACAATTCAATCCATAACAAGAGGAGACATTGTTGACTAGTTTCAGTTTTGTAAGGGACAGCTTTATTTCACTTTGTTTCACTATTAAGATTTTATAATCACACTGTTGCAGACACTCTTTTTCAGTTTACTTTTCTCCCATTCCTAGTTTCCTTGTGAGTAGTTTTAACTTGTATTAAATGCTTTTTCTGCATCTATTGAAAGGATACTATGGTTTCTTTCTCCTTTGTTCTGTTAATGTGATGAAGCATGGTGACTGTTGAGCGTTAAAAAAATCTTAGATTCCTGGAATATGAGGTCACTGGTAATTCAGTGATAAAATTTTAGCTTTCCATGCTGGAGAGAAGGAAGTTCATTTTCTGGTCAGTGCACCTCATACACAGCCACTTACGTGTTGCTATGGTGCTAAATAGGTTTCAGTGGCATTTCACGAGCAAAAACAGACTGAGAAGAAAGGTCTGAAAATCTGCTTCTGAAAATCAGCCAATGAAAACCCTAGGGATCATAACAGTCCAAGCTGTAACCCACCACAGGTATGACACAGGACTGGGCAGCATTTCACTTCGTTTTTTCATGTTGTCTCCATCAGGAGGTGGCTGACTTAATAACAGCTAATAACACCATCCTGGAATAAATCCAACTTGGTCCTGATGTGTTATCCTTTCCATACTTCACTATCTTTGATTGCTAATAATCATGTTACAATTATTTGCATCTAAAGCAATGAAACAAATAGACTTGTAATTTTCATTTCTTGCAATGTCCTTTTCCAGTTCATGGGTCAAAGTTTTTTTGGCCCTGTAAAATGACTTTTGCTATACTCTGAAAAAGTTTTCTTGATACTTATAAAATTTCTTCCTTACAAATCTGGTAAAATTCCTGAGTAAAACTATCAGAACCTCTAATTTCTTTGTGGGGAGGTTTTCAAATATAGATTCGATTACATAATTACCTAGGAACTCCTCGGATTTTCTGTTACATAATGTATCCATTTTGGATAAGTGTGGTTTTTTTACCTAGAAATTTGTGTATTTACATAAGTTTTCATATTTATAACATATATTTTTATTTTCTCATTTTATTTAAGATCTGCAGTGGTCATCACTTTTTTTAATTCCTGATATTTGTAATTTATATTACATTTAATTTCTTGACAGATAATTTTACCATATATATTCCATTAGTATTTTCAAAACAAAACAACTTTTGGTTTCATTTATGTTCTCCATTTTTTACTTTTCCTTCTAGTTCATACATTTCCACTCCTATTTATTTTCTTGTTTCTACATTCTTTGCATCTAATTTGCTTTTATTTTTCTTACTTCCTGAAATAGAGTCATAGATACTGATTTTCAGACTAAGACTGAGTGTCTTGCCCAGATTTCCTTATATTCCCTTCACTGGTGCTCTGTGCCCGTTCCTCAGTTTCTGTGTGCTTTGCTGCTGACAGTGTAAAACCTTCTTCAAAGGTCAGAATCAGGGGCAGATTAACCAGTAAGCAAGATACACATGGGCTCATTTGTGTTTATTTACTGGATAATTTGTCCCTGATCTACATATTGAAACTACTTTACCCATATAACCCACTTAATCTGTTGCTTTCTAGTCTACTCTGACTCATAGCGACCCATAGGAGATCCATAAATACCTAGGAATTTAAAGCCCCCTGAGGCAGCCCATATTATTGTATGTCATAGAGTTGATTAGGCATGCCCTATGACAGAGTAGAACTGCCCCATAAGGTTTTCTGGGCCGTAATTGTTACAAGAGGACTATCACCAGGTCTTTTTCCTTCCGGAGTTTATCTTTTAGCAGCTAATGATTTGTAACTGAGACCTTATTTAGAGAATTGCCTAGACTAGCTGGAAAGCTTAAAGTGCCTGGAAGTTTACATTTTCTGGGATATTGCTGACTTATCCACAAGTTAAATCTATTGCCTCCAGATGACACTCATACTGAGGTGCAATTTGAGCCCTAGAAAGTGCTATATGATCACACAGAGTTTGCATGTTAGGTAAAAGCATGTTCCTCTTGGATTTTTATCTTCTACCAGCCTTCTTGCTTCAGTCCTTTGCCAGTTACTCTCTAGAGTGTTTTCTAATAAATCTTTGACTTAATGTGTGCTTTGGGGAGAAACAAACCTAAGACATAATATACATTTTCCTCTAAGTGCTGCTTTAGCTACATAATACTAACTCTGACATATGTTCTCAGCATCACCAAAAAAAAAAAAAAAAAAATTGCTATCAAGTGATTTCAACTCACATCAACCCTGCAGGACAGAGGAGAATCGCTCCACAAGTTTTCCTAGAAGCAGCTGGGGAATTCAGACTACCAGCCTTTTGGTTAGCAGCTGAACTTCTGTTACTCCACCAGGGATCCTTATTATCAGATAGTTCAAAATATTTTCTAATTCCCATTATAATTAATTTTTACCAATAGATTGTTTAGAAGTGTAGTGTTACTTTTTTTATTTTTTTTATTTAATATAGTGTTACATTTTTTATATTGATTCCTAGCTTGTTTTTACTGTGATCAGAGAATGAACACTGCATGATTTCATTCTTTTGGAATTTGTTGAAATGTTGCTGTATGTGCCATGTCTCCTTTTTTTTACTTCTGGATACATTATATGTGTGTTAGGTATATACGTGAAGTAAACACATGTATTTGTTAATCATGATATTCAAATCTATATTCTTACTGATTTTTTATTTGCTTACATCAGTTATAGAGAGATTTATATTTAAAACCTGTCATTGTTCTTTCCAATTTGTGTATTTGGAAAATATTCATCACTATGTCTTTAAATATTGATTCTACTTCATTCTTTGTTCTCCTCTGCTGGGGATGCCAAAATACCCGTATTTCATCTTTTTGTTGCATTCCATGTATCTCTGATTCTCTTTTTATGTATTATCTTATTATCCACTATTTTTTAATTTCCATGTTTTAGTATGAGTATTTCCTACTGACCTATGTTCTACTCACTAATCTCTCATACTGTCTTTGGTTTGTTGTTAAATATATGTATTGAATTCTTAATGGGGTAATATTTCAAACTTGAAAATGTCTACTAGATTCTATTTGAAACATTCTAGTCTTCTTGGTGAAATTTTCATCCTGGCATAGATTTTCTTGAGCATAGAAATTGGCTTGAAATTTAGTGCTTGGATACTCCGCTATCTGGATTTCCTGTTCACTTGTTTTTCTAATTTTCTTTTTCCTTTCTTTCTTTTTTTTTTCTTTTTTTGTCAGTTGACATGTTTGTTAACCTTATGCAGTATTTCAGACTCTGTATATTTAAGAAAATGAAAAATTAGCTGAGATTTTGACTGACATAATATCCTTCTAGAAAAAAATGCGTATTTTTGCTTTATGACAGTTTAGGTGGAAAAAGATGACCTTTATCTAGTCTGGAATTGAACTGGTTTGAAGTTATTTTTCAGTCTTTTGTTTGGGCTGATATCTTTCCATTTCTGCCTTTCCCTTTGGTTGTAAACTTCCAGGTTCCCAAATGTTCATTTTAAGTATTCCAGGACCTCTGCACTTTGATACACCCTGATAGCCAGTATTTGTTTCACAAGCCCATGAGACTATCAAAAGTTATGCTGAAATTCTCACCTATTGAGTGGCTCTTCTTGTTCAACTTCTTGATTCTCAAATATGCATGACCTGGATATATTTTTTAAAGGAGAAAAGATAAAGAGTGTTAGACTTACTCCAATTTTCTTCTATACTTTAACATACTGGTTTCCTTGGTACTTCTCTGGTGCTATGGGTGGATTTTATATTTCTCTAGCTTTTCTAGTAGTTCTCAATGTCAGAGTTGTTCCACAACTATTTATTACACCATCATCGGGAGCAGAATCTATTCCAACCTCCTGCCCTCTCCCAAACTCCTACTGCACTTTCTTTTCTCTAGAAAATCATACAACCTGAAGTTTTGGCCCTTGCCACATTTGTTTTCCCTCAGATCAGCAAACTTAAACCCAAAACCTGAAGTATATGACAGTAATGAAAATCAGACATGTAAACACCATCTTCTGTGTACTTTATTTCTTGTGCTCACTTATACTTTCTAGATATCAAAAGTACATTGTCGTAGACACAGAACACTTGATAACAAGGACCTTATTATAATTCTATATCTTCAGATTCCCTGCTTTAAACTTGAAATCTAACCATAACAGGCACATGTTTTATAACAAACATTATGAAAAAAACTGGAGGAAGAGCATACAAACTGATTGTATATTTTTAGATGGTGCTTCAGATTTGAAATGAAATGGAATGTGTGCTCATATCCCAGGTTTCCCACCTACTATGTCACCTAGGATTTGTTATTTAACATCTTTACTCATCAATTTTCCTTTCTGATCAATCAGAACATCAGATTTATTTATTATGAGAATAACGTAAATTTAAATTAAACAATGTGCATACAATATCTAACACTGCTTATTCAAAGTGCTCAGTGAATATCACTCACCCCCTCATACTCCCTGACAATTTCCTAAGCTAAATAAAATTGCCTAAAAATAAATTAAATTATGCCTGAATTTTAGATTTTAAAGTTACAAAAGAACAGATTATTTTAAATTGCTGTATATTTTTAAATGTGTTAAATAATTTTACACACGAAACAAGATGAATTATAGTGGAGAAATGATGTAAAGTTCAAAATAATTCCTCCACAGAAATGAAAATGTTAAATGGCTAAAATTTGTACTGCAGAGCCTTTGTACTTAAAGGTTAGGGTAATTGCCAAGGTTATGTAAGGGGGTCATATAGCCATATAAAAAAAAACTAATGGAAAGTAAACCTTGAAGTTGTTATGAGAACTTGATATTTTCCATTAAGTAGTATAAAACTTTGCTAATTTAGTTACAACTGATTCAGAACTTTTTTTTTAGAGAATCATGACAATTTAAAATTTTAATGGATCTTTTTTAAAAGATAAGAATTCACAGATTTAGTGTTTAAGTAACCTTCTGAGCTTTCACACTTAAAAGTACCCACGGATATCTGATAGAATCTCTGCTAAAATCTCCAATTTACCTCTTCAGTTGCACTCTCCACCTTCTGCAACCTGCATTGAACTCTGCAAGGCTGACCTGTGAAGATTGATTTCTGACTTGAGCTTGAGTTTGTCCAGTGGGCAACACCATCAAGAGACTAGAGGAAAGCAGGTGAGTGAGATCAGGGCGTACAATGCCTCCACTTCCTCCCCCCAGGATCACACTAGGCTTACTATATTTCTGAAATTAAGGTTATATTTTCTGCCAGTCAGTCCTCACCACA
Source organism: Heterohyrax brucei (assembly GCA_028571685.1). Taxonomy (NCBI): domain Eukaryota; kingdom Metazoa; phylum Chordata; class Mammalia; order Hyracoidea; family Procaviidae; genus Heterohyrax; species Heterohyrax brucei. Next base: position 57,592,882 of record CM053146.1, on the reverse strand, counting down.
CAGAGATACTGTTGTAACCCTCAGAGTACTGAACTACCCTTGTGGTTTACTTACACTCAGCCTTTCTGTCCTAGATTGAATTGTGACCCCCAAAAAGTGTGTAGTAATTTGTCTGGGCCACAATTCCCAGTCTGGTGTGATTGCCTTCCATTCTGTGATTTTCCTATGCTGTAAATCTTAATCTCTCTGCCTGTGTTAAAGAGGATTAGGGTGGGAATCTAAAATGCTTCCTAGTCACCTCCCTGCTCCAATGTAAAGGGAATTTACCTGGAGTATTTTGTACCACCTTTTATTCCACAAGAGATAAAAGGAAAAGGAAGCAATCAGAGTGGAACCTCATACTATCAAGAAAGCAGCACCAAGAGCAGAGCTCATCCTTGAAACCTGACATTCCTTCACTGAAATACTGTCAGACCAAAGAAAGACTGACGCAACACAAGAACATGCCTCAGGAGCCAATAGAGAGTGCATTTCCCTGGAGCCAGCACCCTGAATTTGGATTTGTAGCCTACTGGACTGTGTGAGAATAAGTTTTTCTTTGTGAAAGCCAGTAATTCATGGTTTTTCTGTTAGAGCGGTACCAGAAGACTAAGACACTTTCATGAAGCATTCCTATCTGCTAGGACCCTGACACATAGAGATCTAAATCTTCAACTGGGAGCTCAACATGCTTTGGTTCACTAGTAGACAGTTTCTTCTTTTCATTATGGTGACCAAGTGGAGTGTTACTGCCTTGAAGGTTATTAACTTCTTACACAGATTATACAGAATGAAGCAATACCAAAATGTGTTCATAAGGACAATCATTATTGCCATATGGTTATATATTCCTTTTTTATTTCTTAACATTTAATCAGAAAAGTAAATTTGCATTATATTTACAGATAATGAGAGCATCACACTAGACATTTTTAAAACTCGAGGAAAATGATGTTTCCAAACAGTTAAAGTACTATTGCCAGTGAATTTTTTATTAAACTGTTAGTCTATTTGCTTGTTTTTCTGTTTGAAATCGAATTCTTCATTGTATTTGAGACAACACTGGAAAATTCAGGTTAAAGGCAAGTAATAGCTGCAATGTGCCAATCCCATTACACATCAATTGGCAACAAAGATGTATAATCGCCTTTGAAGAGCACCTCTCCCCATCTCCTATCCTATCACATTTTAAAGAAATGCATTATAAGCTTTTCCCATTGCTAAGTCATCCTCTAGTTACAAATTTACCGTCTGTAGACAGTTTTTATGAATATGGGCGAAGGATGGATTATCCAATAAGCAACATGTGTCCAGGTTTGCTTGTGTTTGCTTACTAATTTGTAGTGCAGAGTTTTATCCATTTTTTCACTACAAACTCATTTAAAATTGTGTAATACATATTAGTAAGTAAGCACAGGTAAGCCCATGCATACCTTGCTTGATGTAAGCGAGGCGTACTAGTTAATCCACCCTTGATTATGGCAGTACACTTACTACTTTAAAAAAATATTTACTCCCTGATTTAAAGATGTGCATCTTTTAATTCATGAACACACAATTGTTCATTAAGTGGCTCAGAACAGAAAATCCATCTAATATAGGCCCAGATTTTTCAGTATCTAATTTCATCAATGAAAAATCCAAAACAGTTCAGGAAAGGTCAGCATTTATGCAGATTATGAGTAATCTGTTAGATATATGGACTTCAAGCTAAGGAATATTATGAAACAGTTTACATCATTCATTATTAGTACTTTGCCGAGCCAAGATTAGTACTTTATCCTTGCCTTACCACACCAATAAATTCTCCATGCATTATTTACTGTCTGAGTCATCTAGGGCTGCTCTAACAGAAATAGCACAAGGGGATAGCTTTAACAAGGAAAATTTATTTTCTTACAGAAATGAAGCTAAAGTCTGAGGTAAGGCCTCAGCTCCAGGGAAAGTCTTTCTCTTTGGGCTCTGGAGAAGATTTTATCAAGAATCGTCCCCTGGGCTGGGATCTTCTGACATACAGGAACCCCAGGTCCAGTGGCCATGGTGCTTCTTTCTTGATGGCATCAGGTTCCCAACTCACTGCTAGCTTTCCTTACTTTTATATCCCAAGAGACTGCCTCTGGCACAATACAGCCTTACAGACTGAGTCCTGCCTCATTAACACAACCACTGTCCATCTTCCCTCATTAGCATCACAGAGGCAGAGTTTACAACGTATATAAGAACATCACAGAATACCAGGAATCATGGCTTAGCCAAATACCTACACACATCGTTTGAAGGGACACAATTCGATTCATGATTTACCTCCCTTACGTTCAGATGTGGAAATCATAGCTAAAGTTGCACATGTTCTCCGGACCACTTTACATAATTTGCCAACTGGAAATGAAAATCTAAGGTTAAAGTCTTCTAAAATTATTTCATCTCAATCTAGGACCAGTGGAAAACATCAACCCACTTTGCTTTATTGTATACAGCGTATGATGATGAACCCATTGCTATTGCTGTGCTCACTATTTCAAAACGCAGCATGGCTAAAATAGACATGTTGTGACTGTGGGGTAAAGAAATCAACTTGACCCAGTGAATATGGTCTGTGCTTGTGGTTCTTCTAAAACCTTTTAGATAACCTCGAAAACCTTGGAATATCCGCTAGAAACTAAAGTATCTTTGATAAGGACTCCAGACCATACCTGAGAGTTTATGCTAACAAGATAACTCAGGTAGGAGCTAGCAGCATCAGAAAGACTGCTAAGTGATATCAGCTGGTCTCAGGAATGTAAGGGATAACATGGTTCAATCAATCATGTCTATGCACTAAGGTCCCCAAAAAGACTAAGGGCACAGAAGTTTCACGGGCTCTCTGGTTGGTGAAAGGCATCAGTGTATGTGGTAGGTAGCACATCCTTTTTCTGTATGTGAAGCTCTGAATTGGGAACCCTTCCAGACCTTGCTCTATCTGTCTCTTCGTTTGTAGCCTTTTTCCTATAGTAAAGCTGTAATCATAAGTGTAGTTGTTTCTATGAGTTCTATGAGTCATTCCGGCGAAACTGAACCCAAGGGGGTACTGAGAGAAAACAGGTCAGAAATTAAAGGAGCAGGGAATCCTTAAGCTTACAACTAGTACCCTGAGTGGGTAGAAGGAGCTCTCAAATTTGCAACCAGGTCAGACGTGACTCAAGCATGTAGTTGGCCTCTAATGTCTTGGGCTGACTTATAAGCTTGGAGGACTATGCCCTGACTTGTGAGGTCTGACCTGGCTATCATGATTAGGATCAAAAGAAAGTGATGTGTGTACAACTGAGTCAGAACAGCATTGGAAAATGAATTGATTTGATTAATTACTTGTAGATGAATCTGAAATTCAGCCAGAGTGGCCGAACTGCCTCAAGCCATGTGGAGGAAGAGGTCTCCCTAAACTCAAAACCTAAAAGTTGTTCTGCTGGTCCCATAAATCCATTTTGTTTCTTGAAATACATATTTTAAATAATATTTTGATAAAACAAACATAACATAATCATAACAAGACAAACAAATCATAACATAAAATGATTCTGTAAATACAAGTAATATGTGGATAACATTCACTTTCTCTCGTATATTATAAACAGACTTATTGGGCTTTAGCAAAACATTTATGTAAACTTTTGAATTTCAACTTAAAGGGTAATAGCATCTTAAATGGAGAAAAGAAACAAGAGTGCAGTTTACTGAAAACTGAGTTTTTAAAAATTTATTTGCTATGCAAACAGAACTATAGTACTGTAGTATAGCATTTTTCAGAATTACTTCCTTCTATTTTCTAATTATTAAAAATATTGACTGTAGCAAAGATTGCATCAGAGCCTTTAATTGACAGATAAAATCCTTTACACTGCAAATCAATTGACAACAATGTACATGACTGGAAGATGCAAAATTCCTATACTTTGACATTGTGTGTATTCTGCATATGAGGTTTCTTGGGATCCTAGAGTAGTGATATAATAAGATTAATCACTGTGATCAAAAACTCACTAGTTCTGTAATAACCAGATATAGTCAATAATGTTATATGCTTGATTCAGTTTTTTTTTTTAACTGTAAAGAAAATAAACCCATTTAAGAGAACTGATGAAAAAAGACTTTATTATAAGGCTACAAGTGGAAATGGACTAGAACTAAAACTTGAAAAGAGGCAGATCTAGGGACCAGGTTCTCTTCCCTCTCATGGGCTGAATGATCTCCTTTTGAGAGTCTATTTTTCTTTGCATATCTTTTCTATATATTTCTCTCAGTTGACTTACTGCCAATTGACTTTCTCTGCTTACTCATCCTTTATGGTAGTTCAAATATTTAACTTGAAGAATTGTTTATTTAATTTGAAAAGCAAATATTTACTAAGCATAGACCATGTTTTAGACACAGATGGCTTCTTTTTGCCATAGCTCCAACTCTGTCTCATCTTCTGTCAGTTTCTTTCCTCCTTGTTAACAGCGCCTCTGTTTCCAAATTCAAATACCCTAAAGAGAAAATTGACATTTACTGTAGAAGTTGGAAATCATGGCTCCAGGATCATTTTCAAACTTCTAATGTTTTGTGGTAACCATACACCATTGCCCAACTCCACACAGGTTTTTAAAAAAATGAATTCTCAGCGTTTTAAAACTGGAAACTCATTAAAATAAAACAGAAAGTTCTAATTTCTGTGCCACTGCTTAAAAAAATCAAAGGTTGCAATAAAAAGGGGTGCCCCCTGAGATACCCACTAAAAGACTGCAATTGATGGTCCAGGGACCTTGGGGTTCCCCTGGGAGCATGGCCCCTGGCTCTGATGCTGCCCCTGTTCATAAATCACAATGGAGGTCAACTCTTCAGACAGGAATAGCTTGGACTAGGCAACACAGAGTGACCATATCGTGTGTGCACTTTATGGTTCTATGCATCTATTGGATGTCATCCTACTGACCTCTTACTGGAGGTCGGGGAGATGGTGGAGAGGAGGGGATAGAAGATTATTAGGAGGATATGACATATACCGAATGGAGAGGAAGCATGTGCTGTCACTGGGCAGGGAAAGCAGTGGGAGCTGCACATAGGTGGGCATGCAAATTTATATGGGAATGTACATTTTCACTCAATCATAATAAACTAAAAAATACATAAAAAATCAGAGGTTGGGCAACACTAGCTTTTTCTTGCACCATGACATTTATTTGGAGCTCAATAGCCACTATCCTCTAGACAGAGTTTGAGGTGTCCAGTTTGCAGCCACTCTCAATTTTATTCCACACTGAAATTCTTTTACTTTTTATCTTTGTCTTTTGTTCTTGTTGTTTTAGCTGCCTTCAAGTCTCCCTCTGACCCCTCCAGACCCCATGCACAACAGAATGAAGCACTGCTCAGTTCATCTTTGTCTTTATGTACTGCCGATCTTAGGGGATGGCTTCTCAGCAGCAGAAAGTGAATTATACTTTACTCTGGTCCCACTCTTTTACATTAGCTGTCTGACCTCTGGAAGCTGTACAGCTTACATCTCCTTATGGCATCTGAGCATACCAAGCACATCATAGGACGATGGCCAGTCTGAGGTTGGGCTTCCATAGAATAAAGTGCACTTCCCTGACCCTGAAAGTGATGGAGGCTTTAGGTCAGAAAATACAGCTCCCTCACTTACTGAAGCTGCAGGTAGTACAATTTTACTTGCTTCAGGGTGAGGACAGGCAGGCCACTATAGTAACTTATTGGATTTAATAAAATGAAAAATAAACTTGTATGTATTTAAGTAGCAAATGGAAAAATTTCAGCAGAAAGAGAAATTCGACACATTTTGTCAGTAACATGGCTTGGAAATCACACCACAGAAGCCTATAGCTGCCCAACAGCGAGCTGAGAAGATGATCTTATAGAATAAATAGAAAATTCGATGCTACAGCATACCTCCAGATTCCTACTATATTTTGCATGACCATAACCCCCCAAAAAGGTTTTTCCTGGTTAGTTGATTTTATAGTCTCTCCTTCCAGTCTTCTAAGGCAGAGTTTGGCGAACTGCAGCACAGAATCCAAATCCAGCCCACTACCTGCTATTGTAAATAAAGTTTTATTGGAATACAGCATGTCCATTTGTGTACTATTGCATGTGGCTCTTTTCGTATTACAGTGGCAGAGATGAGTAGTTGTGACAGAGGCCATCTGACCAACAAAAACTAAAATAATTTGCTAACTGGTCCTTTACAGAAAAAGCTTGCCTACTCCTTTTCTAAAGAAAAACAAAGCCTGATACCTTGAAAAATGTTGTAAATATGACCCTTCTAATGTAAGTTTTCTTGCTTGCTAATCTAAATTCTCAGGCTTCAGCTTAATCTAATTCTGTCATCTTGACCTTGGTTACAATAAGGAACTACAACATAGTATCATAGATAACATTCATTTACATTCAAATCTGTTAGCAAACAATCAACTCTGCTGCTCTATAACTAAAATCCCAACTTTTATTGAATACTAACCATACTCCCTGATAAACATTTAAATAAAATAAAGATCTTTCACCACTGCAGACCTAATTCTCTGAACAACTTACATACTACAGTAATTCTACTGTTTTAAAAAAACTTGTTTTGATCATAGCAAAACTGACCTATTGAGACTGTCACACACAAAACAGATTTTTCTTTTAGGCCTTCATGGATCACATCACCAATAACATTTGTAATTCACTACAATTACTATTTCTTTTGAAAATAATTCCCATTTTTAATGGTACCTGCTGTGAAATTCCTGCCTCTATTAGTCTCCACCCTGCCCCCCAAAGTGAATGTGTATTGTGATACAGCCCTTCTCCTACTGAAAGTCAGGTTATACAAGCATAATAGTTAGGTTTAACTTTAGCTAGCATAATCTTTTAACATTTATTCTGTTAGAAACATCTGCTTTGATAATCCCATGAAATATATAGTGGTTTTCCCCTGAAGAAAAATGAATTAAAATCAACACAGAAATAAAATGTTTCCCCGTGTTTCAGCTATTGCAGGCTCTATAATCTATACTAGAAAGATACTCCATGCATACAAACATAAAAATACCTCCTAAGTAAGTAGGCTTGTGCAAAATGGTATAGAAATACAAATTTATTTTAAAAGGCTTAAGTCAACAAATGGAAGGAATGTTATATTTAAGTTATTAATCAAGGTCCAGTCAGGAGCCAAACCAAGCCAGTTACTAGAACACAGAAGTATAAAACCATTAGATAACTGAAAAGGTAAAAAGAGAACTCATTTTGCTCTACCGAAGCAGACATCACTTCTCTCACTAAAGAAACAAAGGGAAGAAGTTGTGATTATCAATACTTGGATGCTTGAGGAGGGATGCCACAGAGTTGAAACTCAAACGTCTAAGGAAAGTACACCATCGATTTGGGTGGCAATCTCAGGAGATGTGAGAAGGCTGGTTCTGTGAGTGCTGGAAAAACAGAAAAGTGGATACAGTTGCTGTATAGAAAGAAATTGCTGTTGCAGGGGTGGAGAAGCATTGCTGCAGAGACGTTCATAGGAACATTAAGTGGACTGGCAGCCTATAGGAAGCAGATAAAAAATTTAAAAAAATAAAAAACATTGCCTTTGAGTTGATTCTGACTCATGGTGACGCTATAGGACAGAATAGAACTGCCCCATAGGGTTTCCAAGGAGTGGCTGGTGGAATCAAAGTGCCAACCTTTGGTTAGCATCCATAGGTGTTAACCACTGTGACACCAGGACTTAGAACAGTCTCTCATCCCATCCCCTTCCTTGCAACATCCCTCTAGCGCCCCTATTGGCAGATCCTGATATAGAACGATTAGAGGAGAGGGAATTGTGTTTGCAGATTCCAGCATCACCGTAGGGTTGGACTAAGGGACAATGGTGTAATAATAAGCACATTTTTAGCAAGTGTATTAAAAGATTTTATTTCAAATGAACATATACCTATATTGGGATGTTGCAGGCCAACAAATGCATTCCAATTAATAGTAAATTTATATAATAGAGTAGTACTGTCCCCATCAGGGTTTCTAAGCTATAATCTTTATGGGAGCAGATCATCAGGTCTTTCTTCCTGCTGATTCACTAATATGTTCAAACCACCAGTGTCTTGGTTAGCAGCCAAGCTCTTAATTGTTGCACCACCAGGGCTTAGAGTGGTAGGATGATATAATTTACATTTTTTAAAGTTCAACTGTAACTTTAAACGAAGGGTAGATATTCAACAAGTATAACAAAAATCATTTTACATTACAAACATGTAAACGCATGATACATAATAATACTTTTGTGCCCAGCCACCACCAGTGCCTGCTCTGACAGGGAATACAGTGTGACCTTCCGGCTGCAGTAGGAGAAAAATGGGTGTGCAGAATTAGAACTCTATTAAAATAGCACTCGTGATGGTCCATTAGAGTGGAGTTCTCTGGAGGGCATGGACCCCAGACTCTCTGTTAACCCAGAACTGAAACCCGTACCAAAGCTAACTCTTCATACAGAGATTGGACTAGAGTATAAGACAGAGTGATGCTCTTGTCTTAAATATATACCTGAGGCTGTCTGAGCAGCTCTTGTCCAGAGGTGAGATGAGGGGATGGAGGGGGACAGGAGTTCATTTAATGGATGCTAGAGGTACAGGGTGGTAAGAAAGAGTATGCTGTCACAGGGTGGTGGGATGGGAGAGCAGTTAGAGTTGCATAGTGGTCAGTTTTCAGGGTTTTGTATGGAAAGTTGATTTGAATTGTAAACTTACTTAAAGCACAATAAAATATTTAAAATAATACTTTATAACAGTAATGTTGCTTAAATTAAATAAATTACTGAGAAATAGACTCTGATATATCTTCAGATAGTCTAATACGTAATCCATAAATGGTTCTAGAAAGAAACTTTAAAGATCTTTATATTATATATTATACTTCAAATTTATTTTCAGTTGGATTAAAATTTCAAATACATCTATTTACATGCAGCATATTATATTTTTACACAACTGATGATACTGTCTGTATTTGTTTACTAGCCATGCCCTCCCCCTGCAAGAAACCTTCACAGACCAGTCCTTTTCCACATGTTGCTATAAAAAATTGAACATAGCACACTTACAAAAATATAAGTGAAAATTGTGACATAGAGTATTGCTGGCAAACAAGTGCAGAAAATGTTATTTACATAAAAATACAAGGAGGGTCTGTATGTATGTGCATGTATGTGTATAGAGTCCTGGTGACTCAGTGGTTAGGAGCTGTGGCTACTAACCTAAAGGTCAGCAGTTCAAATCCACCAGCCCACTGCTTGGAAACCCTGTGGGGCAGTTCTGGTCCATCCTATAAGGTTGCTAATGAGTCAGAATTTACTCAACTGCAATAGCTTTAGTTTTCATTTAGTGTGTGTGTATGTGTGCCTGTATACACATATACATATTGGAAACCCTAGTTAGAGCTATGGCTGCTAACCAAAAGGTCTGCAGTTTGAACCCACTAGGCACAAGTTTGGGTTTAGTTTTAGTATGTATTATATATATTTGTATAATTTATATATATATACACACTAATTCCCTGGATAGTATGAACTATTAATGTGCTCAGCTGCTACCTAAAATTTAGAGGTTTGAGTCTACTCAGCCAGCCTTAGACGAAATACCTGACAATCTGCTTCTCAAAAAGCAGCCATTGAAAATCCTATGAGAACATTTCTTCTCTGACCCACATGGGATTGCTATGAGTTAGAATCAACTGATGAAAACTGGTAAAATGAGTCTTGAAGGCAAGACAACAATATGTACCATACAGCCTTAAATGCTCATACATTTTGATCTAACTTCCCATTTCTAGGAATCTAAACAAAGAGAATGAACAGAATTCTAGTTAAAGACTTTGGTAAGTGGATATGAATTACAATGCTGTTTTTAATAATAAAAATGATAAATGAACTAAATGTCTAAAAACAAGAAAGTCAAGATAGAGCCATGTGATGAAATGTCATGTGGTAATTGAAAAAAATCTTCTAAAAATAAGTACTTAATAAACCTAGAAATGTTTCAAGATATGCAAAGCAAAAGAAAAACATGGGATCTAAATACAAAATGCTTTTGGTATAATTCTAATATACCAAAATGTAATAGTAGTTGTCTCAGAGGGTGAAATTATAAGTGATTTATCTTTCAAATTTTCATTCATAAAAATATAAGATTAAAATAGGCAGACTTTTTAAAATATAGGAGTGTGAAGCAAAATATGTACTCAGAACGTGAACATATTCTTAGAGCCAGTAGATTCTCATGGTATTCATTCCCCCAAAATAAAGCTTTGAGAGACAAGTATTCTGCAATAACAAAGTAATTCTGCTAGTTCTTTAAAACTCGATATGTACAAGCATTCTTTTCCAGCTTCAACTAACATTTTCCAAATACCTACTATGAAATTCTCTTCCTAGGTTAAAATGTTGAATGCCATTTATATATCTGTTATTCCAAACTTAATTTCCTGATCTCTTTCCTAAGCTTCAGAGTCTCATATGTAATGGTCTGCTCAGCACCTAACCTTGGAAGTCTAGAAGAATTCATAAAGTGAACATGCTGAAAAAAGACATTTATTCTTGCTATCTTCAGCCTGTCCCCTCCTACCCACCTCCTGTATCAGCAGTTTCCTCCTCATTTTCCTAGGATACATCTAATTACTCATGTCAAAATCCAGCTTTTCTCTATTTCCAGTTCTACCCTCATATCTGTCCAAAGCTACTATCTATGTCAACGCCCCCGACATCTCTTTAATCACTCAACTAGCCTTCTAGTCTGGTTTCCTTGTTTCCCTTGTTGCTCACTTCTTCCATCTGTCTACCCATTACAAAATAGCTCTGTAGTAAATTAGCATTTGGTGGCTTAAAACAACACCCATTTATTGGCCTTCTTTTGTAGGAGTATGAAGTTCAGCATGCTGTTCAGCTGGATTCTCTGCTGAGGGTATCACAAGGCTGAAGTCAAAATGTTGGCTCAGCTAGGCTGTGTACTCACCTTGAAGCTCAGGGAGAAAAATCTACTACCAAACCCATTCAGATGGATGGAGAATTTAATTCTTTGCAGTTGTGGGATTAATTTGCTGTATGTCATCTGGGAGCCACTCTTAGCTCTTAGACACTGCCTGCATTAAAGTAATCCCTCCATCTACAAGCTAGCAATGACACATATCTTTCTAGTGTTTGTTGAAACTCTGACTTTATTTTTTGTCACCAACCTAAAAAAAACACTTTGCTTTTAAAGGATTCACATGATTAGGCTTATACAGAAAATCACCCAACTTTAGGGTCAACTGGTTTGAGACATCAATTACATTTGGAATATCCCTTCACAGCAATACTTTGCTCAGGGTTTGATGGAATAATTGGGAGAAGGTTTGTACACTGAAACCAAAAAACCAAGCCCACTGCCATAGAGTCAGTGCTAACTCATAGCAACCTTGTATCAGGGTCTGGGAATCTTAAGAGACCATCTCGGAATTCTGCTTACCACATCATCCAAATGCTGCATCAAACCTCACCTTCTGCATAGCATTTCTGCCCATTGTCATGTCTCCATCAACAAAAGTCAATTTGTTGGTCCCTCTAATATACAGGATTCCATTTTGATTAATTGGACATACTGTTAGCTTTGGAATAGAACGGTACAATGGGCCTGACAGGCAAATCCATACCAATAATGTTTTATCAGTCTAAATAATTTGAATCCATGCACTCCAGGAGTGAAGATGTTACCACCTTTTTACAAGTGTCTTGTTAGTCTTGTAGAGAAATGAGGAGCAGATTGGTCTCTGTGGCTGGTTACATGTTTAGCAACAACAGTAGCTAGATCAGTCTTGGTGTGAGGAAGCCTGTGCTTTAGGACTCCTATGTACGCTTTCCCTTTGCTCCCAAGGCTTCTGTATTGTGCAAGAGTTTTGTGCAAGCAATGGAAACTTTGGGCACAGAAACTGACTTATTTCCATGGAATAATCATCCAATCCATCTGATTATTCAGTGTAGTAGATGTTTTGGGTAATTATTGGTACAAGACAAACAATAAGTTCGCTTTTTTATCATTTATTCCCATAGATTAGTCCACATGCTTTTTTACTACACCTTATTGCCTATGATTTTAAGTGTTGCTTCTTCTGGGTCCCTGACCAGTCAGCTAAACTATTTATCAGTAATCAGGATTCTGTGTATATCCTTAACTTGAACGCTTCTCTCTGTCCCTAAACTGATGACCAGGTATCCTTCTCAGATTTTTACCCATAGGGAATGTATTCCCTTCCCACTGTCTTCTGGACTGTACCTACTTAAAGCTATAATGCTATCAGTAATCCACTTTAAGCTTTATTATCATAACAAGCCAATCCATTTTTATTTTTTTATTGAGATATAATGCCCATATTGTATACTTAAATATACTTTATGCTTTATAGAGATATAACACACAATTGTATATATATTATACATATAAATGTATATATACTGTATACTTAAATATACTTTATACTTTATTGAGATATAATGCACAATTGTATAATTAAAAAGTACACAATTCAGTGGTTTTTCTGTATATTCACACAGTTGTACCTCTGTCATCCCAGGCAGATTTAGAATGTCTTCACGACCCCAAAAGAAACCCTGTACCTGCTAGCCATTATCTCTCAATCTTACCTTTACTTCCATCCTGAAACAAACAAAAACTCTTTGCCACAGAGTTGATTCAAACTCAACAGTGACATATAGGATAGAGTAGGACTGCCTCATAGAGTTTCCAAGGAGCATCTGTAGGGTCTGAACTGCCCACCATTTGGTTAACAGCCATAGCCCTTAGCCACTAAGCCACTGGATCTCCACACTTACTCACAGAACTAACTGCTGCTAATCTGTCTTACTAAATGGTAGTGACAAAATTTACAACTCCTAGGAAAATCTCATCAAGTCACAGGCAGTCACACAATACTGGAACTCATGGTCCGTACAAATTGATACACACACACAAAATTCAATCTAGGACAAATAAATGTATCTATTTGTTGTTGTTAGGTGCCGTTGAGTCAGTTCCAACTCATAGTGACCCTATGAACAACAGAACAAAACACTGCCCAGTCTTGCGCCACGTCCACAATCATTTTTATGCTGGAGCCCGTTGCTGCAGCCACTGTGTCACTCCACCTTGTCAACAGTCTTCCTCTTTTTAGATGACCCTCCGCTCTGCCAAGAATCATGTCCTTTTCCAGGGACTGATCTTTCCTGACAACATATCCAAAGTATATAAGATGCAATCTTGCCATCTTTGCTTCCAAGGAGCACTCTGGTTGTACTTCTTCCAGAACAGATGTTTGTTCTTTTGGTGGTCCATGGTACATTCAACATTCTTCTCCAACACCGCTATTCAAAGGAATCAACTCTTCTGTCATCTTTGTTCATTGTCCAGCTTTCACATGCATATGATGCGACTGAAAATACGACAGCTTGGGTCAGGTGCACCTTTGTCTTCAAGGTGACATCTGTACTTTCGAATACTTCAAAGAGGTCTTTTGCAGCAGACTTTCACATTGCAATGTGTCTTTTGATTTCCTGACTGCTGCTTCCATGGGTGTTGATTGTGTACCTAAGCAAGGTGAAATCCTTGACAACCTCAATCTCTTCTCCATTTATGACAATGTTGCTTACTGGTCCAGCTGTGAGGATTTTTGTTTTCCTAACGTTGAGGTACAATCCATACTGAAGGCTGTGTATCTGAAATCTTCTTCATTTCCAGCAACTAGGATGGTGGTATCTGTGTAACGCAGGTTGTTAATGTGTTATCCTCCAATCTTGACGCCTTGTTCTTCTTCACAGAATCTAGCTGCTAAGATTATTTGCTAGGCATGCAGATTAAAAAGTTATGGTGAAAGGATACAACTCTGATGCACACCTTTCCTAACTTTAAACCATGCCATGTCCACTTGTTCTGTTCACATGACTGCCTCTTGATCCATACACAGATTCCTTAAGAGCACAATTAGATATTCTGGAATTGCCATTCTCCTCAACATTAGCTGCAATTTAGTATGATCCACACAGTTGAATGCTTTTGCATAGTCAATGAAACATAACTGAACTTCTTTCTGATATTCTTTGCTTTCAGCCAAGATCCATCTGACATCAGCAAAGCCATCCTTGGGTCCACATCCTCTTCTGAATCAAGCTTGAATTTCTGACAGTTCCTTGTCAGTATACTGTTGCAGTCACTTTTGAGTGATCTTGAGCAAAATTTTACTTGCATGTGATATCAACAGTATTGTTTGGTAATTTCCACATTTGATTGGATCACCTTTCTTCTGAATGGGCATAAATATGGACCTCTTCTAGTCAGTTGGCCGGGTAGCTATCCTCCAAATTTCTTGTGTAGATGAGTGAGCCCTTCCAGCACTACATCTGTTTATTGAAATATATCAACTAGTATTCTATCAGTTCCTGGAGCCTTGTTTTTTGCCGGTGGCATCAGTGCAGCTTCAACTTCTTCCTTCAGTATCACTGGTTACTGATCATATGCTACCTCTTCAAATGCCTGAACATCGACCAGTTCTTTCTGGTATAATGATTCTGTCATCTTCTTTTGGTGCTCCCTGAGTCATTTAATAGTTTCCCTGTAGAATCCTTCACCATTGCTGCTCAAAGCCTGAATTTTTTCTTCAGTTCTTTCAGCTTGAAAAATGCAGAACATGTTCTTCCCTTCTGGTTTTCCATTTCCAGCTCTATATGCATGTCATTATAATACTTTCTTTTGTCTTCTTGAGCTGCTCTTTGAAATCTTCTGTTTAGGTCTTTTACTTAACCATTCCTTCCTTTTGCTTTAGCTGCTCAATGTTCAAGAGCAAATTTCAGAGTCTCTTCTGACATCCAATTTGGTCTTTTGTTTCTTTCCTATCTTTTTAATGACCTGTTGCTTTCTTTGTGGATGACGTCTTTGATGTCATTCCACAATTCATCTGGTCTTTGGTCATTAGGAATCAACACATCAAATCTGTTCTTGAGATGGTCTTTAAACTCAGGACATATATAGTCAAGGGCATGCTTTGACTCTCATGGACTTGTTTTCATTTTCTTCAGTTTCAATTTGAACTTGCATATGAGCAGTTGGTGATCCATGTAGCAGTCAGCACCTGGTCTTGTTCTGACTACTGACATGGAGTTTTTCCATCGTCTTTTTCCACAGATATAGTCAGTTTGACTCATGCATATTCCATCTGGTGAGGACCATGTATACAGTCACTTTTTTGTGGGGGTTAAAAAAGATATTTGCAATGAAAAAGTCGTTAGCCTTGCAACGTTCTATCATGTGATCTCTGGCATTATTTCTTTCACCAAGGCCGTATTTTCCAACTACCAGTCCTTCTTCTTTGTTTCCAGCTTTTGAAATCCAGTCACCCATAATTATCAATGCATCCTGATTGCATGTTCAATCAATCTTTCAGCCTCCTCATTTTTGGCCTTAGTGCTTGGTGTGTAAATTTGAATAATAGTTGTATTAACTGGCCTTTCTTGTAGGTGTATGGATATTATCCTATCACTGACAGCATTATACTTCAGGACAGATCTTGAAATGTTCTTTTTGATGATGAGTGCAGCACTATTCCTCTTCAAGTTTTTGTTCCCAGCATAGTGGACCATGTGATTGTCAGATTCAAAATGGCCAAAACTGGTCCATTTCAGCTCACTAATGCCTAGGATGTCAGTGTTTATGCATTCCATCTCATTTTTGATGATTTCCAATTTTCCTAGATTCATACTTCATACCCTCCATGTCCTGATTATTAATGGATGTTTGCAGCTCTTTTTTTCTCATTCTGAGTCATACCACATCAGCAAATGAAGATCCCAGAGGACTTACTCTGTCCATGTCATTAAGGTCAACTCTACTTTGAGAGGGCAGCTCTTCCCCAGTAGTCTTCTGAGTGCCTTCCAACCTGGGGAGCTGACTTTCTGGCACTATATCTGACCGTGTACAGCTGCTATTCATAAGTTTTTCCCTTGCTAATTTCTTTCAGAATTAGACTCCCAGGTCTTTCGTCCTAGTCTGTTCTAGTCTGCAATTTCAGCTGAAACTTGTCTACTGTGGGGGACCCTGCTGGTAACCAAATATCAGTGACATAGCTTCCCACATCACAGCAACAAGAAAGCCTCCACTGACAGACAAATGGGGGCTGTCAACAGGGGCTGCTGAGGATATATATATGTATCCTCTAAATGGGTTGTTGAGTTCTACCTGAATGGAGAGAAGTAAACTAATATTCTTAGTGTACATTCAACTGTCCCCAGAAACTTCAACTAAGTTTGTACACAGCACAATTATACCTAGCAAAGTGGTTATAGTAAGTAAAGGATGACAGAGTGATGACTGAACAGAAGGTATGAGGACAAAAAAAAACAAAAACAAAAAGCACTTAGTTTGATCCCAAACAACAATCTTAATGGATTTATAGTGTTCGGATCTAGGGCGTTGGTTATAGTATCTGTTTTTCACTGGACATTCCAAGTTAAAGGTATTCACACTAAGAGTTATCAGCCAAATGGACACCATCTGTAAAAGAATGATCAGGCTAATAATGAATTTAGAAATGATAGAAGAGAGGGTTATTTAGCAAAGGGCAGGCAAAACCATAGGTATGAACATAGTGGCTCTTAGAGATAAAACAAGACAAATGAATGTCATTTACAAGGAGTCGGAGTGTGGATCACTCTGTGGAGAATCTTCTCTGATGATCAAGGTGCCTCAACATGGTATGAACAGCATTGTTTAAGTCCTCTCCCATTTAAAAAAAAATGAGCAAAGTTCAATTCCAGAAGAATACAGCCATATAACAAATTCAGCGGGGCCTGAGTTAGGGGTCAAGATCAGGGATCATAAGTCTCAAGTCTTTGAAGCTGGGTCAAGAAAGTGTTAGAATGGAAACTATCAAGAACACTGATATGCAAGGACTAAGGAAGAAAATGTGGTCCTGGGCAATTGTGTACTATTGTAGATGTGGTAGAGTGTTTCCTAGATGGCTGCAAGGATATCTCATATCGTTAGCAGTGAAACTTTATAGCTCTTCTAATGAAGTAGAAGAGTCTATTTCTCCTCCCCTTGAATTGGTTGTTTTGGCCACTAAAATGTGGAAGAAGTGATGCTGTAGCTGTCTGCACTAGACTTGAAGATGTCTGGCAGCTTTCCTCTTCCCCTGTGGAAGCCAGCTGCCACACTACAAGGGCTTACATTATAGCCTCCTGCAGAGACATCACAGGAGACTAGAGAATGAGCTGCCACGAGGAAAGAGAGAGGGATCACATGGAAAAATACCAAGGTATCTGATAGGAAGCCTTCTCCAGTCTTCAGGCTCAGCCCAGCAGCCAGCTGAATGCAGCTGAGTGACCCCATTGACAAAATGTAAATTAATGAGGAGCCCTGAGGACTCCTGTACAGATTCCTGACATAAAGAACTGTAAGAAATAAAAATGTTGTTATAAGTTATTATAAGTCCTTAAGTTATGGTAATAGACACATGAAAACTAGTGGCTTGTGAGCAACTTATTCATAAAATCAGCTTGAGATTTCCAGACATTGGTGGTATTCAAGAAGAGACTGTATAACCACCTGGGGGGAAGTTGTAGCAAGTAAGTAACACAGAATAGATAGGGTGGAATCAGAAGTCCTCTGAAGTCCCACGTGCTAAATACTTTAAGAATATACTTCCAGTCCTATTCTATACAAACAATAAAAGGGAGGGAGGGGATATAAATCATGTTTTCACATACAAACCCATAATAGGGAACTTAATGATTTCAGAATTCATTCAAAACTACTTGGGTACATAGAGACTTAGAACAGTTGAGGATTGTCATGGATTGAATTGTGTCCCCCCAAAAATATGTGTAGCCATGTGGCTGGGCCATGATTCCCAGTACCTTGTGACTGTCCTCCATTTTGTGATTTTCCTATGCTGTATGTTAAAGGATGAGGGTGGGACTGTAAATCCCTTCAGAAGATCATGTCCCTGCTCCACTGTAAAGGGAGTTTCCCTGGAGTCTGGCTAGCTCCACCCTTAATCCTTTCATCCTGCAAGAGATAAAAGGAAAGGGAAGTGGGCAGAGAATTGGGAACCTCATACCACTAAACAAGCAGCACAGGGAGAAGAGTGCATCCCTCAGACCTGAGGTTCCTGTGCCAAGATGCTCCCCGGACAAGGACTGATACAATACCAGACTTTCTTCCAGAGCCGACAAGGGGGAAAGTCTTCCCCTGGAGAAGACATGCTGAATTTGGACTTGTAGCCTACTGGACTGTGGAAGAATAAACCTTCCTTTGTTAAAGCCATCCACTCTGTGATAATTCTGTTTGAGAAGCCGTAGCTGACTAAAGCAAGAATACTTACCCATTTCTAGTTTTCTTGACAGATTATAAACAGCTAAGTGTATTTTAAATATCATAACAATGCAAATATGTTACATCATAATGAGTATGTTTTATCATTGTGTAAATTCTGTACCTCAGAATTCTGAAAAACGGTGTACTACAGTTGTCCACTTTTCCCCACACTCCTACATACTTCCATAATATTTTTACAGGGATTTGTAATAGCAAAATATGCACATAGATTCTGAATCACTGAAAACAGGTAAGAATTCAAAAGTGACATATAGACTGTAACCCAGGTGAGGAGTCATGATAAGATGATGAACTCAAGAAAGAATCAGACCAATGTTAAAAAAAAACTGATAAGAAATGAAGCATATAGATAGAAAGAATAAAAGTAAGTTGAATTTTTTGATATAGTCTATTAGCAATACCAGTGACTGTATGTAAAACAGATCTGATAATTTTGTAAGAAGGAAGAAAACCTGGAGGATCTTTTAAAGTCAACATCCCTATCCCACTATTTAAATAAGCTAGGAAAGAGAACATTTGGTTTGCATAGGAAAAGGAGAACACGAATTTTGTGAGAAATTGGCAGGGTGCTCCACATATTGTCAGGCTAGGAAAAGCACTGCATCTCCTTTTCCTCTGCCGCAGAAAAGTGAAGGAGAAAGAGGGACAGTATTAAAGGGAAAGGAATATAAATTATGACTGGGGAGGAAAATAAGCTTTATGGGATGGTCATAGCTAAATAAGCCTTTCCTTTTTATATGTTGTGGGTGCAAAGTAAGTAAGACAAGGATGTGCTATAAAGAAACTTAAAACTTCTATTTTGATACAATGATCAAATGAAGTACAAAAATATTTTTAATATTGAATGAAATTCACCTGTTCTAACCTTCTGACTCTGGTACTTTCTATTTCCTCTCTTAAGACCTCCATCTTCCTCCACAAAGAACTGGAAATATTACTCACAGAAACAAAGGAATAAAAGAAAATAAATCATTCTTCTGTCATTTTGCCTCTTCCTACATCACTCGTAAACAGCCGGGGATTTACACCAAGTATAGAATGTTCAAAGTAGCTTCACTTTCACTGATCCCTAACTGGATACAGCCCAAATGCCCATCGAAAGAGAATGGACACATACACTGAAGTATATTAACATAACACAATGTACGTGATAATGAAAAAAATCTGCTGATACAAGCAGAAGTATAAATGAATCTCACAGCTATGTTGAGTGGAAAAAAAAGTCCCTGGAAAAAAGTTCATAATGTAAGATTTCCTTTATAGGAAGTCTAAGAATGAGAGAAGTCAAAGTGATATAGTGGTGATACAAGTTTTTGCAGGTTTTTATAGAGATGAGGCACAATGGAAACTTACTGAGGGGCTTGGAAATATTTTAAATCTTGAATCAAGTAATGGTTAAAGAGATACAAATGTGAATAATTATTAAATGGCATAATTAAGATTAATGTGCTTCAAATAATATACTTGGATCATGTACTTGAATAATTAACATTACTATACAGAGTGGGTTCAAATTGTCAACATTTTTGTTAGCAGCTAAGCACTTAACCATTGCGCCATCAGTTTTCCCTCAAAAAGGATACCACACCAAAAGCATCCTGTTGCCTATGCCAAGAAACTTTGAAGACAGCTACCTGGCCAACCAACTGGAAGAGATTCGTATTTGCACCCATTTCAATGAACATCCTCCAGTAGAATGCAGGAATCATTGAACAATATCATCAATATCACAAACAAGTAAAATTTTACTGAAGATAATTTAAAAAGGGTTGTAGCAGTACATCAACAGCAAACTACTAGAAATTTAAGCTGGATCAGAAAAGGCTGTGGAAGAAGGGATATTATTGCTGATGTCAGATGGATCTTGGCTGATAGCAGATAATATGAGAAAGATGTTTAGCTGTGTTTTATTGACTATGCAAAGGCATTTGAAGCTGTACCTTTGCACAGTCATACAAGTCTATGCATAGCTGCATAGTTCAGATACCATTGAGAAGAATGGAAATTCGAGAACATTTAATTATGCTCACAAGGAACCTGTATACAGACCAAGAGGTAGTCATTAAAACGGTGCTCAAGGATACTGTGAAGTTTAAAGTCAGGAAAGGGTTGTATCTTTACTCAGTTTGTGTGCTAAGTAAATAATCCAAGAAACTGGGCTAAAGAAAAAAGGTGGCCTCTGGATTGGAGGAAGACTCATTGACAGCCTGTGCTATGCAAATGATGCAACCTTGCTTGGTAAAAGTAAAAAAGACTTGAAGTACTTACTGATGAAGATTCAAGACAACAGACATCCATGTGGATTGTACTTCAGCCTAAAAAAAAAAATTCTCCCTATGGGATCAATAAATAACATCAGGATAAATGGAGAAAATATTGAAGTTATCAAAATGTCATTTTACTTGGATCCACAACCAATGCTCATGGAAGCAGCAGTCAAGAAATCAAATAACATAATTGCACTGGGCAAACTTGCTGCAAAAGACCTCTTTAAAGTGTTGAAAAGCAAATATGTCACTTTGAGTACTAAGGTGCACCCAACCCAAGTCATACTATTTTTAGTTGCCTCATACGCATGCAAAAGTTAGACAATGACTAAGGAAAACTGAAGGATTGATACCTTTTAATTATGGTGTTAGCAGTGAATATTGAATGTACCATGGACTGAGAAAAGAACAAACAAATCTGTCTTGGAAGAAGTACAGTAAATGCTCCATAGAACCAAGGATGGTGAGACTTTGTTTCATATACTTCGAGCATGTTCTCAGGCAGAACCAGTTCTCAGAGAAGGGCCTTATGTTTGGAAAAGCAGAGGATCAGCAAAAAAGGAAAATCCTCAATGATGTGGATTGATACTGTGGCCAAAACAATAGGCTCAGACATAGCAACTATTATGAATTGCCACAGGACCAGGCAGCATTTCATTCTGTTGTACATAGGGTCATTATGAGTTGGAATGGACTCAAAGGTACCTAACAATAACAATATACTTCGAAAAAGGAGCCCTGACTGTACAGTGGTAAATTGCTTAGCTGCTAACTAAAAACTCAGTGGTTCAAACTCAGAAGCTGTTCAATGGGAGGAAAACATAGCAAGCTGCTTCCATAAAGATTACAGCCTTGAAAACTGTATGGGACAGTTCTACTGTTCCTGTAGGGTCACTAAGAATCAGAATTGACTCAATAGCAATGAGTTGTGTAGTTTTGCTGTTGTTGTTGTTAGGTGCCATGGAGTTGGTCCTGACTCACTGTTTCCCTATGTGGAACAGACTAAAATGTTGCCTGGCCTTGTGTAATCCTTACTGTCATTTGCTATGCATGAGCCCATTGTTGCAGCCACTCCATCAATACATCTTTCTCGGGGTCTTCCTCTCCTTTGCTGACTCTACTTTATAAAGCATGACGCCCTGATCTTTGAATTTCTGTATGTCTGATGTGAATGTTATGTCTCAATTTCAAAAAAGATAGTGAAAAACACAAGCCATAGAGCTAGGAGGTAATATTTGCAATACATATATCTGATAAAGGACTTTGCATCCAAACTATACAAAGAACTCTTAAAATTTAAAAATATGGAACTAAAAAGTCACTTAAAAATGAACAAAAGATTTTATCATACATCTTACCAAAGACGGTACACATATGACAAATAAGCAAATTAAAAGTACTTGACATCATATATTATTAGGGACTTGCAAATTAAACAATGGTGAGATACACCTGTGCACCTAGTAACATAGCTAAAATCCAAAACATTGACAATGATAAATGCTGACAAGGCTTTAGAGCAACGTGAATCCTCGTTCATCATTTGTGGAAATGCAACATGGAGCAGCCATTTTGGAAGACAGTCTGACAATTTTTTACAAAACTACCGTAGACTTACCATTCAATTCATCAATCACATAGTTAGGTATTTACCCAAACGAATTAGAAACTTCTGTCCACACAAAACCTCCGCATGAATGTTTATAGAAGCTTTATTCATAATTTACAAAAAATGGAAATAACTAAGAACATCCCATGATAGGTGAATGGATAAGCAGAATGTGGTACATCTACACAATGAAGTGTTATTCAGAGATAAAAAAAAGAGCTATCAAAAGACTTGTAGGAATCTTAAATGCAAACAACTAAGTTAAAGAAGCCTGTTTTGTTTGTTTTATAGCAGTACTAGATGACTAAGATGCATGGCATCTTATGCATTCATCAAAACTCATAGATTGTACAACACAGTGAGTCAGTGCTAATGCACACTATGAAGTTAAGTTAACGATGCATCAACATTGGTCCATCCATTTCAACAAAAGTCCCACTCAAATGGAAGATGTTAATAAAAGGACAAACTAGGAGGGGTGAAGGAGGTTGGGGAGGAGGACACAAGGGCACTCTGGACTTGTTGTGCATTTTTCTATACACCTAAAATGGCTTTGGAAATAGAATATATTTTTAAAAAGAGAGAGGTAGATATAGAAAAAAACTGTACAGGGTTGGTGGTAAGTGTATAAATTTTGGAGAACTTCAGTATGAACATTTCAAAAGAAAAACTGTAGTCCCCTGAGCAGCTGATCCTTAGAGACAAAAAGGCTTGTGTAACTGACAGTTGCAAAAGGCATTCTGCATATATTAAGACATTACAGACAGAGAAAACAAATAGTTGTTTCAATAACGAGCCCTACATAAGTAGCCACAGGAGTAGAAGCACCAAATTGTAGGTTTCAGCTTGCAATTCGTCTGCTTCTCACATGTGTGTCTCTGTGTCTTAGGTTCTAACTGTGGGGGTAGCAGGGATTTACTTATTCAACAGTGGTTAGTAATTCTAAGAAATTCAGAACAACAACTAATAAGAAAACATGTAAATATATGTATGAAGTAATTACCAGGGAAAAGTAGAATGCAAATAAGGCATAGATAAAGGCAATAAAAAGGTAAATGCTATGATTAGACTTTAAATTTGATTCAGTTTCTCAGCAGCCAGAGAAAAGGAGGTAAAGTTAATCAGTTTTTTTAATAGTCATTGTAGGGAAGGAAAATAAATAACAGTCTCCCCAAAATTTTTTGCTGGCATTGAAGTTATTTTAAAAATCACACTAAATGATTTAAAAAAAAACTGCCATCGAGTTGAGTCCAAGTCATGGCAACCCCATAGACAATAGAACTGCACCATAGAGTTCCCCAGGAGTGCCTGGTGGATTTGAACTGCCAACTTTTTACTTAGCAGGTGTATTACATAACCCACTATGCCTCCAGGGTTTCAATGCTAAATGGTACTAATTGAATATAACAATATGGTGAAGTTTCAAAATCATTGGATTAAAAAGAAAAGACCTAGATTTTGATCAAAGACTCATTGCTTATCATTTAGGCTATCTTAACCTCTCTGGACAAGCCTCTCCTGGCTTGTCATGTTCTAGGGCATTAAAGAAATTCAATCTTCACTACAGCTTTGTTAAGTTGGTCTCTTACCCTCATTTCACTGATAATAAAGGGATTCAGAGAGGATACATGACATTCCCAAAGTCACACTATAGTGAAACAATCGGTGATTTTTTAGCCTACTTCAAGGGATTGTGAAAATCGTATGAGATATTTGATTAATCTTTCTGAAAATACTGTACAATTTGAAAAATTTAACATAGAAAATAACTATTTTGTATCTATTTATAAGCAAAGCATTTTACTAGGCATATTGGAAACCCTAGTGGCATAGTAGTTAAGTGCTACAGCTGCTAACCGCTACAGCTGCTAACCAGAAGGTCAGCAGTTCAAATTCACCAGGCACTCCTTGAAAATGCTATGGGGTAGTTCTACTCTGTCTATAGGGTTGCTATGAGTTGGAATATATTCAATGGACATGTTTTTTGTGTTGTTATTGTTTTTTATATTTAATAGGGCCCACCACAGAGATGTAAATTGTATTCTTCCTTGATTTATCACTCTATAAAGCCAGTGGACAAACAGCTGATCATACAAAAATGTCTTCTTTGTTTCCATCCTTTCCTTTACTTCTCTAAGCATTTTGTGGATCTTTTCCAGCTTCATTATTCTTTGATTCTCCCTTCCTATGTTTGCATTTGTAAAATAACAAAAGACATGTGAGATAAAGTGGATGGAACTTAGAGAAACACACTTGTAATGAGAGTAAACTACAGAAATTAGAAAAAAAGTGTACATATATTCACAGAGATTTATATGCATACACACAGGGTACTTAAAATGTAATGTAATGTAAATTACTGATAATTTGATCTGCCTATAGGGAATAAAGAAAATGTGGAGATTGTGGGTATACATAACACTTAAAACAAATTTTAGTTTTTGGCAGAGTTGGAAGTAAAAGTTCAGAGTAAAAGGGGAAATTTGTTAGCTAAGAAATATTATGTTTGTATATTGCTGGGATTGATAGAATGAATGGAAAATGAGAAATTGTTGATTCAGAAGGAAAAGGGATTGTTGAAGAGGCAGAGTCAGTAAGCAAACAAAAGAAACAGAATCCAGTGTATAAATAGAGGAGTCGACTTTAATGGAGTCAAGAGTAGAGAAAAGCCATCCATTGTATCAGTGGAGAAAGTAAAATATAAAGAACGAACATATAATGGTATGCTATCTTCCTTGCTAACCCAGGGTAGATTCAGAAATTAGATGGTAATATGTCTAGAGGACCAACTTGAATGGACTTAGTATAACCAATTGTATTTCCTTTTTGAAAATAATTCCTGTAGAGGTGGAACTATAACTTGATTCTGCTCAAATTGATATTGGGGAATGTTTATTGGAATGTTTGGGGGATTTTCCCCTTCCTTGATTTAGAGAGAAAGAAATGTAAAGAGAAAGACCTCTATCTATTTTAAGATGTTTGAGTACATATGAGAATTATGGAAGCTACCTTGTGACCATGAGAATCATAGAGAAATCACTCAGAGGTAAGGTACTAACCTAACCAATCTTAAAACCATATATCTCTGGTTTTATTGTAATGTAATATTAAAAAACTTTATTCTTAATACCATTGTAGGAGTGTATTTGCCTGCTTGATGGAGAAAGGTTCCTAATGGATTCAATGAGAAATAGATGCAGATAAATGAAAGCTGGAATAGTTGATGATTAAAAAGCTGAGAATATTTGCTCATTGTGGGTTGCATGTTATCACTTAAGCAAGTGTAGATTTGATCATTTTTCAGTGAAGATAGTGAGAAGGTTTAAGATGTTTGAGAGACAGGAAATAGGAAAGAGTCTTATGAGTAGGTAAGAAGTTTACCAGGGAAACATGACCATAATGCTTAGTGCTCCTGTGTACCTACAGAAGATTAGTGACTATCAGCATGGTTCTGTATTTTTCTCCAGGCATGTTCAGATATTCGGGTACATATATAGAGTAAGCCAAATGATGAGCTTAATCAGGTCTGGCACTTTGCCAGGCAAGTTTGGAGAGCACATGAGAAAGGCAAAGCAGTTGAAGGTAGTGATTAAAGTGACTGATCATGGAGGGAGGGTAACAGTGTACAGAGAAAACCGAGAATAAGATAAGGCAGATGACAAAGAAGAATAGATGGGTCTAAGGACTGGATGTTTCTGTGGTGGCAGAAGGACTGTTGGAGAGAAGAGACCACAGTGATTCAGCAGAGAGCATGTAATGGTCAGGCGGGTGTTTATATATGAGATTTTTGAGAGATTAAGCACTAAACAGATAAACAAAAGGGAGGTTGAAGTCACATCGAGTAATAATAGGAATAGAGTTAGAAAAAAATGAGATACGAACTAAGACATTTTAAAAAATTTTAAAAAAAATCATGGAGACTAGTAGTTGATGGTAAAAATGAGGTCTAATTGGAGACCAGTCCGAAAGCAGGTACTCCAGACAATCAGGTCTGAAGGGAGCAGAAAGAGAAATGGGATGAAAGCAGTAATGAGAAATATAAAGAGAACAATTATACCACCTCCAGACTGTGTGGTGGTGGCACATAAGAGTGAGAAGAGACACCAACTGAGGGTGCTATGGGGAAAAGTTAGCTAAATTTAATGAACTTACCTATATTGTTGTTCTTAGTTGCTGAGTTTAATGTAGTTAATAGAGAATTTCTAGTTTGAGCATAAAATGAGATAACATAAAAGAAAACTCTCTTTATTACACAACAAAAACAGTCATATTTTAACATGACTACTATATTATTAAACAGTTCTTTGGCAACATGCATTAAGTTTTTACTTTGTTTCATGCGCTAGTAACTATCCACTGAGGAGCCAGGGATAAGAAAATTCTCTTCCACATGTATCTTAAATCCTTAAAGCTAAGAATTCAGTTAACACTGATTTCAGTTTAGTATGTGGTTGGTATCTAACAAAAGCATATGCAAGTGTTCACTAGGGAAAAATAAACACCTTTAACAGCCAAAATTATGATTTCATGGTTAAACAAACAATTAAATAAAATCACAAAACACACAAGAAAACAAAGTACTACAGACAAATAAAAATATTAGGCAGTATAATCAGAACTCAAGACTGAAGATATGAAAATTATCAGACCAAACTCTAAAATAACAATTCATAGTATACTTAGAGAAATTTAATTAAGGATTGAATATACGAGTACAGAAAAATATTGTTGAAAATAACCAATTTGACCTGTAAAATCACCTATGAAAGGGGATGGGATCATGTCTGACACATACAGAAATTCACAGACAAGGTTATTGACCTATTTTTTAAACTGAGTTAGGGGTACACAACTCCCTGGGTGGCACAAATCATTAAGTGCTGGACTAACCAAAAGGTTGGTGTTTCAAGTGCACCCAGAGCTATTTTGGCAATTAGATGGGTGATACGCTTCGGAAAAGTCATAACCTTGAAAACCCTGTGGAGCAGAGTCCTACTTTGGACATTTGAAGTACCTGTGAGTTGGAACTGATGGCAACTAATAGCAACAACCAGGATACACAAGTCATCATTGTATCCCTCCCTATTCACTTTATTTTTCACATGTTTAGAAACACAGGACTGCCACTTAAATTTGTGAACTCATCCTAGAAAAAAATGATACATACCTGATTGCTGAATATCACTGTGGTCACCTTTGCAATACTCCCCTTGGGAAGCTATGCACTGATGCCAGCACCTAGTACACCCTTCTAAGCAATTTTGGAACTCTTTTTCTGGAGTGGACATCAGAACTGTTGTCATATTACTTTTGATGTCCTGAACGCCATCCAGATGTCTTCCTTTCAATATTTCCTTTATCTTCAGGTAAAGAAAAAAATAACTGGGGTCCTGATCAGGTGAGTAGGGAGGGTGTTCCAATACAGTTATTTGTTTACTGGCTAAAAACTCTTTCACAGACAGCTAAACAATTAAGTTTCTGAACTTGCCGCCATGCCACCACGTGCAATGGCCATTCCAGAAGGAGTTCCAAAAGTGTTCTGAAGGGTGGGCTAAGCGCTGGCCTCAGTATGTAGCTTCCCAAGGGGAGGACTTCAAAGGTGACCATAGTAATATTCAGCAATAAGGTATGTAGCACTTAACAGTAATTAAGTTCTAAACAACCTTAACACTTTAACCTTTTCATGTCTGGCAGTACATATAGCAATCATGAACATTTCTGCCTCTTTGATTATTAGAAGGCTGCTTACCACTGACAGTGAATGATGCCACAAGTAGGGACATTTATGACTGTTTGAAAATGAAGAAATGGTCATATGCCTCAAGTTAAAGTTTTTATAGGGCATTACACAAGGTGTTTGAATAAGAGTTTTGAACATTCTGATTTGTTACACATGTATACCAGTAGATCCTGATGAGAGACTGTTGTATAACTAGGGTACTAGTTATGTACAACTAAACACAACAGATTTATGAGAAGGGTAAGATAAACAAAATCTGTACTATATACTAAAAATTCAGACACACTCAATGATTCAGCATGCTTCCTTTAATGAAAACACATAGTATTAACAAAAAATTCAAAGCATTAAATGATTCATTGTGTTAGGCTGGGTTCTCTAGAGAAGCAAAACCAGTGAAAAAGCAAAAAAAAAACAAAAAAACCCTTTACTACTGACTCCGTTTTGACTTCTTGCAGCACTATAGGACAGAGTAGAGCTGCCCCACAGAGTTTCCAAGGAGCAGCAAGTGAATTCAAACTGCCAAGCAAGCTCTTAACTGCAGCCAAGCTCTTAACCACTGTATTACCAGGGCTCAAAATCTCAAGGAAATGGTTCTTGCAGTTGTAGATGCTGGTAACTCCCAAGTCTATGAGTCAGGTGTCAGGCTGGAGGTTTCTCCCGACTCATGTAGCTGCAGGGACTGACAAAGCCAAGATGGACAGGTCAGACAATACGCTCCTGGCTCACAGGCTGTGGAGACTGACAATCACAAGATTAGTAGACAATATGGCAGGTTGCTGGTTCAGCTCCTAAGAATCAGAGGTGAAATGATGATGAACCAGATACAGGATCAAAGTGAGCCAAAGTCAGTGAGCTTTACTGAAGATCTATATATATTTGATACAGGCCACATCCACAATGAAGCTCCCCTTACTGGCTGATCACATCAGATCACATCACAGGGTGATCACATTATATCCCAAAATGGAAAACAATTGTATCTTACATAACTGCAAAACTGTATCATTGTGTATGTAACACCTGGATGACTGAAAATAATGGCCTATCCAAGTTGACACACAACCTTAACCATCACAGTCACCAAAAAGTTAATAGGAATTGTTGTTATTGTAACACCCAGGTGCTAAGGACTCTTATTGTTCAGTTGCTCTCTTTTTAAGAAAAGCTCTTTAGTGAGCAAGATTATGTGTACACACACACTTAAGTGTTTGCCTGCTAATCAAATGGCAAGCAGTTTAAATCTACCTGTTCCTCCTTGAAAATCCTACAGGATAGCTCTGTGCTGTCCTGCAGAGTTACTATGAGTCAGAATTGACTCTACAGCAACCAGAGTTGGTTTATATATATATATATATGTGGCATGTATAGAATCAGAATATTCAATTTCATACTTACATTTCCATTTTAAAAGTACAGGATTTTTTTTTAATTACGTCTGAGGTTTTTTTTCATTTTGACAAATGCAGATGCGTTCACTCTAGCAGAGTGTTTATTTGCAGAGCGGGATCTGGTGGTTCACATATTGAAATGTGTTGTTGTTGTTAGGTGTCATCAACTGATTCTGACTCACAATGACACCATGTGACAGAGTAGAAAAGTCCCATAGGATTTTCTGGTCTGTAATCTTTATGCAAGCAGATTGCCAGGTCTCATTCCCACAGAGCCACCAGGGAGGTTTGAACCACCAACCCTTTTTGATAGCAGCCAAGTGCCGTAATGAAATAAACCATGTGAAATAAGACAACAAAGATGTCCATTTGGATTAGGAAGATGATCTTGGGAATGGTGAGAAGTATGTGACACGGTTAACCTAACAGATTCACAGGATGTGATCCTGACAGTGATCTACGCCTACCAGCTGAAAATATTGAAAGTCACTCCGAAAACACTGACATGAAACAGGGGATGCAGGATGTCATCAAAATGAGACTCTCCAATCAGATGTAATAGATGTAGAAGCTAATTTGCTTTATTTTGAGAGAACCAAAACCCAGGAAAATATCTCACACATAGTGTCAGAATCAGAGTTTCTCCTAGAAATACGTGAGGCTAAGATCAGTACAATTTCAAACACTCCCTTTCCCCTTCTGTTGACATTATACACTTCACAGTTTTGTTGAGGGCAGCTAACGGGTCATGAGCCTGAGCTTCTATTTTTACTGGATTCCATTCAGTAGTTTTAGAGATATTCTGAGCTTTTAGTGTCTGTTATGCCGTGACTAAATGAAATAGGCCTGCATGGGAGTACGTGTTTGTGAAAATCGAACAAAAATCAAAGCATCTTGAAGCTATTTTTTTCTCTGTAGAATGAATACTGTAAGTTATAAAAATAACTCAGGATGTTTTATCCTCAGAGCTATTTCATGAAATTGGCAGCTGTATCCTCTGATATTTTAAGAATTTTGAAGCTGAAAGGTGGTTGTAAGGATTAGATGCACTCATAAACATAGCAAAATGAGACACACCAGGAGATTACTACATAGCACTCTTTTCCTCTACCGTAAAGTTTGTAAGAAAGTGATAATAGAGAAAATTGACTACAATGATATTATTCATCTCCTGTGACTAATACTAGAGTCACTAATAATAGATCAAACCAAGTAAATGCTAAAATAATATAGCAGTGTGATTTCCATTAAAATATTTGTGTTGGTTGATAGAAAGCACAGTAGATACACTCAGTTAGTTTTCTTTTCATTTGCATTGTAGCTTCTAATTTTACTTGGATTTACTTAATAAAATCCATGGCAATAGAATAATTATTCCATTTATATATGCTAATATTTGGAGAAAATCTCAAAGACAGAAACTGTGATAAGTGTACATTATTTCTTAGAAGAAAATAAAAGGACATGTGGCATAATTCCATTCACAGTAAATGACTTCCTGCAACATACATCTCATATAGATATACCCAAAAGAAGGCTGACTAGTGGCTAATTAAGTGGTCTAGAAATAAATGGCAAAAACGACTAATGCTCTTGGAGTTTTCATGGGAAAATGAGAGAGCTGGTATTAGATGTTAAAAAAGGAAAGACATAAGAAACAAAAAATAACTGAAGCCACAATACAAGAAAACATCAAACAAATGATACCATATATAAATAGAAATGAGTAAAGAAAAGCCATAATATAGAAACAGAGAAAAGGGGAGAGAGAGTGAGTAATATGGGCACTAGATGGTGAAATTAGCTGATAGTGACAGACAATAGCTGATCACCATATCAGTCAACCTAAGCAAGAGTATTCTGCAGTAATAGACAACCCCAAATTTTCAATTTAACATTTAACACAAGTAAATGTTTCTTTTTCATTTTATCTACAACATGGATCAGTTGTAGCTTCACACCATTCCTTCTGCATTCCAGGCTCTTAAGTGACAGAAAATCTACTTGGGCAATTTTTAAAACAATTGAATATGTAAAAATTGGAATTTAACTGAAACCAAGACACAGAAGCCATCTTGGTCTCATTTATATAACATTACAAAAAGAATAAAGAAAACCCATTATCGCTGAATTGATTTCAACTCACAGCAACTCTAAAGGACAGAATAGAACCACCCCATATTTTCCAAGAAGCACCTGGTGAACTAGAACTGCGGACTTTTTGGTTAGCAGCCGTAGCATTTAACCACTAAACCACCAGGGTTACCATATAACATTATATGATGTAAAAATAACCTACTGGTATTCTCAGATGCACATACATGCATATACTCAAATATTAAAAAGCCCTTTTTAAACACCAGCAATCATACTGATGATATGCAGATAAGAATGTAAAAAGACACTTGATGGCATTTGGCTGGCTTGGTAACTACTTCTGAGTAAAAGGTAGTCACATCTAAATAATTTGAGATCTATGCCATGAAAGAGATCAAATATGGTTAAGATTACTTTTGAAGAGCCCAATTTAAAAATTAATAGGTTAGTTATAGCAACTCAGGTGAAAATAACTTCTCCAGATACAATACTGTAATGGACTTTTCCCTTAGAATTATTTTCACAGATGAGTCTTTCTTTTAATCATTTCCTGTTCACCAGCTCCAATAGCTAACTGGTTCTAAAGACATCTTTATGAACTGTAACAGGTTATTTTTGTGCCATATCATTTAGAATTTTCAGTTTATACTTGAAAATTTTATAATTACTATTACTAGTATGTCATCATCCATAAACATCGCATCCATCTCACAAGATGAATTCACATAAAACAAAGGATTCAGTAGTGGCATACACACTTAGAAATAAATTCTGAAAATGTACAATTCACCTATATTTTCTTTTACCTCTAGTCATTGTACTGAAAGTATATTAAAGTATATTATACACATTATCATGAAACAGTAACATTTTTCAAACACTTTAATTGGAAACTCAACAATTTATACAAGTGAATGATAAATTGTTTTCCAATCAAGTATTTTTTATTTATTTAGTGAAGGTGAAAAAGTCAACAGCAGGAGAGAAGACACAACAAATCCTAAATCGTAAAATCAAAAGAAGGAATTGGGTGACAAAGCCACAGGGCTGATTTAAGTGAAATGAAGACATTGCAAGGAAATGCTTTTAAAATTTCAGAGGGTTCACAATGTCCTAAGAAAGACTGAGGAAAAACTGATGCCTTTGAATTATGCCACTGGTGAAGCAGGTTGACAATATCATGGACTGCCAGAAGAACAAACAAGTCTGTCTCAGACTAAGTACAGACAGAGTGCTTCTTGGAAGCAAAAATGGCAAGACTTTGGGTATGTTATCCAGAGAGACCAGTCCCTGGAGAAAGACATCTTGTTTGGTAAAGTAGAAGATCAGCACGAACGAGGAAGACCCTCAATGAGAAGAGTGGACACAGTGGCTGCAACAGTGGCCTCTGTTTGCAGAGCAAAGATTGTGAAGATGGTGCCGGAGTTGGCAGTGTTTTATTCTGTTGCACATAGGGTCACTATGAGCTGGAACTGACTTGATGGCACCTAACAAAAGTAGACGACAGTAACCTATGTCAGAAATGCTCCAGAAAACACAATAAAATACAGGAGGCCTCCCAAAATACCTTCTTCAACCGGATCTGGCCAAATACCACTGTATTTCTAATCTGCTTATGGCATTCTTTTGTGGGCCTAGACCAAAGTTAGCATGGGTTAGAATTCTCAGCAAGGGCAAATAGCAGCTGCCTGTCTTTATCGTAATTTTATCTTAACTTTATTTCAAAGCATCTTATCTGGAAGTTTAACTGAATCTCACAGGACTACCAGCCTCTAATCTCACAAGGAGGCTTTTCATTCCTGCGTAATACACTTCCAGTAACCAAAAAGAACATAGCTGATAGGTTTTTCAAGGAAACACATTAAACCTCTTATCTCTACCCATGCCGACTGAAGGTGAAATAGGAAGCAGAGTCATAAGAAAAGTCCTAGTGCGATCCCTTGAGATTAAACATATTGAGCCTATGTGATTACTTTTTAGGATGAATGATCTTCAGTTACCTGTATAAAGTGAATGTTACTTTGTCAGTTCAGAGAGTGACTGAAAAGAGGCCTTTAGTCAGATTATAACCTAACACTTTTAAAAAGGCTAACAGTACTACCAAGTCATTCTTTCTAACCACTTAAGGAAATGGTCATTATTTATAGCCTAATGACAATATTTATGGATATTGTTCTATCTCACACTGAAGCTGCAGACCAAATGCTTTTACTGTTTAAGAAAAAGAAAGCTTCTGTCCATGTCACATCTAATAGACTTGCCATAAGGCACTCTGTTGTTCACCTCTCCCGATGTCTGCTGACAAGTTAAGCACTAATTATGGCCTGTATGCTAGCTTTCATGTTAATGCTCATCAAATGTATTATTAACTCCTCCTTTGATAATGCAGATCATACAAAATTGAAGCTTAAAACATTCCTTTCCATTTGTCAAAATGTGCCAAAAATGATATAGTTGAGAAATAAAACTTTCAATTCTTGGCATCGTGGCTGTAAAAACTGAATCAAACCCGTTGCTATGGAGTTGATTCCAACTCATGGCAACCCTATAGGACAGAGCAGAACTACCCCATAGAGTTTGCAAGCAGCATCTGGTAGATTTGAACTGCTGACCTTTTGGTTAGCAGCTGTGGCACTTAATCACTATGCCACCAGGGTTTCCATCATGTATGTTGGAGAGGATAACATTTTCCTTTGAAATTATTTACATATGATTTACATTTATAACAACAGTGTATTAGAATCAGTGAACTCTTGGGTGGGGGAGTTCTTTTTTTTTAAGTGAAATGCACGTAATATAAAATTAACCATTTTAAAGTGTATGATTCAGTGGTAGAACATTCACAGTGCTGTACAATCACTATGGCTTTCTTGTTTCAACACATTTCCATGACCCCAAAATAAAGCCTTGCATCCATTTAATTGCCAGTCCTTCTTCCTCCCTCCCCCAAGAGAGAAAGTATTTTGAAGAACAACAAATATATATATATACATTTTGTAATAATGTTGTCTAGGTGAGTTTGGAAGTATGCAATAGATTTCAGTCACTTTATACCACCAAGGATATGTTCTTTAAATCTCAATAGAGTCAACGCATGGTCTAACTTTTGTTATCCTTAACTATATTTTTATATACAAATAACTGTCCATGACATTGATAAGCTAGAACTTCAGTTAGTTTTCCTAGCATGAGTGCTTTTATCAAGTCTCCTGACTGCTGATAGAATAAAAGCATCAGAGTTTTTTATTACACATATGTTTTGTTTTGTTAATAATGCATAATTTATGCAGGGTCCTAACACAGGTAACCTTTTGAATATTTTTTTGCGTGTGGAACACATTCTTTAGGGTGAAAAATGTTCTTGAATCTACCTTTCTCCTCTGTTGTCACAATACCTTGTCTCACATCATCTCCATCTGTGGCACCCCAGGAGTCTGACAATACTGATGCTGTGCACTAGAGTGGGTCCCTATCTGCATTAAATGCCTCGTTTGTATAAGCCCCTCATCTGCACACAGTTGTCCTCTTTGTTACAGTAGCAAGAGTATGGGGAAAATGTTTAAATCTGTGGTGAGATCTGGAATAAAAACCCTCTAAGGAAAGAGCTCTCTTCTTGCCTTGTGCTCTAGTGCAACTTGCCTGTAAGAGAGCTCTCCATTGTATATGCACTGTTAGGAGTTTCAAATGTGACACGGGGGATTTATTTTAAGTAAATAGTAAATTGACTGCATATAGTTCTATTATGTTTTACCCTTGATATAGTACAAGAATTTCAGAAACCTATCAAACAGCAGGAGCTCTGGTGACACAGTAGTCCACCAGCCACTCTATGAAAAATCCTAAGGGGCAGTTTCACCCTGGGTTGACATGAGCCACAATCAACCCAAAGGAGATGAGCAACCAGAGTACCACTCTATCACCTGGGAAAACAACAGACAGACCTGTTGGTAAAAATGCAAAACCATCATTGCTATTAGTGAATTTCTATGGCTGGTTCTCTTAGAGGACAAATGGTAACCTTAAATGAAATAGCATCCAAGAGGTGACTATGCATATTTTATAAGACACTTTTTGCCCAGGAAGCACTAAAGACTAAACAAAAAGATGCCAAATGGATTTATTTGTCGGAATATATAACTTGTTCTGGGTCCAAGAGGTTTATCAGGATGTTAGTTTACTGTGACCATTGGCAGATGTGTATCAGCTCCAAGGTCAGGTAATTCAGTCCACTGTTTACTCCACTGAGAATAAGCCCTCCAGCTTTGATGTCAGTAAACAGAGAATACGTTTCCACTAACTTACTCATCAAATATATCTGCAGAATTATTTAATGTGCAATAATGTGCCCTGAATTGACCCAATTTTCAGCAAAATTTTACAACCGTGTTAGAGCATTATTTTATCAATAAATTACAATTTTATAGATGAATTCTTGAATCTGTAACAAGATACCTCTAGCAAAAATGTTTTAGAGAAATGAATAAAATACTGTAATGAAGGAAAGCCAAACTTATTAGGTTTGTTTAGCCTTCTCTCTCTTTCTTGTCAGCTGTATTTTGAAACTGTGCTAGGGAACAACAATGAAGGAAAAAAAGAACAAAAACTAACTGCACTAGAGCATTATTTTATCTGTAGGTGAAGTATTTCTTTATCAGAAATTTAAATGACAAATCATTTACCATATTTGTCATTGTTTAAATATAACATTTCTGCTTCAAAAATTTCTGAAATCACAGTTTTTTCCTAATACACCAAAGTTTGTTCCCAGAAACTAAGAAAATGCTCATTAGTCTCAAAAAATTTAAACTTAGCTCCATTTAGCTACATGTTTTTGTGTTAAATTAACTTTTATGTCACTGGAAATCTGACAATAAGCTAAAAGAGGAAATCTAAGACAAACTCAAAGAAAATATTTAGAAGAGATATTTTAAGATGAAATTCCTAAATTAAGAAATGCTGCATACTAAAATCATACCTAATGTTTTAATATTCACATTTTCTAATCAACATTTTTAATTTTTTAAAATTTTAGGTGAGATTTTAAGCTTATCATCATAGACTCCAAGATAAGAAAGAAGTATTTGTAAGTATGTAATTGCTGAATTTCAAGATGAGAGCTGTCTGTGCTGTGTTTCTTGGCTTGCAGACTGAAAAGGCAATCATTGCTTTGATATTGACTGCTAACACAGGTACTTCGTAACAGAAGGAAGAATTCATCTACATTCAAAGTAATATATCTAAGGGTTTGGAGACTGCCTACAGCCTTCAAAGGATCTTGTTATCAGAGAAACATCATGTGACTAGATTTCTAGAATATTCACTAATTCATTTAAAATGTGCTTTTATATTACATACACTGCTATAGGAATTATGAAGGGAGATGAAGTATTATTGAAATACACAATAAAGAAATACTGTCTTTTATCCTGCCAAGTTAGATTATCAATTTTTAAATCCAAACATGTGAATTTGGCTTTGATATGTAATAGACTAAAAGTAAATGGTTTCCTTGTATAGAAAAGAAAACAAAGGATAACTGTTACCTAACTTTAAAAGAGTATTTTTAGAATCAAAATAGGTTTTAGGTCTCTAATTCTATTTCTAAAAGTGAGAGAAAAAAAAAAGGAGAAGAAATAAAAAATAGTGTAATGTGACCATGTCATTTGAGGGAACACTATACTTACTTGTTCTCTCAAATTACACATGATATTTCCTCAGAAGAGAACCACTTTATAGGACAACTACAGAGTTGAAAAGTGAAGTTTCAGGTTGCAGGACATTATACTCAGTTTCTGAAAGATGTCATGGGTGTGAACGAGCAAATAATGGAACAATTCAGTCTCAACATTAGAAGTGCAATGTTTAACAATAACAAAAAAATGTTTAATACAGATCCTATATTATGTTGGAACACAAAAGTTAAGTATACAGAAGTATATACTGTGCTATTTTGGGAAATATGCTTATTGAAAGAACATCAATTCTTCCAAAATTGATTATACAACTTTTCTGAAAAATTAGTTGAAAATACAAATCAAATGCCTGGAAACATATAAGCACTGCCAATTAAGTTCATAAACTCATCCTAGAGAAAGTGCTACATACTTCCTTCTGGAATATCACTGCAGTCACCTTTGAAGTACTCCTGCTGGGAAGCAACGCACTGACAGCAGAACCTAGTCCCACCTTCAAAGCAATTTTAAAACTCTTTTTCTGGAATGGCCATCAGAGCTGTCGTGGTATTATCCTTGATGTCCTGAATGCCATCCAAATGTTTTCCTTTCAATATTTGCTTTATATTCGGGTAAAGAAAAAAGTCATCGGGGCCAGATCGGGTGAGTAGGGAGGGTGTTCCAATATGGTTATTTTTTTACTAGCTAAAAAATCCGTTATAGACAACTAAACAATTAAGTTCCCAAACTTGCCACCATGCCACCATGTGCAATGGCCATTCCAGGAAGAGTTCCAAAATTGCTTTGAAGGATGGACTAGGAGCTGGTGTTGATGCTAGCTTCCCAAGGGGAGTGCATGAAGGTGATCGTAGCGATATTCAGCAATGAGGTAGGTAACATTTAAACAAGTAAATTCAGGCAGACTTGTCAGGCCTCGTATCTATCCTAGAAATTTCTCTTAAGAACACAATATGAGATACAAATAAAGTATCTCTTGAAGAAGAAAACACTTTCATGTCCAATAGTAAAAGACCATTTACATAAATTAGGGTATGTCCAATCGAATCTTTATTATATAACCATTAAAAATCATGGCCATAGACTCTAGCTTCCGTTTGACATGCCAGAGCTTTGAGGTTGTCCCTCTTGTCCTCACAACAAAAAGGGTGGAGGAAAAAAAAAAGGAAAATCTGAAAATAAACAACTCTTCTTAGATCCATGAGACAATTTAAGTCACAGAGCAAACTGTCATCCCCCAGACTGCAAAAACAGATGAATACAGAGAATCACAGCTCAATGGGAACAAAAACTGCAATCGGACCCAGGAGCTGTTAGGAAGTGTTTTGTTTCTTGGCTTCCAGACTGAAATGGCATTCATCTCTTTGAAATTGACTGCTAAAACAGATACTCATAACAGAATGAAGAATTCTTCTACTTTCTGATAAAGTAATATACCTAAGGGCTTTGAGACTAGCCTTCAAAGGATCAATCTCCTTATCAGAGAAATATCATCTGACTAGATTTCTAGAATATTCACGTAATCATTTAAAATGTGCTTTTATACCACATACACTGTTATAGGTATTATGAAGAGAGATGAAGTATTATTGAAAAGCAAAAGAAATACTGTCTTTTTTCCTACCATGTTAGATTATCAATATTTAAATCCAAAGATGTGAAACCACAGTGGGATCCAGCAGATGTTAGGAAGAGTTAAGGGACAACTGACTACTTGCTAGAGGCTGAGTGTAGACAGCTTGAGAAATTAAAAATTCCTAGAGGTCTAGCCTGAGGGAGATGCCACATTTTCAAGAGTTTTGCCTCCATTCAACATACCCATCATTTTCACCTCACACTGAATTCCCTTTCCTGATTTACCTGTTCTGTTGTAACCGTTTCCTCAAGGCTCCAAGCTCATTCCCCTAGGAGTTGACAGGCCTCAAAAGATCCGCTAACGAGCTCACTAAGATACTTCTTGGCAGACCTCAGGTCCTCACCGGCTACTGTAACTAGACACCAGCCCCAAGATTTATGGGTCTGTTTTTAGGGGCCCTTACAGTATGGCACATAGCCCCCTTGGAGCCAGCAAGAGACAGAGAAAGCGAAAGCAAGATGGAAGTCAGGGTGTTTTTGTAACAATCTTGCAAGTGATATCCCATCTCAGTTTCCATATTTTATTCATTAGAAGTGGTGTTCAACTCCTGTTGATCACAATTCTCTTTAGAATTTAGAGTAGTTTACATGTCTTTGTTTTCAGCTGATTTATATTAACTAATTCTAGGACAGGAAACCCTTGTGGCATAGTGGTTAAGTGCTATGGATGCTGACCCAAAGGTCAGCAGTTTAAAGCCATCAGGCGCTCCTTGGAAATTCTATGGGGCAGTTCTACTCTGTCTGTAGGGCGCTATGAGTCGGAATTGACTCGACAGCACTGGGTTAATTCTAGAACATCAGAAAATACCACAATCTTGATATCCTGCTACATTTAGATTTTAGGTTTTGTGTGTGTGTGTGTTTTTTTATTTTGAGTCATTTTATTTTTCTTAAAAAAGATGATATGTCATCTTTAATATTCTTTCTAAGATTCTTTCTCAGATGCTGGATAACCTAAGGGCACAAATGGCACAGAGTTTCCCTAGCCACAAAGAGGGAATCCATGTTCCAGGGAGTATTTGCCTACTTGCTCTTGCCCGGCATGCATATAAAAGCTTCCTCATCCAGTGCATGTTGTAAATCTCAACTAGAAAGAAAACCAATCAATTCTCTACAGATGTGTTCATTCTAATTCTCTGACACCAGTAAGTCTTTAAGTGCATTTTCTTGTAACAGTATGAGATGACAGGGTGAGAATGAGGAAAATGAGGCAATAGAAAGTCATGCCACACTCCTGAACCTGTTCAGTGACAAAGCTAATGTAACAAGTTTATAGCTTCTGACACTACTATTGTTTTCAATCCAATAAACTGGATTGAAATGTCATATTGAGGCTCTGTGGTGATTCTAATATTTTAGGCAAGAGGACTCCAATTTTCTGGAAGCAGATGAACAAAAATCCTCAGTCTTTCTGCACATGATGTTCCTTTTGCCAGGAATGCTCTCACAACTAACACCCTCTACTCTGATCTTCAGACTCAGCCATTACCTAATTGTCTCTCAGGTCCTGGTTTATATGATTGTCCTTCAGAAAATATACCTGACCCTTTGTTAGTCTATTCATTAAGAAATTACCGTAGGTTTTATCATACTATGTTAAAATTTCATAAGCAGTTACCCATCTTCTCATTAAACTGTAATCTTTAAGAAGGTAGCAGTCATGCCTGTCTTACTCATTACTATATTCCAGGCACTTAGCTCAGTTCTTGGCACATAACAGGGCCACAAATGAATGGACACTATTGTGTCTGCTCTGAAATTTGGTAGGAAAGTAGGCTATTGCTTTGGATATACCATTTTAAAAAAAAGAAGAAAAGAAAGCCTCCAAAGCAACATCCACTGAGTATACCGAAGTCCTCTCATACTCAAGTCATTCCCTTGACAATAATCAACAGGGAATGATCCAGTGGTTGGTGGTAGGCTTACTCTGTAAGCATCAAGGTGCTATTGTACGTCGAGAGAGCGAGAGGTTCTTTTATATAAGAGTCTGTTAATAAAAGCAAAGATTTATACAGATTTCTAAGGGCCAGGAACATGTTAAAATTGCGATCACAGAACAGAACGTTTGAAGGTACGCAAGGTTTGAAACTGCAGCAGTTTAAGCACAAGCCAGGACTGTTCGATGTAATAACAGCGGAAAGTGCTGAGGGGTGAGCAGCCCACTCTGATAGTTTAAATCGTTAGTTTCAGAAATAGGTTAAATGAAGGCTTCAAAACCAAACCAAACTGAGTGCCATCAAGTCAATTCCTACTCACAGCAATCCTATAGGACAGAGTAGAACTGCCCACAGAATTTCCATGGAGCACCTGGTGGATTCAAACTGCTCACCTTTTGGTTAGTAGCTGTAGTACTTAAGCATCATGCCTTAACTTAACCATGACTTAACCATCATGCCACCAGCATTTCCAAATAAAGTCTCAGAAGAGTTAAACCAAAACCACCTACAGAGTGGGAAAAAAATGTTTGGCAGCTATATGTCAGACCACTGTCTGATCTACATAATCTATAAGGTACTATAAAGTATCAATAAGAAAAGGATAAACAATCCAATTAAGCAATGGGCAAAGGAGATGGACAAATACTTCTCTAAAGAAGATACCCAGGCAGCCAAAAACACATGCAGAAATGCTCACAATCATTAGCTATTAAAGAAATTCAAATCAAAGCTACAATGAGATATCATCTCACCCCAACAAGGCTGGCCATGATCCAAAAACCACAAAACAACAAATGCTGGAGAGACTGTGGAGAAATCAGAACTCTCCTGCATGGTTGGTGGAACTACAAAATGGTACAACCTCTTCAGAAAGCAATCTGGCACTTCTTAAAAAGCTGGAAAAATATATACCACTGCTTGGAATATATCCTACAGAATCAAGGACATTGACACAAACAGATAAAAGCACATGAATGTTTATTGCAGCACAGTGCACGATAGCAAAAAGTTGGCATCAACCCAAATGTCCCACAACAGATGAATGGATAAATAAGCTATGGTATAGATACGCAATGAACACTATCCAGTGATAAAGAACAATGATTCTAGGAAGCATCTCATAACCTGGTTTCAATTGGTAGATGTTATGTTGAGTGAAAGTAGTCAGCAGCAAAAGGACAAATATTGTATGAGACCCCTACAATAAGAACTTAAAATCAGACTAATCTAAAGAAGAAAAGACCCTCTGACAGCTGCAAGGGTGGGGAGGAAGGGAGGGTGAAGGTTGGTTATAGATTAGATAGTTGACAGAAGTT
Source organism: Heterohyrax brucei (assembly GCA_028571685.1). Taxonomy (NCBI): domain Eukaryota; kingdom Metazoa; phylum Chordata; class Mammalia; order Hyracoidea; family Procaviidae; genus Heterohyrax; species Heterohyrax brucei. The sequence goes on along the minus strand of CM053146.1, from coordinate 57,550,808 downwards.
TGGTTGGGTGAAATCAGTGACAACAGACATTAGAAAGAAGATCAGTTTAACTGGACTTCAACGTAACATGAATACTCTTTCCAATCTTAACCCAATATTGCAAGGACAGAGTAGCTGGGGCGGGGTTCCGGGGAACATGCTCTCAGGGGACAGTGAGGCCAATTAGCATAACTAGCCTATTGCTAAGAGAGTCTTCTGCACCCCATACTGTTGAGTGGCATCTGGGGTCTTAAAAGCTAGCCAGCTTCCATCTGAGGCACACCAAATGGTCCCAAGTCAGCAGGAACAGACTATCACCAAGGACAAATATAACATGAGGGAAAGAGAACCTAGAAGACAGAAAGACCCACGTGAGTGGGTGACGGCACTGACATGTGACCAGAGGAACAAGATGTTGCACAGCTACCACCAGTAATAGCCATGATAGGGCTCACAAAGTTGAGTCTCACTGGCAACACAAAAATAAAAGCGGGTACACCCTGAGAACTCCACTGAAAGGTCACAGTTGATGGTCCAAGAGGTTTGGGGTTCCCCCGGGAACATGACCCCTAGTCCTGATGCTGCCCCTGTCCATAAATCATAATGGAGGTCAACTCTCAGACAGGAATGGATCAGACTTGGTGACACAGAGTGACCATATCATGTGTGCACTTTATGGTTCTATGCGTCTGTAGATTATCCTGCTGGCCTCTTACTGGAGGGCGGGGAGAGGGTGGACAGGAGAGGACAGGGGATTGTTAGGAGGATATGACATGTATAGAACAGACAGGAAGAGTGTGCTGTCACTGGGCAGGGAGAGCGATGGGAGCTTGACATAGGCAGGCATGCAAATTTATGTTGGATTGTACACTTTCACTCAGTCACAATTAAAAAAAAAGAAGAGTTAAACGAAGGTTGAAGGTACCAAAAGAGAACTTCTTCTGTATAAACCTTCAAGGTCTGTTCCAAAGAAAAAATTACCTAGGATGGCATGACTTAAGATACAATTTGTGTGACACTGTTATGTAACAGATCATTGGCATGAAAGAGAAGAAAATGCCAGCTACTTGTTTCATTATAAGATTACATTTTTAGCCTAATTAAGCTAGGAGGGCAGTTCACCAAAGCCATTATTGACTGTTTGGGTGCCTTGCTGAATTGTGCAGGGTATTTAAATGTGATTTTTTTTTTTTTAAGAATGAATCCTATATATTCACCACACATGTTAAACTAGATGGAAAGGAAGCTGAGTAGTGAATAAAATGTAAACATTTTTTGATTTATTCAGAGTCTACAGGGACAGACAAAAAGAAAGAAAAGCTGAAAATCTTGTTTTGCTATGTATGTGTATTACATTTACATCTAAGAAAAATGGAACCAGTTTAGCTGTTGTAATCCAGATGTTTTATGAAAACTGCAGTCCCTAGTAAAACCGTTGCTCACGAGACATTACCCTTTTTTTTCACATTCTCAGTCTGGAAATATACAAATCAGCTTTGTCTGCCAGATTGTCTTCTTGATATAAAAATGAAACATAGCAGTGCATTTGGGATTAACACTGAAACCCCTGCTCATAATAGTATGTTGAAATACTAAATGTCCTATTTTATAAACCTTCCTTATTATATATTACAGTAGTTGAAGTGAAAGGATATTTTATTTGTATTGAATTTTACATTCAATTTTACTAATGTTTTAAAATTCAAGTATTATAAACAATGTAAGAATTAAATGACAATGCCAAAATAGTACATTTTAAAAATGAGACAATTGAGAATCACAATTGGCCTCTTTGTAGTAATGATGTTAAAATTGTAACTTAAAAATTCTATCAGTATTACTTGCTAAGTTTTTAATAGAAAAACAACACATGTCCGCCACTTTAACTATTAATGAGCATCTTTTTACAGGTTCATAACTGAAGTCTTCAATATACAAAATGAATGAATTTGTGTTTTTACTTTTAAGCTGGGAATTCCTTAGAAAGAAAAAAAGGGAGTGGGTGGAATCATCACTCTGTGCATATTCCCATTTGTGGAATTTGTTCATCTTACTAAGTACTAGGTACTGGGTTAAGGAATTCACAAAACTCCAGAATAGGTTATCCAAAATTGAAGTAAGGAAGTTGAGCTCAGAGAGCTTAATTAATAGGTCCATGAAAACATTCATAGTCAATTTTAAATCAGGGATGTGAGTCCTGATCTACCTCCAATACAGTAAGTCCCTGTGTTACAATCATCCTTAAGGACCACTTCTACTTTTCCTTTAATGCTATTTAAATTTTCCCTCACTCGGAAAGACTGAGCCAAGCCCTACTCACAACAAATTCCATCATTATCACCTCTTGCTGAGTGTGTAGCTTTTAGATCATTGAAAAGACTTTGAATATTTTCTTGCACTAAAGTAAGGCTAAATAACTGTGTGCAACTGTTTGGACTTGCCTACAATTCTTAAAGACAGGCTCGGGAATGAATCTAGTTCATAATCAGGGGACTGCCTATAACTGCTTTCATATTAACTTTCTATTATTGGTCCCACTTTGCTGTATAGATTAACTTTAGGCTTTCAAAGCACAGTTAAGGAAAAAAGTGAACAATTAATTAAACATTTATAAGTAGAGTTCATAATAGATTGTGGAGATTTAGTATTATTTAGCAGAGAGAACAAGACTATACATCTTTTAATGTTATTTTTGTAAGAAACAGTTGTGCTTGAGTCAGTTCAACTCATTACAGCGACATGTACATCAGAGAATTGTGCCCAACAGAGTGTTCTAAAGTACATTGCTACAGCTCGCATTTGAGGTGTTTCTAGGTGGACTCAAACCTTCAACTTTTTGGTTAGCAGCCAAACATATTCTTCTATCACTAATCATCACATACTTGGAAACTCAGTTCAGCAGGGTAGATAAATGGCCACTTGAGTAGACATCTCTACTGTTTTTAATGTCCTTCTGTCTCCCACTTACAAAGAGAAAATCACAGTTACACATTCCCTCAAGTTCAGTCTGCCCATGTAATTACTTTGACCAACATAATCAAATATGAATGTAAAAAAAATGCATCAGTTTTGTCTATGGACACAATAAATTGTGTTTGCTCCATTCTCCACTTTCTCTTCTCTGCCCTAATTATCGAGACCATATGTAATATGCTTTGTTCTACCATGCCACTGAGATTTTAGTATTGTTACCACAGTAAAATTTACCATATTCTGACTGATATCGCTTACCCCTAAGTGGAGTGTATCAGTCTCATATTATCCTATTTCAGGGAAAATAGGCATTCCTTCTGATGCAGGGATAGCTTTTCAGCACATCAATTATATCTTAAATTCCACCATAATTTATGACAAGAGTTGCTAACAAAATTTGGTCTTCAAAGTACAAGTACTTCTGAAAGGATAATACATGAAAATGTATCAATCGCCAACCCTTAGGCACATCAGAGAGTTCTAGTTAACAGTAATTCCATGCAAAAATGAGGCAAGAGTTTGGTTAGTGTCTGGACAACTGCAGGCCAGCATAAAAGCAGAGAGAATCTACAAAATAACTAATATTAAAAGAATTTAGAGGCATAGTGTAAAAGAAAGTGTTGAAAACAATAAATCCTTAATTTCAGCATTATCCTGAGTGAAGGCAGGTACCCTGGTGAGATTGTATTAAGGGATCTACTATTTGGAAACTTATGCTCTAAAGTGCATGGCAGAAATAAAATGCAAATTTTAATTTCATTTTAAAAGTCACATTTCATTTGGGTTTTGTCTAACACAGAAAAGTAAAAAGATGAAAACAAATATACCATAATGTCCCATCCTAGATAATCTCTTTCGATGTTAAAAAAGGAAACTCGGGTGGTATAATGGTTAAGAGCTACAGCTGCTAACCAAAAGGTTGGCAGTTTGAATCTACTAGGCATTCCTTGGAAAAGCTTTGGGGCAGTTCAACTCTGTCATATAGGGACTTATGAACTGGAATTGACTTGACAGCAAAAAATTTGTTTGGTTTTTAATATGTACACGTTAAGAATCTTTAAACAGTTTATTTTAAAAAAAAAGTAAAGTATGACCTCGCCCGACACCAGTCTTCTCTTTCCTCCCAAAGTTACCTACTTACTGTTACCAATTTTTATACAGCTTTACAAAAAAATTATCTACCTTCATCATCATTTCCTTCTCTATTTAGAGTTGCATTTTGATTTTCTAGGTATTTATTTTTGTATGCACATATAGATGCACATTTTGTGTTTATACAAAAAGTATCATGTGGTACTAATACTATACTTCATTTTCCCTTGCTATTTCTTGGACAACTTTCCACATTAGCACATATTTCAATTTAATAACCACCTACTATCTTACTTAACAAGTCTCCTAGTTGAAGACATTGGAGTTGTTTCCAGTCTTTGCTGTTATATATAATATATAATGAATACCCTCTTTCATATATCCTGCCATTGATTTCAAATGCATCTCTGGGTTAAATTTTAGACCTGGAATTGCTCAATCAAAGATTAATTAATTTTTCACAGTTTGGGAATATGTTGCCCAAAACTGTGGCATCAGTTTTCATGTTCACCAACAATAAACATGCCCATCTGTTTCCCTATTTTTATTGCTTAATGTGAAATGACACCACCACTTTTAAAATTTTATAAATTCATTTGGTAAAAATTTATGTCTTTCTTTGCTTTGCTATTCTTAAATTATGAATAAGATAAAGTATTCATGTGATCTTGGTACATTCTAATGTTTTATAAACAACTTTGTTCATGATGTTTTATCATTTTACAAGTTTAAATTAATGTGAGTGGATAAAGTTTATTTAGCTTATCAAAACATAATGGAATTCTTATTTAAATCAGTTTGTTTCTGTGTCATATGTTATATAAGGTATTGCTTTAGAAGAAGACAGGAAGGAGAAGACTGGAGAAAGAAAATCAGCAGAAGACAAAATAAAGATGCCATATAAAAATACAAGAGAAAAAAGAACTAAGAAGTGTTGATAAAGTGGGACTAGATGAAACATACAAAGTAAAAAAAGCAGAAAGGAAGTAAAGAAAAATTAGTAATCACAGAAGCCTGTACACACTCACCACCTTAAGATCTAGCTTCCTCAAAAAACATGACAATGGCAATTTTTTCTGCATTTTTCTTAAACCTCATAGAGTTGGAAACAAAAGTAGATTTGCTCCCAATGGTACTCACGTCTGATATCGGTGTATTGTGAATTCAAGATGTTTGCTGACTTTAGAAAACAGCCATCATCCTTTCTTTGCTTAGACTGGGGCTAACAGTGAATTTAAAATATTGCTTTAATGCTTCTTGAAAGTATTGTGTGGGTGTGTATTTCTTCTTCTGGTGTCATTAATGTTTTTAGGGCAGGTTCCGTTTTGATTTTGCATGTGACTTCAAATAATGGCTCTGTATTAGACAGACACCAAGGAATTTAACTTACCAGTGTGGAAATAAATGATACAAGGTACCTAGTGTTTAGTTTTAGAGAAAAAATAATGTCAGAAGAGACTCTGAAAGTTGCTCTTGAATATAGAATAGCTAAACTGGAAGGAAGAAATGATGAAGTAAAAGAGCTGAACAGAAGATTTCAAAGGGCAACTCAAGAAGGCAAAGTAAAATATTAGAATGAAATGTGCAAAGACTTGGAGACAGAAAAGCAAAAGTCGTTTGGTTTTCTCTTTTTGGCATTTCTCAAGATGAAATAACTGAAGGAAAAATTCAAGCCTTGAGTTGCAATACTGAAGGGTTCTATGGGGAAAATATTAAGCAATGTAGGGAGTATCAAAAGAAGAAAGAGGGAATACACAGAATCACTATGCCTAAAAGAATTAGTTGATTTTCATCCATTTCAGAATGTACTATGTGATCAAGAACTGGTTGTACTAAAAGAAGAGGTCCAAGCTTCACTAATAGCATTGGTAGAAAACAAGACTCCAGGAACAGGCAGAATATTAAATAAGACCCTTCAGCAAACGGATACAGCACTGATAGCACTCACTCGTCTATGCCAAGAAATTTAGAAGACAGGTACCTGGCCTAACAGACAGGAATAAATCCATATCGATACCTGCTCCAAAGAAAAGTGATATAACAAAATGCAGAAATTATTAAACAGTATCATTTGTCTCACACACAAGTTAAATTTTGCTAAAGATCATTCAAAATCAGTTGCAACGGTACATTGACAAAGAACTGCCAGAAATTCAAGCTGAATTCAGAAGAGGATATAGAACAAAGGATATCATTGCTGATGTGGGATAAAACTTGCCTAAAAGCAGGGAATACCAGAAAGATATTTACCTGTGTTTAATTTACTATGAAAAGGCATTCAACTCTGTAGATCATAACAAATTATGGCTAGTATCAAGAAGAACAGGAATTCCAGAAACACTTAATCATACTCCTGAGGAACCTGTTTTTAGATCAAGAGGCAGTCCCTCATACAGAACAAGGGAATATTTCATGCTTTAAAGTCAGTTAAGATGTGAGTCATGGTTGTGTCATTTCATCATACTTAATCCATATGCTGAGCAAATAATCTGAGAAGCTGAACTATGTGAAGAAGAACACAGCATCAGATTCGAGGAAACTCATTAACAACCTGCAATATGCAAATAAAACAATTTGCTGAAATTAAAGAGAACTTGAAACACTTCTTGATACAGATCAAAAACCACAGCCTTCAGTATGGATTACACCTCACCACAGAGAAAACAAAAATCCTCGTAACTGGAGCGGTGAGCAACATCATGAAGAACACAGAAAACACTGAAGTTGCAAAGGATGTCATTCCTAGAGAATGAGCCTGGTGACACCGCTGTCTCCGAGGTGTTTGGCTGCCTCTGTAACAGGAAGACAGGTCCTAACATAGGTCTTTTGTATAAATGAACTTTCAAAAAGCCAGGGACAGCTACATCCTGATTTTGTGTTTGATTACTGTCAAATGTGTTAGAAGTTTGTATCAGCTCTCTCTAGAAAACTATTTTATAATTAAAGTAGTGACCTTTTTGAAATGCACAGCATCCGAGTCCTTTTCCCACACCCCACTCCCTTCTCAGACCCTACAGGTAACACTATGTCATCTACTAGAAGGTAGGCATTCAATAAGTGTCTGCTGCACTTAATGAAGAGTGACTTCTTATTCATTCCTTTCATTTTACATAATTTCTCTCTAATTGTGTACATTTTCATGCAGAGTAATATTTCAATTTGAAACAGTCTTGATTGTCAACAACCCCATAAACAAACCACTGTACTTGTAAACATTATTTATCAGTAGCTTGGTAGCTACTTCAAAATGTCAGTCAGCCTCATAAAAGAAAAAGAAAAAGTTGCAAAAGTAAATTTAGCTCACTGAGAAGGAGCCTTAAAGAAGATAGGAGTGATGAAACCTCTTTTCACCATGAGTACTCCATTTCCACTGAAGAAAACTTGATTCAGACAGGTTGACAGGCTAAAAGCAAGCCTTGGCCAAGGCAGAGGAGAAACTTAATGCCTTTATAATCAAAGTAGAGAACTTCTAAAATAAGGAGTCTAGGGGATGCTTCATCTCAGGCAGACACAAAACCCAGCTACACTAAGGTGGAAGCAATTACTGAAATGTCAGAGATGCACAGCAAACATAAGCTCAAAGATGCTTACAGAAAGTGACAAGCTTTTTTTTCTTTTAGCATTCACTTCACAAACGTTTTTGGTAAATGTGTGCTTTAGAGGTAGTTCTTTGAGGAATCCTTAGGATGGAAAGCATCAGAAATGAAAGATGTGAGAAACTGAAAGCAGCTTCTCTTGGATGTTAATACTTTGCTGGGGATTGACATTTACAAGCTGCAAACAGTGACTTAATAGCTGCCGTGAAGCAAGGAGGATGTTTTGTCCTTGGAGTAAGTTAATGTGGTGCTATCAAGAGGATAAACGGGGGTCGGGGGGACGGGGGGTACGGGGGGGGGGACTCAAGTGTTGGTTCTCTTCGGCCTTACTAACACATTTCAAGAGGAATTTTTTTATAGCCTCTGAAAACTGAGTCAGAGAAGGAACCACCAGCCTTGTATAGATGTTTTCAGAAACCTTCCACAACCAGCTGTGAAGAATAAAATAAAACTCTCACTCTTTGTGTACCTTGTTTTGTGGTTTTTTGTTTGTTTTTCAGTTTCTAGATACAAATGTCAAAAAGTAATTCTCTACCATATCCTTGGGATTAAAATGCACTTCAAAGGAAATAGTAGATGTGTTTGTTTGTCTGTTTGTTTTACTTGATTCTCAAAATATTTATACCTATGTCAAAATTCTGAGTTAAAGAGAAAACTGAACAAGCACAGTTTTCCCTGTGTTAATAAATCTTGTACTAAAAAATTTCTTAATTTTTCCATTCATTTGCATTTTCAATTAAGAAGTCACTGCCTCATTTGAAGAGTGATTACATAATTAATTACAAACAAATTTTCTGATGGGTAATTATAGGTTTTAATAAAGATAATAGCAGATAGGACATTATAGAAGTGGAAAGAAACAATGCAAACAAATCTCACGATAATATAGTGTGGACAATTTCTAGTAATTGCACAAGAGTTAGTCAGTGAATATTATTTAGTGCATTGCCTTGTGTTTGATGAAAGCTATAGAAAAATGATAGAATTCTTGCTCTTAGAGAAATAACTGTACAAACTTGTATATTTTTCAGGCAGCATTTAATCAAATAAATATGTTACACAATATAATCTGAACATATTATGAAGAAAAATGATCTTAGATATAGTGCCCTTAATCTTATTTGTAAATTATACACATTGGTTCAGAATAAATTCATGTTTGGGAAAAGAATGAAGAGGGTTTACAGAAAAAACGTGTGTGTGTGTAAATAGTTTGAATAATAAAAGATGTACTTTCCATTTAATAACTTGGAATTTACCTTAATAAAAATCTGAAAGAGAGTAGAAAATATATCAACATATGAATGAAGCAGTGGGGGAATTCAATGCCATCTCTTTATAAATTCTGGGACTATACTAAAAATGAATTGTCAAATTGCTGTGTCTCTTATTCTTTCTACTTCTCTCTACTTATAGTAAAAAAGAAAAGAAATAAAAAAAAGTGCATGGCTTCTTTTTTGACTCATTAAGGATTTTTAAATTGTATGTCTTTTTATACCAATGGGTTCCTGAATCACATAAATTCTACATCCACCTGCAAAGCACTAAATGTTCCCTTTATGTAAGACATAATGTAAATGTCCAACTTACTTATTTTTTCATAATTGTGGTACAGTGTCTCCATCCAAAATATTTACTGGTTATGAAATTAATTCATAATCTGAAAAAAGATAATAAAAAGAGAAAGAAGAAGGAAACATTTCTCTGTTTAGTTTGTCACACTGTGGGGCTTCCTAATACTGTGACGATGGAAGCTATGCTACTTGTAGTCACATCCCAGCAGGGTCACCCATGGCATACAGGTTTCAGCTGAGCTTTCAGACCAAGACAGACTAGAAAGAAAGACCTGGAAGTCTACCTCTGAAAAGAATTAGCCAGTGAAAAATCTCATAAATAGCAACAAAGACATATGCTTTAAAGTTACAGATATAACCAAGAGATCAAATAATGACTATATTAGGAGTAGTATGGAGACGTAAGAAGTATGGTGAGATAATATAATGTCTAAAATCTTTGGGGCCCTTTTTGGAGGTCCTTATTTGGTTAAGTTAGCTTCTTTACCTGATGCTGTTATCCTCCTGTTATATCAGGTAAGGAGGGTAACAGGATCAGGTAAGGGAGACAACAATATCAGGTAAGGAGGCTAACAGGATCAGGTAAGCAGGATAACAGCATCAAGTGAGGAGGGTAACAGGATCGGGTAAGGAGGGTAAAACTTAAGTGAGCAGCTCCCACTTGGTCTGTCAGTGGAGGCTTGCTTGTTGCTGTGATGCTGGAAGCTATGCCACTGGTATATAGGTAGCAACAGGGTCACTCATGGTAGATGAGTTTCAGCTAAGATTCTAGACTAAGACAGACTAGGAAGAAGGACCGGGCTGTCTACTTCTGAAAAGAATTAGCCAGGGAAAACATTATGAACAGGAGCTGAACATTGTCAGATATGGTGCTGGAAAGTGAGCCTCCAAGGTTGGAAGGCACTCAAAAGACGACTAGAGAAGAGCTGCCTCCTCAAAGTAGAGTCGATCTTAATAACATGGACTCTACAGTATCTTTGTTCACTCATGTGGCATGACACAAAATGATAAGAAGCAGCTGCAAACATCCATTAATAACTGAGACACGGAAGGTATGAAGTATGAATCTAAGAAAATTGGAAATCATCAAAAATGAAATGAAACACATAAACATTGATATCCTAGGTATTAGTGAGCTGAAGTGGACCACTATTGGCTATTTTGAATCTAACAATCATATGGTCTACTATGCTGGGAGCAAAAACTTGAAGAGGAACAGTGTTGCATTCATCATCCAAAAGAACATTTCAAGATCTGTCCTGAAGCACAGTGCTGTTGTGATAGGATAATATCCATATGCCTAAAAAGAAAGCCAGTTAGTACAACTATTACTCAAATTTACACACCAACCACTAAGGCCAAAGATGAAGACATTAAAGCTTTTTACCAACTTCTGCAATCTGAAATTCATCGAACGTGCAATCAGAATGCATTGATAATTACTGGTGACTGGATTGCAAAAGTTGGAAACAAAGAAGTATCAGTAATTGGAAAATACGGTCTTCATGATAGAAATAATGCTAGCAACCACATGATAGAATTTTGCAAGACTAACAACTTCTTCATTGAAAATACTTTTTTAACCAACACAAACAGTGACTGTACACATGGACCTCACCACATGGAATACACAGGGACCAAATTGACTAATCTGTGGAAAAAGACGATGAAAAGGCTCAATATAAACAATCAGAACAAGACCAGTTGTTGACTGTGGCACAGATCATCAGTTGCTCACTTGCAAATTCAAACTCAAACTGAATAAAACTAGAATAAGTCCACGAGAGCCAAAGTAAGACCTTGAGTATATCCTTCCCGAGTTTAAAAACCATCTCAAAAACAGATTTGATGTGTTGACCACTAATGACTGAAGACCAGATGAACTGTAGAATGACTTCAAAGACATTATCCATGGAGAGAGCAAGAGGTCATTAAAAAGACAAGAAAGAAAAGACCAAACTGAATGTCAGAAGAGGCTCTGAAACTTGCTCGTGAATGTCGAGCAACTAAAGCAAAAGGAAGGACTGGCAAAATAAAAGACCTGAACAGAAGATTTCAAAGATCAGCTTGAGAAGACAAAATAAAGTATTATAATGACATGTGCAGAGCTGGAAATGGAAAACCAGAGGGAAGACCACATTCTGCATTTCTCAAGCTGAAAGCACTGAAGAAAAACTTCAAGCCTCAAGTCGCAATGGTGCAAGATTCTACAGGTAAACTATTAAACAACTCAGGGAACATCAAAATGAAATGGAAAGAATACACAAAGTCATTTTACCAGAAAGAACTGGTCAGTGTGCCTTGAAGGCATTCGGAAAAAGAAAGCTTCAGGAATTGATGGAATATCAATTGAGTTATTTCAACAAAAGATGCAGCTCTGAAAATGCTCAGTTATCTATACCAAGAAATTTGGAGGGCAGCTACTTGGCCAATTGATTGGAAGAGATCCATGTTTATGACCATTCCAAAGAAAGGTGATCCTACCAAATATGGAAATTACCAAACAATATCAATAGTATCCCACACAAGTAAAATTTTGCTCAAGATCATTCAAAAGTGACTGCAACAGTATATTGACAAGGAACTGCCAGAAATTCAGCTTGTAACCAGAGATATAACTGCAGATGTCAGATGGATCTTGGCTGAAAGCACAGAATACCAGAAACATGTTTGTGTTTAATTGACTATGCAAAAGGATTCAACTGTGCAGATCATAACAAATTATGGCTAACATTACAGAGAATAGGAATTCCAGAACACCTAATTGTGCTGTTAAGGAATCTATACATGAATCAAGAGGAAGTCATGGAAAGAAAAGCAGGGAACACTGGGTGGTTTAAATTCAGGAAAGGTGTGTGTCAGGGTTGCATCCTTTCACCATACTTTTTAATCTGTATGCCAAGCAAGTGATTTGGAAAGCTGGATTCTGTGAAGAAGAACAAGGCATCAGGATTGGAGGATGATTCATTAACAACCTGTGTTATGCAGATAACACCACCTTACTTGCTGGAAGTGAAAAAGATTTAAAGCATTTACTGAAGAAGATCAAAGACCACAGACTTCAGCATGGATTGCACCTCAACATCAGGAAAACAAAAATCCTCACAACTGGACCGATAAGCAACATCATAAATGGGAAAAGGATTGAGGTTGATAAGGATTTAGTTTTACTTGGGTTCACAATTAACGCCCATGGGAACAGCAGTTGAGAAATCAAACGATGCATTGCATTGGAAAAATCTGCTGCCAAGGACCTCTTTCCAGTATTCAAAAGTAAAGATGTCACCTTGAAGACTAAAGTGCACCTGACCAGAGCCATGGAATTTACAGTCATGTCATATGCATGCAAAAGCTGGACAGTGAATAAGGAAGACAGAAGAATTAATAGCTTTGAATAGCAGTGTTGGAGAAGAATGTTGAATGGACCAATGGATCACCGAAAGAACAAACAGCTCTGTTCTAGAAGAATAGCAACCAGAGTGCTCCTTGGAAACAGTGATGGCAAGACTGTGTCTTACATACTTTGGACGTGTTGTCAGGAAGGATCAGTCCCTGGAAAAGGACATCAAGCTTGGTAGAGCTGAGGGTCAGCAAAAAAGAGGAAGACTTTCAATGGGGTGAAATGACAAGGAGGCCGCAACAATGGACTTAAGCATAACAATGATTGTGGACGTATTGCAAGACCAGGCAGTGTTTCCTTCTGTTATTCATGTGGTCGCTGAGTCAGAACTGACTTGATGGCACCTAACAAACAGTTTGGTTAAGTGTATTTTAAAATGTGATTGCTTTTGAGTGAGCATGCACTCCCCAGATTTCCATAATCCCAGTCACCCTATATTGACTCTCTCCAGCCCATAACCCATAAACCCACTGCCATAGAGCTGATTCCAAATTATAGTGACCATAGTAGAACTGCCCCATAGAGTTTCCAAGGAGTGACTGGTGAGTTTGAACTGCTGACTTTTTGGTTAACAACCAAGCTCTTAACCGCTATGTAACCATGGCTTCCTGGATCATAAAAGCATTGAATTTAAGGCTTCTATTTTAGAGCTAACAAACAAAACTGATTTCCCCTGGAGAGAGGAATTGGGTGGTAGGGGTGCATGTATTATATAAAGAAATATAAATACCTGGAAATTTTGTCAATAAACACACTGTTAATCATCTCCTATAATATTATAAAGATTATGGGATGAAAAGCAGAGAATAGATTATAGCTCTGATGTAGCCATTAGTAAACTTTGTAGTATGTCATTTATATTTTCTAGGTCTCAGTTTCTCTTTAAAATGAAGCAACTGATCAAAAAAAAGAAAACCCAGTATTGGTCTATGTATTTTTTGTCAAGTACATTGGGTTAATTCTGACTCAGAGATACTAAGCATGTGACAGAGTAGAACTGCCCCATAGAGTTACCTTGGCTGTAAACTTGATGCAAACAGCTGATCATGTCTTACTACTATGTAGCTGTAGTGCTTGCCAGTTAAAAAAAAAAAGAAAAAAATAGGCCAACATTTAAAGAAATAAAATGAGTTGTAATTTTTCCAGGTATAGTAAGTCTTAAGACTGATTTGGGATTCTTAGTTACTCTAGTATGTTTTAAGAATGCCAAGCCAGCCAAGTGCCGTCGAGTCAGATCTAACTCGATACTAAATTCCTTCTTTTAAAAGAAAAATTATTGTTAAGCACATATATGTAACAAAACATTGTCCATGTCAACAATTTTATATATGCAATTTAATGACATTATATTCATTACTATATACTACAGCTACCACTATCCATTTCCAAATTTTCCCACTGTTCTTAACAAAATCTCAGTATCCCTTAAGCAATAATTCCTTCTTTATGTCTCCTTCCTACCTCTAGTAAAAACCAATAAACTGGTCTGTATACATTTGCCTATTCTGGATACTTCATATAAGGGGGACAGATTCTTCTTAAATATATCAAAATTCAAACAAGCCTCTTCAAGCAAGTCAGTTCAATAGTGTCAATGAAAAGTAGTAAATAGCAATCATTCTGGAGCTATTTCAAAGACACTATGTCTTGAGTGATAAATCAGCAAGCTGACTTTACTAAAAAAATTTACATGTGAATTACACCTTTAAATCTTCAAAGACACTTTTATACCCTCCTCTACCATGCAGTGTGTGTGTGTGTGTGTGTGTGTATGTTGCTGCATACAGCAGAATGAAACACTGCCTGGTCCTGTGCTATCCTCATCATCATTGTTATGCTTTTGTCCACTGTTGCAGCAAACGTGTCAGTCTATTTCCTTGAAGGTCATCCTCTTTTTCCATTGACCGTCTACTTTACCAAGCATGATGTTCTTCTCCTGGAACTGGTATCTCCTGATAGTATGACCAGAGTACAGAAGAGGAAGTCTTATAATCCTTGCTTCTAAAGAGCATTCTGTCTATATTTCTTATAAGACCAATCTGCTCATTCCTTGGCAACACCATAATTCAAAGACATTGACTCTTTTACAGTCTTCCTTATCCACTATACGGCCTTTACACACATATGAAGCAATAGAAAATACCATGGCTTGGGTCAGGCTCACTGTAATTCTCAAAGTAATCTCTCTGCTTTTCAGTACTTTCTAAAAAGATCTTTTGTAGAACCTTTGCCCAGTGCAATACATCCTTTGATTACCTGACTGCTTTCTATGAGTGTTTAATGTGGATCCAAGTAAAAAGAAACTCTTGACACCTTCAATATTTTCATCACTTACCATGATGGAAACCCTGGTCTTGTAGCAGTGAAGTACTATAGCTGCTAATGAGGAGGTTGACAATTCAAATCTACCAGGTATTTCTTGGAAACTATGGGTAGTTCCACACTGACCTACAGGGTCACTATGAATCAGAACCAACTCAATAGCATCTAAAAACAACAACATGATGTTGCTTATTAGTGCAATTGTGAGGATTTTTGTTTTACGTTGTGTAACCTATGCTGAAGGCTGTATTTTTCTTCATATAGTCCGGGTTCTCAGATTATTTGCTCAGAATGTAAACTAAACAAGTATGGTAAAAGTACACAACTGTGACACATACCTTGCTTAACTTTAAAACACACAGTGTTCCCTTCTTTTTGAGTAACTGCCACTTGGTCTACATACAGTTGTGGAATAAGCACAACTAAGGGTTCTGGAATTTCTATTCTTCACAATGTTATCCATAATTTGATGTGATCCACACAGTAAAATGCCTTCGTAAACTCAATAGACCAGAGACAAACATCTTTCAGTACTCTTCTTTCAGCTAAAATCTATCTAGCGTAAGCAGTGATTACCCTTCTTCCATATTCTCTCTGAATGTGGCTTGAGTTTCTGGCAGTTCCACGTTGATGTGCTGCTGCAACAACTTTTGAATGATTTTCAGCAAAATTTTGTTTACTTGTGTGTGCTGTTAAAGATATAGCTAGATAATTTATACATTCTATTGGATCACCTTTCTTTGGAATGGGCCCAAATATGGAACTGCTCTATTCAATTGGTCGGGAAGCTGTCTTTCAAATTTCTTAACATAGGAGAGTGAGCATCTCCAGTGCTGCATCTAATTTTTGGAACATCTCAGTTGGTATTTCATCAATTCCTGGAGCCTTGTATTTCTCCATTTCCTGCAATTCAGCTTAAACTTCTTCCGTCAGTACCTTGATTCTTGATCACATATTACCTCCTGAAATGGTTGAACATCAACCAATTCTTTTTGGTTCAGTGACTTTATGTATTCTTTCCATCTAATTTTGATGCTTCCTGTGTCATTCAATATTTTCCCCCCAGAGTTCTTCAATATTGCAATTCAAGTCTTGAAGTTTTTTGTCAGTTCTTTCAGCTTGAGAAACGTCTAGTGTGTTCCCCTCTTTTGGTTTTCCAACTCAAAGTCTTTACACATTTCATTTCAATACTTCACTTGGAAAAGGTTCCCTTGAAATCTTCTGTTCAGCTCTTTGACTTCATCATTTCTTACTTTTGCTACTCCACATGCAAAAGCAGGTTTCATGGTGTCTTCTGGCATCTTCTTTGGCCTTTTCTTTCTTTCTTGTCTTATTATTCATTTTCTTTGTGTATGATGTCCTTGATGGCACAGTCATCAGTGTCCAATGAGTCAAATCTATTCTCGAGATGTTCTCTAAATTCAGGTGGGATACATATAAGATCATATTTCGGCTCTTGTGGACCTGCTTTAATTTTCTTCAGCTTCAACTTGAGCTTTCATATGGGCAATAAATTGGCTCTGTCTGTGTGTGCATGTGTGTGCACATGTGTGTGTGTGCATGTATGTGTGTGTGTGTATGTGTGTGTATCAGAGCATTTTTTGCAATATTTTACTCTTTAATCCCAAAGGCATAGTGGTTAAGTGCTACAACTGCTAATCAAAAGGCCACCAATTTGAATCTGCCAGGGCTCCTTGGAAATGCTATGACCCAATTCTACTCTATCCCATAGGGTCTGTATGAGTTGGAATTGACTCTATAGCAATGGGTTTGGTTTTTTGGGGAGAGGGATAATGTGCTATTGAAAGTATAAATGAAGTTTAAATAAACTGAGCTGATAGCAAATGAATTACTGGTCTTATTGTGTTCTACTTAACAAACACAGAAGTAAACTGAAATCTATCTTTCATTTTATGAACCAATTTTTGCAACTAAATATATCATCATTAAATGATTCATTTAACACAGCAAAACACAACTTATAAGAGCTTTAAAACGTGTATTTTATTATATAAATGAAAGTGTACATACTCTGTGCTTACAATATCGGGTTAAGAGAGGAGGAGTACACAAATTGTGTCGAAGTCTCATTAATATTGATCTTCTTACTAATGTGAATTGTCACCAATTTCACCCTATCAAATTTCTAACAATTATCTAATCTAAACCCTTGCCCCTTGCCATCCCGTCCTCCCACCTTCCCTACCCTTGTAGCCGTCAAAGAGTCTTTTCTAGTATGCATGAGTATGCTTTTAAGTTTTTATCTTAGGGGTCCCATATAATAATTGTCCTGTCACTGACTAGTTTCACTCAATATAATGTCCTCCAGTTGAGACCAAATTAAGAGATGTTTCCTGCTATCATTGTTCATAA
The DNA here is from genome assembly GCA_028571685.1 of Heterohyrax brucei. Classification (NCBI taxonomy): domain Eukaryota; kingdom Metazoa; phylum Chordata; class Mammalia; order Hyracoidea; family Procaviidae; genus Heterohyrax; species Heterohyrax brucei. The sequence goes on along the minus strand of CM053146.1, from coordinate 57,533,499 downwards.
ATAAGGGAAAATATTTATTTTGATCATTGATTTTTCTCATTAAATTGAGCTTAGTAAATTATTTATGTGATCTTAATTATATGATCACTCTCAGAATACAGTATTTTGTATTTCAGACTTAAATGCTGTGTAGTTCTAAACCAAGTCTAAGAAATTATGAAAGAGAAAATATTTACCTACAAGACTCTTCTATTTTTAGTCTATAATTTTTTTTTTCTTCCTTAGATTGCAGTTACCTGTGGCAAAATACCTGTTGAGCAATCTGCTTAAGGAACATAGTATTCTGGAAATGTAGCAAGGGATGATAGGAAGTCCTGTTTTGTGAAATCAATATGGCATAAACATTACTTAGTAATAATCATGTGAGGCTACAGGAAGTATTCATTACTATGCTAGGTTAAAGAGGGTAAATTGGAGATGAGGGTTGGGGCACTTTTTTAATGATATTCTGGAAGATACTAATAAACAGCTTCCCTGAAGATAACATAAAACTAACCACCACAATAATGCAGCCTAGTTAAATGAAGAGATAACGTTGAGTAAATATCAAACCTAAATATTTAGAGGGGTGATGTTCTAAGTGAAAAGTGAAAAGCCTCATTTCTTGGGAAAATGGTAACGTATGTGCAGATTTACAATTTACCTTGAGCAAACAGCTTGATGTTAAGATAAAGAAATAAAAAGAATATACAGTAGCAATACAACCAAACAATTCTTCTAGCCTTATACTATAAAATGTGAGAAATTATATTACACTTTGGAAGTTTTACTCAAGAACAAAGATTTATTATTTGCCGTGTTCTCTAGTGATTAAGAGATGAGGTAAACTGAGAAATTAACGATAAATGTGGAAACCCTGGTGGTATAGTGGTTAAGTGCTATGGCTGCTATCCAAAATGTTGGCAATAAAAATCTGCCATCTGCTCCTTGCAAACTTCATACAGTAGGTCTACTCTGTCTTATAGGGGTTGCTATGAGTCAGCATTGATTCGATGGCAGTGAATTTTTGTTTTAGTTTTAGTTTTTTCCATTTTTGGTAGTCCTTTTGCAAAACCAACGTGGAAAAGATAGATTAGAAATTCCAAGAATCAATAAAATAATATAGACCAGCTGTTAAAGAAAAACCTCCCAAAAACAGAAAAAAAGACAAAGCTATGGAAGATATACATAGGAGCTGATGATAGAACAGAAAGGCAACGTCTGTTAACATACAGATAATTATTATGATTGGAGAAAAAAACTAAAATAGGAAAATAGTAAAACATATGTAGACATATAATGATTGACATGGCTCATCATTGTCAACTCACAAAAATAATAAAACCTAACAGTATTTTAAATAATAAAATATAATACTGAGACAAACATTGATGAATTTAGCAACTTTCAGATTCAAAGAAAGAATCTAAGATACATAGACCAAAGAAACCAGGCACACAGGAAAACCATATGTTACTTCCAGGCTTCTTTTAATCAACATAAATGACAGAAAACAGTAGAGAAGGACTTTTACTTTCAATATGACTAAATTCTCCATTTTTACAGCATTACTTAAATGTAGGCACTATACCAGCCAGCTAAGTGCCATTACACAGGGATGCAAAAACTCTAACAGAAACCCTCAATCTTTCTGTTTTTTAAAATAAAAGGAGATCCACCAGAAAGTGAAAGGGAAATCTGAGAAAGAAGAATGCTAAATAGGCTCACCCAGACTCTATACACAAGCTCTGCTTAAATATCTGGCTGACTCTGAGCCATGCACACATAGGGCTCCCACAAAGAAGCCCAAGTGAGATGTTGTTGGTAGCTGCTGTAGGGCTGGTTCTGACTCACAGCAACATTATAGGATAGAATAGAAAGAACTGCCTCATAGAGTGTTCAAGGAGCAGCTGTTGGATTTGAATTGCTGACTCCTTAGCCACTATGCCACCAGGGCTCCTGATGTGGTTGGGCACAAAACCAAAAAACAAACCCATTGCCCTCAAGTTGATTACAATTTGAGATGAACAGAGTTACTTCCTTCTAAAACAACAACCAAAATTAAACATTCTCTGAAAGAATATTACTGGGTCCAAAGTCCCCACAGCAAAATATTCACAATATCTAGGATAAAATCAAAGTTATTCAGTATATAAGGATCCAAAAATTTTTCAATAAGTCTTGAGAGAAAAGACCAGTGTGAAGATGATCAGAGGTTGGATTTAGCAGAAAAGAAAAGAAGCTATCAAGGAAAATGTGCTTACAGTGAAAGAAAAGAGGAATTCTCAACATAGAAATAGAAGAGTAACACAACTAAAATTATAGTGATAAAAAATTCATGGGATAGGATAACAGCTAAGTGGAGATAGCAGAGAAAATAATCAGTGAATTTGAAGATAGGCAAAAACTGAAACCATGTCCATTGATGTTGAGACAATTTGGACTCATAGCAATCCTGCAGAACTGAGTAGAAGTGACTCATAGGGTTTTCATGGAATGGCTGGTGGATTCTACCTACCATCCTTTTGTTAGTAGCTAAGTTCTTAATTACTATGGCACCAGAGTTCCATAAATCAACAGAATTAACCTAATACGAGCAGAAGAGAAACAATTTGTTTTTAAAAAAATACAAAAAATTCAAGCCTTAACTTACAATATTGAAGGATACTATGGGGCAAAATATTGAGCAATGCAGTAACATCAAAAGAAAATAGAATGAATGTAGAGTCACCGTACTAAAAAGAATGGGTAGATGTTCAACCATTTCAGGAGACAGCATATAATCAGTACCCAATAATACAGAAGGAATAAGTCCAAGCTGCACTGAAGGCATTAGGGAAAAACAAAGCTCTAAGAATGGACAGAATACCAATTGAGATGTTTAAACAAACAAGTGCAACACAGGAAACTCCCACTAGTCTCTGCAAAAAAACAAAACAAAACTGGAAGACAGCTTCTTGGTCAACTGACCAGAATAGATCCATACTTGGGTCAATTCCAAAGAAAAGTTAACAGGAAGAATGTGTAAATTACCAAATAATATCATTAATATCACACGCAAATAAAATTTTGCTGAATATAACTCATAAATGGTTTAAACAATGCATCAGGAGAAAACTGCCAGAAATTCAAGCTGGATTCAGAAGAGTATATGGAAACAGAGAGATCATTAGTGATGTTAAATGCATCCTGGCTGAAAGCAGAGAATACCAGAGTGATGTTTATCTGTGTTTTATTCTCTATGCAAAGACAATCAACTGTGTGGATTGTAGCAAATAATGAACAACTTTGCAAAGAACTGGAACTCCAGAACATTTAATTGTGGTCATGCCTAACCTCTAAATAAAAGAAGAGGCAGTCCTTCAAGCAGAACAAAGGGATACTGCATGGATGAAAATCAGGAAAGGTGTGTGTTAGGTTTCTATCCTTTCACTATAATTATTCAGTTTGTATGCTCAGCAAATAATCTGAGAAACTGGACTAAATAAGAAAAAACACAGCTTCAAGATTGGAGGAAGACTCATTAACAGCCTGCAATATGTAGATAACACTAACCTGCTTGCTGAAAGTAAAGAGGGCATGAGGCACTTAGTAATGATCTAAGTCTACAGTCTGCATAGATATCATCCTAACACAAAGAAAACAAAAATCCTCATAACTGGACCAATAAGCAACATCATGATAAAGAATGGAAACTCTGAAGTTGTCAAGAGTTTTATTTTACTTGGGTCCACAATCAACACCCATGGAAACAGTAGTCAAGAAATCAAGTGACATTGCACTGGGCAAATGTGTGCAAAAGACCTCTTTAAAGTGTTAAAATGCAAAGCTGTCGCTTTGAGAACAAATGTGCTCCTGACCCAAGCCATGGCATTTTTCAATCATCCTGTGCACATGAAGACTAGACAATGAATAGTGAAGGCCAAAGAAGAACTGATACCTTTTTAATTTTTGCTTGGGTGAAGTCTATTGAATATGCAATGGAATGGTAGAACTAATGTAACTATCCTGGAAGAAGTACAACCAGATTGCCTCTTAGAAACAAGGATGGAAAGACTGTCTTGCGTACTTAGGACATGTTTTCAAGATGGATCAGTCCCTTGAGTTCCTTAAGAAGGACACCGTGCTTGGTAAAGTAGAGGGTCAGTGAAAAAGAGGAAAACACCACGGTCTCTAAACATAGCAATGATTTTAAATACGGCACAGAACCACGCAGTTTTGCTTTGTTGTACATTGAGTCTCTGTGAGTCAGAACTATGTTTATGACATCTAATAACAACATAATTTTGAAAAAACACGGGCCAATGTAAATACTGAAAAAAATTGTATGGTGAAAACAAAAACAAACAAAACACTCCTTGTATTTCTTGAATAATCAGAGGAAGACAAATAATCAAGATGGAGTCATTCATCTAGTCATTCACAAGACATATTTATACCAGGAAAGGCTTATTTGCACTATACCAACCAAACAGTCTGCTAAATTTTTTACTAAGCACTTACATATTTTATCTCTTACATTTAAAATTTACTAGTGTAACTCATACTGATAATTTTAGCATTGTCTTATTAAAAAAGAAAACCAGCTTTTTATATATCCCATTTAAGGATTTAGAAAACAAATGTTTTCTTGCTTTGGGAGTGACTTTTTTCATTTTTATTCCATGTGCTAATATATTAAATTTCTAACACAAATGTAAAAATTACAGCCACTTGACTAAACTATAGCCAGGTAGACTGTGAATGTTAATCTTACAAATCTGTCTCGGCAGAAAGGCAAGCACAATTTGATCTCAGAATGCTGATGTGCAGTTTACAGGAGATTGGAAACATATTGATGTTTGTACATAAATGAGTAACAAGGGTATTTGGCATCTTAGGTGCGTCTACCATGAAAACTCATAGCTATGAATCAGAACTGACTTGACAGTAGTGGATTTGTTTTTCTTGGTTTATCGTGATAAAGTCAATTGAGTTAACTAGTCCAATTAATTAGACTTCTTTATAATTGTCAAATCATTTTAACCAGTTATCCTAATTAATTAGAACTCTATGCTACTCTGGCAAAAGTAAATACATAAACTCATCCCACTATAGTTATTAGAAGAACAAATCAGTGTGCCTGTCATCAAGATAGGCTAGTGGTATCCTCATGATCCACCAAAGATAGTATATCAGAATTTTTTTTCCAAGGTCAATTTTCCCTGTTTTCATTGGAACCTTTAAAAAAGAAGCTTATTTTGTGTGTCAATCAGTCAAATGTTAGCATATGACAACTTGCTGCTTGATAGGTTGGAAAATAAAGGACTGTTCTGCCTGTAGAACAAAAAATCTAAGATCTTATTTTTAAACAGTAGGCTCCACAGACTGAACTCAAAGTTCTTTTATTTTAAAAATTCCATTAAGCTACACTTACTCTCATAAATAAAAGCAGGCAGGGCATGCCAATGGATATTAATTAAACCCTCTGAAAATAAAAATTTAGAGATGCAGTTCCAAATTTGACACTGAACACTCTAAAGTGGAAGCCTTGCAGCTGTGACTTCCATGTTTTATCTTCCAGATAATATCAAGCAATGATTTTGACAGTCTGTTAAGCAGCCAGTAGGCTAAAGTACTGACCGAGACAGCAGGGTTCATGGCCACACCACCAGTTACTCCAAGAGATGCAGAGAAGATGGATCTAGGTCTTGATTGTGGCCTTCTATCAAGGAGCCATCCAAAATTCAAAAGCTGTTATTTTCAGTTTAAAACAGAATGCTGACATAGATGGAAAATTAATGAGACCAATGCCCTAAAATGTTTAATTCTGACTTAATCTAAAAAATATTGTCTTGATCGGAGTATACATCCTCACCTCCAAAGTAGCATAGAATACAATTTTATCTGTCATTCCTGAAAGAAAAGCAGTCCAGAGCTACAACACAGGGTCCATGCCTTTTGCAACCAGTCAAAACTCACCCACCTTTGCAACAGGAGTATATTTGCTTGAACTCTGACTTCCAGTGGGTTTGTAATTTCAGCAGTCTGCCCTGGTGCATGAAGGTTTAAGTGCTTAGCTGCTAACTGGAAAGGTTGGGGTTCAAATCTACCCAGCAGGTCCATGGGAAAAAGACCTGATCTATTTTGTAAAAATTAATCCATGAGGCAGTTCTACTGTCACAGGAGATTACCATGAGTTGAAACTGACTCAGCTTGACATTGCTTCAACATGACAACAAAACTTTGTTTGCAAATCTAGCCCTGAGCCTCTGTTTACATACCTTTATATTTCATTCCAACCTTGTTTGCCTGTTATATATTGTAAATTCCCCCAGAGCTGTATTTTGATATGTCAGTAAATCAAAATGGTTACAATCCAGGAGACTCACTTTTTCCCCCCTACTACCAGCTATGATTTTCCTAATAGAGATCTATCACAAGGAGTTCAAACAAAAGAGAGAAGGAAAATGATTGCTTATGTGGAGGTGGAGGTGTATTGTAACACACTTTTATGCAAAAATAAAACTTCCTCAGTAAATGTTGTACAGGGTACAGGAGAAGACCTCTAAGCACAGTACAAAGAACATCTGTGTTGCACTCGTGAGCAACAGTGCCAGCAAACTTAGCTGAGGTGCATGAGTCATGACTTCTAACACAAGTGGTCTAAGGAAGTCACTAGGCTTAGTAAATTAAGTAATGTCTACCTAAGGAATGAAATTGAAATCCTGGTGACATACTGGTTGAGAACTATGGCTCCTAACCAAACAGTTGGCAGTTCAAATCCAACAGGTGTTCCTTGAAAATTCATAAGGCAGTCTACTTTGTCGTATAGAGTTGCTGTGAGTCAGAATGGACTGAATGGCAATGTTTTTGTTTTGTTTTGTTTTGTTTCAGCAGTGAAATAGATACTCAGCATTGTTCTGAGCTTTGCTAGAGTATCTAAGACAAGTAAGCAACCTGATTGCTTTCCTAAGAAAGTATAGAGCTTGGCAAAATGGACAGGGCTGACTCTAAGATAAATTTAGCCATCTGGAAAAGAACACTGTTGAAAAGGGGAGGGCATTTAGAAGTATTAAGCTGACAATCCCCTGAAGACCTTAAGTTCATACTCTTGCATTACTCAAAATTATTTGGGTTACATTAAGTCTTGCTCCACAAGTTTGCATGCTAGGAAATGAACATTTTACCACTATACCCCTGTAGTGGCTTCTACTTTAGACCATCATGTGATTGCCAATAACCATTTGCCAAATAGCAACTTTAAATGACTTACACAGAGAAAGATACATTTGAGACTTAATAACACCTATTCTAAAATTTTTCACTGAAAAGGGATGAACTGCAAGTTGCTGAACTTAGCTATTTTGTATAAAGCTTTAGAGTTTCCTTAAAATTATGTTGAGCCTGTTATGAAACACCATGACCTAAATGTGCAAATACATGTGCATGCAGGTATCAGGATGTGGAGAGAGACAATTAAGAAAAGGAGGAACTATATCCAGTGGCTCTTAATCACAATGGCTTGAAGAAAATGATTCTAAAAATATTTGTTGAAATCTTTTTACCTTTAAGGAACTGTGTTAGGATCTGTATATGAAGCTTACAGATGACTCAAAGGACAGGATAATGTCAATAGCTTAATTTCTTGCATGTTTTAATCTAGGTCATTGATCATTCTAAGAGTGAAGAAATTAGATTCTCTACAATGCAATAATGCTTATGTTATGTTTGGTAAAAACTGTTTTTGCCACAAAAACAGAAAATTTAAGAGGGCTTTAATCAGCGGGGGGCAGAGTCAAGGTGGTGGACTAAACACACATCTCCCTAAATCTTGGGAAACCAAGACCTGAGTTGATAATTAAATGGAGCCTTCTGGACACCTAGTGAGGCCTAGGGCGCAGCGTAGGGCTGTTACTTTGGACTTCATACCACTGAAAACAAAACCTCCTTTCTTTCACTGACCTCACTCTCAGTGAGCACTGGCTTACATGGGCTGAAGGTAACTCACCATTTTAATTCTTTTTTCTCTGTCTTAGCTGGTGGGTGGAGCTGGGACTTGACTGGCCACTAATCTCAAATGCACTGCGAATGGGATTGGCAAGCAAAATTGCCGTATTTTGAGAGCCCAGCTTTGGACTCTGTGCATCTCAGCACCTTTGGCCTCTCTTTCCGCCTCCACCATAGAGTAGCTGGTACTGAGGCAGCCAGCCAGCTTATGTGAGGTGCCATCTTGATCCACTGGGAGGCAGATACACCCATACAGAGGCCACAGCTGGACTTAGTTCCTAGGCTGGGAGGCAGCACCTGCCCAGAGCAGAGTACTTTTCCAGCAGAAAAGCAGTATTATATACAGTGTCACCTACAGCTGGGGTCTGACAGCAGAGGCCAGCAGAGGCCAGCAGAGCAGTAGCCTTTCTGTATTTTAAGCTACTTTATAACACCTGGGGTTCGATACAGAGGTACTTACTTTGCCAGCTGAGAAGAGGGACCTATACACCTGAAAACCAGACTGACTTTGGAAGTTGTCAGATACTTTTTACCTTTCGTTTTAAGTTGGTCTACAGAAACAACTGTGGTCTGTCCTGACAATATCTCTCTCAGCGTCTACTGACTCACATGATGCCCAAAAGGCAACAAGTTCTGGAGAAAAACGTAAGCAAGAAATTACACATGGCTTCAGAAGGTCCCCAAAAGAAAGCATCTCAGAACTTCCAAGACAAAGAAGCTTTTCTGAAACTATCAGAAGGTGAATACAAAAGGCTTGTATATACAGCCATCCTAAACCTTATACAAAGTGCAGCAGCCACACCAGCCAAGTGCCGTCAAGTTGAATCCAGCAGAGCAAAATGAGAAATTAAGCAAGCTGTTTGATCTGATGGAATACCAGTACTCCAACAGATCAAGAACAAAATCAAAGACATAGAAAATTCCATTCAGAGCCAAGAAAACAGAATGGAACAAATGGAAAAAAGAATGTCTGACTTGGAAGACAGAGCTACTGACTGCAGCATCTATGAGGAGAAATCAGAAAAAAGAAACAAGAAAAATGAAGAAGTGTTAAGAAGCATATGAGACTCTATTAAGAGGAACAATCTACGATTAATTGGAGTTCCTGAACAGGGTGAGACACCTGAGAACACAGAGAGTATCATTGCTGAGCTGCTGACAGAAAACTTCCCAGAAATTATGAAAGAAGAGAATATAGATATCCAAGATGCATCTCAAATGCCACTCAATATAGATCTCAAAAGAAAGACTCCAAGACATATTATAATCAAGCTTAACAAAATGAAACATAAGCAGAAACTCTTAAAGGCAGCAAGACTCAAAGCAAAGCTTACATTAAGAGAGAAACCCTGTAGGCTTTCATCAGATTTCTCAGCAGAAACAATGCTGGCATAGAGACAGTGGCATGACACATTTAAAGCCTTGAAGGAGAAGAACTTCCAACCAAGAATCATATATCCAGCAAAACTATCTTTCAAATATGAAAATGAAATTACGACATTCACAGATAAACAGAAAATCAGAGAATGTAAAAACCAAACCAAAGCTACAAGAAATACTGGAAGAATCTCTTCGCTTAGGAGAACAAAACCACTAACATTATATTTGAGAAGCAAATACAGGACACATCACCTAGAATCCTACTCAGTTAGGGAAGTCTCCAAACTCAATCAAAGCTTTAATAGTGGAAGAAATACTCCAGTGATCATATCATGAAAACTATGATGTCAGCATATTAAAAAGAGGGATATACTACACTTGTTACAATCCTTCCAGAAGGAGAGGAAATTGATAAGAATGATAGTAACTGAAATTGGATTTATGCATAGTTTATTAAGGAGGATCATGGGGCAGCTGTAAAGCACAATAAAGATGCAACATATCAAATCAAGAAACAATACAGGAGTCTCAACAATCACAAAACCAACCCTGAAAAAGGTGAAAAATCAACTCACAAAAAGAATGTCCCAGAACAGATTAATAAGAAAAACAGAGAAAACATCAACACAAAACTAAACATATCACAACGGCAGTACTGAACACATACCTATTAATAATTACATTTAATGTGAATGGACCGAACACTCCAGTAAAGAGACATCGAGTGATATCTTGTATCAAAAAACACGACCCATCCATATGTTGCCTACAAGAAATTCACCTTAGACTTAAAGATAGGAACAAACTGACATGACAATTAAAGGATGGAAGAATATATATGAAGCTAACAATAAACAAAGAGCAGGTGTGGCAATTCTAATCTCAGATGCCATAGATTTTAAGGTAAAATCTACCATCTTAAACAAGGATGGACACTATTGCTGAAAGGTTCAATACACAAACAGGACTTAACAATATTAAATATTTATGCACCTAATATTAGAGCACCTAAATACATCAAAGAAACACTGAATGCACACAAAAACAAGATAGATTACTCCACAAAAATAGTGGGACAATTCAACATTCCACTCTCAATATTGGACACATCTTCTAGAAAAGAGCTCAATAAAGACACAGAAAACCTTAACCAACTAGACGTCATTGACATGTACAGAACTTTCTGTACATCAGCAGACAACTACACCTTCTGCTCCAGTGCACATGGAACATTCTCCAGAATTGACCATGTGTTAGGACATAATGCAGTTCTCAACAAAATCCATGTTACTGAATTAATACAAAGCATCTTCTGAGATCATAAAACCATAAAAGTAGAAATCAACGGCAGAAAAACCACAGATAGAAGATGGAATTGATGGAAAAAGTGCAACATCTTGCACAAACAGCCATGGGTTATAGAAGAAATCAAGATGAAGTAAAGAAATTTATGGATTTCAATGAGAATGAAAACACTTCCTATCAGAATCAATGAGACACAGCCAAAGCAGTGCTCAGAGGTCAGTTTATCTCTATAAATGTACACATCTGAAAGGATGAAAGAAATGAAATCAAAAAACTGACCCTACAGCTTGAACAAGTAGAGAAAGAACAACAGAGGAACCCTTGAGGCACCAGAAGAAAACAGATCATAAAAATTAGAGCAGAACTAAATGAGTTAGAGAATAGAAGAACAATTGAAAACATTGAAAAGACCAAATGGTGGTTTTTTTGAAAAGGTCAACAAAACTGACAAATCACTGGCTAAATTTACTAAAGAAAAACAGGAAACGAAACAAATAACCCAAATAAGAAATGAGAGGGGAGTTGTCACAACAGATCCAGCAGAAATCAAAAATATCCTAACAGAATTCTATGAAAGACTGTACTCTAACTAATTTGAAAACCTAGAGGAAATGCACAAATTCCTTGATTCATATCGCCTACCCAAATTATCGGAAAGTGAAGCAGAACAACTTAATAAAACAATCACAAAGGAAGAAATTGAGAAAGTCATCACAAAACTACCAACTGAAAAAAGCCTTGGCCCAGATTGCTTTGCCACAGAATTCCACCAAGCTTTTAGAGAAGAGGTATCTCTAATACTACTGAGACTATTTCATAATATAGAAAGGATGGAATACTTCAAAGTTCATTCTATGAAGCCAGTGTAACCCTGGTACCAAAGCCAGGGAAAGACCCAAAAAAAAGTAGAACTACAGACCAATATCACTCATGAAACTAGATGCAAAAATCTTCAACAGAATTCTTGACACTAGAATACAACATATCCAAAAACTAATCCATCATGACCAGGTTGGATTCATACCAGGGTTGCAAGACTGGTTCCTTATAAGAAAGACAATTAATGTGATTAATCATATAAATAATGCAAAAGATAAGAATCACATGATTTTGTCTATTGATGCAGAAAAGGCATTTGATAAAGTCCAACACCCATTCATGCTAAAAACTCTCAGCAAAATAGGAATAGGTGGCAAATTCCTCAATGCAATAAGGGCCATTTAGACAAAACCAACTGCCTACGTCATCCTGAATGGAGAAAGACTGAAACAGTTTCCATTGAGAACAGGAAGTAGACAAGAATGCCCACTCTCACCTCTCCTATTCACATTGTACTAGAAGTTCTCACCAGAACAATTAGACAAGACCAAGAAATAAAGGGCATCTGCATCGGCAAAGAAGAAGTCAAAATCTCTCTATTTGCAGATGATGTCATTGTATACACAGAGAATCCTAAAGAATCCGTAAGTACACTACTCAAACTAATGGAAGAGTTCAGCAAAGTCTCAGGATACAAGATAAACAGAAGTAAATCAGCAGGATTCCTTTATACCAAAAACAAGATTATTAAGGAAGAAATCACCAAATCAATACCATTTACTAGCCCCTGAGAAGATAAAGTACCTAGGAATTAATCTAACCAGAGAAATAACAGACCTTTACAAAGAGAACTACAAGTCCTTACTACAAGAAACAAAGAGAGACTTACATAGATGGAGAAACCTACCCTGCTCATGAATAGGAAGACTTAACACTGTGAAATGTCTATTTTGCCCAAAGCCATCTACTTATATAACACAATGCCAATACAGATTCCAGTGACATTTTTTAATGAGATGGAAAACAAATTACCAACTTTGGAAAGGGAAGAAGCCCTGGATAAGTAAAGCACTACGGAAAAGAAGAACACACTGGAAGGCCTCTCACTGCCCGACTTTAGAATGTACTACACTGCCACAGTAGTCAAAACAGCCTGGTACTGGTACAAAAACAGATAGATCAATGGAACAGAAATGAGATCCCAGAGATGAGACCATCTTCCTATGAACAGCTGATATTTGACAAAGCCCAAAGACATTAAAAAGGGGTGAAAACAATCTCTCAACAAATGGTGCTGGCAAAATTGGATAGCCATCTGCACTAAGTTGAAGCAAGACCCGTATCTTACACCTTATACAAAAATCAACTCAAACTGGATGCCAAGCCAAGCCAAGTGCCGTCGAGTCGGATCCGACTCAAACTGGATAAAAGACCTAAATATAAAATCTAAAACAACAGGACTCATCCTAGAAAAAGTAGGAACAATGGAAGTTTTTATACACAACATAGACAGACTTCAAAATCTGTCAAACAAACTACAAACAACAGAAGAGACAATCACCAAATGAGAGCTGTTAAGAATCAAACACTTTTGCTCATTCAAAGATTTTATTAATAGAATTAAAAAGCCACCGACAGAAAGGGAAAAAATATTTGGCAACTGTATGTCAGACTAACACCTGATCTCCATAATCTATAAGGTACTACAAAATATCAATAAGAAAAAAATAAATCATCCAGTTAAGACATGGGCAAAGATGATGGACAGACACTTCTCTAAAGAGGAGATCCAGGCAGCCAAAAAACACATGCAGACACACTCATGATCTTTAGCTATTAAAGAAATTCAAATCAAAACTACAATGAGATACCATCTCACCCCAACAAGGTTGGCCATGATCCAAAAAACGCAAACCAATAAATGCTGGAAAGGCTGTGGAGAAATTGGAATTCTCCTATACTGCTGGTGAGATTGCAAAATGGTCCAGCCTCTTTGGAAACCAATCTGGCACTGCCTTAAAAAGCTGGATATAGATATACAATTTGACCCAGTAATTCCACTGCTTGGAATATATCCTACAGAATCTAGACTATTCACACCAACTGATGCATGAACACAAATGTTTATCACAGCACAGTCCACAATAGCAAAAAGATGGAATCAACCCAGATGCCCAACAACAGATAAATGGATAGGTAAACTGTGGTATATATACTCAGTGGAACACTATGCAATGATAAAGAACAATGATGATTTTAGGAAACATCTCACAACCTGGTTACAAGTGGAGGATGTTGAGTGAAAGTAATCAGAGACAAAAGGACAAATATTGTATGAGACCCCTACGATAAGAACTTAAAGACAGACTCATGCATAGTAGAAAAGACTCTTTGATGGCTGCAAGGGTAGGGAGGCTGGGAGGGCCAAGGGGGGGATGGTTAATTTAGATAGTTGATAGAAATTTGGCTGGATGAAATCTGTGACAGCACCCATTAGAAAGACGATCACTATTAACTAGACTTCAACATAACATGATTACTCCTCCCATCTCAACCCAGTATTGGAAGGACAAAGTAGCTGGGGTGGGGGGCCGGGGAACATGCTTTCAGCAGAAATCAAGGCCAATTGGCACAACTAGCATTTTGCTAAGAGAGTCTTCTGTACCCCATATTGGTGAGTGGCATCTGGAGTCTTAAAAGCTGCCGTCTGAAGGTATATAGCAAATGGTCCCAACTAAGCAGGAACGGATGATCACCAACGATTAAAATGACATGGGGAAAGAGAACCCAGAAGACAGAGAGAACCATGTGAGTGAGTGACTACATCGACTTATGACCAGAAGAACTGGATGGTGCCCGGCCACCATCAGTGATAGCAGTGATGGAGTTCACAAAGTTGAGTCTCACTGCAACACAAGAATAAAAAGGGATGCATCCTGAGATCTCCACTAAAAGACCACAATTGATGGGCAGGGGCCTTGGAGTTCCCCTGGGAGTGTGGCCCCTGGCTGTGATGCTGCCCCTGTTCCATAAATCATAATGGAGGTCAACTCTTTGGACAGGAATGGACTGGACTTGGTGACACAGAGTGACCATATCATGTGTGCACTCTATGGTTCTAGGCATCTATAGGAAGTAGTCCTGCTGACCACTTACTGGAGGAAGGGGAGCGGGTGGAGAGGAGGGGATAGGAGATTTCTGGGAGGATAAGACATGTATGGAGCAGAGAGGAAGAGTGTGCTGTCACCAGCCAGGGAGAGCAGTGGGAGCTGCATATAGGTGGGCATGCAAATTTAGACGGGAATGTGCATTTTCATTCAATCATAGTAAAAATAAAATAAAGGAAAAATTTTAAAAAGAGCACTTTAATCAAACAAGAGTTTACTCTCATTTCAAGATATGTGGTATAAGTACCTGCTAACACTGATTCATTTTCTCAGTGATTCATCAAGATCTCAATATCTTTCCATTCTCCCACATAGTCATTCCCACATGTTGAATGTTGTTATTAGGCTTGTCACCTCATGCTTGCAATACAGCTGACACTGTTACATGTGCAGCTTCAAAGACAGAAAGAAAGGGTACAAGAGTAATCACAAGCCTCGATCACTCGTTTCACATTCAGACATGAATAAGGCAACCTTAATTATCTGGCTTGATATATTTACCCCTGATTTGTGTCATAAGAAATATTTATTGTCATAAAAAAGCTATACACAGTCACAAAGACAGCCACTGCTGTCAAGTCCATTCCAATTCATAGTGACCATATGGGTCAGAGTAGAACTTCTCTATAGAGTTTCCAAGGAGCACCTGGCAGATTTGAACTGCCAACTTTTGGGTTAGCAGATGTAGCACTTAACCTTTATATCACCAGGGTACCCATACACAATCTCAGCTTCAAAAAAAAAAAAAAAAAAAAAAAAAGATTAAATGTAGTATATTAAAATTAAGAGCATGTGTTTATTAATAGATGTTATCTGACTCGACAACACTTGGCTTTGGCTTTATTAAGAGAATGAAAAGTCAACCTTCACAATACATATATTTGACAAAATATTTATATCCTAAAAATCTAAATGCCACTTTTAACTCACTAAGAAAAGGATAGAATATCCAATGAAGAAGTGGGGGACATATTTTTATACTCCACACAAGAGGTTGTTGTTGTGTTCAACAACCATACAAAAAGTGATTAACTGTGCTGATAATTAGGAAATACAAGATAAAACCACAAAATAGTACTAACACATACCTGCCAGACTGGCCACATTGAAAAACGCAGAAAATACCCAGTTTTAGGTTGTGGAGCAACTAGAATTCTCATACTGCTGGTGGGAGTGGAAATTGATAAATCTGTGTCAGAAGATCCTATGACTGTCAAAAAGTGCATAAACTATGACCTTGCAACTCCACTCTATTCCTAACAGAAAGGTGCGCAGCATAATGTTCATAGCAGAATTTCCCTTGGTAGCCAAAACATGAAGCCTATAGTACCCAACAACAGTAGAATGAGTACAGAAGTTGTGGCCTATGTTCAATTATGCACAACAACAAAAATAAACGGTGTACAAGTACATACATACCTATGGGAAAATCTCACAAACTTATTGTTGAGCAAAAGAAGCCAAAAGCAAAGATATATACCTTCTAACTCTATTTATGCAAAGATCTCAAGCAGGCAAAATCTGTCTGTTCTTTCAGAAATCAAAATGCTTACCCTTGCACAGATTAAGGGTGACAAATTAACAGGATTTAGGAAAGCTTGAGAGAAATAAGTGGGTTCAGAATAATCCTGATTATGCACTTCTCAACGACAGTATTCTAAGAAAAATTTTAAAATCTACAACAGATAACGTAAATTCATATGAAAATCAACTAATGCTGCCTCCTATAGCCATCAAGTTGATTTCAACTCATAGTGATCATGCAGGACGTAGCATAGCTGCGCCACGAGGTGTCCAATTCTGTAATTTTTACTGTCAAATCTCTGTCCTGGAAAGCAGCTAGTGGGTTGAAAACACCAGTCTTTCAGTTAATCTCTGAGTACTTAATCACTGGGCCAGTAGTGCTCCCAATGTCACATAGGTTTCACTGTATGCTGTTAGGTAAGCAGTTGAGATCCAATGATTTGCTAATATTTAATTTAAGCAAGGTTTTAGTATTTGTGTTTTTAACAAGAGAAAAAAAGTAGGTAAGCTAAATATTATGTTTCATTAGTATACATCTGTAAATAAATTTCATTTGCAGAAAATACAACAAGTAATTTAGGCTTTCATTGTCTGAGTGAATTTCATTTGGCCTGTTAACACCTCAAGAATCTTTCATTGAACTCAGTTTGCAGAAATTTCATTAAAATGTGCCTGGTTAATCCGTATTTCATTACACTCAAATCACGGGTGCATAGGGAAATGGCTAAAGAAAAATTAACTTAGAATACTGATTCTGCATAAAAAAAACAAATTTGTTGGTTTTTTTACGTCAATGAGAGTTTCTAAGCACAGGTTTGACTTGACATTTCAGTCAATCATTTTACTTGAAACTTCCTTAACAGCAAAAGTTACCATTTGAATAACTGATATATGGAGATTTTTCCAGAGCTCTAGCAATGTAGTGGGTTACAATGTGACTGATAACTGAAAGGTCGGCAGTTTGAATCCACCAGCTCCTTCTTGGAAACTCTGTGGGAAAGTTGTATTCTGTCTTATAGGATTGCTGTGAATTAGAATCAGCTTGATGGCAATGAGTTTGTTTTCGTTTTGTCTTTGAAGTTTATGCACAAAGAGACTTGTAACATGTGTGAGTATGTATGTTTGGTTTATACATTTATTTCCAGTAAAGAGCTATAAAAACAACCCTAAATATGGATAAAAAAATGTTTAAATTTTTCCTTGGAAATCTTCATTTAAAAAAAAAAAAAACTATTGTAGTAAAAATGCAAAAGACAAAACATTTACCAATTCAACATTTTTGACGGGTACAGTTCAACCAAATCAATCACGTTGTGCAGCCATCACCGGTATCTGCAGTCAAATGCTTCATCTCTGTAAATAAAAATTCAGTGCTACCTAGCTAATGATTCTCCTGCTTTTCTAAGAGACACTCAGTGTAAGATTGATTAAGTTGGAATTAAAACCTCATCGACAGAACAATAACCCCATATCAAGCACAAGTCATTGTTAAAGAAAAAAAAAGGAGGCTCTGTGTATCTGCTAGTAACGTTTTATACTCAAAAGTTATTACTAATTAATTACAATTAAGTTGAACAGATACACACACATAAGATGCTACAGAGAATGTACCCAAAAGCAAAAGAAAAATACTTTAACATATTCAGCATAACATGAAATGTTCTGTAACATGAAACTTCATGAAACACTCCTTTTTCATATGATTAAGCTGTGTAGCACATTAGGAATGCCAATTAGAGTTTCAAATTACATTTTTGGAACAAACTGCCAGTGACATTCATCTTCCTCAAAAGCAACAGCTGTGAAGCTAGCATATTAGGCTAGATTTTTGGACACTCTAGAGTGTAGTAAGCTTTATTTTCATTTTCCAAAAAGTATCCTTAAATTTTTCCCAAACTATTCATTTACTACAAAAAAAATTTTTTTTTAATCCCACGATTTAGTAATATTTTGAAATTTAAAGACACCTTAGATAAATTACCTTTTTCAGATGGACTTTGGACAAACAGGAAGTAAATACCTTCTCCACATTAATTAAAGGTGTACCTTTCAATGAATGTCACCAAGACCTCAGAAAAGGCTCTCAGCAGGTGAACCGAAGGCCTGAAAAACATCGTTCTTCTAACAACAGTGGGAAGCTGAGGTTGAAGGCCAGAGAAGCTTTGCTACAGAGCAATTACCCCAAACCTCCCTTGGGAAACTTGACACTCACATTCCATAGGGCCCAGATGGCAATACTAAGAGGAAAACTCACAACCTTGACAAACACTGACGAGAGTTTGGCAACTTCACCGTGGGCTAGGGGATAACACCTCTTCCCCAGCAATGGGGCTCCGAGCAGGTAATTTGATTTCAGGCCAGCAACTGAGGACTTAGACAAGAAACTAGGGAAGGCATAGCCAGTGATTTGTTTTGAGTTTTTTTCCCGTTGCAGGTGGCTGAACTGGTGCCCACAGCTCACGGCCCCGAAGACTCAAACAATCTGAAAAAATCGAAAGGATTGAAGAAACCGGGATTCCTCTTCAAAGCGTATTCCCTAACCCCTTGAATTCCTTACCTCTGATCTTTGCACATAGCCTCACCCTTTAAAAACTCTTGCATGAAACAACAGGTTGGGCAGAGTTTGGGAGGAGCTATCCCCTCTGCCACTTTGTGTAAGCTAGCACGCAAATAAAATGTTTGATTTAATTCATCCTAACCTCCTGTCTCAGTGATTGGTCTTGCGACAGGTGGTACAAACTCCAGTGTTTCTCCAGTAACACAGGTAGCCACTCAAACACAGAATCTAGTGAGTTAGAGGGATGATAAATATATCTAGTTCTTTATCTTGTAGCAGAAATTCAAATATTTGTTAATACTCAGGCCACAGCTTCCATCTTCCTTATTATCCAGGTCTCCCCTTTTCCATACTGAACATTCTAAGCTTTTTCAAGCCACTGTTCATCAGAATTGATGCAGTCAGAGTAGCTTGACAATATCCATATCAAATGTGGGGACAGAAAAGCAAAGGGGGAATGTCCTAGGGGAAGTTCGTTACCTAGTTAATTACAGCCAGGAGACAACTGTTTCAGTTATCTAGTGCTGCTTTAACAGAATTACCACAAGTGTGTAGTTTTAAAAAGAGGAATTTCATCTGACACAGTCCAGTAAGTTAAAAGTCCAAATTCAGGGTGTTAGCTCCAGGGGAAGGCTTTCCCTGCCAGTGCTGGAGAAAGGTCCTTGTCATCAGTCATCCCCTGGAGTAAAAGTTTCAGAGGCACAGGGACCCAGTCCTCTACAGTTCCCACACTACTTTCTTAGTGGTAAGAGGTTCCAGAAGGCCTCTGCCAGTTTCTCTCCTTTATATCTCAAGAGACTGCCTCAAAGTACAATACAGTCCTACACAGAAAATTGCCCTACCAGCAGGACAGCACCCATCCACCCTCATTAACATCATAGAGGCAGGAATTTCAACCAGGAGGAACATCATGCAATACCAGGAATTATAGCCCAACAAAACTACTACAGATTTTTTTAGGGAACACAATTCAATCCAGGACAACCACCTTTCCCTAAGAATTCAGGGATAATCTCCGTGATATTCCTTCTTGCATCAACATGGAATCCAAAAGTTTAATGAGTCAGCTGTGGAAAATATATAGCTCACATACAGCCTTTCAAGTCCTACTCAATAGCAGTGCACTATGTTTTTATAGTTACTATCCAAAGTACATTCTACTCCTGACCCACAGGACGTGAAAGCTAATAGAAAAGAATTATTGTCTTTAAAAATATAGAGATAAGGAAGCTAAATTTATAGGATTAAATAAAAAGTTGCTGTTGACTTGATTTTGACTCATGACAACTCCTGTGTGTTAGAACAGACCTGTGTTCCATAAGAGTTTCAGTGGCTCATTTTTCAGAAGTAGATTGCTGAACCTTTCTTTTAAGGTGCCTGTGAATCAACTCAAACTTCTAACCTGTTGGTCAGCTCCCATGTGCACTAACCATTAGTACCACCCAGGGACTCAAACCTAACCAAACCAAACCCACTGCCATCCAATCGATCACATTTCATAAAGACCCTATAGGACACAGTAGAACTGCTCCATAGTTTCTAAGGAGCACCTGACAAATTTGAACTGTAGACCTTTTGGTTAGCAGACACAGCACTTAACCACTGCACCATCAGAGTTTCCAATCTAGAGGCAAGAAGACTATGAGGTCTCATAATTAAGTTCATGAACTCATCCTAGAAAAAGTACTCCATACCTCATTGCTGAATATCACTATGGTAACCTTCAAAATACTCCCTCTGGGAAGCTGTGCACCCATACCAGTGCCTAGTCCACCCTTCAAAGTAATTTTGGAACTCTTTCTGGAATGGCCATTGTGCAACACGACAAGTTCATGAACTTAATTGCATAGTTGTCTGTGTCTGTAAATTTGCAGTTGGTGAAGTATGGAAACAAGTCTCAGACTCAACACTTAGCATGCTCAATCCTGAACACACTTTGCTGCCTATTCATATCATAGATGCATAAGAATACATAGATGGCTGTGAAACACAATTTGAAAGATACCAAAAGGCCCATTGGCTGCAAATATTGCCTGTATGGCCTTTAAGAGCTCCAGAATTCACAATAGTGATTTATTCATTTGGGCTTCAAAGGCTTTCCTTAGCTTTCAAAGACTGATTTATGAAATTTCAACTAAAGAAAAACATAACTCTAACTGTACACCAGAACACATATCTTTAGCAAGAAGAGGGTTAAAAAAAACCTATTAGGAAGGTGTCGTGGATTGAATTGTGTCCCCCCAAAAAATATGTGTAACCATGTGGCTGGGCCATGATTCCCAGTATCTTGTGACTGTCCTCCATTTTCTGGTTTTGCTATGCTGTATGTTAAAGGATTAGGGTGGGACTATAAATCCCTTCATAGGATCACCTCCCTGCTCCACTGTAAGGGAGTTTCCCTGGAGTATCCTAAATTTGGACTTGTAGCCTACTGGACTGTGTAAGAATAACCCTTCCTTTGTTAAAGCCATCCATTCTGGTATTTCTGTTAGAGCAGCCCTAGCTGACTCTAACAGGGTAATTAAGAGGGGAGACAGGAGGATGCCTGGGACAAATTTGAACATCTTAACTGTATGTCCTAATACTGGCTTTTGATCACTCAGTTCTGCATTCCTTGCATCTTGACTGTCAGCAACCAGTTTTGCACCACATACTGTCTTATAGTTTCATTTATTTAGCTTAATTTTTTGGTTTGTATTCTGATAGCAACAATGATAAAACTGTATTGTCTTCAAAATTTACCTTCAAATTTATTTTAGAAAAATCACAGACTTCTGGCAAGTAATAAAGCCAGTGAATCTTGTGATCTGGTTATGAGAAAAAGAGAGGTGAGTTGTAGTCTCAGAATCTTAAAATTATTCCAGAGTTACGCTAAAGTACAGAGTATAAAAATATCTAGTGGCTTTGAGTAAAAAAAAAAGTACTGATTTTTAAGCATTTGTACTTCTTGTCTCTTCTGGGTTTCAGAATTTTGTAAATAAATCTAGCTGTAAGTAATTGATGGTCGAGCACTAAATACTAAGGAATTTTTGATGCTACACTTAAGTAAGGCTCTGACTGGTTTCTATACAATCTATTCAGTTCTTGCTCAAAGTAAGCTAGTTATGAGACTGCTATTAGAATACCTTAACTGTTATTACAAAAGCTTCAGTCTTTAAAAATTTAGCATGCTATTGAAATATTCAACATTTGTGCTTCAAGTGTGAGTGTGCATTTGCCGTGAAAAGTTCTCCCAGTACAGAGAAGTTTAAAATCTGTACGTGGAAATTTTAAAATTTACTATAAATATTAAGTATAGGAATCCAATTTGTGTCATTTTTATATAAATGATAATACTAAAATAATTCTTTGACTTGTGTTCTCTCACTATGTTCAAGTCCCTCTCCCAATCAGGAGAAAAATAATATCCAAATAAATTAGAAATGAAAACTGAGAAAGAATGCTACCTAAAAAAGGCATAATATGGTATCTGGGCAGTTTAGAAGTTATTTTTTTCTATAGATGCTTCGTTCTCTACTTAAAATGGCAGAGTACTAGCAGAAAGTCTGCTTTACTTATTGTCTAAAAGAATACAAAACTGGAATAGAATCGCTGCAAAATGCAAGTGGAACTCACTAATATTGGTTTTTATTTCCTGTAAGTGGCAACACTATGAGCAATTAGGAACAACAAACAGCCAACAGAAGGGAAAAAAAAAGGCAAAGCAGAATGTTTATTGTCTTGAGAGGTTCATCAGGGAATGCTTTTATGTCAGGGGAATAAACACTGCCACCCAGGCAGGGAAGTTACATTGCTTCCAAAGTGTCTTTGTAAACAAAGTTATTGACATTTTTGTTCCTTAATCTTCACCACTAAAGATGAAGTTCCAGTGGTGTGGCTGACATCACATCAAGTGAGATTTAGGTAAATCTACGCTGCTTGGAGTCATTGGTTTTCTTGGGATTCAAGATTCATATTGAAAGAAGCAATCTCTTTACACATTTTGGGGAGCCCTGATGGTGCAATAGAAAGCCTGGTGGTGTAGTGGTTAAGTGCTACAGCTGCTAATCAAAAGGTCAGCAGCTCAAATACACCAGCTGCTTCTCAGGAGAAAGATCTGGCAGACTGCTTCTGCAAGGCTTACAGGCTGGAAACCTTACAGAGCAGTTCTAACTTGTTTTTTGGCTCACTCTGTATTGGAATTGACTTAATAGCAACTTTTGGTTTTGTTTTTTCATTGTATGTTTTGTATAGGGGAAACCCTGGTGGCATAATGGGTCAAGTGCTACCTCTGCTAACCAAAAGGTCAGCAGTTCAAATCCACCAGGAGCTCTTTGGAAACTCTGTGAGACAGTTCTACTCTGACCTCTATGGTCACTATAAGTTGGACCCAGATGGACAGCAGTGAGTTTGTTTCGAATTTTTTTTTATTTTAAATAGGAGACTTTCCTATTTGCTTGATTTAGGAACAGAGAAGGTTGAAGCAGTTTATTTTTTAAATCATTTTCTATGAAGTTAGGACTTATTTTATCTTCATAGGCCTATTAGACATAAAGCTGTTTTCTAGGGTTAAATGGGCTGGTATTTTAAAACTCAGTAACTTATTGCTGAACACTCAAAATATCTCTGGTGGCCACTGCAGCAACCCTTGATTTCAAAAACCATTATATAACCTGTCTTAGTCATCTAGTGCCACTACAGCAGAAACACCGCAAGTCGATTGCTTTAACAAGAGAAGTCTATTTTCTCACAGTCTAGTAGGTTAGGAGTC
This sequence comes from Heterohyrax brucei, assembly GCA_028571685.1. Classification (NCBI taxonomy): domain Eukaryota; kingdom Metazoa; phylum Chordata; class Mammalia; order Hyracoidea; family Procaviidae; genus Heterohyrax; species Heterohyrax brucei. The sequence continues at coordinate 57,510,029 of CM053146.1, read as the reverse complement.
TGAACTCAGGGCACCAGATCCAGGGGAAAGATTTCTGCCTCTGTTGGCTGTGGAGAAATGTCTTTGCCGTCAATCTTCCCTTGGTCCAGGAGCATCTCAGCACGAGAACCTCAGGTCCAGCGGACGTGCACTGCTGCCAGGACTGTGTTCTTGGTGGCACAAGGTCCTCAACTCTCTGCTTGCTTCCTTTTCCTTTTATCTCCTGTAGGATAAAAGGCGGTACAAGCCACACCCCAGGGAAACTCCCTTACATTGAATCAGGGAGGTGACCTTAGTAAGGGTGTCACCATCCCACTCTGATTCTCTATAACAAAATCCAATCTTACCCTATTAACCGCAGGCAGAGATAGGGACTTACAACACAGAAAAATCACGAAACGGAGGACAACCACACAATACTGGGAATCATGGCCCAGCCATATTGCTACACACATTTTAGAAGGGGGGACAAAATTCAGTTCGTGACACAACCCAAGTCCTCAGTGGAGAGGCGATGCGCAGTACACCAATTAATTATTGCTTAGAGGACACTAATCTGTTAAGGATGATGGGAATTTGGAAAGAGATAATGGTGATGGTTGTGCAACATGATGAAACCAGTGTCACTGAACTGTATGTGAAGACTAACAATCAAGTTCACGAACTCATCCTAGAAAAAGCACTACATGCATCTTTGCTGAATGTCATCATAAGCGGGCAATACTGATGGCAAATGTTTGTCATACGTATGTTTACTACAAAAAAAATTCTAATCTCAACTTTGTGCAGTGTAGAATATTCCCTAGTCATAAAGCTGTGACAGAAGGTGTGAGTTCTGAACTTCAGAATTAAATTCCTTCACATTGGCAGCTTTAGCTGCCTAGGAACTGTCATTTCCCATTGAATGAGTATTAGAGGATCTGAGCTGTTTACTGAGACCAAAGTTCCCCCACATACTTAGCTTCACCTCGTTTTCTCTCTAGCTTTCACTGCTCCGTGGTGGTGGTATCTGCTACAGGCGAGGAAGTAACCAGCTTAATTGACCCTCAGCAAAGCAAGGGTTTTACTTGCTTCTCCATTCCTTCTAACCTTTAAAACCTTTGTTATCAATGCAACACTTCTCGAGCCTATTCAAAAACATGGTGGAAAAGTGGCACTCAGTATTCCAAAGTTCTTTACTCAGAAAACAATCCCCGTGCCCTTTTGTGTGCATAAAATACAATGATTCTAGCTTGAAATCGTGACCTTTTTTCAGCCCTAAGAACCTGGGCATAAGAGAGAGAGACAAAAGAGGGAGCAAGTAGATAGATCAGAAAGTGAGTTTAGGATTGAGGATATTAGTGTAGAATAAGACGACAGCAATGGGTGAATTAAAGAAGAAAGGGGTCAGGGCTTAGCTAGAACACAGAGGGAGGAAGTACCACGAACCAGCCCTGCTGTAAGGTCTTACATCATCCATTTGTTTTTTGAAAAGTTGACAAGTAACACATGCCAAAGACTGGAGATGGAATTATAGCTTTAATTTATGTATGTTTTCAAAGTACATTGTGTTTAAAGTAATACAAGGCACTGAAACCTGCTGGGAGAATTGCAAGACTGCAAAGCTCTTAGCACCTACTATTTAAAGCTGTTAAAAGGCAGTGTACCAGTCACAGTTGAGAGAGCTGTTGACACACTGTGGAAGGGCCAAAGCCAGTCAAAACCCCTAGGAGATGAGGAGAGGGGAGGGCTGCAGAGCAATCAGCCATTGCCTCTGAGGCACCATGTATTTCTAAAGACAGTCTGTTCTGGACTTCATATCCAGTTGTTTCCAAAGCCACTGGTAGCAATTAATACTTAGTAGGCACAGAAAAAATACCCTTGATTATAATTATCCCTTACAGGCCAGCTTAAATAATAAATTACCCACATCCTAGTGAAATTAACAATTGAAGTATGAGCCTAGCAACTGGATTTTGAAGGGAAACCAGTGTGAAAGCCTGAACCTCCCTGCTCCCGGTGAACTGATAACTCACTGAGCCACTACCCCTCAAATTGAGCTGGAATACAATGACAGAAGTTAAACACTGACAGAGAAAGAAAGTCAGCCACTTCAGATGTCAGCTTTATATTCACGATTAACCTAAGGAAACAGGAATGTGAAATTTCCAAGTGGCATTTGAAATTTTAATTAGCTCTCAATTAAAAGCTATAGCAATATTCCCTAACACTGTCTGTTATCTGAGAAGAAGTGTATGGAGGGAGACAGGTAATAAGTGAAAAAGGAAGCAAGGCCAAGTACAAAGTAGTTTGACTATTTTTTGTTTGTTGCTCTGAAATCTAGATTTAAATTGAATAGCTGTGTGAAATAATAGCCTCAGAACAGAAATGCAAAGTGTAGGGATCTATGATTTTAGTTTTTGCCATGTTCACTTTGCCTTGCTTCCTTTAGGTTGGTGCGGACTCTTGGGACCATTGAATAGATACCGTATTTTTTATTTAGTGCTTATTTACTGCCCATTTATTTCCTCCCTCAGTCATGGCAATACTAATTGTTTCACAGTTCAAGTGATTCACCACTCAAAAAAATAAATCCACCACCTTGATATCTTCACTTCTTTAGAAGAGTGGGAAATATGGGTCACACAGCCTAAAGGTACATACCAGAATGTGTGACAATGGCACAATTTGGGGAATATTTTAGAAAGCATGTGATAAAATAGTTGGAAGAGTCAGGGCAATTTTCATTCATTTCATGTACTTGCCGATGATGTTTTTTATGTAATTACATAATATGCAAACTTTGAGAACTCTGTGACATAGAACAGGACTCAAGATTTTCCATTTGCATGTATAGGTTCTCCTGGGAAAAGAAGTGAGGATTCTGTTAATAATTATTATGTTCTACTTCAGTGACATTACCAGTTTTAAATGAAAAAGTCAACAAATTATGCCTTAAGCTCCAGAGGGAATGTCCCAGGTTAGCAAGAGCTCGCCATAATGAAGGACAGATTAAAGAAATTTGTTTTGGGATATAGACATTCTAGGGAGAAGTAATGTTCTAATGTAACACTGGTGTCTTCAATACCCTCTGCATAGTCCCTAGTAACTTGCTTTGAAAATCTTAGGTATGGTTTAGGCAATGAATGGATAAACAAAACGTGGTATAGACACACAATGGAATATTAGTCAGTCACACTCAGTTATGTAGGGGAATGAAGCCCTGACTTGTACCACAACATTGATTACCTAGAGGACATAAATGCTGAGCAAAGTAAGTCAGCCACAAAAGGACAAATATTGTATGATATCACTAGCGGAAAGGGTAAGTAGGGGTTATTGCACAGAGTACATTGAATGTATATAAGTAATGGTGACATAATTTGGAAAAAGGTAAAGATAATGGTAGCATGGCATGAAGAATGCAACCAGTGTCACTGAAATGTATATATAGAAACTGATGAAATGCTGTATGTTTTGTTACATGTATGTCACTATAATAAAAAAAGAAAAGAATCTTAGGGAATGGGGCCATACATACTGAGAGGGGATCTAGGAGAGAGACAGGGAGGACATTTTTAGAATAGTACTCATTCCTAGAGAAAAGGAAAGGGGGACTCTTTGACTGCTTTAGATATACTGGTAGTAAGGGAATGGAAATGGCAGGAAATGATAACATTTTGAGAGAAAGGGCAGTTGGAGATCTCAGTAGAGACAGAATAGTCATTAGGGAGCTGGCAGTTTCTGTGGGTTTGATATTTTTTTGTTGTTCCATCTGGCCATGGTAATTGAAGGCGACAGTTCTCTATGGGTGAGCAAAGAGCAACAAGAAACAGATCATCACTAGTAGAAAAGATCTGAATTCATGCAGATGGCAGTGTGAGAAACACTGGGATATCAAAAGGGAGGAAGGGAACTCAAAAACGATGATGTTTTTAGTTCCAGTGGTATTCCTGAGTGAATGGAGAACCAAGAACATGGCCAATTGGTGAGCAAGGTCTACTGGCTTTCAAAGTCAACTTATCCTAGGATAACGAATAAGGCTACTCATTTCATATAAAGTTGTACTTTACTTATTTTTATCCATTACCTAAAGGATAAAACTGTTTGATAGAAATATTGGTTCAAGTCTCAGAAATAGCAATATTCTTTAACCCATATACCACTACAATGTAAATTCCCTACCAACCATATGTTGCTCGTATATGCCATTACAGAAAGCCTGGAGTAACTTATCTGTATGTTGGTCATGGTACTAACTTCTGTGAAGCTAGACAACAAATTCTTCAGCATAAACTGCTTATTTTTGTTGAACTTTACACACCCTTTTACAACAAGACTGAAATGGATCTATGCTTTTACTACTGCCCTAGGTAGCAAAGTGTGGCAACCTTCCCAAAATGGTAGACCAACATATATCTGACTCCTTGATTTTGAGTGGCAGCTGGTACTCCCTGAACTGAACCTCATATGCCAGAAATAGTCATGGCCCAAAAGCAGTCTTCATGTCACTTAAACTATATTTCCATATGTTGTTGTTATCAGCTACCAAATTGGCTCTAGCTCTTGGTTGACCCTCTGTACAACAGAATAAGGTGGTGCTCAGTCTGAGCCATCTTCACAATCATTGATATGATCAAGTCTGTTGTTATGGTCAGAAAGGTGTGCATCAGGGTTGTATCCTTTCACCATACCTATTGAATAAGTATGCCGAGCAAATAATCCAGCTGAACCACATGAAAATGAGTGGGGCATCAAGTTTGGGGAAGATGCTTTAACAACCTGTATTACACAGATGACACCACATTACTTGTTGAAAGTAAAGAGGACTTGAAACACTGATGGAGATCAGAGACCACAGCCTTAAATATGGTTTACACTTCAACAACTAAAAAAACAAAAACCCGCATCACTGGTCCAGTAAGCAACATCATCATAAATGGAGAAAATATTGAGGTTGTCAAGAATTTTATTTTACTTGGTTCCACAATCAGTGCTCATGGAAGCAGCAGTCAAGAAATCAAAAGTCTCATTGCATTGGAAATATCAGTGAAAAAAAAAAAGTTCTTTAAAGTGTTGAAAATCAAAGATGTCACCTTGAAGACTAAGATGCACTTGATTCAAGCCATGGTATTTTCAATTGCACCATAAGCATGTGAAAGCTGGACAGTGAAAAAGACAGAATAGACTCCTTGGAACTGCAGTATTGGAGGATAATGTTGAATATACCATGGACTGCCAAAAGAACAAGCAAATCTGTCTTGGAGCAGGTACAACCAGAGTGCTCCTTAGAAGGGACCACTCTAACGATACTGTCTTACATACTTTTGACATGTCATCAGCACAGAATCAGTCCTGGAGAAGAATATCATGCTTGGTGAAGCAGAGGATCAGCGAGAAAAGGGAAAGACTCTCAATGAGATAGGCTGACACAGTGGCTGCTGTAGTGGGCTGAAACGTGGCAATGATTGTAGGCATGCATGGCACAGGACTAGGTAGTGTTTTCATTCTTTTGCTCATAAGGTCACTATGAGTCATAATCAACTTGATGGTATTTTAAGGGCTTTCAAACCTAGGGTGCATATCTTCCAGCAGTATACTAGATAATACTCTGTGGTGAGCCATAGGATTTTCACTGGCTTATTTATTCATTTATTTATTGCTTAACAAGAAAAGTTTATTCTCACACAGTCCAGTAGGCTGCAAGTCCAAATTCAGAATGTGCATTCCAGGGGAAGCCTTTCCCCCTTGTTGGCTCTAGAGGAAGATCAGGGAGCATCTTGGTGCAGGAACCTTGGGTCTGAAGAACATGTTCTTCTCCCAATGCTGTTTTCTTTTTTTTTTAATTATGATTGAATGAATATGTACATTCCCATCTAAATTTGCATGTGCACCTATATGCAGCTCCCACTGCTCTCCTTGCCCAGTGACAGCACACTCTTCCTCTCTGCTCCATACATGTCTCATCTTCCCCACAGACTCCTATCCCCTCCTCTCCACCCACTCCACTTCTTCCAGTAAGAAGTCAGCAGGACAACATCCTATAGATGCATAGAACCATAAAGTGTGCACATGATATGGTCACTCTGTGTCACCAAGTCCAATCCATTCCTGTCTGAGAGTTGACCTCCATTATGATTTATGGACAGGGGCAGCATCAGGGCCAGGGGCCATGTTCCCAAGGGAACTCCAAGGCCCATGGACCATCAGTTGTTGTTTTTCAACCAAAATCTCAGGATGCACCCCTTTTTATTCTTGTGCTGCCAGCGAGACTCAACTGTGTGAGCTGCATCACAGCTATTACTGGTGGTGGCCGGGCACCATCCGGTTCTTCCAGTCACAAGTCGATATAGTCACCCACTCACGTGGATCTCTGTCTTCTGGGTTCTCTTTCCCCCACATCATTTTTGGTCCATGGTGATCATCTGTTCCTGCTAAGTTAGGGCCACTTGCTGTACCCTCAGATGGCAGCTTGGCAGCTTTTAAGACCTCAGATGCCACCCACTAATGTGGGGTGCAGAAGGCTGTCTTAGCAAAACGCTAGTTTTGCCAATTGGCCTCAGTTTTCCCTGAGAGCATGGTCTCGGGCCCCCTCCTCAGCTACTCTGTCCTTGTAATACTGGATTAAGATGGGAGGAGTAATCACGTTACGTTGAAGTTTCACTGGCTAATTTTTAAAAATAGATCACCAAGACTTTCTTATTTTGTCTTAGCTTGGAAACTTTACGGAAACTTGTCTCCCATGGGTGACCTTGCTCATATTTAAAATATGGGTGGTATAGCTTTCAGCATCACAGCAACATGCGAACCGCCGCAGTATGGCAAACTGACAGACGACTGGTAGAACAACAGAAGGGTGGTGTCTACACAGCACACCGTAAAACTCCATGTGACTGCATTCAGAAACATTCATGTAGGTCTCTATACTCACCTCACTTCTGCAATGCCAGAGAAACAGGTTCTAAACAAATCAGCAGGCAAAAAGCCCAAGACTTTTCTTTACTGGCACAACATCTTGTCACTTCTCTAGTTGCAATAAACAAAAGAATGTAGCTACAGTTCCAAGGATATAATGTGACTCCTATTTCCTAGTGGATGATAAGTTAATCCTTTTACATTTCTCTTTAGCTTTACTAAGAACCAGTGGGACAGGGTTGGAGAAAGTCTAGAATAATATTGATGAAGGGTTGAAGAAGACATGAAAAAAACAAATTCATTATATCTCAGTGAGCTTATCCTCCTTTAAAGGACTAATAAACTGTTAGGACTAATAGCTTTCAAAAACTACCCATAATTTCTAAGAATGTCATATTTTAATAGCTATACATGTCATTCTAAAATAATGTAAACATTGTGTTCTTGATTGAAGTGCATATCTAAACTTGTCAATAAGAGAGGTATGGGAAAAAAATCATCATTTTTCTGCATGTTCTATGACTTGTTATCCTTGAAGCTTCTAGAAGATTTTCACAATTTCATATATAATTATCTACTCCCACAAAAATAGTTACAAACTCCTAAACAATTTTATTCTTTATTTCTAGTTGTATCCTAAGAGTTAACATTTGGAGAGGTAGTTTTGTTTTATTTTCTTTTGTTTTACTTACAATTTCAAAAGACTACTGTAATATGATTTTCTTTCTTTCCAGCACATATAGAATGAAGTCAGGCATGTTCATCTGATTTGATAAATAAAGTGTATTCAAAAAGTAAAGCCTTGAACAGCTAGTGTACAGTTCTCTACATCCTCTTTCCCTCTGACAACAACCAACAATAATCCATAGAATGGATCCTTGTTAACTTGCACTTGTGATAAAAAAAAGAAAAAGACATGTGCAACGGACCCACAGCTAACCTACCAAGAACACATAACATTAGTGGGCAACAAACTTTTGGTGCATTTACCCCAGTACCAGCTGCCATCTAGTCAATGATGACTCACAGTGACCCCATGTAGCAGAGTTGCTCTAAGTTCCACAGAATTTTCAATATCTGATTTTTGAGAAGTAGATTATCAGATCTTGTTTCCAAGGTACCTCTGGGAATTCTCAGGACCCCAGCCTTTCAATTATCAGCTAAGGGTATTAACTGCTTTTTTTATTACCAGGTAACTCCTTGCTACATTAAGCCTCTGAAAAGTTGGGTTTATTCGCTACCGCTAAGTGGACTTCTTCTGACCAAAATAATCGCTGAAATACTTTGTATTAGTATACATTGTATACTGCAGTATATGTCATGTTAGAAAATACAGTTTTAATGTCAAGCAAACCTGGGTTCAAATCCTGGTTCTGCCACTTTTTAGCTATGTGGCACTTGAAATATTCCCAAACTCCCTGAGCTTTCATTTCCTCATCTGTAAAATGAGAATTATGACAGTTTTGTTGTTAGATTGTTAGGTGCCATGGAGTCGGTTTTGACTCATAGTGACACTATGCACAGCAGAACAAAACACTGTTTGATGTTGCTCCACACCACAATGGTTTTTATGCTTAAGCCCGCTGTTGAAGGCACTGTGTCAGTCCATCTCGTCTAGGGTCTTCCTCTTGTTTGCTGACCTTCCACTCTACCAAACGTGACGTCCTTGTCCAGAGACTGATCCCTCCTGACAACATGTCCCAAGTGTGTAAGACACAGTCATGCCACTTTTGTTTCCAAGGAACACTCTGGTTGTACTTCTTCCAGAACAGATTACGTTGGTTCTTTTGGCAGTCCCTGGTACATTCACTGTTCTTCTCCAACACCACAATTCAAAGGCATAAATTCTTCTATTGTCTTCCTTATTTATTGTCCAGCTTTCACATGAATGTGAAGAGACTGAAAACAATGGCTTGGGTCAGGTGCATCTTAGTCTTCAAGATGACATCTTTATTTTTTATTGCTTTAAAGAGGTCCTTTGCAGCAAATTTTCTCAAGCAATGTATTTTTTGATTTCTTGACTGCTGTATCCATGGGCATTGATTGTGGAACCAAGTAAAATGAAATCCTTGAGAACTTCAGTCCTTTCTCCATTTATCATTATGTTGCTTACTGGTCCAGTTGTGAGACTTTTTGTTTTCTTGATGGTGAGGTTCAATCTATACTGAAGGCTGTGGTCTTTGATCTTCATCAGTAGGTATTACAAATCTTCAATTCCAGCAAGTAAGGTGGCGTCATCTGCTTAGCACCAGTTGTTGATGAGTTGTCCTCTAATCCTGATGCCTTGTTCTTCTTCATGTAATACAGTGTCTCAGATTATTTGCTCTGAATACAGACTAAAATGGTATGGTGAAAAGATACAACCCTAACACACTCCATGGGGTGTCCACTTGTTCTGTTCACATGAATGTCTCTCGATTCACATACACATATGATAGTTACTTCACAATATATCTATGTGGATTACGAAATGTAAAAGACTGGACACATCATAGTGTATAAAGGACTGAAGTATCATAGTGATTATGTCCACAAGATTATAGCTCAGGCTGTTTCAGATTTCCTGAAACGACATCAAGTTCTAACTTGAAGCCAGATTTTTATTTAATGTTTCCACTAGTGTAACTCTATGAACACTATGAATGTTATAAAGCTAGAGATTTAGGCCAAATTATAATAGCAACTTTTATGAATCCGTTTCAGCACTCTTAGTAATTTTGATAAATGACTCCTTCAAAAACTTGGCTTTAGTAGTGACTGAAAATGATTCAGAGTTAAGTTGAGAGCTGAGTAATTGTACAACAAAGTTCCCATGACAAAGCTCAGAGGAAAAGGGGCTTAAAATATTGTTTTAAAGTCACGTCTTTTCACCTGCTGTACAAGTGTATTTTATTTATATTCTTAATAGCATCAAATCCAATTTCTAAAACTTTTACTCTTAAAAGCAACAGATTAAGAACAATAGGCCAAAGAATAGTAATGTTTTTCAGCATATCATGACTTCACATTCGAAAACTGGTACTCTCAGAGACCGTCTGATTCTTGAAAATAATTAAATTCACAATTTAACAAAGGCACTAAGAACCAAAACTGGTTACTGTAACTGATACACTGACCATAATAAAAACCAAAAAACCAAACCCACTGCAGTTAAGCTGGTTCTGACTCATAGCAACCATACGGGATAGAGTAGAACTGTGCTGTAGTTTCCAAGGAATGCCTGGAGGATTTAAAGTAGTGACCTTTCAGTTAGCAGCTGTAGTACTTAACCACTAAGCCATCAGAGTTTCTCTTAAATCATTTCCAATATCTATGATAATTATTTTATCAACAAACCTATATAGCCGTTAAATAACTACCTACTGAGTAAACAAGCAAGGATGTTGAAAACCTGCTCTTGTCCAGAAGAGAAAATGCAATAAACAAACATAAGCTCTCTAGGAGCTATAATCTAATTTGCAAATAGAAATACACATTTTTCCTTCTTTAAAGGTTAATGTATGCAGTTCAGATGATAATTATATTAAGAGTTCAGAGGGATCAAATGATTTAGACTAGTTTTTCTAAATGTTTAGACCAATATAGTCCGGGGCTTCTGGGGGTTGTAGAGATCCTTTCAAGTAATCTACAATGTCAAAAATATTTTCAAGATATTATTTGCCTTTTTTACTTTTATTCTCCTATAAATCTATGTAGAATTTTCAAGAGACTTCAAGATATGTAATGACACCATATCTGTAACAGCTAATGGAATGTACACTTGTATATTCTTGTATTTTAAAAAGTTCTCAGTTTTATTTTACAGTATGGTAAATACAAATAGCTGTAACATGCATAACCAAAAACTTTTTGTATCTTCAATAATTTTAATACTGTAAAGGGATCTAGAGACCCATTGATTTATATTAAAGCTACTATCCTTATAATTTTTAAGGTTATTAGCATATAGCATATAATTACGTCACCGTGTAAAGTTAGACTGAAAAACGTGAGAGATTTTGAGTTTCCTGTATTTATAATAAAGCTAGTACAGTACATACCTAATCAAATTCATAGCAGTAATAACTGTGATGTACAGCAGTCAGAAATGGATGGTAGTTTAATTTTACATTCAGTCACACTGATGTAAGCATGCGCACGCACCCACACACACGCACTCTCTCTCCTCTCTCTCTCTCTCTCTCTCTCTCTCTCTCTCTCTGCAGATTTAAGGCAGTCTGGGAGAAGGAAACTACTTCAAAGTAAGTGCCTGTAGAGACTATGGAGTTCATACTCCCCTAATTACCCAGAAGTTTATTTATGCAGAGTAAACACATACAGTTGCTTCAGGTGACTCTCTGTCCTCTAGTCTACACCTCTTTCTTAATCTCAATTACTTTCTTTTATTTCATAAAAAAGATTGCCTAAAGAGGGCTTTATATAGAAAACATAAATTTGAAACATGGACATGAAAGTGAGCTAGAGCACCTCTGTGAAGGAAGACAAGAGGGATGGAGGAAACAGTCTCAACATGTTGAATTCAATCTAACGTTGCTACATTTCTGTTTCTACAAGTTTCTTTCTCTCCATTATACCAAAGAATTTTTGACATCTTAATGCCATTTAACACACAGGATTACAAGTTCAGTTTGTCCTATTCAACAACAAAAAAAAAAAAAAAAAATTCCAAATGTTAGTACTCACATATTCAATTCAGAACTCTTCTGGGTACTACACTCATACCACTAACTTTGACTTTATCTAAAATTATGTTCTTCCCTCCCTGGTCAAATACCATCAGATTCCATATTCACATATAGTCTAGGTTTTACTCATGTACACTTTCTCCTTTCAAATTTGAATTTGTAATTTCTCCCATAGAACGTGTTGAAAGACAACTCTAGTAATAGGCTTAAAGATAATGAAAGGTAGTAGAGGAGAAACATGAAGAAAATTGGCTTCCCTCTGAAATTTATTCTCTCAACGGAAGCCTTCATACTATCCTCAAGCAAGATGACACTGCAGCAGAGGGGCAAGGAAATCTCACATGTGCCAGCACATGTTTTAAGGTTTTGTGCTCATGTATCAGATTGGTAGGCCTTAGGTCAAATACCTGTAGTATACACATTCAAAGAAAGCTGGGAAATTAAATTCTGGCTTCTCTCTAAGGAGGTATGAATCAAACTGTGAGTGTTTCTCTGAATATGGATGTTGGGTGACAACCATAAATGTAATGAAGATTCTCTACAGATTGTTCTTTTTTTTTTCCAGTATCATAATGCATGATGTATATGACGATAGAACTGAAGCATATGGTTTTTTACCCTTATTCAATGAGATTGTCATAAAACTTAATTCATATACTGCTTCAGCTCTGAAATCTAGCTCTTATTTTCCTCATGTTACTTTAACAATAGGAAGCTACAGTTCAGAAGGTCCTGGTAGCTTATTTAATGTTGAGTAAATGGTAAGTGATACTCTACACTGTCCTCTTTTCCTCCATACTATACTGAGAAAGAATAAAAACTAAGGTCTAGATGGGCTCTGTATATAATCATTTTGTATTCACCTTCTGATGATTTCAGAAAAGTTTCTTCATCTGGAAAACTCCTTGGTTGTTTTGTTTGTGAGCCTTCTGAAGCCATGGGCATCTGTTGCTTTTTGGGTTTCATGTAAGTAAAGGGTGAGAGAGACACTGTGAGGATGGACTGCAGATGTTTCTCTAGGCTGTCTTAAAATGTAAAACAAAAGGTATCTGACCACTTCCCAAGTCAGTCAGGTTTTCAGGTGTAGAGGTTCCTCTTCCCAACTGGCAAAGTAAGCATCTCTATATCCAACCCCAGATGATACAAACTAGTTCAGAATACAGCAATGCTACTGCCCTATTGGCCTCTGCTGACAGGGACCAGCTTTAGGCAACACTGTGTAAACTACTGCTTTGCTACCAGAAAAGTTTTTCTGGTAGAAAAGTGCTCTCCTGTGGGCAGGGTCTGGCTCCCAAGCTAAGAAATAGATCCAGCTGTGGCCACTGTATCTAAGATGGCGCCCTCCACACGGTCAGCAGATAGAGGGGTTAAAGGTGCCAAGAGGTAGTGAGTCTTCCGCCTCTGTTGCAGGGCCCCCACCGTAGGCAACACTGTGTCGCTTTTCTGTCAAAAAAGCACTGTCCTGTGTGCAGGCGCTAGCTCTCAGGCTAAGAATTAGATCCCACTAAAATCTCCATATCCAACATGGAGTCCCTCACACAGGCACTGCGGTTCTGTACCAACCACGCTGTGGCAGTGATAAAAAGACAGGCCCAAAGTGGCTAGATGAACAGAGTCCTAAGCTTGGCTCTCAAAATACAACAATTTCACCTGGCTATCTCACCAGCAGTGCGTCTGAGTCTAGCTGCTAGGCAAGACCCAGCTCCACCCACTGGCGAAGACAGAGGAAAAAAAGTCAAAATGGTGCATTTACCTTCAGTCTGTGAGAGCCAGGGCTATCCAGGAGCAGGAGTCAGCGAAAGAGAGGAGGTTTTTCATTCAGTCCAAATTAACACCCCTGTGCTGCATCCCGGGGGCTCACTAGGTGACCAAAAGCCTCCGTTTGACTATCAATTCAGGTCTTGGGATATAAGGGGATGTGTGCTTAGTCTACCATCTTGACTCCACCCTGAGAAAGAACAAAAATTAAAGTAAAAATTGTACTCTGAAAGAGAAGTAGAAAATAAGATAACTAAAAATGAGAGAGAAAAGCAATAGGTTCAACTAGAAAGACATGAAATGTATGTCCAGGAACATGAAGACCTTTTTCGTGATGTAACCAACTGAGTCTATTCCCATCTCTGTGTATTTTTCAATACACATACATGGTAAAACAAAAAATACTAAGAGTGGGGCCCTGATCTTTCCATCTCACTGGTTCATTAAATATCAAAATAAAATCACTTGACAACATTTAAATTACCTAATGCATCTATCACCAATAGAAATATTATTCTCATAGTTTTGATTTCAAGACAAATTAACAATTGGCTTTCATGTTTAAATTTTACTCCTTATAGTGGAAACCCTGGTGGCATAGTGGCTAAGTGCTATGGCTGCTAACCAAAAGGTTGGCAGTTCAAATCTGCCAGGCACTCCTTGGAAACTTTATAAGGCGGTTCTACTCTGTCCTATGGGGTTGCTATGAGTTGGAATCAACTTGACAGCTGTGAGTATAAGCGTTTGTATTGGTCCTAGAGTTGAGATAGGAACATTTATGATATATTTAAATAATTGATTGCAGTAAATATTATAATAAACAATAAGAAGCAGAGACTTTACAAAAGATAACTGAAGAGAAGAATATTAGAATAGATGCTATTTGAAATAAATTCCTAAGATTAAAAAGTTGAAGACAAAGAGGCAGGGCCAAAATGTCAGAATAGTCAGATACTTCCCCTGACCTGTCAAACAAAAAAGAACAAATGAATCTATTACATATGACATCCTAGGAGCACATAACATCAAAGAGAAGGTTGAAAATCAGACTTAACAATGAGGAAAGGAGAGTAGGATCAGCCAGACCTGACCCATCAGGAAATGGCCACAGCCAGTGTGGTGAGCTGGGCATGGTGGTTTAAGGGCATCCTCCCCAGCAGGAGGAATTGACCAGAGAATCCACTTGTAATCTGGAACCAGTGAGGAAAAGCACAAGATTGTCAAAAGCCAAGTCTTTGTGTGTAAACTACGCAGGTCTGAATCTTCTGCACGGGACTAACTTTCCTTCTTTCTTCCAGTGCTTCCCACTCCTTTCTCTGCATTGCATCTGTTGGTGGAGTCTGGCAGTACTGAGCACAAAGTGGGACTCCTTAATCCTGCTATGAGCCATTCTTTGAGACTCAGAGAAACAACATTTAACAAACAAGGGGAACGGTGAAAGAAAAAAATCTGCTGATTTCTCTGAGCCAGACATTCAGGACAGAAACTGTTCTTTTGCCTAGATCCAGACATAAGGGGATAAGTCATCATCATAGACACTCAGAGACAGCTGTTAAGCCCCTGCCTTTCTCAGCCATTGCAGCCAGATACCTGTGCCTACACCAATCACCTCTGCCGATCTAGGACAGTAGGTTAGAATCTGCACCACACACCTGGTGACTGACTACCTGGACAATTGAGCTGAATTGATACAAGAAAATTTAACCTACAGTTGAGCTTTCATGTCTAGAAAGAGTTCTAATTACTTGTGACAGGACATTAGAGCCTCACAGGCACTAACAACCACACTAGCAGAGCCTCAGAGGCACTAACAACCACACTAGCACACAACTTACTGGGACATGTCTAAACAAAACAAATCTAGCAGCTAGAACACAGTAAACAAATATAAACAAATTCAATAACTTTCTGATGACTCAGGGAAAACAGTCCACATAACATTGCTTAAAAATGTAGACTGTGATGGCTTTAGAAAACATCACCCCTCCATGAAAGATTCAGATTTTCTGGAGGAAGAGAACTTCCTTGCATTATGAGAGGTAGAATACAAAAGACAAATATTTAGACATTTTCAAGAGATCAGAAAAGAGATGAAGAAATATGCAGCAGAGCATAATGACAAATTCAGCAGGCTGCAAAAAAGTGTGAAACAGCAAGAAGTAGAAATTCAGAAAATTACTAATAAAATTACAGAATTAGACAACTCCATAGAAAGTCAAAGGATCAAGACTGAGGCAATAAAAGGTGAATTAGTGAGACTGAAGATAAATCATGTGACATGAACATATTTGAGGAAAACTCAGATAAAAGAATTAAACAGAATCAAGAAAAAATCAAGAATCAACTAGGACTCTATCAACAGAAATAATCTATGACTGACTGGAGTAACGGAACACAGAGGGCTAACAGGATACATAGAGTATTGTTCAAGATTTTTTAACAGAAAACATCCCTGATATCACAAAAGATGAGAATATATCTATCCAGACACTCATCAAATTCCACACAAGGTAGATCTCAAAAGAAAGATATTAAAACATCATATTAAAATAAAACTTGCCAAAACTAAACATAAGGACAGAATTTTGAAAATGTCTAGGGATAAACAAAAAGGAAAATCAATTAAGTCTAACCTCGGACTACTCAGCAGAAACTGAATATCAACCTAAACAGGGTAATAACAACAAAAATCATATACAGAAACAGAGATGTCTTTATGTAAACATTATAACAAAAAAAAGAGGGACTTTAACGAACATGTGGTCATAAAACTTTCATATAGGAAGGAAGTCAAGGTGATATAGACAAATTAAGGACTGGTTTAAATTAAAAAAAAATAAAAACATGAAGTCTCAGCAATACAAAGCCACTAACACTGAAAAAGATGAAAACATATAAAGAGAGAAGATACAGTACAGAAAGATAAGTGTAACAAATGAATTGTCTACAATACACTAAAAAGACACCAAAATGACAGCACTAGTCTCATAATTATCAATAATCACACTGAACGTAAATGGACTAAATGTACCAATAAAGAAGTAGGAAGTGTCAGGTTGAATTTAAAAATGCTACCCATGTATTTGTTGCCTACAAGGAACATATCTTAGACTCAAAGACACAAAAAAATTAAAACTCAAAGGTTGAAAAGTATATATATAAATCTAACAATGTTCAAAAAAGAGCATGAGTGGCAATATTAATCTCTGATACAATAGACTTCAAAGTACAATCCATCACATTGGATCAGGAAGGATACTATACAATGATTGAAGGATTAATGATCCAGGAAGACATAAACATGTTAAATATCAATGCACCCAATGACAGGACTCCAAAATACATAAAACAAACACTAACTGTATTGAAAACAGAAATAGAAAGCTCCACAAAGATACCAGGAGACATCAGTACTTCACTCTGTGAAGAACAGAACATCCATAAAAGCCCAACAAAGACAAGGAAAATCTAAATGCCACAACCAGCCAACTGGATTTCACAGACATACAAAGAACACTCCACCTAACAGCAGCCAAATATACTTTCTTTTCCAACACACATGGTACATTTTCCAGAATTGACTACATGTTAGGCCACGATGATAAAGCCATGAAAGGAGAAATCAACAACAGAAAAAACAAGGGAAAAAAAGGAACAAATGGAAACCAAACATCTTACTCAAAAATTATTGGATTATACAAAAAATAAAGAAATTCACAGAATCAGATGAGAATGAAAATACATCCAGCAGAACCTATGAGACACATTAAAAGCATTGATCACTAGAAGACCACAATTAATGTTGTGGCAGACTGAGGATTCCCCCAGAAGCATAGCCCCTAGACCAGATGATGCCCCTGATCAGAAAATATTACTGATGTCGACTCTTTGGACAGGAATGGACTGGAGTTGGGAACACACTGTGACCATACGGTGTGTGTCCTTTATAGCTCTATGAATCTATAGGATGTCATCCTACTGTCCTCTTACTAGAAGGGAGAAGAAAGGGTAGAGAAGAGGAAACAGGAGATTGTTAAGAAGATACAACATAAAGAGAACAAAAAAGAGGAGTGTGCTGTCACTGCACAAGGAGAGAAGAAGGAGCTCAGACAGGCAGGCATGCACATTTAATTCAGATTGCATGATTTCACATAACAATAAAAAAGCAGTGCCCAGAGACCAATTTATCCCAATGAATACACACATCCAAAAATAAGAAAGGGCTCAAATAGAAGAATTAACCCTACAAATCCAACAAGTAGGAAGAGTGATAAAAGAACCCCACAAGCACCAGAAGAAAGAAAATAATAGAAGTTATAGTAAAACTCAGTGAATTAGAAAATAGAAAAACAATTTAAAGAGTTAAAAAGGACCAAAAGTTGTTTTTTGAAAAAAAATCAATAAACCACTGGACAAACTGACAAAACACAAATAGGAAAGGAAGCAAATAACTAGAATAAGAAATGAGATAGGCAATATTACAACAGATTCAACTGATATTAAAATAATCATAACAGAATAATACAGAAATTGTATTATAATAAATTTGAAAACCTAGAGAAAATGGACAAATTTCTAGAAATGTGCTACCTACCAAAGCTAACATAAACAGAAGTAGAACAACTAAATAAAACCATCACAAAAGAAAACATTGGAAAGCCAATTTAAAAACTCCCAACCAAAGGGAAAAAATATTTGGCAACTCTATGTCAGACCGACGCCTGATCTCCATAATCTATAAGATACTACAAAATATCAATAAGAAGAAGATAAACCATCCAATTAAGCGATGGGCAAAGGAGATGCACACACATTTCACTAAAGAGGAGATCCAGGCAGCCAAAAAACACATGCGGACATGGTCACAATCTTTAGTTATTAAAGAAATTCAAATCAAGACGACAATGAGATACCATCTCACCCAACAAGACTGGCCATGATCCAGAAAACTCAAAATAACAAATGTTGGAGAGGCTGTGGAGAAAGTGGAAAACTCCTACACTGTTGGTGGGGCTGCAAAATGGTCCAGCCTCTTTGGAAAGCAATCTGGCGCTTCCTTAAAAAAATGGATATCAGTATATCATTTGACTCAGTAATTCTACTACTTGGAATATATCCTACAGAATCAAGGCCTTTCACACCAATGGACACATGCACCAGAATGTTTATCGCAGCACAGTTCACGATAGCAAAAAGATGGAATCAACCCAGATGCCCAACAACAGAAGAATGGATAGGTAAACTATGGTACGTATACTCAGTGGAGCACTATTCAATGATAAAGAACAATGAAGATTCCAGGAAACATCTCCTAATCTGGTTTCAACTGGAAGACATTATGTTAAGTGAACGTAGTCAGCGACAAAAGGACAAATACTGTATGAGACCTCTACGATAAGATCTCAAAAACAGACTTGTGTATAGAAGAAAAGATTCTTTGACAGCTGCAAGGCAAGGGAGAGAGGGAGAGCGAGGGGGGGGAGGGTTCAGCTTACGTAGTTGCTAGAAATCTGGTTGGGAGAAAGCAGTGATAGCACACATTAGAAACAAGAACAACATTAAGTGGACTTCAGCACAACTTGAGTACTCCTTCCATCTTAACCCAATATTGCAAGGACAGAGCAGCTGGGGCCTGGGTCAGGGGACCATGCTCTTAGGCGAAATCGAGGCCAATTGGCACAACTAGCGTTTTGCTAAGAGAGCTCTCTGCACCCCACATTGATGAGTGGTGTCTGGGGTCTTAAAAGCTGCCAAGATGCCATCCCAGGACACAGCAAATGGTCCCAACTCAGCAGGAACGGATGCTCACCAAGGACCAAAATGACATGCGGTAAAGACAACCGAGAAGACAGAGAGGCCCACAAGAGTGGGTGCCTACATCAACTTGGGACCGGAAGAACCAGATGGTGCCTGGCCACCACCAGTGATAGCCACAATGGAGCTCACGGAGAGGAGTCTCACTGGCAACACAAGAATAAAAAGGGGTGCATCATGAGATCTCAACTAAAAGACCTCAACTGACGGTCCAGCAGTTTCAGGGTTCCCCTGAGAGCATGGCCCTTGGCCCCGATTCTGCCCTTACCCATAAATTATAACAAAGGTCCACTCTTTGGACAGGAATGGATTGGGCTTGGCAATGCAGAGTGACCGTATATTGGACGCACTTTATGGTTCTATACATCTATAGGATATCATCCTGCTGATCTCTGGCTGGAGGAAGGAGAATGGGTGGAGAGGAGGGGAAAGGAGGCTGTTGGGAGGATGAGACATGTATGGAGCAGAGAGGAATAGTGTGCTGTCACCAAACAGGGAGAGCAGTGGAAGCTGCATATGGGTGAGCATGTAAATGTATACGGGAATGTACATTTTCACTCAGTCATGTTAAATTTAAAAAAAAAACTCCCAACCAAAAAAAAAGCCCTTGTCTAGACAGCTTCACTGGAGAATCTACCTAACTTTTAGAGAAGAGTTAATACCACTATTGCTAAAGGGAGTTGAGATCATAGAAAAGATGGAATACTCCTAAATTCATTCTATAAATCCATCATAACACTGATGCCCAAACCAGCTAAAGGCAGTACAGAAAAAGAAAATTACAGATCATCACTTCTCATGAACTTAGATGCAAATGTCCTCAACAAAATTCTAGCCAGTACTCTGGAGTCTTAAAAGTTAGCAAGCGGCTATCTGAGGAACACCATATGGTACCAACCCATTTGGAACAGATGATGACTGAGAACATTAAAGACATGAGGATTATGATCCCAGGAGAAAGAAAGACCCATATGAATGAGAGACTACATTACCATGAGACCAGAAGAACCGGATGGTGCCCAGCCACCACCAAATGCTGCTGTGATGGGGACCACAACGTAGAGTCCCCAATGTAGCATGAGAAAAAGAGGTGTGCACTTCAAGAACTCTAATAAAAGACCAGAATTGATAGTCCAACAGCCTGGAGAGTCCCCTGGGAACACGGCCCCCAGACTTGCTGCTGGCCCTGATCTGAAACCAGTATTGAGGTCAACTCTTCAGACAAGAATGGACTGGACCCAGGGACACAGTGTGAGCCTGTGATATGTGTACTTTATGGTCTTATACATTTATAGGAGGCTGTCCTTCTGGTTTCTTTCTAGATGGGAGAAAAGAGAGTGGAGAGGAGGGGACAAGTGTTCATTAAGAGGATACTAGAAGTAAATGGTGAAAGGGAGGAGTGTAGAGCAGATGGAGTTGCAGACAGGCAGATATGCAAAATTGATTTGGATTTTATACTTACCTAATCATCATCATCATCATAAATTCTAGCCAACAATTTTCAAGAGTATGTCATAAATATAATTCATACCAACCAAGTGGGATTCATAATAGGGATGCAAGGATGTTCAACATTAGAAAAACAATTAATGTAATCAACCATACAAAGAAAACAAAGAACCACTTGATTTTATTGACTGATGCAGAAAAGACATTTGAGAAAATGCAACCTGATTCATGTCAAAAAACTCTCAAAAAATAAGAATAGAAGGCAAATTCCTTGACATAATAAGGGGCATCTACGTAAAGCCAAAAGCTACTATCTTCCTAAATGCAAAGAGTCTAAAAGCACTCCCTTTGAGAATGAGAACCAGACAAGGATACCTATTGTCACCACTTTTATTCAACATTGTGCAGGAGGTTCCAGCCAGAGCAGTTGGGCAAGATAAAGAAATAAAGAGGACCCAAACTTGTAAGGGAAAGCTAAAAGTATCTCTACTTGCAGATTATATGATCTTATATGCAGGAAACCACAAAGGATCCTGAAAAAAACCGCTGGAACTAATAAGAGTACAGCAAAGTATCAGGATATAGGGTAACCATACACAAGGCAGTTGGATTCCTTTTCGCCAACAAAGAGACTATAATAGAAGAAATCGCCAAATCAATGTCGTTTACAACAGCCCCTAAGAAGATAAAATACTTACAATAAATGTAAATAGATAAATAAAAGACCTATACCAAGAAAATTACAAGACTCTACTATGAGAAAACAAAAGAGACCTACATAAGTGGAGAAACCTACCTTGCTCATGGATAGGAAGAATTAACACCATGAAAAAGTCTATTCTACACAAAGTGATCCATAACAACACAATCTCAATACAAATTCCAATGTCATTTTTTAATGAGGTGGGGAAACAAATCACCAACTTCACACAGAAAGGGAGGAAGCCCCAGATAAGAAAAGCATTATTGAAAAAGGAGAACAAAGTAGGAGTCTTCAACTACCTGACTTTAGAACCTGTTACACTGCCATCATAGTTAAAACATCCTGGCACTGATACAATAACAGATACACAGACCAATGGAACAGAATTCAGAATTCACATATGAAGTCATCCACTTATGAACAGCTGATATTTAGCAAAGTTCTAAAGTCTGTAAACTGGGGACAGCACAGTCTCTTTAGTAATCAGTGTTGGCATAACTGTATATTCACCCGCAAAGAAATAAAACAAGACCCATGTCTCACATCATGCCAAAACTAACTCAAAATGCATCAAAGACCTAAATATAAAATCTGAAACAATAAAGATCATACTAGAAAATAATAGAGACAACATTCGGAACCCTAACACAAGGCATAAACACACTGCAAAATATTACTAAAAATGTACAAAAAGGACAAATATTGTATGAGACCCCTATGATAAGATCTCAAAAACAGACTTATGTATGGAAGAAAAGACTCTTTGACAGCTGCAAGGGAGGGGAAGGAGGGAGGGCCAGGGAGGGAGGGTTTAGATTAGATGATGGAAATTTGGTTGGGTGAAATCGGTGATAGCACACATTAGAAACAGGAACAATATTAAGTGGACTTCAGCATAACTTGAATATATGCCCTCCATCTTAACCCAATAACGCAAGGACAGAGTAGCTGCAGCAGGAGGCAGGAGACCATGCTCTTAGGCAAAATGGAGGCCAATTGGCACAACTAGCATTTTGCTGAGAGGGCCCACTGCACCCCACATTGGTGAGTGGCATCTGGGGTCTTAAAAGCTGCCAAGCTGCCATCCGAGAGCACAGCAAATGGTCCCAACTCAGCAGGAATGGATGCTCACCGAGGACCAAAATGACATGGTGTAAAGACAACCCAGAAGATAGAGAGACCCACATCAGAGGGTGCCTACATCGACTTGGGACCGGAAGAACTGGATGGTGCCCTGCCACCACCAGTGATAGCCACAATGAAGCTCACTAAGTTGAGTCTCACTGGCAACACAAGAATAAAAAGGGATGCACCCTGAGATCTCCGCTAAAAGACCACAATTGATGGTCCAGTGGCTTCAGGGTTCCCTGGAAGCATGGCCCCTGGCCCTGATGCTTCCCTTGCCCATAACTCATAACAAAGGTCCACTCCTCGGACACGAATGGATTGGACTTGGCGAGTGACCATATATTGGATGCACTGTATAGTTCTATGCTTCTATAGGATATCATCCTGCTGACCTCTGGCTGGAGGAAGGAGAGTGGGTGGAGAGGAGGGGAAAGAAGACTGTTGGGAGGGTGAGATGTGTATCGAGCAGAGAGGAATAGTGTGCTGTCACAGGGCAGGGAGAGCAGTGGAAGCTGCATATAGGTGGGCATGTAAATTTATATGGGAATACACATTTTCACTCAGTCATAATAAAAGGAAAAAAAAAACGTACAAACACAGGAAGAGAAAATAGGTAAGAGGGAACTCCTATAAATCAAACACATATGCTCATCAAAAGGTTTCACCAAAAAGAGTAAAAAGACTACTTACCAACTGAGAAAAACTTTTTGGCTACTGAGAATCCAGTCTGTATCTAATCTCCATAATCTACAACATATTGCAAAGCCTCAACAAAAAAGACAAATAACCCAGTTAAAAAACAGGCAAAGGATATGAACAGACACATCACCAAAGAAGACATTCAGGCAGCTAACAAATACATGAGGAAATGCTCACAGTCATTAGCCATTAGAGAAATTCAAATCAAAACTACAGTGAGATACCTACCATCTCACCCCAACAAGGCTAGCATTAATCCATAGAACACAAAACAATAAACCCTGGTAAGGTTGTAAAGAGACTGGAAATCTTCTACACTGCTAGTGGGACTGTAAAGTGGTACAACCACTGTGGAAATTGATTTGGTGCTTTTGTAAAAAGCTAGAAATAGAAATACTATTATGATCCAGCAATCCCACTGCTTGGAATATATGTTAGAGAAATAAGTGATGTTACACGAACAGATACATGTACAACAATATCTATTGCAGCACTGTCCACAACAGCAATAAATGGAATTCATCTGTGTGATATCAACACATGAATGGATAAACAAACTATGGTAAATTCACATACTGGAATACTACACAATGATAAAGAGCAGCAGTGATCTTAGGAAACATCTCATAGCATGGAATCATCTGGAGGACATTATGCTGAGTGAAATTAGTCAGTGGAAAGAGGACAAATATTGTATGAAATCACCATTAAAGGACTGAAGAAAACATTTAAGTGCAGAAGAAAATAATCATTGACAGTTACATGAGGTGGGATAGAGGGAGAAGGGTATTCATTGATTGGTTAGTGGATAGGAATTGAGTTAGCTGAACAGAGGGTCAGCACACAGTAGAATGGATGTTTGTACAGCTGGACTATACTGAAAGCTAAGAGGTTTCCTAAATACAACCCAACATTTTGAAGGACAGAATAGCAGGGGTAGGTATTTGGGGACCATGGTTTAAGGGACATCTAGGTCAATTGCTAAGTTTTTTTAAAGACAATGTTCTGCATCCCACGGTGGTCAGTGGTGCCTGTGGTCTTAAAAGCTAGAAAGTAGCCACCTAATAGCATCAGTTGGTCCCAATCCACTTGGAGCGGAGGAGAATAAAGAACCTAAAAGACATGAGGAAAATATGAGCTCAGGAGACTTAAGGGCCATACGATTCAGAGAGTTTATCAGAAAAGAACCAGAAGAACTAGATGGTATCCAGCCACCAACAATGACTGCCCTGACGGGGAACACAATGTAGAGTTCCTGAGGTAGGAGGAGAAAAATGGATGTGCAAAACTAGAACTCTATTAAAAGACCAGACATGATGGCCTGACGGATTGGAAGGTTCCCTGAGGACATGGCCTCTGAAGTCTATTAGCCCAGAACCAAAAGCAGTGCTAAGGCCAATTCTTCAGTCAAAGATCGGACTGTACTATAAGATATAGAATGATGCTGACAAAGAATGTGCTTCTTGGCTCAAATATATACATTAGGCTGTCTGAGAAGCTCTTGTCTAGAGGTGAGACGAGAGGGTGGAGGTGGCAGGGGTTGGTTGAACAAATGCAGAAAGTACAGGGTGGAAAGGAGGAGCACACTGTCATAGGATTGGGAGAACAGCTTGAGTTGTATAGTGATGTGTGGGGTTTTATATGGCAAGCTGACTTGGATTCTAAAGTTTGACGTAAAGCCCAATAAAATTTTTATAAAAAATGTTGAATACTAAAAATGCTAAGAGAAAATCTTGCTGTTGTTATAACTTGCCTATTCCCAGTTATTCCCTCCCTAACTGTATCGATGCCATGCCCTCTAGCATGTGACTTTACAGTGTCTCCCAAAGAATATTTCCTTGACCTCATTGATTCTGATTGGCTGTGTGTATTGCTTTGACAATGGATATCATCAGTTATGCAGGGATCACAAGCTTGAAATGTGTTTGTGCAAGTGTGCTTTCCATCTTGTGCACTTTCCTTTCCCATGAGAAGAATGTGTTTCAGATAATTGTTGGTCCAAAAAGAATGAGAGATCTGTGGAACAGACTTACAAGAAACAAATAGTTGAAGCCAAGCCCAATAAACCCAGCCTAAAGCAGCAGAAACTCCTGCCAGCTACAGGTACATGAGTGAGCAATGAATGGATATTGTTAATACATCTCTGAGTTTTATGATGGCTTATTTATCAATGTCAACAGCTTTATCACCTGTTCGATAGTCATGTCTCCACCAAAGAACAAAGGGATTTGTCTTAAAGTCTTCAGGTACTGATGATGACTTTGATGGGACCAACAGTGTTATATTTTTGTTTTACAGGGAGAAAGCAGAGACTGAGTAAAGCAAATGACTTGTCCACGACTAGTCAGTGGAAAAACTACAATTAATAATCAACTTTTGGAGCTAAATCCAGTGTTTTTTCTTCCAACTCTTACAATTTTCCTTTTGTGTGTGTGTTAGATCTATGGTGTAAAAACAAATTTCTGTACCAAATCAATAGTGCTGCTAAATCTATACAAACAGCAAAAATATTTAGTATGGTTTGTTGTATATGTGGCTGCTCTCAAGAGTCTTGAAGTATGCAACATTTAATGGTTTACGTGACCATTCCAAAATTCACTGGATGAGAATGAATGAGATTATTGAATTTTCCCCACAATTCTAGCATTACAGTTAATGTTTATCATAGGACTTGTAAGTGCATCCAAGAACTTACTGGGTAATGGTCCTGTGGGATCTCTTTATTGCATTAAAAATATGTTGAAAAGATAATACTCTGTTCTCATTCTGCAAGAAATCCCTTGTGTATTAATCTATGTGAAAATATTTGGATTTCTATTAACCTAACTGTGAAACTTCAGCCTACATTTGCTATCTGGTTGGAAATAAGTCATTGTTTCAGATGACATTTATATCTCATGAAGGAGGAAGCTGCTTTCAAGAAGCAGAAAAATGAAAATATCATTCATTTGAAAACAGTTCTCTAAAGTCACACATACAATCAAACAAAAGCCACTTTGCCTATTTCATTACCGTTACAATGAGCTTCAAAGCTTTAGGGACGAGATTTTTGCTTTTGCATTGAAAACTAGATAAAATTGTACATAAAGACAGAAGTGCATTATATTTTCAATGAGAAAATTACACTCATGCCATTCACTGTGTACCAAAAATCAGAGTAAAATTAGAGGTATTTTGTGAAGGTACTTCAAGAAAAGTTAATATTATATCAAATAATATAGCTGTGCTTAGTGTCCATCAAGTAAATGGCTTATTTTCCTTAGTCGTAATTTTTTGAGTCAAAAAGAGAGAAAGAAAACCCACTTAATATGTTTACACAAAGGATAGCACTAAATCATATATTGTTTTAATTGGACTAAAAAATCATGTTCTATGAGTCAAACTGTTGAATGACGTATTTTTTTAATGTTTTAGTGATAAGAAAATCAGTTTTAGATAATAAAATGCCTGCTATTTTAAAATCCTTGTTTCCTCTGATTCTTACTTTATTAACATCTCAGTAAGGTGAGTTTTTAACCAGAATTAATGATATGAATGCTTTTAATGATACAAATTTATAATATATTGAAAAAAATATTATAAAACATTTGTGAAGTTAAGAAGCTGGACCAATAAAGCATACTAGACACACATCTCCTCAATTCCCTCGGAGAACTAAGGCCTATAAAAATAAATGAACGGAGCAGTGTGTGCATTCTGGGATATCCAAGATCTGGCATAGGGTTGTAAGATTGGACTGGGCAACAGAAAGAAGGAAACTACCTCTGTCAGAGGCAAGGCAGCAGCACACTGAGTTGTGCTTCTGCTGGTGCATTGCTTGAGGGGACTTCAGGTACAGATGCCTTCTTTGTTCACTAGGAGACTGAGACTAGGACTGCTGAGCCTGTGAGCCTGGCACAGGCCAACTATTACGCTGAATGTCAGTGCTTAGGTAAACAACATATCCTGCAGGAGAAAGACTGTGTTTGGGACAGCCACATATAGAAAGCCCAGCAGGTGACCAAGTGTGCTGATGCCCCTCCCCACTTCTCTTCTTTGAACTGCTGAACCACTACAACAGAGACAACTCAGGCAGGATGCCATATTGGTCAGCTGAGAGGAGGAGTTACTCATGCCTGATGTCTCACCATGTTGACCAACACTGCCTGTTGCTTCTCCCAGCAGAAAAGCGGCTTTTTAGACAATTGTACCTAGAGAATGCAGTGGGGGTTGGTAGCCAAGTGTGACAGTACCCTAACTCATCCCTTCCTTGAGCCATGTCAACCATCTAGGGACGTCCTACAAGGTGCCATCTTCATCAGCCAGGAGGTGGGCCTGCCACCCCCGAGGACCTGGCTGCTTTGGGCTGTGGCTGGTCAACACCTCTGTCACCAGAAAGGCAGTTTTTACAATCTGAGCAGCTAGGGATAGCAGCAGTGATAGATGCCTCACCGTGGTGGTGCAACTTCCATCACCCTTCACTGAGCAACATCATAGCATCAGCTTATGGCCCTACAGAGACTACATAAGTAGAGCACTGTCTTTGCCAGGCAGGAGGTGGGGCCTGCCAACTTTGAGCCACCTGCTTTTGGCAGCTTCTGGACAGCACCCTTCTCAGCAGAAAAGCAGTGTTCAAGACAAATGCATCTAGAGAATGCACTGGTCTCTAGCAACCAAGTATGGTGGCATACTTCTCTCTTCCCTTCCCATAGTCTCGACTAGTGTGTCAAATGTAGCTCTCCTCCTTTAATGGTCAGGAGTCAGGGCTTGCCACCCCTGAGGGCCCAGCTGGGGCCACCCACTAAGCCAAACAGCATCATGGGGCTTGACAGAGTCTGTATTGCCAGAGGAGCTATACATAAGTCAGCTGCACCTGGAGAACTCAGCAGCAGCTAGCAATCAAATCTAGCAGTGCCCTTACTCAATCCTTTCTTAGAGCTACACCACAACTCCCATTGGAGTAACACCTCAGAAACTGAACAGCTTCTTGATGGCAGGAAGACAACAATCTGCATCTAACTATTTAAAGAAGCAGACCATGGCTTCAGAAAACTCCTGAAATATAGAATCCAAGAACTTTTCAGATGAAGAAGCCTTTCAAAAATTATCGGAAGTAGAATACAAAAAAAAATTACATATACAGCCTCAAAATCAAACAAACTTCAGTACAACAAAATGAAAAATTAAGTAAGCCACATGAACTGGCAGAAAATCAATGATCTGAAATCCATCAGATCAACAATAAAATTACAGAATTAGAAAAATCAATACAAAGCCAAAAGAGTAGGATGGAGGAATTGGAATGCAGAATTAGTGAGTTTGAAGTTAAAGCAACTGACACCAGAATTCATGAGGAAAAATCAGACAAAAGAAACAAGAAAAACAAAGAAGCATTAAGAAGCATGTGGGACTCTATTAGGAGGAATAATCTACAAATAACTGAGTTCCTGAACAGGCAGGAATAGCAGAAAATGCAGAGAATTGTTGAAGAGTTGTTGACAGAAAACTTCACTGAAATCATGAAAGAAGAGAACATAGACATTGAACATGCTTATCAAACACCACAGAAAATAGAGTCCAAAAGAAAGGCACCAACACGTAGTACAGTCAGGCTTAATAAAACAAAACATAAAGAGAACAAAATAAAGCACAAAGGCAGCAGAGTTAAAACTAACATACAAGGGAAGCCCTGTAGGCTTTTGTCTGACTTCTCAGCAGAAGCCATATTGGCAAGAAGACAGTAGGATGATGCATACAAAGCCTTGAAGGAGAAAAACTTCCAACCAAGAATACTATATCCTGCAAAATAATCTCTGAAATATGATGGTGAAATTAAGACACTTGCAGATAAACAGAAGTTTAGAGACATTGCAAAAATCAAACCAAAACTTCAGAAATACTGAAAGAAGCTCCTTGTTCTGAAAAACAGTAATATCAAATGTATGATTTAGAACATAATGTAGGACACAGCATCCAGAATCCTACTCAGTTAGGGAAGTCATTAAACTTAATCAAAGCTAAAATGTTAAAAGCGGTGAAACAGTGATCTTAACATGAAAACTGTGACATCATTATACTATAAAGAGGGATATATTACAGTGCTATAACCCTTTCAGATGAAGAGAAAATTAAGAACATATATATAAGTTAAAGATTGGTTTGAACTTAGAACATTTAAGGGGGATTAAGCAGGGAGCAGCAAAGCAAACTAACAATGCAACAAATCAAAACAAGAAACACAATACAAGGGTCTCAACAAACACAAAATCAACACTAAAAAAGATGAAAAGTAAACCCATAAGGAAAAACAACCCAGAACAGAATATTCAGAGAAAGAAAAAATCAACAACACAAAACTAAAGGCAGCAAAATGACAGCACTAAACACATATCTGTAAATAATTACACTGAATGTAAATGGATTGAATGTTCCATTAAAGGACAGAGAGTAACAGCTTGGGTTAAAAAACATGATCCATCTATATGTTGCTTACAAGAAACACACCTTAGACTCAAAGATATGAACAAACTGAAATCCAAAGTATAGAAAAGTATATTCCAAGCTAACAATATACAAAGAAGAGCAGGAGTGGCAATACTATTCTCAGATACAATAGATTTTAATGTAAAACCCACAACTGCGGACAAATATGTTCACTATTGCTGAAAGTTTCAATACATAAGCAGGAGATGACAACATTAAATATCTACGCATCCAATACCAAAGCATCTAAATATATTGAACAAACACTGACAATATTGAAAAATGAGATTGATCACTCCATAATAATACTAGAAGTCTTCAACACTCCACTTGCAATAAGGGACAGATGATGCAGAAAAAAACTCAGTAAAGACACAGAAAATCTTGTCGCAGCAATCAGCTAACTAGACTTCATCAACATATACAGAACTTTTAACCCAACAACAGATAAGTACACCTTCTTTTCCAATGCATGTGGAATGTATTAAGCCATAAAGAAAGTAGCAACAAAATCCAAACCATTGAAATATTGCAAAGTATCTTCTTGGACCACAAAGCCACGAAAGCTGAAATCAACAGCAGAAAAAAAAATAGGTAGAAATTTGAACTCACGGAAACTGAACAACACTTGGCTCAAAAATCCATGGGTCTAGAAAAAATCAAAGGCACAATAAAGAAATTTATGGAGGGGCAGAGTCACGATGGAGGACTAAACACACGTCACCCTAAATCCCTCTGGAAACCAAGACCTGAACTGATAACTAAACAGAGCCTTCTGGACACCTAGTGAGCCTTAGGACACGACATAGGGCTGTTAATTTGGACTTCATACCATTGAACAGAAAACTTTCTCTCTTTCGCTGACCCCCAGTCTTGCTGAGTTCTGAGTGCTGGCTTTTGCAAATCAAGGGTAACTGACCATTTTACCTTTTTTTTCTCTATCTAGTCCAGCAGGCGGAGCTGGGACTTGACTGGCATTTGGTCTTGGGCACACTGCTGGTGGGATTGGCGAATGAAATTGCTACAGTTTGAGAGTCTAGCTTCTCAGCACCTTTGGCCTCTCTTTCCGCCTCTACCACTGAGCGGCCTGTGCTGTGGAAAGTGGAGAGCTTGTGTGGGACTCCATCTTGTTCCACTGGGAGGCAGATATACCTAAATGGAGGCCTCAGCTGGACCTAATTCCTAGGCTACAAGGCAGCATCTGCCCAGAGGAGAGCACTTTTCCTATGCCTAGGCCTGACAGTAGAGACTAACAGGGCAGTAGCCTTTCTGTATTTTGAACTAGTTTATAACATCTGGGGTTGGATATAGAGGTTCTTACTTTGCCAGGTGGGAAAAGGGAGCTATACACCTGAAAACCTGAGTGACTTTGGAAGTTCTCAGATACCTTTTACCTTTCATTTTAAGATGGCCTAGAGAAAAAAACTGCAGTCCATCCTTACAATATCTCTCCCAGCCTTTATTGACTCACATGATGCCAAAAAAGCAAAAAAACTCTTGATAAAAGTGTAACAAAGAAATCACCCATGGCTTGAGAATGCCCTCAAAAGAATGAACCAAAGAACTTACCCGGTGTAGAAATCTTTCCAAAACTATCAAAATGTAAATACAAAAGAATTATGTAGAGAGCCTCCCTAAACCTTATACAAAACACAGCAGAGAAAAATTAAAAATTAAGGAAGCTGTGCAATCTGATAAAACACCAGTACTCTGAAATCCACCAGTTCAGAAACAAAATCAAAGAGATAGAAACTTGAGTTAAAAGCCAAGAAAACAGAATGAAACAAATGGATAACAGACTTTCTGACTTGGAAGACAGACCTACTGACTCCAGCATTTATGAGGAGAAATCAGAACAAAGAAACAAGAAAAATGAAGAAGCATATGGGACTCTATTAAGAAGAACAATCTACAATTAACTGGAGTCCCTGAACAGGGTGAGACACCTGAGAACACAGAGAGTATTGTTGTTGGCTTGCTGACAGAAAACTTCCCAGAAATTATGAAACAGAATATAGCTATCCAAGATGCATCTCAAATGCCACTCAATATAGATCTCAAAAGAAAGACCCCAAGACATATTATAATCAAGCTTAACAAAATGAAACATAAGCAGAAACTCTTAAAAGCAGCAAGACTCAAAGCAAAGCTTTCATTCAGAAGAAAACCCTGTAGGCTTTCATCAGATTTCTCAGCAGAAACAGTGCTGGCATGGAGACAGTGGCATGACACATTCAAAGCCTTGAATGAGAAGTTCCAACCAAGAATCATATATTCTGCAAAACTATCCTTCAAATATGAAAATGAAATTAAGACATTTGCAGATAAACAGAAACTCAGAGACTTTGTAAAACACAAACAAAAGCTATATGAAATACTGAAAGAAACTCTTGGCTTTGCCTTAGAAGAACAAAACGACTAACTCTACATTTTAGAAGCAAATACAGGACACATCACCCAGAAATCTACTCAGTTAGGGCAGGCTCCAAATTCAATCAAAGCTATAATAGTGAAAGAAGTGATCCAGTGATCATATCATGAAAACTATGATGCCAGCGTATTAAAATGAGGGATGTACTACACTTGTTGCAGTCCTTCCAGATGGAGAGGAAGTTAATATGACTGGTGGTAATTAAAATTGGGTTTATACCTAGTTTACTAATGGAGATTATAGCAGCAGCCGTAAAGCACAATAAAGATGCAACATATCAAACCAAGAAATGTAATACAGGAGTCTCAACAACCACAAAACCAACTCTGATAAAGGTAAAAAATCAACTCACAAAGAAGAAATTCCCAAAACAGATTAATTAGAACAAAAGAGAAAACATCAACACAAAAATAAACGTATCACAATGACAGCACTAAACACATACCTATCAATAATTACATTCAATGTGAATGGACTGAACACTCCAGTAAAGAGACATCGAGTGACATCTTAGATCAAAATACACGACCCATCCATATGTTGCCTGCAAGAAACTCACCTTAGACTTAAAGACAGGAGCAAACTGAAAAAGGATGGAAGAATATATATCAAGCCAACAACATACAAAGAAGAGCAGGTATGGTAACTCTAATCTCAGATAAAATAGATTTTAGTGCAAAATCCATCATCATGGACAAGGATGCACACCATTTATGGCTGAAAGGTTCAATACACAAGCAAGACTTCACAATATTGAATATTTATGCACCTAATATTAGAGCACCTAAATACATTGAAGAAACACTGACTACACTCAAAAATGAGATAGATCACTTCAGAATAATAGTGGGACACTTCAACACTCCACTCTCAATATTTGACAGATTGTCTAGAAAAAAAGCTCAGTAAAGACACAAAAGACCTTACTGCCACAACTAACCAACGAGACCTCATCGACATATTCAGAACTTTCTATTCATCAGTAGACAATTACACCTTCTTCTCCAATGATAAAGAACAGCAATGATTTCAGGAAACATCTCGTAACCTGGTTTCAGCTGGAGGACATTATGCTGAGTGAAAGTCATCAGTGACAAAAGAACAAATATTGTACGAGACCACTATGATAAGAACTTAAAAACAGACTAATGTACAGAAGAAAACACTCTTTAATGGCTGCAAGGGTTGGGGGGAGGGATGGCAAGGGGTAGGGTTTAGATTAGATAGTTTATAGAAATTTGGTTCGGTGAAATTTGTGACAGCACCCATTAGAAAGAAAATCAGTATCAACTGGACTTCAACATAACACGATTACCCTCCCATCTTAACCCAATATTGCAAGGACAGACTAGCTGGGGTGGTGGGCTGGGGACCATACTGTCAGAGGAAATCAAGGCCGACTGGCACAACTAGCATTTTGCTAAAAGAGCCTTCTGCACCCTACATTGGTGAGTGGCGTCTGGGATCTCAAAAGCTGCCAATCTGCCATCTCAGGGTACAGCAAGTGATCCCAACTCAGCAGGAACAGATGGTCACCAAGAACCAAAATGACGTGAGGGAAAAACAATCCAGAAGACAGAGAGACCCATGTGAGTGTGTGACTACACCAACTTGTGACCAGAAGAACTGGATGGTGCCCGGCCACCGCCAGTGATAGCCATGATGGAGTTTACAAAGTTGAGTTTCCCTGACAACACAAGAATAAAAAAGGGATGCACCCTGAGGTCTCCACTAAAATACTTCATGATGGTCTGGGGGCCTCAGGGTTCCACTGGGAGCATGGCCTCTGGCCCAGATGCTGTCCCTGTCCATAAATCACAATGGAGGTCAACCCTTCAGACAGGAATTGATTGGACATGGTGACACAGAATGACTACATCATGTGTACAGTTTATGGTTCTATGCATCTATAGGATGTCATCCTGATGACCTCTTACTGGAGGCAGGGGAGTGGGTGGAGAGGAAGGCATAGGAGATTGTTAGGAGAATAAGACATGTATAGAGTGGAGAAGAAGAGTGTGTGGTTACCAGGCAGGGAGAGCAGTGAGAGCTGCATATAGGTGGACATACAAATTTATATTGAAATACACATTTTCACTCAATCATAACAAAAAAAAAGAGAGAGAGAAATTTATGGAATCAAGTGAAAATGAAAACACACCCAACTGGAAGCTATGGGATACAGCCAAAGCAGTACTCAGAGGTCAGTTTATCTCTATACATGCACACATCCAGAATGAAGAAAGGGCCAGAATCAAAGAATTAACCCTACAACATGAACAAGCAGAAACAGAGCAAGAAAAGAACCCCTCAGGCACCAAAAGAAAGCAGATAATAGAGATTAGAGTAGAACTAAATGAATTAGAGAGTATAAGAACAATTGAAAGAATTAACAAAACGAAAAGCTGTTTCTTCGAAAAAATCAACAAAATGATAAACCATTGGCTAAACTTAGAAAAACAGGAGAGGACACAAATAACCCAAATAAGAAATGAAACAAGAGATGTCATAACAGACCCAGCTGATATCAAAAGTATCATAACAGAATACTATGGAAAACTGTGCTGTAATAGACTTTGAAAACCTACAAGAAAGGGACAGATTTCTAGACTCACATCACTTACTAAAATTATCACAAGGAGAAGTAGAACAACTTAATAAACCCATCACAAAAGAAGATATTGAAAAAGTAAGCAAAAATCTACCAACCAGTAAAAGGGTTGTGGCCCAAATGGCTTCCCCAGGGAATTCCATCAAACTTTCAGAGAGGAGTTAATTCAAATACTACTGAGGCTATTTCACAGCATAGAAAAGGACAGAATGTTCCCAAATTCATTCTATGAAGCTAGCGTAACCCTGACATCAAAGTCCAGGAAAGATCCCAGACAAAAAAAATTACAAACCAACATCCCTCATGAACCTAGACACAAAAATCTTCAACCAAATCCTTGCAAACAGAATTCATCAATATATCAAAAAAATAATTCACCATGACCAAGTTGGATTCATACCAAGGATGCAAGGCTGGTTTGATATTAGAGAAAAATAATATGATCAACCATATAAATAACACAAAAGATAAGAATCACCTGATTTTGTCAATTGATGCAGAAAAGGCTTTTGACAAACTCCAACCCCATTCATGTCAAAAACTCTCAACAAAATAGGAATAGAAGGGAAATTCTTCAGTGCAATAAGGGGCATCTAAGCAACGCCAACCACCTACATGATCCTGAATGTAGAGAGACTAAATACTCCCTGAGAACAGTAACTAGACAAGGATGCCAACTGTGACCACTTTTTTTTTTATGATTGAATGAGAACATACATTCCCATATAAATTCACTTACTCACCTATATGCAGCTCCCACTGCTCTCCCTGCCCAGGGACAGCACTTCCCTCCTCTCTGCTCCATATATGTTCTATCCTCCCAACAGTTTCCTATCCCCTCCTCTCCACCCACTCCCCTTCCTCCAGCAAAAGATCAGCAGGATGACATCCTCTAGATACATAGAACCATAAAATTCCCACAAAATACAGTCATTCTGTGTCACGAAGTCCAGTCCATTGCTGTCCAAAAAGTTGACCTTCATTATGATTTATGGACAAGGGCAGCATCAGGGCCAGGGGCCATGCTCCCAGGGGAACTCCAAGGCCCCCCACACTATCAATTGAGGTCTTTTATTGGAGATCTCAGGGTGCACCCCCATTTATTCTCTTGTTGCCTGTGAGACTCAACTTTGTGAGCTCCATCACGACTATCACTGGTCGTGGCCGGGCACCATCTGGTTCTTCTGGTCAAAAGTCAATGTAAAGACCCACTCACATGGGTCTCTCTGTCTTCTGGGTTGTCTTTTCCCCATGTCGTTCTTGTCCTCAGTGATCATCCATTCCTGTTGAGACCATTAGCTGTACCCTCAGATGGCAGCTTGGCAGCTTTTAAGACCCCAGACGCCACTCACCAAGGTGGTGTGCAAAAGGCTCTTTTAGCAAAATACTAGCTGTGCCAATTGGCCTCGATTTTGCCAGAGGGCGTGGTACTCAGTCCCCTACCCCAGCTACTCTGTCCTTGCAATATTGTGTTAAGATGGGAGGAGCACTCAAATTGTGTTGAAGTCCAGTTATTATTGATCTTCTGTCTAATGTGTGCTGTCACTGATTTCATCCAACCAAATTTCTATTAACTATCTAATCTAAACTCTCTCCCACACCCTCTCTCCTCCCCCACCCTTGCAGCCATTGAAGAGTCTTTTCTTCTATGCCTTAGTCTATTTTTAAGTTCTTATCAGAGGGGTCTCATACAATATTTGTCCTTTTGTTGCTGACTACTTTCACTCAGCATAATGTCCTCCAGTTGAAACCAGGTTAAGAGATGTTTTCCTGCTATCATCATTGTTCTTTATCATTGCATAGTGTTCCACTGCATATGTATACCATAGTTTACCTATCCATTCCTCTGTTGCTGGGCATCTGGGTTGATTCCATCTTTTTGCTATTGTGGATTGTGCTGCAATGAACATTCGTGTGTATGCATCAGTTGGTGTGAATGGCCTTGATTCTGTAGGATATATTCCAACCAGTGGAATTACTGGGTCAAATGATATATCTACATCCATTTTTTTTCAGGGAGCACCGGATTGCTTTCAAAGAGGTTGCACCATTCTGCAATACCACCAACAGTGTAGGACAGTTCCAATCTCCCCACAGCCTTCCCAGCATTTGTTGTTTTGAGCTTTTTGGATCATGGCCAACTGTTTTGGGGTGAGATGGTATCTCACCAGTTTCGATTTGAATTTCTTTAATAGCTTATGTTTGTGAGCATGTCCGCATGTGTTTTTTGGCTGCCTGGATCTCCTCTTTAGAGAAGTGTTTGTCCATCTCCTTTGCCCATTGCTTAATTGGATGATTTATCTTTTTCTTACTGATATTTTGTAGTACCTTATAGATTATGGAGATCAGGTATCAGTCTATATGTATAGTTGCCAAATATTTCTTCCCATTCTGTAGGTATCCTTTTAATTCTATTAATAAAGACTTTGGATGAGCAAAAGTGATTCTTAGTAGTTCCCGTTTATCTATTTTGTCCTCTGATGATTGTGGTTTGTTGGAGAGATTTTGAAGTCTGTCTATGTTGAGTTTTTCTTGGATGAGCTTTATTGTTTTAGATTTTATATTTAGGTCTTTTGTCTACCTTAAGTTGTTCTTTTGTATAAGGTGTAAAATACAGGTCTTAACTTAGTGCAGACGGATATCCAATTTTGCCAGCGCCATTTGTTGAAGAGATCGTTTTTATCCCAGTTTAATGTCTTAGGGCCTTCATCGAATATCAACTGTTCATAGGCAGATGATGTCATCTCTGGGGTCTTGATTCTGTTCATTGATCCATCTGTATTTTTTTGTACCAGTATCAGACTGTTTTGACTACTGTGGCAGTGTAATAGGTTCTAAGGTCAGTTAGTGAGAGGCCTCCCAGTGTGTTCTTCTTTAGTAATGCTTTACTTGTCTGGGGCTTCTTCCCCCTCCAGACAAAGTTGGTAATTTGTGTCTCCATCTCATTGAAAAATGTCACTGGAACTTTTATTGGGATTGCATTACATAAGCAGATTGCTTTGGGTAAAATAGAAGTTTTCTCAATGTTAAGTCTTCATATCCATGAGTAGGGTAGATTTCACCATTTATCTAATCCTCTCTTCGTTTCTTGTAGTAAGGGTTTGTAATTCTCTTTGTAGAGGTCTGTTATTTCTCTGGTTAAATTTATTGCTAGGTACTTTATCTTCTTAGGGGCTATAGTAAATGGTATTGACTTGGCCACTGTCACCTCTTGTATTCAACATTATAGTAGAGGTTCTGGCCAGAGCAATTAGACAAGACAAAGGAATAAACAGCAACCACTTCAGCAAAGAAGAAATAAAAATATCCCTATTTGCAGATGATATGATCTGGAACTAATAGAAGAGTTCATCAAAGTATTAGAATATGCCAAACCAGCCAAGTGCTGTCGAGTAGGATCCGATAAGATAAACATAAATAAATCAGCAGGATTCCTTTACACCAACAAAGAGATCATCAAAGAGGAAATCGCCAAATCTATACCATTTATAACAGCTCCCAAGAAGATAAAATACCTAGAAATAAATCTAACCACAAATGTAAGAGACCTATACAGAGAATATTACAAGACCCCAATGCAAGAAACCAAAAGAGATTTACATAAGTGGAGAAACCTTCCTTGCTCATGGAAAGGAAGACTTAACATTGTGAAAATGATTGTTTTACCCAAAGTGGTCTACATATATAATGCCATTCCACTACAAATTTGAGTGTCATTTTTTAAGGAGATGGAGAAACAAATCACCAACTTTCTTTTGAAAGGGAAGAAACCCTCAATAAGTAAAGCACTACTGAAGAAGTACACAGTGGGAGGTCTCATACTACCCGACCTTAGAAACTGTTACAGTGGTACACTAGTCAAAACAGTCTAGTACTGATATGAAAACAGACAAATAAACCAATGGAATAAAATTGAGACCCCAGAAATATCACCACCCTCTTATGAACAGTTAATACTCAGCAAAGGCCAAAAGGTTGTAAGCTGGAGTAAAAATAGCCTCTTTCACAAATTTAACAAAATTGCATATCCATCTGCAAAAAAACTGAAATAAGACCCATATCTCACACAAAACCTAACTCAATATAGATCAAATACCTAAATATCAAACCTAAAACGATAAAAATCATGCAAAAAAAAATAGGATCAACAATGGAAGTCCTAACACGCAGCTTAGATGGACTACAAAATCTAACCAATGATGTACGAACAACAGAACAGAAAATAGATAAATGGGAACTACTGAGAATCAAACACTTAATGCTTATAGAAAGACTTTGTCAAAAGAGTTAAAAGACTACCTACAGAATGGGAAGAAATATTTGGCAACTAAATGTCAGATTGATGTCTGATTTCCATAATCTACAAGGTATTGCAATTGTCAACAAGAGAAATGTAAATAACCCAATTAAGCAATGGACAAACGAGGTGGACAGACCCTCCACCAAAGAAGACATCCAAGCAGTCAAAAGGCACATGAGGAAATGCTCACAACTGTTAGCTATTACAGAAATCCAGATCAAATAATGAGAAACCATCTTACTCCAACAAAATTG
The DNA here is from genome assembly GCA_028571685.1 of Heterohyrax brucei. Lineage (NCBI taxonomy): Eukaryota > Metazoa > Chordata > Mammalia > Hyracoidea > Procaviidae > Heterohyrax > Heterohyrax brucei. The sequence continues at coordinate 57,470,862 of CM053146.1, read as the reverse complement.
GCAATAATCCAAAAAACACAAAACAACAAACACTGAAGAGGCTATGGAGAGATTGGTACTCTGCTACACTGCGGATGGGAATTCAAAATGTTACAACCTCTCTGGAAACCAATTTGGTACTTCCTTAGAAGTCTAGAAATACAAATACCTTTTGACCCAGCAATTCCATTGCCCAGAATATATCCTACAGAAATTAAGGGGCCACATGAACAAATACATGTACACAAATGTTTATTGCAGCACTGTCCACAATAGCAAAAAGATAGAATCAATCTAGGTACCCGTCAAGAGATAAATGGATAAACAAACTATGGTACATACACTCAGTGGAAAATTATACAGTGAAAAGAACAACGATGATTTTAAGAAATGCCTCATAACCTGGTTTCAACTAGAAGACATTATCCTGAGTGAAATTAGTCAGTGGCGAAAGGACAATTATTAAATGAGACCTCTGCTATAAGGACTGTAAAGTAGACTTATGTAGAGAAAAGACTGTTGGACAGCTACAAGGAGGAGGGGAGAGAGGGAGAGGGTCAGTCATAGATTAGATAGTAGGTATGAATTTGGTTAGGTAAAATCACTGACAGCATGGAGTAGAGAACAGTTTATGGCTACACCATAAACTAAAAGGTTTTCTACACTCAACCCAATATTTCAAAGGATAGAGTAGCAGGTATGGGGGTCTGGGGACCAAGTTTTCAGGGGACATTGAGTCCGACTGGCATAACTAGACTTTTGCTGAGAGACTCTTCTGCATCCCATATTGGTGAGTGACTTCTGGGGTTTTAAAAGCTAGCAAGCTGCCACCTGAGGTACACCAAATGGCCCCAACTAAATTACAAGAGATGATGAACAATAACAACAATGACACAAGAAAAAGAGTCCAGGACACAGAAGGACCCATATGAATAGAAGACTGTATCAACATGAGACCAGAAGAACCAGATGCTACCCAGACACCACAAAAGACAGCCATGATGGGGGACACAAGAATCCCTGAGGCAACAAAAGAAAAAGAGGCGTGCAGCTCAAGAACTCTTCTAAAAGACCAGAACTGATGTTGCAACAGCCTGGAGGGTCCCCTGGGAACATGGCTCCTGGCCCTGCTGCTGGCCTTGACCAGAAGCCAGTACTGAGGTCAACTCTTCACACAAGAATGGACTGGACTCAGAGATACTGTGTAAGCATATAGTGTGTCTACTTTATGGTTTTATACAGTTATAGGATGCTGTCCTATTGGTTTCTTTCTAGATGGGAGAGAAGAGGGTGGAGAGGAGGGGACAGGTGCTCGTTAAGGGGATGCTAGAAATATTGAGTGAAAAGGAAGAATGTGTTCTCACTGGGTGAGGAGAGCGGATGGGGCTGCAGATAGGCAGGCGTGCAAAATTGATTTGGATTGCATACTTTCATTTAATCACAAGATAAATAAAAGAGACAACTGTGAAGTTAGAAGCAAAACATCCTCTAGGACTGAGGAATACATTGAAGTACCTGGGAAAACAGAAATTTTTGTATGGAAGGATCTTTAGAAAAATCTAATTCAATGCATCTATTTTACTCTGAAAGAATCTATGTTACAGCAATTAAGGTGATGAGTGATATTACACAGTATGTCATGGATAGAATTGTATCCTCTTAAAATGTGTGTCAACTTGCTTGTCCTTGATTGCCAGTATCACGTGATTCTACAACATTTTGTCATCTGATGTGATTTTCCTGTGTTGTAACTCTCACCTGTACGACCTTAATGAAGTGGATTAATGGCAGTTATATTGATGAGGCAGGACTCAATCTACAAGATTACATATATTTTAAAGCAATCTCTTTTGAGATATGAAAGAGAGAAGTGAATAGACACACAAGGGCACCTAATACCTCCAGTAAGCAAGAACTAGGGGAATAGTGTGTCCACTGGACCCAGTGCCTCTGTTCTGAGAAACCCCTTGACTGGAAAGACTGATGACAAGGACCATTGCCCAGAACTGACAGAGACAGAGAACCTTCCCCTGGAGCTGGCACCCTGAATTTGTCTCCTGAACTGTGAAAGAATACATTTCTGGTGTTGAAAATGGACAAGTCACCCACTTGTGACATTTCCATTACAGCAGCCCTAGATAACTGAGACACAGCAATAGAGGTATCTTACTCCAAGTTCATTACTCTCCTTCATTTGACATAGACTCAAACTAAGCAGAGGGTGTACTTGTGTTTATTAGATTTTTTTCCTGATAGTTTATCCCAAAGGAAGTACAAGGTGCAAATAATTAGATTCTATTCTCAGATTTGATTGACAGAAATAAACATAAGTAGAGATCAGACAAGTTGTACAGGGACAGACTTCAAACACCGTGTAACTACCCTATATTTAATCATATGGAAACTCTAACTAGAGATGTTCCTTAACAAACTAAATAAAATGAAAAACTCTCCAAAACGACTAAGACAGAATGACACAAGGAAATAAAGAAGGAAGGAAAATAACGGGAGCAGGAAACGAAAGATGGACAAAAAACCTGGTATAGAAACCATGTATGCTAGGAAATGGAAAAAGTGTGCAAGTGATGTTTATGCCACCTGGGAATGGAGAACAGCACGAAGAATAGGAAGTAAAGTAGATGAGATTAAAGACAATACAATAGGAAGAAACGTTATATTACTGGAAGCCAAGTAATAAAATGAATTGGATATAGTAAGGAACAGAGTCAGTAACTTGGGAGAAAGGATTTAGATCTTTTTTTAACTTAAAGGAGAAAGAATAAGACAAAATATTTAGAAATCATAAAATGCATTTGGAGAAAGACATCTATAACATCTTAATTTACACAATTCTGTGGACTGCTGTTGTGCATGTGCTTACCTTGGTAAAGCCAAAAGTCAATTCCATGTTGCTTGTAGTTACTTGATTATCAGCAAAGTAGATAATAAATTTTCTCCACTTCAAAACATCTCCATGACTTGGCTTGCAGGGCACCTCACTTGCCTTAGTTTTCTCTTAATTCGCTGGTTATTCTTCAGCCTCTCTGCTGGTTTTTCCTTATCTCCCCTGACTGCTTAATGGTGACATGCATTAGGGCTCACTCCTTTATCCTTTACCCTGTGTGCACTTACTTCCAGGTGATGCCTCCTGGCTTCATCTCTATTACTGTTTAGTTTTTCATGATTCCAAACTGTACCTTTTTAATACAAATCTTATCCCTGAAAGTATATGTTAATCTTCCTATTTGGAATTCTCATTTCAAACTTAGTATGTCTAATAGCAAACTCCTGAAATCCTCGTAAAGTGATTCCTCTGATAAATATACAGTCTAAATTAATACCATGTCCATTTTTTCAGTTCCTCTGACCAAAAGTTTGAACTCATGCTTGATTAGTTTCTTTCTCTCAAACACTATATACAGTTCTTCAGTTAATCCTGTTGATTATATAAAATATGTACTACTCTTACCACTACCAGTCTGCTCGAAGCTATTAATATCTGTCCCATAGTCTGTGACAATAAGTTCCAAACTTCTTTTCTCCCTGCCAAAGTGACAAATGCAAGTCATTATTAAAATACAAATCACATCATCTCACTCTTTGGTTCAGAAATCTCCAGTGTTTTCACATGTCATTCAGATTAAAAATCCTTACAGTTTCACTGGGTTGTAGTTTCCCATTATCTCTTACGTCATCCTTTTAGCTCAATCAGCTCCAACCTCATTTTTGTCCTCACTGTTTCTTGAATATACCTCAGGGTCCTACTTCTTTTTCTTTCCTGGAGTGCTTTTTCTCCATATATTCACAGAAGTCATACTCACAAGTATCTAGTTCTCTGTATCTTCCTGAGAATGTGGAAGGTTACACTTCCCAAGTCCCTGAAGTACAATGCATCAATTCAGCTAGTTATAGATAAAGAAATATGAGTAAAAGAATTTCATTTTGGGGTCAAGCCCTGAAGGATTCTCTAGTCTGTCTTCCCAGTCTGAAAGACATATAGAAACGCTTTGCTGGGTTAGGAAGCTATGAGATCCTAGGGAGAATAACTGAAGAATAAAAAAAGACATAAAGTCATATGAACTGAAACGACACTAGGCTTCATAAGCAGAAAGGAATTTGATATAAGAAATTAGATACTTTCAGGACCAATGTAAGATCTAGAAGAACAACAGATGGAAAAGACCACTGCTAGCTTTGAGGTTCACTGCCACCACTGTGGTGCTGAGAAAAAAGAAATAACTGTATTAGTCAGAACTGTGGGGAACTACTTTTGAAATCATGTCTGCCTTGCAACAATGGGACAGATTACCTGCAGGGAAACACTAAAGGTTTCTGCCAAACACCACAGTTGCAGGACCCCAAACATCTATGGTCCTCTAGATAAATAATTTTAGAAAATAACTTCAAAGTCCTATCTCCCTGTTAGTGCTTATGTTTGTGCATCTCCTTGGCAGAACTCAGGTTGATTCTAGACAAAAAAGTATGATCCCTTGAGACAAGACTGTCTGAGAAATGATGATCCCACATCATCAGTCCATCAAAAGAAGAAAAGGCTTAAAGATAGTGTTGCAAAGATAAAATAGCACAATTGACTAATTTGGCTACTCAGCATCCACATTCTCATCATGTTATCCTTACAAACAAGCAAACAAAGGAGAATCTAGAATGATGTGTTTCTGGTTAACACAATGCAATTAACTCTTGTAAAATAAGAATACACTCACTTCCTCAAAAAAGGAAATTTAAAGTCTCGTACCATGTGTGATATTTACTCCTTGCAATTTAGTTACAACTCACCTTTCATAAAAATACGATTTAAAGCTAACATAAATATTAAATCAGCAATAATAACTTTATTAAAAATGGCAAGAAGAGACCTTAACTAACTACTCATATCCTCTTTTCTAAAATTAAACCTGAGAGGGCAAGGCTAAGCTGGCACAGTAATCAAACGCTGCCTATGATCCCTCTAACAACAAATAACCAAAAAAAAATATTAATTATGTATTATATATGACATTCTAGAAAACCTGAACATCAGTAGGAAAGTTGATAAATCTGACTGAGTGACAGTGAAGGGAAAGAAGGTCCAGAAGTACCAGTAGCTGGCTGGACCTGACTCATAGGAATCAACACCATGTGGGTGGACTGGCAGCAGTGAGCTTGGTAAACGGAGCAGTGGTTTTGTGAAGCATCTTCCTCAGCAAAAGAGACTGAGTGCCAGACAGTCTGCTCTGCTTCCAGAATCAGTGAGAGGCAGCATTCAATCATCAAAAGCTAAGTAGCTCGTGTCTAATTTACTGCACACAAATCTGAAGCTTTCCTTTCAGATAAACCTGTCTTCCTTTTCACAGCACTTCTTCCTCCCTTCTTTATGTGGAGGCAGCTCAATAAACTGCTTCATTTTCTGGACCAGAAGCATAGCTCCTTACATATAACCTGAGCCAACATAGACTTGGAGAGGGAACAGTTTAACAAACAAGGCAGGAAAATAATAATAATATGATGGCTCCTCTAAGATGGTAATTCAGAGCAGCAATAGTTGCTTTGCCGAATCTTGGGCATCAGGGGACACGCTTACCTCACAGACACTCACTGATGGCTGTCAGTTCTCTGCCTTTCTCGTGTGGCCAGATACCTTTGCCTGAAGCAACCACCCCTGCCCATCTAGCACATACTTGGTGACTGACTGCCTGGACACTTGAGCTGAATACTACAAAAAAAGTAAGCAGATGCCTATGCTCACGTACCTAGTAACAGCCTAAGGACCAGGTGACAGGACATTAGAGCCTCAAAGGTGTCAATAATCAAACTAGCTGACATAACTAACCTACTTTGTCATTTCACAACAAAACAAAACAAGAAGCAAACATACAATAAATACAACAACTCATTGTTGGCTCAGAGATAACATTCAATGTCAAATCACTTGATAAGGCAGACCATGATGGCTTCAGAAAACTCCCAAAAGAAAGAATCAAGAAATTTTCAACATGAAGAAAAACTGCTTAGAATTATTGGAGGTATAAATCAAAAGATCATACTTAGAATCCCTTAAGGCACCGGGAAGGAGATGAGGCAAAATGCAGCAGAGCATAATGACAAATTGAACAGGATGCAAGAAAGCATACAGAGATAGCAAGCAAAAATTCACAAGATTAATAATGAAATTACAAATTAGACAACTCTGTTGCAAGTCAAAGGAGCAACACTGAGGTAATGGAAGGCAGAATTAATGCTACCGACAAAAAATTGATACCAATGAAGAAACACTAAGCATTATGTGGGACTCTGTCAAGAGAAATAACCAATGAATGATTGAAATACCAGAAAGGAGCAGATAACAGAATATGCTAAGAGAATTGTTGACGGTTACTCAGCAGACAGCTTCCCTGATTACGTAACAGATGAGAAGCTATCTATCCAAGATGCTCTTTGAACTCTATACAAAATAGATCTCAAGAGAAAGACACCAAGACATGCTATAATCAAACTTTCCAAAACTAAAGGAGACAATTTTAAAACAAGTTAGGAATAAATGGCAAATAATCTACAAAGGAGAGTCAGTAAGGCTAAGCTCAGATGACTCAGCAGACACTATGCAGAGAAGGCGGCAATGGAATGACATATACAAATCCTTGAGGAAAAAAAATTTCCAGCCTAGAATGATAAATCCAGCAAAACTGTGCCTCAGATATAATGATGAGATTAGGATATTAACAGATAAATGAATTTAGAGAATTTGCAAAAACCAAGCAAAATTACAAAAAATACTAAAGGGAGTCTTTTGGTTAGAAAATCAATGACATCAGATAACAACCCAAGACAAGAGTGCAGGACAGAACAGACATCAACCCTGACAGAAAATGCAAAAGTAAATTAAAGCTAAAACACTGAAAACAGGAAAACAAAGATGTCAATAAAGGATGACAACATTACAGAAAAGTAAAACTTGTCATAAGGCCATACTTGTTATTCACATCTGTGATCCTCTATCATATATTCTGAGTATCCTTTATCTTCCTTCATCTCTCTTGATTGAGATTCCTACACAGTAAGCTGAATCAAATCTTCATTCCTGACGGATTGGATAGATCTGCACCTATACAACTGCTCTACAGAGAACAGTGTTAACCAGCCTGAGATTATTTAAGGAAGTTTGCTTCCAAGACTGGCCTTTGGCTAGTGTCTAGAAACTTGGATTTGGGAAGTTTTCCTGACATTCTGTAGTAAGTGCAGTTTACTGTAACTATACTGGCTGAACCAAAAATATGGTTCATTGTGAATACCTGCTTTACTTCTGCAAGTATAAAATTTTGATATGTGCTGATATCACCAGCACCATAGAATCCATGGACACTGATTCTCTAATGGACTTCCATAATAGGCAACATTTGCCATTTATTGTCATTATTTATTGATTGGATGATACAGTGTATCATATGTGACTCCACCTGGAGAGGACTTTTAGAAGCTTGACCCTGGTTTTCTCCAGACTTCACCCATGTGCTTTTCCCCTTGCTGATTTTACTTTGTATAGTTTAGCTATAATAAAAAATAGCTGTGAATATGACTGTATGCTGAGTCATGTGACTCTCCCTCCTGTAATTTTCAACCTAGCAGTGGACTTGACATCAGTTGCAGAGAACTTTCATTATTATTACTTTTGAATAGACACAATTTTTAATTTCCTTAGTACACTTTGAATAAGGACTCCATTCCTCACATGGACTAGAAGACTCAGCAGGAGCTAGCTTTTGTCTAACTATCTAATCTCATTTCTTTCCACTCTCTCATATGCTCACACTAGCCTCCTTACTGGAAATTTCAGATTTTTCCCATCATAGAGATTTGAAATTTGCCGTTCCCACTGCTTGGAATGCCCGTTACCCAGCTCCAGGCTTGGCTAATTTCCTCTCATTCATGAGGCCTGAACTAAAATAACACCACCTAGTAGAAACCTTCTCTGACTACCCTTCAATTCTTTCATCATAAATTGCAATTGTTGCTGCTGTTAGGTATTACTGAGTTGGTTTTAATTTCTAGCTTTCTTATGCAAACAAGAAAATACTGACCAGTTCTGCACTGTTTCCACAATTGTTGCAATTAGCTATTGCTCTTTTTTTTTAGGGATGTAGTTTTTCTTAATCTTTTTTATTATGATTGAGTGAAAATGTACATTCCCATATAAATTTACATGCCCACTTATATGCCGCTTCCATTGCTCTCCCTGCCCAATTAAAGCACATTATTCCTCTCTGCTCCATACATGTCTCATCTTCCCAACAGTTTCCTTTCCCCTCCTCTCCACCCACACCCCTTCCTCCAGCCAGGGGTCCATAGGATGACATCCTATAGAAGCATAGAACCATAAAGTGCCTCCAATATGTGGTCTCTCTGCATTGCCAAGTCCAATCCATTCATGTTTGAAGAGTGGACCTTCATAATGATTTATGGGCAAGGGCAGCATCAGGGCCAGGGCCCGTGCTCCCAGGGGAACTCCAAAGCTGCTGGACCATCAACTGTGGTCTTTTAGTGGAGATCTCAGGTGCAACCCTCTTCATTCTTGTGTTGTCAGTGAGACTCAACTTTGTGAGCTCCATCGTGGTTGTCACAGGTGGTAGCCGGGCACCATTCAGTTCTTCTGGTCCCAAGTCAATGTAGGCATCCACTCATGTGGGTCTCTCTGTCTTCCAGGATGTCTTTTCCCCATGTCATTTTGGTCCTCAGAGATCATCCATTCCTGCAGAGTTGGGACCATTTGCTGTGCCTTCGGATGGCAGCTAGGCAGCTTTTAAGACCCAAGACGCCACTCACCAATGTGGGATGCAGAGAGCCCTCTTAACAATGTGCTTAGTTGTGCCAATTGGCCTCGATTTCTCCTAAGAGCTTGGTCTCCAGCCCCCTGCCACAGCTACTCTGTCCTTGTGTTATTGGATTAAGATGGGAGGAGTATTCCAGTTATGTTGAAGTCGACTTAATATCGTCCTTGTTTCTAACGTGTGCTATCACCAATTTCACCCAACCAAATTTCTACCAACTATCTAATCTAAACCTTCCCTCCCCCCGTACTCCCTCCCTGTCCTCCCTTGCAGCCATGAAAGAGTCTTTTCTTCTATGCATAAGACTGTTTTTGAGTTTTTATCATAGAGGTCTCATACAATATTTGTCCTCTTGTCGCTGACTACTTTCACTCAACATAATGTCTTCCAGTTGAAACCAGGTTATGAGATGTTTTCTAGAATCTTCATTGTTCTTTATCATTGCATAGTGCTCCATTGAGTATATATACCATAGTTTACTTATTCATTCCTCTGTTGTTGGGTATCTGGGTTGATTCCGTTTTTTTGCTATTGAGGACTGTGCTGCGATAAACATTCTTGTGCATGTATCCGTTGGTGCAAATGGCCTTGATTCTGTAGGATATATTCCAAGTAGTGGAATTACTGTGTCAAATGATATATCTATATCCATTTTTTTTAAGGAAGCGCCAGATTGCTTTCCAAAGAGGCTGGACCATTTTGCAGCCCCACCAACAGTGTAGGAGTGTTCCAATTTCTCCACAGCCTCTTCAGCATTTGTTGTTTTGTGTTTTTTGGATCATGGCCAACCTTGCTGGGGTGAGATGGTATCTCATTGTAGTTTTGATTTGAATTTCTTTAATAACTAAAGATTGTGAACATGTCCTCACGTGTTTTTTGGCTGCCTGAGTCTCCTCTTTAAAGAAGTGAATGTCCATCTCCTTTCCCATTGCTTAACTGGATGATTTATCTTCTTCTTATTGGTATTTTGTAGTGCCTTGTAGATTATGGAGATCAAGCATCGGTATGATATAGAGTTGCCAAAGATTTTTTCCCATTCTGTAGGTGGTCTTTTAACTCTGGTGACAAAGTCTATGGATGAGCAAAAGTGTTTGATTCTTAGTATTTCCCATTTATCTGTTTTCTCTTTTGTTGATTGTGGTTTGTTTGACAGATTTTGAAGTATGTCTACATTGTGTGTTAAAACTTCCATTGTTGTTCCTACTTTTTCTTGGATGAGCTTTATTGTTTTCGATTTCATATTTAGTTCTTTTATACAGTTGGAGTTGGCTTTTGTATAAGGTATAAGATATGGATCTTGTTTCAATTTATTCCAGATGGCTATCCAATTTTGCCAGCACCATTTGTTGAAGATAATGTTTTTGCCACAGTTTAAAGTCTTAGAGCCTTTGTCGAATATCAGCTGTTCATAGGCAGATGGTGTCATCTCGATTCTGTTCCATTGATGGATCTGTCTGTTCTTGTACGAGTATCAGGCTGTTCTGATCACCATGGCAGTGTAATAGGTTCTGAAGTAAGGTAATGAGAGGCCTCCCAGTGTGTTCTTCTTCTTTAGCAGTACTTTACTTACCTGGAGTTTCTTCCCTTTCCAAACAAAATTGGTGATTTGTTTCTCCATCTCACTAAAAAATGACACTGCAACCTGTACTGGGATTGCATTATACAAGTAGATTGCTTTTGGTAAAATAGATATTTTCACCATGTTTAGTCTTCCTATCCATGAGCAGGGTAGGTTTCCCCATTTATCTAAGTCTCTCTTAGTTTCTTGTAGTAAGGGCTTGTAGTTCTCTTTGTAAAGGTCTGTTATTTCTCTGGTTAGATTAATTTCTAGGTACTTTATCTTCTTAGGGGCTGTAGTAAATGGTGTTGTTTTGATGATTTCATCATTATCAGTCTCACTGTTGGTATAAAGGAATTCTAGTGATTTACTTATGTTTATCTTGTATCATGAGACTTTGCTGAACTCCTCTATCAGTTTGAGTAGTTTACTTATAGATTTTTTGGGATTCTCTGCATATACAATCATAGCATCTGCAAACAGGGAGATTTTGACTTCTTTGCTGATGCAGATGCCCATTATTTCTTGGTCTTGTCTAATTGCTCTGGCTAGAACTTCTAGTACTATGTTGAATAGGAGAGGTGAGAGTGGGCATCCTTGTCTAGTTCCTGATCTCCAAGGAAAGTCTTTCAGTCTCTCTCCATTCAGGATGACTTAGGCAGTTGGTTTTGTATAAATGACCCTTATTGCATTGAGGATTTTTCCGTCTATGCCTATTTTGCTGAGAGTTTTTAGCATGAATGGGTGCTGGACTTTATCAAACGCCTTCTCTGCATCCATGGACAAAATCAGGTGATTCTTGTCTTTTGTGATATTTATGTGATTAATCACATTGATTGTTTTTCTGATATTGAACCAGCCTTACATCGCTGGTATGAATCTTAGTTGGTCATGGTGGATTATTTTCTTGATATGTTGTTGTATTCTATTGGCAAGAATTTTGTTGAGGATTTTTGCATCTAGATTCACGAGTGATATCAGTCTGTAGTTCTCCTTTTTGCTTGGGTCTTTCCCTGGTTTTGGTATCAGGGTTCTGCTGGCTTCATAGAATGAGCTTGGGAGTACTCCATCCCTTTCCATACTGTGGAGTAGTCTCAATAGTATTGAAGATAACTCTTCTCTAAAAGCTTGGTAGAATTCTGCAGTGAAGCCATCCAGGCCTGGGCTTTTTCTGGTTGGCAGTTTTTTGATGACTTTTTCAATCTCTTCCTTTGTGATGGGTTTATTAAGTTGTTCTGCTTCATGTTGTGATAATTTCAGTAGGTGATATGAATCAAGGAATTTGTCCATTTCCTCTAGTTTTTCAAATTTGTTAGAGTACAGTCTTTCACAGTATTCTGTTATGATATTTTTTATTTCTGTTGGATCTGTTGTGACTACTCCACTCTCATTTCTAATTTGGGTTGTTTGTTTCCTTTCCTGCTTTTCTTTAGTAAGTTTAGCCAGTGGTTTGTCGATTTTGTTGATTATTTCAAAAAACCAGCTTTTGCTGTTTTCAGCTTTTTCAGTTGTTTTCCTGTTCTATAATTCATTTAGTTCTCTAATCTTTAGGATCTGTTTCCTTCTGTTGCCTGAGGGGTTCCTCTGTTGTTCTGTCTCTACTTGTTCAAGCTGTAGGGTTCGTTCCTTGATTTGGTTTCTTTCTTCCTTCCAGATGTATGCATTTATGGAGATAAACAGACTTCTGAGCACTGTTTTGGCTGTATCCCATAGATTCTGGTAGGAAGTGTTTTCATTCTCATTGGAATCCATGAATTTCTTATTTCTTATTTCTTCGTCTATAACCCATGGTTTTTTGAGCAAGATGTTGTTCAATTTCCAAGAGTTCCACTTTCTATCTGTGTTTTTTCTGCTATTGATTTCAACTTTTATGAGTTTATGATCTGAGAAGATGCTTTGTATTAATTCAATGGTATGGATTTTGTTGAGAATTGCATTATGTCCTAACACATGGTCAATTCTGGAGGATGTTCCATGTGCACTGGAGAAGAAAGTGTAGTTGTCTGCTGATGGACAGAAAGTTCTGTACAAATCCATGAGGTTTAGTTGGTTAATTGTGGCAATGAGGTCTTCTGCATCTTTACTGAGCTTTTTTCTAGATGATCTGTCCAGTATTGAGAGTGGAGTGTTGAAGTCTCCCGCTATTATTGTGGAGTGATCTAACTCTTTTTTGAGTGCAATCAGTGTTTCTTCGATGTATTTAGGTGCTCTGATATTAGGTGCATAGATATTTAATATAGTTAAGTCTTCATTGTGTACTGAACCTTTCAGCAGTAAATGGTGTCCATCTTTGTCCATGGTGGTGGATTTTACATTAAAATTGATTTTGTCTGAGATTAGAATTGCCACACCTGCTCTTCTTTGTTAATTGTTAGCTTGATATATAATCTTTCATCCTTTAATTGTCAGTTTGTTCCTATCTTAAGTCTCAAGTGAGTTTCTTGTAGACAGCATGTGGATGGGTCATATCTTTTGATCCAAGATGTCACTCAACGCCTCTTTATTGGAGCATTCAGTCCATTCACATTCAATGTAATTATTGATAGGTATGTGTTCAGTGCTTCCATTGTGATATGTTTATTTTTGTGTTGATGTTATCTCTGTTGTTCTTATTAGTCTGTTCTGGGGCATTCCTTTTTGAGTTGATTTTTCACTTTTTCAGAGCTGGTTTTGTAGTTGTTGAGATTCCCATGTTAGATTTCTTGATACGGTATGTTGCATCTTTGTTGTGCTTTATGGTTTCCCCAAGACCCCCCCTTAATAAACTATATATAAACCTCATTTTAATTACTACCAGTCTTGTCGACTTCCTCTCCATCTGGAAGGACTATAGCGACTGTAGTACATCCCTCTTTTTAATATGATGGCACCATAGCTTTCGTGATACTCACTGGATTGCTTCTTTCCGTATTAAAGCTGTGATTGACTTTGGAGCCTTCCCTAACTGGGTAGAATTCTGGATGATGTGTCCTTCTAAAATATAAAGTTAGTGGTTTTGTTCTTCTAAGCCAAAGCCAAGAACTTCTTTCAGTATTTCTTGTAGTTTGGGTTTGGTTTTTACAAAGTCTCTGAGTTTCTGTTTATCTGGGAATGTCTTAATTTCATTTTCATATTTGAAAGATAGTTTTGCAGAATATATAATTCTTGGTTGGAAGTTCGTCTCCTTCAAGGCTTTGAATGTGTCATGCCACTGTCTCCATGCCAGCATGGTTTCTGCTGAGAAATGTGACAAAAGCCTACAGTGTTTCCCTCTGAATGTTAGCTTTGATTTGAGTCTTGCTGCCTTTAAGTGTTGCTGCTTATGTTTCATTTTGCTAAGCTTGATGATGATATGTCTTGGAGTCTTTCTTTTAAGATCTACATTGGGTGGTGTACGATAAGCATCTGGGATATCTATATTCTCTTCCTTCATGATTTCTGGAAAGTTTTCTGTCAGCAGCTCAGCAATGAGACTCTCTGTGTTCTCAGGTATCTCATCCTGTTCAGGGACTCCAATTAATTGAAGGTTGTTCCTCTTAATAGAGTCCCACATGCTTCTTAATGCTTCTTCATTTTTCTTGTTTCTTTTTTCTGATTTTTCCTCATAGATGCTGGCATGAGTAGTTCTGTCTTCCAAGTCAAAAATTTTTTCTTTCCATTTGTTCCATTCTGTTTTCTTGGCTTTGAATGGAAATTTCTATGTCTTTTATTTTATTCTTGATCTGTTGGATTTCAGAGTACTGGTATTCCATCAGATTGAACAGCTTGCTTAATATTTCATTTTGTTGTGCTGCATTTTGTATAACGTGTAGAAGGGCTCTGTATATAATCCTTTTACAGTCAACTTCTGATGATTGCATAAAAGTTTCTTCATCTGGAAAACTCCTTGGTTGTTTTGTTTGTGAGCCTTCTGAAGCTATGGGTGATTTCTTGTTTGCCACAAGCGACTTTTGCTTTTGGGGTCCCATGTGAGTAAGTAGAAGCTGGGAGAGATACTATGAGGATGGACTGCTGATGTTTCTCCAGGCTGTCTTAAAATGTAGAACAAAAAATATCTGACCACTTTCCAAGTCTGTCAGGTTTTCAGATGTAGAGGTCCCTCCTCCCAATTGGCAAAGTAAGCACCTCTATATCCAACCCCAGATGATATGAATGAGTTCAAAATACAGCAATACTACTGCCCTGTTGGCCTCTGCTGACAGGCCCAGCCTTAGGCAACACTGTGTCAACTACTGCTTTTCTGGTAGAAAAGCGCTCTCCTGTGGGCAGGCTCTGGCTCCTAAGCTAAGAATTAGGTTCATCTGTGGCCACCATATCTAAGAAGGCACCACACGGTCAGTAGATAGAGGGGCTGAAGGTGCTGAGAGGTAGTGAGTCCTCCGCCTCTGTTGCCAGGCCCCCACCGTAGGTGACACTGCATAAAATACTGCTTTTCTGTCAGAGACGTGCTGTCCTGTTTGCAGGCGCTGGCTCCCAGGCTAAGAATTAGGTCCTGCTAAAATCTCCATATCCAACATGGCATCCCGCACACAGGAACTGTGGTTCCACATGAACCATGCTGTGGCAGAGATGAAAAGACAGGCCCAAAGTGGCTAGATGAACACAGTCCAAAGCCTGGTTCTCAAAGTATAGGAATTTCGCCTGCCTATCCCACCAGTTCGACAGCACTTGGCTTGGCTTGGCATCCCACGAGCAGTGCATCTGAATCTAGGTGCTAGGCAAGACCCAGCTACACCCACTGGCCAAGGCAGAGAAAAAAAAGTTAAACTGGTGAGTTTACCCTCATTCCATGAGAGCCAAGGATAGCCAGGAGGAGTCAGCAAAAGAGGGGACGTTTTTCATTCAGTGGTATGAAGTCCAATTTAACAGCCCTGTGCCGTGTCCTGTGGGCTCACTAGGTGACCAGAAGGCTCTGTTTGATTACCATTTCAGGTCTTGGTTTCCAGAGGGATATAAGGAGACGTGTGCTTAGTCTTCCATCTTGACTCTGCCTCCACTATTTTTCTAATATTTTAGAATAATTATGCTTTAGGTGAAAGTTTACAGTGCAAATTAGTCTCATCTTCCAAAATTTATACCCAAATTGTTTTTTGTGATATTGGCTGCAGTTCTTACCAAGTGTCAGCACTTTCCCCCTTTCTCCCTGGTTTCTCCATGTCCCTTTTTCCAGTTTTCCTGTCCCTTCCTGCTTTCTTTGCTTTGGGGCAGGTGTTGCCCAATTGGTCTCATATGCTTTATTGAACTAAGAAGCACATGTCTCAGGTGTGTTAATTTTTTAGAACTGTCTAAACCTTGGCTGAAAGGTATATTTGGGGAGCGGCTTAATTTCTGAGTTCATAGGGTGACAGGGGCCATAGTCTCATAATCTGTGTTCTTCTAGTCTCTGTCAGACAAGTAAGTCTTGTCTTCTATGTGTGTGTGTGTGTGTGTGTGTCTATGAATTTTAATTTTGTTCTACTTTTTTCTTCTACCTTGTCTGGGACCCTCTATTGCAATCGTTTATCAGTGCAGTCAGTGGTGATAGCTGGGCACTATCTAGTTCTGGGCTCAGGCTGCTGGAGGTTATGGTTCATATAGTTCATTAAGCCATTAAACTAACATCTTCCTGTGTCTTTGATTTTCTTCATTCTCCATCGCTCCAGATAGAAAGGGACCAATAGACATATTTTGGATGGCAAGCTTTTAAGACTTTAGACACTACTCACCAAAGTAGGATATAGAATGTAGAACATTTTATTTATGTCTTACATTAACTGACCTGGATGTCCTCCATGACCATGATCCCCAACGCTCAGCTCCTTGGTCCCTCAAGGTGTTTGGATGAGTCTAGGAAGATTCTATGACTTTGTCTTGGACAAGTTGTACTGACTTCCCTTATACTGTGTATTGTCTTTTCTTCACTCAAGTTAACAGTTGACTACTATCTAGTTAGTAATCTCCCTTCTCCATCCCTCCTCTATCTAGTAATGACTCAAGTTCTTTTTCTGAGTGTGAATCTTTCACTCAGCATAATGCCCTCCAGATTCATCCATGTTGTGAGATGTTTCCCAGGTTCTTTATCATTACGTAGTGTTCCATCATGTGTATGTACCTTCATTTTTTTATCCATTCATCTTTTCATAGTCACTTAGGTTGTTTCCATCTTTTTGCTATTGTGAATAAAGCTGTATTAAATATGGCTGTGCGTATGTCTATTCTTGTGATGGCTCTTATTTCTCTAGTATATGTTCGTGTGATGGATTATGTGGTATTTCTATTTCTAGCTTTTCGAGGCAGAACCATATCATTTTCCACAGTAATTATACCGTTTTACATTCTCACCAGCAATGTGTGAGTTCCAATGCCCCCACAATGTTTCTAAAAGTTGTTATTTTCTGCTGTTTTTGTTTTTATTATTGCCAGTAATGGTGGGGTGAGATGGTATCTCATTGTAGTTTTGATTTGTATTTCTCTAATGGATAATGAAGAAAAGCATTTCTTCTTGTGTCTGTTAGTTACCTGAATGTCTTCTTTGGTGAAATTTCTGTTCATATCTGTCATGGATTTAATTGTGTCCCGCCAAAAATAAGTGTAGCCACATGGCTGGGGCATGATTCCCAGTGTCTTATGACTGTCCTCCATTTTATGGTTTTCCTATGTTGCATGTTAAAGGATTGGGGTGGGGGGCCGTAAATCCCTTCATAAGATCATCTCCCCACTCCACTATCAAGGGAGTTTCCCTGGAGTATGGCTTGCCCCACCATTAATCCTTCCATCCTGCAAGAGATAAAAGGAAAAGGAAGCAGGCAGACAATTGGGAACCTCACACCATCAAGAAAGCAGCACCAGGAGAAGAGCATGTCCATCAGACCTGAGGTTTCTGTGCCGAGATGCTCCCTGGACAAAGACTGATGCAATATCAGACTCTCCTCCAGATCTGACCAGGGAGAAAATCTTCCCCTGGAGTGGACATCCTGTATTTGGACTTGTTATCTACCAGACTGTGTAAGAATAAACCTTCCTTTGTTAAAGCCATCCACTCCGTAGTATTTGTTAGAGCAGCTCTAGCTGACTAAAACAATATCCTTTGCCCGTTTTTAAATTTTATTATTTGTGTTTTTGTTTTTGAGATTTTAAGGTGTTTTACAGGTTTTAGAGACTAGGCTCTTGTCAGTTATGTTTCAGCCAAGACTTTTTTCCCATTCTGTAGGTTGTGTTTTCACTATTTTGGTGAAGTTTTTGATGAGCATAAGTGTTTGACTTTTTTTTTGAGCTCCCAATTATCTAGTTTTTCTGGTGTTTGTACATTGTTAGTTACAACTTCATTCATTTCAAATCACGTATTAGGGCCCTTAACAATTTTAAGTTGGTTTTTGTGTATGATGTGAGGTATGGGTGCTGATTGTTTTCTTACAGATGGGCATCCAGTTTTCCAGCATCATTTGTTAAAATAGTTGTCTTTTCCTGTTTAATGGACTTTGGTCCTTTGTCAAAGATCTGCTGACCACAGGTGAATGGATTTATGTTTAGGTTCTCAATTCTCTTCTGCCAGACTACATGCCTATTGTTGTGCCAGTAGTGGGCTGTTTTGATTACCTTAGCTTTGTAGGAGGTTCAGAATCAGGTAGTGTAAGGTTTCTTACATTGTTCTTTTTCTTCAGTAATGTTTTTCTTACCCAGGGCTTCTTTCCTTCCCATACAGAGTTTGTGGTTAGTTTTTCCATTTCATTAAAGAGTGCTGTTGGTATTTGGATCAGGATTGTATTATATCGGTAAATCACTATGGGTAGTTTTCCCCTGATATCTTTTTTGAAACTCTCTTCATTGGTATACATCCAACTGATTTTGATATGTTGATCTTGTATCTTGCTTCTCAGTTGAATCTTTCTATTGGTTCTGGTAGTTTTCTTGCAGACATTATGAGCTTCTCTATGTATAGTGTCATATCATACACAGACAGAAATAGTTTTACTCTTTCCTTTCCAATTTAGATTCTCTTTATTTCTTTTACTTACCTAACTGCTTCAACCAGGACTTCCAGCAGAATGCTACAAAAGAGTGATGATGCTTTCAGCCTCTCTCCTTTGAGAATGACAAAACCCAAAACCTAATGCTATCAGGCTGATTCTGACTCATAGTAACCCTGGAGGGCAGAGTAGAACTGCTGCACAGAGTTTGCAAGGAACACTTTGTTTTGTATAGATACCCTTTATTATGTTGAGGGATTTCCCTTCTATTCCTATTTTATTGAGAGTTTTTATCAGGAAGAAATTTTGATCATTGGTAAATGCATTTTCTATGTTGATTTAGTGATCATGTGATTCTTATAATTATTGATTGATTTTCTAGTACTGAACCATCCTTGTATACTACTTGATTGTGGTATATTATTGTTTTTGATATGCTGTTGAATTACAATGGCTAGAATTTTGTTGAGAATATTTGCATCTATATTTATGAAATATATTGGCCTGTAATTTTCTTTTCTTGTAGTATCTTTGCCTGGCTTTGGTATCAGAGTTATGCTGGCTTCGTAGAATAAACTTGGGATTATTTGTTCTTTTCTATGCTCTGAATTAGTTTGAATTGTACTGGTATGAGCTCTTTTTTGAGTGTTTGGTAGAATTCTCCAGTGAAGTCATCAAAGATTTTTTTTTTTTAATGTCCAGGACAGGTGTTTTTTGTTTGTTTGCTTTTAAGTAGGGGTGGGCATGCTGAATGGGGATGGAGGGGGAGAAAGGATTTTTTTTTATTACCTCTTCAGTCTCTCTCTTGTATTGGTTTGTTCAGGTTTTCTACATTAGTATGTGTTTGTTTAAAACGGTAGTGTGTTTCTCTAAATTTCTTAAATTTATTGGACTATAATTTTTTCATAGTATTTTGTTATGATTCTTTACATTTCTGTTGGAACAGTTGTAATGTTCCCCACCTCATTTATTATTTGGATTCTTTGCTTAGTCTCCTGTTTTCATTTTCTCAGTTTGGTGACTTTATTGAATCTTTTCAACGAAATTTTTCTCTTGTTTGATTCTTTCTAATATTTTCCTGTTTTCTATTTTAGTCACTTTTTCCATGATTTTGACTACTTTATCATAGGTTTTCTCTATATTTTTCTTAATTGTTTTTTCTAATCTCAAGACAGCCCTAAATATGTTTAATTCCATGTCAGGTATTTCCATTGTCTTTTTTTTCTACTAAAGACTAACCTATTTCTTTATTTGGCATACTTACTGGGGTCATTTTGCCCTAATTTTTTATGTTTTGATATGGTCTGCTTTCTCTGAGATGCTGAAGTAATATTTTCTTCCTTGATTGTATGTTTGTTTGTTTCTAATTTTTGGCTTTGTTTTGACATGTCATGTTGCTTAGGCTGAGGGTGCTTTGTTGTTTTCCTGTCTGTGAGCATTAGTTTTCACTACCTTATCCTTGTGGGTGGCACATCAGCAAGCATGGCAATCCCAAGTCGTTGTACACCGGTTTGGTGAGATGTCTGTGGGTATACTGGGCAACTACAGTCTGCCTTCTGATATTGGCCCAGTGGTGTGGGAGCATTCTCTGATTCTCATCTAATGGACAACAGTGTCAAGCCACTTGTAATACAGATTCATATCTGACTGGTCAGTCACTGATTGAATGACAGTATGGGAGGGGTGTTGCTGATTCAATACAGTGGTGGAGCCTGAGTGCTGGGAGCATTCCAGTCAAAGGGATATGTCTGGTGATAACAGAAAGGGAAGATGTGGCATACGAGGTTAGGTAGAAGAAAGAAAGAAAAGTGGCAATGTGGCAGAAGCTAGTTGATGGAGGTGGGCCAGACCTGGAAGTCAGTGGGAAGGAGGGGGAGGTACCAGGCAAGACCAAGTAGGAGGGAGAAAGAAAAGAAATGGCAATGTTGTGGGAGCCAATGTGTTATGGCAAGGTAGACTAGGGGGTGGGCCAGAGCATTGGTGGTTCTCCAGCTGCAGCAGTGTGGTAGGGGCCATTGCGAAGACAAAAGAGGTGGTATATGGGTCTAGCTGGAAGGGCTAAACCAAAAAAAAACAAAATCCAAGTGGTGAGAGGGGGTGGGATAAGCCTGCAAGTTGGAAAGCCTGTATCATAGACCCTGTTTATGCAGGCTGCTGGGTTGGTAGAGGGGCAGTTCTTGCTACCACTTACCAGAAGCGTGAGGGGCAGGAAAGTGTGCTTCTCTGGTTATTGAGTGCTCTGTCTCCTACTGGAAGCTCTGTGAGGTTGCCTTCCTGTAATCTCTGTCCACAGTCACTGCTGACTGTGATTCAAGACATCCATGCTGTGCTGTCATTGTCAGGGAACCTCCACTCCATATCTCTCCTTGTTGTCTTGTCTGTTTTCCTTGAGATTCTTCTTCCCTTCAGTGCTTGATCTATTTCTTTATTTCTCCCTTTTATACTCAGGTTTCCAGAATTGATGCTTGGATCTGTTTTATTTATATTTTTGGATCTTTGTTTCCGAGGGTCAGAGTGGTGTATCTGTCTAAGGTGCCATGTTGGCTCTACCTCTTTTCATTATTTTTTAAAATATACATTAAAGTTTAATTCTCATCATAGAATCTTAAATGTTATCTGTCATAAAAATAAGTAGTTTTGTAAAAAAAAAATCTTGTCTTTCATCATTATTTGTAAAATTCATTAACTGAGTTAATCAATTTTAAATGTAAAAATTAACGATACTTACATCAATCATTTAATTAATCATTAATCAAAGATTTATCATGTGATGCATCCAAAGGTAGACATGCGATATTCCTTATATCTTAGAGTTCCTTTTTGCCCATTATGTAAATATTCTTTCAAGACTAAATACTACTCTGACTTCTAACACTGTAGATTAGTATGCCTGTTCTTAAACTTCGTAAACATTTTTGTCCCTGGCTTCTTTTATACACTATATCTCTGAAAATCATCTATATTGTTGTTTCAGCAATAATTTTTAATTGCTTTGTAGTATGTCATAATGCATAATAAATTATCTTGCATATTTTACTCCTGTCAGTAGCTTGGGGAATTCTTCATGAGTCATGCATGTAGGGTGACAGAAAGTTGACAAAGAAACAGATGCAAATGGCATGCAATTGTGAGTCACCTGCACATGCAACTTCTTACTTTTTAGGACCCACTCAGCTAATTTAAGATGCAGTTAACAATGGAATGCCTATTATATATATTCAACTTTATGGAGTAGTGAGAAGGATAATACTCATTCACAATAGGTTTCTCAGGCCTCTCTTGTCCCGGGAGTAAATCTGAAAGTGTTCTACAAAAGTAGAATAACTGTTTGTAAAATGTACAGATTTTTTTCCCCCATATCCGAAGACCTCATTTGTGATTCTATTATTGGGGATTGCAAGAGATTGTAGACAGCATTTTCAACAGTCACAGACATTTCAGGTATCATTGGATCTACTGAGACTGAAAATTCCAGTAAGTACAGCTTACAGTGTATCTAGGGAGAGCTTTGCAGTCTTTTATTTTTCTGGGATATTCTCAAACTTAGAAATGATATGAATTAAATATTAAATGGATTGTAAAGTACATAAAACTTGCTCTATACTGCCTCTAAGATAAAATTGACCCATGAGGTTTTGTATCTTTTCCTTAGTGTTAGGAGCATAATGTGTAACACATTTTTTCATTTGGAGGGAATGTCTCAATGTAAGCCCGACCACTGGATGTCTACCTTCCTGAGGTAACAGCTCCGTAAGTATCATGAACATCAGTCTTCTCCAGTCTCTTTCAAATATGTGTCTTATCAAAGCATCCAAGGGATCTATTCATCATGTTTGAACAGCAAAATCATATCAATATAGTGGACCACACGTACGTCCCTACTGTAGGTGGGAAGGCAATTTAAAAAGATTGCTGTGTATGATATGACGACAAAGAGTCAGAGGTAAAACAATGAAAGTGTACTGATGATGTCCTGTGAAATGAAAGCAAACTGCTTCTGGTGGCCTTTGCTAATCAATATAGAGAAAATAGCTTTTGTTAGATCAATAGCTTCATATCAGTCACCAGATTCAGAGCTGATTTATTCTGACAGAGAAACCATAGCTGGAATAGTAGCTACAATTGAAGACCTGATTAAGTTTGTGATAATATACTATCTACAAGACCCATTTGTCTTTTGTAACAATCCAAAAGAATCACCACGCATCCTTCTTTCAACGCTTTGAAAGTGGCACCAATCTTGGTGCTTTTTCCTGGAATACACTGTTTTATTTAATTTTAAAAATCATAATACACATAATGAGAGTGCATGTAAGTTTACAGCTCACTAAATTTTTAAGAACAAATATGCCATGTAACAATCAGCCAAGTAAAAAGATTATTACATGTTGTTGCTTTTAAACACTATCGAGTTGGTTCCAGCTTATAGCAATCCTGTGTATAAAAGAAAAAAGCACTACACAGCTCTGTGCCATCTTCACATTGTTGTTTGGGCCCATTGTCACAGCTACTGTGTCAGTTCATCTAGCTGAGGGTCTTTCTCTTTTTCTTCTGACCTCGTTTACCAAGCATCACGTCTTTCTCCAGGACTTGTTCCTCCAAACAACATGTCCAGAGTACACAAGAAGAGGTCTTGCTGTCCTTGGTTCTAAGGATCAATCTGTTTGTTCTTCTACCAAGATACACATATTTGTTCATTCTTTGGACAGTCCACAGTGTATTCAGTATTCTTTGCCAACACAATTCAAAGGCATGAATTCCTTTTTGGTCTTCCTTTTTCACTGTTCAGCTTTCACATGGATATGAAGTTATTGAAAACGCCATGGCTTGGGTCAGACACACCTTAGACTTCAAGGTAACTTCTTTGCTTTTTAACACTTTGAAGAGGTCTTCAGCATCAGATATGCCCGGTGCAACGTGTCTTTTGATTTCCTGACTGCTGCTTCCATGAGTATTGATTGTGGATCCAAGTAAATTGAAATTCTTGACAACCTCAACCTTATCATGATATTGCTTACTGATACAATCATGAGAATTTTTGTTTTCTTGGTATTGAGGTCTAATCCATACTGAAGGCTATAGTCTTTGATCTTCATCAGTAAGTGCTTCAAGTCTTCTTCACTTTCAGCAAGCAAGGTTAGGTTATCTGCATAATGCAGGTCATCAATGAATCTTCCTCCAATCCTGATGTCCCCTCATTCTTTGCATAGTCCAGCTTTTTGGATTATTTGTTCAGCATACAGATTGAACAGGTGTGATGAAATGGTACTACTCTGATGCATGTCTTTGCTAACTTCCAGCCATGCAGCAGCTATTTTTCTATTCAAGACTGCCCCTTAATCCATGTACAGATTCCTCATGTGCATAGTTAAATGTCCTAGAATTCCTGTTCTTTACAACATTATCCATAATTTGTATGATCCACACAGTCGAATGTCTTTGCATAGTCAATAAAACATATGTAAACATTTTTCTGGTATCCCCAGCTTTCAGGCAGCATCATCTGACATCAGCAAAAATATATCTGGTCCAATGTCCTCTTCTAAATTCAGCTTAAATTTCTGAAAGTCTCTTGTTAATATACTGCTGCAGCTGCTTTTGAAAGATCTTCAGCAAAATTTTGCTTGCATCTGATACTGATAATACTGTGTGATAATTCTCCACATTCAGTTAGATAAACTTTCTCTATAAAGAGGCATAACAATAGATCTCTTCAAGCTGGTTGGCCAGGTAGCTGTCTTCCAAATCTCTTGGCATAGACAAGTAAGCACTTTCAGGATTGCATCAGTTTGTTGAAACATCTCAGTTGGTATTTCATCAATTCTCAGAGCTTTTGTTTCTTCACCAGTGCCTTCAGTGCAGCTTGGATTTCTTCCTCAAGTAGCCTTTGTTCCTGATCTAATGCTACTTCCTGAAATGACTGAACATTGACCAGTTCTCCTTGGTGCAGTGACTCTGTGTATTTCTTCTATTTTCATTTGATGGTTCCTGCATTGTTTTATACTTTCTCCACAGAATTCTTCAGTCTTGCAGCTCAAGGCTTGAATTTTTCCTTTAGTTCTTTCAATTGGAGAAATGCTGGATGTGTTCTTCCCTTTTGGTTTCCTCTCTCCAGATCTTTACAAGTGTCATCATAATATTTTGTCTTCTTGAGCAGCTCTTTGAATTGTTCTGTTCAGCTCTTTAGTTCATCATTTTTTCCTTTTGCTTTAGCTACTTGACATTGAAGTTGCAAGCTACAGAGTCTCTTCTGACATCCATTTGGGTCTTTTCTTTCTCTCCTGTCTTTTTAATGATCTCTTGCTTCCTTCATGTGTAATGTCCTCGATGTTATTCCACAACCTGGACTTTGGTCATTGGTGTTCAACACATCAGACCTATTCTTGAGATGGTCTCTAAATTCAGGTGGGGTGTACACAAGGTCATACTTTGACTCTCATGTACTTGTTCTAATTTTCTTCAGTTTCACCTTGAACTTCCTTATGCATAGTTGATGGTCTGATCCACGGTTGGCCCTGGCCTTGTTCTAACTGATGATACTGAGCTATTTTATCACCTCTTTCCATGGATAGAATCAATTTGATTCCATCTGACAGCATCCATGTGAATAATTGGCATTTATATTGGTAGAAAAAAGATATTTATTTGCAATGAAAAAGTTGCTGGTTCTGTAAAATTTAATTATGCAATTCTATCACCAAGGCCATATTTTTTCTAACTACACATAGGTAGAATCCAACTGAGCATTTGAATTTTTTTTCAGTTCTTTCAGTTTGAGAAATGCTAATCATGGTTTTCCTCTTTGGTTTTGTATCTGGGCTGTACAGTTGTGGTTGGTTGGAAGAGCAGTAGAGGTATACAGGGCTAGTTGCTAGGGAGAAAGAAAAGTTAAAAGGGAAGAGAGGTCTTTATACATTTCATTTTAATACTTTATGTTCTCAAACCACCCTTTGAAATCTTCTGCTCAGCTATTTTATTTGATCATTGCTTCCATTCACTTTAGTTACTCTGCATTCAAGAGCAAGTTTGAGAGTCTCTTCAGATATCTGTTTTGGACTTGTGTCATTTTTTTCAGCTTCAACTTGAACTTACAAATGAGCACTTGATGGTGTGTTCTGCAACTGCCCCTAACCGTTTTTCCAGCATGTGATATGGATTTTCTCCATTGTCTTGTTCCACAGATGTAGTAAATTTGATTCTTGTATTCTATCTAGTGAGATCCAACTTTCTCATTTCAATCACCAATAATTATCAGTGCATCTGGATTGCACATTTCATCAATTTCAGACTGCAGAAATTGGTAAAAAAAAAAAAATTCAATTTCCTCATCTTTGTCATTAGCGGTTGGTGTGAAAACCTGAAAAACAGTCATATTAACTGGTCTTCTCTGGAGGCATATGAATATTATTCTACTACTGACAGGGTTAGTGTTGTACTGCAGGATAGATTCTCTTTTTTTGGCTTTAACAAAGAGAAATTTATTCTCCCACAGTCTAGGAGACTAGAAGTCTGAATTTAGGATGGCAGCTTCAGGGATAAGGCCTTCTTTGTTGGTTCTGAGGGAAGGTCCTCATCATCAGTCCTCCTCAGCCAAGGAGCTTCTCATTGCAGGGCTCCAGATCTATAGCATGTGCTATTCTATTGACCCTTGTTTCTTGGTGGTATAAAGTTCCCATGTCTCTCTGTTCCCTTCTATTTTATGTCTCAAACGAGATTGACAATGAAGTCTTGCAGATTGTTTCATTACCATAACGGCTGCTAGTCCCACCCACTTCATTAAAATCATAGAGGTAGGATTCACAAGACATAGAAAAATCACAACAGAGGACAAAATGGTAGACAGTCACACAATACTGAGAATCATGGACTAGCCAAGCTGACATTCGTTTCAAACCCAACCCATTGCCGTTGAGTCCAGTCTGACTCATAGCAACACTAGAGGTCAGGATAGAACTGCCCCACAGAGTTTCCAAGAAGATTCCACCAAGTAGCCCCACCCCAAAAAATTTATCTCCTCACTATACGTAAAACATTCACCCAATCATTTCATAGCAGAAGTCTTAATTCAACTCTAAGTCTAGAATTCAACAATTCCTTTGTAACTGAGAAATCTAGAATACCACTTTCTGCTTCCAAAGTACAGTGGTGGAACAGGCACAAGTTAGACATTCCCATTACAAGTGGGAGAAACTGGAAGGAAAGAAACAATAACTGGCATCAAGCAAGTTAGCAGAAAACATTACGTTAGGCCTCAAGGCTTAAAATTACTCCTCTGCTCTCTAAGACAATGTGGACAACAGCCCTGCCCCCCAGACTCTGGGTGTTGGACACAATCTCTGGATTCTGAGTGGAGGTCCCTCAGCCCTTGTCTTCAGCTCTGTCTTACAGGGCCACTGGGACAGCAACTGTGCTTCCTTGAAATCAGATATCCCTGTTCCCCTCGTTATCTCCGTGGTAACTCCACCACTGGACATCTCAGATGTTGTGGCTCTACCATCTGAGACAGGCAGCTCTGCTTCCTGGGTTCCTTGTATCTCAGCTTCTGCTTTCTGGTTCTTTGGCCTCTTGGCCCCTGGGGGATCACCACCAATTCTGCCACAGTCCGGTAGGTTACAAGTGCAACTCAGGATGTCAGCTCCAGAGGAAGCCTTTCCTCCTTGCTGGCTCTGGAGGAAAGTCCAGTATTATCAGTCTTTGTCCAGGGAGCATCTTGGTGCAGGAACCTCAGGTCTGAAGGATGTGCTCTTCTCCCGGTGATGCTTTCGTGATGGTGTGAGGTTCCCCAGGATAGATTCTTGAAACGTTCTTTGTGACTATGAATGAGGTTCTTTTCCTCTTTAATTTTTCATTCCTGGCACAGTAGACCATATTGTTTTCCAATTCCATATGGCTAATTCCAGTCCATTTCAGCTCATTGATGCCCGTGATACTGGTCTTCAAGCATTTTGTTTTCAATAACTTCCAATTTTCTTAAAATCATACTTCATACATTACATGTTCCTACTACTGATGAATATTTACAGGGGTTTCTTCTTATTTTGAGTCTTGCCACCTCAGCAAATGAAGGTCCTGAAAGCTTGACTCTGTCCATATCATTAAAGTTTACTCTAATTTCAAGAGGCAGCTCTTCCCCTGTCATGTTTTGGGTGCCTCCCAATGTGAGGGGCTCATCTTCTGGCACTATGTTCTGTGGCTGTTTAAAAAGTTTTCACCAGCCAGTAATTATTAGGTAATTTTCCCCCTCTCTGTCTTAGTCTACAAGTTCTGCCAAAACCTGTCCACAATGATAAGGGATTCTTCTTGCAACTGAAATGCAAGTGGCACAGCATCCACCATCACAGTAACATATGAACCACCCCGGTATAACAAACGGTGGTGGACAATGTTCCTAGTATTACTAATCAGAAAACCTCTTTGAACTCCCTTCTAGTCATTACTCCCTCTCTAAGGATAACTACTTTCCTCATCACCAACAAGATGCATTGGTTTTCTAGTATAAATATGTAGTACATACGCTTTTGTATCTGACTTCTTTACTCAACAGTTTGCTAGAGAGAGGTAACTGTTTTTGTTGTATGTAGTTTGTAGGATTTTGATTTTCATTGCTGTATAATGATAAATACCATTGCTGTACAGCAATGAAAAGCTGAAAAAAACAAACTCTTTGCTGTCAAGTTGAGTCATGCTCTCAGAAATGTTATAGGACCCAGTAGAACTGTCCCATAGGGTTTCCAAGGCTGTAAAGCTTTATGGAAGCAGAATGTACATTTCTCCAGTGGAGCAGCTGGTGGGTTCAAACTGCTGACCACTCAGTTATCAGCCAAACACTTAACCACTGCCCAACCATGGACCCTTATTTTGGAGAATATCGGTATGTATTTCTGTGGACTATCCAGTTTATAGAACATAGGTTCAGATTCAGTAGATACTGCAAAACATTTTTTCTCAAAGTAGTTATACCAATTTTCTTTCCCACCTGTGGTGCGTGTGTTATAGTTATTCCACAGTTGTTATTTTCTGTCTTTTTTCATTAGTGGCCATTCATGTGCATGTAGTGGTATTGCATTGTAGTTTTAATATAAATAGTAAAATGAAGGATCTTTTCTTGTCTTTACTGGGCATTGGGAAACATTTTTATAAAGTGTGTTTTAAGCATTTTATTCATTTCTTTCTAATGTGTTATCTGACTTTCAAACTGATAGTAAATTTGTAGTAATCTTTATATATTCTATATAAAAGTCTAAAAATAAATATATCAAGACAATGTCTTCCTATCCCATCAATGGTATGAAAAACTTCTGCTAAGTATAATATGTATAGAGAAAACAGCATATAAGTGAATAGCCTAATAAATGTCCACAAAATGAATAGAACTATGTAAATAACATCTAGATCAAGAGACAAATCATCCTAGATATCTCACTCGCTATTTGTCTCCTCTATTCCCTTTAAAAGTAAATTTATTCTTTTAGCAATAAATACTTGTTAGTTTTTGTACTTTATGTAAGTTAAAATAAATAATGTATTATCTTTTGTCTCTGACTTCTTTTCCTCAACATTACATTTCTGGGAATTCATTTGCATTGTTTTGGTGTATAGATTGCTCAGTTCAATCTCTGTGTAACATTCCATCATGTAAATATTTTACAGGAAGTGAAGAGTTGGTTAATTCTATACACTCATGGACTGAGCTGTATGAGAAATGAGTTACGAGTACAGTAAGATTTAATTTATTTCTGGTTCATTTCTCTTCCTCAGACATGTCTCTTTTAGGTATTTGATTGAGAGCTTAATGGGTTCTTTCTTTGTGCTTAGCCCTGAAAGACTGCAGGACAGTCCATTCTATCCTTTAAATATTTTCATATTAGCCCTTTAGCCTCCTGTGGTCCACAGATTCAAATTGTGACAACATCTTGAAAGAGCATCAGTCCCATTTTGGAGGCTGGCTCCCTCTTCCCAATAGGTATTTGTTTCTTAATCATCACTAGAACGTGAGAAATTTGTCTCCAGATTTTAGAAGCATTAACTCAATCGAGGGGAAACCCTGGTGGTGTAGTGGTTAAGTGCTACAGCTGCTGTTGGCCATTTGAATCCACCAGGCACTCCTTAAAAATTCTATGGGGCAATTCTACTCTGCCCTATAGGGTTACTGTGAATCAGAATGGACTCAACAACAGTGGGTTTGGTTTTTTGGTTAGGTTTAATTCAGTGGGATTTAAGCTAAAATTCTCCTTTAAGTATTTAGCAAATGAGAAAATAGTCGCTGATAGTTCTGTGGATGAAGTAGGTCTACTGAAAATCAGTTCCGTCTGTAACTACCTACCATCTGACTTCTGAAGGGCTCTACCACCTTAACTAGTGGACCACAGGAGCTATTGTATACCTAATGATTATCGTAAACACTGAGCCAGTGTCCACCATCTTACCCCAGGTTTCCAATTAAGATGCTTGGAAACTGGAAATAGACTAGTTTTTAAAAATCTTGAAGCCAGTCTTAAAGAATGTTTGTCCCATGCTGGATCAAGGAAATTTGACTACACTGTACCTACCACTGTGAAGAAAGGTAAGTATTCTCCATAGAAAGTGTAATTAAGTTCTCTACAAGCTTTTCAACACAACACCCAGTTATCAACATAAAATTTAGCAGACCTAGAAACATACAAATGATAAATACTGAGAGTACAAACAGGCAACAGAAACAGAGATGAAGAATAACTCATTAATTAAAGAACTTCATAAAAATTTGAAGCATTTCACCAGAGAGCTAAAATCTGAAAAGAAAAAATAAAGTGAACATTATAGGCACTTGGCTTACTTGGCCATAGGCCTGATTGTATAATTGTTGAAGTTCAATGACCTGACAAATGGTTTTAATGGTGTGTTAGAAACTGCAATAAATGGAACTGAAAAATTGAAAGACAGGTCAATTTTAAAAATTCAAATTAAAAAATACCTTTGACTTAACCATGGCACTCCTGATATGCACTGCACAAAATTGCATTAAAAGTACACTAATATGCTTTAAAAAGAAAGATTTTAATCACAATATTCTTAACAGCAAAAACCTGGAAACAACTCAAATATATACCAAAATAAAGCAATAAATAAGTGATAAAATTAGATGATGGAGAAGCTCAATTATTATCAATCAGAACAGGGCCAGGGCTTACTGTAGAACAGACTATCAATTGCTCATATGAAAGTTCAACATGAAGCTTAAGAAAATTAAAGCCAGTCCAAGGGAGCCAAAGTACAACCTTGAGTATATGCCACCAGAATTGAGAGACCATCTCAAGAATAAATTTGACACAGTGAACACTAATAACAAAGACAAAAGAGCTGTGGGATGACATCAAGGATATCATGGAGAAAGCAAAGGATCATTAAAAAGGCAAGGAAGAAAGAAAAGATCTAAATGGATATCAGAAGAGACTCTGGAACTTGCTCTTGATACTTGAGAAGCTAAAGCAAACTGAAGAAATGATGACATAAAGAAGCTAAACAGAAGATCTCCAAAGTCTGCTTTTCAAAGTAAAGTATTGGAATGAAATGTGCAAACACTTGGAGTTAGAAAGCCTAAAGGGAAGAACATGGTTATCATCTCTTAGGCTGATAAAACTGAAGAAGAAATTCAAGCCTTGAGCTGCAATATTGAGGGAGTCTACGGGCAAAATATTGAACAGCAAAGAAAACATTGAAAGAAAATGGAAGGAATACACAGTCACTATACCAAAAACAGCTGGTCAACATTCAACCATATCAAGAGGTAACCGATGATCAAGAACCAACGGCACTGAAAGAAGAAGTCAAAGCTGCACTGCAGTGAATAATGAAAAGCGAGGCTCCAGGAATTACCGGAACTGACATGTTTCAACAAACGGATGCAAAACTTGAAACACTCACTTGTCTATGCAAAGAAATGTGGCTACCTGACAAGCCAAAGGGAAGAGATGCATACTTGTGCCCATTTGAAAGAAACAAGACCAACAGAATTAGGAAATTATCAAACAACACAGACAATATCACACAAACTAAAATTTTGCTAAGAATCATTCAGAAACAGTTGCAGAAGTATGATCAACAGGAAACTGCGATTAATGCAAGCTGGATTCAGAAGAGGACCTGGAAGGAGGGATCTCATTGCTGATGTCACACAGATCTTGGCTGAAAACAGATAACATCAGAAAGTTGCTTGCCTGTGTTTTATTGGTTATGCACAGGTATTCAGTGGTGCAGAGCATAACAAATTACAGATAACATTGTGAAGAACTGGAATT
The DNA here is from genome assembly GCA_028571685.1 of Heterohyrax brucei. NCBI lineage: Eukaryota > Metazoa > Chordata > Mammalia > Hyracoidea > Procaviidae > Heterohyrax > Heterohyrax brucei. The sequence goes on along the minus strand of CM053146.1, from coordinate 57,439,301 downwards.
CTAGGCCCTTAACTGGAAACTCCAGTGGTGTAGTGATTAACAGCTATGGCTGCTAACTAAAAGGTCAGCAGTTTGAATTCACTGGGATTCTAGAAAACTACAGGGCAGTTTTGTGCTACTCTATAGGATCTCAATGAGTCCAAATTGACTCAACAGCAGTGGGTTTGGTTTTTGTTTTTGAAATTATGCTGATACAGAACCTGAATGTAGACCAAGAAGCAGTTTCTCAAGCAGAGCAAGAAAGTACTGCGTGGTTTAAAATCAGGAAAGGTGTATCAGGGTTGTATCCTTTTACCATATTAAATCTGTATGCTAAGCAAACAACCCAAGAAGCTGGATATGAAGAAGAATCTGACACCAGAATTGGAGGATGATTTACTAGCAACTGTGATAGACAGACAATACAACCTTGCTTACTGAAAGCAAAGATGACTTGCAGCACTTGCTGAAGAAAACAAAAGACTATAGTGTGCATTATGGATTACACCTTAACATAAGGAAAATAAAAATCATCATCACAACTGGACCAATAAGCAACATCATGATAAACAGGTCGTCATGGATTTCATTTTTCCTGAATCCACAATCAATGCCCATGGAAGCAGCAATCAAGAAATCAGATGGCATATTGCACTGGGCAAATCTGCTGCAAAAGACATCTTCAAAGTATTAAAAAGCAAAGATGTCAGTGTGAGAACTAAGATGTTCCTGACCCAAGCCATGGCATTTTCAATCATCTCATGTATATGCTAAAGCTGGATGTTGACTGAAGAAGACCAAAGAATAATTGATACTTTTTAATTATTGTGTTGGAAAACAATATTGAATATACCATGAGCTTCCTAAAGAGGGAACAAGTCTGTCTTGGAAGAAGTGCCTACAGAATGCTCCTTGGAAATGAGGATAAAGGAATTTGTTTCATATACGGTAAAGAAGAAGATCATCAAGAAAAAGAGGCAAATCCTCAAAGAGATAAACTGACTACAAACTGGCTACAAAAATAAGTTGAAACAAAGCAACAATGACAAGGATGGCACAGGACCTGACAATGTTTTCTTCTGCTGTACACAGGGTTACCAGGAGTGGAAAACCAATTCGATATCCTGTAACAATATATTTATAAAATGGAATAACATTAGGGTGTTGAAATGAGGCATAAGTGACAGCCTTTGAGGAAGGGTGCAGTAAAAATTCAAGGTATTAAAGAAAGCCCCAGGAAACAACTTAATAGCAGAAAATACCATAGAGTAATCTCACCTTTGTCTTACAAAACATCTGTCACAAGACAAGCCTGGGGACAGCTTTGCAAGTGACCCCTGGACCTTGACCACATTTTACAACTAACAGGAATTCCAGGTGGCCTTAACCAATCAATGTAAAGGTCAGTTCCCCCTCCCTGCTGTATAATCTCACGACTTAAATACTGGGTGCTGAGGAAGCTCGTCGTCGCCCCCTGCTCTGTGTAGTTTGGGGTGTGTCACTGGTGCACCAGTATTTTTCCTGTTGGGCATATTTTTTCAAATAAAATTTAACCTTTAAAGCAACAGCGTCGCATCTTGAAAATCGCAGACCCTAACAAGGGAATTAAAAATAAATCAGCACTACTTTCAAAACAACATGAATATCACAAACAATATACTCAATGACAGGAGTCAAACATGAACTAAAACATATTTCATGACTGTTTTAGTACAAGTTTCAAAATAAACAAATCTAATCTAGGGAAAGCTAAGTCAGAATAGGTCTTACCATGGGGTGGTGATGACTTAAAGGAGACATGAGAAAAGTTTATGTGTTAGTTACATATATAATGATCTGAGTAGTTTTAAGAAATGTAAATCCACCTAGCAAAATTTCATCAAGCTATACTTCAACAATGTGTGCATTTTGGGTAATTATATTACATCAATTAAAAGTTAACTAAAAATACGTTATTGTATAACATTGAGAATAGAGTGAACTATTTAGTGATATTGGGAATCTACCAACTTTGTAAAATCATCAACAATATAGTGGTCCCTCAAGCTATTCATGTTCCAGGTAAATTTTCTCCTAACAGGTGGTTGTAAGACAAGGTTAGCAAATTTTCTTTCTGAAAAGGATCAGATAGTAAATGGTCTTAGTTTCTCAGGGCACACCGTCTCTTTTGTAGCTACAGGGAGTACCTGTGTTAGAAACAACTGACTTATGGACAATTCACACTTGTCCTTTAATATTATGTAAATTGGCCTTCACTTTGAAGATGTCTACTAGAAACAAATTCTTTATCACAATCACCTTCACTTGCTGCATGTGCAGCTTTTAAACCATTGTAAAGACTTGGAGCCTTTTTTTGCACTCAGTGCTAAATAAAAATCATATGCACCTGCTCATACTTACCTACAAATTCTGCTTGAAGACTGAAAGGATCTTGTTCACTATCTTGTTCACTGCCAATACGTACATTAATCCACGTGGCTGTGTTCCAATAAAACTTTATTATAAAAACATGTGATAGATCATGGTTTCCTGACCCCTACTCTAAGAAAACACAAACCTGGTGGTGCGCTGGTTAAATGCTCCTCTGCTAACTGAAAGGTAAGCAATTTTAACCCACTCACTACTCCACGGAAGAAAGATGCAGTAGGCTGCTTCCGTACAGATTACAACCTTAGAAACCTTACAGGGTGGTTCTACTCTATTGTAGAGTAGTTACAGCCAGAATCAACTGGACACCAATAGGTTTGTGTTTTTCTTGTTGCATACCTCAGTAAAAGCCTGAAGAGAACTCACGGATTTTATTGAGGTCAAAAACTAACGACTACAAGAACTGCATAGTTATTTCAGCATATTATCAACCTTTTCTTGTTGTATATCCTCAGTGGTTAAATGTTCAAACCAGTGATGGTAGAAGGAAGCAATTTAATGGATAAAAGTGTTTAACAAGCAACAATTATCTCCCCACCTCCAGCTACCACTGTCCTTCATAAAATGGATGTCAGAATTTTAAAAAGTCAGTCGATAGCAGTGTTGGTGACATCATCAGCTTACTGAAATCCTATACCAAATATTTCCTTCATACACATAAAATAGTCAAAGATTTATTTTAAAACTTTTAAAATAATATCAATATTTACTTGACTCCTGTCTTTGACTTTTAGAGCTGCTATAACAAAATAGCACAAAAGGATTAGCTTTAAAGAACAGAAATTTGTTATCTCACAGTTGAATCTGGACTCCTGATGTAGGTAGGGCTATGCTCTGTCCTTTTTAGGAGGAGGAACTTCCTTGTCTCTTCCAACTTGTAGTAGCCCCAGGCTTGTCTTTGTATTACAGATGTCGTTTCAAGGTTAACTTTCCCCTTTCTTTCTTCCTGTTCTTTCTTTTGTTCTTTGCTTTCATAAAACACTACTGAGCAGTGATTAAGACCTAACCTGCTCTGGTATGACCTCATTAACTTCACTGATAACACCTGCGAATAAAAGCTTTCTTTCAAACAAGGTACAGGGGTTAGGACTTCATCATATTTCGGGGATGGAGAGAAGACCACAATTCAATACTAAAGAGTCTCCTATGATTTTTTAATAAATTTGAAAACTTAAAAAGTCATTACTTTTCATAAACTTGAATGAGAAAGGATACACATAAAGGAAATGCAAATATATGTGTGTATACAAGTGTGTGTGTGTGTGTATTCTTCCTCTCGACCTTTTGTAACTTTTCAAGGCAATCTGTGCTTTTAGGCAGCATCTGAAAATTACACTTGGGAGCTGGCAGATTCTTCAGTATTATTCTACATCATCCTTTGTCTTTAATAGATTTTTTTTTCTTTTTCAATTCAAGTGATTGTACTAGAAAGTAATTGAAGCTCCATGAGAATCTAATATTTAGTAAATTACTATTAATTGTTATGCTAGTGAAAACAATGTACTAATATGGATTAGACAGAGCCAGATAAAAGCAAAATTATCTTTAAAAGTGAAAAACAACTAAATACAATCTGAATGAATGGCAAATATTTCTTATTCTGAGAAGGACAAGAAGGAATCACTCAAGAATAAATTATTTGGGAGAATCATTGAAGCCCAAATAAGTGCATGTTCTAATGATGTTTCACACCACTTGTTACTCTTCTGCATGGATGAATGTTTAATGGAGCTCTCTGATACCCAAGTTAAATATTTTAATATGTAATGCAAAGTGATTCTCAAGCAGGAAAGAAAACAAGGTTAATTACCTCTTTTGTAGCATTTAGTTGGAACAAAATACTGTTTTTCCATGTAGAGCAATAAAGAGTTCATGTGTAACGATAGTCAGCAGAGGCATAATACAGACACAACAGTGTAGCTAAGTGTTAGGGAAATAAGCTAGGAACAGTGTAAAAACGATATGAAGGAAACAGCTATATACATTCACTTACAATTGTAACAAATTCCATTCTTTTCTGTTCCAATAATTTGCTTTTATATATTAACCATGCCAACTTTTAATCTCTCCCAGGTTAAGTGTAAAATGATATAAAACTTTTAAAATAAATCACTGACAGTTATATAAATATAAAAATACTGATATCGAACTTTAATAAAAGCTGCTGATTTCACTGAGACTTCTATTGCTTGATTTTTTAAAATGCTGAAATAATTTTGTGAAGGACAGTGGTAGCTGGATGTGAGGGGATAATTGTTTCTTGTCATACACTTTTATCGATTTAATGGCTTCCTTCTACCATCACCAATTTGAAATGAAAATATAGAAGTTCCCAGGAGATAGCAAAGCATTTACCATTGAGGATGCACAATTCAAGAAAAAGCAGTTACTCTCAAAAGATTAGAAATGATGGAAATTGGCAAAAGATATTTCTATCATCTAGTTCAAGCCCTACTAAACAGACTGTACCCAGAGGCAAGGACAGCTTCTTTGGAGCACAGGTACAACGTAAGGGACATGAAAAGATCAAGGGCACCCCTCTTACTGTATTAGTGTTGTGCTCATTTATTCACATTTTTCAATAAAATATGTTAGATAACTAGTAGCTGAGAAACATAATCATAGTAGAATTGTAGAGATTGTATGGTACAATTTAAAGAGCGCCAGTGTCTCAGTGGCTAAAGCAACCTGCTGCTAACCAAATGTTCAATGGTTTGAAACAACCAGCAGCTCCATGGTAGAAAGACTTCACAGTCTGCTTCTGCAGGGACTCATAGCCTTGGAAACTCTATGGGGTCACTCTAAGTCAGAGTCAACCAGAGGGCAATGGGTTTGTAGTACAATTTGTTAAGTCTCTAAAATAACACTGAAACTTACCGAGATAAGGTTGATCTTGAACAGTATCAAAGGAATTTCTTGAGATGAAACTTTCTCATCTACATATGCTCACTGTATTCTTTTATAAAAACTTTTTATTATGCTGCTTCAGTTATGTAGTGCAACTATAACAGAAAAATCCCAAAAGTGGATAGCCTTAACAACAACAACAAAAAACTATATTTCTTCACAGTATTATAGGCTAAAAGTCCAAATTTATTATCTCAGCTCCAGGGAGCCTTCCATTCTGCCAGCTCTGGAGGAAGGTCTTTGTCCTTAATCTTCTCCTGATCAAGAGGTGTAGGGACCCCAGGTCTAAATGATACACTCTGCTCCTGGTACCGCTTTCTTAGTGGTATGAGGACCCCTGTCTTTTTGCTCGCTTCTTTCTTTTATGTCCCAAGACACAATACAATCTTGTACATTGTTTCCTCACCAACAGAATTGCCACCCACTTTCCCTGTAACATCATAGAGATAGGATTTACAATGTACAGCAAAATCACACATTGCATAAAATTATGGCCCATCCAAATTGATAGACACATTTTTGGCAGATGCAATTGAATCCATAATATATGCTAAAATCTGCTTTTCCTAATTTCCACTCACTGATAACAATAACTTATAATGTACTAGTCATATGTTATACATTTTAATTCTTCCAATTACGTGATGAATCTGTGGAAACTGAAAAGCTAAATATTTTGCTCAAATTTCCCTCAACTATGGAATCGCATAGCCAAGATTTCAGCCTGGGTTTGTCTGACATGAACCCTTGATCATTAATTACTGTCTTAGTTTGTTAGTGCTGCTGTAATACAATTATCATAACTAGGTGGCTTTAAATAACAAATTTATTTTGAAAGGTAGGAGTTTGAATTCAGAGTATCCGCAGGGCTATAATCTGCTCTAGAAGATCATTCCTTGTCTCTTTCAGCTCTGCAGCCCTGGCTGTGTCATGGTATTCCTTGACATATAGACATGCTGTCTTTCCCCAGTGTGTCTCTGTCTGTTTTGCTTCTCTTTGTGACATACTTTAGAAGGGATTAATTTTAAGACCCACCTTACTTCCATATGACCTCATTAATATAACAAACCTATTTCAAAACAAGATGACATTCACAGACACAGGAATTAGGACGTCAACATATCTTCTGGGGAGACTCAATCCAATCCATTGCAATTACTACACTGCACATCTCTGATATGTGTAAAAGCCTTTTAAGTATTTAAAATCAATCAATTATGCTATCATATTTCCTTCTCTGGTTAAGTATTCTTCATTTTGTTTTTTTCTATTTTCCTAGGCACTCACCTGGCTTTTGAAACATTCTTCTTTCCGTTTGTGAAAGATGTCTGAGTGTAGAAATCCATAATTGATTGTAATAACCCAGAAGCATTCTAATCAGTTCAGCACAGGGAAGACCATTTCCTTCCCTCTGGTCATTTCATTTCTAATCAAGTCAGCCTAAAGTTTCATTACTGTGGAACACTGAAGCCACAACATTTTCTATAGTTGTGCAGTATTTTTAGAACCAAAAGTAGGACTTCTCTTTTTTCCTCATTGCATTTCATATTATGAAATGAACTAAATAATTTCACATACTAAATATCTCAAGATAACTCAGCCACCAAGCATATATTTTGTACTATCTAGTCACCTGAGGGAAAACCCACTACACCAGTGGTTAAGTTCTGCATCTGATAACGAAAAAGCTGACAGTTTGAATCCACCAAGTGCTCCTTGGAAATTCTATGGAGCAGTTCTACTCTGTCCTATACAGTCACTATGAGTCAGAATCTACTTGTTGGCAACGGTTATGTGTGTCATCTGCAAATTTCATGAGAAAGTAACTTGTGGTCTTATCCAATTTATTGATGAAGATGTTCAGTATAAATTTACAAAGAAATATATTTTCAATATATCTTATATTGATTTATATGAGCACAGACGGGTTTTGCTGTGTATTTATCCTGGTTTTGGTGAAAGTTTTCAGAGTGTGCTAGTTTCCCATTTGAAACTTTGTACTCTTCATGACCTTGATTTCATTCTCCATAATGTATCAGTGCTCTCCCTATTTCAGCTCTAGTTTCCTCATTTTCTTGTATTCTGATTTTCTACCCTTTCCTACCTTCTTATCTTTGCTATTGTGTAGATAACCCCTTTCTAATTTTGTACCATTGTTCTAAGTATTAAGTTCTTCTTGGATGTTATTGTTTATCTTTTGAGCTTGTCTATCCTACGACTAAGACACAAACTCAGGAACGTCTTCACATCCAGGTCAGAAGTGTGTCTTAGGGCCACATTCCTGGGGGGTTCCTCTAATCTCTGTCAGACCGATAAGTCTGTGTGTTTATGTGTGTGAATTTGATTTCTTTTTTTTCTTCCAATAAATTTTCTTCAGCTCTGTCCAGGACCGTTTGTTGTGATGCTAGTAAGGGAGAGCAATTGAAAGTGGTAGCTAGGCATCATCTTCCGGTCTGTGGGTCATGTAGATTGTGGTTCCTGTAGTCCTTTGGTCCTTGGAGCTAGTTGCTCCCTTGAGTCTTTGGGTTTTGGGTTTTTTTTCCCACTTTTCTTTGCTCTAGACAGGAAGAAACAAACAGTTGTATCTTAGATGATTATTCACAAGCCTTTAAGCCCTTAGATGCTACCTACCAAAGCAGAATGCAGAACATCGTCATGCACTGTTTGTGCCAGTTGCCATACATGTTCACTGAATCTACGGTTCTTTGTCTTTTAGCGTAGGAACTTCATCTTGCAAGGTGTTTGGTTATGCTAAGAGGTTTCCGTGATCATTTCCCCGTGTGCTCTATAGAAGCTGTATTAGAATCATGTATGTAGAAATATCTACCACCAAACTTCGGAGTATATGTTTTAGCTGTCTTCTGAGAATAGAAGAGAATGGACAGCATATGCATGTGGGTAAGATAAAACAGTTGGAAATGCTTAGCTGGAGTTCAAAAGAGAAGGCTTTGTAGGAAACTGATGTAGGGATGTCTCCTAAGTGATGGTAAAGTTACAAGATACCAAAGAGAGCGAGTGTAAGATAGAAATGTTACTAGTACAGTAGAGAAGAAGCCAGTGCAATTACGATTAATAAAGAACATCCTAAAGAAAACAGAAATTTGGGGAATCACAGAAGATGGGAGTGATCTATTCTTTCAACTCTTAAAAATGCTGCAAGTAGGGTGGAAAATCAAAATATATAAGGATAAGCAAGAGTTTATGGTACATTATGGATAAGTCACCAAACATATACTTTGATGATATCAACATAATTCTGAAAAGACAAATGGCATACAGTGTATACTAGTGTGTATGTCATGACACCGAGCATTCAGAGCAATGATGAGTTGCTAAAGCAAGAAAGTGTAACAGCCATAATAAAATGGAAGGCTTCATGAAGAAAAACTTTTATTGTCACAGTCCAGTAAGCCACAAATCCATTCACAAGTTACAAGTCCATGCAACAAGAGAAGTTGTCACAGTCCAGTACACTGAGTCCAAATTCAAGAAAAGCGTCTCAGCCCAGGAACCTTAGGCCCAAAGGACATGCTCTGCTCTCAGTGCTGCCTTCTTGGTGGTATGAGTTTCACAACTTACTCTCTGTATTTCTCTCCCTTGTATCCCACGACCTAGTAGCTTTAGTCCTGCCTCACCAACACAACTGCTGTCCATTCTCCCTCATCAACATTACAGAGGCAGGGTTCGCAACACATGGGAGGAATCACACCATACCGGGACTCATAGCCAAGTCAAATCAATACAGACATTTTGGGGGGGACACGACACAATCCATGACTACAGGCTTGAATGAGAATAAGAGGCTGGCACAAGGCAATCCTATTGAATGTGGCCACATGAGCAGAGGAGGAAAAAGACATTCCATAAAGAAAACTGAGAATTTTCAAAGCCATTTTTACTGACTCTGTAAGCAACTCATATTAAATGTATTTATTCATGTTTAAATCATACATTACCAACTTTAAAATAGACTATGGGCATTCTACAATTCCTTAAAAGTCTCTCTATATATATATGTCTGCAAAGTTTATGGGAGGAAAGAATCCATAATTCCTATATTTTTACCACTTAAAAATCTAGCATATATTTACTCTCTTTTATACAAATTTGAATCTGATTCTAGTCCTTAAATCTTTTTGGTACATCAGTGCCTGCTGTCTTCCATTTAAAAAAAAAAAAAAATTCATCTTTTTCTTTCTCTACATAGGGAACAAAAACATTCATAAAAATTTCTTTTGGGGTAATAGGAGTAGGCACAATCATTTTCTCTCTCTGTAGGATAAGAGATAAAACAGCTGGTTCCTTCCCTTAACTGAACTTCTCAGCTATATATAGTTATAACAGAAAATTTACCATCTTCACTCTATAAGATATTCCATTCACTCTTTTTTAAACATCTCCTCCTTTCCCACTTCTTATAGTCATTTATTCATTCAGGCAAGAAATATTTATTTAGCGTCTTCTAAGTGGAAGATGAAACAAGGTTCCTACTCTATTGTGAGATACATGTACAAGACAAGTGACAAATATAAAGCAATAAGATGAATAAAATATAGGCAAATTATGATAAACATAACATGAAAAACAATTATATTATGGTGTTCAGAATAATCAGGGAATTTTTAGAAAGTGTGTTGCAAATATCAGAGTGTATCAAGGTTTAAACAAGACTTATGTAAGAAACAGAATTTGGACTGAGCTTGAAGGAAAAGGTATTGGGAAACGGGAATAAAGAGAAAAATGCACACAAGAGGTTTTACTATATCATATCTAAAATTCAAAGAAGCGTTCCATGGATCAAATTGTGTTCACCAAAAATTTGAGTATTAATTTGGCTGAGCTCTCATTCCTGGTATTGTGTTATGTTTCTTTATGTTCTAAACCCTACCTCTGTGATGTTAATGAGGGAGAATGGGAAGCAGTTGTGTCGGTGGGGCAGGACTCAATGTACAGGATTGTAGGGTGCCCCAGGGCAGCCTCTTGGCATATAAAGGAACGAGAGACAAGCAGAGAGTTGGGGACCTGGTGCCACCAGAAAGCAGTGCCAGGACCTGAACATGTCCTCTGGAAAGGACTTGAGATACCAACGCTTCAAAAGCTCCCAGTCCAGAGAAAGATTGCCACAAGGGCCTTCCTCAACATCCAACAAAGAATGTCTCCTGGACCTGACATCCTGGATTTGTACTTTTAGCCTACTGGACTGTGACAAAATAAAATTTCTCTTTTTAAAGGCATCCATTTGTGGTATTTCTGTTAAAGCATCACTAGATGACTAAGAAATAGAGGGACATGATCTGCAGAAGTAAACTGATTTGTTGAAGTCTGTATTATCAGTAAAACAGCCATGTTATTAGCAGACTGGAATTCCAGGTGGCCTAATGGTTAAGAGCTACAACTAATAACTAAAAGGATGGCAGTCTGAATACACCAGGTGCTATTTGGAACTCCATGGGGCCATCCTACAGGGTCATTATGAGTCAGAATTGACTCAGTGTCAGTGGGTTGGTTGGTTTGTTTAGCAGACTCAAAAACACATGAGAAGATTTATAGTAAAGGAGACCTCCATTTGTTTTCAGACATCCTATGTTTGGATGCTACAAGAACAACATGATGAAGACATTTTGAATTGGATGGGTTTGTCAAAACTTAAGATACAAAAATGAATGACTTGTACTATGCATAATGTGTCCTTTTTTCTGGGATGGATTGCAATTATCTTGTTATTTTCCAAGTGAAAAACTGAAGCAAAGAAATATACCAGAATGTATTTTAGAACAGACAAAAAACAAATTCCGAATTCTCTTTATCAAACTACTACTATAAGTTAAATGTCTACAGTTGTATTAGTTGGAGTTCAATCAGAGAAGCAGAATGACTGAGTATTATAGAATAAGGAACCTACGAGAATTAGATTTTAAGCAATTATGATTAATGTAAACTAGTGTAATGCTACGGAAACCCTGGTGGCATAATGGTTAAGTGCTACAGCTGCTAACCAAAAAGTCAGCAGTTTGAACCCACCAGGTGCTCCTTGGAAACTCTATGGGGCTGTTCTACTTGGTCCTATAGGGTCGCTTTGAGTCAAAATCAACTCAACAGCAGTGGGTTTAGTGTAATGCTGGAGCCCTGGTGGTGCAATGTTTAAGAGTTAGGATGTTTACCAGAAGGCCAGCAGTTCGAATCTGCCAGCCACTCCTTGGAAACCTTATGAGACAGTTTTACTCTGCCCTGTAGGGTGGCTGTAAGTCAGAACAGACTCAACGGCACATAACAACAGCATAATGCTGTTGCCTCTGTATCTGTTGTTTTCCTGGAAGTAGGGGAGTGTGGAGACAGCATGGAAGGTTGTGTTGCTCAGGACTTCTGACTCCGTGCAGGCCTCCTGGTGAGAAGTAAATCAGCAGCACGATGTACCCTGTTTATGCCCAGCTTGGCCTTGAGGGCTCAAATTTGGCAGCCAGCCACCTTTGTGTAAAACTAGTATATAAGGTCACTGTACCACAAGGTGCTGCTTGCTGCTGCCCATTTTTAAGTGTGCTGACTGCATGCTGCCTGCTGAATGTTGCTGACTGCATGCTGCCCACTGAATATTGTACCTATCTCCAGCCTGTGCACCAGTAAATCCACTATGACTATACCAACTGTACCTCCATCATTAGTAGGTCTCCCAAATTTCGAACCTGCATTCCTGACCTTGAGCGCCTGTGTTCAGACAGGGAGGAAATGTAGATGTAACACAGGGAGAAGCAAGAAAACACTGGATTCTGTGAGAACAAACTAGTAATTGCTAAAGACAGACAGGAACCCATAAAGACAAGCTGGAGCCCATGCCTGTCTCTCGCAAATTCCTATCATGGTGAAGCCGGTGATATTCAGGATAAGCTTTCTCTCTTCCCTCGACAACTGCCCCTGTACCTGGCCCAGAATTCAAAGAATTTGAAAGAGTAGATACAATGGCAGCTGCAAAGCTGCTGCAAAAGCTGCTGTTCCTAGAAACTAAATGAAGCAGCAGATCATCAACAACCTGCTTAAGCTTCATTAGTGCTTGGCCTTATCATGACCTGCAGATCATAAAGGGATGATTCCTGCTTCTCTTACATCTTTCAGATCCTAAGCGCCATTTTTTTTTTTTTTTGGCAGCCTACTGGAAAACCTATAGGAAGAAGAATTCTGGGAAATACAGTTCCAGGTTAGCTAAGTTGACACAGGACAAAGACTATATCACTTGACAACTTAGTACTGCACTCAAACCATATTCTTTTACTGTACTTAAATTACCAAATAAAGTAAAATTGTGAAATCATGCTTCCAGCCAACATAATGCAACTACATTACATATAACAAAACATGCTACCCTTTCTGCCATAAAGTCCCTTCATCCATCTTTGGATGAGGCTTATTCCCCTTCTGTCTGTCACTCTAAGCTTTTGATACCTTGTAATTTAAGGAATTAGGTGTGAAGTTGGCTACTGTTAATACACTCTACATTAGATGATAGAGGAACAGGGTAGGGAGAGAGAATTGATTCAGGTCTACACACATATATTCACATAACATAAGAGAAAAATATAATTATTGCATATGCTGGTTTCTGCAACTGATCATTTGGTAAAGCTCCTATGTATAACTTTCTTTCTCTACTACTCAATTTACATTCTGATTGTTGGTTCCTAGCCTGGTACAGTGATGCAAATCTTCTTTTGTGATGAGACTGGGCCTTTAGCAGCCTGCTTATGTTGAGTTACTATAGTATTTCATTGACTTTTATCAAGAAACATTAAAAAAAAAAAAAAGATCCCAGGTCCAGATGGCAGACTAGACACACATCTCCTTAACTAAGGCCTGGATTGACAATTTAACAGAGCTTTCTGGATACCCAGTGAGCCCTAGGACACAGCATAGGGCTGTCAATTTGGGCCACATGCCACTAAACGGGAAACTTCCCCTCTCTCTGATCCCCACTCTGGATGAATGGCCAGCTCACACATACTGAAAGTACTAGAATTTTTAACTTTTTTTCTTTTTGTTGGCTGTTAGGTGGGGAATGTCATGAGCCCACAGCTGCACTGAGCCTCAGTGCTGAAGTGAACAGTGTGTGGAATAGTCATGTTGTGAGAGTCCAGTGGTGGTCTCAGGGCACTACAGCCCCTCTGCCCTCTCTTTTTGGAGCTCCACCATAGATTTGGCTGTTTCATGTAAGGAAAGGTAGCTTGACTGGGATGCGATGCCATCTTGTTCAGCTGGGAGGCAGATCTACCCAACCAGAGGCCTCAGTGTGGGCTAATTTCCAGGCTGGGAGGCAGTGCCAGTCCAGGAAGTGGTTTTCCTGCAGAAAGGCTATGTTTAGCCCAGTGTTGTCTTATGGGTAGCATCTGGTGGTTGATGGCAGCAGTGGAGTAGCCCCTCCCTACTTTGAACTACATCATAGCACCTGGGTACAGCTGAAGAGGTGTCTCCACTGTCAGCCGGAAGGAGGACCCTGCCACACTTGACAGTCTGACTGATTTTGGAAGCTGTCTGATAGCTTTTAGCTTTTCAAAATAAGACTGCCTGGAGAAATAACTACTGTGTAGCTCGAAGGCATCTCTTCCGGCCTTTACTGACCCATGTCATAAGGTTGGTTGCCACTTGTATTGGTGGGACAGGACTCAGTGTGTAAGACTGTTTTGCACTGTGAGGCAGTCTCTTGAGATATAAAGGAAAGAAGCTAGCACGAAGAGTTGGGGACCTCAGAACATCAGAAAAAAAGCTGAGAGCTGAGTGCCTTCTTTGGAAAGGACAGGAGTCCCTGTGCCACTGAAGCTTCCAGCCAAAGGGAACATTAGTGAGAAAGACCTTCTTCCACAGCCAAAAAAAAGAGAAAGTCATCCCCTGTTGCTGATACCCTGAATTAGGACTTGTAGCTTACTAGACTGTACAAATAAAATTTCTCTTTGTAAAGTTGTCCACTTTGGGTATCTGTATTAAAGCAGCACTAAATGACCAAAGCACTGTGGTATAAAAGTAGAACCTGGTGGTGCAGCGGTAAAGAACTCAGCTATTAACCAAAAAGGTCAGCAGTTCAAATCTACCAGCCAGTTTTTGGAAACCCTGTGGGGCAGTTCTACACCATCCAGTAGGGTCGCTTGAATCAGAATCAACTTGATGGCAACAGGTTTGGTTTGGGTTTCGGTATAAAAGTCACACTTAAAAATATATGATACACTCCCTCTCCCATAAATCATAACGAAGGTCCACTCTTTGGACACGAACGGATTGGACTTGGTGATGCAGAGTGGCCATATATTGGATGCACTTTATGGTTCTGTGCATCTATAGGATATCATCCTGCTGACCTCTGGCTGAAGGAAGCAGAGTGGGTGGAGAGCAGGGGAAAGGAGACTGTTGGGAGGATGAGATATGTATGGAACAGAGAGGAATAGTGTGCTGTCACTGGACAGTGAGAGCAGTGGAAGCTGCATATAGGTGGGCATGTAAATTTGTACGGGAATGTACATTTTCACTCAGTCATAATAAAAAAAAGTAATATATATAGATATGGTATACTTACCTACTATATAGAGATTACAGACTTGCCTGCCATATAGAGATGACCTACATCCATGCCCATCTTCTTAACATTCATATCTCTTTGAGGTGCATATCTAGATGGGATGCCAACACTACGACTGAAGACAAAATGAGTATTCTGAGGTAGTTGAAAAATCCATTATAGGAACTATACTGATTAAAAAAAAAAAAAAAACCTAAGTTAAAATGAGCTGATTCATTGAAAGACCCAGATGTTTTCTTTTTCTTCCAAATTTGTTTTGTTAGTTATATTAACATACATTTACTGAGCACATATTATGTGCTTGACACTGGGATGGATGTTATCAATGTTAATGCATATTTATGTCTGGCCAGGTATAAATGTTTATTTCTCCTGAAAGTTATTTACCTCAGGTTTTGTTAATTGCATTTGGTAAAATTCAGATAAAATAATAAACACTGCATCTATTGGAATCCGTTTCAAATAGGAGGTAGAATGAGTCAGCTCATGATAAAATGGAAAACAAAATATTGTTCTACAAAAAACTTTAAATCCAAAATAAATAAGCCAAAATATCTTTGAAAGGAAAGTCTTATCAATGCAATCAATTTTACTAACACTAAAGATCTGTAAATTCTATGAGCACCTTTTTAAAACAGCAATGGTGTTACTTTATATGGTACGATTAATTATATTTATATGTGGTCTTTGTAGTCATGGTCTTGTAACTCCCACCCAGGTGGTGGCGCAGGACTTCAGGATAGGGTCATTGTGTACTACCAATGAGACTAGTCATTTGGCCTTAAAAGACAAGCAATTCCAGAGCCGAGAAGAGGTACCCACCGACAAGGAAGCACAGACCAGCAGCAGAGACCCAGCAGTAGGAGACGGTGCAACAGGTTTCTAGGTCAATGGAGAGAGGAAGGTGAGTCCCTGTGGGCAGAGACTGAGGGCCAGAGAGAGCTAAACCTGTGGTCAGGCCTGGGAAGATGCTGTTTCTGAGCCTGAGTTAAAACTGTTACTTTCCTAATAAACCCCATGATTGTGAGTATGATCTGTGAATTCTGCGTGACCATTGCAATGAATTACCAAGTCCAGCAGAGAGTGTCATGGGAGGGACAGTTAGCTTCTGTGGCAAAGATGGCGGACAGACAGAGCATCCTTATGAGAGCAGCCTCGGGGTGTTGCTCTTGGTTCTTCTCAGATCCTAGCATTCAATCAGCATTTTGAATTCAGGTTGAATGAATGAATTCATAAACAAATGAACACATAAATATATGCCTTCTTTAAAAGTATATTTCTTTTTGCAGGCAAGCTCATGCTGTGAAATCTTAGCAATTCTTTCCTCAAAAAGATGAGAAAAAGTCTGTGGCATAGATGATTAGTAACTCCAAATGTGTCAAATTCAGGTTGATAAAGACTTTATATTCATCCCTACACTTATGAGTGTGATCAACCATATTGTCTAATTCAGAATTCTATTAAAGGGCCATGCGAGGCCTCTGTTCCAGCTTTTTCCTTGGAGAACTCCATATATATAATGACATTTAGTTTCTCTTGACAATGATTATGACATACAGTCAGAAAATGAAGTTAGGTAACCTTGAACACATGTTGCAATTTAATTCACAAAGGTGACACTTTTCAGACGTGACTTAAAACCCCAACAAGGGACTCAAGAAAGAGAGTGATTTCTGTAGAGCTTTAAGACGACCGAGTGCTGTTTTAAACCATCACACCTAATTTAATGCAATTAAGCATGATTGGCACTTTCTTTTCAGGAAGGAATTAGAAGCAAGCTGACAATGAGAAAGAATAACTTTCCCTACCCAAACAGACAGCTCTCCGGAGGGTGAAGTTTGCTAATTAGCAGGGCACAATGTTGACAATAAAGGAGAACATGACTGTCAGCTGCTACTGTCTTTTATTACCATAAGCACAGTGATGCGCCTCAGTATAGAGCTACAGAGAATTGTTCCGGGGGTGGGGGAATGAGGGAGTGGGAGATTCTCTAATTGGATGAGATTTGTCACAGCCATATTTCAAACTGACACTCAAAATGTCAATCAATTAGTTTCAGCTAATGAAATTGATCTATTGTATTTCTGCAGCAGATAGAATAGCTTAAAGCTTAGTAAACATTTCCTTTTCATTTTTTTCTGACATGAACAAAAATTAAATAGTGATTTATTGTCAGCACATTACCAGAAACCTTATCAACTTCAAGTATGTTCTCCCCATACAAGTCTCCTTTCACCCTCCTTAAAGGGAATCTTGAAAAGTCTAGTTTTAGAACATTTTAACTATGACTTCATTCCCCTTTGCTCACTTTACATTCAATGTACTTCTGGATACATTTATATTGCACTATTTTTACACTCTTAAAGTTAAAATTAGGTCTTGTGGAAACTCCTGAAATTATCAAATATTTAGATAAAATCGATGCTGCATGTTCATTTACTCACAGAAAAAACAATCTTAGAATTTATTTTTATTGTTGCTTTGAAAAGAGTTCCTTCACTCATCCTTTATTCTTTTCCTTCCATTTTTCTTACACGTGGTTCTTGTGTTGTGGGTGTATATACCCCCCAGAGAGCTGAAGGGTACCTCAATAAAGTTGCTACAGGAATAGATTTCTTGAAAGTTCCTACTTACTAGCCTGGTTCTAGGAAATAGTCCTGAGTTTGCAGACAAAAAAAAAAAAAGGAGCCTAGCTATGCATAGAAAATAGGATAATAATAATAAGTTTTTATTTGGGGTTTACATATCAGGTAAACAGAAATGTTGGCTTTGTAAATACTTTGCAAACCTTTATTTCATCCATTGTAAATAGTTAACCCTCAGCTATGTGAAGAAGAAAACAGTTATAGCAAATAAATGATTTACAGCAGTATCCTGTGGTAATGCTCTTTTGTTATAGAAGATTATTATTTAAACAAAAAGTGAACAAATCATTTATCGTACTGGATTTTCATTACAGAAAACATTACAATCAGATGAACAAATGGTTGCTGTAGCAATCTGTATGATAGGATGCTTCATCCTGTAGAAACTGCAGGTTGTTGATCACGCGTAGAGAACAGCGGTGTTGAGCTTGATTTCCTGGTTGTCAGAGAAATCAAAATAGTAGTTACAGAAATCAGCCTGTCGCTGGTTTTTGCAAACTGGGTTCTCTGGGATGCAGAGATAGAGATTAGCAGAATTAGTGTTTCACAAGTCTATTGGGGAATACCCTCACGATAAACGCCTCTGAAGGGAATGAAGGCAGCAGAATTGGAAAGGAAAGACTGAATATTATTGCAACTGCCAGTCGTATCTGGAGCTCTGGAACTGGGATTGTTCTTTAGAGGTGTACCAGTTTGGGGCAAGGGGACTAGATTTGCGGGGGTGGGGGGCTTTAAATGAAAGTTTACAATTCAAGTCAGTTTCTCATATAAAAATTTATACATACATTGTTATGTGACTTTAGTTGCTCTCTATAATGTGACAGCACACTCTACACCTCCACTCTGTATTTCCCACACTCTTTCAGCCAGCTCCAGTCCTCCTATGCTGTCTCATCTTGAAACAGGAATTGTCCATTTAACTTCATGTATTTAGTTCAGCTAAGAAGTACGCTGTTCACAAAACTATGTCACGTCTTATAGTCCAGTCTAATCTTTGTCTGAAGAGTTGGCTTTGGGAATGGTTTTAGTTTTCAGCTAACAGTGAGTCTGGGGGGCATATCTTCTGGAGTCCCTTCACTCTCCGTCAGACCATTAACTCTGGTCTTTTTACTACAATTTGAATTCTGCACCTTACTTTCCTCCTGCTTCGTCAAGGACTCTCTGTTTTGTCCTTGTTAAGGCAGTCATTAGGGGTAGATAGGCACCATCTAGTTCTTTCAGGGAACCAAAATTTTATAGCCCTGCATCAATCAGTCGTTAGATGTGTGAAGCCTCCTGAAAAAGAACCTGACCCTGAGTTACTCAGGTCTCTTCAGTCAACAGCAAGTCCCAGAGAAGAACTCCACTGAGAGGTCAGCCAGTGATATTGCCAGCAGCTAGGAAAAGAGTGCTGCAATCTTGGAGGTGGTATCTGTGCAATATACCACAGTATCACTACTCTGCCTAACAAAAGTAAGAGCATACATATCCTTGGCACAGAAACCTCACTTGGGAGAGTCTATCATAAGAATTAAACATAGCAACATGTAACATATTATGTACAAAAATTTTATACCGACTTAATTTTACAAAGAAAATCTTAATGTCTTTGAAAAGTGAATGGTCAAATGAATTAGACTGCCATGAGCAATTATAAAGCTATTGAAGATAAATTATATGTATCACTCTGGAAGGATCATCACAATTATGTCAAAAAAAAGAAAGAAAGAAAGCTTGCAGAAAATACATTTGGTCCAAACTTATATCTGTTATCCTTTTTGTGAAAAGTAAGCACAATTCAGTGATGCATTATAAAAGTGGCTACATATGCTGGTATGTTCACGGAAAACAGTGTGGAAGAAATTATACCAGGAAGTCAATTTTAATTAGAGTGCTATTTGGAAATTTCTGATTGTTTCTTTGTATTGTTGCTCTTATTACAATTAGCATTCTGTAACACAAAAAAGACGGAAACGGAAAAAAGAAACTTGCGGATGCTGTGTTCCTCAGCAGGTACATATACAGAATTTTAAAGGTGGCTATGAATATTTTTTTTAGTCACTTGTGAACTTCAAATCCCACTGATTTTGATCAAATGATGCATTCTCTCTCTAGAAAATGTAACCTATCCAGATAATAGTATATAAAAATAATTTTTTCCATGAAATTATAACAAGTACTTCTTGAAAGCTAATTATTGTAAGTATTCCTAATTCTAGTGCAACATTTTCTATTTTCCAGATGAATAAAGCCCAGATTAAGTAAATTGCGCAGGGTCACAAGTTTGTTAGTGGCAAAGCCAGGTGGTGCTTAGTTGCTGTGAACTCGATTACAAATTCTTTCTCCTGCAACATGAATCCAGTGCTTGAGACTTAGACTTTTCTGAAGACTTTTCCGTCAACACTTTTTCCGTCTAAACCTATCCCCTTTACCTCTTGTGGTAGATTATATTACTACTCTCAGCTACTCAATTCTTCCTCTGTGAAAGGATCACCCATACTCAGATGCTGCTGTTTGACCTACAGTGTTTTCCTCTGGGAGAAGAATGTTGCTGTACCCCCTTGTGATGCTTGGACATGTGGTTTGCTTTGACTGTTGGGAGTGAAGGTAACTATATTACATCTGGACAGATGCTTGAAGAACAATTTCAGAATTAAGCTCCACGTGTTGCACTTTTCATTCCACTATGACAATATGTCCCCAATAGGGGCTGCTACTTCAGCCTGGACATGGAGCAAGCCAACACACAGAGCAGATCCGCAGCAGTTGAGCTGCAACTGCCGATAGATGGCGTGAAAGAGAAACGGTTTCTGTGCACCACTGAGATCTGGGAGTTGTTACTATAGCTAAGCTAGTACATTCCAAGCCTGCTATCCCACCAATATTTTCTATCTCAATAAATTAAAAACTATCCACCAAGCTTATCTAAGAAAAATGATCATGTAAATACAGGATTCATGTACTATCAGTTCCCTGGTTAGAATCTTTCAATGAATGCTCCTCAAATTGCAAATAAATTTCAGAGTCCTCATGCTGGTGTCAGGAAACCCTGGTGGCATAGTGGTCAGCAGTTCAAATCTGCCAGACCAGTTCCATTCTGTCCTACAGCACTGTTATGAGTCAGACGCAACTTAACAGCAGTGCATTTGGTTTGTTTTTGGTTTATAGTGGTGTCAGTAAAGCCTCATGTGACTTTATTTTCCACTACTCTCTTTCTTGCTCATTCGGGTCCTTGTCACATTTGCCTTCTTTCTCTTCATAGCGTATGCCTGGTTCACCAGTAGCCACTTCTCTGGTTGCTTCTCATTACCAGATCTCTGCTCAAATATCAAGAGCGTTTTGAATGTCCAACTTAACTAATGCTGCTTTCAATTTCTACCCACTCGCTTCCTATTACATTATACAGTTTTATTTTCATCAAAGCATTTATTTCCAAAGGAAATTATCATTCTTTTTGTTTATTATGTCTCTGCGACTAAATGTTAGTACTATGAGAATAATAACCATGTCCACCTTGTTTACAGCTATCTCTTCAGTATCTAAATTAATGCAAGGCACATGGCAGACAAGAAGTAATTTTGAGTAGATGAATAAACATACGATTTATTTTATCTCTAATATCAAAGTATCAATTGCAATACCTTTACTAGTTAGTTTTCTTGTTCATATCTTCACCACATTATTACAAGATTGCATTTTACTGTCTTTCTGGAAACATGCTTTATCTGTTTGTGTCTTCAACTCATAGTTTGAATAAATAATTTCCAATGTTGATGACACCAGTAGAGGCTTATACTACAGTATTTGCATGTCCTAACAATTTTTTGGTATCTCCTTTAAATAATCTACTATAGTGTCTTTTTGGAAACCCGGGTGGCACAGTTGGTTAAGTGCTATGTCTGCTCATGAAAAGGTCAGCAGTTTGAATCTGCCAGGTGCTCCTTGAAACTCTACGTGGCAGCTCTACTCTGTCCTATAGCATCATTATGAGCTAGAATTGACTCACGAACACAGGGATTCTTTTTGGTTTTACACTGTCTTTTATTCTATACTTCTTGTTTATTTGTTTTGAGAGGGTTATATCCAAGATAGGTTGGAAAAGATTTGGGCTTTGAGGGAATAGGAGAAATTTAAATATGCAAAGAAGATGTGAACAGAAGTGCAGGAAACGTATATAATTTTATTGCATTTTTATGTTCTCTAGGCATCTGCCATAATGTCTCATTCAGAACAGACATTCAATAGGTGTTTGTTGAATTGAGCTGAAATCTAGACCCAGGAAGGAACAGAGAGCAATGATTACATTTCCTTAGGTTTTTACAAACATGTTTGAACCTTGCAGGCATAGTCTCTGGTAACTGCTCTTAGGACCTGACAAACATCTGTATCAATACTTCTATAAATGATGTGGTAACTAATACTAGAATTGATGGTTAGGTTCCCATCACTACTGGATTTGTGTATATCATGAAATTTTTCATTAAATCTTATTGGAATACATGTGTGTCAGACAGAATTTCATAATAGTGTTAGATCCTTTTTTATGTTACACTCTGGAGAGCATAAAGTGCATGGTAATACATTAGACTATGATATTCATGCTTATGAGTACAGTGTTCTAAATATTATACTGAAATGTCAGTTATATATATACAATGGAAAGCACAAATGGGCTAATAGATGTGTTTATCTTTGTATATGTTGAGAATCCTAAAGAATCCATAAGTAAACTACTCAAACTAATAGAACAGTTCAGCAGAGTATCAGGATGTAAGATAAACATAAGTAAATCAGTTGTATTCCTTTATACCAACAAAGAGATTGTTAAAGAAGATATCACCAAGTCAATACCATTTACTATAGCCCCCAAGAAGATGAAATACCTAGGAATAAATAAAAGACCTATATAAAAGAACTACAAGACCTCACTGCAAGAAACCAAGAGAGACTTACATAAATGGAGAAACCTACCCTGCTCATGGATAGGAAGACGTAATATTGTGAAAACATCTATTCTACCCAGAGAAATCTACATATACAGTGCAATCCCAATACAAATTCCATGACATTTTTTTAATGAGATGGAGTAACACATCACCAACTTTGTTTGGAAAGGGAAGAAACACTGGGTAAACAAAGCACTACTGAAAAAGAAGAACCCAGTGGGAAGCCTCTCACTACCTGACCTTAGAACCTAATTACACTGCCACAGTAGTCAAAACAGCCTGGTACTGGTACAAAAAGAGACAAATAGACCAATGGAACAGAATTGAGACCTCGGGGATACCATTATCCTCCTATGAACTGTTGATATTCAACAAAGGCCCTAAGATTGTAAGCTGGGGTAAAAACAGTCTCTCTAACAAATGGTGCTGGAAAAATTGGATATCTATCCACAAAAAATGGAAACAAGACCCATATCTCACACCTTACACAAAAATTAACTCAAATTGGATAAAAGACCTAAATACCAAACCCAATGATAAAGATCATCCAAGAAAAAATTCAGTCAACAATGGAAATTTAAATACACAGCTTAAACAAACTTCAAAATCTGAAAAGCACGATCAACAAAAGAGAAAATAGACAAATGGAAACTACTAAGAATCAAGTACTTTTGCTGATCCAAAGACTTTAACAAAAGAATTAAAAGATCACCTACAGGATGGGAAAAGGTATCTGGTAACTGTACACCAGATCGACATCTTGATCTCCATAACCTTCAAGACTCAGCAAAATGTCAACAAGAAAAAGGTAAATAATCCAACTGAGTGATGGGCTAAGAAGATGGACAGACACTTCACTGAAGAGGACATCCAGGCACCTAAAAAGACACATGAGGAAATGCTCAGTCATTAGCTACTAAAGAAATCCAAATCAAAGCTACGATGAGATGTCATCTCACCCCAACAAAGTAGGCCATGATCCAAAAACCACAAAACAACAAATGCTGGAGAGGCTATGTAGAAATTGGAACTCTCCTGCACTGTTGGTGGGACTACAAAATGGTACAATCTCCTTAAAAAGCTGGAAATAGATACACCATTTGATCAGCAATTTCACTGCTTGGAATATATTCTACAAAATGAAGGGCATTCACACAAGCAGATACGTGCACATGAATGTTTGTTGCAGCACAGTCCACACAGCAAAAGGATAGAATCAACCCAGATGCCCAACAACGGATGAATCGATGAGCAAACTGTGGTATATATACTCAATGGAACACTATGCAATGATAAACAAGGATGATTTTACGAAGCAACTCATGATCTGGTTTCAATTGGAGAACATTATGTTCCATGAAATCAGTCAGTGGCACAAGGGCAAATACTGTGTGAGACCCCTACTATAAAGACTTAAAAACAGACTCATACACAGAAGAAGAGACTCTCTGATGGCTGCAAGAGAGGGCAGGGATGGAGAGAGAGGGCTGGTCATATATTAGACAGTTGATAGAAATTTGGTTGGGTGAAAGCAGTGACAGTACACATTAGAAAGAACATCAACTTAACTGGACTTCAATTTAAACTGAAAACTCTTCTAATCTTAACTCAATATTGCAAGGATAGAGTAGCAGGGGCAGGGGTCTTGGGGCCATGCTCTCAGGGAACATCAAGGCCAACTGGCATAACTAGCTTATTGCTAAGACAGTCTTCTGTACCCCATATCGGTGAGTGGCATCTGCAGTCTTAAAAGCTAGCAGGCTGCCATCTGAGGTACACCAAATGGCCCCAACTCAGCTGGGACAGATGATCACCAAGGAAAACAAGGATATCAGGGAAAAAGAGCCCAGAAGACACAAGGACCCATGTGAATGGGTGGCTTTATCATCATGCAACCAGAAGAACCAGATGGTGCCCAGCCACCACCAAAGACAGCCATGATGGGGCACACAATGTCAAGTCTCAATGGCAACACAAGAAAAAGAGGAG
This sequence comes from Heterohyrax brucei, assembly GCA_028571685.1. Lineage (NCBI taxonomy): Eukaryota > Metazoa > Chordata > Mammalia > Hyracoidea > Procaviidae > Heterohyrax > Heterohyrax brucei. Next base: position 57,414,876 of record CM053146.1, on the reverse strand, counting down.
TGCATCTCAAAAACTCCACTGAAACACTGCAGTTGATGGCCTGAAGGCCTGGGAGTTCCCCTGGGAGCATGAACCCTAGACCTGATGCTACCCATGACCAGAAATCATTACTGAGGTCAACTCTTCAGGCAGGAATGGATTGGACTCAAGGATACAATGTGACTGTATCATGTGTGCACTTTATGGCTCTATGCATCTATAGGATTCTGTCCTACAGGCCTCTTACTAGAGGGAAGAAAAGAGAATGTAGAGGAGGAGACAGGAGACTGTTAAGAGGATATGATATGTATAGAATGGAAAGGAGGAGTATGCTGTCACCAGGCAAGGAGAGCAGAAGGAGTTGAAGATAGGCAGCCATGCAAATTTAACTTCAATTGTATACTTTTACTCAATTACAGTAAAAAAAAAAAAAAAAGAAGAAGAAATTCACAAAATTCTTTAAGAAAATATTCAACATTAGAAGCCATGAGTCGGATCTGACTCGATGGCACTTGGCTTGGCTGGCTATTAACTCTGAACATGTATTCCTACATTACAACAATTTGTTACTGTAAAATAGAGTAGTCTCTTTTAAACAGGGCATGTAATCTCTGACTTGCTAAACTCATTTATTTTTTCCCTGAAACTTTGGGACTCCTACAATACAGATATAATATATCAGTGATAGATATAAACAAATGTTAAAACCAAGAGCCTGTTCTATGGGATGTGGAAAGGATCTAGAATTTACTGAAATAAGTCTGAAATACTCACATAAAAATGTAATTAACCACTGAAGTCAAAGATGAAATTACTAATGAGTGCTACATCTAACCAATGCTATGAAGTGCAGGGGAGATAAAGAATACCGTAGCCTGGGTAGCACAGAAACCAGGAAAAGTGGGAAGTGATCTTGGCTTTGAAGGAATTTAGTTAAACATTTTATATGCATAAAGGAGAGCAGAGAGTTTAAAGGGGAGGATAAATGTAAAGCATTTTAAAGGAACAGGGTAGTTAGGACAATGAGGTAGAAGGAAATATTTGTATAAAATAATAAGAGAAGATGTAGCTAGAGAGATTTCATAATACAAAATTCTACATGAGTCTTGAATGAAACTTGTGTGTATTTTTTGGACCTTGTTGGTGATGCTATATGAAATGGTCTGGAAATAGTGTTGCCTAGAAATATGCTCTTCTTTAAAAATCCACTTCAAGTCTATGCTGTAGAAGGCAGCTTTGGGTATAATAATAAATAATAATAATAATAATAGATCAGCCTGCATTCTCTATACCATCTGAAGGATGCTGGTAGCCAAATGGAATCAATACACAAAGTCAACCAGAGACTGAGATCTAAGGCTCTAAAGGAAACATATAAAAGGGAAAATAACAGCCCAAGCTTACTGTATTAGAGTGAAATCTGCCAGGATTGCCTCAACATATAGCTAATATTTTTTAGCTTACAGGAGAATAATTAGAGATCAAAAAAATGAGTTATGACATGATCTTATACACAGAAAACCCTAAAGACTCTGCAGAAAAAAACTATTGGAACTAATAGAAGAGTTCAGCGAATTTTCAAGATATAAGATAAAGATACATAAGTCACTTAGATTCTTTTACACCAGCAAAGGGACCATCAAAGAGGAAATTACTGAATCATTATTATTTAATAATAGCACCCAAGAAGATAAATTACCTAGGAATAACTCTAACTGGAGACATAAAAGAACTATACAAAGAAAACTGTAAGACTTTACTGCAAGAAACCAAAAGAGACCTACATAAGTGGAAAAACATACCTTGCTTATGGGTGGGAAGACTGAACATCATGAAAATGTCTATTCTACCCAAAGTGATCTATGCATACAATGCAATCCTATTTCAAATTCCAAAGGCATTTTTTTTTAATACATGGAGAAAAAAATTCACCATCTTTACATGGAAAGGGAAGAAGCTCAGATTAGTAAAGCATTACTGAAGGAGAACAAAGTGGTAGGCCTCATACTACCTGACATTAAAACCTATTACACTACCACGGTAGTCAAAACAGCCTGGTACCGGTACAAAAACAGATACACAGATCAATGGATAATAATTGAGAATCTAGATCTAACTTCACTCTCCTGTGATCTGCTGATATTTGACAAAGGTCCAAAGGCTGTAAACTGAGGAAAAGACTGTCTCTTTAACAAGTGGTGTTGGCATAACTGTATATCCATCTGCAAAATGAATGCAACAAGACCCTTATCTCATATCACACACAAAAGCTAACTCAAAATACATCAAAGACCTAAATACAAAATTTAAAACAATTAAGATCGTGGAAGAAAAAATAGGGACAATGCTAGAAGCCACCATACACAACATACACAGACTATAAAATATTACTGAAAATGCACAAAACACCAGAAGAGAAAACAGGTCATTGGGAACTCCTGGAAAGCAAGCACTTCAAAAATTCATTCAAAGACTTCTCCAAAAGAGTAAAAAGACAACCTACAAACTGGGGGGAAAAAAAATGGCTACTACATATCTGATCAGCATCTAATCCACATAATCTACAAAATACTGCAAAACCTCAACAAGAAAAAGACAAATAACCCAATTAAAAATGGGCAAAGAATATAAACAGGCATTTTGCCAAAGAAGACATCCAGGATGCTAACAGATACATGAGGAAATGTTCACAATCATTAGCCATCAGAGGAATCCAAATCAAAATTACAATGAGATAACATCATACCTTGACAAGGTCAACATTAACCCAAAAAACGCAAAATAATAAACGTTGGAGAGGTTGTGCAGAACTCTTCTGCACTGCTAGTAGGAATGTAAAATGATACAACCACATTGGAAATCAATTTGGACCTTTATTAAAAAGCTGGAAATAAAAATATCAGATAATCCAGAAATCCCACTTCCTGGAATATATCCTAGAGAAATAAGTGCTGTCACATGAACAGATACATGCAACACAAATGTTTATTGCAGCGCTGTCCACAATATCAAAAAGACAGAATCAATCTATGTGCCCATTAACAGATGAACACATAAATTATGGTATATTCATACAATGGAATACTTTGCAATAACGAAGAACAATGATGATTTTAGGAAATATAACACAAAGTCATCTGGAAGACATTATGCTGAGTGAAATTAGTCAGATGCAAAAGGACAAATGTTGTAATGATACCACTATTATAAAGACTTCAGCAAAGGTTTAAGAAAATAATCTTTTTTTTTATGATTGAGTGAAAATGTACACTCCCATATAAATTTACATGCCCACCTCTATGCAGCTTCCACTGCTCTCCTTGTCTGGTGACAGCACACCATTCTTCTCTGCTCCATACATGTCTCATCCTCCCAACAGTCTCCTTTCCCCTCCTCTCCACCCACTCCCCTTACTCCAGCCAGAGGTCTGCAGGATGATGTCCTATAGATGCAGAGAACCATAGAAAATAATCTTCAATGGTTACAAGTGTGGGATGGAGGGAGAGGGATATTCACAGATTACACAGAAAATAGAAATTAGGTTAGGTGAAGGGAGTGACAGCATGCAGTAGAAAGGAAGTTAGCACAACTGGATTATACCAGAAGCTAAAAGGTTATCTAAATACAGCTCAGTATTTTGAAGGACAGAGTGACAGTGTCAGGGATCTGGGGACAACGGCTTCAGGGGACATCTAGACTAATTGGCATAACAAAGATTTTTTCAGAATATCCACTTTGGTGAGTAGCATCTAGGGTGTTAAAAGCTAGCAAGCAGCCTTCTAAGTAGCATCAATTGGTCCCCATCCATCTGGAGCAGAGGAGAATGAAGGACATCAAAAGCATGAGGAAATTATGAGCCCAGCAGACAGAAGGTACCATATAATACAGCAACTACATCAAAGTGAAACCGAAAGAACTCCATGGTGTGCTACCACCACCACTGTCTCTCCTAACAGGAAATACAAAGTAAAATTCCTGATGTAGTGGGAGAAAAGTCAGTGTACAGAACTAGAACTCTATTAAGAGACCATACTTAATAGTCTGTCAGACTGGAGGGTCCCCTGAGGCCATTGCCTCCAAACTCTCTGTTAACCCAGAGCTGAAACCAGTAAAAATCCAACTCTTCAGACAAAGATTGGACTGTACTATACGACATAGAGTGATGATAGGCAAGAATATGCTCCTTAACTTAAACATATATATGAGGTGGCCTAAGCACCTCCTCTCTAGAGGTAAGATGAGAAAGTAGAGGTGGATGGGAGTTGGCTGAATGGATAATGGGAGTAAGTGGTAGAAAGGAGGAGGGTGCTATCACTGGGTGGTGGGCGGAGGAGAGTAGTTAGCATTGCATAGTAGTGTGTGTTCAGGATTTTATATGACAAACTGATTTGGATTATAAACTTTTACTTAAAACACAGTATTTTTTTAAAAACAGAGTTACCTCAAGTTTGAGTTTCTGTTCCTGGTGATAGGAAATCTGGCAATATTTATGAGTGACAGTTGCATAATATGATTTATATAATTTCTAACACTAAATTGTACACCTGAAAAATGTTGAGTTGGAAAATACTTTGTTACATATGTATTTTATGACAAAAAAGACACAACAAAAACCTTGAAAACCACACAGAAAGAAACAATCTTTTGATGGTTATAAAGGAATGAAGAGGTAGGTAGAGAAAAACACCAGCTAGAAAATAGATGGAAACCCTGATAACAGATAAGTGGTAACTTTGACAAAGGTTAGAACAGTATACAGTACTGGGAACGTCAGCACAACTTCAACAGGACAAAGTCATATAAGCTTCAGAGGCCCATCAAAATGCCCCTGAAGAACTGAGCTCCCAGACTGGGCATCATGGTACCAGGGACACCTAGCTCAACTGGCATAACCTAGTTTGTAAAGAAAATGTTCCACATCTGACTGTGCTAAGTAGCATCTGGGTTACTGTGAGCAGCCAGCTGAGCTGTATCTACTGATGTAGTCCTGCTAGAACAAAGGAAAATGATGAAAACCAAAGACACAAGGGAAAGATTAGTTCAAAGAACAAATGAATCACAACCACTACAATGTCCACCAGCCTGAGAGCAGCACAACTAGGTGGTGCCAATCACTACCATCAGCTGCTCTGGTAGGAAACACAATAGAGGATCCTGAAAAGAGCAGGAGAAAAATGTAGAACAAGATTCAAATTCACAAAATAAGTAAATGAAGGGCCAGGCCCGCTGGTTTGACAAGAGACTGCAAAAACCCGAAGAGTATGGTCCCTGTGTACCATTTTAACTCAGTACTGATGTCAATCCTGAGGTTCACCATTCAGCCAAAGATTATACAGGTCTTTGGGCGAACGTTGACACATGTGAGGAACATGCTTTGTAGTTCAATCATGAATATGAGACTAATGAGCACACCAGCCCCAAAGGAAAGACAAGAAGACCAGAAGGACAAGAAACCTGGACAAATGGAAACAGGTGGCAACAAACATCACAAAACAATTTGTGTGCTATCTGTTTAATGAGAAACTACTTTGCTCTGTAAACTTTCACCTAAAGCATGTACACAACTTGAAAAACTTGATTCAAAGAGCCATTTTTTCTAAGTTTTCTAGCAAATATAATCCTGAATGCTATCTATGAAGGTAACGTAACTTGGTGAGTCAGAGCTTGTATCTTTATACACAGAGAGAGGCTGTCTCTTGACTGAACCCAGACACCTTCAAACACATTGATCTTAGTGAATCATGTAATTCCTCTGTGCCTCAGATTCTTCAACAGTAAAATGAGCTGTGAAATCAGTATCTATTTCATGTGATTATTCTGGGGTTAAATGGGGGTAATACATATAAAATACCACTATGCCTGTCATGTGGTGCTAAGGTTATTACTTCTACTCTTTATTTCTATAGCTCCCTATTGTTTCCATCTTAATTCTCATCCCATTTCCACTCATTTTGGACACTGACACCACATATGCTTCTGATCTTTTCATTCTCCCATTCCAAAAAATTTAATAACTCTCCCAAGGCCCAGGAATTCCTGTTTGAAACCTGTCTTCGCTGAGCTGTGAATTTCCCAAGAACATCTTCTTCACTTGAGCCAAAGTGATGTATTTTACATTTCTTCTGTGTTTCCTTTGACAGAAAGAATAGCATCATGGAGACCCATCTTCAGGGTCACTGTCAGCCTGGCACAATTGTTCATCCTTTTTCCACCTTTCTTTTTCATCATCATTTGGTCACTTAGCCAGCTGAGGATCTGTGATCCAGCCATTGTCATCCTGTTCAACAACAGCCAACTCTTTTTCTGAAAGCCCAGATTGCACTTCCTACTCCTTGTAGGATTTAACCTCACTTCTTGCCGGCATCTCTCAGACTGTTTTCCACTTCCTCAAGAAGTTTCAGCCCAAGATGATTTGAAACCCCTTTATCTCTTGTTCATCTGTAACTGACAAGTTCTCTAGCACAACGCAATGATGCATACAAATAACACTCTTCATCATGATGACATTTTTTTTTTCTTTAAAGAAAATCAAAATCACTTGGACATGGAGTTGACATCCACATAGGACAGGGTCAAAATGTCCCATAGGATTTCCAAACACAGTCCCTGGTGGATTTGAACTGTTAATTTTCTGATTAGCAGCTATAGATCTTAGTCACTACAGTGTAGCCTTAAAATTGTCTACATGGCTTTTAGGACAAAAACAATCTAGCCTTATGGCTCATGTGTCTTGAGGTTTAACAGTCATGAGAATTGTAGCACTATTCATATATGATGTGATTGAAAACACTTGTACCATGGTTTGGGTCAGGCACATATTAATCTTCAAGGTGACATCTTGCCTTTCAAAACTTTAAAGAGATTTTTTGCAGCAGATTTGCCCAATGCATCATTTGATTTCTAGAATGCTGCTTCCATGGGTGCTGAAACACTTACTGATGAAGATCAAAAACCACACCCTTCAATATGGATTATTAAATCTTCACAACAAGACCAATAAGTGACATCATAAATGGAGAAACGATTAAGGTTGTCAAGGATTTCACTTTCTTTGGTTCCACAATCAATATTCTTGGCATAGATGAGCGAGCATGTCCAGTGCTGCATCTATTTGGTGAAACATATCAACTGATGTTCCATCAATTCCTGGAGCCTTGTTTTTGCCAGTGCCTTCAATGAAGCTTCAACTCCTTCCTTCAATACTATCAGTTCCTGATGACATGCTGCCTACTGAAATGGTTGGACGTCAACTAATTCTTTTTTATATGACTCTGTGTATTCCTTCTACCTTCTTTTGATGCTTTTTCGATCACTTAATATTTTTCCCATAAAATCCTTCATTATTGCAAGTGAAGGTGTGAATCTTTTTCTTCAGTCCTCAGCTTGATAAATGCTCAGTGTGTTCTTCCCTTTGGGTTTTCTATCTCTAGCTCTTTGCACATGTCATTGTAATACTTGAGTTTGTCTGACCTTTGAAATCTTCTGTTCGTTTCTTTTATTTCATCATTTCCTCCTTTTGCTGTAGCTACTCAACGTTCGAGAACAGGTTTCAAAGTCTCTTCTGACATTCATTTTGGTCTTTCTTTCTTGTCTTTTTTACTGACCTCTTTCTTCATGTACAATGTGGTTAATGTCATTCTACAATTCATCTGGTCTTTGGTCAATAGTGTTGTCGTGGATTGAACTGTGTCCCCCTCAAAATAGGTGTAGCCACGTGGCTGGGCCATGATTCCCAGTATCTTGTGACCATCTTCCATTTTATGGTTTTCCTATTCTGTATGTTAAAGGACTAGGGTGGGACTGTAAATCCCTTTATAAGATCACCTCCCTGCTCCACTGTAAAGGGAGTTTCCCTGGAGTGTGGCTTGCCTCACCCTTAATCCTTTCATCATGTAAGAGATAAAAGGAAAGGGAAGTAGGCTGAGAATTGGGAACCTCACGCCATCAAGCAAGCAGCACCAGGAGAAGAGTACGTCCGAGGTTCCTGTGCCAAGATGCTCCCTGGACAGAGACTGATGCAATATCAGACTTTCTCCAGGGCCGACAAGGGGGAAAACCCTCCCCTGGAGCAGACTTCCTGAATTTGGACTTGTAGCCTAGTGGATTGTGTAAGAATAAACTTTCCTTTGTTAAAGCCATCCGCACTGTGATATTTCTGTTAGAGCAGCAATAGCTGACTAAAACAAGTGTTCAACGTGTCACATCTACTCTGGAAATGGCCTCTAAGCTCAGCTGGGATGTACACAAGATCATACTTTGACTGTTGTGAATTTGTTCTAATTTTCTTCAGTTTCAGTTTGAACTTGCATATGATCAGTTGGTGATCTGTTCTACAGTTGCCTCCTGGCCTTGCACTAACAGGTGACATCAAGCTTTTCCATGGTTTCTTTTGGTAGATGTAGTCAAAGTGATTCCTCTGCATTCCATCCAGCAAGGTCCCTATGTATAGTTGCCATTTATGCTGGTTAAACAAACAAACAAAAGGTATTTACAATGAAGAAGTCCTTTGTCTTGCAAAATTCTATCATGTAATGTTTGCCATCATTTCTATCACCAAGGCCAAATTCTCCAACTACTGATCCTTCATTTCCAACTTTCACATTCTAATCACTGGTAAACATCAGTGCATCCTTATTGCATGTTCAATCAATTTCAGACTGCAGAAGCTGATAGAAATCTTCAATTTCTTCATCTTCGGCCTTAGTGGTTGCTGCATAAATTTGAACAATATTCATATTAACTTCCTTGTAGGTATATGGATATTACCCTATCACTGACAGCACTGTACTTAAGGACAGATCTTGAAATATTCTTTTCAATGACAAATGCAGCTCCATTCCCCCTCAAGTTGTCATTCCCATCATAGTAGACTATGTGATTTTCCAATTCAAAATGGCCCATACTGGTCCATTTCAGCTCACCAATAATACGTAAGATGTTAACTGTATGCATTCTATTTCATTTTTTACTATTTACAATTTCTTAGATTCATACTTCCTACATTCCAGGTTCTGATTACTAACAGATGTTGGCAGCTGCCTATTCTCATTTTGAGTTGTGCCACATCAGTGAATGAAGGTCCCAAAAGCTTGACATCATTCACATCATTATGGTCGATGCTACTGTGAGTATATAAAACCTACTGCTATCAAGTTGATTTTGACTCCTAGCAACCCTACAGGACTCAGAAGTGCTCCATAAAGTTTCCAAGGAGTACCTGGCAGATTTGAAATGCCAACCTTTTGGTTAGCAGACATAGCATTTGACCACTGTGCCATTAGGATTGCCATTATATATAAAACAAACTTCCCATTGAATTGATTCTGACTGACGGCATCTCACATGCCTCAGAGTATAACAATGCTTCATCAGTTTTTCAACGGCTGATTTCTCAGAAATTAATGCCAGGCCTTTCTTTCAAAGCACCTCTTGGTGGAATCAGACTTTTAACCTTTCCTAGCATGTTAAACATTTGCACCATCCATAGCCTTGAAGAAAAAGTGGGCAGATAAATACACAAAAAACAGTGACAACACACTGTAATAATCACCATAATTAAAATTTGTGGATGTTGTCTAGTTGTCTTATTCATCTTATTCTTCCACATCTGGTAGAGCATCATTTACAGAAGAGGCACTAAATAAATACATGCAGAATAAATAAACTTGTCGGCAGGATTACAAAACTAGCTATTTATCACATAGACATTTTAAATTTAATTCGTAAACCAATTAAAATGTCTAATGACTAAGACAATCATTTATATTTTGTACAGTAGAGTGGGCAAAGCTTTCATAAGGTAAACATTATATAAAATACCGAAAGAAGTGTTTTTGGTGTGCAAATACTTTACTAAACGACTTATTTTTAGATATATCTTGTATTACATTCTCTTTGGCTGTTAACCTTGCTAACTCTGTGGCATCTATCTTAGTCTCACCTCTTGGTTCTCAGCCCTTATCCCTATGTAATCACACACATGACATTACAAATAAGTGAACATTTATAAAATCTTTTAGGTTATAACAGTAAAGCCTTTCTTATATAAAGCAATTAAGGCATGAAACCTGTCCCATACTAACAAAAAATTTAACTGACAGTTATCTTCCTTGGATGTATCTACACAAAACCTTATTCTTAGAGTTTCAAGGCACCTATAATTCCAAATGACTTCACCAGTCCTGCTCTTTCTTCACTTGGGCCAGTCTTCTTAATATTTAGGGTAGTAGTTTTCAAATCCATAGCTATCCATAATTCTAATTTCATAATTTGAATCTATCAGTACTCATAAAAATATATCACTCCTTTTAGAGAATTTCAATATCATTTTGGCAGAAAAAAACTATACATTTCTGAAATCAAAGGTACAAAACAGGCTGTTAGGGAATATCAAAATTTAAAGAGATAATAATCTATACAGGAAAAATGAACCTGCAGAATATTCTACTTAAAAGAGAATTGAATACTTCAAATAATGATAAAATTATCTGCTTTCTGCTCTTACTATATTCCATCAACTAATAAACACAAAAGTGTTTAATATCTGAGGTATTTTGTGGTGGCTGAATTACTTGGTATGAATAAATCAATTCTGTAATTTACATCTGTGCTTGTTCTCAGGAGATATCCAAACACTGCTAGCCAATACAACATTCAGAGTACTTCATGTGGAAGGCAATGATTTCAATAGTGTCACTACTTACACTGAAACCTGAATAAGGTTGACAATTATATATTTAACAAGTTACAATGTCTCTAGCTAGATGTGTCTTCATCCAATACGGGTGTTTAGTATGCATTCACTGAGTACTTAATGTAACCTAGGCACTGTGCTAGATGATAGGCAACTAGAATAATAAAATGTAATTACAACATCAGGAATTTGCATTTAGTGGGGAAGTGGCAAAGACTCAGGTGACACATTGGTACATCATTCAAAAGTTTTCCCACTAGTACCAAGCCAGATAATGTGAGGCAGTACACTGTTAAAAAGTTGTTTGGTTTTGCTCATTGAAATATTCCAAAGTCATCTGATAAATCTGACAGATGGCACAATTATGATACTGATGCAAAATGTTCTACATGAACTTACATAAAACAAGTGATTCAATTTATATTAAATATGCTATGTAATTGTACTAATAGAGAAAAATTATGAATATTTTACACGAATGACTCAAGTTTGGGAAACCTGGATTGGCAGAGAACAAATGTTCCTCACAGTCCTAAGACTCAGTTAGCTGAGGACTGTACTTTGAGAATGGGTGCCAGTAGTCGTGTAAGACATCAAGATACACAATATTATACTCGATACACTTTAAGATGACAAGAAATTACAAAACAGAATTTTCAAGCTCGTTAATTATATAACTAAAGTAACCAAACTAAGGAACTTCAGTAGGAAAGTTACTATGAAACAAGAACAAAACAATTACTTTTTGGCAACTACCTTTAAAAGAAAAAACACTTCGATCATGGCTAGAGAATAATCCATTTCAAATGAAAAATAGAGTCTCTTTCTCATAAATTGTAGCTAAGTTAACAGACCTTCCCTCCTGAGCATTTGCAATGGCATTTATTTGCATTAAATTTCATTTTGTGGGTTGTGACCTATAATTGATGTTTGCCAAGGATTTCCTTAAACCTAGATTTACTACTCAAAATATTGTCTATTATTCTGATATGCTAGTTGATAAAAATGTCTTCTATGTATTCATATAAATTTTTTTTTATTATTTGTCATGGATTGAGTTGTGTCCCCCAAAACTATGTGTATCCATTTGGCTAGGCCTTGACTCCCAGTTTTTCGTGATGGTCCACTATTTTGTCATCTGATGTGATTTTTACGTGTGTTGTGAATCCTATCTTACAACATAGGACTCAATTTACAAGATGAGATTATGTCTTAAGCCCTTCTCTTCTGAGATATAAGAGACACAAGTGAGCACAGAGTCATGGGGGCTTCATACTACCAAGAAATAAAAACCAGGAGAAAAGCATGTCCTTTGGATCTGGTGTCCCTGTGATGAGAAACTCCTTGGCTGGGGAAGATGGATGGATAACAAAGACCTTCCAGCAGAACTGTCAGACAGAAGTCTTCCCCTGGAGATGATGTGTCGAATACGGACTTCTAGGCTACTCATCTGTGAAAGAATAATTTCAGTTTGTTAAAGCCATCCACTTATGGTATTCTGTTATAGAAGGGCTGGACTAACTAATACACTATTTTATTATTTAATTACAGAAATTTACATATGTACAAAAAAAGAGAGTGGCAAAATTCTTGTGTACTTACTACCTATCAGTCAGTTTCAACAATTTTCAAGTTTTGCCATTTTGTTTTGTCTGTGACCCTACCTTCCTATCCCACCACTATAAAGCTATTTACCCATAACCAAACCCACTGCTGTCGAGTACATTCTAACTCAGAGTGACCCTATAGGACAGAGTAAAATTGCTTCATAGAGTTTCCAAGGAGTACCTAGCAGGTTCAGACTACCAACCTTCTGATTGTGGCACTTAACCACTATACCAAAAGCATTCCCATAAATGCTTAGTGTACCATTGTAACATAAACACATTTTAGTATAACTACAATGACATTTATTACACCTTACAAAATTAACAATATTTCTTAATATCCTCTAATACTAATCTGTGATCAAGTATCTCTATGTAACCGGTTTATTAAAATCTTGATCCAAATGAGATCCACACAACTGAACTTGGTTAATGTCGTCTAAGTCAGTTGAAATTTATATAGATATTCTTTCTTTTTCATGCCAATTATTTGTTGATGAAACTAAGTCATTTGTCTTACAATATTTTCCACATTCTGGATTTGGGTTCAGGCTTTTAATAATATTGTTTTTTTATTGCCTGTATTTCATGTGAACTAGCAGTTAGAGCTAGATATTTTATTAGACACATCTTTGATTGTTAGGAATGTTTCATAGGAGGTATCATATATATCTTAGTGCATCTTATCAAGAAGTACAAAATATATGAGTATACCAACCCAACAAGACTGGCCAGTTGGTTCAGTATGATTCACCAGTTAGGTTTCTCATCAATCTTTTACCTAATTACTTGATTATTATTGCCCAAATCCATAATGTTATCTGTAGTTGCTAGATAATAATATTTACATTTTACCATTTCTTCTGGATTTATTACCTGAAGTTCTTTTAATAATAAAAAAACCATCAAATAGTTGATGACTTTAAAATACAGTTTGTGCAAGAAAGCACAAAGGTTAAATAAGGTTAATTTCTATATTCATTTTTAAAATAATTTTGTGTCTAAGAAAACCATTAAGATGATGCTATTTTAAAACATTATTATGAAATTGTAGAGATATATTTTAGGTGCTTCAGTACTTTGTGATCCTTTCCTTTTTTAATGATTAATTTGTCCTATCTTTGGTCATTGGAAATCACTTTAAAGTTGGCTCCTGTCTTATTTTCCCCATTTACAGAAAGCTTTAAACATATCTCAAAATGCATAAAGTTTTACAAAATCCCTGTGAACCCTTGACCTTCTTTGAAAATTTTCAGCATATCTTAACACATCTTCTTTCATCTTAATGCCACATAATTTATAATTATATCCACTAATATTGCAATATAGCCAGCCAGCCAAGTGCCGTCGAGTCGGATCAATATGTATTTTTAATAACTCATTTAAACACAAGCACAATACACAAAACAACTATTTTCATAGTAGTTTCTCACCCAAGATCATGTCCTTCCAAAGAAGACTACATCTGATAACTAACAGGAAGATATACAAAGGTCCAGCCATTTCATCTCAATATGGGACTCTCTAAGGGGCAGTCCTCTCTCCGACACTCCCTTGTTGAGTCTGCATCACAGTTCACTTTCCACCCTTTACATGTGTTGATCCCTGTAAACAAATCTCGCCTTGAATGTTGTCATCTAATTCCAGAGAGCCTCAGTGGGACACAAGTCAGTGAATATGAACCTCATAATACCTTGTACACAACCCAACTACAAATATCTTCTAAAATCATCTTTTACCTATGCTCCATATTTCTGCTCTTTAATTTCAAAGTAAATTTTAAAGATTAGACTACCATACTTACATTATGCATATACACACCTGATATGAAAAAAAAGAAAAATAAATGAATATCTTTATAATTTCTATGAACTTTCTATTGACTGAACTTTTTTTTTAAAATAACATTAATCTAAATACAGCTGTTTCCAATTTTAGGACCACATTGGAAATGCTGTTTCAGATGGTTAAAAAAAAAAACTAAAAGGAATTTCTAAATGCACATGGGGTTGACGACTTTTGCAATAACTTACGACATTTTGTATTTCTTTTCAAACTAATGGCAAGAGTGGAAGAGGACACTTATAAACATTGTTATTAGCCTTTCTGCCTTCTTATTTATGAATTCATTTGTCTCATAGTTATCAAGTTAATTGCAAAATGCTTTTATAACCTTTGACAACGAATTCAAACATTATTTGAACATACCAATTTATTACAAAAAGCATTTGCTTAAATTCTAAGAGCTGTGACTGAAATTAAAACTTTAATAACTTCAAACTTTATGCATTTCCTTTGGGGCACATACAACAAAAATTTTACGTATGTATAGAATAAGGGAGACTAGAATTCGAAAAAGTAGAAAGGATTCTGAAATGATGACAACTCCAGCTGCTTCTGTCCTTGTTTATGACAGATCTTGTTTTCGTCATTTGGAACCTCATCAGCTGGATACTACCTGGGGAACCCACAGGTCATTCATTCAGAAAGACACCAACTGGTGTTGAAATTAAGGTGAAAAAAAGTTATGTTGATGCTGGTAACCAGAAGCAAATACACAAATTACAAATATACAACTATCACACCCTCTACCTTGAAAACTACAGGATGACCACATAAGGCATTTTAGGTAGAGGGTGAGATCGATCTAATGGCATTTTAATCTTCTACTTGTCTTATGAAGATTCTGCCTCCTTCACACAACTCATTCTCAATGCCTTCTCTGTTAATATAATGAAAAATAATACATTATTAGTAACAATAATCTCACTAGTGCTTTGTTAAGCTCCAGAGCCTACTATTACAGTCAGTTCGTCCTTTCCAGGTACAGAATGTTTTCCCTTTTCAAAAGCACTGAAACTTAAAACTGGTAAAGATTATTTAAAGGCTGCGTGCAGGTGAACTCAGGAAATCTTCTTCACTAGGGAAAGCAGAGGCAGCTGGGGATGCTGAAAGAACAGCAGAGATGGTACTGTCTATTCTGCTTTGATTGTCAATTCTCCTACATCAGTTCAGTCACTCAACACTGTCCTATTGTAAGTACCAGTAGATGCTCTGAGTAATCAGGCTGGACGCCTGTTTCTTTCATCCAGTTGTCCTTACTCGTATTCCTTGGTTCTGTTTCTTACCGTGGAATCTTTCCCATCCTGTAACTCTGATTCTCACCTCTGCCCCTATCAGTTCTATCGACTCCTCTTCATCTTCCTATACCTCAGCACTTCTGCTCCCTTTTAATGTCACTGGAATCTTTGGTGGTGTGGTCCCACTTTAGGCAATGGTCAAGCCAATCTCAACAGTACAGGCTCATGGAACACTCCTTTTCAGCTTGTATTAATATGCCAGTAATTTGATAAATGCTCGTAGGAGATATAAATGTGTATTTCCACCAAGTTCCTGTAATTCTTAAGTCTGGGTAGAATATGCACTTCATTTAAAATAGTTCAAACACACCTATCTGTTAAGAAACTCTGTAGTCTTAATACTTGCCCAAGGTTCTAAATTATTTCATTAGATTTTTTTGTTCTTAGTGGCTAAACTTTTTCCTTCCCTATTAGAATAAAAATTTCACAGAAACTACAGATGCCTCCAAAGTCTTAAAACTATAATTGTAGTAATATGTTTCAGATTCATTAATAAAAACAAAAACTCACTGCCATTAAGTTGATTCCAACTCATAGTGACTCCACAGGTCAGAGTAGAACTGCCCATAGAGTTTCCAAGGAGCACCTGGCAGATTTGAACCGCCGACCTTCTGGTTAGCAGACACAGTACCTAACCACTATCCCTCTAGGGTTTCCAGAGGTAATTGACACTTGCTTTAAATTACTTTTAGATGCTTTTGAGCTAGGAGAAAATATTATTTTTTGCAACCCATTCATTCATCCCACAATTACTTGGAAGTTTGTATGTACAGTGAGATAAATAGGAAGAACATCACATGTGAAAACAGAATTCCTGTGTCAGATTTTATCTTCACTCTTTGCTATGAGATCCTAAGTCATCTCAATCTACTCCATCTGTGGCATTCTTAGCCATAAAATAGAACTAATGGTAATATTTTTTTCCTACAAACCTCACATGCTGGGGATCAAATGAGATCATGTATACATGAATCCATTTGGAAAGTGCAAAACAGTCTCCAGGAAACCCTGGTTGCACAGAGATGAAGCATATGTTCGCTAACCCAAAGGTTAGTGGTTTGAATCCATCAGCCTCTACCAGAGAAAGACACGGCAATGGGCTTCCATGAAGATTTACAGCCTTGAAACTCTATGGGCCAGTTCTACTCTGCACTACAGAGTTGTTACAAGTCAGAATCGACTCCATGGCAGTGGGTTTAGAATACCGTCCACAAGTTCACGATACTAGTAGCATTGTATGTGAAACACGGTTGCCTAGATACCTGTTGTAACAAGAAGTCTCCCTACCACTCTATAACCTCTTTTGCTATTTTACTTGTTGAGTGTGAAACAAAATGCACACAGGAGACAGGAATGTGAAATTAAGATCCTGTGAAAGTCTTCCCAAGAACACTGGAAATAAGTGCATTATGAAGCAAGCATTTCCCTTCATCCCAAAGTATTTTCCTTGTACTTAATTGTCTCCAGAAACCTGAAGCTCTTTCTCAAAATATACTTTCTCCAATCCAAGATCATCTTAATTGACAAAACTCATTAATCTTGATAAGTGAAAAGCATCTCTGTACACACATGATGATGGATTTAACAGTCAATAAAAACTTTTTATTTTCATACTTTTAATTTCTCTCTGAGCTAGAAGTCTAATATTCTGTTTCCAATCCTTTTATCTCAGAATTATGTAAAAATTGGAAAGAAATGACAATACCATTAGAGAAAAAGCTTTTAAAAATCAATGAAAAATAAATAATTAAATGTATACTGAGAAACACCCATGCCAATGATGTCTCAAACAATTATTTTTACCCTCCTATGAAATTATGCTTTTGGAAAAGAAAAAAAATGCTATTTATTAAAAGCATATTACATTTAAAAGGTCATTAAACTTTAATATGTGAAATTAAATATATAACTCAAGCTTTGAGCTAAGCCACAACCAGGCTCTTGCTTAGCAGAGAGCATCACACCATGAAACACACATTTTTCTTCATATTCTTATAGGATGTAATCTGAAGTAACCTTGCCTCTACCTCTTTACACTTACTTTTCATCACTGTTTTTAATAAGGGGAGATATTTTACAGTAATGAGGACTTGGGAACTCGCCAAATGCAGAGTTTTCTCATATATGAACGTTGAAAGAAAAAAACACAGTGACCAATGTTTCACAGTATTTTTGAAACACTAAAAACTAAAATATAAGCACAGAGAAGGGATATATCAGATGCCATGCATACAGATTTTACTCCAATAATGTGTTTGTTCATAGAATAATATATAAAGCCAAAAAAATGAATATTTGTGGTGGCAAGTTGGTTCTAACTGGCTCGCATTCTATCTGAATCTAGAATTTTATACATTTTGCCTCATCTTGAAAGTGAACCTGTAAAACATGCTGAAATCTTAAAGTAGTAGGAATCTACAAGATCAACAAAACTGACAGACACACCAGTGGATTATGAAGTAGGTCCAATTTGGTATGTAGAAGTTGGATTGAAAGCCAGAGCAAATAATACATTAAATATAATGTCCCCGGAATATGAGTGTTAATAGTCATATTTTTGAAAACTACCTTGTTAATTGTTGTAATTTCAGTGGGACTCATTTCAGAGGGCTGTTGAGTAAGAGTCAAGCCCATGGCAACAGGTTTGGTTTGGTTTTACATTTCAACCTGAGAGACGCCTAAATTGGCATTATAAACTTACATCATGCTACCCTGTAGCTTTTGCTATGAGAAGATTTTAACAGAATCAAACAGAACATTGAAAGGGTCAAAGACTAATACATCTTTGAGGAGAAAAAATTGATCCTTGATTTAAAAAATGCCTGTGTTACTTGTATATAATGATGCAATTTATTTTATATATTATTTTATATCTAGAAGCTTGTAAATTCTCTCATTGATTTTAGTAATTTGTTTATGGATAATTTCATTTTCTACTTAAACAATCATACTATCTACAGATAGCAACAGTGTAACTTTCGCTTTCAGTATTTGTAAATTTTTCTTGTTTGTTTCTTTGTTTTTTCTTGTTCTAACACTTTGGCTACTATCCTCTGGGCAGTGTTGAAAAGAAGTAATGATGGTAGAGATTCTTGCTTCCTTCTTGACATTTAAGATTTGGTTTGATTTGAAGAAAATGCTAAGGATAGTGACTGTTCTAGGTTTTTATTTGGCACTCTTTACAAAGTGAAGAAAATTGCCATCTACTGATAGCTTTCTGAAATCTTTTATAGTGACTACTGACTTTTATCTTTTTTTCATCTGTTACTATGTTAATACAGCACATTGCTTTAAATGATTTTGTAATGTCAAACCAATTCCATTGTTAGGATAAACCCAAATTGATTGTGATGTACTTGTCTTCTGATATATTCTAGACACAGCTTGCTCTCTTAAAAACATTTCTCTTCATGTACATTTCTGAGTGAGAATAATTTTGACCCTTTTTTGGTTTTTAACCATTGTTAGGAGAATAATTTTGGAAATGTTATTCTTTATTTGTAATATGGAAATCATGTATGATACTGCAATTGTTTCACGAAAATTTGTTACAGTATGTGTTTAGTAATTTCTTTGAGCTAATATTTTGACTATTAACTAAATGCATTTAATGTTTATAAAATTATTTCAGCTTTTTTCCCTACATGAGTCAGTTTTGTTAAATTGTGTATAAGTTCATAAAGTTTGCCATTTATTCTAAATTTCAATATTTATTGTCTTGTAGTCACTGACTATATTATTTTATAGTCTTTTTTAACTGCTGCTGTATCTGTAGACATGATGACTTTAAAAATTCTAATGTAATCTTTATCTGTATCTTCTCTGTTTTTTCCATATCAGTCTTAGCTACTTTATTAGTATTCACAGAGAAATAACTTTTTTGTTGTAGATCCACTTTATCATCTTTAGTTTCATTATATTAATAGTTGATCTTAATTTTACATCTTTTTATTTTTAAATTCATTATTGTTATTTCTTTACATTTTAAAGACTGCCTTATTTGAAATATTCCTTAATATAAAATTTGGGAGTTCTTCTTAAGAACTACTTCAACCAACAAGATATCACATGCAATATTTAAATTAATAATCCATTCAAATTTTTCATTTATATATTTAAATTATCTTGGACAATCAATTACTTTCATATGTGTTTTTAGTTAACAAATATATGGATTCTTTTGTCGGTTTTATTCAATAGTGTGAAATACATCATTTTATACACAACACATAGAATTAGAATAAAAAGTGTGTCACAAAAATCAGTACATAAAACACTGACACAAAATAAGCCCATCTTAATACACAGAAAATCTTGAAAAATATTAAATCACTATTAAAAGAAAACAAACCCAGTAAGAAATAAACTAGAGTAGCTACAAAGACATTTGAAAATAATAACAATGAAAGGGCTTGAAAATCCAGGGTTTGAAACAGGGTATGAAGATCAAAAATTTAAATAGCTTACTACCCCTATCAGAATAAACAACCTAATTAATTTAAGAGGGTAGAAATTCTGGTAGGAAACCTAAATAAATACAAGTATTCAGTATATGATAAAGTATAATGTTAAATTCTTAGGAATTGTTATTACATGGAATAACTATTATATAAATTAATAATTGGAAATAATGATTTAAGTGACAGTTGGACTATTGTTATAGACAGAATAATTGGTTTAAAAATTGTAAAAGCAGTAATCGGTTTTATCTGTCCTTATCTCATGACACACGCCCCCTAAAATTTAAATTTATTAAACAGTCAAAAGGAATCATTAAATAATTAAGTGGAATAAAACGTAACTATTTTCTAAAGTAAAAACAGAAGCAAGAAACCCATGTAAATTATTGAGGCTGCTCTGAGAGCTACACCAATATGATATTTTAAAGTACATTGGACTCTGTTCACCAGTAAACATGGAGCCATTCATTATCGCTTAAACAACCAAAATTATAATTCTTTTTCCCTGGTCTGAGCAATCCCAAATAGGCTACAGAAAATGACTGAGAACCAGAAAGCGTCATTCCTATAATATTATCAAAGATAAACAACATGCTAATAAGAGATCAATAAAAAACATCAGTCATTAACAATGAGTGGTTGAAAGCTGTTTATTCTGTCTCAGTCATTTTCTGTTGTGAAACAGCTTGGACAGGTGACTTATCCATCCATTTAACAAATATTTATAAAGAACACACCAATTGTGAGACACTGTCAGACACAAACTGTAGAATGATGTACAAAGTTATCTCTGATCTGGCAACACTCACATTATGTTTGCTGTTAACTCATATCCACCCAAGAGGACAGGTTTCTTGTAAATCTTTACATGATCAGTTCACCAGCTCTTTTCTCCTGGGGAACTGCTGGTGGATTTGAACCACTGACCTTCCAGTTAGCAGCTGGTCACCACCAGAACTTCTTATGTGCTACTGATATCATGTGTGACTGTCATGGATTGAACTGTGTCCCCCCAAACACATGTGTATTCGTGTGGCTGGGCCATGATTCCCAGTATCTTGTGCCTGTCTTCCATTTCGTGGTTTTCCTAAACTGCATGTTAAAGGATTAGGGTGGAGCTATAAATCCCTTCGTAGTATCACCTCCCTGCTCCACTGTAAATGGAGTTTCCCTGGAGTGTGGCTTGCCCCACCCTTAATCGTTTCAGCCTGCAAGAGATTAAAGGAAAGGGAGACAGGCTGAGAATTGGGAACCCCGTACCATCAAGAAAGCAGCACCGGGAGAAGAGCGCATCCTTCAGACCCAAGGTTCCTGCGCCAAGATGCTGCCTGGACAAAGACGGACTTTCCTCCAGAGCCGACAAGCGGGAAAGCCTTCCCCTAGAGGGGACACCCTGAATATGGACTTGTAGCTTACCAGATTGTGTAAGAATAAACCTTCCTTTGTTAAAGCCATCCACTCTGTGGTATTTCTGTTACAGCAGCCCTAGCTGACTAAAACAGTGACTCACAGTATTCAGGCGAAAATTAAAGGAACAAATTTGGAGTGTTTATCATTATTTAGTAGATTTGTAAGGAATGGCTACTTGATTACAAGGTTAGATGCATGAGAGAATTTTTTGGAGTAAGGGCTGTCTGAAATATTTGCATCTGACACATTTTACTTTTCTTCCTATACCAAGAATACATAATGTGATACCTTTCAGACTCCACCAAAGACATTTCCTTCAGTTTTTGATCCTCTATCAAGAGGATGAAGAGCTGGAAAGAAAGAGTGCTATTTTATCCTCTCTGTGTTCCACAATTTTCAGAATTAATTAGAATGTTAAAAAAAAAAAAAAAAAAAAACTACTGCCATCCAGTCAGGTCCAACTCAGTGACCTTAGAGATCAGAGCAGAACTGCCCTCACAGAGTTTCCAAAGAGTACCTGGTGTGTTTGAACTGCCAACCTCCTGGTTAGCAGAAGTAGCACTTAACCCACTACACCACCAAGGTTTCCACCTTGGTAAAAATT
Source organism: Heterohyrax brucei (assembly GCA_028571685.1). NCBI lineage: Eukaryota > Metazoa > Chordata > Mammalia > Hyracoidea > Procaviidae > Heterohyrax > Heterohyrax brucei. The sequence goes on along the minus strand of CM053146.1, from coordinate 57,392,983 downwards.
ATTAATAATTAATAAATTATTTCCCCAACATATCTCCTCCAAAATAGCAAAGACCTCCTCTCATGGACAACCTTCTCATATCTATGATGTCTTTAATTTTGGTCTGTTTATTGAAATACAGTGTATTTTTAACTACTCAAATATAGTTAACATTTAAGCCCAATTACTATTGTCATTAGTAATTGCACCACAACCACTCTTCATGGCAGTGTGGAACACCACTCTTAACCGGTGTTTCTAATACCACATCTTATCACTGAACTTTGAAGTGCATCATTAGCTCTGGATGAGGTACCCCTTCCCTGGCCACATGGTCTTCAATGGAAGGAAGGAAACACTGCTACTGTTCAAGCACTAATGAGGACTGCCCTTCCTCTGCTTATTCATTTTTAAGAACTGGAGACTTACACGAAGCAAGCCACAGAGTTCTTGATGCTCTGTTTAAAACCAGCCTTCTCCCAGCCTCACGTCACTATTACTAAGTGATGTCAGGGCTCTAAAATTCACTGTAAGTTGGCAAATGCCTCCTCATACCCTCCCTCCAGATCTCACAGCCTCTCCCTCAGTATCTGCTCTAAAACCATCAGGACGAATTCCGTTACGCCTATTATCCCTGAATACATCATTTCTGCAAGAATCTAAGAACTCCCAGGGGATCCTTCATCTTCAAGACTACCACTCAGTTTTCTCTGTAGAACAGTTTTTTGACTCTATTCCCCAAACCTAACTTCTCAAAAACCTTCACAGATGTACTCTCTGAACTGCTGGTCAGTCATCAGCAGAACCTGCAGTGTCTTCAAACTCTTGTCTGAGCTTTCCCTTCCATTATTTGTTTTAAGCAATTTCAGTTTGAAGCTATCTTCCTCCCAGGTGATGAATGTTGACTCTCGTAAAAAACAAAACCCACTGCCATCAAGTCAATTGCAACTCATAACAACCTTATAGACAGAGCAGAACTGCCCCATAGAGTTTCCGTGGAGTACCTGGCAGATTTGAACTGCCAACCTTCTGGTTAGCAGACATAGCACTTAACCACTACACCACCAGGGTGTCCATTACCCTCATAAGGCCCTCCTGCTATCAGTCCTCAAGATGGTATAGATTACTCCTAGCACCTTATACCCGCGTTCAGAACATTCTTCCTCTCTTTTCCCCACACCCTTCTAACTCTGAACTCCTTTCAGAGCTCTCACAGTCACTTCTCTCTTCTTGATAATTTTAGCTCCTTGCACGCTGATGTCACTCATTCAGGAAAAAACTCCTGTTTTATTCTTGTGATTCTAGTGCTTTGTGCACATGGCCTTTCAAATTCTTAACCTCCCAGTTTCTTGAACTCTCACTTCAAAAGATCTCAATTCTTAATTCTTACTCTGCCTCAGACACTCACACTCATATTTTTGGAAGCATTGGCATTGTTAATTACTGTATTCTTTCCATAGTGTTATATTTTCTGCACCTTAATTTTTCTTTCTACCACTTCTCTTTCTTCTGGCCCTCTCAAATTTTTTCTCCAAAAAACAGTAAATGTTTAATTAGACTAGGATATATACCTGTTGATTCTAATTCCTGTTCACTGACTCTAGCATCTCTCATGTCCTTCTTTCCCTCCTCATAATGCACACCAAACACCATCACTGTAATGACCTAATCTCACTCTTACATTGACGAATGCTTAAACCATTCCTCTGTTCACAGTAGTGCCTAACAAAAAACACAAATCTTATAAATCTAATTCACCACTTACTCTCTCTCTCAACTCATGCAATTGAACATGAGTAAAGAAAAATACACAAATACAGTCTACTGTTGATTTTACTTTGATGGCCAATAGCCTCAACAGACCATTAGTCCCGCTCAGCAGTCTTTCCTTATTTCCCTAGTATTTGCTCTATCTCTCTTTTTGCTTATTTAAATTGTAAATATATGTGAATAAAAGAAACCAAACACATTACCATCAAGTTGATTCTAACTAACAGCAATCCCACAGGATCAAGTAGAAATGTCTGAGTGTTTTCAAGGACAGCTGTATTTAAACCGCTGACCTTTTATTTTTGTTTAGCAGCTGTAGATCTTAACCACTACACCACCAAGTTTTCCCATTTGTCTTTTCAACGTTTTTAAGTTTGCAATTCTGTGTATTAATTAAATTCACAATGCTGTACAACCATGACCATCATTTCTCCGCAAAAGTTCATTGTAAGTAGAAACTCTGTATCTTAAGCAATAACTCTCCATTTCTGCCTCCACAAAAGCTCTTATCTACTTTCTCTATGAACATACCTATTCTGATCTTTCATGTAAATGAAATCATACAGATTTATTCTTGTGTGTCTAGCTTATTTGATAGCATAATGTTTTAAAGATTCATTAACGTTGTAGCATGTGTTAGAACTTCATTGCTTTCTATAGGTGAATAGCATTCCTTTATTTGCCAATTAAGTTCACAAATTCATCTTAGAAAAAGGACAACAGACCTCGTTACTGAATATCACTATGACACCTTTGAAGTATTCTCCTTGGGAAGCTATGCACCAATGCCAGCACCTAGTCTACCCCTCAATGCAATTTTGGAACTCTTTCTGAAATGGCTTTCAGAGCTGTGGTCATATTACCCTTGATGTCCTGAATGTCATCAAAAATTCTTCCTTTCATTATTTCCATTATCCTTGGGTAAATAAAAAGGACATTGGGGGCAAGATCAGGTGTGTAGGCAGGGTATTCCAGTACAGTTATTTATTTACTGGCTAAAAACTCCCTGGCAGACAACTATACATTTAAGTTCTCGAACTTTCCATCTTGCCACCCCGTGCTCAATGGCCATTTCAGAAAGAGTTCCAAAATTGCTTTGAAGGGAGAACTAGGTACGGGCATTTGTTCACAGCTTCCCAAAGGATGTACTTTGAAGGTGACCATAGTGATATTCAGCAGTGAGGTATGTAGCACTCAGAACAAGTACGTTTGCAGACTCAATTGTCAGACTTCATATACTATAAACTTTCATTCATTCTTCCATTGATGGACTACTGAGTTATTTTCACCTTTTGGCTACTGTGAAAAATGCTTCAATAAAAATTCATGCACAAGTATCCATTAGAGTCCCTGATTTCAAGCCTGTTGGGTGTATACCCATGAATTCCAGTATATGCTGGGTCAAATGGCAATCCTACATTTAACTTATTGAGGAACAACCAAACTGGTTTCCACAATGCTTAAACAGTTTTGCATTCCACCAGCAATATATGAGAGTTTCAGTTTTTCCACACTCTTGTCAATATTTGTCATTTTCTTGGTTTTTTTTTTTTTTTTAATGGCCATCCTAGTATATGTGAGGAGTTTCTTGTTGGGGTTTTGATTTCCCCTTCCTAATAGTTCTGATTGACACCAAAAATGTCTCCCTTTCATTATTTCCTTTATCCTTGGGGAAATAAAAAGGATATTGAGGGCCAGGTCAGGTATGTAGGGAGCGTATTCCAATACAGTTATTCATCTACTGGCTAAAAACTCCCAGGCAGACAACTATACAATTAAGTTCTTAAACTTTCCATCCTGCCAGCCCATACTCAATGACTTTTTCAGAAAGAGTTCCAAGGGGGAAAGCATTCTAATGTGGAAAACCTCATGAGATAGTGGTTAAGAGCTATGGCTGCTAAACAAAATGTCAGCAGTTTGAATCCATCAGGCACTCTCTGGAAACTCACTGGAGCAGTTCTACTCCATCCTATAGAGTCTCTACGAATCAGAATCAACTCAACAGCAATGGATTTTTTAATAACTAGTGGAAGGCCCTAGGTAGTACAAATGGTTTAGAACTGGCCACTATGCACAAGATTGGAGGTTCAAGTTCACCAGATGTGCTTTTGAAGAAAGGTAGCATCTGCTTTGTTGGACCGCTTCTCTTTCTGCAGTAGGGCTCTGGATAATTTCACATAGTGTTATATTTCACAAGCTATTTTTAAGCTCATGGATTTCAAGGTTACGTTTCCATTCTGTGTTAGTCCTTAAACTGCAGACCATACATGCACATCCTAGGATGGCTAGAAAGAACTTAAAACTAAATATGCAAAACTAAATATGTGCAAAAATCAAATTTCTGACCTTTTTATCTACCACACACATGCTCCTTCTACCATCATCCCAATCACAGTAAATTGTAGGCTCATCTTTCTATTTATGCAAATAAAAAAATTTGAAGTTCTTCTTTACTTTGCTTTCTCTCTTCTACTTTGCATCTAGTCTATCAGTATTGCTGTTCCTACTACCTTGATGAGCCTGGACAACTATTTTATTCAGCATGGATTATTGCAGTAACCTCCTTTTGTGTCTCCTTGCTTCCCGTCCTAACCTCTTCCTGATCATCCCTAATGAAGCATCTGGAGTGATTTTTAAAAAGCTGCTGTCAAGTTGGTTAAGAATTCAGAACATGTTCCTCCTCTGATCAAATCCCTCCAATGATTTCCCAACTGAGACATCAACTTAATGTCTTTACAGTGATCTAAAAGGCTCTACAAGATCTGTCCATCCCTGCTCTGGTCCACACTCACTCTGTTCCAGCTACTACAAGCACAATCTCATGAATGTCCTGCCCCATGTATATAAAGGCTTGCTCCTTTAGAATCTATGACTGGTTATTTACTTGTTTATTTAATTATTATTCGTTGTCTCCTTACAACCCTCACTAAAAATAAAGCTCTATCATGGCAAGAATTCATCATGTTATTCTTTGTGCTTAAGGATTAGTAAGTATTCTAAAAAATTCTACTAACTATATAAACATATGAACAAGCATAGAGTATTAGGTTCCTAGGGTTGTTGTAATAAATTACTAGGAACTGAATAGCTCAAAACAACAGAAATTTCTCTTTCCTAGCTCTGGAGGCTAAAAGCCCAGAATCAAGATGTTGGCAGAGCCATGCTCCCTCAAAAGACACTAGGGAAGAATTCTTCTTTGATTCTTCTAGCTTCTGATGATTGCCAGTAATCCCTGGCTTACAGAAGTATGACTCCAATCTCTGCCTCATTCATCACATGGAGTTCTCTCTCTATATCTCTTTCTGTTTCTCTTTTCTTCTTTTCACATGAACATGAGTCATATTGGATTAAGTGCCCTCTGAACTCCAGTATGACCTCAACTTAACTAATTACATCTGTAACAACTCTATTTCCAAATAAGGTCACATTCTGAGGTTGGGCGATGGATATGAATTTGCAAGAGGGAACTATTCAAGTCAGTACACACATTGTTGTTGGTGGTGGTGTTAGGTGCTGTCAAGTCAGTTTCAACTCACTGTGACCCTCTGCACAACAGAAGGGAACACTGCCTGCTCCTGCATCATTCGCACAATCATTATGCTTGAACCTATTGCAGCAACCACTTTGTCAGTTCATCTCATTGAGGGTCTTCCTCTTTTACACTGACCCTCCACTTCATCAGACATGATGTCCTTTTCCAAAGACTGATTCACCGTGATAACATATCCACTCCTTGCCTCTAAGGAGCATAATATACACATATTTAATTGAGAATGGTTAAACTCATCTTGTCCTTTTGTAAGCTTCCATGCCATGTACGGTCTGTATTGTGTCACTTAGAACCAGTTTTAAATATTTATGTTTATTAGTAGCTACTCCTTGGAAACTGCCCTACGGGGTTGTTATGAGTCAGAATCGACTTCATGGCAGTGGGCTGGGTTTGGGCAAACTCCTGACATGGAGACACCACATTTTATACTTCTCTTACATCCTCCTCAGGACTGTTTCTGCAGGTGCTCGTAAAGTCTTGTATACTGATCAAAATCCACTTAGATAACATCAATTTAAAAGCTCCAAGAAAACATGACATATTTGTTATGTATTTCCCTCTCTTTCCTCCACTTTTTCTTTTTAAACTAAGTCTGCTAAGAAGTAATCATATTAGAAAATCTTGAATTCTCCTTTCTGCTCTCCTCTATCTTACCATCAAGAGAGGAGCTTATCAGTGATGACATATGGAAGAAGAGTAATGTAAGCAAAAAGGAAAGAAAAGGCAGAATAGGGAAGCCAAAAGTGGAATTTCAACTGTATCCTCAGAGTTTTTGGATTTACCATGAGGTACTGTTGGTTAATTGAAGATCATGTGATAGATTATGGTGTCTCGAGTTTTCTTCAATTCAGAATATTCAATTCAGCTGGGATAGAACAATGTGAACTTCAAAGACAATTGATACATCATATAGATACCTTCATATATAAGATTTGTGCCTTTTATAAACTCAGCAATTTTGTGTAGGACAAGTGATATATATTACAAACTTGAATAATCAAAAACAATGTTGTAACAGTATATTAACAATACTGTGAGAACAAGTAACAGCTCTGACCTAGGGAATCTAGTACTATTTCAATTATTGAAAAAAGGATCCCAAGAGTTTATCTTCTAGAAAAGGAAGTTTCACCTCTTTTGCTGCCATTTCAGGAACACTGGTGGCACAGTGGGTAAAGTGCTCAGCTGCTAACCAAAAAGGTGGATGGTTTGATCCTCTGCCAACTCCATGGGAGAAAATTATGGCCATCTGTTGAGTTGGAATCAACTTGACAGCGGTCAGTTCAGAGCAGGGTTTTGATGCCATTTCACAAGTCAATGCACCTTGTATTTGCAAAAGTTACCTTACATCTGATGCAGTAGTTTGTCACTGTAATTTACACTATCTTCTTGACAGATACAAAACACCTCTTGACAGGAACGTTTTACTTAAAGACACATATTAACTCACATTTTCATTCTCTGTTCTCCAGGCTAATGTGGAAGACAGAAGAAAAACTGAAGTCTTTGAATTGTGGTGTTAGATAGGAATATTGAACTATCAAAAAATATTGACTACCATTTTAGTCAACAAGGGCTGCTGTAACAGAAATACCACAGAGTGGATGGCTTTAACACAGGAAGGTTTATTCTTACACAGTCCAGTAGGTTGCAAGTCCATATTCAGGGTGACCACTGCAGGGAAAGGCTTTCCCCCATTGGCTCTGGAGAAAAGTCCGGTATTGCATCAGTGTTTGTCCAGGGATCATCTTGGCGCAGGAACCTCAGATCTGAAGGATGCGCTCTTCTCCCGGTGCAGATTTCTTGATGGTGAGAGGTTGCCCCTTCTCTCTTGTTTCTGTTTCCTTTTATCTCATGCAGGCCAAAAGGATCAAGGGTGGGGCAAGCCATACTCCAGGGAAACTCCCCCCACAGCAGAGCAGGGAAGTAATTCTATGCAGGAATTTACAGCCCCTTTAGCATACAGTTTAGCGAAACCACACAATGGAGGACAATCCCAAGATACTGGGAATCATGTCCCAGCCACATGGCTGCACATATTTTTGGGGGGACACAATTCAACCCATGACATCCCACCCTTTGACAACCCAAAAATCACATCACAGAAACATTTAACACATTCATCTCACCATAGCAAAATCATGTCCATCCCATACAACAGAAGTCTTCAATCAGTTCCAAGTCCAAAATACAAAAATTCTTCTAAATCTGTGAAATTTAGAAGGTAAGCTATCTGCTTCTAAAGGCACAATGGCAGAACAGGCACAAGTTAGACATTCCATCACAAATGGGAGAAATTGTAGGGAAAGAAGGCATTAACAGGCAACAGGTAAGTCAACAGAACACATTACATTAGCCCTCAAAGCTTTGGAAATACACATTTTCTGAGACATTCTACACAACAGCAATGCTCTCCAGACTCTAGGTATCGGCCATACTCTCTGGTTTCTGAGTGGAGACCTCCAGCCCCGTGCTACAACTCTGCCTTCAAGGCCCACTTGGACAGAAACTCTGCCCCATCGGCTTTAGGAGCACCCTAAGCCCAACTGAGAGGCAATTCCACCCTTACAAACAGAGCACGCCGTGGTTCCACCCTTTCAAACCCCTGAGGTCATGGCCATACCTCTTGAGATTGAGGCAGCTCAGCTTCTCACGCTATTTGTCTCTTCAGCTTCCTGTGGCTGCATGGCCCGGGCCTCAGGCCCACGTCTGCCCTGCCAGGCAGCTGTTCCAAAGCTCTGTAGTTCCACTGATTTAAGTGTCCAGAGGCACCCCGTTCTGCTAGGAAAACTCTGCGCAGGTACTGACCTTTCTAGCTCCACCAGTTGGCTCCAGCGCTGCCTCTGGTTCTGCTGCTGCCGCTGCCGCTGCTGCCGGTCCTCTGCTGTTTCTCACCATCTGCGCCTTATTTGTTCCTTCTGAATCTTCTATCCATTCACAGTTTCAAAGTGGCTTGCACACTGTAGGTATTTGCTAGAGCAGCACCCCACTCCCACAGTACCAATTCAAACTATCAAAAAATATTGACTACCAAACAACAAATAGATGTATCCTGGAAGAAGTACAACCAGAGTGGTCCTGGGAAGCAAAGACGACAAGACTACATCTTATATTCTTTGGACAAGTTGTCAGGAGGGATCAGTCCCTGGAGAATGACATTATGTTTGGTAAAGTTGAAGATCAACAAAAAAGATGAAGAGATTCAAAGAGATGGAATGACACAATGGCTGTAACAATGGGCTTAGGCATAAAAATGATTGTGGACACGGCTCAAGACAGGGCAATGTTTCATTCTGTTGTTCATAGGATCGCTATGAGTCAGAACCAACTCGACGGCACCTAGAACAACAACAGGCTAAATCAGGTCAATTGCTCTATCTTTTCTTTCATAGAATCTGCTCTCCTACTATAATAATTTCTGTTGTTAGTTGCCATTGAGTCACTTCCAACTTACGGTGACCTGATGTGTATCAGGGTAGAATTCTCTGTAAAGTTTCCGAGGCTGTAATGTTTTAGAAGCAGACTGCCAGGCCTTGTCTTCCAAGGCAACCTAGTATGAGTTCAAACCTCTAACCACGGGGCTAGTTAGTGAAGTGCTTAGCCATTTGTGCTATCCAAGGACTCTCTAAAAATTTCTATAAGCAGCTGTATTTTTTTCTTTGGTAAATTCCTAGAAATATAGAAGCAAATAACTGGACACATTACTTCAGAGGGTGTACAAAATATTGTGAGAGGCAGTAACAGCCCTGACCCAGGGAATGGAATGCTGTGATTCTAATACTATCTCAGTTATTGATGAACTTCCTTGAGCAAAAAGCACTTTCCAAACTGTGTCTTAATTTCTACAGTTTAAAGCACACAGGGGAAGAAATATCTCATTTAATCTAACAGGGTCTTTGATCAGGGTTGGGAAATGTTTCATGAAATATAAAGCATTTCATAACTAGACATTGTTCTATTTACTGCTATCTATTGTCAAGAATAGTAAAAGAAATTATGTCCAATAAAGGAAAGCTCCATGAGGCTTCATAGATTTAATATCAATTGAGAATACCAAGTTTCTATAGTTAAAAAAGTTGAAAACAAAGGATGACTCTTTGAACCTATTTCCTTACATGTATTTAATTTCTTTTAAGTGTGTATAATGCTGTTCATCTTTTCATTAGAGACAGTAATAGGGAGCAGAGGGGGGATATAAAAAAATAAATAACTAAGTAAATGCTTGTCTTGGCTTAAACACATTTTGAATGTGTGGAGTTAAACATAAATGGGTATGTATTCAGCAGGATGCAGGGGAAATTAGACAAAAAAATCTTACACAGTGTGTTTTGTGCCTGATTTCCTTCCCAGCATGCTAAAAATGTAATAACTGAAAGTGACATCAAATTCCCTTTTTACAGAGTTCTCCTCAATACACATCAACCCATAGACATACACATACACATATACATACATATACACATACCTCATGTTTACATGTTTAGGTTCCATTTAAATGTTATCTAAAAGAAACATATTCTCTTATGTTGTCTCTAGACATCTGAAATATAAGAAGCCATTTTCTAAAACATGTACAGAACATGCTACTACAAACAAATTATAAACCCTACTAATCTGCAAAGAACTTTGAAGTTTTTGACTTATGCTCTGTGGAAAGCCAGTGTTCACATATCTCTAGTCAGTAGAATAACATTAGTAGAGTCTTGGACAGAGCAGATGTGGGCACTGAGCCACTTTCCATAGTGATGGCATGGTTGACTCCTAAGAGTGTGAGAAGTGCCTCTTCACTTTAGCAAAATTCATCCCTAGGCTAAGCACCCTGGAAAAAAAAATTGTTAAATTTCTACATTTCCAGCATTTTATCCTAGCTACTTTTAGTGTCATGAAATTTCCTGTAGTCTTCCAAATACATTTTCCTTAAATCTCAAAGACTGAAAAAGTAAACTAAAAAAAAAAAAAAAAATTTATTTCTACTCTTCTGTGGGTAGGAAGTTGCACACATACACACACACACACACATACACATACACAATAAATATATATTGCTCTGCTTATAGTTCTCTGATTGCAAATATTAGGAACCCACTTCAAACAACCTGAAGCAAAAGTAAGTTGTCCTTGAACAGATATTATGCCATCTCTTAGGTCCACCATCTAAGGTGGATGGTACAAATTTCTCAGAAAAAAAAAATGTTTTGGCTGGGCCTACACCCCAAATCCAGTCATTAAAAAGACCAGGCATCAGGAGACAGAAGGACCCATGTGAATGGGAGACTATCAACATGTGACCAGAACCAGATGGTGCCTGGCAACTACCAAAGACAGCCATGATGTGACACACAGTGTTGAGTCCCAGTGGCAACACGAGAAAAAGAGGGATGCAGCTAAAGAACTCCACTAAGAGATCACAACTGATGGTCCAATGGCCTGGGGGATCCCCTAGGAGTATAATCCCTAGACTGCTGCTGCACCCAACTGGAAAACACTCCTGAGGTCAACTTTTCGGACAAAAATGGACTGGACTCGGGGACACAATGTAATTATATAGTGTGTATAGTTTATGGTTCTATGCATTTATAGGATGCTATCCTACTGGTCTCTTTCTAAATGGGAGAGAAGAAGGTAAAGAGGAGAAGACAGAGGATACTGCAAGTATAGAATGAAAAGGAGGAGTGTGCTGTCACCAGGCAAGGAGAACAGAAGGAGCTGCAGATAGGTGGACATGCAAAATTGATTCGGATTGTACACTTTCAGTTAACCACAATTTAAAAAAAAAAAAAAAAAGACCAGGCAAAGAAAAACAATAAAACACAGACTTTTGTTCAAGAGTGTCACTTGTTGAAATGGGGAGAGGAGCACAATTTAGAGATTGCCCTGGGAGCTCGTTAGCCTGGCTACACCCCTGTTATTTTTCTTGCAAGGTCTTTTTATCCTCTTCAAAGATCCACTTTTCTCCAAAACACTTGTCAGCCTCATGTTTCCAGGATGTTTTCTGTTAAAATATCTGTTTTAGCACCTAGTATCTCTCCACTTCAATCTCTACATTCTTAGATTTTTTAACCTCCCAAAGGTTAAAAAATAAAATCAAGATGAAATAATATACGATGAAAATCTATGATAGTGCTCAATGTGTGACTTTTTCTCAATAAAGATCTTTTTGTTTTATTTTTCAATAATTATGGGAATGAGTTAGTGGCATAATGTCACTTATCCAAGGCACATATGAATGAAGAAGAGAGAATCTAGGATGTGATATTTCATTTATCTACCTTTTGGAGTAGGTACAATAAAGTGCAGTTATAAAACTGCCTCAAGTACATTGGCAGAGAGCAGAATGAATTGAATGGGCAGTTACTACATTTTACTAAAAGCATTCGTAGTAATGCCAATAAAAATCCCCTTCTAGACATACAGTTGTTGTAACATGTTGTCATGGATTGGATGGTGTACTCTCCAAAAATGCATGTTACAGTTTGGTTAGGCCATGATTCCTGGTATTCAGTGATATTCCAGCATGTTGTAAATCCTGCTTCTATGACGTTAACAAGGAACGATGGGCAGCAGTTGTGTCGGTGAGGCAGGACCTTGCCCTGTACGTACGATTATATTGTGCCTTAAGGCAGTCTCTTGGGATATAAAAGAAAGGCAAGCAGAGAGTTTGGGGCCTCATACCACCACGAAGCTGTGCTGTGAGCTGAGCAGATCCTTAGGGAAGGACTCAGGGTCCCTGTGCATCAGCAGCTCCGAAGCCAGGGGAAGACTGACAACAAGGACTTTATTCAAGAGCCACCACAGAAAGTCCTCCCCTAGAGCTGATACCCTGAATTTGGACTTTTAGCCTACTAGACTGTGACAAAATAAAATTTCTCTTTTAAGAACCATCTACTTGTGGTATTTCTGTTAAAGCAACATGAGATGACTAAGACAGACTAACACCGAGAGAGAGGGGTACTACTCTAACAGACACCTAAAATGTGGAAATAGTTTTGAAACTGCGAATGGACGGAAAACTCAGAAGGAGCAGTGAACAAGCAGCTGCAGAACCTGACCAGCATGAGACAGCACTGAAGCTGACCCACGGAGCGAGAGAGCTAAGCGCCCGTGTGCCGGAGGCTTTCTGGCAGTGCCACCAGGCGGTTGCCCCAGGAGGTCAGATACAGGTATCAGGCCCAGGCCATGAGGCCATAAGAAGCAGAAGCTGAAGAGACAAGGAGCTGAGTTCTCTCAGCCTCAAAAGTTATGGCCATTACTTTAGGGATTTCTAAGAGTGGAGCCATGGCCCCTGTTGTTTCTAAGAGTGGAATTGCCTCTCAGCTGGATTTCAAAAATGTGCCTACAGGGGCGTGGAAGGTGGAGCTGTAGCACAGGGCCAACAGGGCCTCCACTCAGAACCTGAAGAGTACGGCCAATACCTAGAGTCTGGAGGGCGGGCCCACTGTGTAAAATGTCTCAGAGAACTGAAAATTATTGTCAAAGCCTTGAGGGCTAATGTAATGTGTTCTGTGGATTTGTTGTTACCTATATGCCTTCTCTCTTTGCAATTTCTCCCACCTGTAATAGAAATGTCTGGCTTGTGCCTATTCTGCCATTGTATTTTGGAAGCAGATAGCTTGTGTTCTAGATTTCACAGTTGAAGAGAAATTTCTGGATTCGGGACTTAGACTAGACTGTAGCTATAACATGATGATATGAATATGTTTTGCATGTTGAACGATATGATTTGGGGAATGTCAAAGGGTGGAATGTCACAGATTGAATTGTGTCCCCCCAAAAATGTGTGTAGAAATTTGGCTAGACCATGATTCTTGATATTGTATGATGTTCTTCCATGTTGTAAATCCTGCCTCTATAATGTTAATAAGGGAGGATAGGCAGCAGTTGTGTTGGTGCAGCAGGACTCAATGTGCACGATTGTATTGCATCTTGAGGCAGTCTTTTGGGATATAACGAAAAGGGAAGCAAGCAGAGAGTTGGGAACCTCATACCACCAAGAAACAATGTCAGGAGTTGAGCAAATCCTTTGGAAAGGACCAGTGTCCCCGGGTAACAGAAGCTCTGGGACTAAGGGGAGACCAACAATAAGGATCTTCCTCTAGAGCCAGCACAGAAAGCCTTCCTCTGGAGTTGATGCCCTGAATTCAGACTTTTAGCCTATGGATCTGGGACAAAAAAAAAAAATCCTCTTTTTAAAGTCATCTTCTTGTGGTATTTCTGTTGCATCAGCACTAGATAACTAAGACACATACCCAGTGTTGTCAGTTTCAACCCCAATAGGGTTTACAAGGCTGTAAATCTTTTATGAAAGTAGACTGCAACATCTGTTTTCCCATTTAGTGACTGGTAGTTTGAACCACCAGTCTCTTAGTAAGCATCTGAGTGCTTAATCGCGTGTGCCAGCTGGGCTTCTTGAAGGTAAGATGTTGTTATTGTTAGGTGGCATCAAGTCTAAGGACAAAGGAATAACTACTGTCCCTTCGTCATCTTCATTTTCCTTTCTGTGTTTGACCATGTTGTTGCAGCTACTATGTCAATATAACATACAAGGTAACAATTCTAGTTTGGTTAATTATTTGTGCTTATTTACTAGTTACGTGCAAGGTATATTCCTTCCAGGTAAAACAATAAAACTCAAATTTATTTATGACTTTTATTAAAGAAGCTTCTTCGTGTTTTGAGACCTTTCAATCCCTGTTTAGCGTATATTTATTTTTCTGATAATTTGTCAATATGCCACAAAGTTCTGAAAATTTTTCTACATTGCATCTGACTCAGTGAGATGATGGAAAATGGTGATCTTTAATTCAACAGTACTCACAAAGGTAGATAATTAGATTTCGTACTCTTAAAGTCTGTAGGAATTAAAAGCTTATTTTAAAAAGGAGACTGACAGCTTTGTCTACAGACTTTATTGACTACAATAAGGTATTTATAAAGCTACACCAGAGGAAAAAAAAGTACTATAAATATCTTGCTGTGAAAAATTCAGATTTTTCTATAAAATGCCAAGGAAATTTTAAAAGTTTTCATAGATCTCCAACACCAGAATGCTCAAGATGGGAGTATTCTGAAAGTAATCTATGAACTATTGCTTACAAAATAGATTATCCACTTGACCCACTAGTTAGCCACTCCCTAAAAACATGACAAGGAAAACTGGCTCATTAAGGCACCACAGCAGGTAATTCACTACCAGGTGATGATTAACGTGTCCTAGCAGGAAAATACTGCAGCAAACAAAAAGAGGACATTTATTGGAAGAGACTCTGGTTTTAGAGTGTCTAAAAATAACAGAAAGTTTCCAAATTTATATCTAGTTTCTCTATATGGTACATTCTTAAAACCTTCAAAGGAAGAAAAGACTAACATTTACCCATGTTTCTTATTATCTGTCTTCTAGAGTTGACGATCATCATGATGAAAGGAAGCAAACTGAATGAGAGAGTCAAAGCCTGACCCACCCACCCCCCCAAAATAGTTTACTAAGAAAGTACCTGTAGCCAAAAAAAAAAAAAAATTCTTAGGTTTGTTTAGCTTTTCATTGCAGGAAAAACTTAACACCGTGGAAGCATGTCAGAACTAGGGATTATCTCCTTAAAACAAAATCCTTGACAACTTCAATATTTTGTCCATTTTTCATGATGTTGCTTATTGCTCCAGTTGTGAGAATTTTTGTTTTCTTTATGTTGAGGTCTAATCCAAACTGAAGGCTTTATCTTCATCAGTAATTACTTCAAATCCTCTTCACATTTGTGAGTTGTGTCATCTGCATATGGCAGGATGTTAACGTGTCCTTCTCCAATCACGATGTCAAGTTCTTCACATAATCTGGATTCTCAGATTATTTGTTCAGGACACAGTTTGAATAAGTAAGATGAAAAGATACAAGTCTGATGCATAGCATTCTTGAATTTACAGTATCCTCTTGTTATGTTTGAGTGACTGCCTCTTGGTCTGTAGACAAGTTCCTCATGAGCATGAATAAGTATTCTGGAATTCCCATTCTTTGCAACATTATCCATAATTTGTTGTGGTCTATATTGGGTTACTATGAATTGGAACTGACTCGACAGCAAACAGGTAAACAGCTTTCTGGAAATCTGTGCTTTCAACCAAGATACATCTGACATCAGCAGTGATATCCCTCCTTTCATTTCATCTTCTGAATACAGCTTCAATTTCTAGCAGCTCCTGCCAGTGTACTGCTGCAATCACTTTCGCACCATCATCCTCAAAATTTTACTTGTGTGGGGTCTTCAAACTGTGGGATGATTTCCCTTTTCAGTTAGATCACTGGTCTTTGAAATGGACACAAATACGAATCTTTTCCAGTTTGTTAGACAACTCTTCCAAACATCTTGTCATGGTTGAATGAGTACCTTCAGCACTGCAAACATTTCTTGAAATATTTCAGTTAGCATTCTGTCATTCCTTGTAGTTTTCTTTTTCCCCAATGCCTTCAGCACAGCTTCAACTTTTTCCTTCAATACTGTCATTTTTTGATCCTGTGCTATCTCCTCACAGGGTTGAACATCTACCACTTTTGTTCGATGCAGCGATTCTGTACATCCCTTCTATGTTCTTTTGATGCTTCTTGCTGTGTTCAGCATTTTGCCTCTAAACTGTCACCCCTTGCCATTGTGTCGATTCCAACTCATAGCAACCCTATAAGGTTTGTGTTTAGATTGTTAGGATTTATTCCCAACAATTCAACTGCTTCTGAATACATGATTGCTGAGTGTCTTAGTCACCTGGTACTGCTGCAACAGAAAACACCATGAGTGGAAGGCTTCATAAAGAGAAACTTTTATTGTCACAGTCCAGTAAGCCACAAACCCGTTCATAAATTACAGGTCCATTCAGTATGAGAAATCATCACAGTCTGGTAGGCCAAGAGTCAAAATTCAACGAGAGCATCTCACCCCAGGAACTTCAGGTCCAGAGGTTGTGCTCTGCTCTCGGGGCTACTCTCCTGGTGGTATGAGGTTCCCAACTTACTCTGTTCACTTCTCTCCCTTATACCTCACAAGCTAGTTGCTTGAGTTCTGCCTCACCAACACAACTGCTGCCCATTCTCCATCATCTGTATCACGGAGGCAGGATTCACAACACATGGGAGGAATTACACCATAGATCAGGCATCAGCAAATATTTTCTCTGAAGGGCTGGATGGTAAACACTTTAGGCTTTGTGAGCCACATGGGGTTTCTAATGCATTTTTTTTTTTAATTATTACAACTCCTTAAAATGTAAAAACAATTCTTAGCTTGGGGACTGTATGAAAACTACTTGCAGGTCAGAACTAGACTGCAAGCATTAGTTAACAATGTCTGGTTCGATAACTGCTTTACTATCTTAGTCATCTAGATCTGCTTTAACAGAAATACTACAAGTGAACAGCTTTACAAAGAGATATTTTATTTTTTGACATTCCAGTAGGCTAAAGCTCCAAATTTAAGGTGTCAGTTCCAGACACAGGTTTCCTCTGTTGGTTCTGGAAGGAAGTCTTTGTTGTCAGTCCTCCCCTGGCCTGGAAGCTTCCACTGCACAGGGACCCTGGGTTCTTTCCAAAGGATGTACTCAGCTCTTGGCACTGGTTCTTGGTGGTATGAGGTCCCCAACTCTCTCTTTGCCTCCCTTTCCTTTATATCTCAAGAGGGTGCTCTGAGGCACAGTACAGTCTCTCACACTGAGTCCTGTCCCACCAACACAACTGCTGCTCATTCTCCCTCATTAACATCGTAGAGGTAGGGTTTATAACATAAAGGAACATCACACAATACCAGGAATCGAATCAAGGCCTAGCCAAATTAATATACATATTTTGGGGGGAAACAATTCAATCCATGACATTTACAACAGCTCTGATGATGATAAACTACACACTATTTCAAGTTTTTATTGTAAGTCCTTTTCAATTTCAGAAACATTTTTTGAGCAGTTTTTACGTGCCAGGTGTGGAGAATACTACCCTGAATAAATAAAGCATGTTTGTGTTTTGACAAGAAATACTGAACTGGGAGGATTACGTAATTAAAGGAAATCACTGAATGTAGTGAATTCTCATATTCCTGAAGCTCTTTGCACTTACTATTAAATAGAAAGTTGTCTCAAAATATTGCTTTTTCAAAAGCTCATATTCAGAAGAATAGAGTTTTCATTTATCGTCTTTGGAATCAACTTCGTGTTCCTTGCTTATCTTTTTACACAAAATTGTGTGAAGAATTCTGTGCTCCTATTACAATAACATTTGTCTCTGCTGGTGGTTTCTTCCTGTTTCTATCTTTCACCTTCTATTTATCTCATGACTAAGTTATATTTCTTCACTGAGTTGGACAAACTTCTGTATCTTCAGCTAGACACCAATTTATGTGTCTGTGTAAATTAGGAAATTAGTGATTATACCAAAGCAATTTAGATGGCATCTCACACTATGGAGCACATATCCTATATCCTCCAAGGAACCAAGATTGTCAATCCCTTTGTAAAAAGTTTCCCAGACTTCAAAATAGAAGAGCTAAGTATAAACCAGTAACAAGTTTTGAATAAAAAGAAAAGATAAATGATGCCTTA
The DNA here is from genome assembly GCA_028571685.1 of Heterohyrax brucei. Lineage (NCBI taxonomy): Eukaryota > Metazoa > Chordata > Mammalia > Hyracoidea > Procaviidae > Heterohyrax > Heterohyrax brucei. The sequence continues at coordinate 57,375,114 of CM053146.1, read as the reverse complement.
ATCAATTTGGATTACAAACACCCAAATATCAGTGGGTGGTCAACAGTTATTTGCATCTTATTCATGTTACCTGTGGGTTGCTGGTCAACTATGAATCCTGTGGATCTAATCAACTCTCTGATACTGTCTCATTCTGGGATACAGACTAAAGCATAAGCACCTCTCTAGCACATTCAGGACAGAAGAAAAGGCCATGATAAATCAAGTAATTACAGTTAAAGATTCTATATTGCTAAGTTTGAAAACATTATGCTGTGTAAAATAAGTCAACCACAAAAAGACAAATAGTGTATAATCTCATTTATACAAAAAGACAAATATATAGAGACCAAAGTTTATGTGTGGTTACTAAGGGCAGGTGGAAGGGGAAAAAGGAGGCAGTTATTGCTTACAGAGAACTGAATGTCTGTTTATGGTGATGGAAATTTGCATTGATTAAGGGTAATGGTTGTACAGTCTTTTGGTGTAGCTGATATGCATAAGTGGCACACCTGTGAAGCACTGAATTGGCAAATGTTGCATAATAAATATTTTTACAACAAAAAAGAAGAAAAAGCTGCTGAGGCTGCTTATGTACAATCAAACACCTCAGGGGATTTCATTCCTTGGTTTGGAGGTTTAAGATCATAGTTTCATGAGACATCCCTGTTAATGGGCCTAACATTGTGTTTAGTGCTTCTGTTCTACTTCCTACTTCATTGAGTGGTGCCTGGGTCTCAAAAGCTTGAAAGTGGATGCCCAAGCAATAACAATTGGTCTTTAAAAAGCAAAGGTGTCACTTTGAGTAGTAAGGTGTGCCTGACCCAAGCCATGAGACTTTCAATGCCTCAAAGGCATGCGAAGACTAGACAATGAATAAGGAATACCAAAGAAGAATTGATGTCTTTGAACTATGGTACTGGCAAAGAATATTGCATACACCACAGAATTCCAGAATAATCAGCAAATCTGTCCGGGAAGTACAGCCCGGATGATCCCTAGAGGAGAGGATGATTAAGACGCTGTCTCGCACACTTTGGGAAAATTATCAGGAGTGACTAGTTCCTGGAGAAGGAGGTCATGCTAGTTAAAGAGGAGGTCAGCAAAAAAGCGGAAGACCCTTGACAAGGTGAGATGATACAGTGCTACAACGACAGGCTCAAACGTGGCAATGATTGCAGGATAGCACAGGGCCAGGCCGTGTTCTGTTCTGGTGTACTGAGAATCAGCTTAACCACAGCTGACAATAACTACTGCTATTGTCTGAAGTAACAGAGGAGGAATGAGCCAGAAAAGGAGGAAGAAATGAAATATGTGGCTAAATTCCTCCATGACTAAATACTTCCTTTGCTACGAGACCAAAAGAACTGGATGGTGCCTGGCTGCTGTTACTGAACATTTTTATCAAAGAATCTATAGAAGAAACCCGACCAAAAGGGAAAAATAGAGAATAGAATTTCAGATTTTTGTTGAAAGCAGACTTTTGGTGGCAACTGAGTCTGGATGAACCCCTGAAACCATCATCTGGAGATAATCCATAAACTTTAAAACAAAAATATTCCCTGAAGTCTTCTTTAGACCAGACAGTTTAGGTTAATTAGTAAAGAATATTAGTTGTGAACATTGTGCTACTTTAAAGGACTATGTGGGAGTATGTGGGAAACCCTGGTGGTGTAGTGGTTAAGAGCTGCCGCTGCTATCCAAAAGCCTGGCAGTTCAAATCCACCAGGTGCTCCTTGAAAACCCCATAGGGTAGTTCTACTCTGTCCTATGAGTTGGAACTGACTTGACAGCAGTGGGTTTTGTTTTTGTTTTTGCCTTTGTCTTTTTAGTCTATACATGATCAAACTGACAACACACTTGAAAAGTTAGACAGGAAACTTGGGGAGGAAGTTAGTTTATTTTAACGGTAGAGAAACAATTCGGGTAAGGTGGATGAGAATCACAACTTGAGTACAATCAGTGTCACTGAACTCTCCATGTAGAAATTGCTAAACTGGTGTATGTATTGCTGTATATATTCTCAACAATTTAAAAAAGAGAGAGACATTTTCCATTTACCTCTTCATATTTAGCAAGCAGGATAACAGGAAACGAAGAACTTCGTAGAACGTGAACCCGAAAACCACAGAGATATGTGGACAGTGGAGCAGAGTACAGCTAAAATCCCCTATCCCAAGGGAAGGCATTCTAACAGTGTTTTCCCAGGATTTCACAATTCCGGTGGCTGTGAGATTCTCAGCTTCACATCTTTTCTGAGGACTGAGACTTCTCAGCTTGCTTCTGCCAGTAAAAACTGGAAGTCCAAGAGCTTACTGATGTTTTACACAGTCAGAATTTCTTTGTTCCTTGTCATTGTTGCTTTTGCTAAAGTGAGCTTCTCAAAGACCTGGAGATGTTGTTAAGTTATTTTATTATAATATGCATATGAATATGCAATCACCACCTCCATACTTCTTTAGCTCTTTCTCCTGACTTAATTTCAGACACTTTGAGCCAATCAGGTTTTTGAAAGATAACACCCTTCTCTTTTCCCAACTGAAAGGCCATCTTAATCTATTCAGAAATCTAAACATGGGACATTACATGACCAAGTTTGGTATTTATCCTGAGATTCAAAATAATTCCTGCTTTTATGTTTTACTGATTAGAATTGATAAATAGTTCCATTTTCTGATTCTGCAAGTTCCACAATTGCTAGATTGCTGTTTTTTTTCTATTTTTATTTCCAACCAAGCCAATTCTTTTCTGACCCCAGCTTCCTTCTAGCACCCTCTCAAATGCAGCAAACAGCAACCAGTTCATGCTAGCAATACACTACACTGAAACCTTTTTGCCGAAAGCCACAGCCCTTTACAATAAAATAAATATCTTTCAAACTAACTCAAGAAAAACTGTCACCCAATACTTTGCCATAAATGATATGTTTTCAGGCTCCAGTAATAGGCTCCTGGTGTCCCACAAAATCTTTGTCACATATTTTAGAAATTTCTTTACCACAGCCTACAAGCTTTAGCAACTATTTTTTTTAAATTGGGCACATTTGCTGCTATAACAAATAATGCCCATAGCTCAGCGGATTATCTCAGCAAGCACTAATTTCTCTCACACTCTATGGAGACTGTAGTTCAGCTTTGGCTACTGTAACACTGTTCAACTCTGCTTGGCTTAGGGCCCAGACTGAGTTTGGAATCTTTCAGGATAATTTGTTCAAATAATCAGCAAAGAGCCAAGGATAAGTTCAGTAGCTAGCTCATTTTCTTCTTTCAGTCTCCAGTTTCCTCACCCAACCTCTCTACACCATCTTTATTAAGGAAAGTATAAGCATTTTTATCATTAGAATAGAAAGTTTAGCACATGTAACAGTCTGAGGACTCAGTCTGACGGTACCCTATGAGACATGTTGTTGTATGACAGAGGGTAGATTCAAGAAACCTAAATGAGCCACACCAGGCCATTCAAGTTTCTGCTTGGATGTGGGATTACATCTGCTCACGTTCCACAGAAAAAAGTAAATGTCCTCCACCACAGAAAGGCACTCTGTATAGAAGTAAAATCCTCTCTGAAGGGAGGAAGCCAGTATGTGAAGAGTAAGGCAATTTAAGACAAAAGCAGAGCAGCAAAAGGCTGCTATCTGAGGTTGCATTTCAAAAGAGTTCCTCCTTAGATTATAATAGACACTTCAAACAAAGTATAAAGAATCACAGTAAACTCTTCCCTTTTGCATCTAAGTTTGGAATCTTTCAGGATAATTTGTTCAAATAATCAGCACAGAGCCAGGGATAAGTTCAATAGCTAGCTCATTTTCTTCTTTCAGTCTCCAGTTTCCTCACCCAATCTCTCTACACCATCTTTATTAAGGAAAGTATAAGCATTTTTATCATTAGAATAGAAAGTTTAGCACATGTAACAGGAAAGAGCTTTCCTAAATGACTTCTGCATAAACTTGGCAGAAAGTTACGTATTTAAACCTATTTGTTTAATGGCTCCACGGAACATATCATCCCTAAAGCATTTTCTTTCTCACTTATGAAACAAATTATCTGGCTTATTGCATCCCTATGTAAGAAGACTGGTATATAATATAGTCATGTATCACAAAACATTTGCTTGGCCAGTTTCTCAACTGTACACATATTCTTGGTGCTATAAATTCGGGAATCCCAATCGAAGAACGGGACGAATTAGACATAGTGAAAGCAACAATTTCCCATATAGGACACAATTATTTCATGTCTCTCATTTACAAAGCTGTTTTGCTGCTAGGTTTCCATGTGTTGTTATGAACCATTGTATGTACATCACATTTTTAATAAAATAGATTTTACAGGGGTTTGTTCAAAACTACCAGTTGTACTTGTGTCAGATGTTTGTAACCTAGCAACTGCCTCTGCATAACATCTTATTTTGCAGAATGTATCATGGACATTAAGTGATGCATGACTGTATATACAAATATGTAATTATATAATAAACATGTAAATTATATAATTATAATATAATTACATATTATATTATAAGATAATATGTATTATAATATAGTACTATATTATAATACATATTATTTTAATAGTGTAGAAAACTTTATCTCACTTCTTTAAATCATACCTTAAATATGCCTTTCCTTATTCTAATTATATGAATTCTCCAAGTCAAGTAACATTTTAAATAAACTGAAATAGAATATTATTTGTCACATTAGTTATGTATTTCCAAAGTATTTCAATAATAATTGTTATATTTAGCCCCATTCTTTAGGTATAAGTGTGCCATTTTCGTTTCACTTTAAATATCCAAAAGCATATTTCCATCATTTGGAAGAAACCTACATAAGTTCAGTTGATATTAGAATAAAGGCACTTTCTTTTTTCTTTTGAAGCAGAGTGAATTGCTTTTTATTTGTCCTTGCAAAGCACATTTACAGAGAATAGCATTTATAAAGATTTCAAAAGATTTCATGCCAAGTGTCATAGTAAAGCTAATGCTACCAAAACTACAATTTTATACTTCAAGAAGCTAATAGCCCTTTAATAAAACACATTTCCTGTTGACAGTGTAGAGCAAGTATTCTCATTGTACAGATGAGGGAAGGCAAGGTTTAGAAGAGTTTAAAGTAATCTGCCCGATGTCAAAGAAGTCAGAAGTAAATCTTCACATAGGACCCCGTTAGGTTAAAGCGAAAAAGAGAATTATGGAAATTACAAACCACTCATTCATAGGATAGCATTTCTACTGCTGGAATAAACAGTCTCTCGGGCAACACAAATTTAAATAGCCAAACATCAGAATTAATAAAGAACAATCATAATGCCTATATCATTTCAAAAATGAAAAAGGGAAAACCAAATCCATTGCCATGAGGCCAATTTTGACTGACAGCAACATTATAGGACAGGATGTAACTGCCCCAAAGGGTTTCTGAAGCTGTAAGTCTTTACTGAAGTGAATTGCCACATCTTTCTCCACATGGAATGGCTGGTAGGTTCAAACTAGGGACTTTTTTTGGTTAGCACCAGGAACTTCAAGCACTTACCCCCAGGGCTCATCTTACAGCATTTTAGTGCACATATAAAACATAAAAACCAGGATATTTATACCATCACAAAACTCACAGGACTTTCCTAAGTTCTGCTATGTTCACCAACCAGCCAAGCCAAGAGTCAGAGGTAGCCATAATCATTCATTTATTCATCAAGCAGTCATTCTGAGTCCAGACTACATACTTGTATATGTAATGTAAATAACTCTTATTTTTATCTGCTACTTAATGTAACTTTAGTACTGAAGACAAAAGTAAAAGCAAATATACCAACAAGTTTATTGTAAAAGCTGGGAGTAGATGAGACCACTGAGTACTAGTAAGGGTGTAAATTTAACAAGGACTTTGTTTTTTTACTTTGGGTACAATTGTGGGCACACATAATAAAGACTGATTATTAACCATAACCACCAGAAGTAGGATGATGAGCATTAAGCTTATATTTTCCCAAGACATTAGGACTCCTTTCCCAGAAAAAAATTTATGGAACATCCATTTCCATATCTATTATGTATGTCTGTAGTACCAATAATCACAGTGTCTTGGCCCTCTGGCTCAACCGTAAATTAAATACACAAATCATCTTTGCTTCACCTCAACCTTGAGAGGGCATGCTTATTCAATTTCCAAAGAAATACCATAAAATGTGCTTCTCTGGCTATTTTAGTGCTTTATGATTCAAGCAAATACTTCAGCAGGTCTCAAAAATGTCTCAAAATATGACCTTATTTTTGCCTCTTAGTTGTAAATGAGTACAACTCACTTTCCTGTCAAAATCACTTACAATCTTTTAAATAAGATTTTTATCCCTGTGAAATTTAAATGGTATAATTTGTATCTAAAATCAGTATAAAACTCAGTGTATATTTATGTGTATATGTGTTTGTGTGTAAGACAGAAAGAACTATAAAGTAGAAAGATTTATTTACACTCATTTTTACACTAGGACTTACATATCCATGAAACGCTGTTTTTCAAAACTGTCACCTTAGAAAGATATAAGTGAATTCTAATGATGCTATCCTTTTTCAAAATATCATGGTTCTCATTTTTAAATGTCTGTCAGTGTTGGACTTCCTTTGTAATCATACCTTTGTTGTAATCTTTAAAAGTTACATGCTATAATCTGATCACCCACCTTTTTACCAGACTAGTTCCTAATGAATGTTAAGCTGCTTTCAAAAACTAAGATCATACTGTAAGTTTCACTCTATCTTATCATCTAAAATCAGTGTGCCTCAAGGATTGATGACCACTTAAAATTAGAAATTTAAAGCATATTTTGAGAAAATAGCAACATCATTAGAATAAATGTGTATTAAAGTAGAAGTAAAGTTCAAGGTATTCCTTGACACTCCAGGCAACATTCGAGTCTGGGTGCCCATGCTTCAGCTCAGGGTGAGAAGCTGGCTCACTACCTCAGACTCAAGGAGTCATCCTCATTCTGCCAGAAGGCACCAAATTTGACTTTCCCAATGCTCCAAAGAAATTCATAGCCATTGCTTCTCCTACTATTTTCTTCATGAAATGACGATAATCATGACAATTGTAATAATCACCTAATACATCTACAATTTGGCATACTTATAATCCTCTAGGTGCTGTCCATTAATAGTCATAATCATCCAATTTAATTCCCATAACAACACTGTAAATATTGTATTCACTTTTACACATAACCACTTTAAGACGAGATGTGACTTCACTCCAATGTTGTTATTGGTTTCCACCGATCGTACCTAGAATGGTCCTAAGCAGTTAGCACTTAGACCTCACTGTCAAGGAGGAATCAGCCCTTCATCTATCCCTCACCCCCACCTAGAAAAACCACTGAGATAATGCTTCCTACAGTTCCTTCAGTGATAACTAACCACCATTCAGTTTGAAAAAATACTTGGCCAAACACTTATATCAGAGTTTCTTTTTAAGAAAAATGTGGGCATTGTACAATTCTAAGAAAGTAATAATATACACATTTTTCCTGAATTAAGCTGATCATGGAGTATGCTTCCCTAGAAAATACTTGGAACTTATTCAAATCACAGCATTTTTTTCATCTTACATAAAATCCTAATAAAAAGGAGCTATTTGGGTAACACTTTTTGGATGATGGTACATCTAGTAAGAAAAGTGATCTAAACTTGGTATTGGGAAAATAATGAGCACCTTTATGGAACTCTCTAAAATAGGCAACAAAGGAACACTTATATTAACAGCTTTCTACAAAATCTGTAGACTTATTCTTTCAAATTATTGTTCTATCCACTCAAAAATTGTTTTACTCTCTGCCCTCAGAATGCTCTAGAAAAAAGTTCAGATCTGCACTATTTCTGTTTTCCCCTTCTTCTCTTATCTCCCCTTCCTGCCAACCTCCAAATTACTTTTTATGCACTAGTATCTCCTCAGCTGGACCCAAGATACTTTCAGATGCAAGGAAATAAATATTCAAACAAAAGTCACATAAATAATAAAGAATGTATTATTGTACATGAGAAGGGTAGGGGCAAGACGAATTAAGAGTACCTTCATGTGTTACATAATGGCCATCTGAGCAACAATCAATTGCACACATATCTGTGATTCCATAAGGTTATAACACAGTTCAGAAATCCCAATTAGAAATGGGAGGTAGCAGATGTAACCTCACGTAGTGATACTATATAAATACTAGAGCCTCCTGCAGACAGCACATGTACTCATGTCTCTTGTAGAAAAAGTAATTGTGCTGCCAGGCATTAGTGGTATACATATATAACCAGTAATACACATCTTGCTAGTCATAATAAAATACCTATGTTACCGGCTTATGCATATACTGTACTGCAATTTATTATTATTTTAGTGTGTTTTCCCTACTTACAAATAAACAGTTTACCATAAAGTAGTGCATGCTTCTACTTGTAGGCAGCAACATCCAATCTTGTGTTTGCACAATGCCCGAATCACATAACATTTTGTTTCACAGAATGCTTCATGGACACTAAGCAATGCACGACTGTGACAACTTAGCAGCTCAAAATGAGAGACCTTCAGGGTGGCTACTCTCTAACTCTTTTGTTTTCTTCTTAGTAAAGATGGTCACAGAAATTTCAAACATCACAGTCTTATACGAAAGCATCCAGAAAGTGAAAGTCCCTGAGTTCTGACTCACGTCCTTTTTAAGGAATGAAGAAAGTGTCCCAGACACACACAGCCACATCCTAATATTTCATAGGTCATCTGTCCTTGCACAAACCAATCACAGGCAAGAAGAATAGAATAACTACCAATAACTGGTACAATCAAGCCTAATTCTATGATGAGGGAGGTGAGTGTAAGATAGTTGAGTAGTCAGAAGCTTCCCATGATCTCTATAAAAACAAAGATACTCAAAAAAAGAAGCAATTAGATACAACATTTTAGGACCCCTGAACATCAAAGACAAAGTTGAGAAATTGAACTGAGCAACATGGATGGGAGAGTAGGTCCAGAAGCTCCTAGAACTAGCCAGGCCCGACTGGTGGGAATTGGCATCCTAAACATGGATAAGTGAGTGTGATGAAGGGGAGAAGTGGCATTCAGAAAGTGCACACTATTCCTCTCTGCTCCATACATGTCTCATTCTCCCAACAGTCTCCTTTCCCCTCCTCTCCACCCACTCTCCTTCATCCAGCCAGAGGTCAGCAGGATGATATCCTATAGATGCATAGAACCATACAGTGCATCCAACATATGGTCACTCTGCATCGCCAAGTCCAATCCATTCGTGTCTGAAGAATGGACCTTTGTTATGATTTATGGGCAAGGGCAGCATCAGGGCCAGGGGCCATGCTCCCAGGGGAACCCCGAAACCAATGGACCATCAATTGAGCTCACTAAGTTGAGTCTCACTTGCAATGCAAGAAGAAAAATTTTAAATGAAAGGAAGAACACACAATAGAGAAGTCAGCCCAACTAGGTTAAACCAAAATCTAAGAAACTTCTTAAATATAACCAAATACTTCAAGGGACAGAGCAGCAGGGGTAGGGGTCTTGGGACCATGGTTTCTGGGGATATCTAGGTCAACTGGAATAACAAAGTTTATTAAGGAAATATTCTGCACCTCACTTTAGTGAGTGGCATCTTTAAAAAGCTAACATGTGGCCATCTAAGAAGCATCAATTTGTCTCAACCCATCTGGAGCAAAAGAAAATGAATACCATCAAAGACATAAGGAAAATACAAGCCCAAGAAACAGAAAGGGCTGCATAAACCAGAGACTACATCAGCACGAGACCAGAAGAACAAGATGGTACCTTGCTACCACCAATAGGAAACGCAGAGTACCTAATGCACTGGGAGAACTGTGAGGCACAGAGTTAGAACTCTCTTAAAAACACACACACACACACACACACACACAGCTTTGACAGTCTGACAGACTGGAGCATCCCTGGAAGACACGGACCCTACACTCCATTAGCCCCAAACTGAGACCATTCCCAAAGCCAACACTTTAGACAAGAATTGAACTGAGACATAAAATGATATTGGCAAAGAGGGTGCTTCTTGGCTTAAGTAGATACAGGAGGTTAACCCAGAAAGATGAGAAGGCAGAGGGTGACAGGAGTTGGTTGAATGGACACGGGAAATACAAGGTAGAGAGGAGGAGTGTGGGGAGAGCAACTAGGGTCACATAACAAAGTGTTTGTAAATTTTTGTGTGAGAAACTGACTCAAATAGCAAACTTTCACTTCAACCACAATAAAAACTAAATAAAACACTTGTACCATGAAATGGAGGAAAAGTCTGTGAACTATTGGACAAAATATTGCTTTGTTTAGTCAGAAGGGGATGCATCTTCATACATGAATTCTTTTCTTCAGTAATTTGAAATGTCACTTTTATCCTATATACTCTTTAATTTGTTTGTGTTTCTGGAATTTCTAGTTTGTCACATTTCATTATATTCCCTAAAATTTTACCTTTCCTTTACACTACACTTCCTGATGCAAAAAAAAAAAAAAAATTATGAGTCTCAATGTGTAATGTACTGTCACCACCCCTTCAGGTAATTGTAAGGTATCATTATCACTGACTTCTATGCTCCTAGAGGAAAAAAGCATCCAAAGTATTGTGAAATAAAATAAATAAGCTATATAAATGTATTGTGTTATTGTTTGCAGAACAATGTCATTAAAATTACATACAAGTACAATATACATAAGTACATATACACTATTAGCGGTTTCAGGGTTCCCCTGGGAGCATGGCCCCTGGCCCTGATGCTGCCCTTGCCCATAAATCATAATGAAGGTCCACTCTTCGGACACGAATGGATTGGACCTGGTGATGCAGAGTGACCATATATTGGATGCACTGAATGGTTCTATACATCTATGGGATATCATCCTGCTGACCTCTGGCTGGAGGAAGGGGAGTGGGTGGAGAGGAGCGGAAAGGAGGCCATTGGGAGGATGAGACATGTACGGAGCAGAGAGGAATAGTGTGCTGTCACCGGGCAGGGAGAGCAGTGGAAGCTGCATGTAGGTGGGCACGTAAATTTATACGGAAATGTACATTTTCACCCAGTCGTATTAAATAAAAAAATAAAAGAAACATGTTTAACTCTTATTTTTTTGTGGTGGTGAAATAAACACAGCATAAACTTTTACCATTAATGACATCTAATACATTTCATAATGTTATATAACCATCACTACAATTTTTCTTCAGTAAGGGAAAGTGACCTAACACCAAGAAATTCATATGTCTTAAAAAACATTTTGTTGCACCTGTAATCATCTGTGCACTTCTCAGAAATATTTGGGAAGGAGACTGACTGCCTGAATCAGGGCTTCCTGCAGGTAAGGTGAGTGGAGAATCAGAATGCAGAGATGTGATGAGAGTACTTGCCAGGTTGACAAGCCTGGGTTGTAATGAGACAGCCGTAGCAGAATGAAAGCCAGTCCCTGGCTCTGATTCTCCAACCAGCACTACCAACTTAGCCGAAGCCCATCACTCCAAAACTGGTGGTATTAAGGGTTTTATCAGTGGACCCTACTAACTGGATTCCCAACTGGACTCTTCTTTTACATACCCAAATTATTAGCTGGTCAATTTTTCCATCTACCTAATCCCATCTACACTGTGTCTTGCTGAAGTTATTTTGCTTCTCTGGCATGTGAATCATATCATTACTTTTTTTCCCAGAAATAACATGTTCTTCCTATTTTTATAATATTTTGTCATTTAAATGAGGGTTGGATAGGTTGTAGAACTAAACACATCAGTATAATTTACCATTAGACCTCATTCACCTTTCTAAAAGTAATAATAATTAAAAAAAAAAAAAAAAAACTCGACAGGATCGTGATTCTGACTCAGGATATCACTGAATATGTAAACATTTTTGTAAAATTTAGTTAGGTTGCCCGTTCTGAGCTGTTAACTAGAAATTGGCACCCCTCTTTGTACTCCTTCCTCCCTAGAAAAGCACCCTATGGATATGGCCCTTGAGAAGCATAGGGTGCTGGCTTCAGAGGCAGGGTTTGGCAAGTAGAGCTGGAGTTAGATTTCAGCCTCTCTATATGGTGCACAAACACACCTAAAATGCTGCTGAAGCCCTTTCAGATCACTCTTCTACATCAAGGAGTAATGTGCTGGGTTTTCACTCGCTGATATCTAAAGGTTCAGTTCTGTACCTAAACAGCACACTGGTTGTGATACTCCAGCGAGGTATGGATCTTATTCTTTTTCTGTAGGAACTATGCTACATAACCACATTTTTAAACATTAGACATACGGGAAGACACACACACACACACACAAACCCATTGCCTTGGCATCAATTTCAGCTCACAGTGATCCAGTAGGACAGAACAGAACTACCTGATAGGGTTTCCAAGGAGTAACTGGTGGATTCGTAGTGCTGGCCTTTGAGTTGGAATCTAAGCTCTCACCCACTGTACTACCAGGGCTAAGACTTGCTTCATGTCATAACATTTCATTATCTTTGCAAGTGACTTATACCTACAAATAAACGCTCAAGGTATTTCTTTAGCTAATCAGCAGGGTAGTTTAAGTGAGAAACAAGGGCCTAGTCTCCTGAGAAAAGAGTTTGAGAACAGACGGAAACACTGATGATTGAGAAGATCTTGATTTGAGAATTAAGTCTCACATCAAAACAAGCACACCTTGAAGGTGACTTTGAAACAAACAGAAAAATGTGTAGAAGGCATGGGTAAGTCAACAGGAGTAACATTTTTTCTCAAATAACTAAAACAGATGTTTATTGTCAGGTATTATAAGAAGTCATTATCAATTTATTATAATTTAAAGAGTTTTAGATAGCAAAGTGTCCTTTGCCAGAGAAAGGCAGAATCTGATTTAAGAAAATATAATTCAGACTGTAATATAAACATGTTAGAAGTTAAGACATATATTGAAGATTTTTACTTTCACAAATTCTCTCAATTACATATTTATCTAATATATAAGAGGACATACACACAAAAAATCATCCCCAAAGCGCATCCGTCTTGTCAAGTAAGAGCTGTTTTTATAGCACAAAGCATTATTATCTGATAGTTACTAAGACACTATTTCACAGTAATTGGACCTAACATTTTTGTGAATATTTTGTTTCAAAGAAAATCAATAAAACGTTTTCCTTTTAATCTTCTATGTGTTTTTGAAATTGCTACATAAACTTATTTCTTTCTCAAATTATGTTCAATACATGCTGTCACAATGGGTATATTATAAAGGAGTGAAGCCGTAGGACATAACAAAGTAATAGCACTTGTCCTTGTGACTTTGTATTAAGCCCTCAGAGAAATGAAACACTTTTAAACACGTGATAGAATTTGATACAGGCTAAAATACGGTTTGTTGGGAGATATTTAAAATGTGGTCTATTTGCTATTAATCTCTTAACCTCCTCTGCAGCATGTTGTCACTGAACAGGAGAGACTCTGGAAGGCTTTCAGAGTCTGACACCATGGCTGTAAACATTTCAGATTAAAGTCCCTGCTGTTTGTTCAGAAAGTCCTAGATCTTCCCATAGTGGCCAGCTTCTCTATTTCAAGAACAGAAAGAAAGTTGATGACAGGTTACTAAAGGAAAAGCATTTTTAAAAGAGAAAAATAAACTATCAACTACAAAAAAAAGAAAGTATTAGGGAATCTTTAGTTAAAAATATGTGGCTCTACCTGTAAACAAAGTATATATGATTATATACTCTGCTGAATTACTCAGCATCTTAGATTTAAACGAAAGCTTATATTTCTTAAGAGTTTAAAAAATAATTTTTGACCTGTAGAAAGTTCTATAGTGACATTAAATTCCTCTTGCCTCTCTTTACTGCTAAATGTTAATGGCCATCTCTTTCTAGAATATCTTTGTAGGGACTTTTTTTTTTAATATGCATGTGTCTTTGGTCTATAATATAATTTTTGTATTATGATAGAAAATTCTGTGAAGATTTCCAGGACGACTTTTGGATGTGCCTAAGGCAATCACGGAGTAGCGGCCTGCAGAGTCATAAATAACTGTTTGGTGGCTTTATGGATAGCGAGCACACCCCCTCATTCTACTAGAAATACCTTACAGCTGAGTTTATTAAAGCAAACAAAAGCAATAATAAAAGAGCCTTGTCTATCTTAAAGCAAGTACATACTTAATATTCAACTTAGTCTTTGTCCAAGCTATGCTTTCTAGGAAAAGTGTAATGATTTTTAGAAAATCTAGATAAAAGTTTTTATAGATCCTTTTAACTGAAACAAAGATAACCTTCATAATCTTATTGTTCCTTTGGTGGTGTAAAATGTTATCATTACAAAGATACTTAATTGGATACTTTCTGCCTCTAGTCATACCTAAGCCCTTGTTGTATATTTCTTCTCAATATTACCTTAACCCACAAAATAATTCATTAACTACAAACTCTCTCTGATAACATACTTAGAAGTTAAAACTGTACTACCATGAGGACAGTCTGATATGCTATCTATTAGAATTTTCTTTTACTCACTATTGTTTAACAAGTGCCTAATTGTATATTGAAATCATGAATAAATATTGCTCAATGATTAAGAAATGAATGAACTGGCTAGACCATTATTCCCAGTATTCTATGGTTGTCCCCCATTTTATGATGTGATGTAATTACCTATGTGTTGCAAAGCTAACCTTTTGTGATATCAAAGAGGCAGGACACCAACTATAGGATTAGACTGTATCTTGAGTAAATCTCTTTCAGAATATAAAAGAGAGAAGCAAGCAGAAGGCCAAGGGACCTCATGATCACCAAGCAAGAAGGATAGAAGTGGAGCACATCTTTTGGTCCCAGAGTCCCTGTGCTGAGAAGCATCTAGACTAGGGAAGACTGTTGACAAGGACTTTCCTCCAGAGCTGACAGAGAAAGATTTCCCCTGGAGCTAGTGCCTGAAATTTGGTCACAGAGCCTACTAAATCGAGAGAGAATAAACTTCTGTTTGTTAAAGCCATACACCTGTGGTATTTCTGTTACAGTAGCGCCGGATAACTAAGGCAAATTGTTCTTGTTGTTAGGTGCCATGGAGTTGGTTCTGACTCATAGTGACTCTATGCACTAGCAAATCAAACACTGCCTGGTCCTGTGCCATCCACGTGATCATTGTTGGGTTTGAGCCCAGTGTCTCAGCTACTATGCTAACCCATTTCCTTTATAGGCACGGTATCCTTCTCCAAGGTCTCTCCTGATGATATGTCCAAAGTATGTGAGATCAAGCCTTGCTGTCCTCACTTCTAAGTAACTTTCTGGTTGTACTCCGTCTAAGACAGATTTGCTCATTCTCCTGCCAGTCCAGTGCGTGTTCAACATTCTTTGTCAACACTATAACTCAACAGGATCAATTCTTCAGTCATCTTTATTCATTGCCCTGTTCTCACATGCATGTGAGGTGACTGAAAACACCATGACTTGGGTCAGGCACATCTTAGCCCTAAAATCTTTGCTTTTTAACTCTATAAAGAGATCTTTTCCAGCATATTTGCCCAATGCAATGCGTCCTTTGGTTTCTTGACTGCTGTTTCAATCTTTTCTCCATTTATAATGATGCTGTTAACTGGTCAAATTGTGTACTTCTTCTTTACTTTGAGGTCCATACCACACCAAAGGTTGTAGTCTTTGGTTTTCTTTAGTATGTACTTTAAGTTCTTTTCACTTTCAGCAAACAAGGCTGTGTCATATGCTTAAAACGGGTCTTCCGATATCCTGATGCCCCATTCATCTTCGTAAGTCCAGCTTCTTAGATTATGTCATCAGTATGAACAATCATGGTAAAGTGATACAACTCTGACACACACCTGTCCTGGCTTTAAACCACACAGCAACCCCTTGTTCTGTTGAAATAACTACTTCTCGTTCTATGTATATGTTCCACAAGATCACAATTAAGTGTTTTGGAAGTCTCATTCTTCTCACCATTATCAGTAATGTGTTATGATCCATACTACGCAGCTATGCAATAATGACTATACAAAGTAACCCATTTGAATGCTTTTGCACGGCCAGCAAAACACACCTAAATGTCTTTCTGCTATTCTCTGCTTTCAGCTGAGATCCATCAGAGATCAGCAATGATATCCTTTGTTCCACATTCTCTTCTGAATTCAGCTTGAATTTGTGGCAGTTTTCCATCAACATCATGCTGCGATTGCTTTTAAATGATCTTCTGCAAAATTTTAGTTTATGTGATACTAATTATATTGTTCCATAATTCCTGAATTCTGTTGAATCACCTTTCTCTGAAACTGGTACAAATACGCATATTTTCCAGTCTGTTGGCCAGGCATAAGTAGATATTATTCAGGTGAAAGGAGATGGAGGATGGAGGTAGTGGGAGCAGAGAGCAAAAGAGTCCTAGGCAGAGGAAACAGCACATGAAAAATCATGAAAAAGGATGTAGATTCTTGGGGAACTTCCAGAAGTTCAGTCAGCTCAGAATAGAATGTGAAGAGCAGAGGAGTAAGAAGGGAGATTGTGCGTGTAAGCAGACACCAGATTTCCATCTTTAGAAAGAGACATAACATTCAAATTTGGGCTAGATGCAAGGTTACAACATTTTCAAGATCACTGCCATGGACTGAATTATGTCCCCCCCCCCCCCGCAAATGTGTGTAGCCTTTTGTCTGGGTCATCATTCCCAGTATTTCGTGATTTTCCTATGCTATACATCCTAATCTCTGCCTGTGGCTAACAGATAGCATGATTATGTTAAAAGAGGATTAGGCTGGGACTGTGACATACTTGATGAGGGAGTTTTCCTGAAGTGCGTCTTGCACCACCTTTTCTCCTTTCATCCTATGGGAGATACAAAGAGAGGAAAGCAAGCAGAGAATTGGGAACCTCATACCATCAAGAAAGCAGCACCAGGAGTAGAGCGTATCCTTCAGACTTGAGATTCCTGTGCCAAGATGCTCCCCGACCAAAGACTGATACAACACAAGGACTTTCCTCCAGAGCCGACAGCGGGAAAAACTTCCCTTGGAGCAGACACTCCGAATGTGGCTTATAACCTACTGGACTGTGTAAGAATAAGCTTTTCTTTGCTAAAGCCATCCACTCTGCAGTATTTCTGCTAGAGTAGTACCAGCTAACTAAAACAATCACTAATTCAGACCCCACAGTAGAAAACTCATTAGGGATAGATGGTTTAGTCTGAGAGCACAAAGTCATGTCTACAAAACAACATTTTTGATTAAGGCTGATTGACTGACACAGCCATTGTGGGCAACTTGTGCACGGTTAGGGCAGGTGTTGTAGCCTGGGTGTGGGGCTTGTGCGCCTGTGAATGAATGAGTGCAAAACAGCCACAAAGGGCTGGAATGTATGATATCAGACTCTCACAAAGGATGTGTCTGGCCCGCTAAATGTGACCTTGGTAGCCGTGCCCAGGCCTAAGTGCTTTATCTCCTGGATAGGTAAATCCATCTGAGGAAGTGGCCTTTGTTACGTTAGTTAGACAGGAAGACATCCATTTACTTTATGAGGAACTGCCCATACCCCATTCAAATTAATGCCGGCTGTACTGCATGTACACCTGTTTTGTTCCCTAAATAAAAGGGAGCTGGATGAGCCCCAAGTTGTTGCTGGGGCATCAGAGATACCAGCTTCCCTCCTCACCACCAGTGTTTCTTCTGTGGCATTCTTCATCAGACTGATCAGCCACAGGCAACACAGACCCACAGAACTCAACAGCCATATGCTCTTAAAGTCTGATTCTAAGAGCCAGAAATGACCTACAGAAACACTGGGGACAACAGATACTCAAGACTTCTACTGGATTCTGAGCTAGACCAGTTCTGATATGTTTATTTTTAACCCTGTCCTGCTTTGACCAAATGCACTCTCCCTGCTCTTGCATGAAACTCCTTCACTATTATTGACCTCTACAGAAATATAGTTGTAAGAGTCTAAATATGGGGAACTGAATATTGCCAGGTTTGAGTCCTGTCCTTTTGAACCCCTCATCTTCAGTATTGTTCTCATCATGAGGACCTTCACAGCACCCCGCAGATTCTCCACCCCTGAGATTTTTGGTATCCATGACATATAAAGGTGCTACATAAAGTCTCAACATGAACACAAAATTCATTCATTCTTCCCATTGTCCTCTGAGCTGCTTCTTTCAAAGTGAATTAATACACAACATCTTAGATTTCCCAAATTCTTTATCATAGCAATGATATTTGTTTATCGGCATCCTTAAAACTCTGACCAATTTCTCTTTGAAATGGTTTTGCTCAAATGTTTGGAAAGAAGCCAGTTTATTTTTATACAGCAGTACAAGGCCAAGAACTGATAAAGGATATATTTTTTCCCCATACTCTGAGTATAGTCTGACATGAACTAACCCATACTGCTAAAATGAAGACAAGAAAAGACAAGAGGCTCCAGAGAAATTTATTTTAGCCTATTTAAATCTGGACCAGTCAAGGGAAAAAAATTCTACTGAAAAACTTTATTGAATATGTCATGATCTCTCACAGAACATACTTAAACTTAAGAAGTTTTAAAAAGTTCATTTTCTTCCTAAGTGCTAATAGCTCACTACAGGGCACTGAAAGAGTTTGTAGTAACAACAACAACAAAAAAAAAAAAAAAAAAAAAACAGTACAATGTTAGGAGCAGATATGTTGGTCTTGATGATTGAGAAGCCTCTGTCCATGGAGCCAGGGGAGCTTGCTTAGCAAGAGAAAGTTTAATTTTGGTTGGAGTTGATCATGAAGCGATTACTAGCTCTTTGTAAAGAGCCTATTACTTGCTACCTGATAGTGAAAAGAACAAGATTTAGACTGAGTAGAAGAGCAGGCTGTCAAAAAGCTATTTGGAATTTCAAGAATGAATGAAAGTAGACTAAGCACATGGAGTTTTCTTTTCCTATTCTTTTAAAGCACCTGGGTTTGAAGAGGGTGGTCAGTGTTGTCCAGTGGAAATCACACTGGACAGACAGCCAGGAGACCTGATTTACGGTCCTGGCTCAAATTCTACCTAAAGGATCATTTAAAAGTCATTTAGCATCCCTAGGTCTCACAGTCCTCACTTAGAAAAATGAATAATTAAACTACACAAGCTCTAAGTTCTAGTCTATAATCATTAGAAAAATAAAGACTATGTGTTTCTAAAGAACTTCTCTAACAAGCATAGAGCCTTGAACGTGGTAGACATCCAATAATTAAAATGCTCTGTGACTGAAAAGAAAAAGGTTAAATTTGTTTTAATGGAGTAACATCATATATACACATAGTCAGCCAAGTGCCAAGTGCCGTCATGTACATATATATGTATGCGTACATATACATATACTTAAAGATTTAAATAATTCATAAAGCATATTGACAACACATATGGAATATGTGTTATCCCTTATATCCTTTAGGAATATAACATTAAAATTGAGTCATAAACTATTTGAAATGCTGAGTTTGAGATAGCACTTTGACACGGACCACAAATATAGCAACATATATGGCCAACATTTTTCAGCATGTTTTCCTGGATATGGACTTATGTAGACATCTCTCTCAAAATGTGAAATTTGTTTTGGCTGTGACTTTAGCAATAAAAATGCCCTGAAATCAAATCACTGAAGGATAAGACCAAACCATTAATTTCAGTGATATGCAATACAATTTCTCCCCTGAATGCCCCATATGAATGATAAAGAATGGCAAAAATTATATTTGCATAAAGTTTCCTCATGTTCATAACAACCACGCCCTTTGCTTTCCATGAATTTTCAGCTTACACTGATTTTCTTTTAAAAGAGATGAGGTACGCTGATAGGTCATATATGATACTCAATAGTCAACCAAATGAGCTCTAGGCAAAAGCTGATGGCCCAGAAGGAGTCAGAATACAACTTGGTGGGAAAGACAATGACAGAAGAAAAGGGACAAACTTTTGAAAATGCTAAAGCTTCTCTAAGTACTTTTCCTAGTTAATAATAGCTAGACTTCTGTTCATCCTTAAATAGTAAACAACTAAACTACTCATTTGGTATTGAGAGAGAACAACTATGGTACTAAACAAAATAAAGCATTTAAGTTAACATAAAAAGTATCTATGATCAAGGAGAAGCTGTCTTAACAAAGATACAAATAATGTATACAGAGATAAAGGCACCACCTTTGAATTTTTCTATATCCAGGGTTCTATTCTGAAACATGTCTACAGTCAACACCCATGGAAGCAGCAGTCAAGAAATCAAAAGATTCATTGCGGCTCATCCAAAAAAAAGTAGGAACAACAATGGAAGGTTTAATACACAATGTAGACAGACTTCAAAATCTGTCAAACAAACCACAATCATCAGAAGAGAATATAAATAAATGGAAACTACTAAAAACGAAACACTTTTGCTCAACCAAAGACTTTATTAATAGAATTAAAAAGCCACCTACAGAATTGGAAAAAATATTTGGCAACTCTATGTCAGACCGATGCCTGATCTCCATAATCTATAAGGTACTACAAAATATAAATTAGAAAAAGGCAAATCATCCAATTAAGTGATGGGCAAAGGAGATGTACAGACACTTCTCTAAAGACGAGATACAGGCAGCCAAAAAATACATGCAGATATGCTCACGATCATTAGCTATTAAAGAAATTCAAATCAATAAGACAATGAGATACCATCTCACCTCAACAAGCTTGGTGATGATCCTAAAAGCACAAAACAATAAATGCTGGAGAGGCTATGGAGAAATTGGAACTCTCCTACACAGTTGGTGGGATTACAAAATGGTGCAACCTCTTTGGAAAGCAATCTGACATTCCCTTAAATGTACATTCCCATATAAATTCACATGCACATCTATATCTAAATGACATCCTATAGATACATAGAACCATAAATTCCCACAAGATATGGACAACCTGCGTCACCAAGTCCAATCCATTGCTGTCCAAAAAGTTGACAGGAGCAGCATCAGGGCCACGGACCATGCTACCAGGGGAACTCCGAATCCCCTGGACCATCTATATTTAGATATAGATATGCCATTTGACCAGTAATTCCACTTCTTGGAATATATCCTACAGAATGAAGGCCATTCACACCAACTGATACATACACACGAATGTTCATTGCAGCACAGTCCACAATAGCAAAAAGATGGAATCAACCCAGATGCCCAGCAACAGAGGAATGAATAGGTAACTATTCATTGCATAGTGGAACACTATGCAATGATAAAGAACAACAAAAATATCAGGAAACATCTCTTAACCTAGTTTCAACTGAAGGACATTATGCTGAGTGAAAGTAGTCAGTGACAAAAGGACAAATATTGTGTCAGATCCCTACTATAAGAACTTAAAAACAGACTCATGCATAGAAGAAAAGACTCTTTGATGGCTGCAAGGGTAAGGAGGGAAGGAGCGTGAGGGGGAGGGTTTAGATTAGATAGTTAATAGAAATTTGGTTGGGTGAAATCAGTGACAGCACACATTATAAAGAAGATCAATAATAAATGGACTTCAACACAATTTGAGTACTCCTCCCATCTTAACCCAATATTGCAAGGACAGAGTAGCAGGGGCAAGAGGCCAGGGACCATACTCTCAGGTGAAATCGAGGCCAGTTAGCACAGCTAGCGTTTTGCTAATGAGGACTCTCTACAGAGAGAGTCCCTACAGTGGTGCATGGCATCTGAGGTCTTGAAAGCTGCCAAGCTGCCACCTAGGGGTACAACAAATGGTCCCAACTCAACAGGAATGGATGATCACTGAGGACAAGAATGACATGGGGAAAAGAGAACCCAGAAGACAGAGAGACCCACTCATGTGGGTCTCTCTATCAACTCGTGACCAGAAGAACCAGATGGTGCCTGGCCACCACCAGTGATAGCCACGATGGAGCTCACAAAGTTGAGTTTCACTGGCAACAAGAGAATAAATAGGAGTGCACCCTGAGATCTCCAATAAAAGCCTGCAGTTGATGGTCCAGGGGATTCGGAGTTCCCCTGGTAGCATGGTCCCTGGCCCTGATGCTGCTCCTGTCAACTTTTTGGACAGCAATGGATTGGACTTGGTGACGCAGGTTGTCCATATCTTGTGGGAATTTATGGTTCTATGTATCTATAGGATGTCATCCTACTGTTCTCTTGCTGGAGGAAGGGGAATGGGTGGAGAGGAGGAGATAGGAGACTGTTGGGAGGATAGGACATATATGGAGCAGAAAGGAAGGGGGTGCTGTCACTGGGCAGGGAGAGAAGTGGGAGCTGCACATAGGTGTGCATGTGAATTTATATGGGAATGTACATTTCCATTCAATCATAATAAGCCAAGTGCCGTTGAGTTGGATCCGACTAAAAGAATTTTAAAAAAAGATTCATTGTGTTTGGAGAATCTGCTACAAAGGAACTCTTTAAAGTGTTGAAAAGTAAAGATGTCACCTTGAAGACAAAGGCACACCTGACCCAAGCCATAGTATTTTCAATCTCATCATATGCATGTGATAGCTGGACAAGAAATAAGGAAGACAGAAAAAGAATTGACATATTTGAATTGTGGTATTAGATAAGAATACTGAATATATAATGGACTGTCAAAAGAACAGATTGTTCTGGAAGAAGTAAAACCAGAGTGCTCCTTGGAGGAAAAGATGGAAAGACTCCATCTTACATACTTTGGACATGTTGTCCGGAAAGATCAGTCCCTGCAAAAAGGATATAAAGCTTGGTACAGTGGGAGATCAAAAAAAAGACCCTGAACAAGATGGAATGATACAGTGGCTGCAATGACTGGCTTAAGCATAAAAATTATTGTTGACATGGTGCAAGACTGGGCAGTGTTTTGGCCTGTTGTGCAAAGGGTCGCTCTGCATTGAAACCAACTCAACGGCACCTAACAACAACATCCTCAAATAAGCCTCTCTAAATCAACTAGTGACTTTCTTGGCACTTAAGTCTGGGGATGTTTTACTTGAAAGTTTGCTGTTTCTAAGTGTAATTTCACCTCAAGCATTTGGGTTTTAAAATATTGAAAACAGCCTAAAGAAAACTTTGAGTTGCAAAGATTCAATAAAATGAAACAAGGGATAGGCCTTTCTCTTTAATAACAGGAAAATGTGAGCATTAATTATTTTGTCAGTGAAGTCTATGATAATTTTTACCAGACAAGGTTGAAAATGAATGTAACCTTGAAAATTAATAGACTGTAGATAGCATTGTGACCCCACCAACACCAATATGAAAAGAATAGTGTTATTGTCTCCTTGCATCAAATCACTGCTTTTTTTCTAAACATATTTTATAGACAAGTGTATGGTGACACCTGGATATCCATTTCAGAATGGATCTAATTCAATTAGAATTAGTCCTGATGTAGGTTGTTCACGGCAGTTCAGATTAGTAAATTCCTCAGAATCCTGGCTCCTTCCCTCTTGTTTCTGCGTCTTGTATGGCTCTCATTTCCAAGGTTATCTGATACTCCAAGTATCTGTGGCAACTAACAAAAGGACCTCATACGAGGTTAACATACTAGCTGACAGGAATTGTATTAAGATGGAATTCAAAATAGCAGAGACTGTATGAGGGGATGTAAACGTAAAGAAAACTTCCAAGTACTATGTCTGAAGTAGCTTCCACTAGCCAGGCAATGGGGGCAACTGCTGTAAGGCAAAGGAGGGTACCCTTGAGCCACAAGGTCTAACTGAAGGCTGTAATAACCCACAGAATGTTGATATTCATCATAATACTGAGTAAAAACCCCCGAAGTATTACCAACGGTCTTAAGGGCAAATAGAAAAATTCCATCTATAGTTACAGAAGCCTAAGTAGGAATACTTGTCTGTCAGTGGAGCCTTGCTTGTTGCTATGATGTGGGAAGCTATGTCACTGGTACTTACGCAACAGCAGGATCACCGATGGTAGACAAGTTTCAGCTGACCTTCCAGACTAAGACAGACTAGGAAGACAGACCCAGCAGAGTACTTCTGAAAGGAATTGGCCAGGGAAAATTTGTAAATAGCAGCTGAACATTGTCAGACATGGTGCCAGAAAGTGAGCCCCCAGGTTGGAAGGCACTTAGAAGATGACTGAGGAAGAGCTGTCTCCTCAAAGTAGAGTCAACTTTATTGACATGGATAGAGTAAGGCTTCCGAGATCATGGTTAGCTGATATGGCATGACTCAAAATGAGAAGAAACAGCTGGAAACATCTATTAATAATAGGACATGAAATGTACAAAACATGAATCTAGGAAAATTTGAAATTGTCCAAAATGAAATCCACAGCATTAGTGAGCTAAAATGGACTGGTTTTGTCCATTCTGAAACTGACAATCATATGGTCTACTATGCTGGAAACAAACACTGTAAGACGAACAGTGTTGCATTCATCTTCACAAAGAACATTTCAAGATCTGTCCTGAAGTATAATACTGTCATTGATAGGATAATATCCATACGCCTACAAGCGAGGCCAGTTAATACAACTATTATTCAAATATACACACCAACCACTAAAGCCAAAGATGAAGAGGTTGAAGATTTTTACCAGCTTCTACAGTCTGTAGTTGATTGAACATGTAATCAGGATGCATTGATAATTACTGGTGACTGGAATGCAAAAGTTCAAAACAAAGAAGAAGGATCGGTAGTTGGAGAATATGGCCTTGGTGACAGAAATAATGCCAGAGATAGCATGATAAAATTTTGCAAGATTAAGGACTTTTTCATTGCAAATATTTTCTTAACTAACATAAACGGTGACTGTACACACGGACCTCACCAGATGAAACACACAGGAACCAAACTGACTACATCTGTGGAAAAAGATGATGGAAAAGCTCCTTCTCAGCAGTCAGAACAAGATCAAGTGCTGACTGTGGCACAGCTCATCAATTGCTCATATGCAAATTCAAGCTGAGACTGAAGAAAATTGGAACAAGTCCACAAGATCCCAAAGTATGATCTTGAGCATATCCCTCCTGAATTTAAAGGTCATCTCAAGAACAGATTTGATTTGTTGATCACTAATGATTGAAGACCAGATGAATTGTAGAATGACATCAAAGACATCATCTATGAAGAGAGTAAGAGCTCATTAAAAAGAAAGAAGAGATCAAAGTGGATGTCAGAAGAGACTCTGAAACTTGCTCTTGAATGTCAAGCAGCTAAAACAAAAGGAAGGAATGGCGAAGCGAAGGACCTAAACAGAAGATTTCAAAGAGCAGCTCAAGAAGACAAAAGAAAGTATTATAATGGCATGTGCGAAGAGCTAGAAATGGAAAACCAAAAGGGAAGAACACATTCTACATTTTTTAAGCTGAAAAAATGGAAGAAAAAATTGAAGCCTCAAGTTGCAATAGTGAAGAATTCTACAGGGAAACTATTAAACAACTCAGGGAGCATGAAAAGAAGATGAAAGGAATACACAGAGTCATTATAATGGAAAGAACTGGTCTATGTTCAGACATTTGAAGAGGTAGTACATGATCATGAACCAACGGTACTGAATGAAGAAGTTGAAGCTGCACTGAAGTCACCAGAAAAAAACAAAGCTCAAGGAATTGATGGAATATCAACCGAGATATTTCAACAAACAGATGCAGCACTGGAAGTCCTCACTCTTCTATGTCAAGACATTTGGAGGACAGCTACCTGGCCAACTGACTAGAAGAGATCTATATTTATACCCATTCCAAAGAAAGGTGATCCAACTGAATGTGGACATTACCGAACAGTATCGTTGATATCACATGCAAGTAAAATTTTGCTCAAGATTATTAAAAAGTGACCATAACAATATATTGACAAGGAACTGCCAGAAATTCAAGCTGGATTCAGAAGGTGATGTGGAACCAGGGATATCATCACTTATGTCAGATAGATCCCGGTTGAAAGAAAAGAATACTAGAAAGATGTTTGCTTGTGTTTCACTGACTATACAAAAGCATTTGACTGTGTGAATTATACTAAATTATGGCTAATATTGCAGAGAATGGGAATTCCAGACACCTAATTCTGCTCTTAAGGATCAAGAGGCAGTCATGCAAACAGAACAAGGGAATACTACATGGTTCAAAGTCAGGAAAGGTGTGTGTCAGGGTTATATCCTTTCACCATACCTTTTTAATCCATATGCCAAACAAATAATCCAAGAAACTGGATTCTATGAAGAAGAACGAGGCATCAGGATTGTAGGAAGATTCATCAACAACCTGTGTTATGCAGACGACACCATATTACTTGCTGGAAGTGAAGAGGATTTGAGACACGCCTTCAGTATGAACTGTACCTCAATATTAGGAAAACAAAAACCCTCACAGCAGGACCAGTAAGCATCATTGTCATAAATGGAGAAAAGACTGAGGTTGTCAAGGATCTCATTTTACTTGGGTCGACAATCAACATCCATAGAAGCAGCAGTCGAGAAATCAAAAGATCCATTGTATTGTGAAATTCTGCTGCAAAGGACCTCTTTAAAGTATTAAAAAGTAAAGATGTCACCCTGAAGACTAAAGTGCACCTGACCCAAGCCATGGTGTTTTCAGTCACATCCTAAGTATGCGAAAGTTGGACGATGAACAAAGGAGACAGAAGAAGAATTTATGCCTTTGAATTGTGGTGTTGGAGAAGAATGTACAGTGGACCACCAGAAGAATCAACGGATCTGTCTGGAAGAAGTACAACCAGAGTGCTCCTTGGAAACAGAGATGGCAAGACTGCGTCTTACACACTTTGGACATGTTGTCAGGAAGGATCAGTCCCTGGAGAAGGACATCATGCTTGATAGAGTGGAGGGTCAGAGAAAAACAAGAAGACCCTTGACGAAATAGATCGACACAGTAGCCAAAACAATGGGCTTAAGCATAAAAACAAGTGTGGACACAGGCAGTGTTTCATTCTGTTGTTTATAGGGTCATTACGAATTGGAAGTGACTCGATGGCATCTAACAACAACAACAAAGTAAGAATAGTAAAGCTTTCTTCAGTTTAGTTGCAGCATGAAGGGTTTCAATTGATAACAGAAAAGGACTGGATGCCAAGCCTTTAAAAAATTAATATAAAAGTTGAGTCATAAAAGAGAAATTGGGTATCCAGGCTTTACTACAGCCACAAAGACCTAAATCTCTTAAGTTGCTTTGTAGTGGTTGGGTTAAGAGATGTTATAATAATATCTTTTCTCGTCAGGTCAGTAGAGACTGTTCAGTTGAAACACTGTGTCCTCAGTATTTCGCAGCAAGGCAAATACAGGTGTAATTTTTCCTTGATGCCATATGCCCTCTGTTGGCCAAATGTTGTAATAGCAAGACACTACCCTGTAATCAGATTTTTAATGACCTAGAACAAACAAATCATTATTGTGCTGAAGCAGAGTAAGGCCATGAGAAAACTGCAAAGGTATAAATCAGCATACAGAATCTTATGAAAATAAAAAGGCTTTTAGTAAATCTCTGAGGCATGACTGTGCACATATATTGTTGGTCATGTCAAGTAAAAGCAAATAAATATTGACTTAGAGGTTGAAAAAGAACCCTGAAAAAGGTACTACAAATGTTCACTGCAGTAAAATAAGTAGCTTTAGGGTATATGTTGGAAACAGCAAATGGGTATTAGGAACAAAGGCAAAATGCAGTATAATAACGTAGTTAATGTCATGTGCATCTTCCACAAAATGTCAACCCCATTATTTGGGTTTTTCACAAGAAAAAATGCAGTGTTTCAGGGATGAGCACAAGGCATAATAATTCCTTGGGAAAGGAAGTCCTGAATTATGGGGATTAATCTTTCCCCACCTTCTCATTTTAAAGGGTATTAAGAAATTTTAGGTAACGTTTTAAGATATTAACTTGAATCTTAATGAGTTCAGCACACAAAATCAGACCAATATCTGTGGATGATGTGGTTCCCAATACTTCTGATACAGCAGAGACAATTTGATGTGATGACAGAAGATAAGGGTACAATACCCATTGCTGTCAAGTCAATTCTGACCCATAACAAGCCTATAGGACAGAATAGAACTGTTTCATAGAGTTTCCAAGGAGCACCTGGAAGATTGGAACTGCTAACCTTTCAGTTAGCCATAGCACTTAAGCACTACATCATCAGGGTTTCCATAATAAGCCCTTGTAAACAATAAAGGGTTTCTTTGTCATCTACAGTTCCTTTTATTCTAAACTGGGAATTATCAGGCATTTCTAAAATATCTCTCCTTGTTCAATAAACTATAAATGATGGTTTCATTTGGATTAAAATTCTCTACCTAATAAGTTAAAAAACAAAAACACTGCCATCAACTTGATTCCGATTTATAGCAACCCTATAGGACAGAGTAGAACTGCTCCATAGTTTCCAAAGTGCCTGCTGACTTTTTGGTTATAGCCCTCAACCACTGTGCCACAAATAAGTTAAAAGGAGTATCTAAATTTACTAAAAAAAAAAAAAAAAAAAAAAAAAGGTTGTTTTAGTCAGCTAGTGCTGCTCTAATGGAAATACCACAAAGTGGATGGCTTTGGCAAAGAAAAGTTCACTCTTACACAGTCCAGTAGGCTGTAAGTCCAAATCCAGGATGTCTGCTCCAGGGGAAGGCTTCCCTGGGTCAGCTCTGGAGGACAGTCCTTGTATTGTATATCAGTTTTCGGTCAGGGAGCATCTTCGTACAGGAATCTCAAGTCCAAAGGATGCTCTCTACTCCAGGTGCTGCTTTCTCCATGGTGTGAGGTTCTCAAGTCTCTGCTTTCTTCTCTCTCTTTTTTATCTCTTGTAGGATGACAGAATAAGAAGAAGTGCCAGTCACACTCCAGGGAAACTTCCTTTGCATTGGAACTGGGAGATGACCTTCCAACTCCTTCCTAATGCTCTCTAACTTAATGCTCTCTACTAGCCACAGGCAGAGATTAGGATTTCCAGGATAGTAAAATCACTGAATGGAGGGCAGTCACAGAGTATGGAGAATCACGGCCCAGACAAACTAATACACATCTTTTGCGGGAGGGAGGTGGAGACACAGTTCAATCCATGACAGGGATGCATATCTTCTACAGGTACCACGGAAACACATACAGGTTGAGAGTGAACTAGAATTTGTTCTTTATTCGAAACACAACTTTGGAGATTTTCATACTGTAGGGTAGAAGCTTTTGTAATCTTACGAGGTTACCAGCTGAAAGAGCAACTTCCATAACATTTAAAAATGGACATGATTCCTCATTAATTAGAATAGTAATTTCTCCTTGTGAATTCATTGCTCCTATTGAAAAAAAAATCTCTAATTTATCCTCAGAGCTCCTTCAAGTTTGGACAGAGCAGACAGCAAAAAGTCCATTTTATTTTCCATTTATGGAAGTTTCTTTTAGTGTCCAGTCCTCTTAAAGTAATAACAAACTCCAGGCACCTCTTACTGTGGTACCTGAAGTCTGCTTCCAGTAGGTAGCATACATCTACAGTTATATGCAGGAGACTGCAGTTGTTGCAGTCATAAAACCATTATTTTCCTTGTTTAGATTTTTTTTTTTCCCCATCGTTTAAACCAGCTCGTGGACCAGATCAGTTAATTCATTTACAGGAGTAGGTTTCCCAGTTAAGTTCTTTCTCCTTACCGAAGTAGAAAGTCCAGGATTAAGGCCAGATACACATGCTGCGCTAAAAGCCTCCATAGCCCCAGGGTTCTCTTGATCCAGTCCCAAATGCTCAACTGACAGCCTATTTTGATAACTGTAAATGGCTTCACTTTTTTTTTGTATGTATGAATGAATCTATGTCCAGTCTACTACTTAAGGCAAGGCATCTTTAAAGCCTTATCCAGTTTATTTTCTTTCTCCCAGGCTTATTTAAGTATTGTCTCAATAGTTTTGTTGGGATCTAAAATAAGATTGGCATGGACATTTTTTCATTCAGCGTGTTCTAACCACTCTTGCTCAGCACCAGAGCTTACTAACACAGGTACCAGCTGATATAGGTCAGGTAGCCCAGGTTAATAAGCATCAGTAAGAATTTCAAATTCCTTAGCAAATTTATAGGAACACTTTCATAAATATGGAAAGTACTTAACAATACTACATAATTTAGTGTGAGCCCAGAGGTCACACTAGCCTCTTTGGGTTTTCCCTAGTGCCCACTCCTGGAGACACAGCTAGCCAGTGGACTTTAAAAGAACAGTTTGAGGTGAGTCAGAAGGTTTCGTAGGTAGGTAAGGTAATTCTAACAAAAGTTCGTCACATTTTTGTCAGTAAGAAGGTAGAGAAGGATACGAGCAAGTGCCCTCTGGAGTAGAGGAGCAAGAGGAGCAAGAAGGGGAACTCCAACATTCCACTTCTTTGATTTTCTTGGCTTGTCCAGACACTATATCCATAGAAGGTCAAATTTGTCATTCTTTTGTTTGGGGGAAGTGTCAAGATACCAAGTAATATAGGATTCCTACTGGTTCTGATTGGTTCAGGTGGAGCCTTCTAGCCTTTCACTTACTGTGTAGCCTTACACTTGCTTTAGTGACCATAAAGTTGTCCTATATTGCCCTTTGGTTTTCCAAATTCTCCTTGGTGTGTACATTCTTCTACTCAAGATGCTGAAATGAACTAGGGACATAGTTTTTGATCATGTAAGCCATGGTACTCTCGGAGGGAAGTTTCATAGTTTCTGAAGCATTGATTCTGCATCTTAATAAGTAATAACGTGTGCCACTAAAAGTACACTAAGCATTATGTGATCTTACAAAGGGGTTCTTGCAGAGAGCTTTAACTTTCTGCCACCAGATGGCAGACATCACATTAAATGCACAATCTGGCAGTGGAAAAAGAATTTTTGCAAAAAAAGTTCAGATTGCAAACAGAATTAACAGGCTTAAAGAACAAATTCCAGAGAGCTATATCATAAAATACAGAGCTCTATCCAAGAAAGCTTATCTCTGAGTGATTTTCAAGAAATCTGTGGAAGCAATTGAGTATAAATGGTTCTTTGCTGACATCAGTTTCCAGATCCCTGCACTTTCAGGATTCTATGACAGAAAGACAACTTTGGATCCTGCCAACTACACCAAAATACCTTAGAGTAATACTCTCAGACTCCATTAAAAAATAAAACAAAGGAGTTATTGAAAGCCAAAGTCATTCCAATGGGAAGACATAAAGACCTTAACCAGGAAAACCCCATGAATCTGGGCAGTAATAGATGCCTTTTCACAGATATAGGACAAAATCAAGAATTAACACAGTAAAGCT
This sequence comes from Heterohyrax brucei, assembly GCA_028571685.1. Taxonomy (NCBI): domain Eukaryota; kingdom Metazoa; phylum Chordata; class Mammalia; order Hyracoidea; family Procaviidae; genus Heterohyrax; species Heterohyrax brucei. The sequence goes on along the minus strand of CM053146.1, from coordinate 57,343,920 downwards.
ACCACTGGTGGATCAACATTCAGCTGGCTAGAAGGTGGCACTTACCAAAACAGGGGCCTTCCTAAGACTGGTTACAATTTTTACAGCTGTCTTGTAGAGGCTGGAGCAGAGCATAACTCTGCACAGAATAACCACAGAAGTCCACGCCGGGGAGAGAATACTAGGTTAACACAGGATGGTTCCAAAGCACATGTTCTCAGAACAAATTATTAAAATAACCTGAGGACAATTTACATATTGGGTGCCTATTACTATTTAAATCATGTCTCTTTACTTGGTATCCTGTTTAGCTTAATCACAAAGAAAAATATTTCATTAGTAACAGGGTTGGTTTCTTAGCGACCAAGTTGGAGCTGTGTAAAAGAGTAACACTCTGTCAGCAAGAAAAGTCAGGATTGGGTATGAGACCAGATTTGGGATCAGGAATTTTACGTTGGCCAAGTGTCCTATAATTTTAGGGGCTCCATGATAGGTTTTGTACCCAAAAAATATCCAGAGACTCGCCCTTCTCATGAGATCCTCTGCTACCACCCTCTTCCAGCTCATGATAATCTATAACCTGGCTTATTGTGTATGTATATAGGATACTTGCTGATTTTAAATTCCTATGAAATGCTGTTTGCATTTTGTTATTTTTCTGCCATTACTCCTGTAACCTATTTCCACCTGGAAGCCATGCTAATCTTTTTAAAACAACATCAGGCTATGTCACTCCTATTAAAGAAATCTTCCAGTGCTCTCTTCTTTTATTCTAGGAACTTTTTTTCATAGTCCACCTTTTCTTCTTCTTCTATTACCTAGTGGTTTTTAAGCAAGGTGTTAGTTTCCATAGTTTTTTGGTTTGGGTTAGTTTCCATGACTTTTTTTCTTTTGCTCCTTCCATTATTTACACTATGGTGTGATTACAAAAGATGCTTTGTATTGTCTCAATGTTTTGGATTTTGTGGAGTGTTATTTTGTGGCCTAAGATTTGTTCTATTCTGAAGAACATTCCACATGGGTTAGAAAAGAAAGTATACTTTGTTAGTGCGGGTGGAGTGTTCTTTCTATGTCTATGGGGTCATATCGGTTGGTTTTGACCTTTAGATTTCCTGTATCTTTGCTGAGTTTGAGAATGTTGTTTCCTTTACTGACAGTCGTGTGTTGAAGTCTCCAGCTATTACTGCAAAACTATCAATTTCTCGTTTCATTGCTTTTAGAGCTTGTTTTATAGGTTTTGGAGCTCTGTCATGTACTGTGTAGGTATTTATTATGCTTATGTCATCATCAAGGTGAATTGTCCCTTTAATGACTGTATAATGTCCTTTGTCTTTTAAGCCACATTTTGCCTTAAAGTCTGTTTTCTCTGAAATTAATATTGCCACTTCTACTCTTTTCTGGTTGCTGTTTGCTTGATAGATTTTTTTCCATCTTTTGAATTTTAATACATTTATGTCTTTATTTCTGAAGTATGTCTCTTATAAACAGCATAATGATAGGTCATGTTTTTTATGCACTCTGTTACTCTCTGTATCTTTTGGGGGTACATTTAAACTATTTATGTTCAGTGCTTGTCATGGATTGAATTGTGTCCCCCAAAAAATATGTGTAGCCATGTGGTTGGGCCACAATTCCTAGCATCTTGTGATTGTCTTCCATTTTCTGGTTTTCCCATGCTGTATGTTAAAGGATTAGGGTGGGATGGTAAACTCCTTCATAGGATCACCTCCCTGTTCCACTGTAACGGGAGTTTCCCTGGAGTACGGCTTGCCCCACCCTTAATCCTTTCATCCTACAACAGATACAAGGAAAGCAAGGAAGCAGAGAACTAGGAACCTCACACCTTCAAGCAAGCAGCACCAGGAGAAGAGCACATCCTTCAGACCTGAGGTTCCTGTGCCAAGATGCTCCCTGGACAGACAATAACAGACTTTCTTCCAGAGCCGACAAGTGGAAAAGCCTTTCCCTGGAGTGGACATCCTGAATTTGGACTTGTAGCCTACTGGACTACGAAAAATAAACTTTCCTTTGTTAAAGCCATGCAGTCTGTAGTATTTCTGTTAGAGCAGTACTAGCCAACTAAAACAGTGTGATTGTCAGTTGAGTGTGAGTTTATTAGTGCCCTTTTGTATTGCTTTTTGTATGTGTGGTGCTGATGTTTTCTTTTTCCTCTTACTCTCCTCTTGTTTGTTGATTTTCTTTTCATTTCTTTTATTTTTATAGATTTTATGTTTACTGAGGCTTTATTTCTCTTCATTTTGATGAATAGGTTTGTTAACATTTTTTGTGATTATCTTGAAATTTACCCATATTTTCTTACGTTTAGACCAGTGTTTCATTACTTGATCTGTGTTTATACGATCTGTGTTTGTCCATTATCACTTCTTCTCGTCTCCTAGTATTCTCCCTTTCCTCATCCCTTGTCAAATTACTTTACTTTTTTCTTGTTCACACTAAGGATGCTCTTACCTAAAGGACTTTGTGCTTTCTGTTTACCTCTTCCTAATAATTTCTTTCCCCCATGTGTCCACATGCCTAACCCTCTCCTCTTTATTGTGTCTTTCTCAAATGTTACCTTTTAGTAAGGTATTAGGAGTACTTGCATAGCACAACTGATTAACTACTTGGCTACCAAAAACTTGGAATTTTGAACTCACATAGAGGCACTTTAGAAAAAAGTCCTGGCAATTTACTTGTGACAGATCACAGCCTTGCAAACCTTGTGGGACACAGTTCTACTCTAAATGTGAGAATCAACTTGCTGGAAACCAGATGTGAGTGTGTGTGTTTTCTGTGAAGCACTTATTATCTGACTGCTATTTAAAATTGAAATGACCTACCTAGCAATCTATATTCCCCTTTCCTTTCCTGCTTTACTTCTGTCCAGGGTAATTATTACTATCTAACTACTACATGACTCATTTGGTTTGTTTTGTCTCCCCTATACTAGAATCAAGCAGGGATTTGGGGGGTTTCAGTAACTGGAGCAGTACCTAGAATACAGTATGTACAAGTATGCCCCATGTGTCATTCAGTTTCTGTGTTATGGAGCCGAGGTGTTGTTGTGACACTGTGATGCTGAAAGCTTTGCTACCAGTATTGAGATACCAGCAGGGTCACCTTTGTTGGGCAGGCTTCAGCCGAGCTTCCATACTAAGATAAGAAAGAAGGACCTGATGGGCTAATTCTGAAACAAATTAGTCAACTATAACATTATGAATCGCACAGAACGTTACCTCATATAGTGCCAGAAGATGAGCCTCTCAGGCCAGAAGGCACTCAAAACACAACAAGGGAAGAGCTACCTCCTCAAAGTAGAGTCAACTTTAATATGTGGATAAAGTCAAGCTTTTGGTAACTTAACTTGCAGATGGGCACAATCTAAAAGAAGAAGTAGCTGTAAACATTTGTTAATAATAGGAAGGTAGAATGTACAAAGTCTGAATCTAAAAACTTGGAAATCATCAATGTGAAAAGAAATGCATAAGCATCAATATTCTAGGCACTAGTAAGAGGAAATGAACAGGCATTGACCATTTTGAATTAGACAATTATTGCTATGGATTGAGTTGTGTCCCCCAAAAAAATACGTGTGGCCATGTGGCTGGGCCATGATTCCCTGTATTTTATGATTGTCTTCCATTGTGTGATTTTCCTATGCTGTATGGTAAAGGATTACAGTGGGACTGTAAATACTTTTATAAGATCACCCCCCTGCTCCACTGTAAAGAGAGTTTCCCTGGAGTATGGCTTGCACCACCCCTAATCCTTTCATCCTACAAGAGATAAAAGGAAAGGGAAGCAAGCAAAGAACTGGGAACCTCATGCAATCAAGCAAACAGCACCGGGAGAAGAGCGCCTCCTTCAGACCTGAGGTTCATGTGCCAAGATGCTCCCTGGAGAAAGACTCATACAATACTGGACTTTCCTCCAGAGCCAACAAGGAGGAAAACCTTTCCCTGGAGCGGACATCCTGAATTTGGACTTGTAGTCTACCGGACTATGTAAGAATAAACTTTCCTTTGTTAAAGTCATCTACTCTGTGGTCTTTCTGTTACAGCAGCACTAGCTGACTAAAACAGTTATATGATCTACTATGCCAGGAGTGAAAACTTCAAGGTGAATGGCACTGCACTCATCACTAAAAGAGACATTTCAAGATCTACCCTGAAGTACAATGCCATCAATGATGGGATAATATCCTTACACCTACAAGTAAGATCAGTTAGTACAACTATGAGTTAAATTTAAGTACCAACCACTACAACCAAAGATGAAGAAACTGAAGATTTTTACCAACTTCTGCAGTCTGAAATTGATCAAACATACAATCGGGATGCATTGATAATTTCTGGAAATTGGAATGTTGGAAACAAAGAAGAGGGATTAGCAGTTGGAAAATAAGGCCTTGGTAATACAAACTGTAAAAAGACCACAGAGTAAAATTTTATAAGACCAATGACTTCTCCATCATAAATATCTTTATTCATGAGCATAAATGGTGACTACATGTATGGACCTCACCAGACGAAATACAAAGGAATCAAATCACATACATCTGTGGAGACAACAGAGCAGCTCAGTATCATCACTCAGAACAGGGGCCAACTGTAGAATGGAGCATCAGTTGTTCATATATAAGTTAGTTGAAACCAAGGAAAACTAGAAGATGTCCACAATAGCCAAAGTACAACCTTGATTATATCCCTGAATGTACAGACCATTTCAAGAATAGATTTGACACATTGAACACTAATGATCAAAGACCTGACAAATCGTGGAATGACATCAAGGACATCATACATGAAGAAAGCAAGAAGTCTTTGCAAAAAAAAAGAAAGAAGAGATCAAAATGGATGTCAAAAAAAAAGACTCTGAAACTTGCTTTTGAATGTCAGGTAGTTAAATGGGGAGGGAAGAAATGATGGCGTGAAGAGCTGAACAGCAGATTTCAAAAGGCAGCTCAAAAAGACAAAGTATTATGACGACATGTACAAAGACCTGCAGTTAAAAAACCAAAAGGGAAGAACACACTTGGCATATCTCAAACTGAAAGAACTAGAGGATTAGTTCAAGCCTTATGTTGTAATAGTGAAGGATTCTTTGGGCAAAAGACTAAACGATGCAGGAAGCATCACAAGAGGATTGTAGAAATATACAGAAATACTGTACTGAAAAGAAGTGGTTAATGTTCAACCATTTCAGGAGGTAACATGTGATCAAGAACCAATAGTACTGAAGGAGGAAGTTTAAGCTGCATTGAAGATACTGGTAAAAAACAAGCCTCCAGGAATTGACAAAAGAACAACCAAGATGTTTCAACAAAATGGATGCAGTACTGGAAGTGCTCACTTGTCTATGACAAGAAATTTAGAAGAGGAGTACCTTGCCAACCGACTAGAAGACATTCAAATTTATGCCTTTTCCAAAGAAAGGCAATACAACCAAATGCAGAAATCATCAAACAGTGTCATAGAAATCACATGCAAGCAAAATTTGCTGAAATTTACTCAAAAGCAGTTGCAGCAGTACATCAACAGAAACCTGGCAGAAATTTAAGCCAGATTAAGAGGAAGACATGCAAGGAAAAATAATCAGAACTGATCTCAGAGAAATCCTGGCTGAAAATAGAGAATATCAAAAAGATGTCTGTGTTTTGTTGACTATGCAGAGGCATTCAACTGTGTGGATCATAATAAGTAATGGATAACATTGCAAAGAATCAACTCAATGACAACAGGTTTGATTTCGCACAGGAATGGTGTTCCTGAGGAACCTGTGCGTAGATCAAGAGGCAGTCATCTGAACAAAACAAGAGGACACTATGGGGTTTAAAATCAGGAAAGGTGTGTTTTCAGGGTTGCATTCTTATACTTATTCGATTTGCATACTAAGCAAATAATATGAGAAAGTGGACTACATGAAGAAAAACACAGCATGAGTATTGAAGGAAGATTCACTAACAACTTGCATTATACAGATGGTGCAACCTCGCTTGCTGAGACTGAGGCGACTTGAAACACTGATGAAGATCAAAGATCACAGCCTTCAGTATGGATTATATTTCAACATAAAGAAAAGAAAATTCCTCACAACTGGACCACTAAGCATCAGGATAAACAGAGAAAAGATTGAACTTGTAATGGATTTCATTTTTTTCAGATCCACAGTCCACATCCATGGAAGCAGCAGTCAAAGAATCAGAAAATGCATTGTTTTGGGTGAATCTGCTGCAACAGACCTCTTTAAAGTGTTTACAAACCAAGATATCATTTTAAAGTCTCAGATGTGTGTCAGGGATTGCACTGTGCCCCCCCCCCAAATGTGTGTATTGATTTCATTTGGCTATGAGTCCCTATATGGCACAATTTCTCCCATGTCTTGAAAATCCTGCCTCCTGATATTGATGATGGAGAATGTGCAGCAGTTGTGCTGGTGAGGCAGGATTCAAGTCACCAGCTGTGGGATATAAGGGAGAGAAGGGAGCATAGAGAGTTGGGAACCTCATACCACCAGGAGAGCAGCACCAAGAGCAGAGCACGTCCTTCCGACCTGAGATTCCTGTGCTGAGATGTTCTTGCTGAATTTGGATTCTTGGCCTACCAGACTGTGATGATTTCTCATACTGAATGGACTTGTAACTTGTAAACAGATTTGTGGCTTACTGGACTACTACAAATAAAGTTTCTCTTCATAAAGCCTTCTACTCATGGTATTTTCTGTTAGAGCAGCACTAGCTGACTAAAACAGTGTGCCCGACCTAAGCCAAGGTGTTTCCAGTTGCTTCAAATGCATGCAAAACCTGGTCAATGAATAAGGAAGACAGAAGAAGAATTGATACTTTTGAATTGTTGTTTTGGCGAAGAATATTGCATATACCATGGACTGACAAAGAAGGAATAAATCTGCCTTGAAAGAAATACAGCCAGAATACTCCTTAGAACACCAGGCTGGTGAGACTTTGTCTCACATTCTTTGGAAATGTTATCAGAAGGGATCAGTTCCTGGAGGAAGACATCACGCATGGTCAAGCAAAGAACCGGTGGAAAGAGAAAGACCATCAATGAGGTGAACTAACACAGCAGCTGCAATAAGGGCTCCAACATAACAAGGACCATGAGAAGGGCCAGGCAGTGTTTCTTCCTGTTGCACATAGGGTCATTATGAATCAGAATGGGCTTGACAGCATCTAACAACAGCATAAGTAAGCGTTAAATAAATCAACAGCATGTGTATCTTAAAAGCACAAAACAGGACCTGTATGAACTTGTATCTACTGTTCTGTTCTATAAGCAGATACAAATAATTAATGGAGACTTTCTGATCTGTAAATTCCCACAGTCTGTTCTTTGCTGTTTCCTGTTTTTGTTTTATTTATGTAGCAGTAATAGATCAGATGGATAAAGATCCACATCTGGGTAAATATTAGCTTTTTTGAGAATTTTCCAGTTTCAGCATTTTAATTGACCTATTACACATGGCTAAATAAATTGAGCAGTTCACCATAGCTAAATCCTATTTGATTACATAGGAATAGTATAGCATTCTAGTATTCTCCTTCATCTAGATATTGAAGGATGTTTAGCGTATTCTCTTACAATTTACATTTCATCTTTTGGTATTCAGGGGAGTCTTCTTGGAATTTTCCCCAGAGTAAAAGACATCTTTCTGAGTGTGCCCTTATAAAGAACCATGTAAGGCCCAAATATATTTAACATTTGTTTCTGTGTATTGAAATTATTTTCTGGTATGACAATCAAGTGGGATCCTATTGTACAATATGCTCTCTTTTCATTTATATCCAAGCAAGAGTGACAATGTGGAAATGAATCGAGTTTACCCCTGTTCAGCTTGAGAAATTGCATCTGACACGAAGTGAAAGAAAATACGTGGGAGTGTTGAAATAAGGAAGGAAGAGAAAAATGAAATTTGTCAAAGAATAAAAAATTCCATTCTTCTTCCCTCTCCTCAAGGAACAAATACACATATTATGTTCCTTACCAATTAAAAGCTTTGGCATTGTTTGCAAGTTACCTCTTATATTTACTTAGTATAGTTTATGTTTACTATGTTGTATAGTCTCAAACTGCTAAAGACAAATATTTCACCAATATTTCTAGTATAAACTGTTTCAAAAATATACAGTATCAAAAGTGTGGAACAAAACTTCTTCGTTTTGTAAGATACTTAAAATAGCTCTTGATTTAGAAATAAATTTCTAAATATTACATTCTAAGCTGGGAGAACAATTCTCCCTCCCCCTAAAAAAGTCTATGTATAAAATTAAAAGGAAGTCTGTCTAAATGGCAGTCCCTGTGTGGCCATGTTCAGCTACTAACTGAAAAGCTGGTGGTTCAAATCCACTGACAGGCACCTTGAAAGAAAGGCCTTGAAATCTACTTCCAGAATTTGATTGCAGCCACTGAAAACTCTGTGGAGTGCAGCGCTCCTCTGAAACACATAGTCTCTGTGAAATGGAATCGGCTCCATGACAAGTGGTTTGGTGTTTTAGTATGTGTAAATATGATGAGGAGCCCTGGTACACAGTGGTGAAGAGTAACGACTGCTAACCAAAAGGTTGGCAGTTTAAATCTACCACCTGCTCCTTGGAAACCCTATAAGCATTTCTACTCTGTCTTATAGGGTCACTATGAGTCATATTTGACTCAACAGCAATGGGTTTGGTTTTTGGTTTTTTTTTTTAAATATGGTATGGTAAATATTTATTGTTCTATTCGTTATTATGGTTATAAGGTGCCATCACGTCAGACCCGACTCATACTGACCCTGTGTACAACAGAACAAAACACTGCCCTGTCCTCCACCATCCTCAGGATCGTTGTCATGTTCTAGCACATTGTTGAAGCCACTGAGTCAACTCATCTTATTGAGAGTCTTCCTCTTTTTCAACAACCCTCCACGTTACCAAGTATGATGTCTTTCTTTGGGAACAGACCCTTCCTGATAAGATGTCCTAGGCACGTGGGTAAAGTCTCACCATCTCGGCTTCTGAGGAGCACTCTAGCTGTCCTTCTGAAGCAGATTTGTACTTTGTTTCAGCAGTTCGTGGTATGGTCAATATTCTTTACCAAAGCCACAGTTCAAAAGCATCATTTCTTGTTCTTTCTTATTCATTGTCCAGTTTTTGCACACATATGAAGGGATTAGGATTAAGTGTGTCTCCACACTGTAGTCTTGAAAGAGATATTTTTTGCTTTTTAACACTTTAAAGAGATCTTTTGCAGCAAACTTGACCAAAGCAGTACATTGTCTAATTCCTCGATTGCTGCTTCTGTGGATGTTGACTGTGGATTCAAGTAAATGGAATCCTTGACGAGTTCGGTCTTTTCTCTGTTTATCATGATGCTGACTGACAAAGTTGTGAGGAATTTTATTTTCTGTTGAAGTGTAATTCATGCTGAAGACTGTGGTCTTTGATATTTGTCAGTATTTCAAATCCTTTTCACGCTCAGGAAGCAAGGTTGAGTTATCTACATAACGAAGGTTGTTAATGAGTATTCCTTCAATTCTGAAGCTGAGTTCTTCATATAGTCTAGCTTCTTGGATTATTTGCTCAGCATACAGATTGAATAAGTATGATGAAAGGACACAGCCCTGAAACATATTTTTCCTGACTTTAAACCACACAGTGACCTATTGTTGAGTTCAAATGACTGCCTCTTGATTTGTGTGCAGGTTCCGTATGAACACAGTTAAATGTAACGGAATTTCCATTCTTTGCAATCATCATTTGTCATGATCCATACAGTCAAATCTCTTCATATAGTTATAAAACATGTAAATATATTTCTGGCATTCTCTGCTTCCAACCAGGAACTATCTAACATCAGCAATGATTTCTCTTGTTCCATATCCTCTTCTGAATCTAGCTTGAACTTCTGGCAGTTTCCTTTCAACATATCACCCTCTTTTGCAAACAATGAATATTTTCCTTCTTTGCTTAACAACAGCTTACATATCTTTTCCGTAAACACTGTTTTTTTGTTCAGAACCTGATATAACAGAGGTTTGATTCTCGTGGTGACTTGCATGTGTGTTTAAGTCTGGCCAATCTTATACTTTGTCCCTCTGGCTATCTCGATTGCATCAGGAAAGGTTATGTGGCATTATGTGAACCATTAACTATAAATTAGGACCAGGTATTTGTAGAACTGACTCAGTCCTTACCAGCAGGGTTCCTCATTTGAATCACATTACAGAAAACTTCTGTGACTTTGTCAGTTCTTCCAGATATTAAAACAACAAAGGGGGAAAAAAAGCAATTACCATAAAGTCACTTCTAATTCATGACACCATCATGAATCTTAGCTGATACTACTTTAACAGAAACATCACAAGTAGATGCATTTAACAAAGAAAAGTTTAATTTTACACAGTCCAGTAGGCTAAAAGTCTGGATCCAGGGTGCCGGCTCCGGGAGAACACACCCTGTCACCTCTGCAGTAATGTCTTTTGTGTTGCATCAGTCTTTCTTTTGCCTGAGAACATCTCAGTGCAGGAACCTCAGACCTGAAGGATGTGCTCTGTTCTCGGTGTCACCTCACTCTGCTAGCTTCTTTATCTCAAGAGACTGCCTCAAGGGACAAAACCAACTTACATGTTGAGTCCTTCTCCACCAACACAGTTGCTGCCCATCCTCCCTTATTAACAGCATAGAGGTAGGGTTTACAGCACACACAATACAGGAATCGCCGCCCAGCCAAACTCCTAAACATGTTTTGGGGGGAACACATTTCAATCCATGACACTACATGTGACCAAGTAAACTTTGTTCTATAGTTTTGGGGTTTTTTTTTTAATAATTTTTCCTATTTATTGTGACTGAGGCAAAGTGTACAATCTGGTTTAAATTCCCATGCCCGCCTATGTGCAGCTCCTACTGCTCTCCTTGCCTGGTAACAGCACACTCCTCCTTTCTGTTCTGTATAAGTCATACCTTCTTAATCCCCTGTCCCCTCTTGTCCACCCACTCTAGCAAGAGGCCAGTTGGGTGACATACTATAGATACGTAGAAGCATAAAGTGCACACGTGATTCTTCTTTATTTTATTTGTTTAAAAATAATATTTCATTGTGTTTTCAGTTAACTATTACACAGCAGTTTAGGTTCCCATCCAAGAATTTCTAGACAGATTGTTCAGTGACATTGGTTACATTTTTCACAATGCATGAACACTGTTTCCATTCTGGTTGCTATATCTTAGCTTTAAAAGGCCTGCATTTTCACTAAAGGTTTACACCACAGTTCAAGTTTCCATTCAGGAATTTCTACACAGATTGTTCAGTCATATTGGTTACATTCTTGATAATGCATGAACGTTCTCGTTATTTCCATTCTGATTGCTTCATTTTCACAGGTTTTCAAGGGTTCCTTTTTCAGAATTGGAACATCCAGCCTTTCTTCTAGGTGCCTCTAGGCAGACTCCATCCTCCAGTCTGCTAACAGCTGAGTGCATTAACCACTCACATCACGTAGGGACATCCATATATATATATGTCGTAGAAAACCCCGGTGGCTCAGTGGTTTAAGTGCTATGTCTACTAACCAAAAGCTCAGCAGCTCTAATCTGCCAGGCACTCCTTGCAAACTCTATGGGGCAGTTCTATAGGTTTGTTCTGAGTCAGACCTAACTTGACGGCAGTGGGTTTGGTCTTTTCTGTATATGTCATATACTGGGTTAATTATTGTTATTATTTTTTATATTTTATTGAGATATAAATCACAATTCACAAAATTTATCCATTTAAAATATATAATTCAATGATTTTTCATATATTCACAAAGTTGTACAATCATCACCACTCTAACTTTGGAAGACTTTCATTATCTTAAAATTAAACTCCATAAGAATTAGCAGCCACTTTCCATTCCGCACCATCCTTAGTCCCAGGCAATCACTAAATCTGCTCTCTGTCTCTATGAATTTGGTTATTTTATACAAATCACATAAATGGAAACATAGAATATGTGCATTATATGTCTGACTTACTTTATGCAGCCTGTTTTCAAAATTCATCCACACTGTCATATACAGCAGTATTTTGTTCTTTTTTATGTAGGATAAGATTTAAAAAAAAAAAAAAAAAAACCTAGGTGCACTAAGAAAGAAAAAGATTCCATTGTATGGATATACCACATTCTTAATCCATTTATCACTTGATGGACATTGGGTTGTTTTCACCTTTTGATTACCATCAATAGCCTTGCTATGAACATTTCTGAACAATTTTTTGAGTGGACATATGTTTTCATTTCTCTTAAGTATGTTGTTGGATCATATAATACCTCTATGTTTAACATTTTAAGGAACTGCCAAATATTTTCAAGGTGATGGTACCATATTACATCCCACCAGCAGTGTGTGATTTTCATTTCTTCACGTTCTATCACTTGTGGTTGTCTGTTATGTGATTATAGCTACCCTAGTGGGCATGAAAAGCTATATCTTTGTGGCTTTGATTTGTATTTCCCAAGACTAATGATCTTGAGTGTCTTTTCATGTACAGATAGACATTTGTATACTTTTTTGGAGAAATGTCATTCAAATTATTTGCTATTTTTTCATTGTTTTGTTTTCACATTATTGAATTGTAAGAATTCTTCATATATCTGAATATAAGTTCCTTATCGACGGCACTTGGCTTTATCATGTGTAAGATTTGCAAATATTTTCTTCCATTCTCTGGTTGTCTTTCACTTTCATGATAATATTATTCACAGCACAAGCATTTTTTTTTAATTTCGATGAAGCACCATTTATTAATTTCTTTTCCCTTTGTTAGCTTGTGATTTTTATGTTATATCAAAAAAAAAATGCCTAAACCTGTCACAAAGATTTACTCCTACTTTTTCTTCTAAGAATTTGTAATTTTAGATCTCACATTAAGGTATACGATGCATTTTGAATTTTATGCAAGGTGTGAGGTAAAGGTCCAACTTTGTTTATTTTGTATGCACATAAACAAGTACCCCAGAACCATTTATTGAATACATTATTCTTCCCCCGTTTAATCAGATGATACCCTCATCAAACAATTTATATTTTTAAAAGATGCAGTAGACAGGGCCAGCTTCACATATGTACAACCTGTGCAGAAGTACAAGTCCCCAGGCTTAGAAAGTCCCTGTGTTTAGTTTAATGTTTGACTGTGGCTATACTGAAAGTCATAAATATTTCTCAACAAGGAAGCCATGTCTTCATTTTACACTGGTCCTGAGAATGTACAGGTGGTTCTGTTGCAAGACTAAAGTGGGCCAAAATAGAAGCCTAAAGATTTTTAAGAAATTACATAGAAGCAAATTCTGGGGAATTTTTCAAAAATTAGATTTTCACATGTGCATGGCACATATTCTCATGTTCTGTTTACCCTTTTATTTTGTGTTGGAATATTTTCTACACTAAAAATGTGTACATATCCAAAATAGTCATATTTATATCTTGGTCTTCTTTGTTTTCAAGCATTGAGTCATACTTGGAAGACTGTTTTTTACATTTTTAAAAATCATGTTTGTCATTTAGAAATCTGTGAATAGATTTTTATGTTTAAGGTCTTTTACTCCAACTTTCTTTTTAGTCGTCTTGCATCATTTGTTCAAACACATCTGTTAACCACTGCATTGAAGTAAAAACCAAATGTTTCAAAGTTCTGGAATTCTATTATTTTTCCATACATACACATACACACACACCAGAACCAAAAAACTAAACCCATTGCTGTCCAGTTGATTTCCACTCATAGTGACCTGGTAAGACAGAGGAGAACTGCTCCATAAGGTTTCCAAGGAGTTCCTGGTGGATCTGAACTGCTGACATTTTGGTTAGAGGTCATATCCCTAAACCACTATGCCACCAGGGCTTAAATGTATGTGTATATGATATCTGACAATTAAGTTTAAGAATTTAATTTTTCTAGGTGCTACATGCCTCATTGCTGAATATTACTATGGTCACCTTCAAAGTACTCCTCTTAGGAAGCCATGCACTGATGCTAGCACCTAGTCCAGCTGTCAAAGCAATTTTGGAATAGTCATTGCACACGGTGGCACTGTGGCAAGTTTGTGAACTTAATTGTACCATTGTCTGTGAAGGAGTTTTTAGCCAGTAAACAAATAACTATATTGGAATACCCTCCCTACTCACCTGATCTGGCCCCCAATGTCTTTTTTATTTACCCAGAGGTAAAGGAAACATTGAAAGGAAGACATGTGGATGACATTCAGGACATCAAGGATATATGACGACAGTTCAGATGGCCATTCTAGAAAGAGTTCCAAAATAGCTTTAAAGGGTGGACTAGCGCTGGCACCTGTGCATAACTTCCCAGCAGGAGTTCTTTGAAGGTGACCGTAATGACAGTGAGCAACAAGGTATGTAGCACTCTTTCCAGGGTGAATTCACAAAGTTAATTACCATACCAAGTGTGTGTGTGTGTGTGTGTGTGTGTGTACACAGAAAACCAAACTCACTGCCATCCAGTTGATTGCAACTCATGGTGAGCCTGTAGGTCAGAGTAAAACTGCCCCATAGGGTTTCCAAGGAGTGCCTGATGGATTGGAACTGCTGACCTTTTGGTTATCAGCCATAGCCCTAAAACACTATACCACCAGGCATTAAATGTATATGCATATGTATATCTATACGTATACATGTATGTATATATATATGCTGTACATGAGAACTGCTAATTATGTTCACAAACTCATCCTAGAAAGTATTACATCATGGTCACCTTTGAAGTACTCCCCTTGGGAAGCTATACACCAGTACCAGCACCTAATCCACCCCTCAAAGCAATTTTAAACTCTTTTATGGAAGGGCTATCAGAGCTGTCATCATATTACCCTTGATGTCCTGAATGTCATCAAAATGTCTTCCTTTCAATATTTCCTTTATCTCTGGGTAAACAAAAAAGTCATTGGGGGCCAGATCAGGTGAGTAGGGAGGGTGTTCCAATACAGTTATTTGTTTACTGGCTAAAAACTCCTTCACAGACAACTGCACAATTAAGTTCGCAAACTCGCCACAGTGCCACTACACGCAATGGCCATTCTAGAAAGAGTTCCAAAATTGTTTTGAAGAGTGGACTAGGTGCTCGCATCAGTGCATAGCTTCCCAAAGGGAGTGCTTTGAAGGTGACTGTACTGATATTCAACAGTGATGTACGTAGTGCTTAGAATTATATATGTCTAAGGATGTTCTTGTTCATATACATGTATGTGTGTCTGTGTGTTCCTGTATGGATGCATATGCATAATTTCACTTATTGATTTTGTCCTTTTTCTTCCTTTTGCATCCTTTTTTATTTTACCATTTTTTCATGTCCATATGTTTCCACATTAACTTAAAAGAATTATGTTAAAAGTAAAAACACTAATGCTGCTTAACTCAGATTGAACTGAGTTTACAGATTAATTTATCAAGTATTGTCATGTTTATAATGTTATTTCTATTCAAGAAAAATACTTCTTTGGTATTCCTAACATGGTTTCTAAAATTTCATGATAAAGATGCTGCAAATCTCCTACTATATTTATTCTAAGTGTAATATATTGTATTTTCAACTGTGGCTGCAAAAATATCTCCAGTGTGCCCTTCTTAGAAGTGATCTTCTGCACTCAGAAGTAAAGTCTATTTCTTCACCTCCTAATGTGACTTCTTTTATCAATAGCTGATAAAAAACAATGCCACTGTGCTGGTTCTGGGAATAGCCTTTCATCAGCTTGGCTTCTTCTGCTTCAGCCTTTTGGACCCCTCACTCTTAGAATCTTCCCCCTCAGACTTCAGCAGGACTTTGAACTAGTTCATTCTGGTTCAAACGGTTTCTGAGAATTTACATTTCCACCTTGGATGTACTTAATCAGAATCTACATTTTAACAAGATCCCCAGGTGATCTTTGTGTACAATAAATTCTGACAACCACTGCTCTAATAGGGGTTCTCTGAACTGATCCCTAACCAGCAACCTTAGCATCATCTAGGAACTTATTAGAAACACAAGTCATCAGCAGGTGTTCAACTGAAACAAACCTGTTTGAAGTCCTAGATTTCAGCCACCGTACTGTTAAGAAGCCTATGAAATCTGGAGATGCCCTGTGTAAGACCCCCTGACTGTTAGCCACAGCTGAGCTTCCAGCCAATAATCAGTTTCAACTGGCAGCCATCCAAGAAAGCCACCTTGTTTAATTAGCCTTAAATTACTGCAGCAATAACCAACAACTGATTTCACATGCATGAAAAACTCCAAATAAGAATCACCCAGCTGAGCTCAGTCAAACCACAAAATCACAAGAGACAAGAACTATGCTGCTTTAGGCCACTGAATTTTGAGTTTGGTTATGTCACAAAAGATAATTTTAATGTAAGAGTATTTGTTTTTTGTTGCTATTGTAAATAAAATAGTTTTCCCTCCCTTTCTATTTTATTTGACTACTTGTTTGCATATGGGAAAGCTATTTTCATATACTTAGACACATTTATTTTATACATTAAATTTTTAATTAGTAACTACTGAATTCTTGTATTTTTAATTGGTTTAAAATTAGTGTTTAGAATTTTTCAACAGGAAATCATACCACAAGAAAAATAGCTTTTTTGTTCTTTAAATATTTACAGTACCTATTTTACTTGTAGGAGAGCCTGGTGGTGCAGTGTGGTAAGTGCTACCTCTGCTAACCAAAAGGTGGGCAGTTCAAATCCACCAGGCATTGCTTGGAAATGCTACGGGGCAGTTCTACTGTGACCTCTAGGATCGCCATGAGTTGGATTTGACTCAATGGCAATTGGT
This sequence comes from Heterohyrax brucei, assembly GCA_028571685.1. Lineage (NCBI taxonomy): Eukaryota > Metazoa > Chordata > Mammalia > Hyracoidea > Procaviidae > Heterohyrax > Heterohyrax brucei. Next base: position 57,327,136 of record CM053146.1, on the reverse strand, counting down.
TTTGGGTTATTTTGTTTGTATGGCTGATCTAGATTGAATTGCCCCCTCCCAGCAACCTAGCTAGGCCTTGTTTCCTAGTAGTGGGTGGTTGCCCTCCATTTTGTGATCTCACAGAATTTACTCAGTTGTTAGATAAACCCTAACCTCTATGACATTAACGAGGTAGTTTGGTTTATAAGGCAGGACACAACTACAGGATTAGACTGTATCTTGAGTAAATCTTTTTCAAGCTATAAAACAAAAAAGGGAGCAGAAAGGAAAGGGCCATCATCGCCACCAAGCAAGAACAGCTAGGAACTAAACACATCCTTTGGCCCTGGGATCCCTGTATTGAAAAGTTCTTAGACTGGGGGAATGTTGATGACAAGGGTCTTTCCCCAGAGCCAGCCTGGACAGAAAGACTTCCCTTGGAGGTGGCATCCTGAATTCTGACTGCTAGCCAACTAGACTGTGAGAGAATAAACATCAGCTTGTTAAAGCCATCTACTTGTGGCATTTCTGCTATAGCAGCATTAGATAACTAAGATGATACAATAACATTGATAAAGTAGCAATATTGGACTCATGTTTTAATGCAGACTTTAACGGAAATGCTTCTAGTGTCTCATCAGGCTTTCAAAATAGATCACTGTAGGAAAATTTCAATATATTCTTAGTTCACTTAAAGGTTTTAAATGGTTTTTTTAAAAATCACAAATAGATATTAAACTTTATCAATCTTTTTAAGCATTAAGCTCATTCTGGAATAATTTAATTCTGATACATATTTTTTATATATAATTAAATTATTTTTTATTCCCAATTTGAGGGCTTTTTTCTTTTAATAGATGATTTCTCTCATCTTTATTGTTATAAACAAATGTTTGTTTTTAATTTAATCACTTTATATTTTCAGTTTTAATCTTTCCTTTTTTTCCCTGTCATTGTGCAGTCTATATTACCCCTTCTATGTGATTTTTTTTCTGCCACCAAATTACATAGAAAGTTTACAGTCTGTTCTTAATTTTCTGATGAACACTATTAAAACTCAAACCTTACATGTAAACCTTTATTCCTTAATTTATCAATCCTGGAAAATTTCCTTAGACATATAAAATAGGAAAACATATTTTTGTATTTTCTCCTTCTCTCTTTTCTTTCCTATAACCCACCCAGTACGTTTCATTGGCATTTTATATTTTGTCTGGATTCATGCCACTTACATTTCTTATGCATCCACAATGTTATTAGTATTTTAGTCTTATGTCCAATTTTAACATTCCTTCATCTGATTTCTTCATTCCTGAGACACCAATTGTGATTTGCCTCTTAGTTGACTGTATTTTGTAATCAAGTTGTTTTGTTTTTCAGGGACTCATGGGTCCTAGAAACCTGAGTTTCTCATGCTGGAGAACATGTTTGTTCATAGCTAGTCAGAGCAGGAGCAATTAGCGAAAAGGGTATTCAGAGACATCCTGTTACTCCTAGCTTATAAGATTGTGTTTACAATTTATTCTCAGAAAAATAGTCAGGAGACAAGTTTGAAGGAAAAGATAATGAGATAAATTTTGAACATATTTATTTTTACTTATAACACCTGGTCAATATGGCAAATAGAAAACAGGTCTGCAATTCAGGAGAAAGATCAGAGATAGAAGATGACATTATCAGAATTGTTAGCAATAGGGAATAACTGAATTATAGAAAATTGAATATATAGAAAAAATGAGATCACCAAGAAAAGTATAGTACCCTGAACATCAAAGGCAAAGTTGAGAAATCAGACTGAACAACAGAGAAGGAAACGAATTTCCAGAAGTACCAAGGAGCGAACAGAACGGACCTGGAGGGAATCTGCACCCCATAGACAGTTTGGCTGGACTAAGTGCTGTGAGGGAAACAGTGGTATTCAGAACACATTTTCCACATCAGAAGAGAGCAAGACGTGGAATGCCCACTCACACCTCCAGAATCAATGAAAAACAGCATTTGATCATCCAAAGGAGCTTCCCTCTAGCCTATCATGCGTGGATCTAAAACTTTCCTTCATGTTAAACCTCTTTCCCTTTTACCTACCCTCCTGCTCACCCTGCACTCTGCCTGAGCTAGTTCCAGAGACCAACACGTCTCCTGGGCTGGAAGTAGGGTCACTTGACCATGAGTCAATCTTGCAGCCTTGGAGAGGGAAAAAGTTAACAAAGAGAGGAAATTATAATCTGCAGGCTCCCCTAAGCTTGGAACTCAGGGAAGAAATAGTTCCTTTGCCTAGGCACAATCATAAGAGGTCCACAGATACCAAATGCTTTTCAACCCTGTATAGACACAGTAAACAAGGTTATACACACGAACTCTAATTTGACTGTATCAGTTGTATGATAGAAAGGCAAATTCCTGATATCTGACACCACTCTGCCTATTAAGAAATTTCTTACCTACCCATAGAGGGAACATGAAGACTGGTGGCTCTACTCATGCAACCTAGCCACCCTTGACATCGGTCCAAGAATAAGTGGTGCCTCCCAGTCCTTACAGTCAATAGATTGGGAACTCCAATAGTCTGGCTACAAAACTTACCCACTTACTTGCTTTAAGGAACAGAAACACACTTTCCTTACAGACACTCAGAGACAGCTGTCAGCCCCTTGCCTTACTTAGTGCATACTGCCAGATACTTGTGCCTACACCGAACACCTCTGCCCATCTAGGACTGTAGGGGAAAGCCTGTACTACACATTTGGTAACTGATTATCTGGATACCTGAGCTGAATTCACGAAAGAAAATTAAATGGATGCCTGGGATCACATGCCTAGCAACAATTGTAACCACCTGAAGATAGAATGTTAGAGCATCAGAGGCACCTACAATGAAAGTAGTTCACATGATGAGCCTGACTGGGCATTTCAAAACAAAAGAAAACAGGAAGCTAGAACACAGTAAGCAAACATCAATAAATACAGCAAAGTATTAATGATGGCTTGAAAACAAAAATATCAAATTACATCAACAGGCAGATTATGATGCCTTCTGAAAATCCCAAAACAAGTAATCAAGAAATCTCCCAGAGGAAGAGAACTTCCTGTAGTTATTAGATGTAGACTGTATTAATATTCAGAATTCTTCAAAAGATCAGGAAGGAGATCAGGCAAAATAGTGTAAAGCATAGTGACAAACTGAACAGTCTGCAAGAACCAACAGAGAGATAAAGCCCCAAAAGCCACTGCCATGAAGTTGATGCAACTCATAACAATCCAACAGGTCAGTATAGAACTGCCCTATAGAGTTTCCAAGGAGCTCTTGGTGGATTTGAACTGCCAACCTCTTGGTTAGCAGACATAGCACTTAAACACTACACTGCCAAGGTTTCCAATAGAGAGATAGAAATCAAAAATTCAGAAGATTAGTGATAAAATTTATGAATTATACAACTCAATAGAAAGGTAAAGGAGCAGAATCTAGGCAATGGAACTCAGAAATAGAGTGAAGATAAAACACTTTACACTAAAACATTTGAGGAACAATTAGATAAAAGAAATGAAGAAGCAAAAGAATTGTGTGGGAATAATCTACTAGTTATTAGAGTACCAAAACAAGGGAGATAACAAAAAATATGGAAAGAATTGTTGAAGATTTGTTGACAGACCACTTCCTAATATTGTGAAAGATGAAAAGGTATCTATCCAAGATGCTCACTGAACTCCACACAAGGTAGATCCCAAAAGAAAAACACCATGACGTATTATAATTGAATTTGCAAAAACCAAAAATAAAGAGAATTTTAAGAACAGCTAGGGTTGCCATGAGTTGGATCCAACTTGACTGCACTTGGCTAGGGATAAACAAAAACTAATCTACAAAGGAGAGTCAATAAAGCTAAGTTTGGACTACTCAGCAGAACCTAAGCAGGCAAGAAGGTAACAGAATGATATACACAAAAAGCCTTGAAGGAAGCTTTGGGACACAGAAAAAGCATAGACCTCTATGCTCAGAGGTCAAATGATTTCAATAAATGCACACTTTGGAAAAAAAGGGCCCAAGTCAAAGTGTTAACCCTACAACTAGAACAGGTAGAAAGACAGCAGCTAAAGAAGCCCTTGGACACCAAAGAAAGAACATAATAAAAATTAGAGTAGAACTAAATGAATCAGGAGTATAGAAAACAATTAAAAGCATTAACAAGACCACAGTATGGCTCTTTGAAAAAAAACAATAAACAACTTGTCAAAGTGATGAAAGAAAAACAAGAGAGGAAGCAAATAAACTGAATAAGAAATGCAACGGGTAATACCGCAACAGATTCAACTGAAATTTTAAAAAATCATAAAAATACTATGAAAAATTATAATCTAATAAATTTGAAAACCTAGAGGAAATGGACAAATTTCTAGAAACATGCTACCTCCTTAAGCTAACACAAACTTAGGTAGAACAGCTAAATAAACCTATAACAAAACAAAAGATTGAAAAGGCAACTTAAAATTTCAACAACAACAAAAACCAAAGAGTTACAGTCCTGATAGCTTCACTGGTGAATCCCACAAAACTTTCAGAGAACAGTTAACATTACTAGCATTAAAGATATTTCACAGCACAAAATGGGACAGAGCACTCCCAAACTCATTCTGACTACCAAAACCAGATGAAGACACAACAAAAAAAAAGGAAAATTACAGATCAATGTATCCCATAAACTTAGATGAAAAAGTCCACTACAAAAATCTACCCAGCAGAATTCAACAACATATACCAAAAAAACTCATCATAACCAAATGAGATCTATACCAGGTGTGCAAGGATGGTTCAACATTAGAAAAACAATCAGTGTAATCAATCACATAAATAAAACAAAAGATAAGAACCACATGATTTTATCAATTGATGCAGAAAAGGCATTTCACAAAGTTCAACACCCATTAATGTTAAAGGCTCTCAGCAAAATAGGAATGTTGTTTGCTTTTTAGCTACCATGGAGTTCATTCTGATGCACAGCAATCCTATGCACAAAAACAAAACTTTGCCCAATCCTCCACCATGCCCATAATTGTTTCTATGCTTAAGCCCTTTGTTGCAGCCACTGTGTCAGTCTGTTTCCTTGATCATCTTCCTCTTTTTCACTGACCCTCTACATCACCAAACATGATATCCTTCTCCAGGGACTGGTACCTCTTGACAACATGTCCAAAGTATGTAAGACACAATCTTGTCGCCCTTGCTTCCAAGGAGCACTTTGGTTGCACTTCTTACAGAACGGATGTATTTGTTCTTTAGGTATTCTGTGGCATGTTCAATATTCTCCAACACCACAATTCAAAGGCATCAATACTTCTGTCTTCTTTATTCATTGTCCAGCTTTGGCATGCATATTATGCAACCGAAAATCATAGCTTGGGTCAGGCACATCTTAGTTTTCAAGGTTACATCTTTAATTTTCAATACTTAAAAGAGGTCCTTTCCAGCAGATTTTCCCAATGCAATACATCTTTTGATTTCTAGACCACTGCTTCTATGGGCATTGATTGTGGAACCAAGTAAAACAAAATCTTTGACAACCTCAATCCTTTCTCCATTCATCATGATGTTGCTTACTGTTTTAATTGTGAGGATTTTTGTTTTCTTGATGTTGTTGTGCAATGCCTACTGAATGCTGTGGCCTTTGAACTTCATCAGTAAGTGCTTCAAGTCCTCTTCACTTCCAGAAAGCAAGGTTGTGGCATCTGCATAAAGCAGGTTGTTAAAGAGTCTTTCCTCCAATCTTGATACCTCATTCTTCTTCATATAGTCCAGCTTCTTGGATTATTTACTGGGCATACAGATTGAAAATGTATGGTGAAAGGGTACAACTCTGACTCACAGCTTTCTTGACTTTAAACTATGCAGTGTCTTCTTGTTCTGTTTGTATGACTGCCTCTTGATCCATGTACAGATTCCTCATGGGCACAATTAAACATTTTGGAACTCTCATTCTCCACAATTTTATCTATAATTTGTTATGATCCATACCATTGAATGTTTTTGCATAGTCAATGAAACAGAGGTAAATATCTTTCCGGTGCTTTCTGCTTTCAGCCAAGATACATCTGACATCAGCAATAATATCCCAGGTTCCAAGTTCTCTTCTGAATCTGGCATGAATTTCTGGTAGTTCTCTGTCAATGTACTGTCGCAGTCACTTTTAAATGATCATGAACAAAATTTTACTTGTATCTGACATCAATACCACTAATGACCACAGTGACTAAATAACCACTAATGACCACTAATGACTAAAGACCAGATGAGCTGTGAAATGACATCAAAAGAATCATACATGAAGAAAGCAAGACGTCGTCATTAAAAAGACACAAAAGAAAGAAAAGACCAAACTGAATGTGAAAAGGGACTGAAACTTTCTCTCCAACACTGAGTAGCTAAAGCAAAAGGAAGAAATAATGAAGTAAAAGAAGTGAACAGAAGATTTCAAAGGGTGTCTCAAGAAGACAAAGTAAATTTTCATAAAGACGTCTTCAAAGAGCTGGAGATAGAAAACCAAAAGGGAAGACCAAACTCTGCATTTTGCAAGTTGAAAGAACTGTAAGAAAAAATTCAAGCCTCAAGTTGCAATATTGAAGAATTCTACAGGGAAAATATTAAACAACTCAGAAAACATCAAAGGAAGATGGAAGGAATTCACAAGCTCATACCAGAAAGAACTGGTCAACATTCAACCATTTTAAGAGGTAGCACATGATCAGAAACCAAAGATTCTGAAGGAAGAAGTTGAAGCTTCATTGAAGGCATTTGTGAAAAACAAGCCTACAGGCATTGATGAAATATCAGTTGAGATGTTTCACCAACTGGATACAGTGCTGGAACTGCTCACTCATCTCTGCCAAGAAATTTGGAAGACAGCTAGCCAGTGAACCAACTGGGAGAGGTCCACATTTATGCCTATTCCCAAGAAAAGTAATCCAACCAAATGCAGAAATTATAAAATATTTCATTGATAACACATGCAAGTAAAACATGAATAGAAAGAAATTTTCTCAGCATAATAAATGGCATTTACACAAAGCCAACAGCCAACATCATCCTAGATAGAATCGGTGAAACTCTCCTTGAGAAGGGGAACCAGATAACAATGTTCTTTGTCACTACCTTTAGTCAGCATTATGCTAGAGATTCTAGCCAGTGCAATCATGCAAGAAAACAAAAAGGCATCTGTCTTAGTCACCGGGTACTACTCTAACAGAAAATACCACGAGTGGAAGGTTTCATGTAGAGAAGCTTTTATTGTCTCAGTCCAGTAAGCCACAAATCCATTTACAAATTGTAAGTCCATTCAGTAGGAGAATTTATCACAGTCCAGTAGGCTAAGTCCACATCCAGTGAGAGCATCTCAGCACAGGAACCTCAGGTCAAAAGGACGTGCTCTGCTCTCGGTGCTTCTCTCTCGGTGGTATGAGGTTCCCAGTTTCCTCTGCTCACTTCTCTCCCTTATATTCCATAAGCTTGTAGCTTGGGTCCTGCCTCACTAACATAACTGCAAACCATTCTTCATCATCAGTATCACAGAGGCAGGATTCACAACACATGGGAGGAAGGGCACCATGTTGGAACGCCAAATCAATTCAAATCAACACATACATTTTTAGGGGGACACAATTCAATCCAAATTGGTAAGAAAGAAGAAATATCTCTATTGGCAAATGATATGATCTTATACACAAAAAAACCCTAACAAAACCACATACACACACACACACACACAAAAAAAAAAAACAGAACTATTGAAACTAATAGAAGAGTTGAGACTTTTTATCAAGTTACAGCATAAACATACAAAAATTAGTTGGAACTTCTCTACACCAAGAAAGAAACTGTTGAAGGGGAAATTACCGAATCAATACCATTTACAGTAGACACCAAGAAGATAAAATACTTAGGAATAAATCTAACAAGAGACATGTGAGGTCCAACAATTAAGTCCACAAACTTAATTGTTCAAAGTGCTACATAACTTATAGTTGAGTATTACTACAGTCACTTTCAAAGTACTTCCCCTGGGAAGCTATGCACCAATACCAGCAACTAGTCCAACCTTCAAAGCAATTTTGGAACTTTTTCTGGAGTGGCCATTGCACATGGTGGCAAGTTCATGAACTTAATTGTCTAGTTGTCTGTGAGGGAGTTTTTAGCCAGTAGACAAATAACTGAAGTGGATCACCTTCCCTACTCACCTGACCGGACCCCAGTGATTTTCTCTTGACCTGAAGATAAAGGAAATACTGAAAGGAAGACATTTAGATGACATCAGGACATCAATGGCAATACAATGACAACTCTAATGGCCATTCCCGAAAAAGTTTCAAAATTGCTTTGAAGGAAGGACTAGTAGCTGGCATCAGGGCATACCCTCCCAAGGGGAGTACTCTGAAGGTGATCATATCCAGCAATGAGGTATGTAGCATTTTTTCTAGGATGAGTTTGCGAACTTAATTGGCAGTCCTTGTATATAAATAATTTGTGAGTGAATTAATTTGTCATCAAAGACAGCACTTCTACAGACATACTTTTAAAATATGCCAAAAAACTAAACCCATCACCATTGAGTCTGACTCATAGCAACCATATAGGCAGAGTAGAACTTGACCCACAGAATTGCTAAGAAGTGTCTGGCAGATCTGAACAACCATAGCATTTTACCACTATACTGCCATGGTTTCCAATTTTAAAATAGCAAGCAAATTTTTAAAAATAAAATGGAAGAAAGTTACTACTTTTGTAGAACTTTTTCTTCTTAAAATAACATTTTGATTTATTTTAGATGACAAAAACTTTAAATGGTTTTGGGTACATGGAGTCACTGAATTGCTGTAAAAGCAGAATTTTACTGATTACTGTTATAATTAACTCAAATAGACTACTTTAAAAATGTTCTGCTGAGGTGTTTGAGTGGTTCAAAATCCAATAACACATACAGCACTAATTGCTTACATGGATAAATAAAATCTCTTAGAAATGGCTATGTGCGATTCTGTATTTACTCCTGAGAGCATCATCAATGTAGATTCATTAATCAAATCAAGTGAAAATTGAATGCAATTAATAACTTAGGAGCTACGAAGATTCTCTTGACTAACAACAACAAAAAAAAAATCACTGATTCTTAATTGCACGGTGTTATAAAAATGAGTCAAAAAATTGCCTCTGTGTAACTGATCCCAAGTTGTTTACTTCTTTGTATGAGCTGAGTCCCTCGGCCAAAAAAGCACGCTGGCACCAAACTAAATTGATATACATCTAGTTGTTTTTAATGTAGTCCAAATAAAGAGATTTTTAGTTACTTAGAACCCACCTGCTTTGTAAATCCCAAGAAACACCTCCCCTAGAGTGTACATCAATCTCTTCCTTTCTCCTCTGCCCTGGGGTTTTGCGTACTCTTTTACTTTGTGGTGCCTCCCAGTGCAGACCTCCTGCAGCACAGGACTGTCCCCTTACAGGCACAGGACTGTCCCCTTACATGCAGCTGACAATACTTGACCCCAATAAACAGCCTGTTGTGCAAAGCTATCTTTTTCCTTTATCAGTCCTGAATTCCCTTGAACTCCCTAAGCATGGTAAACATACAATGAAATCAGAGATATTTTTGCAGATAGACAGGAAATCTCCCAGATATTATAGCTGCTCCCACAGATTAAATTCACCAATACTAGAGACACACACAATATGCTCCCCTTACCTTGCTGGAACTGGAATCTCTAGTTGTCCTTTAAGTGATAAAAGAAGATATAAAGATTCCTTCAGGAGTCAGTTTTGAGAGTAATAAACTCTAAATGTATTCTATTTATAAAGAGACAAGTGAACACCAAAGACCCATTACTATTCATGCTTAAGCCAAAGCCAAGTGCCGTCGAGTCTTAAATGAGAAAAGAAATAAGCATAACCTAAACTATTGGATATGCCATTATGGCAAAAACAGGGAGTGAAAGAGAATCGCAGTGATCTCTGAGGGCAGAAGACAAGTCTTCGTGTCTTGCAAATAGTAAAACCTAAAACTCACTACCATTGAGTCAATTCTGACTCATAGTGATCCTACAGGACAGAGCAGAACTGCCTCCTAGAGTTTCCAAGGAGTGCCTGGTGGATTCAAACTGCCAACCTCTTGATTAGCAGCGGTAGTACTTAATCAGTACACAATCAAGGTTTCATCATATAGTAAGGCATCAAAACAATTTTGTCAAATGACTGAATTAATCAATGAATAAATGCCTACAGATTTTTTCTTACACATTAATCCCCATGATTTTATCAAATAATCATCCAAAAATCTTGCTTCTAAGTGTAGTATTGCTCAACCTACTATGAACAGCTTCAAATGCAACAGATTTGACCCCAGCCATGAACATGACAGGATAAAACAGGCAAACACAATACTATAACAATACCAAGAAAACTTCAAGTACCAATATTAGCTTTTGAAAAGAAGTATTAGGCAGGCATTATTTTTCTTTTGGAGATACTTTTTTTTTTTTTTTTGCAAACTTATAAAGAGAGTAGGCAAAAAGACAAAAGAAAATAAACACCTCGGTATTTGGCAGTAAAAGTAGCACAAAGAAAAAAAACGGAAAAGCTGCAAAAAAATCAAAGATAGCATCATAGAACAGAGTAGAAACAACGTGCCTGAAAAAGTCTAAGAACTTAAAATTCGTTGAACAAGTCATTCTAGGTCAAAAGAGAATGATAATAAAATTTAGGCATCCATGAATAGAAAAAAAAAGAAAGAAAGAAAACCTACTGCTGTCAATTTGGGTCCAACTCATAGTGACTCAATAGATCAATGTTGAACTGGCCCATAGAGTTCCCAAGGATCACCTGGCAGATTTTAACTGCTGACCTTGTGGTTAGCAGATGTAGCACTTAGCTCACTACACCACCAGGCTTTCCAACTTTCCATGTAGAGAAGGAGTTCTTTTTCTACATATTTAGCAATCCAAAGCACACTTCTTGGATTTATTAATGATTACAGCCAAGAAAATCCAATGGAGGTCTACTCTGTAACATCTTTGGAATTAGGCCATGGAAAATGAGTCGGAATTTTACATGTATGAGCGTCATTGTTCAAAAGTTCAGAGCAAAGATAATCAAGTCTTAGATAAACAACCAAGCACATATATATCCAGGAATAACTAGGGTACATCCAATTGTTTCACTACTGTTACTACTGTACTGGATGTTGCTATTATGAGTCCTTCCATTAATAGTAATTACCCTACCAATACTTGTTTATTTTTAAGCAACTATCACAAAAGTCTGTATAATGAATTCAATTTATAAAGTTATTTTTCTTTTTTTTTAATTTTTCTTTTTATTTAACATACAGTGAAAATGTACATTCACATATAAATTTACATGCCCCCCTATATGCAGCTTCCACTGCTCTCCCTGTACAGTGACAGCACACTACTCCTCTCTGCTCCATACATGTCTCATCCTCCCAACAGTCTCCTTTCCCCTCCTGTCTGTCCACTCCCCTTCCTCCAGCCAGAGGTCAGCAAGATGATATCCTATAGATGTATAGAACCATAAAGTGCTTCCAATATATGGTCACTCTGCATTGCCAAGTCCAATCCATTCCTGTCCAAAAAGTGGACCTTTGTTATAATTTATGGGAAAGGGCAGCATCAGGGCGGGGGGCCATGCTCTCAAAGGAACTCCAAAACCACTGGACCATCAGTTGAGGTCTTTTAGTGGAGATCTCATGATGCACCTCTTTATTCTTGTGTTGCCAGTGAGACTCCTCTCTGTGAGCTCCATTGTGGCTATCACTGGTGGTGGCCGGGCGCCATACGGTTCTTCTGGTCCCAAGTCGATGTAGGCACCCACTCTTGTGGGTCTCTGTGTCTTCTCGGTTGTCTTTACCGCATTTTGGTCTTCGATGAGCATCCGTTCCTGCTGAGTTGGGACCATTCGCTGTGTCCTCGGATGGCAGCTTGGCAGCTTTTAAGACCCCAGACGCCACTCACCAATGTGGGGTGCAGAGAGCACTCTTAGCAAAATGCTAGTTGTGCCAATTGGCCTGGAATTCGCCTAAGAGCATGGTCCCCTGCCCCAGCCCCGGCTACTCTATCCTTGCAGTATTGAGTTAAGATGGAAGGAATGCTCAAGTTATGCTGAAGTCCACTTAATGTTGTTCTTGTTCCTAATGTGTGCTGTCACCGCTTTCTCCCAACTAGATTTCTAGTAACTATCTAAACTAAACCTTCCCCCCCTTACCCACCCTCCCTCCCCTCCCTTGCAGCTGTCAAAGAGTCTTTTCTTCCATACACAAGTCTGTTTTTGAGATCTTATCGTAGAGGTCTCATACAGTATTTGTCCTTTTGTTGCTGACTACTTTCACTCAACATAATGTCTTCCAGTTGAAACCAGGTTAGGAGATGTTTCCTGGAATCATCATTATTCTTTATCATTGCGTAGTGCTCCATTGAGTATATGTTTACCTATCCATTCTTCTGTTGTTGGGCATCTGGGTTGATTCCACCGTTTTGCTTTTGTGGACTGTGCTGCGATAAACATTCTCGTGCATGTGTCTATTGGTGTGAAAGGCCTTGAATCTGTAGGATACATTCCAAGTAGTGGAATTACTGGGTCAAATGGTATGTCAATATCCATTTTTTTAAGGAAGTGCCAGATTGCCTTCCAAAGAGGCTGGACCATTTTCCAACCCCATCAACAGTGTAGGAGGGTTCCACTTTCTCCACAGCCTCTCCAGCATTTGTTGTTTTGTGTTTTCTGGATCATGGCCAATCTTGTTGGGGTGGGATGGTATCTCATTGTTGTCTTGACTTGAATTTCTTTAATAACTAAAGATCGTGAACATGTCCGCATGTGTTTTTTGGCTGCCTGGATCTCATCTTTAGTGAAATGTCTGTCCATCTCCTTTGCCCATCGCTTAATTGGATGGTTTATCTTCTTCTTCTTGATATTTTGTAGTATCTTATAGATTATGGATATCAGGAGTCGGTCTGACATAGAGTTGCCAAATATTTTTTCCCACTCTGTGGGTGTTCTTTTAATTCTATTAATAAAGTCTTTGGATGAGCAAAAGTATTTGATTCTTAATAGTTCCCATTTATCTATTTTCTCTTCTGTTGATTGAGGTTTCTTTGACAGATTTTGGAGTCCGTCCTCATTGTGTATTAAAACTTCCATTGTTGTTCCTACCTTTTATTGGATGAGCTTTATCGTTTTAGGTTTGATATTTAGGTCTTTTATCCAGTTGGAGTTGGTTTTTGTATAAGGTGTAAAATATGGATCTTGATTCAGTTTATTGCAGATGGATAACCAATTTTGCCAGCACCATTTGTTGAAGATACTGTTTTTACCCCAGTTTAATGTCTTAGGGCCTTTGTCGAATATCAACTGTTCATAGGCAGATGGTGTCATCTCTGGGGTCTCAATTCTGACCCATTGATCGATCTGTCTGTTCTTGTACCAGTACCAGGCTGTTTTGACCACTGTGGCAGTGTAGTACGTTCTAAGGTTGGGTAATGAGAGGCCTCCCAGTGTGTTCTTCTTCTTTAGTAGTACCTTACTTATTCGGGGCTTCTTCCTTTTCCAAACAAAATTGGTGATTTGTTTCTCCATCTCATTAAAAAATGGTGCTGGAACTTGTATTGGGATTACATTATATAAATAAATTGCTTTGGGTAAAATAGACATTTTCACAATGTTAAGTCTTCCTATCCATGAGCAGGGTAGGTTTTTCCATTTATCTAAGTCTCTCTTAGTTTCTTGTAGTAAGGGCTTGTAGTTCTCTTTGTAAAGGTCTGTTGTTTCTCTGGTTAGATTAATTCCTAGGTACCTTATCTTCTTAGGGGTTAGAGTAAATGGTATTGATTTCATGATTTCTTCATTAACAGTCTTGTTGTTGGTATAAAGGAATCCTGCTGATTTACTTACATTTATCTTGTATCCTGAAACTTTGCTGAACTCTTCTATCAGTTTGAGTAGCTTATTTATAGATTCCTTGGGGTTCTCTGCATATACAATCATATCATCTGCGAACAAGGAAATTTTAACTTCCTCTTTGCCAATGCAGATGCCCTTTATTTCTTCGTCTTGTCGAATTGCTCTGGCTAGAACTTCTAGCACAATGTTGAATAGGAGAGGTGACAGTGGGCATCCTTGTCTAGTTCCTGATCTCAAGGGAAAGTCTTTCAGTCTCTCTCCATTCAGGATGATGTGGGCAATTGGCTTTGTATAAATGGCCCTTATTGTGTTGAGGAATTTGCCGTCTATGCCCGTTTTGCTAAGAGTTTTTAGCATGAATGGGCTTTGGACTTCATCAAATGTCTTTTTGGCATCAATGGACAAAATCAGGTGATCTTTGTCTTTTGTGTTATTTATGTGGTTAATCACATTAATTGTTTTCCTGATGTTTAACCAGCCTTGCATCGCTGGTATGAATCCCACTTGATCATGATGGATTATTTTCTTGATATGTTGCTGTATTCTGTTGGCAAGAATTTTGTTGAAGATTTTTGCATCTAGGTTCATGAGTGATATCGGTCTGTAGTTCTCTGTCTTTGTTGGATCTTTCCCTGGCTTAGGTATCAGGGTTATGCTGGCTTCATAGAATGAGTTTGGGAGTACTCCATCCCTTTCTATACTGTGAAATAGTCTCAATAGTATTGGGGATAACTCTTCTCTAAATGCTTGGTAGAATTCTGCCGTGAAGCCATCTGGGCCCGGACTTTTTTTGGTTGGCAGTGTTTTGATGACCTTTTCAATCTCTTCCTTTGTGATGGGTTTATTAAGTTGTTCTACTTCACGTTGTGATAATTTCGGTAGGTGGTATGAGTCAAAGAATTGGTCCATTTCCCCTAGGTTTTCAACTTTGTTAGAGTACAGTCTTTCATAGTATTCTGTTATGATATTTTTGATTTCTGTTGCATCTGTGGTGACAACTCCCTTCTCATTTCTAATTTGGGTTATTTGTTTCCTTTCCTGCTTTTCTTTAGTAAGTTTAGCCCGTGGTTTATCAATTTTGTTGATTTTTTCAAAAAACCAGCTTTTGGTCTTTTCAATTTTTTCAATTGTTTTTCTATTCTCTAATTCATTTAGCTCTGCTCTAATCTTTATGATCTCCTTTCTTCCGGTGCCCAAGGGGTTCCTCTGTTGTTCTCTTTCTACTTGTTCAAGCTGTAGAGTTAGTTCCTTGATTTGGTTTCTTTCTTCCTTCCAGATTTGTGCATTTATGGAGATAAACAGACCTATGAGCACTTCTTTGCCTGTATCCCATAGGTTCTGGTAGGAAGTGTTTTCATTCTCATTGGAATCCATGAATTTCTTTAATTCATCCTTGATTTCCCATGTTTTTTTGAGCAAGATGTTGTTCAGTTTCCAAGAGTTCCACTTTCTATCTCTGTTTTTTCTGCTATTGATTTCAACTTTTATGGCTTTATGATCTGAGAAGATGCTTTGCAGTAATTCAATGGTATGGATTTTGTTGAGCATTGCATTATGGCCTATCACGTGGTCAATTCTGGAGAATGTTTCATGTGCACTGCAGAAGAAGGTGTGGTTGTCTGCTGATGGGTGGAATGTTCTGTATATATCAGTGAGGTTTAGTTGGTTAATTGTGTCAATGAGGTCTTCTGTATCTTTACTGATGATCTGTCTAGTAATGAGAGTGGAGTGTTAAAGTCTCCCACTATTATTGTGGAGTCATCTAACTCTCTTTTGAGCGTAGTCAGTGTTTCTTTGACATATTTAGGTGTTCTGACATTAGGTGCATAAATATTTAATATAGTTAAGTCTTGCTTGTGTACTGAACCTTTCAGCAATAAATAGTGTCCATCTTTGTCCACGATGGTGGATTTGACATTAAAATTGATTTTGCCTGAGATTAGAATTGCCACACCTGCTCTTCTTTGTTCATTGTTAGCTTGATACATATTCTTCCATCCTTTAATTTTCAGTTTGTTCCTGTCTTTAGGTCTCAAGTGAGTTTCTTGTAGACAACATATGGATGGGTCGTGTCTTTTGATCCAAGATGACACTCGATGTCTCTTTACTGGAGCATTCAGTCCATTCACATTCAATGTAATTATTGATAGGTATGTGTTCTCTGCTGCCATTGTGATATGTTTATTTTTATGTTGATGTTTTCTCTGTTGTTCTTATTAGTCTGTTCTGGGACACTCTTTTTTGTGAGTTGATTTTTCACCTTTTTCAGAGTTGGTTTTATAGTTGTTGAGACTCGTGTGCTAGATTTCTTGAAATGGTATGATACATCTTTGTTGTGCTTTACAGCTGCCCCTATGAACTCCCTTAATAAACTATTTATAAACCCAATTTTAATTACTACCAGTCTTGTCATCTTCCTCTCCATCTGGAAGGACTATAACGACTGTAGTACATCCCTCTTTTTATTATGATGACACCATAGTTTTCATGATGATCACTGGATTGCTTCTTTCCAAATCAAAGCTGTGATTTACTTTGGAGCCTTCCCTAAATGAGTAGAGTATTGAGAACTGCGTCGTTCTAAAATATAAAGTTAGTGGTTTCGTTCTTCTAAGCCAAAGCCAAGAACTTCTTTCAGTATTTCTTGTAGTTTGGGTTTGGTTTTTACAAAGTCTCTGAGTTTCTGTTTATCTGGGAATGTCTTAATTTCATTTTTGTATTTGAAAGATAGTTTTGCAGGATATATAATTCTTGGTTGGAAGTTCTTCTCCTTCAAGACTTTGAATGTGTCGTGCCACTGTCTCCGTGCCAGCATGGTTTCTGCTGAGAAATCTGACGAGAGCCTACAGGGTTTCCCTCTGAATGTTAGCTTTGCCTTGAGTCTTGCTGCCTTTAACAGTTGCTGCTTATGTTTCATTTTGTTAAGCTTGATTATAATATGTCTGGGAGTCTTTCTTTTGAGATCTATATTGGGTGGCATACGATATGCATCTGCGATGTCTATATTCTCTTCCTTCATGATTTCCGGGAAGTTTTCTTTCAGCAGCTCAGCAACAATACTCTCTGTGTTCTCGGATGTCTCACCCTGTTCAGGGACTCCAATTAATCGAAGGTTGTTCCTCTTAATAGAGTCCCACATGCTTCTTAATGTTTCTTCATTTTTCTTGTTTCTTTTTTCTGATTTATGCTCATATACACTGGCATCAGTAGCTCTGTCTTCCAAGTCAGAAATTCTTTTTTCCATTTGTTCCATTCTGTTTCCTTGGCTTTGCATGGAAGTTTCTATGTCTTTGATTTTCTTCTTGATCTGCTGGATTTCAGAGTACTGGTGTTCCATCAGATTGAACAACTTGCTTGATTTTTCATTTTGTTCTGTTGCATTTTGTATAAGGTCTTGAAGGGCTCTGTATATAATCAATTTGTATTCACTTCCTGATGCTTTCATAAAAATTTCTTCATCTGGAAAATTCCTTGGTTGCTTTGTTTGGGAGCCTTCTGAAGCCATGAGTGATTGCTTGTATGCCACAATTGTCTGTTGCTTTTTGGGTCCCATGTGAGTATATAGAGGCTGGAAGAGGTACTGTGAGGATGGATTGCAAATGTTTCTCTAGGCTGTCTTCAAATGTAAAGCAAAAGGTATCTGACCAGTTCACAAGTCAGTTAGGTTTTCAGGTGTAGAGGTCCCTCTTCCCATCTGACAAAGTAAGCACCACTATATCCAACCCCAGATGATAACAAACTAGTTCAGAACACAGCAATGCTACTGCCCTGGTGGCCTCTGCTGACAGGGCCTAGCCTTAGCCAACACTGCGTCGAGTACTGGTTTTGTGATAGAAAAGTGCTCTCCTGTGGGCAGGCTCTAGCTCCCAACCTAAGAATTAGGTCCAGCTGTGGCCACCATACCCAAGATGGCGTCCTCTACACAGGCAGCAGACAGAGGGGCTAAAGGTGCCGAGAGGTAGTGATTCCTCTGATTCTGTTGCAGGGCCCCCAACGTAGGCAGCACTGTGCAAAATCACTACTTTTCTGGCGGAGAAGCGCTGTCCCATTTGCAGGCGCTGGCCCCCAGGCTAAGAACGAGTTCCCGCTAAAATCTTAGTACCAACATGGCCTCCCGCACCTGACCGCGGAGCTCTGCACAAATCCCACTGAGGCAGCTACAAACGAAAGGCTCAAAGTGGCTAGATTAACAGAGTCCCGAGCCTGGCTCTCAGAATATGGGAATTTGGCCTGCCTATCCCCCCCGCAGCTCGTCTGAGTCCAGCCACCAGGCAAGGCCCAGCTCCACCCGCCAGCCGAGACAGAGGGAAAAAAGAAGTCAAAATGGTGCGTTTACCTTCCGTCCGTGAGAGCCGGGGCTAGCTAGGAGGCGGAGTCAGCGAAAGAGACGAGGTTTTTCGCTGAGTGGTATGCAGTCCCAATTAACAGCTCTGTGCTGTGTCCTGAGGCTGATTAGGTGATCAGAAGGCTCTGTTTGATTGTCAGATCAGGTCTTGGTTTCCAGGGGGATATACGGAGACGTGTGCTTAGTCGGCCAGCTTGACTCCGCCCCCCCAAAGTTATTTTTCTTGAAAAGTTTTATTCCCTTACAAGATCCAATGAAGAGCCTTATCCCTATATTCACAAATGTTTGCGTGCTTCTCTGTATTCTGTTCCTTAAATTATGGTCTCTTCTGTCTCTTCTCAATTTTCCTGCATCAATTTTCACTTCAGTGTATATTTTTCTCACAAAAATGTGCCTCCCATGTGTGTTGTCCAAGATCTCTTATCTGGTGCTTAAGTGGAGGTTCTGGAGTTTCTCAGCTAAAAGTGAGTTTCCAGGTATGACTATTTATTATTCACTCAGTTCTCCAAAGAGCTGGAAACAAGATTATACAACTTACAGTTTTCTTGTCAAAAAAAAATTTTTTTAAGGAGGCGCCAGATTGCTTTCCAAAGAGGCTGGACCATTTTGCAACCCCACCAACAGTGTAGGAGGGTTCCACTTTCTCCACAGCCTCTCCAGCATTTGTTGTTTTGTGTTTTTTGGATCATGGCCAACCTTGCTGGGGTGAGATGGTATCTCATTGTTGTCTTGATTTGAATTTCTTTAATAACTAAAGGTCGTGAACATGTCCGCATGCGTTTTTTGGCTGCCTGGATCTTCTCTTTAGTGAAATGTCTGTCCATCTCCTTTGCCTGTTGCTTAATTGGATGATTTATCTTCTACTTATTGATATTTTGTAGTATCTTATAGATTATGGAGATCAGGCATTAGTCTGACAGAGTTGCCAAATATTTTTTCCCATTCTGTGGGTGTTCTTTTAATTCTATTAATAAAGTCTTTGGATGAGCAAAAGTGTTTGATTCTTAATAGTCCCCACTTATCTATTTTCTCTTCTGATGATTGTGGTTTGTTTGACAGATTTTGGAGTCTGTCCACATTGTGTATTAAAACTTCCATTGTTGTTCCTACCTTTTCTTGGATGAGCTTTATCATTTTAGGTTTGATATTTAGGTCTTTTATCCAGTTGGAGTTGGTTTTTGTATAAGGTGTAAGATATGGATCTTGTTTCAGTTTATTACAGATGGATATCCAATTTTGCCAGCGCCATTTGTTGTAGATACTGTTTTTACCCCAGTTTAATGTCTTAGGGCCTTTGTCGAATATCAACTGTTCATAGGCAGATGGTGTCATCTCTGGAATCTCAGTTCTGTTCCATTGATTGATCTGTCTGTTCTTGTACCAGTACCAGGCTGTTTTGACCACTCTGGCAGTGTAGTATGCTCTAAGGTCAGGTAATTAGAGGACTTCCAGTGTGTTCTTCTTCTTTAGTAGTACCTTACTTACCCAACTCAGCAGGAACAGATGCTCACTGAGGACCAAAATGACATGCGGTAAAGACAACCCAGAAGATAGAGAGACCCACATGAGTGGGTGGCTACATCGACTTGGGACCAGAAGAACTGGATGGTGCCCGGCCACCACCAGTGATAGCCGCGATGGAACTCACTAAGTTGAGTCTCACTGGCAACACAAGAATAAAAAGGGGTGCATCCTGAGATCTCCACTAAAAGACCTCAATTGATGGTCCAGTGGTTTCGGGGTTCCCCTGGGAGCATGGCCCCTGGCCCTGATGCTGTCCTTGCCCATAAATCATAATGAAGGTCCACTCTTCGGACATGAATGCATTGGACTTGGCGATGCAGAGTGACCATATATTGGATGCAATCTGTAGTTCTATACATCTATAGTATATCATCCTGCTGACCTCTGGCTGGAGGAAGGAGAGTAGGTGGAGAGGAGGGGAAAGGAGACTTTTGGGAGGATGAGACAGGTATGGAGCAGAGAGGAATAGTGTGCTGTCACTGGACAGGGAGAGCAGTGGAAGCTGCATATAGGCAGCCATGTAAATTTATATGGGAATGTACATTTTCACTCAGTCATATTAAATAAAATAAATAAATAAAAAGGTATTTGCAATGAAAAACAATTTTTAAATCTTCAATGGTTTTCTTGGTCAGTTTTTGTGTGTCTACATATATGATGCTAGAAAGCATCTATTCAAGTTGGCTGTTTTTAAAAATTGCTCTGTAGTTATTTTTATATATGTATAGAATTAAATAACTTATCAAGAACTCAAGTACACAAAGCTGCTTTACTTTGTAGAAAACCCTTAGGATCCACAGAAGGGGTGCATTTTACCTCCTACATGGTGCTTTGTGTAGATGCACTTTTTTCTCTTGGGAGAGAAGAAAATAGCAAAAATGAAATTTGAGTGTCTGAGTGAAACCAAAATTCATGGGAGGTTTCCCTGGGTGTTTTAGAAGGGGTGATTTCTCCATCCAGGGAAATCACAAACAAGGAAGTCTATGACAATTTGTTGCCAACATAATACCCTATATGAAAATAATATGGAAGGAAACATCTGTGCCATTCTACCCTTTTTTCAGTTTATACTTAGTCATCTTTGTACCGTATTTATACATTTTAATATGTATTCATTTTATAAATTAAAAATAAGAAAATTATTCAAAATAACACCACAACCTGAATATCATTTTCCTTCCTCAAAAATATCCCTCTGAAAAAAATATGAATTCCTGTGTCTGACTGACCTCACTTCGAAACTGGCTTGACAACAGTTTTACAACCATTTTAACCGCAAATAAAAAGCTGTAAGAGCTGGAATCCAATACTACAAAATGACAACTTGGAATACTACAGGGGGTGGGGGCGGTATCTCTCATGCCTGTTTGATTTTTAAGTTAGAGGATTTCTGGGTAAAACCCTTTTGTGGTGTCCTGCTTAAATCTTCTAATAAATTACAGGTTCACTACCACAGTTGAGGATAAATCCTATTCCCTAAATTGGAGACAGCGGTAAAAACTCATCACCTAATAACAGGTATTTTAGATTCTCCCATGTTATTGCTGTCCTCAAGTCAATTCTGACTCATGGTTGGCACATGTACAGAGTAGACCTGCTTAATAGGGTTTTCAAGGCTGTTTTAGGAATCAGGTTAACAAATCTGTTATCTGAGGCATCTCTGTATGGGTATGAACTGCCAACACTTTGACCAGCTGTCAAGCTCTTAACAGTTTGCACCACCAGGATTTTTCCCCACTATTCTGCTAAAACCTCAGGGGAAGCCACAGTTTCCCTGCTGCTTACTCAGTACAAGTCAATATGCCCAGGGGACACTAACAGACACTAGAAGCACAGTAAAATTAAAGTTACAACCTGAGATTGACTACACTTTATAAACCAGATAACAAGACCCAACAAAACATCTAGAGCTCACTGTCTAATTTAACTGTCTTGTTCACCATGAAAACTATACTATGTAAGTGCTCAGAGTATTCATGTCTTTTTTTATGATCCCCTCTGCAACTGCTTTATAAATTGCAGGTAACTTCTAACAATCCCAGGAGTGATGCCAATGGGTTTCACACAGCTGACTGATCTTAGTGTTTGTGATCAGCATAACTCCATAAAATATTGCTAACGTTGCTACACACCATACAACATCCAACTTGCACTGCCGACCTGCAATTCTTGAACTTTCTCTTACTGCTGAAACTGTTTCTCATGCTGAGAAGAAATCGCAATCAACCGGCTGTTTTTGTTCTGATTGTGTGTCTTTCATGGTTTAAACAGTTAACACTTCTGGCTTTGTGCCTTCAAAGTCTTAAGCCCTTTATTTCCACTGTTTGGCAGGTCTACAGTCAAGGTCGCTGCCATTCAGTCTTCTCGTGCACTTCATTTTCCCTTGTGAATTTTCAGCACGGAGAGAGGTGTGACTCACAAAATGATCAATCAATTTCACTCTGGGTAATTTGACTTTCCCATGGTCTGACGATATCAACTCTCCTAGGCTAGTATTACAACGACTCTGTGCCAAATATGTTGTCTTATTCTGGGTATTGCAGTTTGTGAATTTAAGTTATATACAGGAATAAGATGCAAGATTAAAATCAGTTTGGCATATACTTTTTCCATATGATAAAATTAAAGTATAATAAATTCCAACACAAAAGCAAAAATGCTTTATTGACTTAGTCATACACCTAACCTTGAGGCTTAACCTCAAGCATTAACATTAAAAATCACTGATCACGTATATCTGTGTGGTGCTAAATGGTGCAGGGGAACTACATCAGGCCAGGTTTCCTTAGGAACTTATAGTTTAAGACATTAAAAAACATTCTAAAGACATCAATACTTAGCAAATAATAGTATGTGTGTGCACGTGCACATGCATACATGCACAAAACTAAATGTGCACAGAAACACATTTTATTACTAAGTTCTTAAATAAGAGACTGTTTAGGTTCTTCTTATTAATGCATATATGTATATTTATATATACATATGTACATATAAACAGATGAACTGTCACAGTGTTTAGAGTATAGAAAATTTAGTCAATATGCACTTGTTGTATATAAGTAAAAATATTCCATCAGACATGGGATCAAAATATTTTATATTTATCTTTACAGCATTTCACAACTTATTTTTTTAATATTTTGTTATTATGAGAACATAGCCTTTTGTGAAAGCAATACATCTGAAATCATCAGTGCTCTAAAACCACCAGTCCATTTTTGTTCTGAACCATTAAAAAAATGAGTATCACACTTGCATAATATATATAGAGAGAGAGGGAAAGAGACTGCAGTAACAAAGAAAATTGAAAAAACAGTCACTTAAAAAGCAAGCTCTTTGCTTTTTGATGGAAAAACAGACACAATGGTTTTTCTATTAATGACATACTATTGATATTTGGATAAATTTTTCTACTTCTGATAAGGGAAACTGCTAAACTGAACTCTAAAAACACAAACTAAGGCCATTCTTTTAATTGACCGGAAGAACTGTGGTAAGGGAATAGACTGCTCATATCTGAGAAAGAAAAGATGTTTGGCTTCCAAAAGACAAGCAATCCAGCAATGTTTTGACACTAGTTGTCTTAAAATTTTAAGACACACTGATAGCAAAGATTTTTTTAATCACAATCTAAAATTTAAGAGAATTTTTATTAAGAAATATCACATAGGGATCAAGGAGAAAAGTAGTGCCTTGTATCCTCAATTTTTCTTTCTTTTGAAAATTCTTTTTAAAATGTCTTATCAAAAGACATGACTGCAATGCAGTGAGTAACAGATAATCTCTTTAGTAAATAGTTCTGGTCCAATTAGATACCCACATCTGGGGGAAAAGCAACTTGAACTGATACCTTATACCACACACAAAAAAATCAATTCCAGATCGTTTTCAGATTTAAATGTAGGAGATACAGCAATAAAACAATCAGAGGCAGACACAGAACATGTTTGTAACTTTGGAATAGGCAAAGATATTCCAAAGAGGACATAAACAGCACCAAAAATGAAAGACAAAAATTGATAAATTTAACTATGTTAAATTAATAACTTCTGCTGACAAAAAACACATTGATAGATTAAAAAGGCAGTGCCACACATTCAACACAGGACTCATATCAAATTATATACCCATTTCAATCAAATTGATTCCAACTGAAAGCAATCCAGTAGAACTGCTCCATAGGGTTTTCAGTGCAGTAATCTTTACAGAGGCAAACTACCACATCGTTCTTCCACAGAAAAGGCTGCCAGGTTTGAACTGCCAACATTTTGCTAAGCAGCCTAGCACTTAACCATTGCACCACCAGGGCTACTTGTCAAATTACATAAAGAACTGAAATTCCACTGGAAAACTGACAGGCAACTACACACACAAAAATAAACTAAGGGCTTCAACAACCATTCAAAAAAAAAAAAACTGCATCCAAATATGCACTAAACATACAGTGGCTTGGCTTAATTAGCTATCAGAGAAATGAAGGTTAAAACTCAGAGTGACGTCAGTACATAGGCACTGGAATGCCTAAAATGATAACAGTGGAAAAGCAGTGTTAACAAAACTAACTCAAGAATTGCTTACAGCATTAGAAAATTATTTGGAGCATCTACTAAAATTCATAGACATGTGTCAGTCTGTCACACTGTGAAGGCTTGCCTGTTGCTGTGATGCTGGAAGCTATGCCACTGTTATTTCATGTACCATCAGGGACACCCATGGCAGATAGTTTTCAACTGAGCTTCCAGACTAAGACAGATTAGGAAGAAGGACCTAGCAGCCCACTTCTGAAAAGAATTAGTCAGTGAGAACCTTAAGAATAGCCATGGGACTTGGGACGGGAAGAATCGGATGGTGCCTGGCCACCACCTGTGACAGCTATGACGGAGCTCACTAAGTTGAGTCTCACTGGCAACACAAGAATAAAAAGGAGTGCACCTGAGATCTCCACTAAAAGACCACAAATGATGGTCCAGCGGCTTCAGGGTTCCCCTGGGAGCATGGCCCCTGGCCCTCATGCTGCCCTTGCCCATAAATCATAATGAAGGTCCACTCTTTGGATACGAATGGATTGGACTTGGTGATGCAGAGTGACCATATATTGGACGCACTTTATGGTTCTATGCATCTATAAGACATCATCCTGCTGACCTCTGGCTGGAGTCAGGGGAGTGGGTGGAGACGAGGGGAAAGGAGACTGTTGGGTGGATGAGACAGGTATGGAGCAGAGAGGAATAGTGCACTGTCACCAGCCAGGGAGAGCAGTGGAAGGTGCATACAGGGGGGCATGTAAATTAATATGGGAATGTACATTTTCATTCAGTCATAATAATAAAAAAAAAAAAAAGAATAGCCGTGGAACATTGTCTAAATCAGCACCGGAAGAGGAGTCCCTTTGGTTGGAAGGCACTCAAAGATGACTAGGGGAGAATTGTCTCCTCAAAGTAGAGTCAACTTTAATGATATGAATGGAGTCAGGTTTTGGGGACCTTCATTTGTTGACGTGGCATGACTCAAAATGAGAAGTAACCATAAACATCCACTAATAATTTGAAAGTGGAATCTACGAAGTACGAATCTAGGAAAATTGGAAATCATCAAAAATGAAATGGAACACATAAACATCAATATTCTAGGCATTAAACCAAAAAGCAAAAGAAAACCTCATTGCCACTCAGTCTACTCTAACTCATAACAATCCTATGAGACAGAGTTTCCAAGGAGTGCCTGATGGATTCCAGTTGCAGACCTTTTGGTTAAGAGTAGCTGGAATGGATTGGTATTAGCCATTTCAATCAGACTGTCACATGGTCTACTATGCCAAGAGTGACAACTAAAAAGGAATGGCATTACACTCACCATCAAAAAGAACATTTCAAGATCTATCCTGAAGTACAACACTGTCAGTGATATGCCTACAGGGGACACTTGTTAATAGACTATTAGCCAAACTTATGCACCAACTACTAAGGTCAAAGAAAAAAAAAATAAAGATTTTTACCAACTTCTGCAGTCCAAACTTGACTGAACATGCAATCAGAATGCATCAAAAATTACTGGTGATTGAATGCAAAAGTTGGAAACAAAGAAGAGTCAGTAGTTGAAAAATAAGGTCTTGCTGATGAAAATGATGCCAGAGTTCACATGAGAATTTTGCAAGACCAATGACAATGTCTTCATTGCAAATGTCTTTTTTCAATGACATAAATGGCAACTGCATATGCAGACCTTGTCAGACAGAATACACAGAACTCAAATCAACTACATCTGTGGAGAGAGATGATGAAAAGCTCAATATTTTCAATCAGAACAAAGCCAAGAGAGCTAACTGCAGAATAAACCATTAATTGCTGCTACCCAAGTTCAAGGCAACAGTAAAGACATTAGAAGAAGTTCTTGAGAGCCAAAGCACTACTTTGATTATATCCCACCTGAATTTAGAGACCACCTCAAGAATAGATTTGATGCACTGAAAACATGGCCAAAGACCTGACAAACTGCAGAAGGACATCGTACATACAGAAAGAGGTCATTAAGAAAATAGAAAAGAGAGAAAATGTCAAAATGGATGTCAAAAGAGACTCAAACTGACTTTTTAAAGTTGAGTTGTTCAAGGGAGTGGAAGAAATGATGAAGCAAAAAAGCTGAACACAAGATTTCAAAGGGTGGTTTGAGAAGACAAATATGACAACATGTGCAAAAATCTGGAATTAAGGCCATATCTGTCAAGACGAAAGAAGTGAAGGAAAAATTCAAGCTTCACATTGTAATACTGAAGGAATCACAGGGAAAATGACACAGGAAATATCCAAAGATAAAATGAATACAGAGTCACTATACCAGAAAGAATTGGTTGATATTAAATCAATTCAAGAGGTAATATACAATTATATGAATATATGATGGTACTGAAGA
The DNA here is from genome assembly GCA_028571685.1 of Heterohyrax brucei. Classification (NCBI taxonomy): domain Eukaryota; kingdom Metazoa; phylum Chordata; class Mammalia; order Hyracoidea; family Procaviidae; genus Heterohyrax; species Heterohyrax brucei. The sequence goes on along the minus strand of CM053146.1, from coordinate 57,300,431 downwards.
AAGAGGTCCATGAGGCACTGAAGATATTGGTGAAAAACAAGGCTCCAGAAACTGAGGAATACTAAGATGTTTCAACAAATAAGAGACAGTACTGAAAGTGCTCATTCATCTTTGTCAAAATATTTGGAAGACACTTACTTGGAATACTATTTTAGGCTAGGTTCTCTAGAGAATCAAAACCAGGAAAGCATGCAAATATACACACAAAGAGGTTTATATCAAGGCTCATGCAGTTGTAGGCTGGAACAGCGCAAGTTTGCAAGTCACAATAAAACCTTCTCCTGATTCACATAGCTGAAGGATTTGGCGAACCCAAGATTGGTAGGTTAGGGAGTAAGGCTCTTGAACACAGCCTGAAAAGACTGATGAATCCCGAGGTCAGCAGGCAAGACTACAGGTGAGCTGTTAGCTTAAATCTCAAGAATTTGAAGTTAGACAAACAGAAGCCAGCTACAAGATTCAGAGCAAGCAAAGGCCCACAAGCCTTGCCAGTGTGTTCACTTAGATTCAGGGCAGGCCACACGCCCAAGGAAATGCCTTTTAACTGACGGACTTTTCACAGCATATTCCATCATGGAGGTGATCACATTATATCACATCTCATCATGGAAGTGATCATGCCAGCATACAACCGCCAAAGCACTGAGAATTGCAGCCCAGCCAACTCGACACACAACCTTAATCATCACACCAACCAAACTTGGAGAGATCCATGTTTATACCTATTCCAAAGAAAGGCGATCCAAACAGAATGTGTAAATTATCAATATTATTAGTATTACATGCAACTAAAATTTTGCTTAAGATCATTCAAAAATGGCTACAACAATACACCTAAGGGGAACTCCCGGATATTTAAGCCACGTTGAGAACACGACGTGGGACAAGGGATTTCATTGCTGATATGAAATGGATTCTGGCTGAAAACAGAGAATACCAGAAAGATGTTTATCTGTGTTTTATTGACTGTGCAGCTCATAAAAAATTATGGATAACATTGTGAAGAATGGGAATTCCAGAATACTTAATTACAGCCATGGGAAACTGTACAAAACAAGAGGCAGTGATTCAAACAGAACATGTGGATACTGTGTGGTTTGAAGTCAGGAAATATGTTGTGTCAGGGTTGCATCCTACATTGTACTTATTCATTTCGCATTCTGAATAATCCAAGAAGCTGGACTGTATGAAGAAGACCAGGGCCTCGAAGTTGGAAGACTTATTAGCAGTCTGTGTTATGCAACAGCTGGGATGGACAATGAATAAGGAAGACTGAAGAACAATTGATGCTTTTGAGTTATGATGTTGGCAAAGAATATTGAATATACCATGGACTCCCAAAAGAACAAGTAAATCTGTCTTGGAAGAAGTACTGACAGATTTCTCATTAGAAGCAAGATGCAACACTTTGATTCCATACTTTGGACACGTTATCAGGAGGCAACAGTGCCTGGAGAGAGACATTGTGTTTGGCAGAGGGTCAACAAAATAAGAGGAAGACCCTCAAGGAGGTGGACTGACACAGTAACTGTAACAAATACTTTTAGTAATAATATCTTTACTCAATGAAATCTTTTTTAAAAAACCTCTTGAGAAAAGCATATAAATGAAAAAAAAACTGTTCTTTTACAATCTAAGATACTAGTACCTTTTGATAGTCATGTAAGTAACAGTCCTAAATTTTCTAATGTTAATAAAATTCTGATAAAAAATTTAAACTGTAATATAGGAAACAGCGGATTCAAAGAAGCAAGTAATGATACTGTGGGCTCCTGACATAAGAGAACCAATTTTCAGCTTCCAAAATATAATATCAAACAATCTTTCCACTTCTTAGAGCAACTCCAAAGTCAGAGGTTCAGGGCCAGTATATGGTTCCAGAAATTCTTTCAATAAATTTTAAAACAGAAATTTCAGGAATAATAGAAATTACCTGACAAGAAAAAATTAAGTAATAGAAACATAAAGGAGAACTCCAGCATTCTCCGCCCTGCAGCTCAAAGATGCCCAAACCAAATGATAATGAAGCTCAATATATTTACTCAACCTTACCTCCAACTCAGGAATCAAATATCTAGGGAGATTTTCGGAGAATCCTGTCCAGGCATTCATTGGTTGGTAATGTCAATCCCACTTCTCCTAATATTTCTGTGGATTAGAAATCTGTTTTTAACAACCAGCTCTCACCTTTTTCCTGTTAAACAATTCTTTCCTGAAAACCTTATTTGTTTTTTATTTTGAATCATTTGTTCAAAAGTATCCTGCTTGGATATTCGACTTCTATTCAAGTACTTTCTAAACAGGAGTTTCTCTGAGCTTCTCTGAATTTTCCACTGAAAGCACTGTGAGATTCTTACTGCCCTTGCTTGGTGCTGATATTGTGTGTCCCTGAATGATGACCTAATGTCTTTTACCAACCATTCTCTGCTTAAAAGCCAGGAAATTCACATGTCACTCACTGTTCACCTTACCTCCCTCATCCTGTATAGTCTTACACCAATGCTAGTTCACAGACTTCTTTTTCACCCACCTTACCTCACCGGGGACAATATCTTATCAAAGACAAATATTAGTAACAGACATCTTACTTTGATTTTAAGCTTTTTTTCTTACCAACAAAACCAAATATTAATCTAAAATATTCTTGACCCAGAGGTGGGGACAAGATAGTAAAGTAGACAGACACTATCCATGACCCTTCTAACAATAAAGACCCAAAAGAACAAATGAATCCAGTGCATACGATGTCATAGGAGCCCTGAACATCAAAGGGAAAGTTGGGAAATTGGACTGAGCAACAGGAAAGGGAGAGGAACACCAGAATTACATAGGATTACACAGACTTGACCTGCTGGGAAGCAACAGTGGCTACTGTGTAGTGGGTAAAGAATGGAGGTTGGTAGGCATCCTCCTTAGCAGGAGTGACTGTCTGGAAAATCCACTAGCAGCTCTAGAACTGGTGAGGGACAGAATCAGATCACTGAAAGCTAAGTCTTCACATGTAACCCACTGCAATAAGATCTGAGTCTTTCCTTTGAGACAGGCCTATCTTCCTTCTCCCAGTGCTCTCCTCTTGCCTCTGCACTATGCCTGGAGCTAGAACCTGATGCCATTAACTGAGCAGGAAGTAGAATTCCTCAAGCCCATCTGGAGCTATTCTCCCATCCCTTCTCTGCACTGTTCCCAGCTCTGGAGTCTAATGCCATTTTCTGAGACAGGAGTAGAACTCCATAAACCTGCTCTGAACCATTCTCAGAGACTTAGTAGGGTAGCAATTTAACAAACTCAGGGAATGTGTGAAATAGAAAATGCACCAATAAAGAACTAGAGCCTGGCAGACTGGATTTAAAATAATGACACATCTATATGCTGCCTCCAGGAGACAAAGTTTAGACTCAAAGACAAGAATATACTACAAATCAAAGGACAGAAAAAAATACATCAAGAAGCTAACAATACTCAAAAAAGAACAGGAGTGGGAACATTAATCACTGATGAAATAGGCTGTAAAGTAAAATCCACCACACTGAATAAGGAAGGACATTATATAATGATTAAAGGATCAATATTCCAGGAGGACTTAACCATATTAAGTATATATGCACCTAATGACAGAACTCCCAAATACATAAAACAATGCTAACTGCATTAAAAAGAGAAAAACACAGCTCCAAAGTAACAGTAGCAGCCTTACACATCACTCTCATTGAAGGACAGAACATCTAGAAAAAAGTTGAATAAGGACATACCCCCAAACCAAACCCACTGGCCATTGAATTGGGTCTGACTCATAGCAACCCTATAGGTCAAACTAGAACTGTCCCATAGAGTTTCCAAGAAGCATCTGGCGGATTTGAACCGCCAACCTTTTCGGTGAGCAGATGTAGCACTTAACCCACAACACCACCAGGATTTCCAAAACAAGACACAGAAAATCTAAATGCCACCATTAACCAACTTGACAATCATAGATACATACAGGAAATGCCACTCAATAGCAGCCAAGTATACTTTCTGTTCCAATGTACATAGAACATTCTCCAGAACTGTCCACATATTAGGCCACGAAGCAATCCTTAACAATACTCAAAGTATCGAAATATTACAAAGCATCTTTTCAGACCATAAAGCCATAAAAGTAGAAACCAATAAGAAAATAGAAAAAAAAAATTAACACATAGAAAGTGAACAACAGCTTCCTAAAAAATGACTATAGAAGAAATCAAGGATGGAATAAAATTCATAGAATCAAATAAGACAGAAAACACATCCTATCAGAATCTATGAGACAAAGCAAAAGCAATACTTAAACCCATACTCACTGCCATTGAGTCGGGTTTGACTCATGGTGACCCTAGAGATCAGAGTAGAAAAAGCAGTATTTACATGTCAACTTACTTCAATAAATGCACGCATCCAAAAAGAAGAAAGGAACTAAATCAAAGCATTAACACTACAACTCAAATACGTGAATAGAGAGCAGCAAAACAATCATCAGGCACCAGAAGAAAGCAAATAATAAAAGCAGGAGCAGAAGTAAATGAATTAGATAACAGAACAATGATTGAAAGAGTTAACAAGACCAAAAGCTGGTGTTTTGAAAAGATAAACCATTGACTAAACTGACAAAAGAAAAACAGGAGAAGAAGCAAGTAACTGGAATAAGAAATGAGATGAGTAATATCACAAACACACTCAACTGAAATTAAGAGAATCATAACAGAATACTATGAAAAATTATACTGTAATTCCAAAATAGAGGAAATGGACAGATTTCTAAAAACAGATCACCTGCCAGAACGAGCATAAACAGAAGTAGAACAACATAATAAACCCACCACAAAATAACAGATTGAAAAGATAATTTTAAAACTTCCAGTTTAAAAAAGCCCCAGCCCTGACAGCTTCATTGGAGAATTCTACCAAACTTCTAGAGAAGAGTTACCACTATTACTAAAAGTGTTCCAGAAAATAGAAAAGGAAGGGATATTCCCAAATTCATTCTTTAAAGTCAGCATAACACTGATACCAAAACCAGGTGAAGACACTACAAAAACAGAAAATTGCAAACCAATAACTCTCAAGAACTTAGATGCAAAAATCCTCAACAAAATTCTAGCCTAGAGAATGCAACAAAGTATCAAAAAAAATCATTTACCATGACCAAGTGGGATTCATACTAGGAACAAAGGTATGGTTCAATGTTAAAAAAAAAAAATTAATATAATCAACTGCACAAAACAAAGACAAGAACCACATGATTTTATAGACTGATGCAGAAAAGGCATTTGACAAAGTCCAACATCCATTCATGTATAAAATTCTCAGAAAAATAGAAACTGAAGGGAAATTCTCCATCTGTATGCAGAGCCAACAGCCAACATCATCTTAAATGAGACTCTGAACAAGAACTCAATAATGTCAACCACTGTCACCACTTTTATTCAGCATTGTCCTGGAGCTTCTAATCAGAGTAGTCAAGCAAGATAAAGAAATAAAGGACATCCAAATTGGTATGGAAAAAGTAAAAATATCTCTATTTGCAGACGATGTGATCTTATACACAGAAATCCCTAAAGAAGCCCCCAAAAGCTACTGCAACTAATAGATGAATTCAGTAAAGTATCAGGATACAAGCTAAACATACATAAATTAACTGGACTCCTTTACACCAACAAAGAGACTATTAAAGAAGAAATCATTGAATTAGTAACATTTACAACAGCCATCAAGAAGAAAAAATACCTAGGAATAAATCTAACCAGAGATATAAGAGACCTATACAAATAAAATTACAAGACTCGACTGCAAGAAACCAAGAGACTTATATAAGTGGAGAAACCTATCTTGCTCATGGATAGGCAGATTTAACACTGTGAAACATTTACTCTACCCAAAGCAATCTATACATACAATGCAATCCCAATACAAATTCCAGTGACATTTTTTAAATGAGATTGAAAAACAAATCACCAACTTGAGATGGAAAAGGAAAAAGCCTTGGATAAACAAAGCATTTTTGTAAAAGAACAAAGTGGGAGGCCTCACATTACCTAACTTTACACTGCCATGGTAATCAAAGTAGCCTGGTGGTGGTATAGAAAAGATATATAGGCCAATGGAACAGAATTAAGAATCCAGATATAATATTATCCACCTATGAGCAGCTGGTATTTGACAAAGACCCAAAGTCTATAAACTGGGGAAACAAAAATCTTTTTAACAAATGATGTTGGCATAACTGGATAGCCATCTGCAAAAATATGAAACAAGAATCATAGCTCACAGCATGCAGAAAAACAAACTAAGTAAATCAAAGACCTAAATACAAAATCTAAAATGATAAAAATCATGGAATTAAAAAAACAGGGACAAAATTTGAAGCCCTTATGCACAGCACAAACAGGCTACAAAATATTACTAGCAATGCAAAACCACTAGAAAATAGATAACTTGAAACATCTCAAAATCAAGCACTTACTTATGCTCATTCAAACACTTTACCAAAAGAGTAAAAAGACTACCTACAGACTGGGAAAGAACTTTCAGCTACCACAGATCCAGTTGGATCGAATACCCATCACCTATGAGGTACTGCATAACCTCAACAAGAAAAAGACAAATAATCCAAGTAAACAATGGGTAAAGGATATAAGCAGGTACTTAGCCTAGGAAGATATTCAGGACACTAACAGATACAAGGAAATGCTTATAACTATTAACCACTAGAGAAATGAAAATCAAAACTACAATGAGATACCATCTCACCCCAACAAGGATGGCACTGATGTAAAAAAACACAAAATAATAAATGTTGGAGAGGTTGTGGAGAGACTGGAATTCTTCTACACCGCTGATAGAACAATAAAATGGTACAACCTCTTTGGAAAGCAGTTTGATGCTTTCTTAAAAAGCTAGAAATAGAAATACCATAGGATCCTACTTCTTGAAATATATCCTAGAGAAATAATGGCTGTCACATGTACGGATACACACACAACAATGTTTATTGCAGCACTGTCCACAATAGCAAAAAGATGGAACCAACCTAGGTGCCCATCAACAGATGAGTGGATAAATAAACTATGGTATATTTACACAATAGAACACTACGCAACAACAAAGAACAATGATAATCTTGGGAAACGTCTTACAACATGGAGTCATCTCTAAGACATTATGCTGAATGACATTAACCAGTCACAAAAGCACAAATATTGTATGAGACCACTAGCATAAGGGCTTAAGAAAAAGTTTAAGCACAGAAGAAAATAATTTTTGATGGTTACAAAGGGGTGGGAAAACGGGATATTCAGATTAGATAGTAGATAGGATTTCAGTTAGGTGAAGGGAGTAGCAACACACAATAGAAGGGCGTTTAGTACAACTGGACTACACCAAAAACTGAAAACTTTTCTAAATACAACCCAACATATTGAAGGACAGTGTGGCAGGGACAGGGGTCTGGGTTCCACATTTTCAGGTGACATCTCTAATTGGCATAACTAAGTTTTTTTAAGAACTGTTCTACATCCCAATTTGGTGAGTGGTATCTAGGATCTTGAAAGCTAGCAAGCAGCCATCTAAATAGTACCAACTGGTCCCAATCCAGCAGGGGCAGAGGAGAACAAAGGACATCAAAGACATAAGGAAAATATGAGCCCAGCAGACAGAAGGTGCCATATGATCCAAAGACAACATCAGCATGACACCAGTAGAACTAGATGGTGCCCAGTAACCACCAATGACTGCCCTGACAGGAAATGTAATGTAAAGTCCCAGATGTAGCAGGATTAAAATGGATGTGCAGAACTAGAACTCCATGAAGAGACCACACTTGATGGTCCATCAGAATGGACGGTCCCCTGAGGACACTGCCCGCAGCTTCTGTTAGCCCAGAGCTGAAACCAGTACTAAAGCCAGTGCTTCAAACAAAGATTGGCGTGGGCTATAGGACATAGAATAATGCTGGCGCAGAATGTGTTTCCTGGCTTAAACATATATATGAGGCTGTCTGGGAAGATTATGTCCAGAGAAAAGATGAGAGGGTGGAGGGGGACACGAGTTGCTTGAATGGATATGGGAAATACAGGGTGGAAAGGAGAATGTGCCGTCACAGGGTGGAGGAGGGTGAGAGCAGTTAGATTTGCATAGCAGTGTGCATGTGGTGATTTTATACAGCTAACAGATTTGGATTGTAAACTTTCACTCAAAGCATAATAAAATATTAAAAAAAAAAAATCCTGACTCAAAATTATTCCTGCCGACAGCTTCAGTGAGTTAAAATCAACTCAATGGTAGTATTTTCTATTGTTTTTGTGTTTGTGTTTGTCTGTAGCTTCACCCAAAGTTTCCAATTGACTTTTCTGTTCCAAGAGCAGTCAATAGCAAAATTGTTAGCAACCAGACCAGAGATAACCTAGTAATCTGATATCAATTAATCATGATAAAAAGAGAGGGTAGAATTCAATCATGTTAAGATTAGTCAATGGCTAATCTTCTATTCTTCTCTCTCCTCTGTTTGTAAGCCTCATTTTAACTAGCTTACTTCAGACTATTTGCTTTTTTCAAAAAATAATGGCCTCCTTAAAGACATAAACGATAACTGTTCAGAACAAATGTTGTTTCAGTTTCTTTAAATTTTTTTTAAGTCTTAAGAGAGTCACTTGGATTGTCAAAAATAAATTAAAAAATAAAAACTTAGAGAAATTGAAACAACGTTCATGCTAAGCAGTTATTATAAGTGTATACAAGGAGACCAGGTAGTCAGGGAGCTCTGGTGGCACAGTGGTTAAGAACTCAGCTGCTAACCAAAAAACTGTAGGAACTCATCAGCCACTCCTTGGAAATCCTATGGAAATCTGTTCTGCCCTATAGGATCACTATGAGTCAGAACAGACTTCATCACAACGGGTTTAAGATAGCCACAGGCCTGACATTCATTATACACCTGACTGTCTAGAGTCCTTCTCACTGCTGACTGCTGGCATGCATTACCATCCTGATCAATCTCTCTTACCTGTGATTCACAGTCAGCTCAATCTGGTCCTTCAACAACTCCAGTGGAAAGGTGGCAGAAGTTAAGTCTGGAATACGTTTGTTTTGGTCTCACTCAGTTATGCTCACGATGAAACAGAAGGCAAGAAGCACCCATCTTCCCCATCCTTGATAAGGTTTACCAAGTCCTGATTTCACCTGGGCACATGTTAGGTCACTGAGATGGAGCAAAGAGACAGCTGACCAAAACAAAGGGAGAGGCAAGAAACAATGAGTACAAAATTAAATGCAAGAAACTCATGTCAGAACAGTTGTGCCCTAGTGTTTTCCATCCATATTTTCTTTGTTAAGACTCTTTTGCATAACACATTTCTACTTTCTCCACTTTGTTTTCTCTTGATGCATTAAAAAAATCATTAATAACTTAATGAATTGAAACAACTCTCATATATGGTTTCGTAGTATCTGAGTCACAACCCCAGATGTGACTTAAATGAGTCCTCTGCTCAGGATTTCAAAGGCTGCAATCAAACACTGTCAGCCAGACCACATGCTTATCTGGAGGCTCACTTTTGGTAAAAATCTGCATTAAAGCTCATTCAGGTTGTTGAAAGAAGGTATTTGCTCATGTCTGATTGATGGCAGAAGGCAAACTTCACATCCTAGAGAATGCTCCCAGTTACCAGCCATGTGTCTCTCTCCATAGACAGTTCAAAATCTGACTGTTGGCTTCTTCAAGGCCAGCAGAAAAATCTTATACAATGTAAGGTAATCATGAAGGTAACATTCCATCATCTTTGCAACAAAAAGAACCTAATCGCATCACTTTTGCCACATATAAGGGCATGACTTATTGACAGTCAGATTAAAGTATACTTATCACCCTGTATGATACTAATTTGATAAGAATTACTGTTGGGAGTAGTTTGGCTTGCCCAAACTACTGACTTCCAGTCTTAGTTCAGATTCCACTGAAATTTTTAAACAACTAAAATCATTACTGTCTTCAACTCCAAAACAAAACTAATATTAATACTAGTTTTGAACTTTATCTCTACATGGTCATTTAAATGTTCATTTCTATTGTTTTCAAATCTTTGAAAACAGTTGAAAAAATATTGATGCTGTCAAAAAAAATCTATGATATTCATAACAATATTTCTTTTTGGTAAAAATGTATATTGAAAATTGTGTTCTCCTTTGTAATCACAATGAAAACAATATCTACTCCTCTGCTTATTCAAACAATAAGTTTTAGTGGTATTCAGAGCAAATGGTGAAGTGGAGAGGTAGGGAGGTGACAGTGTCGATAGTGTACAATGAACAGGTTTATTTCACATGTTGGAATAATAATGCATTATCTATAGTTAAAAGTAATACATAGGAGTACTGTTACGGATTAAGTTGTATCTCCCAAAAAATACACATCAACAAGGCTAGGCCATGAATCTTAGTATTGTGTGATTGTCTGTGATTTGATGTAATTAATGTTATGCATGGTAAATCCTAACACTTATGATGTTAATGAGGCAGAATTAGAAGCAGTTATATTACTGAGGCAGGACACTATCTACAGGGTTAAGTTGTATACCTATTTTGAGATTAAACAGGCAAGCAGAGAAAGAAACCTCCTACCGCCAATAAAGAGCCAGGATCAGAGTACATTCTTTGGACCTGGGAGCCTTACATGGAGAGACTTCTAGACCCAGTGAAGTTTGATGTCAACAGCCTACCACTTAGAGCTGATGCCCTAAATTTGGACTTCTAGTCTCCTAGACTATGAAAAATAAACTTGTTCATTAAAACTATATTTGTTATAGCAACATTAAATAACTACCTTAGAGACAACTACCATTCAAGGAGAGGTCACACTGTTAGTGTACTTTCTAAATCTGCCAAATCCTCTCATAAAAACAAGATAAGCAACAAATATAGTAGAAAGAAAAAAAAAATCCAGGGGCCAAAAACAACTAGTAACAAAATCTCTACCAATTTCTGAGAAAATATGTTTGTGACATCAATTCACTATCAAGAGCATGCTCCATGCAAGACAAAAGTAGTGTAGGGTAAAGAGACGAAAGCTCTGATAATACTGAGAGCCCCAAACTCATAAATAACCCACAGAATTCACATCCAAAAGGAGGGAACACTTCTTTTGGAATCTTTAGTCAAGCGGATTTAAGAGCAATGCATGCAATGTGGATAAAAATATACTGACTGAAAACTGAGGGTGGGTTCCAAAAGCCACGTGATCTCACTAAGGAAAATATCAGAAGGTGCTAATTAAACCTATTCATGAAGAATTTTGAAATTATTGGAAAGATCTTTTATGGAAAGACAGAGACCCATATGGGTGGGGGGAGTGAGGAGTGGACTGAGCACATCACCAATTAAATGCGGTAAAATCATAAACATAAAGAGAAATAAGTTTCAAATTCTGGGTATTAGATGGTGAGAGTTCCCAGAGAGGTAGACCTTGGAATTGTGGGAATGGCTACACAAATAAGTCATTCTTTAACTATTTTAAAGTTACAACAGAAGAGGTTGCTCTTAAGCTGTGAGGTTAACCTGCCGCACTTCCTACCACAGGAACCTTCTCTTAAAAAGAAAAGAAAACCAGTTATCACATAACATTAATAGTGGAAACAGGTTGTGATCACACCTTATACAAAGTTATTAAAAGACAAAAAGAAGACAGTTAATTTAGTAACATAAATACAGAAAATTGAAGATCTACTATACAGCCTTATCATAAATCAGATGTAAATAGTAGCACAGCACATAAACATGGAAAATAACAAACAGAAACTAACAAAATTCTGAAATGATTAAAGTATAAATTAGAAAGAGACAATCTGAGAAACTGCAAAAGGAGAATTTGAAAACAGAGCTTTCAGAACTGAGGAAAGAATTAGCAAATAGAAAAGATGAAAATTATATACATATTTAGAAAGCAAGATCAAGTAGAATAAAGTTGAATGAAAAGACTATAAATATGTATCTTCTGTTTGATTTTTATCCACTGTTTTCTTGCTTTACCATAGTATATGGCTGTAGAGAAAATGATAGACATAAAAGACAAGAAAAAAGGTAAGTATACACATAATAGGTAATCCTGAAGGAGTGGAAAAAATAGATTAAAAGAAAAACTAAAAATTATACTTCAGTGAAACTTCCCTTAAAAATACAAGACTTCAATGCAGAGTTCAAGATTGTGGGGAATTTCATTTAAAGGACTGACTCTCAGTTCTTCAAAGATTGGACTGGACTGTAAGGCATAAAGTGACACTGGTGAAGAGTGTGCTTCGTGGCTTAAATAGATACGGGAGACTAACTGGACAGCTCCTGTCTGGAGGCAAGATGAGAAGACAGAGAGGGGGACAGGAGCTAAAAGTGTGTGGTGTCACAGGGTGGGGAGAGCAGCTAAATAGCAATTTGTGTGTACGTTTTTGTATGACAAATTGACTTGGGTTGTAAAAAGCACAATAAAATTTTCTTTTAATAAATAATAAAAAAATACAAGACTTCAACGTACATACTACAGGGTACACCACGTGATTGGAAAAAGACAGCTTCGATTACAACTATTAAACCTAAAGAAAGTATTCTTTGGGCATCTAGAGGAGAAAAAAATTGTTTATTATGAAACAACAATCAGATTGGTAACACACATAAACAGCAATGCTTCATAACATAAGACCAAAATCCTTACCAAACATGTTACTATCCAGCCAATTCCCAACTCATAGCAACCTCAGAGGATGGAGTAGAACTACCCCTAGGGTTTCCAAGGAGTGGCAGGTGAATTTGAACTGCTGACCTTTTGGTTAGCAGTTGAGATCTTAACCACTATGGCATCAGGTTTTCTAGTGTAAGTCTATAAGATACAAACACTCAGGGAAAAACTGAGTTCAGGATTTTAAACTAAACTAGAAAAACTGATTTTCAATCATACTCAGAAATGTGCAGGAGCATGGCAAATACTGATTCAATCTAGAAAATGTACCCATCATGAAATCAAGAGGAAAGTTTCAGCATTTTAACTTTAAAACTATGATTAAAATAAATGGGATATATGTAGCTGTAAAACTAACATTAATCAATGGAGATAGCATGACAAAGTGTAAATACAACGTGTTGACAGTAGGAATGCATCACAAAAATTAAAAAAAAAAAACTCATTGCCTTCAAGTTGATTCCAACTCAAGCAGTCTTACAGGACAGGGTAGAACTGCCACATGAGGTTCCAAGGCTGTTATCTCTATGGAAGCAAGCTGTCACATTTTTCTCTCACAGAGCAGCCGATAAGTTCAAACTACTGAACTTTTTGGTTAGCAGTTGAGTGATTAATCACTGCACCACCAGGGATCTTTATAGTACAGCTAACATATAATAGGAAAGAAAGACAGGGTATACAGAATATACAATAAGTTCACTGCTCCATAGGGTGTGAATTGGTGTAACAGGATATTATTTCTAATTAAATCCTGGAAATCTTAGGAAAAGGAAAGAATGGTGAGAGAGTTACTAGCTAATTTCATTACTGTTACATTACAAAAGTGACAAATAGTATCTATAAAAGGATAGACTAAGAGGACATATTAAGGTAGTGATGGAAGAACACAAGCCTTCAGTACATACTGAACTGTTTTGGGATAAATCAGCATAATATCTCCAATATAATCTCATATCGCTCAGAAAAATAATAGGCATGTGCCACATACACACCCACTCACATACCCTCTCCCCAACTCTCTCCTACAAAGATACATACAGAAAGAGAGAATGAGGAGTACTGAGAAAGACAGAGGATGACACATCAAAAGAGCAAGAATGTATAAAAGTGATGAATGTGGGTAAAGCGTAACAGGAGTTTGTTGTATAATTCTTGTAACTATTCTGTATTTTGATGCAAAATCTGCAAATATTTTAATATAATTCACAACAGTAGATGTAAGATACCTTGGATAACTTTCAAACACAATCAATAAATAATTAACAGAAATATCTCTAACATAATAAAGTGTGTATTAAAAAACTAACAACTAATTAATGGAGACACTCTAGCAGCATTACCATTAAAGTCTGGTAATAGACAAGTGTACCTACAATCTCCATTTGAATTTCATATTATACTAAGGGTAATTACTATCCCATCTGGTAAAGGACAATGTATTTGAGGCATGAGAATTTGGAGACAGGATGTAAGTATCTTCAAAAGCAAATCTTATGATGTTATTGATAGCCCTTGGCTTAGAACATACTCAAGTTCACAAACTGCATTAATAACCATCAGTGTATCTGGAACACTGCAACTTCCTGGAAGTAAGTTGTGGGAAAATGCATGTGTGGAACACGGAAAACATTGCTGAGTTATGTGAACATGCTCCAAGCATTTGATAAGGATAATATAGTGGAAAGATCATCCATATGGCAAGAACACTAAATTTAGAACTTGATTATCTCCAAGGTGAAACAACTCATAGATCACAAAGAAGTATTGACAAATCAGAACTCAACCGATTTTAAAGAGGAAAGAAACGGTGAAGGAGAAGAAATAACAAGTAGCAAGGAGAAAAGCTGCCAAAAATTTTTACCATGAAATGATTAGCTGAGTTTTTTGTTTGAGGTTTTTTTTTCCCCCCCTAAACTAAGCCAGGGGCTTTAGTTGCTTGATAATACGGACTCAAACACTGATCAATTTGAAAAATCAATAGGCAAATTCAGGATACAATGAGATGTTATTATGAAATACACGACTTAAAGAAAGAAAAGGACCGTATAGACAACTGTCACTAATTTTCTGACTAGAAATGCCGTCCCATTCTGAGGGATAATCCAGACGATACAGAACCTTCCACAAGCAGTTACTACCACAACTGAAAAGTAACGTTGTTGTTCCACTCTTCTTCATTGTAGGAGTAAATTTTTGTGATTTGTAGATTTTCTTTAATATATGTATCAAGATAAAGTTTAAGTTTACATGCAATGTTTCCAACCTCCAAAGATACAGATCAGCTTTATAAAGATACTGAGAATAAAAGATGATAATAGAAACTAAAAAAATGAAGTTGTTGACGTGTGTCAGAAGCAATGTACAACGGAGATGTTGAAAGGGAACACTGTCATAAGTCAGGGACTACCTGTAACTGAAAAATCCAACTCAGTGGAACCTAAAACAATAAGGGAATTTCATTAAGTGGTCAGGTGTAAAATTAACATAGTCAAATCAATAGTTTTGCATGTACAAGCAATACACACTTGGAAGGTATACCTATTGCTGTAAAAACTTATCATAATGCATTTACAAAATTAAGAGAGTTTGGTAAACAAATGCAGAAGGCACATGTTATTTGCATACAAATAGGATATTGGGAAAGGGGCTATATTTATAATAGCAAGATATTAACAATAATAATATCAAGAATAAACTTTTGAAAGTACAATAAAACATGAGGAAAAGTATAAATACTCAGAAAATACATGACAAAATGCAAATGCATACCTAGTTCTTGAGTATGAGTGTTCAACTTCATAGTTGTCAAGTCTCAGTTAGTTTTGCAAATGTAATCAATCTCAGTAAAAATATGATAATCTCTGCAGCAAGACAAGTTGATTATAAGTTTGTAAATAGAATAAATAAGCAAAGTCAGCAAGGGGAAGGCTGATAAAGTAAGTGCTAGGGTAATTATTGAATCTAATATTGAAACAAAATTAAAGAAAATGATATTTCATAAATTATCTGAAAGATTAATGAAACTGAATGTTGTTGTTGTTAGGTGTCATTGAGTTAGTTCTGACTCATAGCAACCCTATGCACAACAGTACAAAACACTGCCCAGTCTTGTACCATACCCACAATCATTTTTATGCTTATGTCCATCATTGTAGCCACTGTGTCAGTCCATCTCATCAAGGGTCTTCCTCTTTTTTGCTGACCCTCCACTCTACCAAGCATGCTGTCCTTCTCCAGGGACTGATCCCCCCTGACAGTATGTCAGAAGTACGTAATATGCAGTCTTTCCATCTTTGCTTCCAAGGAGCACTCTGGTTGTACTATTTCTGAACAGATTATGTTTAATCTTTAAGCAGTCCATAGTACCTTCAATATTGTTCTCCAACACCACAATTTAAAGGTGTCAATTCTTTCTCTGTCTTCCTTATTCATCATCCAGCTTTCTCACACATATGATGCCATTGAAAATACCATAACTTGTGTCAAGCACATCTTAATCCTCAAGGTAACATTTTTTATTCTTCAACACCTTAAAGGGGTTATTTGCAGCGGATTTTCCCAACGCAATGCATCTTTTGATTTCTTGACTGCTGCTTCCATAAGCGCTGACTGTGTAACCAAGTAAAATGAATCCCTGACAACCTCAATCCTTTTGCCATTTATCATGATATTGCTGTGAGGTTTTTTTGTTTCCTTGATGTTGAGGTGCAATCCACACTGAAGGCTGTAGCCTTTGACCTTTATAGTAAATGTTTCAGATCTCTTTTACGTTCGTCAAGCAGGGTTGTATCATCTGCATAAAGCAGGCTGTTAAGGAGTCTTCCTCCAATCCTGATGCCTTGTTCTTCTTCATATTGACCATCTTCTCAGATTATTTGCTTGGCATACAGATTGAATAAGTGTAGTGAAAGGATACAACCCTGACACACACCTTTCCTGACTCTAACCCATGCAGTGTCTTCTTCTGTTGAAATAACTGCCTCGGGATCCATGTACAGATTCCTCAGGAACACAATCTAGTGTTCTGAAATTCATGTTCTCTGCAGGGTTGTTCATATTTGCTATGATCCACACAATCAAATGCATTTGTATAGTCAATAAAACACAGGTAAATGTTTTTCTGGTTCTCTATGCCTTCAGCCAAGATCAACCTGACATCAACAGTGATACTCTGAGTTCCACGTTTTCTTCTCTCAATATACTACTGCAGGCACTTTTGAATGGTCTTGAGCAAAATTTTACTTGAGTGTGATATTAATGATATTGTTCAACAATTTCTACATTCACTTGGATCACCTTTCTTGGAAATAAGCATAAACATGGATCTCTTCCAGTCAGTTGGCCAGATAGCTGTCCTTCAAAATTTCTTGGTATATATGAGTAAGTATATCCAGCATTGCATTCATTTGTTGAAACATCTCAAGTGATATCCCACCCATTTCTAGTTTTGTTTTGTTTTTTTGTTTTTTGGGGGGGATTTTGCCAACGCCTTCAACACAGCTTCGGCTTCTTCCTCCAGTACCAGCAGTTCCTGATAATATGCTACTTTTTGAAATGGTTGAATATGGATCAGTTCTTTCTGGTATAATGACTGTGCATTCCTTCCATCTTCTTGTGATGCTTTCTGCGTCGTTTGGTATTTTCCCTTAGAATCCTTCACTATTGTAACTTGAGGCTACACTTTTTCTTCAGTTCTTTCAGCTTGTGAAATACAGAGTGTGTTCTCTTCTTTGGTTTTCTGTCTCCAGTTCTTTGCATATGTCATCATAGCACTTGACTTAGTCTTCTTGAGCCACGCTTTGAAATCTTCAGTTCTTTTACTTCATCATTCCTTCCTTTTGCTTAAGCTACTCAAATTTCAAGAGCAAGTTTTTGAGTCTCTCTTGACATCCAATTTGGCCTTTCCTTTCTTTTTTGTCTTTGTAATGACCTCTTGAAAATTCATTTTTTTAGGAAAATAAAAATTTACCCTACTTTCCTTACTTAAATATATTATAAGATAGTCAGCTAAAGCAAGTGGTTTTTGGAGAATTACAGGTAGTAAATGCTGATGAAATGGTACAATTAGAAAACCACCATTGTGCAATCTCTAACTAAATAATGCATGTTGTTGTTATGTGCCGTTGAGTCAGTTATGACCCATAGTGACCCCACGTACAACAGAAGGAAACACTGCCCATCCTGTGCCATCCTCATAATCGTTGTTATGCTTGAGCCCACTGTTGTAGCCACTGTGTCACTCCATCTCATTGAGGATCTTCCTCTTTTTCGCCGACCCTCTGCTAAGGATGATGTCCGTCTCTAGGGGCTACCCCTACTACCCCTCCTAATAACATGCCCAAAGTATAAGAGACATAGTCTTACCATTCTTGCTTCTAGGGAGCATTCATTTGTACTTCTTCCAAGACAGATCTGTACCTTCTTCAATATTCTCTGTCCACACCAAAATGCAAAGTCGTCAGTTCTTCTTTGGTCTTCCTTACTTATCATTCAGCTGCTGCACACACATGAGCTGATTGAAAACACCACAACTTGATTCAGGTGTACCTTAGACCTCCGGGTCATAGCTTTACTTTTGTTAACAATTTAAAGATGTCTTTTGCTCCAGATCTGCCCAGTGCAATGCATCATTGGATTTCTTGACTGATGCTTGCATGGGTTTCGAGTGTAGATCCAAGTAAGATGAAATCTCTGACAATCTCAAACTTTTCTTTATTATGATTTTGCTGACTGGTCCAGTTGTGAGGACTTTCAATTTCTTTATGCTGAGGTATAGTCCATACTGAAGGCTGTAGTCTTTGATCTTCATCGGTAAGATCTCCAAGGCATCTTCACTTTCAGCAAGCAGGGTTTTGTCCTTTGCATAATGCCGGTTGTTAATGAGTCATCCTTCAATCCCAATGTCCCATTCTTCATGTAGTCTCAGCTTCTTGGATTATTTGTTCAGCAGACAGATTGAACAGATACAGTGAAAGGATACATCCCTTACATACACCTTAGCTGACATGAAATTACACAGTATCCTCTTGTTCTGTTGGAATGACTGCCTCTTGATCCACGTATAGGTACCTCTTGAGCAGAGTTAATAATGAATAGAGACATTAATCAATAAGTTCTGCAATTACTAGGTGAAAGGCTGACAGGGATCTTTGAATGGAGAAATCAGGTTCTTGCTACTTAATTGTACAAGTCAGTTGAATCTTTTTAAAACTGAAACAATCAGACACTTTTGTGTACTTCCCCATATGACACACAGGAAATACAGAGCACATCCTAAGGGCATATCTTGTCAAATAACTGAATAGAAATCTATTTGTCTCTATATACATTGGTATAATTTTACACAAAATAAAGGGGGTAGTAAGACCAGGTAACCAACACCACGAAGAAACAATCTGCCACTTCCAGAAGATTGGACATTCTACAAGACAAGCGATTCAATTTCTCCAACTAACCTGCAACACGGAGAAAAAATAATTGGAAAGGAAACTATTACAGCATAAAAGACACTTGAGACATTCAAATATAAAGAGTTTTACATGCATCACAGCAACATGCAAGCCACCGTAGTAGGGCACACTGACAGACAAGCTGTGGAATTCACTTATAATCACTAGCAAAATACAACTAAATTTCTGTATGTTCAAAATATCCAGTTCTCTAAACGCATGACTGTACTTCATTGGTATGATTGACAATGTTTCTGATTTTTTAGATACCAGTCTTTAGAAAATTTCCAGTGTGTTCAAAACACTACATGTGTCTGTTGGAAACAAAAGCAGTAGTGACTATCCTCTGATTTACAAGAGTTCTTTTCTTCCCCCAACTCAAAATACAAACACATAATCTGAATGCTTACAGAGAAATATGCAGCCAATATATACTAACAAGTGGTTACTATATATTCTACGTGCAAGAACACTGATTTGTAGATCTATCTCCCCCTTTTACAAGGGTCATTACCTGAAGGCAAGTTGATCAGCCCTGCACCTGTCTCAGAATTATGGTTAGAACACTAGAACTTGTGTGAACTTATAAACGTAAACCTACAAAGGACCTTGGGAAGAAGACGGCAGCTGAGCTAAATTTGCTACTTAGAGTACAAACCACTGTTAGAAACCACACAAGGAAGGTCAGCAGTGGACGTTTATGATGCCATCTCTAAGATACATGCAATGCAGCTGGAAGAGCTATTACAAAGACAGAACAACTCTTCATAAGCCTCTGCTGGCTCTGTTCTCTGTGAACCCCAGTTAGGTCTGTCTACAAACCTTGCCCACTGAGGATATACGGTGTAGTCTGAGGCTGGAGCAGAGCAGTGGAAAATAACAGCATCTCTAAATAGAGAGTGCCAGAGGAGCTAAGATTCTTGTTAAGTCTCTCACGAGTGTTCTTAAGTTAAAAAGTACCGGTTGCACTAAAGGTTCAGTTTTGCTTTTGTTTATTTAGTTATCTGTTTACTCAAAAATATTTATAATGTATGTAATCTCTGGTGAGCCAAGGGAAAAAAAAAAAAAGATAAACTGTTCTGATGGAAAATCTAATCTAGGCATGGTAAAGTTCTTTTACCAAATACTGTAACTACAAACTTCGGTAAGGAAGGGAATTCTTTTCCTTTGTGAGTATCAAAGAACTCCAGCATAGATTGAGAGATTCAGAACAACCTCTTCTAGGGAGTGATGCTTAAATTTAGGTTTGAAGGAAGAGAAAGCATGCTCTGAACAAAGACGGTGGAGCAGAAACTTTTCAAGCACAGAGGATTATAGCAACAAACGCACTGTCAAGAAGGGCAGGTAGTCTATGGTGCAAAGAAAAAGGAGTGAATGAAGCTAAATGGAGCCTGAGAATTACTAGAGCCTTAATCTTAAAGAACTAAGCTTAAAGAACCTAGTAGACAAGTTAAGGAGTTTAGATTTTATCTTAAGAGCAGCTAGAAGCCATTGTAGGATACTAGATAGAGGGATAACAACATTTATATTTGAAAAGATCACTAAGGCTTCAACATGAAGAATGATTGCAGAGAAGAAGCTGCATAGATTCCAAGACCAGATTGCAAATGGATGTTGCAAATGTCAGAGCACAAGCAGACAGTAAACTAAACAAGATTTGCAGCAGTAAGGAAGCACTGGTGGCATAGTGGTTAAGTGCTATATCTCCTAACTAAAAGGTCAGCAGTTCAAATCCACCAGGCATTCCTTGGGAACTCTATTCTATTCTGTCCTGTAGGGTCTTTATGAGTTAGAAGTGACTCGATGCCGGTGGGTTTTGGGGTTTGGTGTCAGTGAGGTGAAGGAAAGCCCAAGATACATGTTAATGTGGTGGGACAAACAGGCCTGGTGAGGGACTAGACAAGGGAATGAGGATAGGAAGTAATAAGGACAAGGAGAGAAAACCAAACCCAACTCAGTGCCACTGAGTCAATTCCAACTCATAGTGGCCCTATAGGGCAGAGTAGAACTGCTCCATAGAGTTTCCAAGGAGCACCTAGCAGATTTGAGAGAGTTATCAACAAAAGCTCTAGATTTCTGGCTTCTGAAATTGAACGAATGGTGTCACATTTGTAGAGATTGGCAACACTGGAAGCACACCAAGTTTGAAGGAGATGTGCAGTTGGAGTTATGCTGAGTTCAAGATACCTAACTGGAAGTAAATGTCAAATGAGTAGGTGAGTATAAAATCTGTAGTTCAAAGAAAAGTCTAGAAATTTGGGAGTGATTAGCTGAAAAGTAAATGAGGCCCAGAGGCATAAAAGAAATTTCCTAAAATGAGAAATTAGAGAGCAGGATTCCTAAGCAGAAACTCTCAAGCTTAAGCAAGCCAAAAAAGAGGGTTGATTACTTGTACAGCAAAAATGTTTCCATTGTTTTTTAATTAAAGAATATTCAGGTACGGCACAAAGTTTCAGTACAAAACTTTCCCTTCCTTCCAGCAGACTTTTTATCCCATTTATATTACCTGATGACTTCGAGGACATTTCTGTTCTCAACCAACAGAATAGCTTGAGAAAAAAGAGAATGTAAGATAGTCTTGAACAATTCCACTACATATTGAACATTTGAGTAGAAATAGATGGCACCTGCAATGAATACTGGGGGTAGGGGTATAACGGCTCAATTTCTAGGGATGAACAGAGGAAACTATGTTAAAAGTATTACATGTTTATGGAAAAAATTTACAAAATTGTATTATTAAATTGAGTCATTTGTTTAAAGATACAACTGACAGCATCTTAATCTTGATCATTTATATACTCTAGGATATTAGTTTTAAATTGTCTAAGATATTTTTGCTGTGGAAAGGATATAAAGCTTCTAGTTTAATGGGGAAAAAAGACATTTAAATGATATTTTAAAATTCTTTTCATTTAAAGTACTTCTTGCCATCATTTTTTTCCTAATTAGAATAATCCAACCTTTAAATATGATAAAAATTGTTTCACTAGGCTATTATATGTAATTCTTCATTTCTACAGTGTCTAATTTTGAAAAGCTGAAAGGTCATTATATAATTTCAAACATCACCATCTATGAAAAGAGAACAAAGAATGAAAAATATTGAAAATGTGATATAATACTTGAGAAAAAGTTATTTCACTACAATTGTATAAAGACATATTGGGGTGACAAAGAATCATCATCCATTTACAATGTTTATAATAAAAATTTACAGTGGCATTTATCTTTTCACAATAATTTCTTTTCCCCAGGGTTAGGCAAAGAAATCATGCTGTATTAAATGCATCAAATTAATAAAATTCATATAAGTTTTAGACTGATGTTTTAGTCATCTAGTACTGCTCCAACAGAAATACCACCAGTGGACGGATTTAACAAGGAAAAGTTTATTCTTACACAATCCAGTAGGCTACAATTCTGAATTCAGGATACCAGTCCCAGCGGAAGGCTCTTCCTCTTTGTCAGCTCTGGAGGAGGTTCCTTGTATCGCATCAGTCTTTCTTTGGTCAAGGAGCATCTTGCTGCAGGAACCCTCAGGTATAAAGGATGCACTCTGCTCCAGGCCCTGCTTTCTTGATGGTATGAGGTTCCCAATTCTCTCTGCTTGCTTCTTTCCTTTCTATCTCAAGAGATTATCTCCAGGTACAAAACAGTCTTACACACTGAGTCCTGTCCCACCAACACAAATGCCACACATCTTCCCTTAGTAACATCACAAAGGTAGGGTTTAAGGCATACATAATACCAGGAATCATGGCCTAGCCAAATTGCCACATGTTTTGGGGGGAACACAATTCAATCCATGACAACTAACAATAATATAAAAAGTCATCTTTCTCCATTATTTTAATATTGTAATTGATTGAATTACAAATAAAACAGAAAATTAAATTTTCTTAAGCCTTTAAGAACAATCATTAAGCAGCAGTATAACATAGCATTAAGGACATGGATTCCGGGTCCAACTCTGCTACCATCCAATAGTATGACTCTTCATATTTCTATGCCTCAGTTTCCCAGTGTGTAAAATGAGATAATAATGGTAACCACCGCATAGTATCCACATAGAACCAAATTAATTACTACAAGTTAACTGAAGTTTCCAGCATCTTGCTCACTGGCCACTATTTCCCTGTTTTTCTAGTTCACTCCCTTTTATACCCTCAACCAATAATTACACAACCATGATTGTCTACTTCCTAGAAAACAATTTCACACTACTGAGTCTCTCTTCAACCTCCAACATCCTTCTCATTCTCATTGATGATCTTGTTGCCAATGTCATTCAGACAAAGATAGCTACGATCAGAGTAGGACCCTCACCCCTCCCACAACTACTCAAATATCTACATAGGTGTCCATAAACCCTGACATCCTTCATGACATCGAGGAAGAATGGTCAGTGACATTCTCTAGGTATTAATATCCCTTGTGCATTTGATGCCATGCCTTCTCTGCTCAAGAAATCACTCCAACAATTGTCTTTTCTCTCTTCTTCAATTTGTTCCTCTCAATCATTCTCATTAATATAGAAGCCTGCTGAAATTTCTCTCATTTAAAAAAAAAAAAATCTGACTCCTGTTCCTCATACCTCTTGGACCATTTCTCTTTCATCTTTCACTGAACATTACCTAGGAAGAGTTGTATTATTCACCTTTTTTAATGTCTTCAATTCTCATTCTTCCTTGAATCTATTTTTAAACTAGTATTTACCCCACCACTCTACTTATCCTTCTGTTTTCTGTGTGTACCAATCACTCTCGTGTTGTTAAATCCAGCTGTCAATTTTTGGCCATTGTCTCACTTGACCTATCAACATTTGATGCAGCTGATGACTCCTCCTCCTCGAAGCATTCCTTATTTAGCTATCAAGATACTAGACTCTCCAGAAGTTTTTCCCACTATATAGCATTTCTTTCTGAGTCTTCATTGCTGGCTCTTCCTAATCTCTGCAATCCCTAAGCAGTGCATCAGGCCAAGACTCAGTCCTCCTACTTCTCTTTCCTGTACATGCCCATTAATTTTATGATCCACACAGTCCATAACTTTGTCATCTACCTGTCAATGACTCCAAAACTTACATCTCCAGCCTAAATTTATAACCTGAACTATGCATTTGTATACATAACTACCTACTCAACAGAACACGTAATCGCGCTCTTAAGGAATCTGCGTATGGATCAAAAGGCAGTCATGTGAACAGAACAAGGAGACACTGCATGGTTTAAAGTCAGGAAAGATGTGTGTCAAGGTTGTATCCTTTCACCATACCTTTTCAAACTGTATGCTGAGCAAATAATTCAAGAAGCTGATTTATACCAAGTAAAATGAGGCATCAGGATTGGAGAACGACTCATTAACAATCTGCTTTACGCAGATGACATCACCTTACTTGCTGGAAGTGAAGATTTGAAACACTTACAGATGAATATCAAGGACCATGGCCTTCAGTATGGGTTGCACCTAAACATCAAGAAAATAAAAGTCTTCGCAACTGGACCAGCAAGCAACATTGTCATAAATGGAGAAAGGTTTGAGGTTGTTAGTGATTTCATTTTACTTGGGTCCACAATCAACACCCATGGAAGCAGCAGCTAATAAATCAAAAGACGCATTTCACTGGGAAAATCTGCTGCAAAGGATCTCTTTAAAGTATTGAGAAGTAAAAAGTCACCTTGAAGACTGAAGTGCGCCTTACACAAGCCATGGTATTTTCAATCACGTCATATGCATGTGAAAGGTGACAATGAACAAAGAAGACAGAACTGTCTTTGAACTGTGGTACTGAAGAAGAATGTGGAATGTACCATGGACTGCCAAAAGAACAAACAGACCTGTTTTGGAGGAAGTACAACCAGAGTGCTCCTTGGAAGCAAAGATGACAAGACTGCATGTTATATACTCTGGACATGTCCGGAAAGATCAGTCCCTGGAGAAGGACATCATGCTTGGTAGAGTGGAGGATCAGTGAAAAAGACGAAGACCCTCGATGAGATGGATTGATACTGTGGCCATAACAATGGACTTAAGCATGATTGTGGACACAATGCAAGACCAGGCAGTGTCTCATTCTGTTGTGAATAGGGTCGCTATGAGTTCGAACCAACTCAATGACACCTAACAACAACTCAACAAGTGCTGTTTGCCAGCCAAAAAGTTGGCAGTTTGAATCCACCAGGTATTCCTAGAAAGCTCTATGGAGCAATTCTACTCCACCCTATAGGACACATCACAACATCTATACTTTGACATATAATATACATCACAAGTTTAACATACCTCAAATCATATTCGTGATATTCCACTAACTTCCCTGTTTTAGCTATTCACAACTACATCTTTCCAGTTGTTCACTCTTCCCTATACACTTCAAATTTAAGGTCATCTTTTATCACTCTGTTTCATGTCCCATAATCAATTCATGTCATGACAAGTTTCCAAATACATCCAGAATTTTACTTCTTCTTAACAGCTACCATCTTGGTTCAAGCCACCTCTCATCTGGATTGCAAAAGTTCTCTACTTAGTCTCCTTCATTCTGCTTTTGTCTTCCTTATTTCTGTCTAATCACAACACAGCACACAGTGTGATTGTTTTCTGACATCAATAGTAAAATGTCACATCTCTATTCCAAATGCTCTATTGGCCTTCATGGTAAATGTGCATATGCACTGCCCATATCATCATTCAAGGAAGAAATTGCTACCCAGCTGCAGGAAGTTTGGTCAGAAGACAGCCTTCAGCTGTCAGCCTCCTTAGGATCTGTCTCAACTGTAGACAGCCACCTCACCTGAGGCCATGTCCTGCATCCAGTGATGAGGTAAGTCAGATATAAAAGGCCTAGTCTACTGATGTAGAACAACATTAAAGAGAAATATTGGCTCCAAAGACTCACACTGGATTGATTAAGGTTTTATTGGGCCTGAATCACAATTTGGCTTCTCTGCTTAAATTTGCAATGTGTTCCCCAACAGTCCTTTCTTGGTTTTTATCACCTTCTCCACAGCATTTTTCATTATCATATATATCTCTCATGGATTGGATTGTGTCCCCCAAAAATGTGTATAGAGGTTTGGCTGGGTTGTGATTACCAGTCTTGGGTGATTGCCCTCCATTCTCTGGTTTTCCCATGCTGTATGTTAAAGAGGACTACGGTGGGACCGTAAATCCCTTCCTAAGGTTACCTCTGTGCTCCATTGCAAAAGGAATTTCCCTGCAGCATGGCTTGTACCACCTTTTAATTTTTTATCCTACAAGGGATAGAAGGAAATGGCAGCAAGCAGAGAGCTGGGAACCTCATGACACCAAGAAAGCAGCACCAGGAGTATAGCACATCCTTCAGACTTGAGGTTCCTGCACCAAGCTGCTCCTCAATCTAAAGACTGATGCAACAGAAGGACATTGCTTCAGAGCCAACAGAGGGAAAGCCTTACCCTGGAGTGGACATCCTGAATTTGGACTTTTAGCCTACTGGACTGTGTAAGAATAAACTTTTATTATTAAAGCTGCTCGTGGTATTCTGTTAGAGCAGTACTAGAGAACTGAAACAGTATCTTATAACCCATAGATTTTAATTTTGTTGTTCTCCTCATTTAGAATGAAAGCAAGTATGTTTGGACTATTATTGTATCTCCAGTAGCTACAAAATGGCTATGACCTTGTAATTACTCAATAAATATTTGTTGAATTGAATAATTGGGTAATTTACTCATTTCTAGCAATCATTGTTAGAGATATTAAAGGAAATGTTAACTTTACATTGAGGGCAAGGCATTATATAATTATACCAAGTTGAGCACTATATTACATGAGCATACAAGTATTTGAGAACTAGCCTGTATGAGGTCCAATAATTAAGTCCACGAACTTAATTCGTGGACTCATACCTCATGGCTGAATATCACTATGGCCACCTTGGAAGTACTGCCCTTGGGGAGCTATGCCCCAATGCCAGTACCTGGTCCAGCCTTCAAAGCAACTTTGGAACTCTTTCTGGAATAGCCATTGTGCATGTTGGCACAGTGGCAAATTCACAAACTTAATCATAGCTGTCTGTGAGGGAGCTGTTAGCTAGTAAACAAAGAACTGTGTTGGAACACTCACCCTGGTCACCTGATTTGGCCCCCAGTGACTTTTTTCTTTACCTGAAGATAAAGGTAGTGTTGAAAGGAAGACATTATGATGACATTCAGGACATCAAGTGTAATACGAGGACAGCTCTGATGGCTATTCCAGAAAAAGAGTTCCAAAACTACTCTGAAGGGTGGACTAGAAACTGGCATCAGTGCATAGCTTCCAAAGGGGAGTACTTTGAAGGTGATCATAGTGATATTCAACAATGAGGTATGTAGCATTTTTTCTAGTATGAGTTCATGCCGGGAGCCGGTCCCAACACTTTGTAGGGTCCCGCACGGAGGGAGGGAGAGGCGCGGCGGGAAATGAATCAAGGAGACAGAAAAGACTTTTCTGGTTTAAGGCAGCCCGACCCAGAGAGCAAGACAGAAGGCTGTCTGTCTTTACTGTTTTTATAGTAAGAGTGACGTGAATTTTACCCTGCCCACTGACCATACAATCTATTGGCTAATTCAAAAACAAAAACCTCGTGGTTGGCAAATTTGAAACGAAAATCCTCGTGGTGATGTAATTTTTTACCCTGCCACATGAGCTATCAGTTAACTGAAACCTGGTGATCCTTTTAACTGTCAAAGCTTTTTAGATAATGGCCTAAGGATGCCTCGAGCTCAATCAGCCCTACTTATACCTCAAGGTTAAAAGGTTCACGAGGAAGGGTCTAAAGTTTATGATCTCTATTTGTTCCTACTTTGCTCTTTATCTCCTCCTGCGGGGATAGTAAACATCTACCGTCCCCCACCCTATGTCCTTCTCAAGCTGTTCTAAAGAGGACAATTCCTTTCACATGGGTGGGGATGTACAGTTGGGGGAAGTCAGCAGGGGTTGGGCCGGCCTCGTTGCTCTCAAAGCTGGCTGTGTTAGAAATCATTCCTCTGAGCTCTTTCTCCAGAGATTCCTGTACAGGTTTTCCCAATATTATCTCACAGACCAAGGGGGTAGTAAAGGGCCCCTCTCAGAAGGCATCTCCCCTGATCCTTGTGCCAGGAGAGGAGGGGGTATCTTTTTGAAGAAAATTTGATTAGGAAGCCAATTAATATCAAGGTCAGTAGGCTAAAAAACATGTCACAGGTGAGATGCTTCAGCCCGTCATTTGCAGGAGCTCGTGACTTTGTCTACAAGGCTGATGGTGGACCTCCGCAAGTTCATGAACTTAAATTACAGTCTTGTATGTAGGAAAGGTTCTCTACATTCAGATACATTCTATGTCTATACATTGATACAGAACTGTGACAGACATTACACTGATAGGCCTACAGAATGCTCCAGGGCCAGGAAACACTACTCCGCAGATTGTAATGGCTAAATCAGAAGACACCAAATCAGTTACCAAGGTTGTTTTTATACACGGTCAACATGCAAATATATATGGAAGTAATCCAGATAATATGCTGAGAAATCACTTTGCGGGCAGCTAGCTGTCATTATAGAGCTAGGCTTTTCAGCAATATTCTAGGAAACAAAAAGTAGAAAAGGTTCTACTCTCCAGATCTTTCAGTTAAGATCTTTCTCACTGGCACAAGACCAGGTACCCATTTGGACCAGTCCCATGATTGACAAGGTCTCTTAGAGGCCAAGCTTTTAGTAATTAAGAAGAATGAACTCATGAGGTCTTTAAACACCAAGGATGGATGGAAAGGAAGGTATAAAGAAAATACAAAATATGTCAGATGCTGCCACATATTTCAGTCTTTATTTTTAAAAGTCATCTTCAGCAAAGTTGATGATCACTGTACTGAGTGAAATAAGTCAATCACAAAAGGACAAAAATCGCATGATTTCACAATAGGCAAACATACAGCAATTAGAATTTAAGAATGGTTATAAGTGGTTTAAGGGACAGAAAAAGGGAATCATTGTTTAGTTAGCACTGAGTTCTGTTTGTGGAGACAGAAAATTTGGCAATGGATATTGGCAATAGTTGCACAACATAACTAATTGGTTTCATTGAATTGTACATAGAAAAATGTCCAATTGGCAAATACTGTGTTCTCTGCATTTTTTTTTACAATTAAAAAAAAAAACAAAAAAAACAAAAAAACCTCACTAGTGTTGATCAGAAAGAAAGGGAGGGAGTTAGAAGGAAAG
Organism: Heterohyrax brucei; assembly: GCA_028571685.1. Lineage (NCBI taxonomy): Eukaryota > Metazoa > Chordata > Mammalia > Hyracoidea > Procaviidae > Heterohyrax > Heterohyrax brucei. Next base: position 57,271,025 of record CM053146.1, on the reverse strand, counting down.
AGAAGGAGAGAAAGAGAAGAATAGGACTAAACATACAGATCTTAATGATTTAGAACAATTATTTATTTGTTAATGATCCCATGGGTTGGCAATCTAGCCTGGCCTCTATGAGAGTCCATTCTGGGTCTCTAGCTGAGACAATCCTTGGTTTGTCCTCACTAGTTCATTCTTCTTAATTAATAAAAGCTTGGCCTCTAAAAGACCATGTCAATCACTAAGAGTCTTCATGGGACTGGTCCAAATGAGCACCTGGCCTTGTGCCAGTGAGCAAGATCTTAACTGAAAGATCCAAGGGGTTGAACCTTTTCTACTTCTTGTTTCCTAAAATATTGCTTAAGAGTGTAGCTCTACAGAGAGGAACAGTGTGCTGTCACCGGACAGGGAGAGCAGTGGAAGCTGCATATAGGTGGGCATGTAAATTTATACGGGAATGTACATTTTCACTCAGTCATGTTAAATCAAAAAGAAAATAATAATAATAAAAAAAAAATTTAAAAAAGAGTGTAGCTCTATAGAGACCTAGCAGCAGAAAGCTGGGACCATTTTCTCTGTGGTCTCACTATGAGTCAGAATCTACTCAAAGCATTGGGTTTCGTTTGATTTTTTTCTATCATTCCTATGCTTGGTGATATAGTGGTAGTTTTCCAAGAAAGCAAGAGTGGAGGCTGTGATGCCTCTTAAGGCCTACACTTGGAGCCCTCACTCCAATCTACCACATCCTATTGGTCAAAGGAAATCATGAGGTCTTACTAGTTTCAAAGAACTTTCAACTACAGTGAGGAATTTCAAAGAATTTCTGGTAATTTTCAATTTATCACAGATCTGTATAATTAAACAGGACCTTTTCAACTTCACTTAAGGATATGACTTAAGTTTTCCTGCATTTTTCTTGTAGACCTCCAGCTGCTGAGGTATCTGGCACTTAATGTACTGTTTTACTTAATATTTTCTCTTTTATGTAGATGTTTGTTTGAGCCATACCGATGTGTTTTCTACATTCTTACAGATATAGAGATGGGAACATATTTCTGGTGGGTAGTTCCAATGAATAGGCTAGGGGTGGGGTGCTGTGGCTTATTCTATTGTCTTAGGCTAGGTTCTCTGCAGAAGAAACACCAGGGTAGTGTGCCTATATATACACAACAAGAGATTTATTTTGAGAAAATTGCTCTTGCAATTGTAGAAATTGGAATCTCCCAAGTCCACAGGTTAAGCTGGAGGCTTCTCTTGACTCACGTACCTGCGGGGGCTAAGAAACCCTAGATAAGCAATTAAACTGGCAGATTACTGGCTCTCGAACTGTGGAGGGTGACAAAATCCAAATCTGCAAGTAAGCTGCTAGCTCAAGCCCCAGAACCAGAAGTCAGATGAACAGGAGCCAGAGCAGGACACAGAGCAAGTGAGAGCTTTGCCAAAAGTCCACATGTACTGGATGCAGAACACGTCCCCAAGGACACTCCCTTTCAACTGATTGGCGGCTTATAGCAAATCTCATCATGGAGGTGAACACATTACAGCTAATCTCATCACTGAGGTGATAACCTCATTACATAGCTGCCAAAATACATCATAACTGCAAAACCACTAAGAATCATGGGACAGCCAAGTTGACACATAAACTTAATCACAGCTCCGCAAATGTGCACACACTACAGGGTTCTAAGGGAGTTAGGATAAAACTGTTCTCCAAGTGCAGCAACCTGAGGACAGCAAGAGTTCACATGATACTCAACACTCTGCATACCAGAGTAATCAACATAACCATATTTTACAATACCAAAGCCATCCAAATCCACTGCCATCAAGAGGATTCTGACTTACAAAGACCCTATAGGCAGAGTAGAACTGCCCCATAGAGTTTCCAAGGAGCGCCTGGAGGATTTAAACTGTCAACCTTTTGATTAGCAGCCTTAAGTACATAAGCACTGCACCACCAGGGTTTCCATATAAGATAGGTATCTTTCTTACTGTCCTTCGGTGTTATCAGATTATCATCAATTGCGTTCATCTGACATCCTCTGTTACTTGGGGGCACACGCTGTGTTTAACATTGCCCTGTAGTGCTGGTTCTGACTCTTTGTTTTATCATCATCAAGGTGTCTGATATTCCTACTTAAATATGAGCCACAGAGCAAGAGCTGCAGCAGTGGCATCAACTGTGAGCTACTTGGAAATTCAGAATATCAGGCCCCACTCCAGATCTACTGAATAAGAACCTGTATCTTAACAAGTTTTCAGGGGATTTGCACATACATTCCAGTTTAAGAGGAATGCCATTAGCCACCTTACTTCATCAAGCTCCCATAGCTCTTTAAGCTGGAGACATAGATTTTTTTTTAATCAAGGGCTTTTTGTGAGAATATATACATTAAATAATATTTTACCAGTAATACACAGAGAACATTTATTGGGCGTTAACTATGCTTTAGGCACTATATCAGGCTCTTTGCAGACACTATCACTGCATTAGATCTAGAGTGGGACTTGATATTCATTCTGTCCTATGGCAATGAGACAACTTTCCTCTATTTTACAGGAATCAGAATCAAGGTTCAAAGAGGTCAAGTCACTTGCCCCAAATCCCCACTTACAGAAAGAAGAGACAGGAGTCAAACCCCCATTTATCTGACTCCAGTGCTTAAGCTCTTCACCATTACCCTATCTTATCTAATAAGTTCTGTAAATAGGCTTCTCACAATCTAACCTGTGAAAAAGGAAGGAAACTGTATCTGTTTTCTGTATAATTTCTAAACTTTCTTAACTAGTCATATGCAGTTCTTATCTATTCACAAGAACATATATCCCATTAAGATGGGCATTTTTGTTGGAATTGATATTATCTCCAGTATTTAAAATAGTACCTAAAATACAAGACTGGCTGCTATCCAATCAGAGTCATAGTGCCCCCATGTATTACAAGAGTAAAAACTGCTCCACAGGGCTTCCTTGGTTATAATCATTATGGAATCACATCACCAGATCTTTTTTCACAGTGATTCTAGGCTGTTTTGAACCAACAGGCTTTAGGTTAATAGTCAACCAATGGACTTTAGAACAGTATCTATCACACTGTAAATTAACAATCTACCAAAAGTCTACCAACAGTCTTTTGGTAGACTGTTAATTTACATGGTGATCCCCTGCATGTCAGAGTAGAACTGTGCTCCATAGAGTTTTTAACATTTATTTTCTAGAAGTAGATTGCCAACTCTTTCTTCCAAAGTACCTCCCGGTAGACTTGAACTGGCAAACTTCTGGTTGGCAGCCAAACATGTTAATCATCTGCACCACAGGTGATGCCAACACATAGTATACCCTCAGTAGATTTATGGAATAAATAAATTAACTTGTATATCAAAATTCTTATGGTGGCTTCATCAAAATGAGTGGAATTTAGTCTTTACAGATTTCTCTTCCAATTTTGCAGCCTTGGACTTTCCCTTTAATATGAATGCTAATAGCTAGCTTGTCATGGCACTGATGTGTTTATTTACAATGGAAACAGAATTAATATGGTATATACATTAACAGTAACTCCTCACTATTCTGTCTTATCATGGAGCATTTTGACATGGTACAATGTTGGAGGAGCTGTGATTGTGGCTAAAAATATATCTTTGTCAGCTTTTGCTTTAGAAAACATAATTGTAGAAATGTCAGTCTGGACCTGGCACTATTGGTATATTTTGGTGGAACTTAAAATGTGCAGCATAATGGGGACACAGTATGCACTGACAAAAGATATGGTGTATTACCCAAGGGGCTAATAGTGCAGGAAATTTCTGAATCCAAACATTCCACTTCATCCATCTTGTACATGATTATTTTACAGTGGGACCACTTGTTATTCACCTCCATTCCATTAAGCAACCAAATTACATGCCAAACTAGCTTTATAAATAGAAGCCTGAGTAGGTGGGCCATAGCGGAAGGGAAACAAGAGAATAAATTCATTTATATAATCTCATCTTTTAGAATACAAATTGTCTTTTCCACTTATTTGTGCAGCAACTGTCAGAATTAGACAGAGGTAGGAAAAGGCACAATTATTCAAAACTACTTAGGAAAACAGAAAACAGTATTTCTTTAACACACAAAAGGATATAAATCTATATCAGACATGCTGAAAATTACATCGTGGTTACTGAGGCAATATACACACTGATTTATTGACAAGTCTGTTTTGCTTCTAACGCTAATATCAAACCTGATCTGCACACGTCTTACTGGCATTAATGAGAGCATCTTATTTGGCTATCAGAGGCAAAAGGCTAAGTAAGTAACGAGATGAAGATAAGCATAAAAGTTTGCTTGGAGCAGGCTTCCTAATAAGAAGGCTCACCTAGACAGTGAAATGGTCTTAATTCCTTCATGAAATTTTACAAATTTTCCTCCAATATCTCAAAAGCAAGATGGCTTATTGTTGCTGGGTGCCATTGAACTGATTTCGACTCATAGCGACCCCACATGACAGAGTAGCATTGCCCCACAGGGTTTCCTAGGCTGTAATTGTTACAAGAGAAGATTGCCGACTCTTTCTCCCTTCTTTGGCTAGGTGGGTTCCAACCACCAACTGCTTGGTTAGCAGCCAAATGCTTAACTGGTGTGCTTCCTGGCTCCTGCAAAAGTAAGAATACAGTGTAGTACTAAATTTCACCAGTGGAACTTACCTACAAGACCAGTAACATAATTTTCAGATCCCACAACAAAGTGCAAGTGTTCAAAAAAAGGAGACCTGGTGGCATGGTAATTAAGTGTTTGGCTGCTAACTGAAAGGTAGGAGGTGGGGTGGGTTTGCCAGCAAGCAAGGTATGCACAGGCTTACTTCTTTTTAGTTACTGATCTGTAGTATGCAATTTCATGTAGATTTCACCACATCAACCTGTGCATAACTTGCTTGTTGGGAAATGTGTCCTTGGTTGGAGGTTCAAACCCATCATCCTTTCTGTGGGAGAAAGATGTGATAGTTCACTTCCATAAAAATTACAGCCTTGGACATCTTATGGGTCAGCTCTACTCTGTCCTATACGGTCACTATGAGTCAGCATCAACTCCACAGCAATGGACTATGTTGTATTACCTGATAGAGATTTCATTCCAAACCAAACCCACTGCTGTGGAGTCAGTTCCAACCTATAGCTTGTCCTCTTCCCAATGGCTATTATTCCAAATCACTGTGACCAAGGTCCCTGTAACCGTCATGCTGGAGATGAGTGGAGGTTAGTGGCTGTTATGGCACTGCCAGCCTGGAGTGGGATGGATGTCACCATAACTCTCTTCCAGATGCTTCAAGGCACAATCCCAACTATCCCTTGACTCTTGCAAGGGCAGGGTGGCAGCAGCTGTTGAGTAGGGAAGGTAGAGACTGGGTACAGCCTAGAGTTCTAGGAGGTGAGGTAGTGGGCACCTAGACCCCAGAAAGCTCTGCTTACCTACCACATAATTTCAATGAAGGTGGCCTTGGCAGGGACTGCTCTTTATACTCCAGTATGAATTCTCTCCTTCTTTAATATAATAGAACCCTTAACTTTTTTCTGGGCACAAGCACAAACCAACCTTCCAGTCAGCCTTGCACCTAATGATGCTTCGCACCTAAGTCATGTCTAATGATGCATAATGAAAGCAGAGCATGTGGCAGCTGGCACCCATCCCTTGCCTCTTTCATGTCTTACCTTCTACTATCCAGAACACGGTAACGATGTCTGGAACTCCAGATGTCATCTTGAACCTCAACAATAAGGAATGACTTAGGGATGTAGTTATTCTTAAGTGGTCAACAATTTTCCTACCTCTTTGCACAAAAGGAACAGAATCCCAAATTAATAAAAATCAATTATGATCAGTGTCAACCTTAGGGATGACCGAGCAGAAAGCTCAAAGGTACTGGACAACATGGCACACAAGAGCCACCTCGTCAGCTGTAGACTGTCTCCCATCCTACTCTTATGAGAAAGAGAAATGCACATCTATCCTGTTTAAACCTTTCTCTTTCAAAGTCTGTTACAACTGAACCATCCAACTCATAGCTACTCATAGTGGCCCAATATGACAGAATAGAACTGCCCTGTAAGTTTTCCAAGGAGCAGCTGGTAGATTCAAACTGCTGACTTTTTGGATTGCAGCCCAGCTCTTTACCATGGTACCATCAGGGCTCTGAGCTAAACACTAACCCTAACCAATGCATAGAATAAACGATATTTTAAAAAATGCCATCAAGCTGATTCCAACTCATATCACTTCTGCAGGTTAGTGGAGAACTATCCCATAGAGTTTCCAAAGAGGACTTGGCAGATTTGAATTGCCAGCCTTTTACTTAGCATCCAAAGCTTTCAACCACTGGCCCGTCAGAGTTTCCATAGACAGTACAGTCTGACTTTTTTGCTGTCACTCACCACCGACTCTTGCTCATTGGGTAACTGACTTATCCAGCCCTGAAAACCATTTTTTTATTTTCTAACCCTGCCTTACCAATGTTTACTCTTAAGCTATTAGAGAAAGATATCCTTCAGTGTTAACATTCTGCCATAGCTTTGCTTTATCTTATTATATAAACTGGTTGTTTTAGTTATCTAGTGCTGCTTTAACAGAAATATCACAAGTGGATGGCTTTAAAAAAAGAAATTTTATTTGTCGTACTCCAGTAAGCTAAAAGTCCAAATTCAGAGTGTCAACTCCAGGGGAAGGCTTTCTCTGCTGGCACTGGAGGAAAGTCCTTGTCGTCAATCTTTCCGTGGACTGGAAGCTTCTGAGGCACAGGGACCCTAGTTCTTTCCAAAGGAAGCGCTCAGCTCCCAGTACTGCTTCCCGGTGGCATGAGGTCCCCAAATGTCTCTGCTAGCTTCTTTCTTTTATATTTCAAGAGAATGCCTCAAGGTACAAAACAATCTTACATATTGAGTCCTGCCCACCGATACAATCACCACCCATTCTCCCTCCTTAATATCACAGAGGCAGGATTTACAACACGGGGGACATCACAGAATAACAGGAATCATGACCTAGCTAAATCGTTACACAGATATTTTGGGGAACATAATTCAATCCATGACACTGATTATAATTGATTTTTGTTAAATTTGGGATTCTGTTCCTTTTGTGCAAAGAGGTAGGAGAATTGTCCACCATTCAAGAATAACTACATACTTCGGTCTTGGCCAAGCTCTACCATTAGCAAGAACTTGAAATCTCAGCTATAGAATATTTAATTGTAGCATCCTACAGGAAACTGTTCAGAAGTTTGACAAGTCAATTCTAAATAAATGATGAGGAACCTCAACTGAATCATGAGTTGTTACCTAAACCGGACAACAATTTTTTTAACTTCACTCATTCAGCTCACTTCTTAAGTGAGCTTTTAGGAACCAAATTTAAAGTCATTCTATACTGTATTAGTAGACCTTAGGACAACACAGCATTACTAGTCCGACATGTACTCAAGTGACAAAAATGTTAAATTCCCGATTTAAGTGAAACTAACAAAGATTTCTTGCAGCAAAGATTTCTTGTATTATCACCTACTTGTTGAGAATGATTGTAAACGTTTTAACTACCCACAGACACACGACTTGCCAGCAAAGGAAGAAACCAAAAGGCAGTGGGAGAGAGACACGACTACTAGCTAGAATTATTTTCCCCAGATATTACGCATTTAGGGAAATCTTTATAAATAATCACCAGAGTTTTTACTAACTCACAGCCTAACTCTATATTCAGTACATAGGTCTTAAATCTTACTGTGCAAAAACATAACTTTTTCAAATTTATGACCCCCAAATCATACATATCTATATTTATTTTTTCCATCTTTCTCTGCGTATTGTGCTTATGATTGATCACCAGACAGAGGAAGATAAAGCTGAATATTTATGTGGAGCCCACTAAAGGAGCCTGCTGTGAGCTATTAGCTCAGAGGATGACGTGTGCTCTCAGCTGGAGGCTGAGGCAACGGTAAGAGCACAGTTGCAGCCTTTTATAAAAGGAGCATAAAAAGCACCTGTTTGCCTGCTTCATTAAACTTCCCCTAATGAACGCCTCCAGGGATCAGAACCAGGGAATTTCTTTCCTTTCCTGCTATAAATAGGGAAAGGTATTTAAAAGCCCTCATTTAAATGTGAGTACTGTTATTGGTATCAATTTGCAAGGATGTAATACTTCTCAGGAATATAAATGAGCCAGTACATGTGTATGTTCGTGATGATGACAGAGAGCAGGAAGAAGCTTCCTTGTACGGATCTGATCATTTTGTCTTCCTATAGGATCAGAAGCACAGATTATCTTTTGCTTTCCTTATCTAACTCTGCTCAACTCAAACAACTCAGCTCAGTCTCTACCACTTCTGAGAAATGTTCTTATGCACCCCAGCCCCCAATATACATCAATACACACGCCATTAAAAATGCACAATGTGTATACCTTTTATTAAAGTACCTCTCACCCTGTAACATAATCACTGACTTACTTTTATGCCTCTCTCAGGCAAGAACAATGCCATTTTTTATACTGCATCTCCAGCCCTTACAAAGTACCTGCCACAGAGATGCCCTTAATAATAGTGGATAGGTAAAATAAGGGGTCCTGGGTGGTGCGAACAGCTAAGTGCTTGCCTACCTACCGAAAGGATGATCCCTCAAGTCTATCCACAGGCTCATCAGAAGGTACGCTTGGTGATCTGAAAGATCACAGCCATTTAAAACTCAGTGTAGTGAACTTATACTCTGACAAACATGAGGTCATCAACAGTCAGAATCAACTCAGCAGCAACTTATTGTTCAGTTTTTTTTTTTTTTTTTTTTTTTCGTCTGGGGGTAGGGGGCTCAACAAACACAGAAATCATTGTCCTCTTTCTACTTCTAAGAGATTTTCCTTAACCTCTCTGCCAATTGCATTTCTGCCTCCTTGTAGAAACCCTGGAGGCGTAGTGATTAAGTGCTATGTCTACTAACCAAAAGGTTGACAGTTCAAATCCACAAGGCACTCCTTGGAAATTCTACAAGCAGTTCTACTGTGTCCACAAGGTTGCTATGAGTTGGAATCAACTCGAAGACAGTGGGTTGATTTTTTTTTTTTTTTTTTGGTTTTGTGAACTCTTATTTCTCTGTTCAATTCTTAACTACATTCTTAAATGTAGGCACTTCCAAGGGTCCATCTCCACCCTGCTCTCTTTCTTCAACAATTATCCTTGGGTGATCTTACCTACAGACTTGTTTTAGAGCAACAACTTTCAAAGTATTATTTACAAGGTAGTCAGTGTGGTATAGAAAGAAAACTTTAGAAACTTCTAGCTATATTTTTCAATCTCAGGCCTATTTATAATGTACACTATACACATAATCATACATGTATACAAATCATTATATATATACATACATCTGCTTACAGGCTAAAAGCTTTATTGATGAGTATTTCTATTCATGAGGTATAAAATTAAAAATACACAATATATTTACCTCCAGGAACAGTGAGGTAGAAGTCAAAATCTTTCTCACCAAATCTATTCCTCTGTTGTGTTTTCTAACACAGTAAATGGCACAACCATTCGCCAGCCACCCAGGAGGAAGGATTCACCCCTCCCCGACAACTAACCACTTACAGTCTCTAAAAGTATCTCAAAGTCCTCCTCTTGTACCTACTCTGGCCAATTATACCCTCAGTTCGGGATCTTGCCTGGTGATTGAGACAGCTTTTTAACAGAGCTTACCTCCACCTTGGAGTCCCTGCGTGGCACAAATAGTTAAACATTGGACTGCTAACCAAAAGGTTGAAAGCCCAAACTTGCTTGGAGGTGCCTTGGAATATAGGCCTGATGATCTGTCGAACCTATGAAGCAGTTCTACATACTTGGAGTCACTGTGAATCAGAATTGAGTCTACAGCAACTAACAAACTCAGTACTCTTTAGAAAATACAACTGTAGAGAGAGATGGTGCCAAGACAGCCAAATAGTCAGACACTTCCTATGATCATTCTAACAAAAAAGAACCCCCCACCCCAAAAAAGAATCAATTATATATGACTGTTTCAGTCAGCTAGGGCTGCTCTAACAGAAATACCACAGAGTGGATGGCTTTAACAAAGGAAGGTTTATTCTTACACAGTCTGGTAGATTGCAAGTCCATATTCAGGGTTTCTGCTCCAGGGGAAGGCTTTCCCCTTGTTGGCTCTGGAGGAAAGTCTGGTATTGCATCAGTCTTTGTCCAGGGAGCGTCTTGGCGCAGGAACCTCTTGTCTGAAGGACGTGCTCTGCTCCCGGTGCTGCTTGCTTGATGGTACAAGGTTCCCAGTTCTCAGCTTGCTTCTCTGTCCTTTTATCTCTCATAGGATGAAAGGATTAAGGGTGGGGCAAGCCATACTCCAGGGAAACTGCCTTTACAGCAGAGCAGGGAAGTAATCCTATGAAGGAATTTACAGCCCCACCCTAATCCTTTAACATACAGTTTAGGGAAACCACAAAATGGAGGACAGTCACAAGATACTGGGAATCATGTCCCAGCCACATGGCTATACCTATTTTGGGGGGGACACAATTCAACCCATGACATCCCACCCTTCAACAACCCAAAAATCACATCACAGAAACATTTAACACATTCATCTCACCATAGCAAAATCATGTCCATCCCATACAACAGAAGTCTTAAATCAGTTCCAAGTCCAAAATACAAAAACTCTTCTACATCTGTGAAACCTAGAAGGTGAGCTATCTGCTTCTAAATGTCCAATGGCAGAACAGGCACAAGTTAGACATTCCATTACAAATGGGAGAAATTGCAGGGAAAGAAGGCATTAACAGGCAACAAGTGAGTCAGCAGAACACATTACATTAGCCCTGAAAGCTTTGGAAATACTCTTACATTTTCTGAGACATTCTACACAATGACCCTGCCCTCCAGACTCAGGTATTGGCCACACTCTGAATTCTCTGATTAGAATTGATAAAAAACATACATGTTTACCCATGGAGGAGAATGATGCCCTGAGTTTCTGCACTGGGTGATACCAGCCTGGTGACACCACTGGTAGGGACAACCCCTCCTTTGGTTCCTTCAGCAAAACCATGAGGTCAGAATTTCCCAATTACTATAATAAACACTTTTTAAAAAAATGAAAATTTAGGTAAGGCCAGCAGCAGAATGACTGAGTCCAGGCTTCCCCTCTGTTTTAGTCAGCTAGGGCTGCTCTAACAGAAATACCACAGAGTGGATGGCTTTAACAAAGGAAAGTTTATTCTTACACAGTCTTGTAGGTTGCAAGTCCATATTGAGGGTGTCCGCTCCAGGAGAAGGCTTTCCCCTTGTCCTTGGGTGGCACAAATAGTTAAACAATGGACTGCTAACCAAAAGGTTGGAAGCCCAAACTTGCTTGGAGGTGCCTTGGAATATAGGCTTGATGATCTGTTGAACCTATGGAGCAGTTCTGCATACTTGGAGTCACTGTGAATCAGAAATGAGTCTACAGCAACTAACAAACTCAGTACTCTTTAGAAAATACAACTGTGGAGGGAGATGGTGCTAAGACAGCAAAATAGTCAGACACTTCCTATGATCATTCTAAAAAACTCCCCCTCAAAAAGAATCAATTATATATGACTTTCTTGGCTTTCTATTAACCTTGACCATCAAAGAAAAAGTTAAGAAATCAGACTGACAGGGAAGGGAGAGTAGGTCCAGGAGTACCTATGACAGTCCAGACACAATCCAGTGGGAATTGACACCCAGAAGGTAGATCAGCTGCAGCAAGCATAGTGAGGGGACCAGCGGCATTCAGAAGACATCTGGTTGGAGGAAGGAGAGTGGGTGGAGAGGAGAGGAAAGGAGACTGTTGGGAGAATGAGACATGTATGGAGCAGAGAGGAATAGTGTGCTGTCACCAGACAGGGAGAGCAGTGGAAGCTGCATATAGGTGGGCATGTAAATTTATACGGGAATGTACATTTTCACTCAGTCATATTAAATTAAAAAAAAAAAGAAAACATCTTCTCTAACGAGAGAGACCAAGTGGGGGAAGCCCATTCATAGCTCCAGAATCAGTGAGAAACAGTATCTATTCCCAAAAGTTAAGTAGATTGCCAGTAACCTATAGTATGCGGATCTAAAGTTTTCCTTTGGAAAGAATTTCTCTCTATTTTACCTCTCCACCCCCATCCCTGCTGTCTACTGTGCCAGAGTCAGCTGGCTCCAGAGATTGGCATATCCCCTGGGCAGGAAGTAGGAACACTTACATGCCCTAAGCCATTCTCCCAGCCTTGAAAAAGGAATAATTTAACAAATGCTTAAAAAAAATAAAATAATCAGCTAACTCACCTAAGCCAGGAACTGAGAGTAGAAACAGTTTCTTTGCCTAGGCACAGCCATAAGAGTTTCACAGATTTTTGAATGCCTTTCACCCCTGCATATAGCATTGGGCACCCACAGTCCAGCTGCAATACCTATCCACTTACACCCTTTAAGAAACAGAAGATGCCTTCCTCACAGACAATCATGGACAGCTGTCAGCCCCAGCCTTTCTCATGCATCCAGGTACCTGTGCCTATACCAATCAGCCTTCACTATCTAGGACTGTATGGGAGAGTCTGCACCAAAACTTGGTGATCAACTACCTGGACATCTGAACTGAATACACAGAAGGATAAAAAAATAGACTCCTAGGCTCACATGCCTAGTAACAGCTCAAACCAACTGGTAACAAAGGATGTTAGGGCTTCATAGGCACCAATAATCAAATTAGCTCACATGACCAGCCTATTTGGTCACTTCAAAATAAAATAAAACAGGAAGCTAGAACACAGTAAGCAAATATAAATTAAATAAATACATAAATATTTACTGATGGCTCACAGACAACAGTCAATATCATATTTACAAAAACAGACAATAATGGCTTCAGAAATCTCCCCAAACAAAGAACCACTTTCTGAAATCATCAGAAGTAAGCTACAGATAATTAATATATGGAACTCTTCAAGAGATCAGGCAAAATGCAGCACAGCATAATGACAAAATGAACAGGCTGCAAGAAATGATAAACAGCAATCAGAAATTCTTAAGACTGATAATAAAACTTCATTATTAGACAACTTAATAGAAAGTCAAAGGAGCAGAAATGAGGTAATGTAAGGCCAAATTAGTGAGGCTGGAGGTAATGCACTTGACACCAATACATCTGAGGAAAAATCAGAAGAATTAAAAAAAAAGAAAGAAAAAAACACTAAGGATTATGTGGGACTCTATTAACAGGAATAATCTAAGAGTGACTGGAAGATCAGAACAAGGAGAAATATCATTAGATAACAACCTAAGATGAGAACACAGGACAGAGCAAACAGATATCGACCCAGACAGGGAAATCATAAATCAAAGTTGAAAATACAAAAACAATGGTATTATTATGTAAAAGATGACAACACTATAAAAAAATGTAGTCACAGATGTTTGCCATGGAAAGGAAGTCAAGATCATACAAACTAATAAAAGACTGGTTTAAATTTTTTTAAATGGGGATAATTATTAAGGAAATTAACAATCTCACATGATCAAAATTAAAAACAAGAAAAACATGAAGTTTCAGCAAATACAAAACCTACAATAATTAAAAAGAAAACACAAAGAGAAATTATGCAGGACAGAAAACTAAGTGGAACAAAGAAACTGTAAACATTGTATCAAAATGACAGCACTAAACTCCTATTTGTCAATAATTACACTGAAGGTAAATGAACTAAATGCACCAATAAGAGACAAAGAGTGGCAGACAGGATTAAAACACACACACACAATCAGTCCATATGCTGTGACTTAAAAACAAAAACAAACTTTTGGACTTAAAAACAAAAACAAACTAAAAGTCGAAGGACAGAATAAAACATATCAAGTAAACAACATTTAAAAAAAGAACAGGATTTGCAATATTAATTTCTGATAAAATAGACTTTAAAGTAAAATCCACCACAATGTATAGGGAAGGATACTATATAAAATTAAAGGGTCAATACATGAGAACACAATCATTTTCAATTTTTACACATCTGATGATAGGGTCCCTAATTACATAAATTCTAACAGTAATGAAGAGACAAATAGACATCTCCATGGTAACAGTAGGAGACTTCAACACACCACATTCAGTGAAGGACAGAACATCCAGAAAAAAACTCAGTAAAGAGAAGGAAGACTTACTACAACTAACCTGACCTTAGAGATACACGAGGTACAACAATTAAGTCGGTGAACTTCATTGTCCTAAGTGCTGCATACCGCATTGCTAAATATCCCTACGGTCACCTTCAAAGTACTCCCTTGGGAAGCTATGCACCAGTGCCATCACCCAGTCCACCCTTTAAAGCAATTTTGGAACTCTTTCTGGAATGGCCATCACACATGCTAGCAAGGTGGGAAGTTCATGAATTTAACTGTATAGTTGTCTGTGAGGGAGTTTTTAGCCAGTAAACAAATGATTGTATTGGAACACCCTCGTCACTCACTGACCTGGCCCCCAGTAACTTTTTTCTTTACTTGAAGATAAAGGAAGACATTTTGATGACATTCAAGACATCAGGGATAACAGAACAACAGCTCTGAAGGCCATTCCAGAAAAAGAATCCAAAATTGCTTTGAAGGGTGCACTGTGCACGGCATTGGTGTATAGTTTCCCAGGCAGGAATACTGCAGAGGTGACCACAGTGATATTCAGCAATGAAGTATGCAGAACTTTTTCTAGGATGAGTTTGCAAATGTAACTGTCAGACCTTGTGTAGAGAACATTCCACCCAACAACAGCCAAGTATACTTTCTTCGCCAATACATATTGGGACAGTCTCCAAAATAGATATCAGATAAGATCATAAAGCAAGCCTTAACAAAATCCAAAGCATTGAACTATAGCAAAGTGTCTTTTCAGGCCATAGAACCATAAAAGCAGAAATCAATAAGAGAAAAAGCAAGGGGGAAAAAATCAAATGTGAAAACTGAACACTATGTGCAAAAACTACTGGGTTGTAAAAGAAATGGAGAAAAAAATAAAGAAATTCACAAAATCAAATGAGGATGAAAACACATACTACAGAACTTTGGGAAACAGCAAAAACAGTGTTCAGAGGCCAATTTACTGCATTAAAAGCACACTTGAAAATAGAAGACAGGGGCCAAATCAAAGAACTGAATTAACCCTACAATTGAAACAAGCAAAGAAGCCCTGAAGACCAGAACAAAGCAAATAATAAAAATTAGAACCAAAGTGAATGAATTATAGAATAGAAAAATGATCAAAGAGTTAACAAGACCAAAAGCTGCTTATTTGGAAAGATGAACAAACTTGATAAATCACTGACCAAGCTGACAAGAGAAAAACAGAAGAGGAAGTAAATAACTCAAATAAAAATGAGATGGGCACTATCATAACACTCCCAACTGAAATTTAAAAAATTGTAACAGAAAACTATGAAAAATTATACTTTAATAAATTTGAAAAGCTAGAGGAAAATGGACATATTTCTAGAAACACACTACCTACCTAAACTAATACACAGAGTTGGAACAACTAAATAAACGCATTCAAAAAAAAGAACAGATTAAAAAGGCAATTAAAAATCCCCTAACTACAACAAAGCCCTGATCCAGATGGCTTCACTGGAGAATTCTTCCAAACTTTAAGAGAAGGATTAACACCATTATTACTAAAGGTATTTCAGAGCACAGAAAAGGATAGAATACTCCTAAATTCATTCTACAAAGCCAACATAATCCTGATACCCAAACCAGGAAAAGATAGCACAAAAGAGGAAAATCATGGACTAATATCTCTTATGAACATAGATGCAAAAATTTTTAAAAACATTCTACCCAATAGAATTCAACATTAAAAAAATAGTTCACCATGATCTAACAAGATTCATGCCAGGTATGTAGAGACTGGAAAAACAATCAGGAGGTAGGGCTAACACGGTGAAGTAATCAGGGCCATCCTTTGATCCTTCTAACAACAAAGACACAGTAAACAACATAATGGATAAAATAGGACACCCCTGAAGCTCTGATCACCAGAGGGAAGCTGGAAAATGAGGTGTCTGACAGATGGGCCAGGCTTGTGAGAAGTAGCACTCCCCAGGACAACCCCTGTAGTGGGCCACTTTTGGTAAGCAGAACTAGCACTTCAAGGAGGATGAACTGAACACTGGGTTAAGGCACTTAATGCCAACACTCATGTGTAGTTTTATCCGATAAAGCAAATGATTAGAGGTCTTGAGGCTGAAACAATCTCAACCTATTCTCAAATTTTAAATGGGTAAGAAGCATGGTTTGCTGGCACAGAGCCAGGCATGGAATGCGAGTGCCTAGTGGATGACTTTTTGTAAGCAGAACCCGGGCCAGCACTGCAAACACAGCCAGTGGCTGGGAACACTGTCACATCAGGAGAGCATTTTTCTCAGTGCCAAAGCCAGGCTTCAGACAGACACACCAACATAACTGCAGCATTCTTCCATCTGCATGTTAAAAGGTAAGTTCAGGCAGTCGTGTGTGTGTCAAAACTTTTTCTTTGGGGCACAAAACCTTTTTGTCTCCTTCAGACACCCCTTGCTTTCCTTCTTTGCTGTGCTGGGCACTTGACTCTGATGCAGTACCTGAACCATCAGTCAACACCTAACAAAGGAAGCTGTGGATGGAAGCAGGTGGTTTCCCTAGGCTCAGATCTGCAGATAACTTACCTTTCTAGTCATGGACAGAACCTTGCCTTTCATAGTGTGTACAACCAGCAACCTGAACCCACACTATTCAACATTCCTTCACGGACAATACACACTTGGAGGCCAACTGACTGGAGGACTTGGATAAACACACACACAAAAAAGTAAATTGATGCTGGGGCCCCCATTTCTAGCTACAGAACTAACCACCAAGAGATAGGGTTTCAAAATTTCTGCAGCTCCAGATAATAAAACAGCATACTCAACATTTGGACATTTAAAAAACTAAATATATATATTTAACTATATATAAGTATATATAGTTAAAAAACTATATAGACATAAATACTTAGTTCATGCAGCACACTTGACTACTCTATTTGGACATTTAGAAAAACTAAATATATATATATTTAACTGTATACAGTTAAAAAACAAGAGAGAGAGAGAGAGAGACATGCATACTTAGTTCAGAACACAATAACTGAAATTAAAACAATCCTCTGATGGTTTGGAGGCAACAACCTATTTCAAGTCATTTAAAGAACTGGACCACCGTTTCTTCAGAAAACTTACAAAAAAAAGAATTAAAGAACTTTCCAGATGAAGAATTTCTGCAGCTATCAGAGATAGAATATGTAAGAGTTATATTTCAAGTTCCCATAGACATTAGGAAGGAAATTAGACAAACTGCAACAGAGCACATTAAAAAATTAAACAGGCTGCAAGAAATGCTTAAGCAACAACAATCTGAAATTAAGCAGATTAACAATAAAATTATCTACGTAGACAACTCAGTAGGAAGTCAAAAGGGTACAACTTAGATAGCCAAGTCTAATAGAATGCAAAATCAGCAAGGTTGAAGATAAAGCAACTGGAAAAAATCAGATAAAAGAATGAAAAAGAAAAAAATGAAGAAGCACTGAGAGTCATGTGGGACACTATCAAGAGGCATAATCTAAGACTGACTGGAGTTCTAGAACAGAATGGGATATCACAAAATACAGAAAATTGTTGAAGACATGTTGATTGAAAATTTTACTAATAACATGAAAAATGAGAAAAGTCTCTATCTAAGATGCTCATTGAACTCCACACAAGCCAGATCCAAAAAGAAAGACACCAACACATATTATCATCAAACTTAGCAAAACTAAAGATAAGGACAAAATTTTAAATGTATCAAGACGTAAACAAAAAATAAAGTACAAATGTCAGTCTCTGAGAATTAACTCCCATTATTTAGTTGAAATGATGTTGACATGGAAGCAACGGGATGACATAGATAAAGTTGGGAAGGAAAAAAACTGCCAACCAAGAATTACATATCCTCCAAAACTGTCTCTCAGATATGACAGCAAAATTAGGACATTCTCAGATCAACAGAAGTTTAGAGAATTTGCATAAAACAAACCAAAATACAAGAAACACTGAAGAAAGTTCTTCAATTATAAAATCAGTAACATCTGACATATACTCATGAATACAAGGCAGGACAGAGCAGCCACATATGAACACAAATCAGTTATCCACAAAAATAAACCAAAGCTAAAACACTAATAAAGAAACAGACATCTCAGTAAGTAAATGATGACATAATTATGCCATAAGAGGGATAAATTGATGTGTTCATATCTCTTTCAAATGGAGAGGAAGTAAAGGAGATGCAATGAAATTAAAGGCTGATTTAAACTTAGAACACCAGAGGTAAGCATAAGGGTAAGACAAAGAAAATCAACAATCTCACACATCAAAATCAAGAAGTTCCACTAGATATAAAACCAATAACAATGAGTATGATGAAAAGGAAACTCACAAAGAAAAACAACTCAGCACATAAAATTAAGTGGAAAAAGAATGTCTCAGCAATTCACCAAAAAAGGCATCAAAATGACAGCACTAAATTCACACATATTAATAATTACACTGAGGGTAAAATAATTGAATGTACCTATAAAGAGACAAAGATTTTAAAAATGGTTCAAAAAAAAATGACCCACCCACATGCAGTTCACAGGAAACACACCTTAGATCTAAAGACACAACCAAACCAAACCTTGAAGGATGGAAAAACACATGCCAAGCTAACAGCATTCTAAAAGAAGTGGGCACAACAATATTAATTTCAGATAAAATAGACTTTAAAGTAAAATCCACCACAGTGGACAAGGAAAGTCACTATATACTGCTTAAAGGGTCAACACATCAGGACACAATCACTTTAAATACTTTCTCACTCAACAACAGAGCTGCTAAATATGTCAAACAAACTCTAACATCACTGAAAAGTGAGGTAGACAGTTCCACAATAATAGTAGGAGACTTAAATACATCATTTTTACTGATGAACAGAACAACTAGAAAGAAGCTAAATAAAGACTTGGAAGACCTGAATGCCACAATCAACTAACTTGACCTCACAGACATATACAGAACACTCCAGCTATCAATAAACAAGTACACCTTCTTTTCCAAAGCACAAAGAATATTTTCTGAAACAGACCAACATATTAGGCCATAAAGCAAGTCTTAACAAAATCCAAAACACTAAAATATTGCAAAGCTTCTTCCAAGACCATAAAGGAAATCAAAGTAGAAAAAGCAAGGGCCAAAAATCAAACACTTGGAAACTGAGCAACACCATGCTCAAATACTTTTAGATTGCAGAAGAAATCAAAGATTGAGTAAAGAAATTCACAGAATCAATTGAGAATGAAAATATATTCTCTAAGTACCTATGGGACACAGCAAAAGCAGTGCTCAGTAATCAGTTTATCTCAATAAATACATCTAAAAAGGGCCCAAATCAAAGACGTAACCCTACAATTCAAAAAAAGTAGAAAAAGATCAGCAAAAGAACACCTCAGCATCAGAAGGAAACAGATAATAAAAAGTAGAGCAGAACTAAATGAATTAGAAACTAGAAGAACAATGAAAGAATTAATAAGATCAAAAGATGGTATTTTGAAAAGATCAACAAAATCAACAAGCCACTGGTGAAACTGATAAAAGAAAAACAGGAAAGCAAACAAATAAATAAGAAAGAGATGAGAGATATCACAACTGACCCAACTGAAATTTAAAAAATCATATCAGAATACCATGAAAAATTATACTCTAACAAATCTGAAAACCCAGAGGAAATAGACAAATTCCCAGAAACAAAATACCTACTAAAACTAACACAATCAGAGCAACTAAATAAACCCATCACCAAAGATGAGATTGCAAGGTAATTCAGAAACTCCCAACCAAAAAAAGTCCTGGCCCAGATGGCTTCACCACAGAATTCTACCAAACTTTAAGAGTTCTTGCCACTATTACTACAGGTATCTCACAACATAAGAAAGAAGGGAATACTTTCAAAGTCATTCTATGAAGTTAATGTCAGATACCAAAGTCAGATAAGAGTGCACAAAAAAGGAAAATTATAGACCAAAATCCCTCATGAACTCAAACACAAAAATCTTCAACAAAATTCTAGCTGGTAGAATTCAAAAACATCAACAACAACAACAAAAAAATCATTCACCATGATCAAGTAGGATTCATGCCACAGATGCAGGGATAGTTCAATATTAGATAAACAATCCGTGTAACCAACCACATAAATAAAACAAAAGAACCACTTGATTTTATCAGTTTATGCAGAAAAGGCCTTTGACAAAGTCCAGCACCATTCGTGTTAAAAACTGTGAAGAAATTAGGAATGGAAAGAAAATTCCTGAACATAATAAGGGGCATCTACACAAAGCCAATGGCTAACCTCATCCTAAATGGAGAGAGACTAAAAGCATTCCCCTTGAGAACAGGAACCAGATAAGAATGCCATTATCACCACTTTTATTTAACATTGGGCTGAAAGTTCTAGCCACAGCAATTAGACAAGATAAAGAAATAAAGGGTATCCACATTGATAAGGAAGAAGTAAAAATATCTCTATTTGCAAGTGTCATGATTTTGCACAAAGAAAACCCTAAAGACTCCACAAAGAAGCTATTGGAACTAATAGAAGAGTTTGAAAAAGTATCAGGATACAAGATAAGCATAAACAAATCAGTTGGATCCCTCTACATTAACAAAGAGATCATCAAACAATAAATCACCAAATCCATACCATTCACACTTGCCACCAAGAAGATAAAATGCTTAGGAATAAATCTAACCAGAGGTTTACAAGAGCTATACAAAGAAAATTACAGGACCTATATTAAGTGGAAACACCTACTTTGCTCATGGATAAGAAGACTTAACATTGTGAAAATGTCTATTCTTCCTAAAGCTATCTATAGATACAAGGCAATCCCAATAGAAATTCCAATGTCATTTTTTAATGAGATAGATAAACAAATCATTAACTTCCTACAGAAAGAGAAGAAGCCCTGGATAAGTAAAGTGTTACTAAACACGAAGAACAAAGTGGGGTCTCATTACCTGACTTTAAAACCTACTACTCTGCAGCAATATTCAAAATAGCCTGGTACTAATACAAAATTAGATACATAGAGCAAATGAACAAGATAAAGAATCCAAATATATCCCCATCCATGTATAAGCAGCTAATAATTCAACAAAGGCCTAAAGTCCATGAACTGAGGAAAAAATAGTCTCTTTAGCAAATGGTATTGGTAAAACTGGATAGCCATCTGCAAAAAATAATAATAAAAAAACAGAACCCATATCTCACACCATGCACAAAAACTAAATCAAAATGGACCACAGACCTAAATGTAAAACCTAAAACAATAAGGAAAAAAAAAGGACAATATTGGGAGTCCTAATATACAGCATAAACAAACTACAAAATATTACGAACAATGCACAAACACCAGAAGAGAAAATAGACAAATGGGAACTCTTAAAGATCAAACACTTATGCTCATCCAGACTTCATCAAGAGAGTACAAAGGCCACTTACATACTGGGAGGAAAAACTGGCACCAAGAATCTGACCAATGTCTAAATTCCATAATCTATAGGGTACATCAAAACCTCAACAAGAGAAAAACAAACAAAGGAAAGGAAACAAGCAAGCAAACAAGCCAAGGAAATGTACAGTCACCTTACCAAAGAAGGCATCCACGCAGCTAACAGATACATGAGGAAATGTTCATGATCGTTAGTCATTAGAGAAATCCAAATCAAAACTACAGTGCAATACCATCTCACCTCAATGAGACTGGAATTAGTCCAAAAAACACAAAACAACAAATATTGGAAAGGGAGAGACAAACCTTTCTACACCGCTGGTGGGAATGTAAAATGGTATAACCACTCTGGAAAATAGTTTGGTGATTTCTTAAAAAGCTAGATATAGAAATACCATAAGAATCAGCAATCCCACTGCTTAGAATATATTCCAGAGAAATAATGGCTGTCACATGAAAAGATACATGCACACCAGTGTTCACTGCAGCACTATTCACAATAGCAAAAAGATAGAATCAACCTAGGTGTCCTTCAACAGAAAACTGCATAAACAAACTACGGTATATTCACACAATGGAATACTATGCAATGATAAACAACAATGACAATCTTTGGAAACACTTGATCATATGGAGTCATCTGGAAAACATTATGCTGAGTGAAATCAGTCAGTCACAAAAGGAGAAATAGTGTACGGATCCATTACTATAAGTCCTCATAAAATGGACTAAGCACAGAAGAAAATAATCATTGTTAGTCACCCGAGACGTATAGGAGACAAGTAATCACGGATTAAATATTAGACAGGAAGTGGGTTAAGCGAAGGAAGTGACAGCACATACTAAAAGGGAGATCAACACTGCCAAACTATACCAAGAGCTAAACGATTTCCTAAGTACAACCCACCACTTTGAAGGTCAGACTAGCAGAGATAGGGCTCTGAGGACCATGCTATCAAGGGACATCTATGTCAATTGGCACAATTAAGCTTTTTTTTAAGAAAATGGCCTGCATCCCTATTTGGTGAGTGTTGTCTTGGGTTTTAAATGCTTGCTAGCAGCCATCTAAGGAGCACCAACTGGTCCCAGTTCAGCTGGAACAGAGGAAAACAAAGTACATCAAAGACAGGAAGAAAATGTGAGCCCAGGAGACTGAAGGGCTAAATGATCCAGAGACTACACTAGCATGACACCAGAAGAACGATATGGTGCCCAGCCACCTTTAATGTCTGACTTGATAGGCAATACAAAGCAGATTCCCTGATGTAGCAGGAGGAAAATGTGGATGCACATCTAGAATTGTGTTAAAAGATGAGACTTGATAGTCCAACATCCTGGAGGGTCATCCAAGAGCACAGCCCCAACACCAAAGACAACTCTTCAAACAAAAATTGGACAGGACTGTGAGACATGAGGCTTTCAGAGCAGCTCCCCTATGTAATGAGATGGGAGGGTAAGGAGTGGAGTGGGAACAGGAGCAGGTTGAATGAATATGGGAAGTACGGAGTGGAAAGGTGGAATGTGCCGTCACAAGGTTGGGATAGCAGATGGAGTTGCACAGAGGTCTCTGAATGGGTTTTTATGCGACAAATTGACTTTGTAAACTTTCTACTTAATTGCAATAAAATATTATAGTATAAAAAAAGAAACTAATCCGAGCACTGAACTTTTAACTAAAGCACGATAAATTATATATAAAAAAGAAAATCAATACAATCAGACACATAAAAAACAAAAGACAAGAAACACATAATTTTATCAATTGATGCAGAAAAGGCATTTGACAAAGTGCAACACCCATTCATGTTAAAAACTGTCAGCAAAACAGGAATAGAAAGGAAATTCATCATTACAATAAAGGGCATTTAGGTAAAGCCAACAGCAAACTAAATGCAGAGAGTCTGAAAGCATTCCCCTTGAGAACAGGAACCAGACAAGAATGCCCTTTGCCAACACTTAAGTTCAGCATTGTGCTGGAGGTTCCAGCCAAAGCAATCTGGCAAGAAAAAGAAGTAAAGAGCATCTAAATTGATAAGGAAGAAGTAAAGATATCTCTATTTGCAGATGATATGATCTTAAACACAGAAAACCCTTAAGAATCCACACACACACACATGCCAAACAAAAAAACCTGGAACTAATAGAAGAATCCAGCAATGTATCAGAATATAAGATAAACACACAAAAATCCGTTGGATTACTCTACACCAACAAAGAGAAAGTCAAAGAAGAAATCACTGAATCAATGCAATTTATGAGAGCTCCCAAGAAGCACAAAACACTTAGGAATAAATCTAACTATAGATATAAAAAAACCTGTACAAACAAAACTACAAGACAGTACTGCAAGAAACCAAAACAGACC
Organism: Heterohyrax brucei; assembly: GCA_028571685.1. Lineage (NCBI taxonomy): Eukaryota > Metazoa > Chordata > Mammalia > Hyracoidea > Procaviidae > Heterohyrax > Heterohyrax brucei. The sequence goes on along the minus strand of CM053146.1, from coordinate 57,247,058 downwards.
TACTTATGTGGAAAAATACACTTTCCTCATGGATAGGAAGACTCAACATCATGAAAATGTCTATTCTACCAAAAATGATCTATAAATATGACACAATTTCAATCCAAATTCCAGTGGCATTTTGAATGAAATGGAGAAACAAACCACCAACTTCCTATGAAAAGAGAAGCCTCAGATAAGTAAAGCATTAGTGAAGAACAACAAAGTGGGAGGCCTCACACTACCTGGCCATAGAATTTATTGCACTACTACAGTAATCAAAACAGCCTAGTCCTGGAACAACAACAGATACATACACCAATGGAACAAAACAGAGAATCCAGACACAACATCATCAGCCTATGAGCAATTGATATTTGACAAAGCCCCAAAGGCCATAAATGGGTGAAAAGACAGTTTCTTTAACAAATGGTATTGGCATAATTGGATATCCATCTGCAAAACATCAAACAAGACCCACATCTCACATCTTGCACAAAAATCAGCTCAAAATGGATTAGTGATCTAAATATCAAATCCGAAACAATAAAGCTTATGGAAGAATAAATAGGGATGACTTTGAAAGTCCTAATACAAGGCATACAGACATTATGAAACATTAACAACAATGCACTAACACCAGAAGAGAAAATAGATAACTGAAAACTCCTAAAAATCAAACATTTATGCTGTTCCAAAGACTGCACCGAAAGAGCAAAAAGACAATCTACAGACTGGGGAAAAAACTGTAGCTACCACAAATTCAGTCAGTGTCTAATCTTTGTAAATCTATAAGACTGTAAAACCTCAACAACAAAAAATAATCCCATTACAAACGGGCAAAGGAGGACGTCACCAAGTCAATATTATTTATAGTAGCCCCAAAGAAGATAAAATACCTATGAATAAATCTAACCAGAGATGTAAAAGATCCATACAAAGAAAATTAAAAGATCCTCCTGCAAGAAACCAAAACAGATTCACGTAAGTGGAGAAAACTACTTTGCTTGTGGATAGGAAGACTTAACATTGTGAAAATGTCTATTCTACTCAAAGTGATCTACATATACAGTGCAATCCCAATACAAATTCCAATGTTATTTTTTAATGAGATGGAAAAACAAATCACCAACTTTGTAAAGAGAAGAAACTCCGGATACATAAAGCACACTGCAGAATAGGAACACAATGGGAGGCCTCACACTACCCAACCTTGGAACCTATTATACTGCCACAGTAGTCTAGACAGCCTGGTGCTGCTACAAAAACAGATATATAGACCCAGGGACAGAACAGAAAATCCAGAAATATCACCATCCTCTTATGAACAGGTGATATTCAATAAAGGCCCAACAGTTGTAAACTGGGATAAAAACAGTCTCCTTAACAAATAATGTTGGCAAAACTGTATATGCATCAGCAAAAAACTGAAACAAGACCCGTATCTCACACCTTACACAAAAACTAAACCAAAACGCATCAAAAACCTAAATATCAAACCTAAAACAATAAAGATCATGGAAGAAAAATTAGGGACAACAACAGAAGTTCTAAAACATGGCTTAGACAGATTACAAAATCTGACCAACAAAGCACAAACAGGAGAGAAAATGGATAAACAGGAACTACTAAAAATCAAATACTTATGCTCATCCAAAGACTTTATCGAAAGAGTTAAGAGAGTGCCTACAGAATGAGAAAAAAAAATATTTGGTAACTACATATCTAATCAACATCTAATTTCCATAATCTACAAAGTACTGCAAAATATGAACAACAAAATGACAAATAACCCAACTAAGCATTGGACAAAAGAAACGGACAGACATTTTACCAAAGAAGACATCTGGGCAGCCAAAAGACACATGAAGAAATGCTCCTAATCATTAGCTATTACAGAAATCCAAATAAAAACTAAAATGAGATACCATCTCACCCCAGTGAGGCTGGTAGTAATCTAAAAAACACAAAACAACTGTAACTCTCTTACACTGCTGGTGGGAATGCAAGATGGTACAACCTCTTTGGAGAGCAATTTGACACGTTTTTAAACAGACACGGAAACCCTGGTAGCATAGTGGTTAAGTGTTATGACTGCTGACCAAAAAGTCGAGAGTTCAAATCCACCAGGCACTCCTTAGAAACTCTATGAGGCAATTCTACTCTGTCCTGTAGGGTTGCTATAAGTCAGAATCGACTTGATGGTACTGGGTTTGTGTTTTGTTTTTTTGTAAATAGAAATAGAAATGCCACATGATCCAGCAATCCCACTGCTTGGAATATATCCTACAGAAATAAGGGCTGTCACATGAGCAGATACAGGCACACCAATCTTTATTGTAGCATAGTTCACAATAGCAAAGACATGGGATCAACCTAGGTGCTTATCAACAGAGGAATGGATAAACAAACTATGGTATCTATACACAAAGGAACACTGCACAACAATAAAGAACAGTGTCTTGGGCTGGGTTTCCTAGGGAAGCAAAACCAGTAATGTGTGTGTACAAGGGAAGATTTATTTAAGGGAAACAGCTCGTGTAATTGGCACAAGTTTCATGTGGCCACAGAAGCTGGTGAACCCAAAGTCAGCAGGTCAGAGACCTCAGTTCTAGATCCCCAGCTGTGTATGTCTGCAGATCCCAAGTTAGGGGGAGACTGCAAGGTCTCTGCTGACTTACGGAGCTACAGGTGCTGGCGAACCCACGATCGACAGGTCAGGGAACATGACTCTCACTTGCCAGCTGTAAGGGTGGATTAATCCAACAGCTGCTAGTTCAAGTCCAGAAACCAGAGACAAAAGAGAGAAGGAGCTGCTGGCAACATGAGCAGACAGGAAGCAGGTGGTAGAAGACTGAGAGATGAGAGCTGAGAGGAGGGAAGCCACCTTAGGCCCTGCCCCTGCCACTTGATACAGCAGCCAAACAGAGTTGCCAAAGTGACACAGTCTTGAATGCCACAAAGAGTGATGATTTTAGAAAGCATCCCATAACCTGTTACCAACTAGAAGACATTACACTGAGTGAAATCAGTCAGTTGCAAAAGACAAATGTTATATGAGACCACTATTGTAAGGACTTAAAAAAGGACCTGGGCAAAGAAGAAAAGACTCTTTGATGACTACAAGGGTGGGGAGAGAGGGGGAGAGTTGGTCATAGATTAGATAGTCAATAAGAATTCAGTTAGGTGAAGGGTGTGACAGCACTTCGTAGAAGGCAGGTCATAAACTAGAAGGTTTTCCAAATTCAACCCAACATTTCAAAGGATAGAGTACCAGGGACAGGAGTCTGGGGACTGTGTTGTCAGTGGACATGGAGGTCAGTTGGCATAACAAGTCTTTTGCTAAGAGAGTCTTTTGTACCCCACGCTGGTGAGTGGCATATGGGGTCTTAAAAGCCAGCAAGCTGCCATCTGAGGTACATCACTTGGTCCCAATCCACCTGGAGCAGATGATGATCAAGGACATCAAATACACAAGGGAAAATGAGTCCAGGAGGCAGAAGGATCCATATAACTGGGAGACTACATTTGCATGAGACTAGAAGAATCAGATAGAGCCCAGCCACACCAAAGACAGCCTTGATAGGGGACACAATGTAGTGCCCCTTATGTAACACAAGAAAAAGAGGTGCGCAGATCAAGAACTCCACTAAAAGATCAGAACTGATCATCTGACAACCTGGAGGGTCCCCTGGGAATATGGTCACTAGACTTGCTGCTGTCCCAGACCTGAAACCAGTACTGAGCTCAACAGTTCAGACTAAGAATGGATTGGACTTGGGGATACAGAGTGAGCATGTGGTCTATGTACTTTATGGTTTTATACATTTATAGAAGGCTGTCATACTGGTTACATTCTAGAGGGGAGAGGAGAGGATGGAGAGGAGGGGACAGGTATTCATTGGAAGGGTACTAGTAGTAAAGAGTCAAAAGGAGGAGTGTGCTGTCACAGGGTGGGGAGAGCAGACAGAATTGTAGAGAGACAGGTATGCAAAATTGACATGGACTGTATACTTTCACTTAAAAATGGGCAAAGGATATGAACAGACACTACACTAAAGAAGACATTCAGATGGCTAACAGATACATGAGAAAATACTCTCTATCATTAGCCATCAGAGAAATGCAAATTAAAACTACAAAGAGAGATGACCTCACCCCAACAAGTCTGGCATTAATCCAAAAAACCCACAAAATAACAAGCGCTGAAGGGGATGTAAAGACATTGAAATACTTCTACACTGATGGTGGGAATGTAAAATGGTGCAACCACTTTGGAAATCAATTTCGCACTTTCTGAAAAAGCTTGACAGAAATCCAATATAAGCCAGCAATCCTATTTCTTGGAATTTATCTTAGAGTAATAAGAGCTGCCACATAAGTAGAAATGCATGCACATCAATTTCGTTGTAGCGCTATCCACAGTATCAAAAAGGTGGAATCAGCCTAGACACCTATCAGTGGAAAAAAGGATATACAAACTTTAGCATATTTACATAGTGGAATATTATGCAATCAGAGAAAAAAATGAAGAATTTGGGAAACATGAAATAAAAGAATCTGAAGGCATTATGCAAAGCAAAATTAGTCAGTTGCAAAAAGACAAATACTATATGAGACTACTATTATGAGGACTCAAGAATTGATGCAAACACACAAGAAAACATTCTTTGACGGTTATGAGGGGGTATGGGAGGAAGAAGTGTCTTCACTAATTAGATAACTGACAAGAACTATTTTAGGTGAAAGGAGAGACAACAGAGTGGAAGAGAAGTCAGCAGAAGTAGACTAAAACCAAAGCTTAGAAGTATTCTAAATAAAACCAAACACTTCCAGGTACACAGTACCAGGGTCAAGGGTCTGGAACCGTGGCTTTAGGGGACATCTAAATCAATTGGCATAACAAAGTTTTTTTAAGCAAATGTTCTCTGTCCTACTTTGGTGAATGATGTCTGGGTCTTAAAAGCTAGCAAGCAGCCATCTAAGAGGCATTAACTGATTTCTATCCACCTGAAGCAAGGAAGAAAGAAGAGTATCAGCAACACAAGGGAAGTGTGAGCCCAAGAAACAGAAGCAGCTGCAAACACCAGAGGTTACATCAACATGAGGCCAGAAGAACTAAATGGTGCCTGGCCACCACCAAAGACCATCCTAAGAAGGAACTCAAAAATGAGTCCCTGATGGAAGGGGAGGAAAGTGGGATGCAGAACCTGAACTCTAGTCACGATCAGACTTAATGCTCTGACAGACTGGAGGGTCCCCAGAAGACGCAGCTCTGAATTCCTTGTTAACCCAGAACTGAAACCATCCTGGAAGCCAACTCTTCAGATAGACTGAAGTGATATATAAGACATAAAATTATACTGGTTAAGAGTGCGCTTATTATGTTGCACACAGATTGGAGACTAACTGGGCAGCTCCTGTTTGGAGGCAAGAGGAAACAACAGAGGGGAATAGGAGCTGGTTAGATGGGCATGAGAAACACGGGTTGGAGTGGAGGACTCTGTTGTCAGAGTGCGGGGAGAGTATCTAGGATCATACGACAAAGTGTATGTAAGTTTTTGTATGAAAAACTGACTATAATTGTAAACTTTCTTAAACACAACTTTAAAAGTTTAAGAAAATATTCTACATCCCACTGTCATGAGTGGTGTCTAGATTCTTAAAAACCAGCAAGTGACCATCTGAGAAACATGAGAAACATCAGTTGGTCCCAACATACCTGGAGGAAAGGAGCATAAAGAACATCAAAGACCTAAGACAAACACCAGCCCAAGAGACAAAAAGGGCTGTATAAACTAGAGACTACATTGTCATGAGACTGGCAGAACTGGAAGGTTCAAAGCTTCCAAGGCCAAGCTGTGTTCATCTTCATGGGCTGTCAGCCCCTACAGCTTCCCTTTCCTGTACCAGAACTGCCTGTGGTTCCCTGACCGCAGCAGGCCTTGCATGTTTTTCAGCATTTATACACGCTGATTTTGATTTCTCTTCCTTACTGCCCTTCCTCCTCCTCTGTCTACTGCATCCTGCTCTTGCTCTCAAACGCAGTTTGAACCAGTGAGAACTTGACTCAGTGATTCTCCAACAGATGCAAATAGCTCTCTGATAAACACACATAACACTACGAGCCAAATACTATCAAAGCCATTATCATGCTATTTCATAAGTATGCATTTAATTACACATGAGTTTCAGAATCTAGCATTTCTTATTTTACATATTTTAGAAGTGTTTTTTAATAACTTTATCATCATATGCAGTATCTTTGAACTAAAAACCTTTATCACATTAAATTTTCCAGCTTACAGGACTGTGTGTCTTGCCACCAAGTTGAAAGCACTCTGAGAGTAGAAATCATGATTTATTTCACCAATTATCCCCAGTATAGAGTTCTACACTACTAGACGCTTAATGAATGATGAAGAATGAATAAATGACAAACTAAAGAAGATTTTCATACAGAACTTACAAAAATGATAAGCAAATATCCATTTTGTTCAGTTGCAAAAATGATATACTTTATGCCCTTGGATATATAAACTTAGGCAAGTCCATTATGAATATATTATAATATTTATCATAACTTTGCATGTTGTTACTGCTTACGTTAACTAGATCGCTTAAAAATTTTCAGAGCATCTCTATAAGCAGCCCTATATACTGAGATATCTGCAACATGTACCAAATATGACTTATAGGTACATTTACAGTGACTTCATGTAAAATTCCTAAATTTCACTTTAAAAGAAAATAATTACAACTTTTTTCTTTTTTATTTAATATGAGTGAGTGAAAATGTACATTCTCGTATAAATTTACATGCCTAAAAGTATAAAACAGGATTATAATTTGTTGTGTACCAAAAATAAATTTATAGTTATTAGATGTCATAAAATAAACTAATAAAATGTACAGTTTAAAATTCCTATTCAATTATCTCATTACTTACCTACAAAACAGCCTATTTGTGATTTATACCTCAGTCTCTTTTGTCCACATACTTTCCTCTATAGAGTAAGAAATGTTCAAATTCAATACCAATATTCTAACAATTTCCATCAAGATACTAAGATGCCACTAAAAACATTCTTCAACCATTTTGAGAATTATCAAAATAGAAGAGGAAATGCCCTTAAGATGAACCATTTTTTTTAAAAAAATGCCATCAAGGAGATTCTGACTCACAGCAACTCGTGTGACAGAGTACAACTGCCCCATAGAGTTTCCAAAGAGTGCCTGGTGCATCTGAACTGCCCACATTTTGGTTAGCAGCAGTGGCATTTAACCACAACACCACCTGGGTTTCCAAGATGAGTTATAGGAAACCTGACAAGCAGTGAGCTAGCAGATAGCAGAAACACAGGAGGTGTCACTACGCTGCCCCTTTCCGTGTTTATTTCATAAGCATCAAGGTGTAAACCGTCCCTGGGGGATCTCTTATAAGCTCTCTTTTTCTGATGAGGAAAAGACAAAACATACAATGAAAGTATCCTAAGACCACACTGAACTGAGATTCCTTTAGATTACATTTTAGAATATCTTTAGATTCTCAATGAAGCTAACAATCTAGAAAGCCTTGAAAGACCAAACTATGATGTAAATAAAAACAGATCACTGTTCTCTAGCCACCAGAAAATTTTGGAGAATCATAAACCTTAATGACTCTCTGTAGGTCACTGAATTTTGCTGTTAATCTCAACAAATACCCACTAAACCAACCGAGATTTCTGAGTGTCTTATTTTCATGAACTCTAGAAAAAGAAATGGAAAATTATCCATTTCCTTCAGTGCTTTACTGCCTAAAACAATAAGTACTATACCTATCAAGATAATTACGACAAATAATGGCTCAAATATGTTGTTATATATATGTATTTTTAATGAATGGGTATTTTTTTCCAGCAAGACAGGCAGATATCCAGCTCACATTAACACCATATGTTTAATAGTTTAACATCTGCTGCCTTTGCTGTCAGCCCTACAGGGAAAGAGAATAAGGACAGGCCACCTCAGCACTTAGTAATAGCCGATCAAAGCAGTCATGCTCTAAAAAGCAAAGATCTTCAGGCCCCAATATGTGATTCTGGGACGTTAGTCCTCATTTGTGATAGACCCAGAACAGTCTAGGTATTCTAGAGTCATCAAAGAAATCATAGTAAGCTTGGGGCCTAAAACAAACTCAGAGGAATGAAATGTGATAGATTCTGCAGTGTCTTCTCATTCCATTTTGTGTCTCCCATAACTTCAGCTACTGACAGTGGCATGCTATTTGTAACACAAAATAGTAGAAAAAAAATGGTTTTTACAATCTTTATCCTATGAAATGTTTCCCACTCAAGTATATTTCCGTATTTCAATAGGATAGTTTGATTTTTCAGTCAATTCAAGAAAAACACATTTATTTGGATAAAGCCTTCTTCCACAGACAACTTAACGTGCCAAAGATCCAGAAGGGGGCCAACATCTTGAAACAGTAATAAAACTCTTCTTGCCGGTAGGTGGCGGTGCAATCCATCATTGTTAGCCAATTAGAGTTTTAAAAAACTATTGCTCACTGCTAGTTTGACTATCCTGTTAAGTTGGCTGTAATTGCCTATCGGTACTTATCCGTTCCTTTTAGCTTGATGCATCACATCATACAGCACCCAATTATTTTCTCAGCAAGGAACTCAAAGAAAACTGTTAAATCCCAGGAGCTGATTGGTTTAATTCTGCTAACAATATCAACAATCAATATTTTATAATAAGCATAATATCAACTTTCTGGGTGATTAAATGGAGCCATTTAGACTTTAGAAAATGTCTGTTTTACAGGTTACAAGCGGAATCACATTAGAATATGAGAATGTGTGACACAGCAGCACTTGGGAGCTAAATGGGTCTCCAGAATATACAGACTTTAGAAATACAGATGAAAGCAATTTAACCACCATAGAAGAATGTACCAGCCTCTCTGTGAAAGAAGAGTGGCAACCTGCTTCTCTCAAGATTGACAACTTTGAAAACCCCGTGGGGCCACTATGATTTGGAATCTGCTCTAAAGCAGTTTATTTGCTTTTTTTTTTTCTTCATTTTCCTATCTCCAAAGGATATAATTAACAGAAAATTAAGAAATCTAAATCTACTGGTATAGAGTTGATTTCAGTCACAGACATGCTAGGGCAGAGTGGAACAGACCCTGACCCCCCACTCCCGACCCCTAACCCCCAGCATTTCCAAAGCTGTGAATCTTTTAAGGGAAGGCAGTTGCCACATCTGTCTCCCTCGGAGCAGCTGATGGGTTTAAACCGCCAATTAGCAGCCCAGTGCTTAACCACTGCACCTAAGGAAGCTAATCAGACTTTTATGCCACAGATGGAAATGATCTAGCTAACACAGGAGTCACATGCCTTTTTGTGCCCAAGGCAGATGTCACTAATTGATTAAAGTACTATATTATACTGAGCCAATACAGGCATCTTATTCTTTTCAGCAGAGATTAAAACTCTCATTCCAGATGAAACCAGCTTGCCACTTCAGGAACTGATAAGGAAAACCAACCCCAGAGAAACTGTGTTGATCCAGAAATCCATTAGGTATTTAGTTAGTCAACCAAAACTAAAATAATTTTTTTGGACTAAATTAACTAAATTAATTTTTTTGGACTAATATTACACTTGCAGAAAAGTTTCAAAAATAATATAGTTTCCTTGACTTCTTCACTCTACTACCCATAATGCTAATGTTTTATGTAGCCATAATATAATCATAAAGAACAGGAAATTAACAGTTATTAATTAAACTATTGTTGTTAGTTGCCATGGAGTCAATTCTGACTCCTGGTGACTCCATGAGCAATTACAGAACTAAATAAATTATAGAACTATAATTCTAACTAAGCTATAGAACTTACTAAATTTTCATAAATTTTTTCCACTTCTTTTTTAGTTTCAGGATTCTGTTCAGGATACTACACTGTGTTCAGTTATTTCTCCCTAGTTTTCTCCAGCCTGTAACAGTTTCTACAACGGTTGCCATTTATGACCTTGACACCTCTAAAGAATACTGCCCAGTTATTATTTAAAATTCTCTCAATTTAGACTTGGCAGATGTTATCTTGTGACTGTGACGTGGTGGTTAAATGCTATGTCTGCTAACCAAAAAGTCCACAGCTCGAATCTACCAGGCACTCCTTGGAAACTCAACAGAACAGTTCTGTTCTGTTCTATAGGGTCACTATGAGTTGGCACCGACTCGACGGCAGTGGGTTTTGGTATAGTGAAGTTAACTAACCCTAGTAGTGTAGTAGATAAGGGCTGTAGCTGCTAACCAAAAGGTGAGCAGTACAAATCCACCACGCGCTCTTTGAAAACTCTGTGGGGCAGTTCTACTGTCTACAGGGTCGCTATGAGTTGGTATTGACTCAGTGGCATTGGGTTTGTTTTTGTTTTGTTTTGTTTTGATTTGGTTTATAGTGAAGTTGTTCTTTTCTGGAAGAATACTACAAAAATAATAGTATCCTTCTCAATGCTTCATACCAATAGTTTCATGATGTCAATATGCCTGTTCCCTTCACTGAATAAACAATCCAAAACTGAGCTCAGTGCCACTGAGTCAGTTCCAACTCATAGTGACCCTATAGGGCTGAGTAGAACTGCCCCATAGAGTTTCCAAGGAGTGCCTGGCAGATTCGAACTGCTGACCTTTTAGTCTGCCGATCATTTATTGAATAAGAAAAGTGATTCTCAACCCTTATTAGATGCACTAGTGGGCTTTCGGAAAAAACACTCAAGATCTGTTGAAGGCGAATTTCTGAAGACATGCCTAGATACCTGAATTCAGGGGGGGGGTGGGATCTATCCAGGTGTGTGTACCTTTTCATGGTTGACATTGTTCTAAAAAGGGAAACAGTATGTGTTATTTTTATGACAAGATTAAAATGAAGAGGGAAAGACACATGGATGTACTTATCCGCTTCCCCTAGCCTTCTCTTAGAGAATTCTACGATAGAAAACCTAATATAGCTCCCTTCCCAGACTCTTTGAGTCTCTTTCCAGATCACCTACTAGTCTTCTCTGATCTAGCATCAAAACCTTGGAAGAGAAGACTGCTCACAGGGAGAGGAAGATGCTAAGAATGTGGGACAGAGGAACAGTTATTAATTTTAAAACTGCAGAATTGAGAAGGTGGTCGAGGTAGGTAAAATTAAACCCTACAGGAAGGCAAGTTGTTTTTTCATGAGGAAAAACACAAAAGGCACCTGTGAATGGTGTAAAAGATAATTAGGGAAGAGGAAGGAGTCTAGAAGTATTTTTGTGGACCCTACATTTGATAATATTGTAGTCCTTCTATAAGAAAACAACGAAACCACTGCCATTGAGTCATGTCCAACTCATAGCAACCTTAGAGTACAGAGTAGAACTGCCCCATAGAGGTTCCAAGGAGCACCTGGCGGATTTGAATGGCCAGCATTTGGGCTAGCAGACATAGCACTTAACCCACTATGCCACCAGAGTTTCCAGTCATTCTGTAGATGACAGTAAAGAATACAGTTCGTGTCTAATTATTTAAGTTATGTAACAATTTCTTAAACATAAATAAAACTCAATGAATGTCTTAGTTATCTAGCGCTGCTCTAACAGAAATAGCCTAAGACGATGGCTTTAACAAACATGAACTTATTTCTTCACAGTAAGGAAGCTAAAAGTCCAAATTCAGGGTGTCAGCTCCAGGGAAGAGTTTTCTCTGTTGGCTCTGGAGGAAGGTCCCTGTTGCCAATCTTTCCCTGGACTGGGAGCTTCTGAGGCTCAGAGGCACTAGGTCCAGTGGACACTCTCTGCTCCCAGGACTGGTTTCTTGGTTGTATAAGGTCTCCAACTCTCTGCTTGCTTCCTTTTCCTTTATATATCCCAAGACATTGCCTCAAGGCATAATATAATCTTACATATTGAATCCTGTCCCACCAACACAACTGCTGCCTGTTCTCTTATTAATATCACGCAGACAAGATGTACAACATACAGAAAGAGCACACGATAGTAGGAATCATGGCCTAGGCAAATTGCTACACACATTTTTGGGGGGACACAATTCAATCCATGCCAATGGCCTTCCAACCAGTCTATTTGCTTTCTTATTCTCACTTCAAATATCATATACCTACCTATCCACAGCCTGATGCCCTTTCTTCAAATATCATTGGGAAATTAGAAGTAACCAAACAAGAAATCCCTCGTATTACCACTACCTAACTTGCAAACGATCCAAAGGTACCTCTTTTTTCCTCTTGTTACCATGAACACGGTATCTATTCCTATAAAAGGCCAGCACTCATCTTCTCCCACACCTCAGTAACTGCAAAGACAGCTAACTCAGAATTCATAGATTCTAGTGCCTTCAGAATTTTAACCTCTTTAATCCATTCTGCCAAATTCTTTCATTCATCCTATAGATCTTACTAAAGATTTATCATATACTAGCACTGAGAATTTTTAGTTTCCCTCAAGCCCAAAAAAAGCTGGATAAAAGAGTGCAAGACTTATTTTGAAACTCACCTGTAAACAAATGATTAAAATATTGATTTATATTTTTCTATAAGTTAAAAGTTTGAGATTATATATATGTCTAGTTAGAAGTAGCACAGAGGAATAAAAACTTTGCCCTCCTTTAGTCTAATTCAGGGACCCTAGTGTCACAGTGGTTAAGCGCTACAGTGAGTTATGGCTGCTAACCAAAAAGTTGGCCTATCAACCCTCCAGCCACTCTTTGGAAATCCTATGGGGTACTTCTTTTCTGTCCTACAGATCACTGTGAGTCAGAACTGACTCAGCAATGTTTTCATTGTTGTTTGTTTTTCCCTAATTCAAAAGAAGCCCTGGCAGCACAATGGCTAAAGCGAGTAACTGCTCCCTAAAAGGTAACTGGTTCAAAACTACCAGCAGCTCCACAAGAGAAAGATGTGACAGTCTGCTCCCATAGAGATTTAGAAATGAGTTTGGTTTAGTTTTTATGCTAATTCAAGTCATACAAGGTCTGTCAGATAGGTCTGTGAACTTGCCACCATGTGCTTATGTTGGCAGCACTGTACAAACAACTCCGTAAGGTTTTATAACCTTGGTATATCAGTGTCTCACAGCTGTGTTCATGTCAATATGTGGCATTCAATATTGTTGTGTGTTTCTGTGTGCTGTTGCCAAGAGTACTGGGGCTTGAATTAGAGCAATGAACAAATATTAAATTTCTTGTTAAACTTGGCAAGAGTAGAAGTGAAATCAGACATGGTTGGCCAAGTCTACAGGGATAATGTCATGAAGAAAATGGCACTACAAAAATGGACTGCATATTTTTCTAAGGGGAGAGAAAGTGTCACTGATGAAGAGAGGTCAGCGCAGAGAGGAACCAGCATAACTGGCAAAAGCATTGCAAAAATTTGTCGAATTGCACATCAAAATCATTGGCTGATTTCAAGAAGCACAGCAGATCAAGTAAACATAGAGAAACAGTTTGGAAAATCTTAACTGAAAATCTTGGCACGAGAAAGGTGTGTGTAAAAATTGATCCCAAAGGAACTCATCAATGAACAAAAGCCAAGGAGAGTCAAAGTTTGCCAAGACCTTTTGGAGAGCTAAGATGATGTTTTGGGCTGTGTTATAATGAAACATAGGTGTACCAATACGACTCTGAAACAAAGCATCGAAGTGCACAATAGGCGGCAGCCAATTCTCCATGAATAGAAAGGTTCTGTCTGTCCAAAGTAACAGCCACAATAATGTTTCTAACCCTTTTAGATATCAGAGGGATTGTTCACCATGAATTAATACCAACTAACAAACAGTTAACCAAGTTTTGGAAGTACCAAAAATGTTGCATGAAAAAGACAAAGATGACCTGAACTTTTCGCCAACAATTCTTGGCCCTTGCATCATGAGAATGTACCAGCTCACATGGCACTGTCTGTGAGGGAATCTTTAACGAGTAAACAAATAACAATGTTGGAACATCCTCCCTATTCACCTGATCTGGCCCCCAGTGACTTTTTCCTTGACCCAAAGATAAAGGAAATATTGAAAGGAAGACACGGATGACATTCAGGATATCAAGGGTAATACAATGACAGCTGTCAGGGGCGAAAAGAAACTGGGCCATAAAGATGGCGTTTGCTATCAGGAGCTCCTCCCCGAGACACTCCCGGTCTGATGATTAGCCTGCTGACGCAGTTCCTTTCTAGCGCGTGAACGGCTCGTGATTAGCTTTCTGATTGCTGGCCTCTAGAGCCCGTAGCCACTCAGCTTCTCTTTGCAATGCTATGTTCTGCTCATGCACTGCACATGAATCAGCTGTGCCTTATGATTGGTGAGACTGGACTATATAATGGGTGAGGGACACTGTAGGAAGAAGAACAAAGGAAGAAGAACAAAGGAGGCAGACACAGCCTCGGGAGCTGCAGCTGCCGCCGCGTCCCTGAACGCCACGGCGTTCAGGGACGCGGCGCAGCAGGAGAGTGAGGAAGAAGTAGAATAGGAAGTAGAATAGGAAGAAGAATAAAGCAAGCAACTTGCAAGGTGGCTCGTATCCGTGTGTCCTGTCTTCTTTCCGCGGGTGGACAGTTAGGCAGCAACAGACAGCTCTGATGGCCATTCCACAGAGTTCCAAAATTGTTTTGAATGGTGGACTAGGCACTAGTGCCAGTGCATAGCTTCCCAAGGGGAGTACTTTGAAGGTAACCATAGTGATATTCAACAATGAGGATAAGTTCACAAACTTAATTGTCAGCCCTCATATTACCTACCTAGACAAAATGTAAAAACTTTATAACTAGTCTTTCTCTTTCAGTCACCTCAGTCCCATAGTATTTGCTGTGCCAGTCACCCCAACCCCAGTTTTTTCTGTTTGCAGTAGACACAGTGATCCCACAAAGGTAAATTCAATCAAGTAATTATGGCCAATCAAGTAACTAGTTAACCAAATAACTATTGCTCGGATGACGCAAAAGCTCCTTACTGAGTTGAATAGGATACATTACAACCTGGCACCTGTCAATCTATCCAGTCTCTTGCTATTATTCTGATGTGTAGTCCAACCTGTATAGAACATCTTTTAATTTCTCAGACTCTCCTTTTCTCTCTTGCCTCCAAGTTGTAAAGACGCAATAGTATTTCTTCTTCCAAGAATACCTTCTGTATCCCCTCCGCCCAGCTAACTCTTAATCAATGTTTATTTCTTTGACCAGGAAGTTTTCCTGAATTCCCTTAGTTAGCTACATTACACATGGCCACAAGATTCCAAACTTTATCCTAGCACTTATAATTTATTACAGCTTCATATTATTTACCAAAAAAATTTACATGATTAAACTCACATTGGTGGGATCACTCTGGCTCCACACAGAAAAAACTCTTACTAGAAAACAAAACCCAGAGCCATCAGGTTGATTCCGATGCATAGCAACCCTACAGGACAAGTAGAACTGCCCCATAGAGTTTCCAGGGAGTGCCTGATGGATTTGAATGGTTAGCAGACATAGCTCTTAACCACTACACCACCAGGGTTTCTAAAACTCTGACTAGAATGGCAAAATTACATTCTAATATAGTATTTATTTCAATAAATGGAAATTTAAATAAGGAAGAGGCAAGGACTCCTCAAATTAGAAGGGAGAAAAAAAAAAGACGATGAAGTTATCTGTGAGAAATATATTTAACTACAATAAAAGAATGTAGAGAGGCTGAAAACAAACAAAAAAGTTTTGTCTAATTGTTGATTTATATCATATGAACTCCTGGATATTTATTTTATAGGTTAAAATTCAAAACTATGACTGGAGCCTTAGGCATCCAACAGATGGTTAGGCTTATTTGGGACTTCTTAAAAGATTTTATAAAATTTTTTTAAATTAACAAATACCATATGTTGAGAATTATTAATTAATATTACAGAGGCCTAATGCTCCAGCAGCCTAATATTTATCACACAGAGACCAAATGTTCAAACACAATTGGAGTAAGCTCAGCTGAATGAAAAACACGTCTTCTCATTTTTTGCCAGACATCTGCGTTTTCTTTCCCCAAAGGCAAATTAAAAATAAGTAATCGTAAAAATAATATTTTTCTCTCCCCAGCAGCAAGTTAAAAATGAGCAATCATCACCATAACTAACATTTAATGATTGTATACTATTAATATGTGCCAGGTATTATCTTAAGTGTTTTAGCAAGTATTAACTCATTCACTGTGCACAATAACCCATAGGCAGATACCATTATTCTCCCAGTTTTATAGATGAAGGAGCCAAAGCACTAAGGCATTAATATCATGAAGCTAGTAAGTAAAGGAGCTATAACTGGAACATAGACAATTATGCTCCACTGTGAAGCATAAGCGCATATTACTGCTATCAATGATTTTACAAACATTGCTTTTATTCTCACTTGATATTAAAAAATCTGCAGTTCTCTCCAGTGGTGTTTTCTATTACACAGCTTCTGTTGATTGTACCTAGAAGTGATGTAGAGTCTCTTCATGTTCCTCATTATTGCTTTGAGACTATGATCCTAAAAACCTAGCTTTGAAGCACAAACCCCATTAGTCCTGCCACTTTGCTTTGTGACAGTCACCTGTAAAACCAAGTTCATGCTCCTTTCCCTTGAAAACTGAGCACATAGCTATCATTTTCTCCAATGCTTAGTAGTTCCAATGTCTTTATAAATATTACTTCCAACTGCCAGATCTCTCAGTTCAGTTTTGTCCTCCTTCTCCATCAACACTGTCACCACTATAACTCAGTCCATCTCTCCCACGGTTTTACAGTCGATCACACACACATACATCACCAGTACTGTCCTTTCCATAATCTCACTTTTAATCTCTGACCACAACCTTCTACCTTTCCAGCAAACTAATTTTAACACCAGTCTCCAATTAACTCTTCAGCCCCACAGAACCTGATTTATTTTAGTTGATCATCTATTCCCGCAACTCACCTCCACAACTGTGTAACTTCCCTCTTATTTATTCATTTCACTCACCATGAACCTATATGCAAACAGCTGACAGTGGTTGGTGAAAAATACATAGCTGTGCCAACAACCATAAATTTCATGAGCACCAATATCATGTCTAAAGAGCCCTGGTGGTGTGACAGTTAAACATTCAGCTACTACCCTAAAGGTTGGTAGTTCAACCCCACCCAGCACCTCAGTAGAATAAAGACCTGATGACCTGTTTCTATAAAGAATATAGCTTAGGAAATTCTATGCGGCTGTTCTACTCTATTACACTGAATCTCCATGAGTCAAGATTGGCTTGACAGCACCCAATAACAACAATCTTACATTCAAGCAGCCCTGGTGGTACAGTGGTTA
Source organism: Heterohyrax brucei (assembly GCA_028571685.1). Classification (NCBI taxonomy): domain Eukaryota; kingdom Metazoa; phylum Chordata; class Mammalia; order Hyracoidea; family Procaviidae; genus Heterohyrax; species Heterohyrax brucei. The sequence continues at coordinate 57,229,741 of CM053146.1, read as the reverse complement.
AGTGCTGAGCTGCTAACTGACATTTGAGCAATTTGGGCAATTCTGGGCAATTTGAACCCACCCAGCTGCACCATGGGATAAAAAACTGGCAGTCTCCTCCTGGTGAAGATTATAGCCATTTAAAACCCTATTGGGAAGTTCTACTCTATCAAATGGGGTTCATATGCACCGCAGTCGACAGCATCCAGCATCAACAATCTCATACCCCGCCCCCACAAGTGTCAGTTTGTTGTACTCTGACAGCTCGCACATTGCTATGATGCTGGAAGCTATGCTACCAATATATCAAAGGCCAGCAGGGTCACCACTGGTGGGCAGCTTTCAGCTGAGCTTTTAGATTAAGACAGACCATAAAGAGAGGCCATAAAGAGAAGTAGATTACCAATCTACTTCTGAAAACTAGCCAGTGAAAACCCTATGATCGCAACAAAATATTGTGTTATCTAGTGCTGGAAGATGAGCCCCTAGTTTGGAAGGCATTATACAATAGCCACAACAATGGATTCAAATATACCAATAATCATGAAGACCGTGCAAGACCAGACAACATCTTGCTGTGTTATTCATAAGATCACTGACAGCTGGAGCCATGCAACTGACAAAAATATGTCTCATGTGTTCCTAGTCCACTCACCTTTTCCCTCTCCTAGAGAACTGTGTCCTTCTTTCCCCTCAGACCTCCAACACATCCCTCTCCCCAGGTTTCTATTCTACTGATAAAGAATACAAAAGAAAAAGAGATGTTCCACTGTGTTTCCCAGCCCACCGGAGCTTGTGACCGTATGCTCTGCCTTCTCTCCTTCTACCCATGATGACCTACTTGGACTCCAATCTGCAGCCACCCTCTTCACTTGGGTACTAGATCCAATCCCTCTTCCACAGCCAAAGGTATTCTTCTGGCATTTTCTCTTTTTTCTTGTCTCATCAGTTTCTTCCTATCTGCTAGAATATTCCCATGAACATACCAAAACACTTCGGTAACCCTTATCAAGATAGATATACAGACAGCAAATCTTCCTTTAACTCTCCATCCCCATCCACTTTCTGCCCATTTCTCTGTTCCCAATAAAAGCAAAGTTTCTCAAGGAAGCTGTTCTTCCTTTCTCCACTTCTCTCATTCTCTCTTGCACCTGCTTCAATCACGCTTTCATCTCTACTTCTCCAATTAGTCTGTTCTTGCCCCAAAGAGGCTTCTACAGTGCCAGATAGCAGCCATTGTGGTCATATCAATTCCAACTCATAGCAACTCTTCAGGACAGAGTAGATTTGGTGCACTGGGTTTTCAAGGCTGTAAGTCTTGACTGGAGATGAGTGTTAAATCTTCTTCTCCTTATTTTCACCGATATTTGAGTAGTCATTCCCTCTTTCTTGAAATAGCTACCTCAGATGAAACCAGACAATGCCACTCTCTTGTTCACTGCTTACCTTGCTGACCACACTGTTTCCCTTGCCAATTCATTCATAACCCTCCAGCTTCTAATCCAGGCTTTCTCAACTCCAGCTGCACGTGTGAATCACCTGATAAGCTTTTTAAAACGCATTGATATCCAGGCTTCAACCAAACCAATTAAGTTAGAATTTCTGTGGGATGAGGTCAAGGCTTAGGCATTTTGTTAAAAATCTCCAGGTGTTTCTAAAGTGCAGCCAGGTTGAGAACTACTGCTGTAAATATCAGAGAGCCCTAGGCTTCATCTCAGACCTTGAGTCCTTCCCGTCTATACTTCCCCTAGTGATGTCATCTAATTTCTTGGCTTCAAATATCATTTAAATCCTATGTCTTCTAAATTTATGTCTCCAGCCTAGATCTTTCTCCTGAACTCCAGAATTCTCTCTCTATAAAAATCCCTGTTGATATCTCTACATTGGGATGTATAATACATTCCTCCAAGTTAACTTGTCAAAAACTGGTATCTCGCTTGTCTCCTACAAACCTGATCCTTCTGTAACCAGCAATTTCTTCTTTCCAGCTGTTTGAACCTGTACAAAGACAACCACTTGCTATCTTGGAGTCTCCCCTTATGCCTCCTTTCCTATCTCCGATCTAAACCATCAGCCAATTGTTTCAAAATGCATCATCACTTTCACTGTTACCATTATATTCTGGTTTGAGCCCCTATGTTATTTCTCTATCATTGCTAAGTTCCTAACTAGTCCTCCACCTACATCACAGAGTATGGCCAGAGTGATCCTTTTAAAATATAATTCAGATCATGCATCTCCACTGCTTAGAACCCTCCAGTGGCATCAGTCCTATAACCTTATGATATGACTCTCTGCTACCTTTCTACACTTAGCTCCTTCCTCTCTCTCTTCCCACTCCAAGTACACCATGCAATAGACTGTTCTTAAAGCAGGCCAGGTACATTCTTGCCTTTGTACTTGGCTGGAATGTGTTCCAGCTGCCTAGGACATTATTCTCTTAAATGTCCCCTCTGATTCATTCAAATGCTACCTCATCACCAAGGACTTTCCTGATTAGTCTGTGTAAAATAATACTTCTTCAACCTATATACCATATTATCCATCTTTATATGTGTGCTTGTTTTTGGTCTCCCAAATAGAATGTAAGCTTGTCGAGGGTAGTATTTTTATCAGAGCCCAGAGTCCTTCTTGGTATGGCATGGATATTTGGGGAACACTTGACGGATAAGGCACCCAGCTTGGGAAGCGAATGGTTCTGGCCTTAGCCAGTGTGGTGCTGCTGTAAGAGAATATCAGAGGACCAGAAAAGCCTGTGGAAATGATATACAGATCAGAAATCTTTCTTCTTGCTCCTATTTGTTAGAATTTTCTCTTTGATTTGGGTGGGGAGATGAAATTGGGACGAGACTAAAAAAGATATTGTAATACTGCAGCTTAAAATAAATCACTGTGAGATTTATTTCATTTTCTCTGAGTCACACTTGGGCTGGAACATTTTCTGCCTGTATTCAAATACTTCATCATTTCTCTAAGACCCTAAAGGGTCACAGCTCCTGTGAGATGAGTCCTGGTACTAGTACCAAAACATGCAGTAAACAAAACAGTGTAGATGAAAAACAAGATAAAAAATATATTTAACAGTAAAAATAAGTCTCACTAAAAGCCAAATTAGGTCCTATGTCTTAACTAAAAGGAGACTTACGGGTGCAGTGGTTAAGAGCTATGCCTGCTAACCGAGAGGTTGGCAGTTCAAACTCACCAGGCACTCTTTGGAATCACTATAGGGCAGTTCTACCCTGTCCTATATAGTTTATATGTGTTAAATTGACTCAGTGACAGTTTTGTTATTGTTTTAATCCCTGTGGTTATAATCCCACTTGAGAACGGTTGTCTTTGTCATGTTAATAAGGGTATACCTTGAGTCAACCTCTTTGGAGATATGACAGAGAAAAAAATTTAAGCTAGCAAGAGAGATGGGGTAAGATAGGTGCCAAGATACCTAACAATCTCCAAGGAACCAGGTGAGCAGAAGCCAAAGAGATAAGGAACTTCCTCCAGAGCCAACAGACAGAAAAACCTTCCCCAGAGCTGTTGCTATGAATTTGAACTTAGAGCCTCCTCAACTACGAGAACCTAACCGTCTGTTAGTTAAAGCCATCCTCTTGTAGGGTGGCTGTTATAGCAGGACTAGATAACTAGGACCCCTGCTATGTGCACGGAGGAGTCCCTGGGTGATGCAAGGAGTTAACATACTCAGCTGTTAACCAAAATATTCATAGAAAGGGCGGGCAATCTATTTGGAAAAAAGCAGCCACTGACACCCTGTGGAGCACAGTTCTCTCCTGGCACACATGGGCTGCCATGAGTCAGAGCCCGCTCCATGTCAACTGCTTTATTTGCATAGAGGCAGCTAACTAACCATCTACAGCCATACTTTTAACAATGAATTTGACCCACTCGGAATCAATATTTTACATTTCTTTTAATACTTTACCCACCCAAGCTCTTTCTTTACCATCTGTTGTAATTACTTATTACAGTTTCACACTTTCAAATAAAGCAAGTTACCATTACTGCTTTATAGATTCTGAACAAAAACTTTCAAAGATTAAAATAACAAGTTCTATCTTTTGAATCCAGCCTACACGGTCCTACATACACTAGATGTCAGTACGTGACTTGAAATCCTGGCTATAATTTGACCTATTTCATTACTGTCCTTATAAGCAAGATCAGAACATGGTGCAATAGAATCTCAAAGCACATGTGCCAAACAACAGGCATCTTTGCTTGGGTCTGACCAGTTGCATCCGTAAAAGTAAATTTTTTTCATTGGCCTGGACTATAAGACATAAAGCGACGCTGGTGAAGGGTGTGCTTGTTGGCTAAAATATCTGCACGAGACTGTCTGGGCAGCACTTGTCCAGAGGCAAGATGAGAGAGTGGAGGGGAACAGGAGTTGGTCAGGTGGATACAAGAAGAAGAGGGTGGAAAGTAGGAGTCTGTTGTCACAGGGTGGGGAGAGCAGCTAGAGTTGCATAGCAGTGTAGATACAGGGTTTTATATGGAAAATTAATTGGATTGTGAACTTTTACTTAAAGCACAATAAAATATTTTTTAAAAAGATTACAGCCAAGAAAAATACTTTTCATATTCTCCTCAAAATTCTGTATATTAAACTTTAAAACAACATCATAGTTATTTACTTTATCAGCTCTTACTTCTTTCCAAATTCACATATCAAATAGAACATTTGCATTATGTGAGTAAATAATGTTCAAAAAATGCTAGTGGAAACTTGAAAATAAAAATTAACTAGCAAGCTTAATGTGTTTCCAATTTAATATATGGTTATTGATTGCCTTCTATGTGTGAAGCACCCATAGGTGTCAGAGACCATAAGTACAAAGTAGGTATAAATAAAGAACTGAGCACAGAGGAAGGTCATAAAAGAACTAGGCAACAGACATCAGCCCTCTATTAAGAAACAAAGCTGATCTGCCTTTGAAAACCTCTGATACATTTGACATGGTTAATTACCTCTGCTCCCTTAGCTTAGATCAACATTTAGTAATTCTGTTCAGTGTTTTGTGAGATGTAAAAAGGTATTCAGCAGAAAAGGATTCTATAATCAAGTAAGTTTAAGAAACACTTAGCTATTAAGAAACCAACAGACTTTGTAAAAATGCAGAAACATTTAACATTTCTAATATTTGAATGTGGATTTTAAGTCTCTGAAAAGGGAACACTGTATCAATCAAGTCTTATTCAACCTGTGGTATCATCTTACAGAATACTGGTATCCCACTGACTAGACTACTCCAAAATAGCAATAGAAAAAAATGACAGTACAGGCTTGGAATGTGAAAAATTCACATTTGTGATTTCAATATTTTCTACATCCAGATAAAAACCATGATCTCATTTTTGCTTGATTGTTTTGGAAATTGATAGGTCCAAAAAGACAGCTAAGATTTTATAGTTTTGATTTTCTGTTATTAGAAATAATTTTAATACATAAAGTAGCTGTTTTATAGAGTAGTAATCAAAACTTAAATAAATGAGCTCAAACAAGCAAGAAGAAATTTCCTGTCTACAGTCAATGCAAAGCTGTTCCTGGGGGCACAGATTTCCCTCTGCTGCTAGGGGTACTTCAACAGAAAAGTTTCAAAAAGCATTGAGAGAAGCCAAGGTTTAGGTGAACTTGCTAAGGCAAAGTAATGGAGGATTGTTCAAAAGAATAATCGTAATGGAGTTTGTTAACGAGGCTGGAAGGTCATTGGATGGTATAAAGGATTAATGCACTGGGTTGCTAACTGAAAGGATGGAAGTTCAAGAAAACTCAGAGGTTTCTCGGAAGAAAATGTTCATGATTTAATCAGCCACTGAAAACCTTATGGAAATGCTGGCGGTGTAGTGGGTTAAGCACTGCGTCACTAACCAAAAATTCGGCATTTCAAATCCACCAGTCACTCCCTTGAAACTCTATGGGGCAGTTCTACTCCGTCCGACCCCTAGGGTCGCTATGAGTTTGACCGAATCGATGGCAGTCGGAGGCTTGGAGAAAATTCTATGGCACACACGTCTGCCCTGATCCACATGGGGTTGGCATGAGTTAACAGTAACTTGACGGCAATAGCTAGGTAAGAAATGAATATGGGGGAAATCAAACCCCAAAATCTAGTCTGAAGCTTGTCGGGTGACCCCATCTGTGCTGTATATCCTCCGTTTGCCCCCTTCAAATCTCTCCTCGTTGGTCTCTACCTTGATTTCTGCTGCGTGATAGCCCGGCTGTCACCACCTTTGGTTTCCAGTTGGTTCAGCCAATGGGAGTCCTGGTGGGAGACCAAAAGAAGGCAGAAGAAGGAGGCCAAGGAATTTCCTCTCCTGGCTCCCTCCCTGCAAAGTTACCTCAGGCTACCTTTTCCCTCAGTGGAAAGTCGCTGTTTCCTCTCAGGCTGGACTTTTCCATACATTCTTCTCTTCTTTCAGATTCTCTTCAAGTGCTCCGTCCCCTAAGCCTAGCGAGGGTAACACAGTAACGCTGCCTGCACTTAGTACACATCCTCACAACTTTATGAATTAACCTTCAGCATGTGAGCCTTCCTCAACTTGCTTTTAATCTGCTGCTGCATAAAAAATTTACCCCCGATTTAGTGGCTTAAAGCATTTGTTATCTCTGAGATTTTACGAGTCATGAATTTGCTTACCAGGATCCTCTGGCTTTCAATTTCTCCCAAGGTGGTCGTCATTTGGAATCTCAACTGGAAAGGATCTGCTTCCTAGCTTACTCATGTGGTTGCTGGCAGAATTAATTTCCTCAGAATTATTGGGCTGAGGCCTCAGTCCCTCCATGTGCAGTTGGGTAGTCTTTCCTAGGCTCCTTGTCCCATGGTTCTCTCCATAGAACATCTCACAACATGGAAATTCACTTCATCAGAGGGAACAAGCAAGAAGAGAGAATTGCAGCAAGAAAGAATTAACAAGAAGGAAGGCATACTCTTTTGTAACTTAATTACAGAAGTACTTTTACTATATTCTGTTTGCTAGAATTAAATCAATAGCTATGTCCATGTTGATCTGACTCGACAGCACCTGGCTGGCTTAGATAAGCAGCAGTAATATGACTAACACATAAAAATTAGAAAGGAAGAAGTAAAATTGTCTTTATTAATGAAATAATTTGTGTACAGAATATTTAATGTAATCTCTAAATTGGTAAAAATAGTAGTGATTATAACAAGGTAGTTAATACAAGGTCAGTGTTGTGGATTGAACTGAGTCTTATGGAAATATGGAAGTAGGATTTTTGAAGATGAGGTCAAATTTTGATTGATATTATACTGAATTAAAACTGAAAAAACAAAAACTTGTTGATTCCAAATCATAGTGTCCCTGCTGCACGGGCCCTAAATCCTAACACCTGTGTCCATATAAAGAGAGAGACAAGGAGATACAGACACATATAGAATCAAGAAGACCGTGTGAAATCAGAGCTACAAGAGACTGAATGGTGCAACTACAAGCCCAGGCTTGCCAGGACCACCAGAGCTATCCATTCCCATTGAGTCACTTCTGGCTAATAGGGACCCTGTAGACAGAATAGCACTGACAGCGTTTTCAAGCAGCGCCTGGCAGATTTAAACTGCTGTTCTTTTGGTTAGCAGCTGTACACTTAATTACTATGCCACCAGGGTTTCCACCAGAGCAAAGGGAACAGTTTTTTTCCCTTAGAGCCCTCAGAAGGAAACAATGCTGCCAACATCTTGATTTTAAACTTCTAGCCTCTAGAACTGTGACAGAATAAATTTTTATTGTTTTGAACCACCCAGTTTGTGGTGTCTTGTCATGGGAGCTCTAGGAAACTAGTGTAGTTGGTATACGAAAACAGGTTGCATTTTTACATAATAGCAGCCAAGCCAAGTGCGGTTGAGTCATATAATAGCAACAAACAGAAAAAAGAAAAAAGAACTCATTGACAAAAGCTTCACAGAAGAGCAAATGCCTAGGAATAAAACAAATAAAAGATGGATGAGACCTCTACTCATAAAGTAACAACATGTACCTGAGAAAAATTAAAGAATACTTGAATAACTGAAAAGTTATTCCATGTTCACAGATTAGAAGGCATAATGATTTTAGATAATTTTTCTCAAATGGATCTATAGATCCGACGCAATCCCAATCAAAATCCCAATTTGTGCGTGTGCACACGTAAATAGACAAATCAATGCTAACATCTATATAGAGATGAAAAGGGTGTAAAATAGCCAAGGCAATTTTGGGAAAAACTAACACAGTAGAAAGACTTAAGCTACAGATTTCAAAACAAAAGCCCCCCATATCAGCAGTCCTATGACTGACACTTGACATACCTCTGCAATTCAGTGGGCAAAGGGTAAGCTTTTAACTAAGGTATTGAAACAACTAGATACCTCTATCCAGTAAACATTTAGTGCAATGAGATTAAACTTTGACACTTACCTAATATAACAAAAATCATTTTGAGATCAATCATGTAAATGTAAAAGGTAAAATAGAAATGACTCTACATAAAAACCACAGAAGACTTTTCAAGTTATTTTAAATAATTTTTAAAAGAACACAAATGATGTCCTTATGACAAAACAGAAGTATTAATAATCTGTACTTCATAAAAATTAAAAAAAAATGGTCACCAAAATTCATCATTAAGAAAATAAAAAGGCAAGCTACATACAGACTGGAAGGAGACATTCAAAATACATCAATGTGGGAAAAGTCTTGCATCCAAAATATGTATTTTTAAAATGACTACATATCAACAGATAGATAACCCAACAGCAAGTTGGGCAAAAGTCTTTAGAGACACTTCAAAATAAAGAATGTACAAATAACCATTAAGCATATTGAGATATTTAATACCAGCCAGCCAAAAGCCAAGTGCTGTCGAGTCGTCTGGTCCTTAAAACAAACCAACCCACTGCCATCAAGTCAATTCCGACTCATAGTGACCCTATAGGACAGAGTAGAACTGATCCATAGTTTCCAAGGAATGCGTAGTAGATTTGAACTGCTGACCTTTTTGTTTAGCAGAAATAGCACTTAACCACTATACCACCAGGGTTCCCATTAGTCCTTAAGGGAATGAAAATTAAAACCGCAGTGACATATCATTGCACACCTATTAACGTGAAAAAAAATTTAAAATCTGGCAACCAACTTCAGCCAGCTTTGCTACTGAGAATATAAATTGGCATATTAATGTAAAAGACTGACAGTAGTAATAAAGCTAAATATTTGGGTTGTCTAAAGCGTGTTTTGAGGGTTGATTCTTCAGAAGGGCTAAAGGGAACCCTGTTTCTTGCATTCTCAAGTTTCAGTGCCAATTTACCAGCTGCATTTATATCTGAGAGTCAGCTTAGTTGGATACATGAAATTCTAAGGTTCAAATTTTGTTTCCTTAATGATTATAAGTACTGTAGTCCTTTTTTTCCCCAGTAAAAAAAATTTTGTTAAAAATTCTGATAATGGTCTAAATTTCTTTCCATAGTGACTCACTTGGTCTTTAGCCTAGCTGGCCAAAGGAATTTGTTTTTTTTTTTTTTTTTCTTTTTCTGTAAAGACTAATTATTTTACCAGAATGTGTATTGGAATTGGTTGTTCTAAGCTGACTTTCACAGGTATATGATATGTTCTTTCCAAACATAGTTTCCTATTATTTCATTTCTGGAATTTTTTCTTGAGTTATAGATAATAGTGTTTGTTCTTTTTTCTTGCTTTAGTTGCCTTTCGAGACTAGTATTATATGTATACTGTTATTACTTTGGCTCTTTTCTATAATTATTTTCTCTTGAACATTTCTCATATTTCTTCTTGATTTTAGTTTTTGATCTTGATTTGTTTTCCTTTTCATCTTTATTTACCTTAATATATTATCTATTGTTCTATTCAATCTTGTGTCCTTCTAGCTTAGTCTGTTAAATAATTTAAGTACTCAAAATAATTTAGCCTTTATATCTAATTATTTCCTATATACACTACTTTGTTTCTGAGTTTTTTTCTAATTCTTGTGATATGCTTTCATACCCTGCATTACATTTATGCATTTTGGTTCACTTTCAAATAAAAGATTAAAATCTTCAACTAGAGCAATCCAGTGATCATCATGAAAACTATGGTGCCATCATATTAAAAAGAGGGATGTACTGTAGTCATTATAGTCCTTCCAGATGGAGAGGAAGCTGACAAGACTGGTAGTAATTAAAATTGGGTTTATATAGAGTTTATTAAGGGGGATCATAGGAGCAGTTGTAAAGCACAACAAAGATGTATCAAACCATTTCAAGAAATGTAACACAGGAGTCTCAACAACTACAAAAACAGCTCTGAAAAAGCTGAAAAATCCACTCACGAAAAAGAATGTCCCAGAACAGAATAATAAGAACAACAGAGATAACATCAACACAAAAATAAATATATCACAGTGGCAGCACTGAACACATACCTATCAATAATTACATTGAATGTGAATGGACTGAATGTTCCAGTAAAGAGACATCAAGTGACATCTTGGATCAAAAGACATGATCCATCCATATGTTGTCTACAAGAAACTCACTTGAGACCTAAAGACAGAAACAAACTGAAAATTAAAGGATGGAAGAATACACATCAAGCTAACAATGACCAAAGAAGAGCAGGTGTGGCAATTCTAATCTCAGACAAAATCAATTTTAATGTAAAATTGACCATGGTGGACAAAGATGGACACTATTTATTGCTGAAACGTTCAGTACACAAACCAAGCCAGGCAAGACTTAACTAGATTAAATATTTATGCACCTAATATCAGAGCACCTAAGTACATTGAAGAAACACTGACTACACTCAAAAAGCAGTTAGAAGACTCCACAATAATAGTGGGAAACTTCAACACTCCACTCTCAATACTGGACAGATGATCTAGAAAAAAGTTAAGTAAAGATACAGAGGACTTCATTGCCACAATTAACCAACTAAACCTTATCGATATATACAGAACTTTCCACCTATCAGCAGACAACTACATCTTCTTCTCCAGTGCACATCGAACATTCTCCAGAATTCACCACGTGTTAGGACATAATGCAATTCTCAACAAAATCCATACCACTGAATTACTGCAAAGCATCTTCTCAGATCATAAAGCCATCAAAGTTGAAATCAATAGCAGAAAAAAACATAGATAGAAAATGGAACTTTTGGAAACTGAACAACATCTTGCTCAAAAAAACATGGGTTATAGAAGAAATCAAGGATGAAATAAAGAAATTCATGGATTCCAGTGAGAATGAAAACACTTCCTACCAGAACCTATGGGATACAGCCAAACCAGTGCTCAGAGGTCTGTTTATCTCCATAAATGCACACATCTGGAAGGAAGAAAGAAACCAAATCAAGGAACTAACCCTACAGCTTGAACAGGTAGAGAGAGAACAACAGAGGAACCCCTCAGGCACCAGAAGAAACCAGAACATAAATATTAAAGCAAAGCTAAATGAATTAGAGAATAGAAAAACAATTGAAAAAATTGAAAAGACCAAAAGCTGGTTTTTTGAAAAGCTCAACAAAATTGACAAACCACTGGCTAAACTTACTAAAGAAAAGCAGGAAAGGAAACAAATAACCCAAATAAGAAGTGAGAGGTGAGTTGTCATAACAGATTCAACAGAAATAAAAAATATCATAACAGAATACTATGAAAGACTGTACTCTAACAAATTTGAAAACCTAGAGAAAATGGACCAATTCCTTGACTCATACCACCTACCCAAATTATCACAACGTGAAGCAGAACAACTTAATAAACCCATCACAAAGGAAGAGATTGAAAATGTCATCAAAACACGGCCAACCCAAAAAAGCCCAGGCCCAGATGGCTTCACTGCAGAATTCTACCAAGCTTTTAGAGAAGAGTTATCTCGAATACTACTGAGACTATATCACAGGATAGAAAGGGACAGAGTACTCCCAACCTCATTCTATGAAGCCAGCATAACCCTGATACCAAAGCCAGGGAAAGACCCAATAAAGAAGGAGAACTACAGACCGATATCACTCATGAATCTAGATGCAAAAATCTTCAACACAATTCTTGCCAAAAGAATACAACAACATATCAAAAAAATAATCCAACCTGACCAAGTGGGATTCATACCAGGGATGCAAGGCTGGTTCAACATCAGAAAAACAATTAATGTGATTAACCACATAAATAACACAAAAGACAAGAATCACCTGATTTTGTCCATTGATGCAGAAAAGGCATTGGATAAACTTCAACACCCATTCATGCTAAAAACTCTTAGCAAAATAGGCACAGACGGAAAATTCCTCAACGCAAGAAGGGCTATTTATACAAAGCCAATTGCCTACGTCATCCTGAATGGAGAGAGACTGAAAGACTTTCCCTTGAGAACAGGAACTGGGCAAGGATGCCCACTCTCACCTCTCCTATTCAACATTGTACTAGAAGTTCTAGCCAGAGCAATTAGACAAGACCAAGAAGTAAAGGGTATCTGCATCAGTAAAGAGGAAGTCAAAATCTCCCTGTTTGCAGATGTTATGATTGTATATGCAGAGAATCCCAAAGAATCTATAAGTAAACTACTCAAACTGATAGAAGAGTTCAGCAAAGTTTCAGGATACAAGATAAATGTAAGTAAATCAGCAGGATTCCTTTATACCAACAACAAGACTGTTAATGAAGAAATCATGAAATCAATACCATTTACTATAGCCCCTAAGAAGATAAAGTACCTAGGAATTAATCTAACCAGAGAAATAACAGACCTTTACAAAGAGAACTACAAGCCCTTACTACAAGAAAATAAGAGAAACTTAGATAAATGGAAAAACCTACCCTGCTCATGGATAGGAAGACTTAACATTGTGAAAATGTCTATTTTACCCAAAGCAATCTAGTTATATAATGCAATCCCCATACAAGTTCCAGCGTCATTTTTTAATGAGATGGAGAAACAAATCACCAATTTTGTTTGGAAAGGAAAGAAGCCCCAGATAAGTAAGGTACTACTAAAGAAGAAAAACACACTAGGAGGCCTCTCATTACCCGACCTTAGGACATACTACACTGCCACAGTGGTCAAAACAGCCTGGAACTGGTACAAGAACAGACAGATCGATCAATGGAACAAAATTGAGACCCCAGAGGTGACACCATCAGCCTATGGACAGCTGATATTCGACAAAGGCCCTAAGACATTAAACTGGGGTAAAACCAGTATGTTCAACAAACAGTGCTGGCAAAATTTGATATCCATCTGCAATAAACTGCGACAAGATCTTTATCTTACACTTTATACAAAAACCAGCTCCAACTGGATAAAAGACCTAAATATCAAACCTAAAACAATAAAGCTCATCCAAGAAAAGGTAGGAACAACAATGGAAGTTTTAATATATAATGTGGACAGACTCCAAAATCTGGGGTTTAAAAGCTGCCAGGCTGTCAAACAAACTACAATCATCAAAAGAGAAAATAGATAAATGGGAACTAATAAGAATCAAACACTTTTGCTCATCCAAAGACTTTATTAATAGAATTAAAAGGACACCTAAAGAATGGGAAAAAATATTTGGCAACTCTATGTCAGACCGACGCCTGATCTCCATAATCTATAAGATACAACAAAATGTCAATAAGAAGATAAAACATCCAATTAAGCAATGGGTAAAGGAGATGGACAGACATTTCTCTAAAGAGGAGATCCAGGCAGCCAAAAAACACATACGGACATGTTCATGATCTCTAGTTATTAAAGAAATTCAAATCAAGACAACAATGAGATACCATCGCACCCCAAGAAGGTCAGCCATGATCCAAAAAACACAAAACAACAAATGCTGGAGAGGCTGAGGAGAAAGTGGAACTCTTCTACACTGTTGATGGGGTTGCAAAATGGTACAGCCTCTTTGGAAAGCAATCTGGCGCTTCCTTAAAAAATGGATATAGATATACCATTTGACCCAGTAATTCCACTACTTGGAACATATCCTACAGAATCAAGGCCTTTCACACCAACGGACACATGCACCAGAATGTTTATCGCAGCACAGTCCACGATAGCAAAAAGATGGAATCAACCCAGATGTCCAACAACAGAGGAATGAACAGGTAAACTATGGTATATATACTCAATGGAGCACTATGCAATGATAAAGAATAATGATGATTCCAGGAAACATCTCCTAACCTGGTTTCAACTGGAAGACATTATGTTGAGTGAAAGTAGTCAGCGACAAAAGGACAAATACTGTATGAGACCTCTACGATAAGATCTCAAAAACAGAGTTGTGTATAGAAGAAAAGACTCTTTGACAGCTACAATGGAGGGAAGGGAGGGAGGAGGGGGGGAGGTTTAGATTAGATAGTTGCTAGAAATCTGGTTGGGTGAAATCGGTGATAGCACACATTAGAAACAAGCACAATAGTAAGTGAACTTCAGCATAACTTCAATACTCCTTCCATCTTAACCCAATATTGCAAGGACAGAGTAGCTGGGGTAGGGGGCAGAGGATGACATTCTTAGGCGAAATCAAGGCCAATTGGTACAACTAGCATTTTGCTAAGAGGGCTGTCTACACCTCACATTGGTGAGTGACATCTGGGGTCTTAAAAGCTGCCAAGCTGCCATCCGAGGACACAGCAAATGGTCCCAACTCAGTAGGAACGGATGCTCACCGAGGACCAAAATGACATGGGGGAAAGACAACCCAGAAAGTAGAGAGACCCACATAAATGGGTGCCTACATCGACTTGGGACCAGAAGAACTGGATGGTGCCCGGCCACCACCAGTGATAGCCACGATGGAGCTCACTAGGTTGAGCCTCACTGGCAACACAAGAATAAAAAGGGGTGCATCCTGCGATCTCCACTAAAAGACCTCAATTGATGGTCCAGCGGCTTCAGTGCTGTCCTGAGAGCATGGCCCCTGGCCCTGATGCTGCCCTTGCCATAAATCATAATGAAGTTTCATTCTTCGGACACAAATGTATTGGACTTGGTGATGTAGAGTGACCATACGTTGGATGCACTTTATGGTTCTATGCTTCTATAGGATATCATCCTGCTGACCTCTGGCTGGATGAAGGAGAGTGGGTGGAGAGGAGGGGAAAGGAGACTATTGGGAGGATGAGACATGTATGGAGCAGACAGGAATAGTCACCAGGCAGGGAGAGCAGGGAGAGGCTGTCACCAGGCAGGGAGAGCAGTGGAAGTTTCATATAGGGGGGCATGTAAATTTATACAGGAATGTACATTTTCACTCATTCATAGTAAGTAAAAAATAAGTAAAAAATCTTCAACTAGGTATGTTTTCCTAACTTCCTGTCTTGGCACTCTTTTTCTTATAGTAACTTTGTATAGGATTGGATCTTGATCCTTTTCTGTTGCTCATTTTTATATATAATTAGTTTTCCTGAATCTTTGGAACATAGATGTCATGGATTGAATTGCGTCTCCCAAAAACATCTGTTAACTTGGCTAGGCCATGATTCCTAGTGTTATGTGACTATTGTGTAATCTGACGTGATTTTCCTATATGTTGTTAAATCCTACCTCTATGTTAGTGAGGCAGAATTAGAAGTAGTTATGTTAATGAGGAAGGACTCAATCCACAAGATTAGGTTGTGTCTTTATCTCTTTCGAGATGAAAAAGAGAGAAGCCAGCAGAGAGACAGGGGAACTTTATACCACCAAGAAACAGGAGCCAGGAGAATAGCATGTCCTTTTGACTGAAGATCCCTACACCGAGAAGCTTCTTAACCAGCGAAGACTGATTACAAGGATCTTTCCCTGAGAGCTGACCAGCAGAGAGAGAAAGCCTTCTCCTGGAGCTGACACCTGAATTCAAACTTCTAGCCTTCTCAACTGTGGAAGAATAAATTTCTCTTTGTTGAAGTCCACTTTTGGTATTTCTATTATAGCAGTGCTAGCAAACTAAGACAGTAGGCTTAATTAAGAACAACAATGAATCCATTCCCATCGAGTAGATTCTGACTCACAGAGACCCTATAACATGGAGTAGAACTGACCCAGAGAGTTTCCAAGAATTAGCTGGTATATTCGAACTGCAAACCTTTTGTTTAGCAACAAAACACAACCACTGCACCACAAGGGACCCAAATTAAGGATTTCTAATTTCTCGACTCTTTGGCTCCCTTTGCATAAGTTTTTATGAAATGCTAAAAAATGCAGTGAAATCCTTTTACAAATCATCTTTACTTAGGTATAATTTAAGTGCAATAGGCTGCATTTTTAATGTGTGCAATTTGGTAAGGTTTAACAAATCTATACACACGCAAAACTACTACCACAGCCAAGGCACAAAACAAGATTCCATCATTCCCTTTTTCCTGGACACAGGCAACCATTGTTTATATATATATAAAATCATTCAATATGTATGATTTTGTGTATGGCTTTTTCATTCAGAATTCTGAGATTCTTTCAACTTATTTGCATCAGTCAATGTTTGCTGAGAAGTACAGTCATTGCCAGATTATGAATGTCCAGCTTGCACATGTGGACAACTTGTACTTGCCCTTTAATGCTGTATTTGCTCTCCCTTTCCAAGGATTGAACTAACCCCTACTCACAACAAATTCTTCATCACAGTTACCTTCACCTGCTACAAGCGCAACTTTCAACTGTTGAAAAGGAAGGCTTCAAGCCTTTTCTTGCACTAAAAAGTAAGGCTAAATAAGAACCATACTCACCTACAATTTCAACTTAAAGACTTAAAGACACAAGAAGGAATTTCATTTGTAACCCAGGGGCTGCCTATATCCTGTTGTGTACCTAAGCCAAAATTTATTTATTCCTTCATACCTCAATGGGAATTAGGTTTGGGCTGCTGTGATTTAAGCCACTATAAGAAATCACAGATAAGTATTTTCATGAACACGATGTTTTTGTTCTCTTGAGTAGGTACCAATTAGCAACATACATGGTTCTATAGAAATAGATGGCTTTTTCTTTCAGCATTCTGAGATTCTTTCAACTTATTTGCATCAGTCAATATTTGCTGAGAAGTACAGTCCATCCCTAGATTATGAATGTCCAACTTTCATACATGGACAACTTGTACTTGCCCTTTAATGCTGTATTTGCTCTCCCTTTCCAAGGATTGAACTAACCCCTACTCACAACTCTATTGATCTTTATGTCCATTCTTTAGTCAATATAGCAGTCAATCTCCACCAAATTTGTTGTTTTGAAACTGCCTAAGGTACTCTAGGACATTTTAATTTCTACATAAATTTTAGAATAAGATTATCACACGCTTAACTTTGTGCATATAAAGTTATACTGTGCATATGTGTTATACTGTTGTTGTGAATTGATTCATGTCTAACCTGTTCCAATTTGTTATTGCTAAATTAAACTATTAGAGTATATTGGACATTTAGCTTTTAAATGATTTAATGTCTTAATTAGGCAAACTGTGTTCAAATACTAATAACAAATTAATATATTGTATGTTAATGGATTTTATAGTATTGTCACTTGTTAGTAGGTTATATAGTATACTAACTATCAAGATACTACTAGATTGAATTGATAAGTATTTCCTTTGGAATTTTACATTCCTTCATGACTAAGGTTACTTTGTGATGCAATTTTTGTGTTGTCTTTGTAAGATGAGGGTATTAGGATAAGGCTATATATGTATAATGTATAAGTAGGCTTTCCACCTTTATCTACAATCCAGCACAGTTTACACAGCATGAGAATCATTCATTTCTTGAAAGTCCAATTTCACTTATGGGCAAAATGATTTGGGGCCAACATATTTCTTCAATGCAAATTTTTAGTTCCATTTCCAGTTTACTACCTAATTTCTGTCCTGTCTGAATTTCTTATTCTTGAGCCCAGTTGGGCACTTACGTTTGTCTACCAAAAACCAAGGTCAAATTCACTGCCATCGAGTTGATTCTGACTCATAGTGACCTTATAGACAGGGTAGAACTGCCCCATAGAGTTTCCTAGGAGTGCCTGGTGGATTTGAACTGCTGACCTTGTAGTTAGCAACTGTACCACTTAATTTGCATACCAGATCAACTACTTACTTGAATATATTTGCATATAACCATATGTAATCTCATAATTTTTTTTAATAAGTGGAAGTACACAATCCAAATCAATTTTGCGTGCCCACCTATCTGCAGCTCCTTCTGCTCTCCTTGCTTGGTGATGGCACACTCCTTTTCATTCTATATCTGTAGTATCCTCTTAACAAGTCCCTGTCCCCTAATCTCTTATAATTTTGGAAACTACCTCTTGATCTTGTCTATTGTAAAAAGTTGTGACATACTTAATTGCTTAAACCCTACAAATTTATCAGTTTACAATTATGTACTTTAGGGTACAAAATGGGTCTCACTGAATTAAAATCAAGAAGTGAATGAGGCTGTTTTCTTTTCTGGAGACTCTACAGGAGAATTTACTTCCTTGTCCTTTCTACTTACCACAGGGCATCCAAATAGCTTGACTCGTGGCGTTCCTTCTTCACCTTCAAAGTCAGCAACAGCTATTCAAGTTCTTCTCACATCACATCTATTTGACCTTGTATTATGCCTCCCTCTTCCACATTTAAGGATCCCTGTGATTACACTGAGCTTACTTATAAAATCCCAAACGATCTTTTTAAGGTCAACAGATGAGCAACCTTTATTCTATCAGCTACCTTTTTTCTCTTTTGCCTTGTAAGACAATGTATTCACATGTTCTGGAATTAGGATATGAACAGGTTTAGTAGGGATATTATTCTGCCTATCAAATTGTTATTGTAAAATTATTCTTTTAAATTGACTTTTACAGTAATGTTACTGTGGTCAGAAAATGTGGTGACATGCTAAGGTTTTATTACTTATAAGACATCCCTTTACTCATATTTTAGTCTCAATTTTATGACTTATTTATGGAATTGATTTTATTTAGATATATGGTATGAAATAGTCAAATTTAATCCAAACAATTTTCCCAGTACCATTTATTCTATAACCCACCTTTCTGCCACTGACTTGTAATAGCTCTTCTATGTTCTTAAAGTCTTAAACACACCAGGATATCTTCATAGCCACGTGTTCCATCCCACTGTGATCTTTCCATGCATGCTCAAAGATTTCAAAATCTTGTGTGGCACTCTCTCATCACCATTATTTTCCAAAGGTATACAAATCATTTCCATAAACACAATTTTACTACTTAATCCCCTTAATATTTGGATGAGAATTATATTAATTTAGAGAAAAAAAATGATCATCTTTGTTTTTTTTCTTCCCACTTCTGAATGAGAAATCTCTCTCACTTCTTCTGGAGGACTTCCATGTAACTCTCTAAAGTGTGTTTCTCATAATGATTTTACTCATTCCTTGGTAGAGTTATTTTTGTGTATTTCACTTGACTATTAGCTGAAAGGTTGGCAGTTCAAACCCACCCAGATGTGCCTCAGGAGACAGGCCAGGGGATCTGCTTCCCAAGGCTCACAACCTCTGAGCAGCTCTCCTCTGCATCACATGCGGTTGTCATGAATCAGAACTTTATCCACAGCAACTAACAACAAAAAATGTAAAACAGTTTTTTCTATTATACCTTTTAACTAATGAATTAGATTTGTCTTTTGTTCAAGGATGTTATATAAAACATGTTAGACACTGGGCAAAATACTAATGTTTTTTTAGATTTATAGGTAAGTGTGTGCATGTTGTTGTGTGCCATCAAGTTGATTCTGAAATTATATATATATATATGTGTGTGTGTGTGTGTATCTTCCCTGCGAATAATCCAAAATTTTCAATTTTTTATTTCTAGAAGTTGTACAGCAAATATAATTTACTTATAACGCTAGTAGACTCTTACCCAGAGGCAGCCAACTCCTCCACAGAAACACTCCTGACAGAATGACTAATAGAATTAATGCCACGTGCTAGGACCTGCTTGAGATCTCTACTTTTTGAATGTCACATTACCGACCTTCCCTCTTTTAAGTGACACATTCTGACTTTATCATGCTAAGAAATGGTGCCTTGCAAAAATTTCAATATGTAATTATTTACACAATTTCCTTGTTTCTCTGTATCTTGTCTGAAAAATCACGTGCCCTAGGGACAATGTGTATACTTCTCTCTCAGCTACTACTGCTTTAACCCAGCCTATACTGACTGACAGTTCAGAAACTGGTAATTCTGAGATCCCCCCTCCACCCTGCAAAAATGAAATAAGTCTTGAACTGAAAATAGTATGCTTTATCAACTGCCTCTTCCTTCTCTTCAAATGCATAAATTATCTCCAAACAAATTACAAGGGATGACAAGACATACTTAAGAATTAACAATTTAAAAAGTTGGATGTAACTATATTAATTTTGCTTAGGAGTCTCAAGTTTCTACAGAATTCTAGTATTGGAAAATGCCTTAGATCTATCACAGATCCCTAATCTAGCACTTAGATGAGTTTCAACAATGCTGTTATGTGAGCTATGTAGACATTAAATTCAAGGCAGGCTCTCCATAGACGGTATTGCAATCTGCAGTCAGACCACCAGCTGAATTCAAGAAATACCAAAGCCATCATTAGCTGAGTAGGACGTGGAGCTGGTTGGTGACTATCCAAGTGAAAGTGGGTCACCCGGTGGCCTGAGAAAAATTTTTTGAAGTGCCACAAAAGCACTGCTTAAAACAGTGTACTATGTTCTGAGCAGCCGAGAGATAAGCAATAGGGCAAAGAACAACCCCTTAGGGGACTCTGAGGCTCTGCGCAGTGTGAGCGTGACTTGCTAAATGCAGAGACGGACTGCAACGAGATAGCCAGTCGTAGATAAAGAATGATGGCTCACCAGGTGGAAATGCTTCTCTGATCTCTTCAGACAGGTTTGTTCATGGGGACCTCTCACAAAAGTCTCCAGATAGCAGACTGAAGTAACTGAAACCTAACAGTGGAAGCTTATGTTCCAGACTCTGCCTTAAGGATATTTCAAAGTAAAATTCCAGAAATGAGGAGCCACCTCTTTCCTTAGGCTAGTAGGTATCTCTAGTGTGATTTATTTAATATCTAAGGTCCAGGACTTGACAATAATTAAGATTTCACTTATTTTAATAATCCTTGGCATTGCCCTGCGGAGATTCTTTCTAGAATGCAAGTCTCACTTTTTCAGAGTGCTGCTTAAATCCTTCCAAGTCTCCCCAAGGCTTTCAAGGAGAAATCCAAATTCCATAATATGACATGAAAAGCCCTTCATGATGTAGCCTCTCCAAACTATCTTTAATTATTCTCCACATTATAGTACCTAGTTTTCAAAAATACTATAAATGGAGCAGAGAGGAATAGTGTGCAGTCACCGGACAGGGAGAGCAGTGGAAGCTGCATATAGGGGGGCATGTAAATTTACATGTGAATGTACATTTTCACTCAGTTATGTTAAATAAAAATAAAAAAATACTATAAGATTTGCAGACTCAAAATAATACAAATAAAATGCATGTTTGTCTTAGTCACCTAGTACAGCTATAACAGAAACAGCACGTGGATGGCTTTACCAAAGAAATTTATTTTATCACAGTCCAATAGGGTGATGCCAAATCCAAGGGAAGGCTTTCTCTGTTGGCTCTGGAGGAATGTCCTTGTCATCAGTCTTCTGCTGGACCTGGGAGCTTCTGAGGTGCAGAGATCCTGGGTCCTTTCCAAGGATATGCTCTGCTCCCAGAACTGTTCATAGGTGATATTAAAACCCACTGCAGTTGAGTCAGGTCCAACTCACAGTGACCCTAGAGGTCAGAGTAGAACTGCCCCACAGAGTTTCCAAGGAGCACCTGGAGGATTTGAACTGCCAACCTTTTGGCTAGCAGACATAGCATTTAACCCACTATTTGGTCAGCAGATGTAGTACTTAACTCACTACACCACCAGGGTTTCCACTGGTGTGATATTAGGTCCCCAAATCTCTCTGCTACTTTCTTTTATATCCAAAGAGATTGCCTCGAGGTGCTATATAACCTTACACACTGACTCCCGTCCCACTAACACAATTGCTACCCACCCTCCCTCATTAACATCATATAGGCAGCATTTACAACAGGGAGGAACATCACACAATCCAGGGAACCAAAGCCTGGCCAAATTGCTATGTACATCATGGAGGGATACAATCCAATCGATGACAGTGTTGATGCATTTGATGTGTCTTGTCTGGCTCTCTTGTCTGGCTAACTCTGCTCCTGCTCATTCTTCCTTACTCAGCTCCTGTGCCATGACCTCATCACCATCTCCCAAGGCACCAGTCTAGGTTAGATGCTCTTGATATGTTTCTTATAGAATTTATCACAATCTACAATGATTGCCTCTTCACTCTCTGCGTCACCAATCATTGGAAGGCAGAGACTGGGTCTCTTATCTACATGTTCCAAGATAGTGGTGAACACCTAAGATATTCCAAAACTGTTTACTGAGCATTATAGTAATTGTCATGAAAATCTTAGTAGAGAAATGGTTTGCAGATTTAAAAATTGAGCAGAAAGATGTTGTCAGGCTGTCTAATGACATCTAACATAACGACTTTTGGAAAGTGTCTTTAAGACAGATTTTTTTTCAACTGCCGAATCACAGATGTGCCTACAGTAAGTGTTGGATTATTGTTGTCAGTACTCTTAGTGTATAAATGCAGAAACTCTGCCACGCCTGCTCGTTATCTGGAAACAGATGACCTTCACTGTTTCTCACTATTGTGTCTACACAGTTGCAGAAGGCATAAATCTTCATGATTCAAATATACAAGTTTAATTCAACAAGCTATTGGAAAGATTGCTTTTCTCCTCCACTTCTGGGATGATTTTTCCTTCACGTCTTTACATAAATATCAGTGTGACACAACACAAACTTGTATTGCAGAAATAGAAGATATAATCTTGCCTGTGATTAATCGACCTAGAGTTCAGAAATTTGAGAAATTGCATCTTTCATGCCTCCTTAACATCACCTGCCTCTCCCCATTCCATGGCTGGTGAGACTCTTGTTTTTTCTTTGTATTAATTTGAAAAGAGACATATCTGTGAGACTGAAGGTGTTAAGCAGCTTTCCATCTTTTTCAAAGCCTAAATCATGCAACCTTTAAAGAGTAGGCAGAAAAATCAGAGTGAAATAATGGCAATAATTCAGTGGAGGCAAAATTGTCTATGTTGCATATCTAAAATTAGAATGCCATAGGTCTATGATACATCACCCTGAAAACTTTTCAACATGTTCAGTGGTCAGGGTTTTTTGATCAGTCTTAGAGACAAGTTACTACATGCTTTTCTTGACCCATTATTTCAATAACAGTAAAAGGACATTAACAGGGAAGAGCATGGTGGCTGCTCCTTACCATCTTATTCCATGCAGCCATGCATTTACAGAAATCACTGACTTAAAGGGGTTACCTGTGTGAAACAAGGGTACTTTCCTTCTTCTCCCACAGAAAGAACTCAGTCTCATCAGATGGCATCAGAAAAGAAATCCAGGGAGTGTATTTAAATAAAAAAGGAAGGGTAAGGTACTTGGATTGGCCTTCATTGTTTCTCCCTACTTCCTGGCTGATTTTCTCTTAACTACTTTTATCAAATACTAATTTTGAGGACCCTAAAGTAATAGTGTTTATTGTGAAATGATTACTTATTTAACCCTCTGAAATTTTTTTTCTTTTTTCGAATGAGGTACGAGAGGTGAGTAGCTAAATAAATACAGCAGTGAATCTATTATCAGAAACCTTCTATTTAATGTGAATCACCACCATTTTCTCCCAAACTACTACCATCATCTAATTTTCTGAAAAGTTAGAGATTTCTCAATTAACAATTCTTAAGTTTCTTTTCCCACACCTGTAAGACTTTTTAGGGACCCAAGGGAATAACATGAGTAAAATAGAGAGAAAAGCTTTGATTCAAAGAACAAAATGGAAAGATAAATAAATGCTAACCTCACTGACTGCTAAGGTTGGAAGTTTTAGTCACATATACCTCAGGAGAAGGGCCTGGTAAGCTACTCCTCCCCAAAATCACCCACTGTAAACCCTATGGAGCACAGTTCTGCTCAGATACACATGAGTCAGGGTCAAATGAACGGCAATTGGTGTGTTTTTGTTTCATTTTTATCATTAAGTTTATACTGGGATTGTTGGAGTTACCAAAGGAGACGGGTACGGACACCAAAGAGGAAAACCCAAAAACACCCACTGCCATCCAGTTGTTTTCGACTCATAGCGACCCAAAGAGGAAAGGACATCAAAATGACTATCTGTAAAAGTTTTATACAGTGTTTCAGCATGTTTATTATTTTTATAAAAATGTATATGTAGCTAGCCTAACAGCAAAAACACTGTTCGTAAACCCAGCTTATATGTGTCTATATACCTGTCGTGTCCGGCATCCCAGTGACCAACACTGGGAAAAACCCATATCCGCGTAGACAGGAAAGGGGATGAGAAAAAACTCACTCACATCACACAAGATAAAGTTGAGGCCAGGTGGGAGCAAGGTCTCTGACAGAGAGCAATGGCCACTGTTCCTCAATAAGAAATTTTATTCATAGGGTTACGGTCAGCAGGAGGTTGGCAGGGCAGTCTGTTTTGCCAAAATGGTTACAGTGGTATTGGGACATCTTATGATTGGCAGATCCGTAGGTGGAAGTATCATCAAGGAATAAGATAGGAGGAAGAGGCAAAGGTCAGGCTTTCTCAGCGACTCCGTCATACTCGAGAAAGGTCTAAACATTTGTGCAGAAGTACCAGCAAGATGGGAGAGAAGAGAAACGAGAGAGAGAGAGAGAGAGAGAGACAAAAGTCAGGCTTTCCCGGAGGTTCTGCCATGTCCGAGAAAAGCCTAAAGCTACATCAGTAACACAATAGATGGGACAGTATGTTCCTAGTAGCCCACAGCATATACCTACAAATCTAAAAATATCTGCTAATTTACTTCCGAACCTCCTAATAGGCTCCAGTCAGAGCTGTTATTACCCATTTACAGTGATATTTCAAATCATGTGCTTTCATCTGCACGTGCTACCAAGTATGCGCTGCTGTTTCCACTGCTGCCGTATTTTTATAGTCACTGATTTTGTTAAATTTTCTGACGTTTTAGCTTCAGCACTGTAATTAGTATTTTTAAACCTGTATCAATGAGTTTTTGAGAATGAAGTAGCAAAGGAAACAGCGATGTATGGGAATTATGATTTAAGTGTAGCATTAGAACAAAACAAACATTCTCAAGGATTCTGTGTGGTCCAGTATAGAAAGAGGTTTATGGGGATAAGAGTGACAACATGAATTACCGCACTAGGTGACACCAACCTAGTGACACCGCTGCCTGGGTGGCACAAATGGCGAAGTGCTCAACTATTCACCAAAAAATTGGTAGTTTGAACCCACCCAGAGGCACCTCGGAAGACAGGCTTGATGATCTGCTTCTGAAAAAGGTCACAGCCTTAAAAAGCCAGTGGAACGGTTCTACTCTGCATGTAAGGGGTTGCCGTGGGTTGCAATCAACTCCATGACAACTAATAATACCAAGTTTATAGTTAATTTGCTTCTAAATGGTCTAAGCAATTTTCTTTGAAAAAAATCACTGTGGGTAAAAATAAAACCTCATCACAGAGATTTCAGCTAGCTAATGGGCAATAGGTATTTTCTTTTCTTTTTTTTATTATGACTGAGTGAAAATGTACATTTCCATATAAATTTGCATGCCCACCTATATGCAGCTTCCACTGCTCTCCCTGCCTGGTGATAGCACACTATTCCTCTCTGCTCCATACATCTCTTATTCTCCCAACAGTCTCCTTTCCCCTCCTCTCCGTCCACTCCCCTTCCTCTAGCCAGAGATCAGCAGGATGATATCCTATAGATGCATAGAACCATAAAATGCATCCAATATATGGTCACTCTGCGTCACCAAGTCCAATCCATTCATGTCTGAAGAGTGGACCTTCGTTATGATTTATGGGCAAGGGCAGCATCAGGGCCAGGGGCCATGCTCCCAGGGGAACCCTGAAGCTGCTGGACCATCAGTTGCGGTCTTTTAGTGGAGATCTCAGGGTGCACCCTTTTTATTCTTGTGTTACCAGTGAGACTCAACCTAGTGAGCTCCATCGTGGCTATCACTGGTGGTGGCTGGGCACCATCTGGTTCTTCCAATCCCAAGTCGATATAGACACCCATTCACGTGGGGCTCTATCTTCTGGGTCGTCTTTTCCCCATGTCGTTTTGGTCCTCAGTGAGCATCCGTTCCTACTGAGTTGGGACCATTTGCTGTGTCCTCGGATGGCAGCTTGGCAGCTTTTAAGACCCCAGACACCACTCACCAATGTGGGGCGCAGAGAGTCCTCTTAGCAAAATGCTAGTTGTGCCAATTGGCCTCGATTTTGCCTAAGAGCATGGTCTCCTGCCCCCTGCTGCAGCTACTCTGTCCTTGAAATACTGGGTTAAGATGAAAGGAGTACTCAAGTTATGCTGAAGTCCACTTACTATTGTTCTTGTTTCTAATGTGTGCTATCACCAATTTCACCCAACCAAATTTCTACCAACTATCTAATCTAAGACCCCCCCCCATCTTCCCTTCCCTCTGTTGCAGCCATCAAAGAGTCTTTTCTTCTATGCATAAGTCTGTTTGGGGGTTCTTCTCATAGGGCTCTCATACAATATCTGTCCTTTTGTTAGGTATTTTCTTATATCACAATTTGTAGTAGGTTAATAGTAAAAACTGAAAGAAAAAAGTGAACCAATAAAATCAATGTTACCTTGACTTATGTCTTAGCTGGTGCTGCTAAAGGAGCCATGGTGGTGCAGTGGTTAAAGCTCTCATCTGCTAACTAAAAAGCTTGGCAGTTTTAATCTACCAGCTGCTGCACAGGACAAAGAGGTGGCAGTCTTCTTCCTTAAAGATTTACAGCCTTGGCAATGCTGAGTGACCATATACTGGATGCACTTTATGGTTCTACACATCTATAGGATATCATCCTGCTGACCTCTGGCTGGAGGAAGGAGAGTAGGTCGAGAGGAGTAGAAAGGAGGCTGTTGGGAGGATGAGACATGTATGGAGCAGAGAGGAATAGTGTGCTGTCACCGGACAGGGAGAGCAGTGAAAGCTGCATATAGGGGGGCATGTAAATTTATATGGGAATGTACATTTTCACTCAGTCATGCTAAATAAAAAATTAAAAAAAGATTTACAGCCTTGGAAACTGCATGGGGCAATTTTACCCTATCCTATGGGGTCACTGTGAGTCAGAATCAATTCAATAGCAGTGGGTTTGGTTTTTGGCTCAACAGAAATACCACAAGTGAATGGTTTTAACAAACAGAAACTTATTTTCTTGTAGGTTAAGAGGCTATATGTCCAAATTCAGAGCACTAGCTGCATAGGACGGCTTTTGCTGGGAGCCCTGAGAGAAGATTCTTGTCTCTTCAGCTTCTGTTCCTGGTTCATTGGAGATCTCCATGGAACTATCTCACCCCTGTCTGTCTCATTAGCTTCTGTGTTTTCTCTTTTGTATCTCAAAAGAGATTGACTCAGGGTACGTCCTACAACAACCCTGCCTCAATAGCATGAAAAAAAAAATTCATTCTCAAATGAGATTATAAACACAAGCACAGAGATCAGGATTTACAGTACATATTTTGGGGGGACTCAATGCAATGTACAACATTTCACCCTTGGACTTCCAAAATTCCTATCCTTGTCACATGGAAAACACATTCACCCCATCATATCATCCCAATGGTCTTAAATAAATTCCAAGCCCCAAATCTCATCTACTGAGGCATCTAAATCAAACATGGATCAGAGTTTCAGTGGATTCTATCTTGGGAAAAAATTCATCTTCATCTGTGAACCTATGAAATCTAGAATACAAGTTAATCTGTTTCCAAAGTACAGTGGGGGAACTGGCATAAGGTAGACATTTCCAATACAAATGGGAGATACGAGAGGAAAAGAGAGGACAACAGAAATCAAGCAAGTCCGAAACCCAGCAGAACAAATTATATTAGCTTTCAAGTTTTGAAAAATAATCTTTTCTTTTCTGAGACTATCTGGGCAGTCACCTAACCCTCCAGACTCTGGGTGTTGGCCATGCCTTCTGGATTCTGGGTGGGGACTCTTTGGTCCTGAGCTACATATCCATCTTCCAGGCCCACTGAGACAGCAACTCTGTTCCCTTGGCTTTAGGCAGACCCATTCTCCTAGTCCATGTGAGTAGTGACTCCGTGCTCTCAGCCCCAGAAATCACCATTCTTCTGTCCTTGGGCATGGAAGCCTATCTCCTCACCTTTGAGCGGTAGTTCCATCTCCCTTACACACCTTAACAGCATTTCTACCCTTGGAATTGAGTTGGCAAAGATCTAACTGTTTGAAAGCTAAGGCTATAATCCCACCTTTTGAGATCTGGGAGACTGTGGTCCCACCCTTCGAAACCAAGAAGGCCCTGCTTTTTGTGTTCCTTCCAAAAGTTCTGCTGATCTCTGAGCTGCTCCAAGGATGGTACTTTTCTTTCCTTGGAGGAAAACAGAGGTAGCTCCTTTGACCTGTATCCTGCCCATAGACCCCAAGAGGTAGTGGTCTTTCCTTTCATTCTTTCTCTGTCACCTCTAAGCTGAAGGGTTTTCTGCTATGCCAAGCCAGCCAAGTGCCGTCGAGTTGGATCCGACTCATGGCGACCCTGCTATAGTAGCTGGTTAAATCCATCAGTCACAGACTTTATCTCTTTAACAAAAGACTGTGTAACTACATCCTTGCTGAACATTCTAGGACACATATTCTTAGTTTTACAACAGAATTTTCTAAATCTTTAAATTCTGTTTTCATTTTGAAGTACATCTCTTTCCTTGCACAGTTTACTATAAACAGCAATGGTATTGCTTAGAAATATCCTCATCTAGATACCAACTTCATCACTTACAAGTTCTACCTTCTACCAAACATTTGAACATAATTCAGACAAGTTATTTGCCACTTCATAAAAAGCAACACCCTTCCTCCACGGTTCCAGTTACCTGTACCTCATTTTCTTTGACAGCTTTACCAGAAGCACATTTAACATCTATATTCCTGGCAACATTCTATTTATAAAGTCATGTATACTCTCTGAGATGATAGAGACTTTCTCTATAGCTCTCATTTCCTTCTAAACCTTTACCAGAGCTACCTTTGAGGTCCAAAATTCTAACAACCATCTCTTCAAGACAATCTAGGCTTTTACTACTAGACACCTCAAAACTCTTCCAGCCTCTACCTATTAACCACCTTCAAAACTGCTTCTAGGTTTTAGGTATTTGTTAATGTAGCACCCCACTCTTCTAATACCAAATTCTGTCTTAGTTATGCAGTGGTGTTGTAATACAAGTAAACAGCTTTAACAAACAAAAATTTATTTTCTCACAGGTTAAGAGGCTAGAAGTCCAAATTCAGAGTGCCACCTCTTTCATCTCTGGAGAAAAGTTCTTGTCTCTTCAGTTTCTGCTTCCTGGATCCTTGGTGGATTCCATGTGTCTCAGCATCTATCTTACCCCATCTTTCTTGCCAGCTTTCACTTTTCTCAAAAGAGATTGACTCAATACATACCCTATACAAATCCTGCCTCATTAACACTACAAAGACAACCCATTCTTAAGTGGGATTATAACTGTTTTAGTTATCTAGTGCTTCTACAACAGAAATACCACAAGTGGATGGCTTTAACAAACACAAGTTTATTCTCTCACAGTCTAGGAGGTTAAAAGCCTGAATTCAGGATGACAGCTCCAGAGGAAAGTTTTCTCTTTCTGTTAGCTCTGGGGAAGGTCCTTGTAGTCAATAATTACCTGGAGCAGGACCTTCTCAGTGAAGGAACCCCTGTTCTAAAAGATGCACTATTCTGCTGACTCTTGTTTCTTGATGGAATGGCGTCCCCAGTCTGCCGACTCACTAATCTCATTCACATCTCAAAAGACATTAACTTAAAACACACTCCAATCTTGCAGATTAAGTTCTGCCTTATTAACATCAGAGACAGGATTTACAAGACAGGAAAATCATATCAGATAGCAAAAGGGTGGGCAGTCACATGACACTGGGAATCATGGACTAGCCAAGTTGCCACACATATTTTGGGAGACAATTCAACCCTTAATAATAACCATAAGCATAGAGATTAAGATTTAAAAAACATGTTTTGAGGGTTCATAATACAGCCCATCCCCAACTCGTCTGTCAGTCTGTCATACTGTAAAGGATTACATGTTGCTGCAGAGTGCTCTTTGTAAACAAGGATGATGACACTACATCTTACATGCATTGCACATGCTGTCAGGAGGGATCAGTCCTTGGGGAAGGATATCATGCTTGGTAAAGTAGAGGGTCAGCGATAAAAGAGGAAGACCTTCCACAAGATGGTTTGACACGGTGGCTGCAACAGTGGCGTTAAGCATAAAAATGATGGTGAGCATGGCACAGGACCAGGCAGTATTTCCTTCTGTTGTGCATAGCATTGCTAAGAGTCAGAACTCATTTGATGGCACCTGTCATGGATTGAATGTGTTCCCTAAAAAAAAAATCTGTTACAGTTTGGCTGTGCCATAATTTCTGGTGTTGTGTGATGTTTCTCCAGGTTGGAATTTCTGCCTCTATGATGTTAATGAGGGTAGATGGGCAGCAATTGTGTTGGTAAGCAAGATTCAATGCGTAAACTTGTTTTGTGCTTTGGTCTCTGAGAAAGAAAGGGAAAACCTGGCAGAGAGAATTGGGAACCTCACACCATCAAGAAAGTAGCACTGGGAGAACACGGCATCCTTCTGACGAGGTTCCTGTGCCAAGATGCTCTCTCAACAAAGACTGAAGCAACACAAGGACCTTCCTTCAGAGCCAAAAGGGGGAAAGCCTTCCCCTGAAGCAGACATCCTGAATTTGGACTTACAGCCTAACAGACTGTGTGAGAATAAACTTGCCTTTGTTAAAGCCATCCACTTTGTGGTATTTCTGTTAGAGCAGCACTAGCTTACTGAAACAGCACCTACCACCACCACCACCAACTGAACCTATAATACCTTACTTATATTAAGAATATACTCCTAAAATCTAAATGTTTCATTGATACAAAACCTACAGACTCCAAACGGCAATCATCTTAATGCTGACTTCTTACTAAAATGGTAATTCTGTTAGTAGTAATAAATATACTCAATTTCTGAAAATGATTCACCCAAAATTTTTAGCAATATTTGTAACACAGATCCTGCTGTGCTGAACCTGACAAGTACACAGTGGATTGTCTTTTTATTTGTGCCATGTGCAGAATGTGCTAGTCCCTTTCTATTTAGCCTTACCCAAATTCTATTAAACACAAGTCCTGACCCTGTGCAAGTTGGCATCCCCAGGATCCAGAGTTGGCCTCTATTCTGCGACCTCTTGCTTTCTTAAATTTGTATTGTGTTACTTGCCTCTACCAATCATTTTAGTACTGCTTAATACTACCTTAAATTTTCCTGTAGTTTTTTCACATATTCATTGTGTTTTTATTCTTGAGTGTCACTTGTATTAATTAAGATAAACCGATTCTGTAATTAGAGTTAAGTAATTTCTTCTCAAGTTCCAATAATAGCATCCAATAACAGCATCTTACTGATGGCAGAATCGACCCTATAGCAACAGGTTTAATTTACACAATGAAGCAACCACACAACACCCAACAAATATTACTGAAATGCAGTTCATTCTATTTTAGGGTTGTCAGGAAGTAGTGCAAGAAACATTACAGAACAGAGAAACAGTAAGAAGGTTGAATAAGCAAATACAAAGGAACTGAGAGTAGAGTTCAAAACAATCTCCAATAGCTGCCACGTTTTGGTTAAAAAAAAAATTAGTGAATTCATTCTATCAAAAGTTTGGGCTGGGCTTCAAGTCACTGGTTTCCAACCATTACAGCTTAAAGAAAGAAAGAGAGGAAGGTGAGAAGAAGGAAGCAAAGTAGGAAAGAGAAAAAAGCTGAAGTGTTCTTCTGAATTTTAGGAAACAATCTGGGTTTATAAAATTTCATTGAAATCATCAAGAAAAACATAACGAATGAGCTGAAGCTTCCGCTAGCCCCATAAAATAGCTGTTGTTTGGTTTTAAATGAGGAAGGGCAAAATACATCGGCTTGTGGAAAAGGAGGCAGGTTTCCAGCTGCCTGCCAGTGCTGGCGGTGATAGGTGCTGATGAGAAATTCCCTTAAACTGATTTAAGGCCAATAAACAGAAACCCTGGAAGTACACCCAAAAACTCATCTGGAACTGAGATTGGAAGCACTCTGACCACCTCTCCCTCCCTTGCCAGAGGAGTGATCCTGCTCCTCTCTTGGCAACCATTTCCCTGCAGGGCCAAGGAACACTTCCTTCCTCTGACCTCCTTTGCTTAGCCTCAAAAATCACGATAAAAAATCTCCCTTGTCTCCCTTGCTTTGTTTCCCAGTCCCTTCTGGGAAGTGGAGGGGGGGGGCTCCTCCTTCCTCCCTCACCCCTCTTTCTAACCTTCTGTCTTTCCTTACCCTGTTTTCTCTTCCTCCATTTCATCCTTCTTCTAAAGTCACTGCTTATAAAACAAAACTTCCAACTCACCCTGCTCCACTAGAAATCCGACACAGGAGACAAGGCAGGCGGCACAGGCAGGAGGAATGCGCATTTGCAAGGACCACTTGGCACTGGCCATTTGCCACTTTCCATGTACAAAGAGGTGAGAAGGGCAGGAGGCAGAGGACACCAAGGACTGGTGTGACCCAGTACCTCTGAAACTTTCAGCTGGCCACAACTTCTCCCTGCTGCTTCCCTCCAACTTCTTGAATCATCCATCAAGCCAGCAGAGTGCAGTGACCTCTGTCTAGCCTGCGGAGTAGAAGTGGCCCAACCAAGTTAAGAAGAGCTCGGTACTAGGTTCTTTCCTTCGCTTCCGGCACCGCTTGAACACCAGCAGGTGCAGAGCCACGGCGCGGCCGAAAGAGGCCGCTGTGCGCCTGGAGCAGCCTCCCAGGCCAACGCCGCCGTCCGCACCTCCCACGGCCCGGCTGGCCCAGCCCCGCCACCAAGTTCCTGCAACCCTCAGTCGAGCGAGCGCCGAGAACAGCACCGCCCGGACAGCGGCGGACAGCGCAGAGAAGCCAGGCTGCTGCACGCTCCGGAGAGGTTCCTGGGAAACTCCCACGGCCCGGAGACTTTTGGAAAGGATATCAAGACTAGACCCGCGCGCTCCCGTCCACAAGTGAGCGCTTCTCGAGGCACCTGTTCCTTTCGCGCCACCGCCTTCCCAGCCCTTGGATCCGCGCCTCCCGGGGCGCACGCCTGCTCCGGCAATGAATCCGGTGCTGGTCAACCAGACCGACGTGGCGGGCCTGTTCCTGGCCAACAGCAGCGAGGCGCTGGAGCGCGCCGTGCGCTGCTGCACTCAGGCATCGGTGGTGACCGACGACGGCTTCGCCGAGAGCGGCCCGGACGAGCGCAGCCTGTACATCATGCGCGTGGTGCAGATCGCCGTCATGTGCGTGCTGTCACTCACCGTGGTCTTCGGCATCTTCTTCCTCGGCTGCAACCTGCTCATCAAGTCCGAAGGCATGATCAATTTCCTGGTGAAGGACCGGAGACCGTCTAAAGAGGTGGAGGCGGTGGTCGTCGGACCCTACTGACTGGCGCCCCCCGGTCCCTGCGGCAGCCGCCCCCACGCCGTCCCACTTCGCTGGCCCAGCTGCGCCCGTTTCTATCCCACATGGGGCAAAGCAAACCTGTCGGAGTCAGTTATTTCTCTCGACTTCTGCCTTTCAGGATGAAGAGACCGGTTATTCGCTCGCCCTATGAAAGCCCTGGTGCCTGGTTTTTGGAGAAGGAGAGCACCCGGACTTCTGGACTCAGCAGCAAGTGGCGAGAAGAGGGCGGTGAGGGCTCAGAACTTTGGAATCTGCGGCTGGTGTGGGATTCGGGGAGACTGGTGGGGCGGAGGCCTTTCCCTACCCGCAGGTGGGCCGAGCGCTGGGGGCAGGTGGAGACGGAGGGCCGGGGGACACCTAGCAGCACCGATGGGCTGGTGGCCGGAAAATGACCTGTGTGCGCGCTACGCAATAGACCTAATGGGGACTCAGAAACCCGTGTTCGGATTCCCGCGGTCTCCCTCCCGCTCCCCCAGCCCTGGTGGGGGACAGATGATAAATGCCTGTGATTGATTGATTGTAATGTGCCGTTTTAAGGGATTTTTGTTTGTTTGTTGCTCGAATACAAATATTTGATAAGTCCTTTTCTGCCTGAGTAGTCTGTTTGCCTGCCTTGGGGTTAGCATTTTGTCATCGTGAAAGAAGGGGTGGGGGAGGGGAGCCTGCGAACGTGAAAAGGGTGAGTTGTTTCTTTTATTGCATTTCCAACTGGGTCTTTCTGGGAGTGCTGGACTTCCAGCTGCCCTCGCAGTAAAGACCCAGAATAGAACTCGTAGCTCGTGACTGCACATTTTATGCCACAAAAGTGCTCTTGACATCCGTGACATCTTTTTGACTTTTTTTTCCTTAAAATTTCTGTAATAAATGCAACATTTCAATGTTTTGTTCCTGGCCTCCGGGTAGTCATTCTGCGCTCCCAGGCAGATCAGAACAAGCAGGCAGTGGTGAGGAGTGTGGCTATGGGCCTTGGGGAGCTGGGCTTCAGGTCATGCATGCGATGAAGAGGGGAGAGTGGAGGCTACACTGAGGCCAAGGGACACGTGAGACATCACCAAGCCCCAGGCACAGGAGCCGTCCTAGAGGCAACAGCCTTTGTTTTCTCTTACAGAGTTATTATTTTATATTTCACTTAAGCTTAGCGTTCTGAGCCAGACGACACAACATAAGGGCCCTGCGGGAAGATTACACTTCCGTGCCAGGCTCCGGCGGGAAAAAAGGGTTACACCGCTAATGAAAGGAAGACACGGCTTGGCCAGTCTTCAGGGAAGACAGCTCTCCCCAGTCAACGTCACCAAGAAAAGGTTGGGATGCCACTCAAAAAAAAAAGAAAAGAAAAAAAGAAAAAGAAAAAACTAAACTGTGAAGAAAACTAATTATGCTAAAGTATATGACGACACTAACAATCCCTGGAGTAAACCATGGTCCCTAAACCGTTAGGTGCATGGCCTGCCATATTTTGTTTTCTAATGATTGGGAGAGATGAAAACACTGGGCGGCCTTCTCTTTAAATTAGTCAGCCCCAGGCTAGGCAAAAAGGTTCATAGGAGTTAGC
The DNA here is from genome assembly GCA_028571685.1 of Heterohyrax brucei. Taxonomy (NCBI): domain Eukaryota; kingdom Metazoa; phylum Chordata; class Mammalia; order Hyracoidea; family Procaviidae; genus Heterohyrax; species Heterohyrax brucei. The sequence continues at coordinate 57,194,554 of CM053146.1, read as the reverse complement.
CAAGGTCCTGAAGTATACAACCCAAACTAGAATGGGGCCTGTGAGGAGCTACAGATGGTGGTTAGCAACTCTAGGGCTCCGCCGTCAAACAGTGTTTCAGTAAGAGTCTACAAAACTGTGCCTGTGAATATAACCCAAGAGGTTTTGAACAGTTTATTTTCATGACTAGAATAAGATCCTAACTATTTTCAAAAATATGAAAAATATACTACTATATTTTAAAAAGCAGGTGACACAGACATTTAAATTGACTACCAGTCAAAAATCTGGTAAGGCTGGTGAGTTGAACCCACCTAGAGGTGCCTCAGAAGAGAGACCTGGCCATCAGCTTCTGAAAGGTCATAGCTTTGAAAACCCTATGGAGCAGTTCTACTCTGTGCATCTGAGGTTGCTGTGAGTCAGAATCCACTCCACCGAACTCCGTAACAACTGCCACTACATTTTAGCAATTAAAATTTCAAAGATATCATAATTCCAGATACAAGACTGATTAAAAAAATAAATAACAATAAGTGTCCTATTTACCTGAATAGTATAACCAGTGTAAACTGTATCAATGCCTAAAGGTTTAGGTGTTCTTTCACAACCTGTCCATAGCTAAGTGTCTATTTCACTCCCAGAGTAAATCTTGCCAGGAATTATGACCTAGATTGGGGTTTGAATACTAATGGATGTTAGGACTGGGGGGGAGGGATTTTGAAGTGCCTGTTGGTCCTGTCTTATCAGCAGGTAAAGGTTTGCTTGTTTCGAGTTTGTGTGTGTGTATGTGCTTTGTTTTTTCATATCTGGAGGAGAGGGGCAGTGTCAACGTGTGTTCAGGGGTGAGCTATGGAAGGCAGTTTACTTTTGCTGACTAGATGGATTGACACAGTGGCTGTAACAGTGAGCTCCAATGTGGAAAAGACTGTGAGGAAGGCATGAGTCAGGGCAGTGTCTCATTCTGTTGACACAGGGTCACTATCAGTCAAAACTGACTCAAACTAACAACACTCTCTCCTCTATCTTTGTTTCTTTTAGTAGTTCCTCAAATCGCTTTCCTTTTTCCCACACCTCAGAAGCAACATATACCCTTTCTCCTTGTCTCAGATATCCCTATTTGTTCCCTTACCTCCAGAAATTGTTTTTGTGAGACAAGCCAGACCCTGCAAAATTCAGCCCTAAAATAGAAAAGATACATGAACACAGTTCTGTAATCCATGATCTATGCATTATAGGGAAATGCACAGTCTGAAAATATCATAGCCCTGGGGACCATTTCCTGCCAACAACCCATCTCTACAGCCCTTGGATCCATTTGTTACTTAGAGAGATGCCAAGTGGTTCTGGTTTTTATAGATGAGGCAATGTGTGCAAGAGGCTTTTTACACTCCCTGTTCCCTGAGGCTGCACAGTAACCCTTTCTCAGGCCCCACACCACTCCCTGCCTCACTCTCTGCCTTTGAGTCTCTTTTTCTGTGCTTCGAACAAATATGTTAAATGAAACTTTTTAATCCTGCCCAGTGTTTATGGAGTATTGATTCTTTCCCATAGACACGCTCTAAGGAAAGGAGATTTTGAAAGTCATTCTTTGTGTTTCACCTAAGAAAACAGTATCAGCCTTAAGAGACCCGGGAATTGAGATGTACGGTAGATGCAAACAGGCAAATTTTATCACTCCATGCTTAAGTCCAGTATTTGGTCAGTAATTAGTGAAGGTCTTGGGAGAGAAAGGGAGAAATGGATCCCTGTAAAAGCATACTTGATCTGACATGGTCTATGGGGAGGAATCTGTTACTTCCTGAAGCCCGTCTGGAAATACAGCAGAAACAGGGAGAGGTTTCACGAGACACAGCTAGTGGATTAGCAGGGTCATAACCCCTCTCAGGCTGGGCAGACAGCCACTGATGCTCTCTTAGCCTAATTGGGTGGCTTCTCATATAAGTAGCTTAACCAACTGTTGATAAATGTGATTTTCCTTAAGATTGTTGATATAAAACTTTTTATTCTCTCTGAAAATGTACCATGAACTTGAGTGCTGAACTCCTTAAGGGCTACTTAAGGAGAGTCAAAGCAGAGATCACATGACTAAGATCAGATTTGCTCTTTGTGGCTAGTCCCTGTACCTGACTGCTGGTTTTCAGGCTCACTGTGGTCTCTCATCTGGATCCCTAATCAGTTCCGTGACTGCTAACTCTGAGAGGTGACAGGAATTGAATATTCACCTGAGATGTAGGAAATTTCAATTCTGGTTTGTAAGGAACTAGTGACCTCCTCCCTAAAATAAGAAAGATGAATTCTAAAGAACATACCAATTCAGTAATTCTATACTATTAACTTATCTTTTCTTTTAAGATGTTTCATAGATTTCTTCATTATGCATCTTAAAATGTATTTTATCATTTCAGTCTTACTTCTTTGAGTAAATTTTCTTTCCCCGCAAAGTCAAGTGATCCTTGACTCAAACTGTGTTGTTTACAATAATCAAAGCAAAATTCCAGACACCTATCCAAGCTGGACAGCACTTTCCAAGCAGACAAGTCACACCATCTAACCAGTGTCTTCAATACCCCAGAACCTTAACTATGTTCTCACTGGATGAAGCCATCAAAGCAAAGCCCAGTGAACTGAGGAGTAATTGACAAGTAATTCTTCCAGACCCACATTCAGACTAATAGGCAATGTTGTTTATAGTAACTACATGGGGTGTTGGAAGTCTAATTAAGAGGCAGCTTTTCTCCCCCAAAGCATTTTTTCCCTTTGAGCTTCTGCAGCAGCACACAGCAGCTGTTCCATGTGCAGTTGACAGCCATCCTTAGCCCTGGCTTATTACGCTCGTCACTGTTGGGGAGGCAGTGCCAGAAAGGATTCCAGAGTGCAGCATGTTCAGTGAGAGGCAAACCCAGTTTGAAAGCCTGCTGAAGCAGCAAGTCTACAGCAATCCCCCAAATAGGAATCAATAAATCTTTATCCATCTGTCAAATACCATTCAGACATGTGTACAACACTTTAAATGGGATATGTTTTAAAGTTACCTCTGGCAGTAGTAACTATTTCCTAACATCTGACTTCAAGTGTTTTATGGCTGTTTCCGTTGCCAAGTGTACCTTTTCCTCCTTTCCAGGTATTTTTGTGTTGTTTTAAACATGTACAGTATTTGAAAAACCAGGATCAATCTGGTAGCATTGGTTTAGATTTTTAAACTGTTGTCAAGTATAGTTTAGGAGAAAAATGAACTGTATAATTAATAGCAGAGAGTAATATACAATTTATTGTCACAGTAATCCAAATAGTCAATATTTACTACTTACATTTGAGAAACTCAAATATTTCAGAGGGAACTTCAACAAGGACTGTTCAAAGGTGACTAGATGAATTTTTAAACATTCCCCAGTAACCTTGCAAATTATAGCTTGGTTCCAATCTAAATTATAATATAGACAAGACAAGAATAAACCAAGCTTATTTTCATTTATTTGACTATTTACGTATAATTCAAAGGGAGGATGGTTTTGTTACCTTAATATGCTTAAGAGTTTGCTTGATGAAATATTTCTGAGTGGGGAATCACAAACCCAGAGGCACACAGTGATGAGTATAGTGAAGGCCACGCCATCTGGGATAACACTGGAATGAGTACTCAGCCACACTCCCATTTTAAAGCTGGTTTCCATTAGAGAGTAATATTGTCTGAACTCCTAATTCAAACAGTCATATAGTGCTTGTCAAGCACCCATGTTTACATGGGGCACTGCTGCTTATTACTAGAAAAATGAGATGGTTCCTGTTCATTTGAGCCATAAAACATGGGCTCAAATAAACATGTGTAAGGGAAAGCATATGATTATCCCACATAGTCAGATAATAAATTGCCCTTACTCACTATTTCTGAAATTCATAGTGATATAAATACACAAACATAATTATGCTATATTCTACATGTTGGCATGGCTTATTATAGGGAGCAAATGTTAACATTATTTTTCCATATTTGCCTTCTACCCTTGCCAGTTGCTTTCCAATTATGCACTTCTTGTCTTACACAAATCTAAAGATATACTGGCCTGAAAGAGTCATTGATTTTTATCAGATCAAGACTCCAGATGTCTGATTGCTGTGGGAAAAGAATCCCTCTGGGATGCCAAGTGTCTCTTTTGCTTTATTTATTTTCCTATAAATTGAGAGGTGCATGTAGTTCATATTCCAGATAGTATCGATTAAGGCAGGTAAACAGGCACATGGTCACACACTCAGTAATTTCCATTTTGTATACTTATGAAACACATTCATGCTTCTGCAGAATAAAAGCATCACATATTCCCTGTTTGTTTTACAGTATTTACCTGTTTCCAATAAAACAATTTATAGGAAAGGTAGAAACTAAACTGTCCTAAAATGTTTAGTAAATAAGACATATAGGAAGTGTCTGAGATCTTACATTTATATGTAAAGATACATGTTTCAATCTTCACTTAAGGACTGAAAAGAAAAAGCAGCTTAGATGCCAAGGGACTAGGAAATTAAATATTACTTATTATATAAGCTTGAAATCTTTAAAAGCTAGGTTAAATGAGAAGGGACCCTAAATTTGTAAGTCAGTGAAAGAAAGAGGACCTATCAAGTTAAAGCTCCAGGAATTTACAGGCAGATTCTGAATTCTCAAGACACTGGCTAGAAATTTTTGTATTAAAAGAACTTAATACGTTCAAAGACTGCTCAGTGGAAGGGCCAAGAACTGTGAGAAAAATGTGGAAAATCTGTAATTTCTTCTCTATTTCATTCTACTTCTTTATGGAGTTTTGTTCTAATTGTAACTATCAAATTTGCTGGCTCACTTTTCTTGTATCCAAAGGACAAAGAATGCTTTGCGGATGTTTTTATTTCTATCATCAATAAATATTTATTATTCAGTATCCATTATAGGCATGGTACCAACTTAGAACTTACAAGTTAGGTGTGCAAATATTAAGAAATTTAAAGGGACCTTCTATGATTCCATTCCTTCTTCTGCTTGATTTGTCTCCATGTATCCTTGGAGAATCAACTGTGTGAGCCACGCATACTTGTGGCTTCTCCCCTTCCAATTGAAGGACTCTATAGTCTTCTCTGTCACAAATGTCAGGACTCATACTCAACCCATTTAATACGACTTTTCTCCAAGTCTTCAGGCAGTAATCTTTAAGCCTTGTGTACATACTGTACATAATCAAGCTCAAGAGCGTGAGAATGGAAGAATTGAAACCAGTGCTCCAAAGAATGTCTTAAGGCTACGAAATTGTTTTTTCTACAAATTCAGATCAGGAACAAGTATTTTCTTCACTGTGCATTTTTAGTAACTAAATAATTAATAAAAAGGGTCAAGTGTGAAACTACTCCCAGTTCTAGGAAACTGATACAACCTTGGTTTAAGTAACATAAATCTCTCTTAAATACATCAAATGCTCGAGCTAGAATGGGCTGTATTATTAAGACTCTTTTAGATACAATGAGCATAAGCTTAATTCAAGCAATCTAAACAAACAAAAGGATGTTTAGTAACTCATGTGTCATCCAAGTTCAGACACTGTGCTTCCACCATATGTGGAACTGATGTTGGGTATCATCGAGACTCTTTCACTTTCTCCATCTCTCAGAAAAATTCCATATGGTGAGAAAGTAAAATACAATTGATTCCCCTAGTCCTATATACTCACATCTTACCAGCATAACAACCCTACCAGAAAAAAAAAAAAAAAAAAACGTATTTTTTTCAGAGAGAAACCTGACCTTCCTTGGGTCATGAGCCATCTCTCAAACAATCTCTATGACTTGGATGGCACAGTCTGTCAACGGGCAACCCTGCAGCAAAAGGAGAGAGAACAAGAGGAATCAGAGTCAGTTCTATTCCAGTCATAAGGCAATGAGTCCTCACAGGAAAAATAATTCTGTTATCAGTAAAAGCAAGAGTCCTGCTTGATAGCCTAAAGCAATTGTCACCTAGTTTGATGACTTCAAAGCCATGTGCCCAAGGCACCACATAGCTAGTCAGTGATGCAGTCAGTAACAGGACCCATGTCTCCTGATTTAATTTAGTATTCCTCTTAAAACTGCTCTATCAACTATGGGCAAGGCTCAGGAACCTTCATATAACCACCACTGCCCTGGACAACAGCCTGGACTTCTGAGCCAGTCATTGCTACCACCTTGTATCTGGTGATGTGAATTTGGACAAGTCATTTCACATCTTTGTGTATTCATAAGAATAAAATCATCTGCCCTAGGACCTTGAGAGGCATGAAAATATGTTTAATATGATCAATTAAGCTGATTCACTTGCTGCAAGACTTCTCTTCTAAGCTTTGTGACTCTCCATGAACTGGGTAAAATACACAGCATTTTCCTAACTAATGTGACAAAGACATTTTGATGGAGCCGCACTCACTTCTAAGCTATCCCTCATCTAAGCTCACCCAAACCTAGAGGATTTGCTTAGCTTTCTTAACAGCGTAGAGATTGAACACTCTTGGCTTACTTTCTTTGGGTTTCCAACTGCTCTGCCTGCTCTGCATTTCTGACTTAAGGCAATTACATTGCTAACTGGGACTAGCTGCTTTCTCAGTGTGGGTCTTCTCCCTTGTCTGAGACACATACTAGTAGGCTTCTTGATCTTTATAGACAAGTGGGGAGGGGAGCTGACAGTGTCACCGAGAGAGGATTCAGCCAACCATAAAGATTCGTGCTTAGGTGCTGGTTTCTCATAGAGCTCATCACGACAGGTAAGCTCTCATCTCATCTTCAGGCTTCCCGCTGTAAGACCCTGAGTCAGAGGACTGGAAGCATTTATAACATACATAATGACTTCTAAGGCACGTCTATACAAACATGAGAATTTTCTTTTTCAGAAAATCTATGTGTTTTTACTGGCGTGAAGGTTTTCCAATATTTTGACTATTTCTTTTCCAGGGGGATGATAACTTCAAAAACTAAAAATTTCAATTTCTAGTAACAAGCCATGGCGTTCTAGGCATAAAATTTATTTTGTGGCTAATGCTTGATTGATTACTTTATAGCCAACAGCTTGATTACCCAGTTTCCTTTGCTATATTACTTTATGTAGATTTCTAATTTCCTGAATCAAAATCTAGATTTTTTTCACCTAAACATTTGATTATAGTGGCAAAACTCATTGTATACAGGTTTATAAAATCTTGCTTTTTATTATAATAAACCATGTACTATCTATTTGAAGACAGGTTTGTACCTACACTATTTGGGTGTTCTTTTTTAAAACTTAAACAACTAAGGTTTGGGATATTTTCTCAATGAATAATAAATAATAAATATCTTAAATATTCATTGGTTAAGATTCTCTAATATTTATAATTACAAACATCTAGAGATACCAAAGCCATTAACCCTGGCAAACATAAGATGTGTCACTTTAAAAATAACCATACATAAAGAGCCAAATTAATGAAACTGAAAACTTACAACTGAAAAGTATTCTTCATATAGAAGAATTAAGTGAAAGATTATTTTAACATTTTAGTAAACATCTACTTCAAAATTAAAGTAAATCCACACCTACCTTTTATATGAAATTGCTTACCTCAAATATTATAATACAATGATTATATTTCACTAAATTCTTTGCATTTGACATATGTATTTTAATTCCTGGACACTATACTTTCATTTTACAAAGCAAACAAAGACTTTACTGACTATTGAGGTAAAGAAAAGCAATTCAGACTGTCAACCTTGGCTATTTGATAGTGGGTTTCATTCCATGCTTAATGTGCTGTGTACAGAAAGACAGCAAACGCTAATGGTGCTCCATGAGTCAATGATTTCTGAGATAAAAATATTTTCAATTTATGATGCCATGGATTCAGAAATAGTGATCACAGGCACCAGAAAAGTTCAACAAGAAAAGTTTTACAACTACAAAAGTCATGGTCTTCTTACAGCCTGGGTTACCTGGCGTATAGCAGTCACCTAAGAAAGGTTGCATGAAGTTTCAATCTTTCAATATTCTTATGTTTCAATAAAATTACATGCCAGAATATTAGACCACTTCATAGTCTCACCTGATTTTCCTATATCCTATACTTCCAACTAAGAAATGAAAAATTATCATTTTAAGAGAATTTTACTTCCACATTGATTCCAATGCAGTCTCATTTTGGGTAGTTTCCTCTCATTATTGTCGTCTAGTTGCACTGTATCACTGACATGGATGACTTTCAAATTCTGTTCATGGAAACTTTGTAGGCGTCAAATGATCATTATGATTGTTGTCATTATCATCCATTTATATAAGTGATTGATGATACTGCTAGTATTAATTGCACTGGGCTATCTACACATGCTACTTCAGATCCCTTATAACTCTAAGGTACTATTACCCTATAGCCATAGATGAGAAAACGGACAGGCTGAGGGGTCAGTAACTTCCCCAAGATTACACAGGTAAAATGTTTCTGAGCTAGAATGTGAACCCACAGCTGAGAACATCGCAAACCACAAGAATTTTTATTGTGTGTCATTCTGCTAGTTCTTCTGGTAAAAGATTAACCTAAGGAAAGTTTCAACTTTCCTCCTCACGTGATACTTTGTCATTAACAACTCCCCACCATTCCTGCTGCTTTCAGGACTGATTTCACACAGAGGAGATGCAAAGCAACTTATGATTTTGGTAGATCTAGAGATTTAGTAGCAGATGGCTCTAGGAGGTGGGGAAATGGATTTTAGAAAGCTATTCAAAATTAGCCTCAACTTGTCTAATTATATAACCCCCTTATTTGGAAGTCTATAAAGATTATTTTTAATAATATTTTCGCTTTGGTGTCTGTAGTTGCAAATGTCTCTAGTGGTTACATATCATGCTGCTTAAAAAACTTTTCATCTAAACTGACTATAATATAATTTTGACTAAAATATTTTGTTTTCAAAGGTTAAGGCTTATTTGGAAATCCTGTTGGCATAGTGGTTACGTGCTATGGCTGCTAACCAAAAGGTTGGCAGTTCAAATCCACCAGGCACTCCTTGGAAACTCTATGGGGCAATTCTACTTTGGTCTATAGGATCACTATGAGTTAGGATCAACTCAGTGGAACTGGGTTTGGTTTTTTGGTTATGTTTCCAAAGCATTTTGCAACCCTGTTAGATGAAAAATGTTAAAAGAGCTGACAATGTTTACCACTGAGAAAAATAATAATAATAATAGGCTTGAGGGCTAACAGAGTAACTATTCTTCAATATCGAAGAAACTGCAAGGGACAGGGAGGGAGGCTAGCATTTGTTTGAGGTAAACTTGCAACAGAGAGTAGAAGAAGCTACACACAAAGAGAATTCAGCTCTTAACAAGCACAATTTTGCCTAGTAATTGTACAAATATGACATGGGTTGCCTTGGTGTGAATATATTTCCTGCTATTAGATGACCGTACAACAGAGACGTTACAGAGGAGGTTCAAGATTAGATGGATGGCTAAACTGGAAGATCTGGAGGTTCTCGCCAATCTTGGCATTTCATTATTCTAGACTCTTTCCTCTTTGGCACAAATGTATGGTCACTTAACAGTGGCTCTGTAGTCTGGTGTGAACAAGCAGAAACCTTGGAGAAAGCTCACGCTCAGTTTTTGGCAGATATTATAGTAGCAGGACCTCAGGTACAAATAACCAGTTGCCATCGAGTTAGCCCCTACTCATGGGATCCAGTGTATGTCAGGGCAGAACAGTGCTGCATAAGGTTTTCAATAGCTGGATGGCCTTAAATGTTCAATCTTTGTAGTCAGCGGCTGAGCATGTTACCATTTGCACTACACAGGTGCTGTGAGGTACAAACAAGGATGCTGAATTCTCCTTTCTTACATGTCAACCTTTTCTCCCAACTCTTTCTGCTAACATCATCTATTATTAAATCTTTGTCATAAATAGCCTAAGTTTATGATCTCACACCTAAGTAGATAATTTCTAATTAGTGCACCCAGAAGTTAGACTTAAAATGACAAAGTACGGTCAAACACAGCTTCTCAGCTTTCACTAACTTCAACGGTTCCTTCAGATATCAAGCTCACTGCCTCTGCAGAAAGTTAAGGTGGCTCAGAGGCACACATTTACCCAAAACAGAAGAATCACTGAGACACATACTGTCACAACACAACAGGATTTTGTTTTCTTCCTATATGGACAAAAGGTGTCAATGGATAAATCATTCCTTCTCATACTGTGTGAGATTTAGTCTCGGTCACATCAAATAATCAGACACAGGGAACATTTTGTTGTTTCAAGGGAAGAAAGCTTAATATGTTCATGTCTTAAGACTTGATCACACAAAGGTTCCAAGCCTGTAATTATAGTATTGGGCTTCAAATTCTGCACAAAACTACTCTAAAGTAAAGTTTTGCCAGTGTGCTTTTAAAACCCCCAAATATCTTCTTACAACACTATGTTGTTTAATATGTTGTATCCCCCTTAAAAGAACAGAAAAAGAATTTTTGCAAGAAGAATAATATTTCAGGTTAGACTTCTTCCCAGAAGGCAGGGTTAATTTTAATACACAAAGACATATATAGACATGAAGTCCATTTTTCCAAATGCTGATTGGTTCTGCACATTTAGTGGAAAGGGCAGGATACAATCAGCTTCACTGAGGAGGATACTATGCATGCATCCTGAATCAAAACCAGCTTTGTTAGATCTATACCATTGTTCAGCTTGTGTCTGATCCTTGTCCTAAGAGCCTCAGAAATGGGTTTTCTATTATATAAACATCTAGTTCTTGGCAAAGTTTATAATACTGTCCATGTATTACCTGCTTTTAATGATCATTTGCTGCAAATAATAAAATAATATATACTTACTGAGGTTAATTTATTTTCTTAATATCATGGTTTATATTTAATAATAAAAAATAAAAATTATGGAATCATGTGATCTAAGCCATATAAGTTTCTGTGTGACACTACTCTTAAAGCACTTTATTATCCAACACTGTCCTGACCTAATTTTACAACATTGTGTGACCCCATAGTCCTATATTTCAAAGTAATTGTAATGGGCATTGTCATCTTGGTATCTTGCTTAAATATTTCTTGCTATAACATACTTTTATGTCCTGTCCTCAGAGTGGCCTTTATTTTGAAATTCTGCCAAGAACACCATCATTCTGAGTGCTGGAGTTTGATTAAACATAGCACCAAAGCGTGTCTTTCAAAGGATACATCTCATCCATTTTTCCATTTATGAAACACAAAGTAGCATATGTTTTGAAATGAGAATAAATCACTCTGAAAGTTAGACTAAAAATAATAATAAAAAAAATCATATGATATGGTCTTAAAATCAGATCAGAGAGAAAAGCACTTCTTAGAAGGAATCTAGTGGTTTAGCCACGTCGCATATCCTTTGGGCATCTGGGGCACAACAAATGGCTTGGAGAGAAAGGATCCAAACAGGTGGCGAACAGAAAGAATTGATACTCATGACTTTCTCAGATCTGCTGAATTTTCAGTCCTGAGATCCTCAAACCACAGACCTATTTCTGACCAGTTGCTGAGACAATTTTGACCTCAGCAGAGTAGGGGGAAATCCTGGTGGCATAGTGGTTAAGTCCTGTGGTTACTAACCAATTAAGTCAGCAGTTCAAATTGACTAGGCTCTCCCTGAAACTCTACGGGGCAGTTCTACTCTGTCCTGTAGGGTTGGTATGAGTCAGAATCAACTTGATGGCACTGGGTTTGCTTTGGTTTAGACAGTATGGTAGCAGATTTCAGGTGACCAGCTGGCGGGATCTGACTGATATTACAAGGTGTGGGCAGGATGAGGAGATAATTCTTTGCACAGAAAATCACAACTTGTCCCTGAAGTTCACTTGTTTGTGTGGCCTACATAGCTGGCTTCTACCCATTTACCCTAATTTCTGCTGCTAAAATGGATTGACCTTGATACCCAACAAAATTCTTTCCTCTGTCAGGGTACTAGAGCTTTATTTTAATAAGCCCTTAACAGTTGCTCTAAATCTAGAATTTTAATACCACCACCCTCTTCACATAGAGTGTAATGTACTTTGAAACTAATGCTATTTTGTCTAAACAATTATATAATCTAGGGTGTTTGTGATAACTAGGATCAAGCTCAAGTTAACCATACCCCTCTGTACCAGGGACTTGCACTGCTGCCAGTGACCTGTCTGAAACCAACATTACTGTTTAATTAGCTTCTCAGCGATGGTCACATGTTCCCCATTCCTCCCCTTCCCATGACCTGCTATTATGATTGCAGCATGCTTTTCAATGAAGGTTTCATATTTTATGACATGCTGACTCATATGAATCAAAAGAAAAAGGATACATAAAGTTGGAGGAGGAATTTCACAGCTCTGTAGGTTCATAGGGAAACCATGGTGGTATATTGGTTAAGGACTATGGTAGCTAACCAAAAGCTCATCAGTTCAAATCCGTCAGGCAGATTGGAAACTGTACAGAGCAATTCTACTCTGTCCTATGTGGTTGCTGTGAACTGGAATTGATTTAATGGCAATGGGTTTGGGTTTTTTGTTTTTGATTTGTTGGCTCACTGAGCTGACTCCTATTTGGCTATATATATAAAGCCGGTAGCTACAAGTATCTTTCAGTCAATATCTACGGAGATCCTAGGCTATTGTCATGGATTGAATTGTGTTCCCCCAAAAATGAGTGCAGCGGTTTGACTGGGCCATGATTCTCAGTATTGTGTGATGTTCCTCCATGCTATAAGTCCTGTCTCTGTGATGTTAATGAGGGAAGATTAGTGGCACTTGTGTTGGTGGGGAAGGACCAATGTGTAATACTGTTTTGTTCCTTGAGGCAGTCTCTTGAGATATAAAAGACAGGAGACATTTGGGGACATCATACCATCAAGAAAACACCACCAAGAGCAGCATGCATCCTATGGACCTAAAGTTCCTCCAAGATACTCCCTGACCAAAGAAAGGTTGATGCAACACAAAGACTTTCCTTCAGAGTTGACAAGGAATCTATTCTCCTGGAGAAGGCACCCTGGATTTGAGCTTCCAGCCTACTGGATTGTGTGAGAATAAAGTTTCCTTTGTTAAAACCATCCACTTGTGGTATTTGTTAGAGCAGTACCAGATGACTAAGAAAGTTACTAACAGATTGTTCAGAGACAGAACATATGCTCAGTTACAGAGGCAAAGAAGAGGATTTAAGCTGCTGTCTTTGTCCTGAATTTCAGAGGCACTGAATGTGGACCCTCATTTAACACACACTTGAATTTTGGGTGACTTAGCTAAGAAAAGCTCTTAAAAACACTACTGAGATATTATATTGTTCTCTACCATGTAATGCTCCCAGAACACTGCAGAGCAAGGTGAAAGTTTTTTTTAATTATTTATCTTTCTGCACTCTCTGGTTCACTCAACTTTCCTATCAACCTGGCTTACATTAAGAGTTGATATTATCTGGAAGAAGTTCTTCAGAGTGAAGAGGCTGACTCTGTACACTGTATTTTTAGAGACACTTCTTCCCTCAAAATATTTAAGAGTGAAAAGAGCATCTTCCATGTAAAAATATTTCATTAAATCTTATGTGAAGCACAGGAGTGAATCATGCGATTTCTGGAAAACTATTCTAGGATCCTATAAAAAGCTATAGCTACTGTTTACATGCCAGTGATTAAGAAATATGGTTCCATGTGACAATATTTTGGCTTAGCTTATTTACCAACCAACACCATAGGGAATCCTCCATCATTTTCACATTTTTAGACAAATATGCCAACCTTCATTTTTTTTACCCCAAGACAAGTGTTTGAAATAATTACAAATTTGAAATCCCTTTGGGAGTGGAGGCTCAGCACTGTGGTTTGGTGAGTCTAATTTGGATTCCAGTTCCAAGGAATTGCGAAAGGGAGTGTGCAATGACTTCAGTTCCTGACACCAGTTGCATAAATTTATTTTTGTGATTGATTAAAAGACCACATGGTTTCTCTAAACACAGCAATGCTTCATCAGTCTTCAAGAGAACTGAAACTGCCATTGATTCTGCCCTGCTGCCTTGGGAAAAAAATTCTAGAAGATTGAATCCAGCCGCTTATAATTATAAGCAGGGTTAATAATTACTTCAATTGCTGAGAAATGCAGAGATGAAAAGGAACAAGCCTAGCAAGAGTTTTATACAATATTGTATTATGTTTTTAAGCCTCCATCTGTATTACTTGGTCAATAAATTTTTCATTTTAAATGTAGTGACCCTATAGGTCAGAGTACAACTGCCCCATAGAGTTTCCAAGGAGTGCCTGGAGGATTTGAACTGCTGACCTTTGGTTTAGCAGACATAGCACTTAACCCCCTAAGATAACAGGGTTTCCATGTATGTGGGTAGAAAATGTTTATCATTTTCTTTGTGATTTTTAATTACAGAAGTGCATGTTACTGTTAAAAATTCAACATAATACAGAAATTTAAAGAGAACAAAGCAGAAATCTGTACCTGCCCACTAAAAACTCCCTATAAGGTACAACTATAAGAAGTTAGGATTTAAAGTAACTGAGAAGAGGAAAAGAGAGATTTAAGTGGTGGTAGATGCAAATTTCACTCTATAAATTCAAGTAAACAAAAATTAATTTTACATTTGTACAGTAACTTAACATATCAAAAACCAAACCCATTGCTGTCAATTCCGACTGACAGTGACGCTACTGGACAGAAAAGAACTGCTCCATAGGGTTTCCGAAGAGCAGCTGGTGGATCTGAACTGCCGACCTTTTGGTAAGCAGCCAAGCTCTTAACACAGGAGCTCCCATATTACCAAATCAATTCTTTCCCACATGTCATGCCCATATCCTTCCTAGAGTTGGATCTATGGTCAGGAGCTTAGAAAGTTAAAATATTTCTGCAGGAACTAGAATGGCATGTTCTCCTTCCACTGTGGCATCTACTGAGATATCACTTGTCTAATACGGTTCTGCATCGTGAGTCCTTTAGGTCTCTTCCTGCAAGGGCCCTGAAGAACAACTGACCTTCTACATTAAATTCATGCTATCCTTGGACTGAGAAAAATCACTGTGATCCCTCCTTGGTGGTATAGAATCCTCCCACCACTGCAGAACCATCCTAGAAATTCTGCCTCTGTGAAGTTGACTCAGACCCATCTGCTCAAACAGTCTAGAATGGGCACACTATACTACACAGCCACTTCTACTCTAGCAGTTTACCCTGGAGGGGAGCCCAAGTCTTCACAACTTTTAGATATTCGAAACCATCTTCAGTTTCTCATTTCTCTAGACCAGGCTTTAAACTGGCTTTGCCCCAGGACAGAATTCTGAGTCTCTTCCTTACATACCCACTTTTGTCAAAATCTCACTGCCCACTCTCTAACTATCCTCTTTTCTCCTTGATGGACAGGGTACAAGACATGATGAGATAGAAAGTACCACTCTGATTCCTTCTTTTCTGGGGGGCTCCTTGCCATGTCTTCCTCTTACTTTATTCTTCACATCCTGAGTTCTTTGCATTTCTTCCTGCATGCCAGGTCTTTGGAAACTTAAAAATCAAAGAGTTGACTATTTTGTTTGTCTTCTTTCTGCTAAGTCATTCTTTCCGAGGAGCAGGGAGAAAAAAGAGGCCAGTTGAAGGGTTAAAGTGTATAAGAAAATACAGCAGGGGAGAAACAAATGGTATTTTAAGACATTAATAGGAATTGCAAATTAAATATTCCAAAATATTATAAGTAAGTATAGACACTGAGTGATATATGCACAGTGAATTGTTTTGTTATCTTTTTTCACAAAAAATAAGATCATGTTAAATGTATGGGTAAAATACTGTGGCTTACTCTATTTCCCATAAATAGGATATCATTGTATGAACAATAATTCATCCAAATTGGTTCCATTTTTAAAGCAGCTGCCCAAAATGATGCATCCATGGCTGAAACCAAACCAGTGTATGTCAGTATTGTTGTGCTAATTGTGTATAAACCACATCATTCTGATCAGCCTATTCTATTGAGTTGGCATCAGTGTTGTTTGCTGTTTGTTTTTGTTATTGCTTTAATATTCTTACCATCACTCCTGATGGTAGTATTACTTGTTAGCTACATGGACACTCAGTTTCCTTCTAATTTTTGTTATTTGAATAATGATGGGGGCATGGCCAAGATGGTACAGTGGTCAGACACTTCCTGTAGTCTTTCTTACATCAAAGAACCACCCCCCTAAAACAAGTGAGTTGATCATAGGTTACAATTTAGGAGCCCTGAACATCAAGGCTAAGTTGAGGGACTTAACTGAACAGCAGAGGTAGGGAGAGACACTTCAGAAACAGCAAAGTGTTACCATACCTGACTCAGCAGGAGCTAGCATGACATAGGCAAATCCTCTGGAACGAGCAGCATTAGGCAAACAGGGGCATTTGAGCGGTGTTTTCTACATTGGGAGAGACCGTGCAGGCAGAGTCCACCCATGCCTTCAGAATCAGTGAAAAGTAGCACTCACTAGGCAAAACACATGTAACTTGAGTTTATTCTACTATGCAGATCAAAAGTACTTTTGGGGGGAAAACCCCTCCCTCATTTACATGCCCCCTGACTGCTCTGCTCTGAGTCTATTCTGGTTTCAGAGATTGATGCATCCTCTGGGCTGGAAGTAGCACACACCATATGCCCAGAGCCAATTTCTGAGCCTTGAGGAGGGAACAAATTAACAAACAGAAAAAATAATCTGCCAAATCTTGTATACTGGGAAGACAGGGCAGCGATGTTTCCTCTATCTAGGCACATCTATGAGAGGTCCATAGACTTTGAATGCCTTTCACCCATATGCAGATATAGGTGGGCCCATTTCCACAGTATAGATCCTCATTAACCCAGCACAACAGGGTATAACCCTAAAGTTTAGTCTTCACTATTTCAGCTATTTGGTGGAAAAGCACGTATGTGACATTTGATACAGTTCTGCCTATCAAGCAGGGTCCTAACCTACCTGTATCAGGGACCTGTGGACTTGTGGCTCCACTCATGCCAGTTAGGTACCCACCACAGGGCTCCAAGAATTAGTGGTCCTTACCAGTCATTACAATCAACAGCACTGGATACCTACAGTCCAACTGCAAAACTCACCAACCTATACACTCTAGGTAACAGGTACAAGTTTTCCTCATAGCCACACATGACCATCTGTCAAAACTCTACCTTGTTCAGCATATGACCCCTGATGGCAGCTAGATACCTGTGACTACACCAATCACCCCTGTCCGCATAGGCCTGTACGTGAGAGGCTGCATCACATACTTGGTGACTGATGGTGTCATCACCTGAGCTGAATCCATACAAGAAAAGTAAATAAACTCCTAGTCTCAAATATTTAGTAAAGGCTCTACCCACCTGTCAGACATCCAAAGGCCCCAGGAACCAAATTAGTTCCATGACCAGCCTTTTTGAGTACATCAAAATAAGAAGCTAGCACACAACAAGCAAACACAAAACAAATAAATACAACAATTTATTGATGGCTCAGAGACAACAGTTAATATCAGAAAACATAAAGAGTCATGCAATGATGGCTTCAGCAAATTCCCAAAACAAAGAATCAAGAAATCTTCCAGATACATAGAACTTCCTGGAATTATGAGATATAGAATACAAAAGATTAAATACATAACTCTTCAAGAGGTCAGGAAGGAGATCAGGCAAAAGACAGAACAAGCCAAAAAAGACACAGACACAGCAATTGAGGAACTTAAGTTTAGAGAACAGTGTAATGACAGATTAAACAGGCTGCAAGAATAGAGTGATAGCAAACAGAAATTCTCAAGACGAACAATAAAATTTCAGAATTAGACAACTCAATAGAAAATCCAGGGAACAGAACTGAGACAATGGAAGTCAGAATTAGTGAGATTGAAGATGAAGCACTTGACACCAACATATTTGAGGGAAAATCAGATAAAAGAATTTTTTAAAATGAAGAAACCCTAAGAATGATGTGGGACTGTATAGAGAGGAATAGCCTATGAATGACTGGAGTACCAAAACATGGGAGAAAAACAGAAAATACAGCGAGAATTGTTGAAGACATATTGGCACAAAATTTCCCTGATATTGTGAAAGGTGAGAAGCTATCTATCCAAGATTCTCATCAAACACCACACTAAAGAAATTCATCAAGACATATTATAATCAAACTTTCCAAAACTAAAGATAAAGAGAGAATTTTAAGAGCAGCTAGGTAGAAATGAAAGATAATCTGCAAAAAAGACTCAGTAAGACTAAGCTAGGACTACTTAGCACAAACAATGCAGGGAAGAAGGCAATGAGACAGCATATATATAAAGCCATGAAGAAAAAAATGCCAACCAATAATTATATATCCAGAAAAACTGTCTCTCAAAGATGATGGCAAAATTAGAACACTTCCAGATAAACAGAAGTTTAGGGCATTTGCCAAAACCAAACCAAAATTACAAGAAATACTAATGGGAATCTTCTGATTAGAAAATGAAAAACAATGGATAACAACCCAAGACTAGAACGCATGACAGAGCTACCAGAAATCAACTCTGATAAGGAAATGAAACAAAGCTAACACACAGGAAATATGGAAACAGAGACATCATTATAGAAAAGATGACAACACTGCAACAAAAAAGAGGGAGTAAAAAATGTAGTCAGATCTTTCACATGGAGAGAAAGTCAAGGAAACATAAAGAAATAAAAGACTACTTAAACTTAGAAAATCAGAGGTAAATATTAAGGTAACCACAAAGGAAACTAGCACTCTTACACATCAAAATTTAAAAAAAAGAAGAAAAACACACTCAGTAATTAGAAAACCAACAATGAAAAAGATGAAAATACATAAAGAAAAATGACTCACTCAGAAAATTAACTGGGACAAAGAAACTGTCAACAGCATACAAAAAAAGACATAAAAATGACAGCACTAAACTCAACGCTATCAAGAAGTACACTGAACGCAAATGGATTAATTGTACAAATGAAGAAACAGAGTGGAAAAGTGGATTAAAAAGACAAGATATTCTGTCTACAAGAGACACATCATAGACTTAAAGACACAAACAAACTAAAACTCAAAGAATGGAAAAAAATAAACCAAACAAACAACATTCAAAAAACATTGGGAGTGGCAGTACTAATTTCTGATAAAATAGACTTGAAGGTAAAATCCACCACAAAGGATAAGAAAAGACATTTTAATCATATAATACTTAAAATGTCAATACACCAGGAAGGCATAGCCATATTAAATTTTTACACACCCAGTGACAGTGTTCCCAAATACATTTATAAAGCAAACAAAAAAACTCTTAATAGCATTGGAAAGAGAAACCGACAGATTTACAATAATAATAGGAGATTCCAGCACACTACTTTCAGCGAAGGGCAGAACATCCAGAAAGAGGGTCATAAAGACACAAAATATTTATATGTCACCAAATTGACCTCACAGACATATACAGAACAGTAGTCAAGTATTCCTTATTTTCCAAAACACATGGAACATTATCCAGAACAGACCACATATTAGGATATAAAGCAAGCCTTAACAGAACTCAAAACATCAAAATATTGCAAAACAAATATTTACGTAGCATCCTTTCTGACCATGAAGCCATAAACGTGAAAATCAGTAACAGAAAGAAGCAAGGAAAAAAAAATCAAACACTTGGAAATGGAACAACACCTTGCTCAAAAACTGTTCTTGTATTTAAAAAAAATTAAGGGCAGAATAAAGAAATTCACAGAATCAAAGGAAAATGAAAACACATCCTACCAGAACCTTTGGGACATAGCAAAAGTAGTGCTCAGAGGTCAATTTATAGCAATAAATGCACATACATCCAAAAAGAAGGGTCCAAATCAAAGACTCAACTCTCAACTTGAAAAGCCAAACAAGAGCAGCAAAAGAACCCCTCAGACACCAGAAGAAAGCAAATAACAAAAATTAGAGCAGAACTACATGAATTAGAGAATAGAAAAACAATTTAAAAAGTTAACAAGAGCAGAAGCTGGTTCTTTGAAAAGAGTAACAAAATTGATAAATGGTTGGCCAAACAGATAAAAGGAAAAGAGGAGAGGAAGCAAATGACCTGAATAAGAAATAAAATGGGTGATAGCACAACAGACCCAACTAAAATAAACAACAACAACAAAAAGAAATTGAATTACCATACAATTCAGCAATCTCACTCCTTAGAATATATCCTAGAGAAATAAGAGCTGTCACACAAATAGATACATGCACACCTATGTTCACTGCAGCACAGCTCACAATAGCAAAAAGATGGAAAAACCCAGGTACCCATCAATGGATAAATGGATAAAGTATGGTATATACAAAAATGGGATACTATGTAACAATAAAGAATGATGATGAATCTGTGAAACACCTCACAACATGGGTGAAACAGGAAGGCATTATGCTGAATGAAAGTTGTCACATTGTATTAGTTGTCACACTGTATAAGACCACTATTTATAAGAACTCAGGAAAAGGTTTAAACACAGAAGAAACCATTTTTTGATTATTTAAAGGATGAGGAGGGAAACAGAAGAGAATTCTCTAACTTGATTGTAGACAAGAATTACTTATGTGATGGACAATACATAATATAGGGAACATCAGCACAACTGAACTAAAACAAAAGTGAAGAAGTTTCCTGAATACAACCAAACACTTCAAGGGACACAGCAGAAGGACAGGAGTCTAGGAACCATGGTTTCCAGGATATCCAGGTCAGTTGGCATGAAAGTTCATTAAGAAAATCTGCTACTCCCACCTGGTCAGCGGTTTGGAGGATCTTAAAAGCTAGCAAGTAGCCCTCTAAGAAGCATCAATTGGTCTCAAACCACCTGGAAAAGAAGAGAATGAAGAACACCAAAGATACAAGGAAAATATGAGCGCAGGAGACAAAAGGGCCACATAAATCAGAGACTTCTTCAGTTTAAGACTAGAAGAACTGGATGGTACCTGGCTACCGGTAATGACTGCCCTGACAGGGAACAGAACAGAGGAGGAAAAAAGTGGCATACAGAACTCAAATTCTTATAAAAAGACCATAGTTAATAGTCTGACTAAGACTACAGGAACCCCAGAAACATAGCCCCTGGACTCTGTTAACCCAGAACTAACACCAATCCCAAAGTCAACTCTCTAGACAAAAAATGGACTGGGATATAAAATATAAAATAATATTCTTCAACTGTATGCATCTTAGTTCAAATAGATAATTGAGACCAAACAGGCAGTTTCTATCTGGAGGCAAGATGAGAAGGCAGAAGTGGATAGGAGCTGATTATATGGAGAAAGGAAATTCAGGGCAGAAAGGGGGAGTGTGCTGTTACATTATAGGGATAGGAACTAGGGTCACATAACTGTATGTGTATAACTTTTTGTATGAGAAACTAACTTGAGCTGTAAACCTAATGCACAATAAGAAACAGAGAGAGACAGAGAGAGAGAGAAAACGTTCTACATCCTACTTTGTTAAGTAGTGTCTGAAGTCTTAAAATTTTCTAGTGGCCATCTGAGATGCTTCTACTGGCCTATCCCATCTGGAGGAAAGGAGAAAGACGAAAACCAATGACACAGAAAACTATTTGTCTAAAGGACTACTGTACCACATGAACCACAGCCTCCACCAGCCTGAGTCCAGAAGAACTAGATGACGTTCAGTTACTACCACCGACCAATCTGACAGGGGGCATAATAAAGGGTTCCAGACAGAGCAGGAGAAACAGGAAGAATGACAATCAAATTCATGGGGAAAAAGAAAGAAAAGACCAGACTCAGTGGTCTCACAGAGATTGGACAGACTCCCAAGATCTGACCCCCCAAATGCCCACTTATAAACCCACTCCACAAATCTACTTTCCAGTCAAAGATTAGACAGATTTATGAAGCAAAAAATAATGCACATGAGGAACATACTTCTGTGTTAATCAAGCATAGGAAACCAAATGGGAAATACTTGCCCCAAAATAAAGAATGAAAAGGCAAGAAGGGATAGAGAAAATGGACTAACAGGCACGGAACCCTGGGTGGGAAGAGAGTAGGGGAGAATGTTGACATATTGTAGGGATTGTCACCAATATCACAAAACTATTTGTGTACAAATTTTTTAATGGCAAGCTAATTTGTTTATAAACTTTCACTTAAAACACAATCAAATAAAACAAGGAATGTTAGCTCATTGTTATTTTAGCTTTATTATACATATTTCTAATACGACCAAGCTTTTTTTTCTGAACACTTACATACATTTTCTCAAGTTTACCTCTCTATTCTATTTGTTTGACCTCAGTTATTTATTTATAGACAATCTTTGTTAGTGATATTAATTTTTGGTGTTTTACAAATACAGTAAATATCTTTTCCCTCAGTCTGTCACTTAGTTACCATGTTTTGGCTCATACGAAAACTTCATATTTCTATGAGGTCAAACTTATTAATCTTTTCCTTTTTAATTGTTGCATTTCCTGTGTTTAAAAGTTTTCTATTTAAAGATTATTTTATAGTATTTGATTTAAAATTTAGATTTTTAATTACAGAATTATTTTGGACATAATGCAAAGTAAAATTCTAATATTTTTCTTTAGTTATCTCAATGTATTTTTAAATAAAGTACAATTTTCATGACTGATTCAAAGTAATAATTAGCATACATTCTTCCAAATAGATCTATTTGTCTATTTAAGAAATAATTGTTTAAATGATTACAACAATTTATTATACTCTGATATATGTTAGAAAAAGTCAGGATTCATTATTATTTTCTAGATATTCTTGGCAATTGTTTCCTCTTCCATTTGAACTTCAGAATCAGTGTCTCAGCTATGCTCAAGTCATAGAATGAATATTGAGATCAGTGTCTCAGCTATGCTCAAGTCATAGAATGAATATTGAGAATCTTTATAGTTTTTCCATACTCCAGAAGAGCATAAATAATGTTATGATTACTTGCTCCTTAAAGATAAAATTCACCCATAAAACCATTAAGCCAAGTGCCTTTCAAGACATGTGATATCTATGCTTATTTTCTTATTCCCCCTATAGAAATCAATTGAGTTTCCTAACTCTTTTAAAACAAATTCATCCTTTACAATTTTCAAGATACTGTCCATTTAATTCAGAGTCTTAAATGTATTGGAAAAAGATTACACATGTTTTCCTTTCATTACTTATTAATTGTAGTTGTTACATTTTCCATTGCTAATATTTTTTGTTTCTTTGCTCTTTATTACTCAGGCATATAAGAACTTGGTAAATTTTATCTGTACTTGTCTTTATAATGCATAATTCTAAAATACTTCACTCACTTCTGATCTTATTTTTATTTTCATATTTACAGTTTATTTTTGGTGTATTTAAGAAAATTATTTCTTGAACACTTAGTTGATTTTCAGCTTTTTTTGTTTTTGTAATTAACATTTACTACATTGATAACAACCATTTGTATTCAACAAAGAACACAAGGTAAAACAGAGGCCAACATCTAAGGAAAAGATGTTTTTAATCTGTGCAACAAAAATATGAGAATTCAAAATATCTAAAAGCCTCATAAGACAATACAATTTAAAGTGGTAAAAGTATACAAACAGAGAATTCACAGAACAGGAAGAACAAAGAAACAACAGCACAGGAAATGATGCTCAACATAGGCAGTAAACAGGGAAAAACGGAAATTGAGACAACAAAGAAGTACTTGTTTATTTATCAAATTTGTTTTACAACAAGAGGTTGGCAATATAAAGTTAAAGATTTCAGGAAAAAGGAACTAAAATACACTGTTGATAGAGGTGTAAATTTTGGCAAGTGTTTTAAGAGCAATTATACAAGGTTTTGAGGTATAGTAAAGTGCTATCTAAGAATACTGCTGAAGAATAAACAAATCTTACTTGGAAGACGTACATCCAGCATAATCCTTAGAAGTGGCCATGGCAAGACTTTGTCTTACTTAGATATGTCACCAAGAGGAAACAGTCCTTGAAGAAGATCATCATTCTTGGTAAAGTAGAGGGCCACCAAAAAAGCGGATGCTCCTCAGTAAGATAAATTGACAGAGTGGCTACAACAATGTACTTGAACATACCTACTGTTGTGTGGAAGGCACAGGACTGCACAACATTTCACTGTATTATATGAAGGGTCACTATGACTAGAACTGACTCAGGTCTAGAAGCTTCTCAGTGCAGGGACCCCAGTCCAAAGAAGGAACGTGCTCTTGGCTCTTCTTGCCTGGTGATAATGAGGTCTTCCCTCTCTGCTTGCTTCTCTCTTTCACATCTTATGAGAGACTGACTAAAGACACAACTTAATCCTGTAGATTGAGTCTTGCCTTATTAACATAACTGCCTCTATCTGCCCCCTTAATATCATAGAGGATGGATTTACAACACATAGGAAAATTGCATGGGAAGACAAAATGGTGCACTATCACACAATACTGAGAATCCTCACCTAGCCAAGCTGGCACACGTTTTTGGGGTATACAATTCAACAAATAACACTCTACCTTTTGCTCTCCCCAACTCACATCACTGACACATGCAAGGCATATTTACCTCAGTATATTATAGCAAAAGAATTACTTCAACTCCAAGTCCAAAATCCCAAGTCTTCTTCATCTGTGAGATTCAGGATACAAGTTATCTGCTTCTGAAGCACAATAGCAGCACAGGCACACACTAGACTTATCCGTTACGATGGGAGACACTGGAGGGAAAGAAGGGATAACGGGCACAAGCCAGCAAACCACATTAGCTCTCAGGCTTGAAACTAATCCTCTGCTCTCTGAGCCGGTTTAGGCAATGGTCCCTCTCTTCAGACCCTGGGTGCTGGCCACAATGTCTGGATTCTGGCCCTAGGCTTCAGTTCTGCCTTCTGAGCCTACTAGAATAGCAACTCCGCTCTCCTGCATTCGGGCAGCCCCATTCTCTAGTCCATCTCAGTGGCTGGCACTCCACTGCTTCAGCCCTGACAGGTCCTGTTCTTTTGCCCTTCTCTTGCACTGCAGCCTCTCCCCCTGTTTTGGATAGTGAATCTCGCCCAATCCCAGCAGCACTTCTTAAAAGCAGCTCTACATTCAGGAACTGAATTGGTGACGATCTGGCTCTTTGAAACATGGGAGGCTGTGGCCCGATCCCTTGAAACCTCAGAGGCCATGGCTCTACATTTGAAATTTCAAAGGTTGTGGCCTTACCCTCTGAGACTGGGGCAAGTCTACTTCCAGTGTTCCTTGTCTCATTAGCTTCTGCTTCCTGGTTCCTTGGTCTCTCAATTCTTAACCCTGCTAAGGCAAGCGTTAGAAAACCCTTAATTCCACTGATAAATGCCCACAGGCACCTCTACTACACTAGGAAGCCTCTTGCCTAAAGCCACTCAGCTCAGTTGCTCCATGGGTTGGCTCCTGCAGCATCTTGCACAAGTCTCCTGGTTCTGCTGCTGATTCTCACCATTTGCTCCACCCCAGTGTTAAAGCTATCCACTTCTGAGTCCTTACAAGAAGTGTCTTTGACATTCTTAGTTCCACCAATTCCTCAAAGTAATGTAGGCTTCTACTATTAGTCATTATTTACCTTAAAATTCTTCCAGCCTCTACCCATTCAGTGTCAAAACCTCTTTCACATTTTGGGTACACAGTAGAGGAGCACCCCACTCCTCTGCTACCAAATTTCTAACCTGGGTTCTCTAGAGAAGTAAAACCAGTGCAGTGTATAAATACATAGAGAGACTTATAGAAAGGAAATGGCTCACTCAGTCCCAGAGGCTGGAAAGTCCCAAGTTCACAGAACAAACTGGAGACTTCTTCTAACTTAGGTGCTGGTGAATCCAAGATCAGAAGGGGTCTGTGGCTCATCAAGGCTGCTGATGAGTCCCTAGATGGATAGATAAAATAGCAATTAAGCTGCTAGTAGAAATCCCAAGATTCAGAGGTTGGATGAATTGGAGCTACTACTGCAGGATCCAGAGTGAGCAAAAAGCCTGTAATCCTTGCCAGAAAGTCCACCTATATGGATGCAGAACATATGCCCAAGGAAATCCCTTTCAACTGACTGGCTGCTCCCATCATGGAGGTGATTGCATTATTATATGATGACGGACAATTAAGTTCACGAACTTGCCACTGTGCAAGTTGGCAGCGCTGCACTGCACAAACACCTCAGTAAGGTTTCATAACCTTGGTACATCAGTATCTCACAGCTGTGTCATGTGTTGCCATGTGGTGCTGTCTTGTTGAGTGGTGTTCATTATTGTTGCTGCATGTTTCTGTATGTTGTTGTGAGAATGTTGGAGCTTAAATCAGAACAACAGAGAGTAAATTTCTTGTTAAACTTGGCAAGAATAATCAGGGACATGTTAGCCCAAATTCATGGGGATAATACCATGAAAAAAATGGCAGTGTACAAATGGGTTAAATGTTATTCGGAGGGGAGTGAAAGCATCACTGATGAAGAGAGGTCACAGCGGCCATTAGTGAGCAGAACTGATGAAAACACTGCAAAATTCATCAAATTGTCCTTCAAAATCATCAGCTGAGTGTGAAAAACATAGTAGACCAAGTAAACATTGATAGAGAAACAGTGAAACCTTAATTGAAAATTTCGGCTTGAAAAAGGTGTGTGCAAAAAACGGTCCCGAAGGAGCTCACCAATGAAAAGCCCAAAGGAAAGTCAAAGATTTGCCAAGATTTGCCTTTTGGAACAGCAAGATGATGTTTTGGGCTGTGTTATCACTGGTTATGAAACATGTGTACCAATACGACCCTGAAATAAAGCATCGAAGCGCACAATGAAAGTCAGTCAATTCACAACGATGAAAAAAGTTCTGCCAGTGCAAATCAAGAATGAAAATGATGTTGCCAACCATTTTTTATATCACATGGTTTGTTCATTATAAATTTGTACCAACTGGATAAAACAGTTAACCAAGTTCACTATTTGGAAGCTCTGGAAAGACTATGTGGAAAAGTTAAGACAAAAACAACCTGAACTTTTGGCCAACAACTCATGGCTCTTGCGTCATGACAGTGCACCAGCTCTCAAAGCACTGTCTGTGAGTTTTTAGCCAGTAAACAAATAACTGTATTGGAACACCCTTCCTACTCACCTGATCTGGCCTCCAATGACTTTTTTCATTACCCAAAGATAAAGGAAATATAGAAAGGAAGACATTTTCAATGACATTCAAGACATCAAGGGTAATATGATGACAGCTGTGATAGCCATTCCAGAAAAAGCATTCCAAAATTGCTTTGAAGTGTGGACTTGGTGCTGGCGTTAGTGCACAGCTTCCCAAGGGAAGTACTTCAAAGGTGACCACAGTGATATTCAGCAATGGGGGATGTAGCACTTTTTCTATGATGAGTTCACTAACTTAATTCAGACCTTGTGTGAGTGCCAAACTACCTCCTAACTGTCATAGCACTGAAAATCACATCCTAGTCAAGTTGATAATACCTTATCATAGCATATACTTCATACATTAAGCTGTGTGATATCCTCTTAAACCTTACCTACATTGAGAAATTAATTTATACATTTTCAAGTGATTAGATGTTTGATTATGCTTTCTAGCTATTTTACACTCTTGCCATAAAGTGCACCTTCAGTAATATCCAATTTTAGCAATTTATTCAAATTTCCTTGACCGAAGTATGTAAAAAATTTCTGTAAGTATCATGAGGGTGCTAACAAATGAAGTGTGGTTTACACCTATTGGGTTCAGTGCCGTGTGTGAGTGTCTGTTCATATGTATAAGTGTGTGTTTTCATGTGTATAAGTGTGTGTTCTTGTGTATTTGCATGACAATTTCTGAAAGGTTTAGATTAAAGCTTCCTAGGATTATTGCTGTTATTCCAACTTCTCCTTGTATTTCTGTTGACTTGGCTGTATTTTGTTGACTCTATTAGTCAGTAGATATGGATTCATAACTGTAAGAGGGACTTGATGGATTTCTCTTAATCAATACAAGCAATTCCATTGAAGGCTTTTTCCGCTAAATTTTATTTTGTACAACTTACATATTTCCACCCTTAATTTGTTTGCTGGCATTGGCCTGGTAAGTTCTTTTCCATTTTTTTCTTTAAAAATATCTTTGTTTTTTTCATACAATTATTTTAAAAGTCCATTTAAAATTGCAAAAAGGGAGTGATGTTAATCAGTCCAACTTGCTTCTCTCACACACTCTTCATGAATTCACTAATGAGTTTCGTGATGCCTCATATCAGTTATTATTTATTTAACACTCTGTGCTAGCAGTATTCTATTTATGGCACAAAAAGTAGGGGTTGGGATGGAAAGAAGTGAAATACTGAATCAGCCAAAGTGTATGTCCAGATGACACCTGGTTTTAAGGGGCTGATTTCCTAGAAGAGCAGAAGGAATGAGGAAATGACTGAAAACATGGAACTTCTAATTTGGGAAATCTTCAAAGAAGGAAGATATTCCTCAGTGAGAGAGGTGGAGAAATTCAGGAATTGATGTCTGGAATCACAGACAACTGTTTTTGAATCCCAATGCTTCCACTTGCTCTGTAACTTTCACAATGCATAATCAGCTCTCAGAGTCCTGGTTTTCTCGTTTTAAAGGTGTGAAACTGTATCCACAGATAAGGTCCTTGTGAGGGTTCAATGGGAAAATACGGGTGCAGGGTATAGTTCAATAAGGGCCTAATTTTTTAAGACTGCAGACAGAGAAAAGTGAGGTCTCATTTTCAGTCTGAGGTGCAACTTTTTTTATTATTCATAACAATCTCTATTTCATATTTTTGGGAAAAGAAAAAAGGAGAGATTAGATCATTTGTCTCCAGTCAAAGACATCTGTTAACATCTGTTAAATCTCCTCTCTGAGCACTAGCATGGCAGCAAGCACGCATTTTCCCACCACTCTCTACAGTAACTTACACATTTCAAGACTGGAGATTTTAAAAATTATTTAAAAATTTATGAAAGTTGTCCAAATGGTCTCCACACAAAATGCAGGCAGGTTGTCTATTCATTTTGACCATATATGCAAACATATGGAGCTCAGAAGCCATGAAATATTTCTAAGTTGTGACCATTTTGTACATTCAGAGGAATCAACTTGCTGGCTAGCCTGGGTCAAAGTACCAAGGCAATTAGCACTGACTCAAAGTAGGGTAGTAAAGCCTGAACATAGAGACCCTAAAGTGACCACTGTGGACTCTAATTCTCTTCAAAAATCAGGAGATCTGTCAATGCCTCATCTCTGTCAACCCTCCGGTTCCTGCTTCATACCTGACCCCTGGTCCTCTGTATTCACTTACACTGTTGGCTGGGAATCTGCATTTGTCCAAACACGTAACACATACAGTTCTTTCATTAACACTGATATTTAAAAACCCAGATTCTGCCTCTAGACAGGCTGGGTTCACATCCTGACTCTGGTATTACTAGATCATTTGACCCCGGACAAGTTACCTAACCTCTCTTAGTTTTTCATCTGTAAAATGTGGATATTAATAACAGTCAATTTAAAAGGTGTCATGAGGATTAAAAACATAATCTATATAAAGCCCATAAAAAAGACATTGCAGTGCTGTAAGAGTGGAACTTCTCCACGGCTTCCAAGGAGCAGCTGGTGGGATCGAACTGCCAACTTTTGGTTAGTGGTTGTGGCTCTTAACCACAGCACCACCAGAAAAAAAATCTTTTCTTCATCCTGTTGTATCAAGTGCATTCTGACTCATAGCACAGGTAGAACTGCCCACTAGGGGTCCCAAGGAGTGGCTAGTGAAACCATACTGCGGACCTTTTGGATCAACAGCTGAGCTGTTAACCACTGCTCATAGAACAGTGCATAGCAACATTTTAGAGCTCACGGCACTGAGGAAACAGGAGGGCACTCTTCTCAGGTACTCTTCTGGAGGTTGTAGTAGTAGACTCAAGGGATATCTTGAGAGGCCCAGCTATCTTCTGAAAGCCTCTGTAAGGAACATCATTCACTCCCTTGGGCTTCCGCTAACCGAGATGTATCACTGCTCGGCCGTATATCACCAATTCCTTCAGACTTCAGCTCTTCCAACTCATGTTTACTATCACATCCTGAAGAGAATGGCTTAAACCTAGGCTGTATAAAGCCTAAAGTTCACTTTAGAAGGTTCTAGAAAAGGGCTCCAGGGCTCTAACGCAACTACAGTTTTTCTGAGAAGGCATTCATAGTTCCCAGCCACCCCTGTATCTCATTCATCGGTTTCAGGTATACCTATAGTTATGATTCTGGAGTCTGAAACTTTGTTAAGTCTGATAAATTATCATAATTTGAAAAACTTCATTGAAGTTAAAACAAATTGCTTCTTAAAGGAGTAAGACCAGCACCTGAGTAAAATAAATTAAGCATCAACTAAAAGAAACAAAAGATCTTTCTCCTTCACCCAGTTCATCTATGCTCCAGTATAAGCCTTTTGTTGGTTTCAGTTCATATTCTTCCAAAAGAAAACTAGGTTCATGCAAATAAACGCAGGTGTATATTTTTAATTAAAAGTTGAGTAATACTATACATCTTTTACTACATACGTTTACATGTAAATATATACATTTTTAATATTTTAATAACTGCACAATATCCTATAGGAACAGGTTTGCACAATTAATTTATGTAACTATTTCTCTGTTGTTACACTTTATGAATAATGTTACAATATATACATACACACAAGTATGTATATATATATATAAATAGATGTGTGTATATATGCATTTGGGGGGGAACCTTGGCATACTTTTCATGTTGAAGACCTGCAATAAACGACCAACAGTACAGATGAAGAAACAGAGGTTATATGAAATTGAAGACAAAAGGGAATAAGAAAGTCTAGAACAATTCCCATATTTCTTTCTTGGACAAGCAGTTAACATGGGATGACATTCACTGAACTAAGGAATGCTAGAGTAGAAACTGTTTCCTTGGGGAAAATTATTACTTCAATTTTTTTACAGATTAAGTTTCAGCTGCCCATGGCATCCAAGTGAAGCTTTCCAGTAAGTAGTTAGAGATAACTGTCTGAAATTCAAGAACAGTCTTGGCTGCCAAGTTTACTCTGCAGCAGACTAAAAGCAATCAGTCTAAGAAATTAGTATCCTGGTTTAATAGATACTTAAAGTAGGATTCTAGATTGAACTGGAAAGGAAGCTGAAGTTAACAATGTGTTTCTAGTAAAGTTTTAACAATGATTGGTACAAGGTGTTGTTGTTAGGTTCTGTCAAATCGGTTCTGACTCCTAGTGACCCTATGAATACCGGAACCAAACACTGCCCGGTCTTGTGCCATGCAAGGTAGAAAAAGCTATTTCTACCTTGAAAGGATTTATTTTCATGTAAGAATCATGCATTTAGCTATTAAGACTAAATTTAGCTTCTTTGGTGCTTACCTTTTTATTTTCAAATTATGAAAAAGTGGTATTTTTCATTGTGAAATTTGGTCAAAAAAACCATATATTCAATTCAGGAAAATGAACATATCGTTATGCCATATGTTTTTGCTCTTTGGTCCACAGCACCATTTGGAAAGATGTTGTCTTAGCAGGCAAAAAAGAGCTCCAAGTGCTGAAACAGCAAATCTGTTCTTAAAATTCTCATAAGAAATGTCAGTCACAGACTGAATGAGTGTCTGTATATCTAAGCTGTACAAGAGATGCTGGCTTTTTAGGAGGTGGTCCCTCAGGGGCTTTCCAATTCTGATTCTGTCATCTATGAAGGGGAATCAATGTTTTAATTCAGTCAGGAAGCTAGAACCTATCCCAAAACCATGCCTGAGGCAAAGGAGTCCTCTAGCTAGTCACAGGAATCCACCATCCAGCTAGCTTCATAGGCCCGACAATTAAAATCAAGTCACCTGTGTCTGCACCTACCCAACCACCTGCGCCTGAAGCTCTATTAGCAAGGAAAAGGGAAAGCAGGACTTATTCTAACACTGCCTGCAGACTTTCTTGCACAGCAAATTTACAGTGTAGAAAATGAGATTTTTCTCCTAAGCTCAGTTTTAGCTCTGAACAAAAACACACAGTGCACTTGAATTATTGTAAAATGTTGGATGTGGTAGAGCACACTGAACACAGTCTCTTGATCTGTATTTGACTCTCTTTCTGAACTGTGTAACACTTGGCAAAATTTCTCAACCAGAAAGGGAAAGAGGGAGTTTAACGCCGTTTATCTAGTCCCTAGCACTACATCATTGGTTTGGGAGGCAGAGGTAAGCATTATTTGATGACGATGGTGATGCAGGCTCTTGCAATTTTGTACCTGTTCCCCAAACCTAAGAACAAAAGTGTTCATCACATTTATAAATTTTAATAGAGAATGAAGCTAAGTAGGTCTTTGTTACAACAGATTGTGTTACATATGGGTCAAAGGAGGTAACAAGGCCAAGCTATTGCTAATTCTAGCATTAGGTGCTGTTTAGATGAAAATGTGGAAGAATAAAAGGAACACGGTACATAACAACGTACGCTGGTAACATCAGGCAAACTATATTTGCTGAGACTATAAACTAGAAGGGGGTACAGTGATGGTTCAATGGTAGAATTTTTACCTTCCATACGGATGACTAGAGTTCACCTCTGGCCAATGCACCTCAAGAGTGTCCAGCAGGCCTGCGTCAGTGTGGGGCTGTATACTGCTATAATGCCCAACAGGTTACAGCAGAGTTTCCAACTAAGACTAGGAAGACAGGTCTGTCAATCTACTTGCAAAAATCAGCCATCAAAAGCCCTCTGGGTCACAATGAGCCAATCTGTGACAGATCACGGGTTGGTGCAGGACACAGCAGATTTCATTCCATTGCACATTGGGTCTCTTTGAGTTCAGGCCCTGACTCAACGGCAGGTAGCAACAACACAGATTATTTTTATAACTTTAAGTAGCTAGTCACATATTAATATTCAGTCATATGATCCTTTTTAGGTTGAATGTGGATGAAAATACAAAGCAATTGAGAAGGAAGTGAAATATCATGTTGCTTGGGGGTATTTGATAAATACTGACATATGATAAAGAATTACATCTGAAACACATTTTGTATCTATAGTCAAAATCTACAGTAAACTCACTCTGTTGGATGCTGGGTGGGTCGTAACTAGAACCTTGTGCTATTTTAAATGTGCTATGGAAAACTCAAGGTCCTGAGGGAAAAAATCTAAGTGAAGAACATATTGGAACAAGTTGCCAGCCAACGTCCATCAAAATTTGCCCCAATCAATTGTGACTGGCTACTATTATGTAAGATAGACATTTCAGTGGTTGGGTAAGTGTGCTCTACTGCATGACAAGGTCAGTTTTGCTCCACGAGAAAAATGCTTTAGAAGACTGAGCTGATATGCTTCCATCAGAATATTATGGATATCTGCAATCAAATTCCATCCAGAGAATTTTCTGGGCATAAAGTATAGACCCCTACCCTGCTACCTCCACACATATACACATTTTTAAACCTAGGAATATAGGACTCAATTATCTTTCAGAATCAGAACTCCCCATCCAATCCACAATTTAGAGGACCATCAAAGATCATAAAGAAGCAATCACAATGCCAAAATCAGTGCCTGAGCTCATGATTTCTCTCAGTCTCTGGGTAGTAATCTTCACTGGAATATTTTTGCATCAATCATTTCTTTTCCTCATTAAAACCTGCCATATTCACAACAAAAACATGAGTGGAAAGAGGATGAAAAGGAGGAAATGAGCAAAAATAAAAAGTGAGTGCAGCAATTTATAGTATGATGCAACAAATGTTTAACTTAAAAATTTTACCCACTCAATGCATTTTAAATTGTGAGGGGAAAAATAAGACTGTAGTAGAAAACAAGAAGCAGATTTCACTTTACCAGTTTGTAAAGTCAGAGTGCATTACATACATGACACTCCAAAAATTACTGCCTGAAAGAATTATTACCTAAAAGACTCTTACCAATCCTTGAAAAATTAAGTAAAATGATCCTGTTGCAGTCAGACTCTAGCCAAGAATGCTGAAACCACTGTAGATTTTCAAACAGAAAGATTAATATAGAAGTTGTTTCACAGATGATGTAGCTGCTGAGAAACAAAAGAGAGGCAAAGAGAGACTGGAGACAGCAGGACATCAATACAACGTGTAGAACTAGAGGGACATCGAGAAGTGGGATTACCCATCTGACGGCAACCAGAACCACAGTGGAAACACCTTTGTCTGAACTGTGATCGCAGAGGGAAGGACTTTCTGGAAGGAACTGGGGTTGTGTAGAAGAAGCCACAGATGGGGACGACATAGAGAACATATGGAAAGGGACAGAAACAGCCAGACTTCTCTTCTACCTTCTAATCTTTGGCCAGTGCAAGCTCCCTATGCTCCAAGATACAGAGAACAGGGTGGGCAGAATGGCTCCAAGAGCCCTGAAATGAACAGTCCTTCTCAGTGTTACTTTAATTTGATTTTTTAAAATGCAACCTGAGGGTAGGAGGGGGCAGGAACTAGTAGAATTGAGTGGACTTAATGTAACTTGGTAAGATAACTATTCCCTAATTACTATCATGGCTGATGAATATACGCCAACAGATCTGACAGTTGTTATCAAACACTTGGCTGCAGGAAATGGCTAATTTGTCACTAAAAATATCTCCCCCCTAAATTTGGAGACTCACCATTACTGAGGCATAATAGAAATTTGATTTCTAGATAACAAAGATTTATTTGCCTGGTGATGAAAAATAAACTGTTGTTTTAGTTAGCTAATGCTGCTCTAACAGAGATAAAATGAGTGGATGGCATTAACAAAGAAAGCTTTATTCTTACACAATCCAGTAGGTTACAAGTCTGATTTCGGGGTGCCCACTCCAAGGAAGGCTTTCCCTCTCTGTCAGCTCTGGAGGAGGACTTTGTGTGGCATCAGTCTTTGGTCAGGGAGCATCTTGGTGCAGGAACCTCAGGTCAGAAGGATGCTTTCTACTACTGGTGCTGCCTTCTTGATGGTGCGACGTTCCCAACTCTCTGATTGCTTCCTTTTCCTTTTATCTCTTGTAGGATAAAAGGTGATGGCAGGCCACACTACAGGGAAACTTCCTTTATGGCGGAGCAGGGAGATGACCTTAGGAAGGGATTTATAGTACCACCCTAGTCCTCTTTAACATACAGCATAGAAAAATCACAAAATAAAGGGCAATCACACAATACCAGGAATCACAACTCAGTCAAATTTCTATACATATTTTTTAGGGGACACAATTCAACCCATGACAACAGTTACCACGTTAAAGGAAAAATAAGATGCTGTTCTAATCAGCTAGAGAAACACATAAAAATAGTTTGGCTTCAAGCTTTATTAATTCCCCAACCCACACAGTTACTCAGTGGCTGGCACTGTTGACAAATATAGTAAAATAATATTCGTCACTTAAGACCAGAAAATAAATTCTCTCATCACTGTTTGTACAACGGACAAATCTTTCATTTCCATATGTACTCTAAATATGAAAAGTCACATAAAATCCAAACACTGATGCACAAACTTCACTCTCAGTTACTGTGCTTCCTTGGCGCCCTATCAGCTTTGTGTATCTTCATAGGAAAAGCTATAATTACTCCGTAGGTTAATCAAGAACTTTTGGGCTAAACTTAACAGATACTGTTTCAGACAACAAAGGAGGAAACGTGTATGGCTAATTGAAATCAACAGCAATCGAGCCACAGGAAAAGTATGGTGGTCTTTTCAATGGGGTTTCCTACAACACACTGACATACTATCAGCTTTGATTACAATTAATGATCCTAGATCAGGAAATAATATCAAGCGCCTTTAAGGCTTTGGCTTAAAAAGTCATGTATTTTGATATATTGATTTCATTTCTTGGAATCTACGGAGATAACAAAATATCAGGAAAAGCTTTATACACAAAGCTATTCACTAAGTCATTACTTAATACTACCCATGAGAAAGAATTTAATGTTTTTGACAGTAAGGAAATGCTTAAATAAGCCTTGTGATGTAACTCAAGTACTCAAGGCCAGTAATAGTGATGTGTGACTTGGGCAGACTCAGCATCCAAGGTGCAGTAGGTGCAGTCATGCTAGTTTTACTGGAGTAATGGTGGTGGACAGGCACAGCATTCATCGGCATGTCACCTCATGACGCAATGGCCTTATATACAGTCTTACACAAAGGTAGCTGACAGCCAAACACATGCGCTCTCAAGGCCAGGTACGTCATATAATAGGGTATGTTATACTGCCGAATCACTCTCCTCCAGAAGGCCTGTGCCAGGCTGGACGGCCTGAGCAAGACAATTTCCCATGCTATCCCCACACTCCATCCCAGATGATGTTTCGCTCACCGTACAACCTGCATCTTAATTCTTCTGCGAAGGTCCCTGCGTGAGGTGTGGGGTTATATTGATCCATATACCACCACAACAATGTACACAGCAACAAACAAAAATAAGCCCATGGGTTATTCCAGTATAGTAACTAATGTGGCCTGCCAAGTATATCCCAGCTTACGCCACCATTTGGCCGGGGGATCCTCACTGAGGCTAGTAATAGAATGTATTTCCTCAATCAGTTGTTATAATGCCTGACTAATACTGTCAAGGGCATCTGAAATGCAGGCGCAACATTCCATGTGAAGGAGAGTGCATGTCCCTCCTTAGGCTGCAGTCAAGATGTCCAAGGCCATGCAGTTTTGCAGTGCCACTTCTCGGAGCAGGTACACCTCCTAATCTAGTAGAGTCAGGGCCCAACGCAGGGCAGTCCGAGCCCTGGCAGTGTTCAGCGCCAGGATCGTCACCTGTGTCTGGGTTATAGTAGAGGCATGGGGCATAAACAAGGCCAATGGGTAATACCACCGTGTGGTAGGCTTTACCTGATGTTGATATCAGAAAGTGTCCGAGTGTTTGGCCTCCAGGGCAGGGACTTCAAAATATGGCCAGTATGTACAGAATATGGCCAGTATGTACAGCCATCCCCACATACATTGGCGAGTCCAATTAAAAGGCAAGTAGGGGCACCCATAAGAGCCACTACCCTAGGTGTTTTGTGGGCTCCTGCCCTTGTCTTTTCCTATTTTCTTCTCCCCCATCATGTGGTATCATTCTGTGGGACAAAGTTCTGCCACAGGCTCTCAGGGGTGCACCCAACACAGGGTCCCCCCAGAGTCACCTGGGCTTTGTCCTATAGTTCAGTGGCCTCAGCTAAAAGCCAACCCAGGCTGTCTCCAATTGCATATCCTATTCAGGGTCAGGCATGGCTTGCTCGTTCTCTCACCAGAAGCTTCATATGGTCCCAAGTGGCACTCCAGAGGAGGTCGTTATGCTCCCATTCTTACAACCATGTCTAATTCAGTGGCAGGGTGAATTTTCCAGGGGAGGCCTCCTTCAGCACTGAGCAGCATTTTGGCACAAACCTAGCATGCTGATTGGTCGGAGACCTCTGCCAAGGTGTGAGCCCAGTCAACCAAGATGTTTCCATTGGCTAACAAAGAGCTACCAAGAGAGGAAGGTTAAAGAAACAAGTAGAGGGAGGTCTCCCCTGTCTGGTAAGATACAGGCTGCTGGGCCATCCCAGGACAAGAGGGTAGCTGGCAAGGGGAGACTCCCTGGCCTCTTGTACTAGACCCTAGCCCCTGTATCAGTAGGTAAGGTGGGCTCAGAATGGACAAGTACAGGCCCTATGTATATATGGCAAACAGTACAAATGCACTTTTGGAAACGGTGGATGTCCCTGAAGGAAGGGAAACTATAATCTTCAGAGGCTACTCATTCAGTATCCGAGTATGAGCACTTAAACCTCTCTCTTTCCTGATCCCCCATGGGGACACTAAGCCAATCCAAGTGAAGGGCTCCACTTTGACTTTCCAAGGCCATGCCCACTTAGCAGTTTCTCTACCATGTAGGACTGTGGGAGCTGGGAGGAGGATGTTCCGTAGGTGCCCCTTGCCAGGTGTTAGAAAGTCTTCTGCTGTTACAATTTGCAGCTGTATAGGTACAGCCATATAGGGAATGATCAAATCCACTGGGGATTTGATCCCCAGTGGGGATGCTTGTTTAACATTTGTACTACCTGCCACAGCCTGACTCTCCAGTTTCTCAGTGTATCGTCTGGTGAGCTCACTCAGAGAGCTTATTTTAATATACCATTATACCTATCATCCCTGTAGCCTGGGGATGATAAGGGGTGTGGAACTTCCACTGAACCAATTGCTCTTTAGCCTACCGGTGCACCAGATGCCCAATAAAATGAGTTGCATTGTCTGATTCAGTTACCTGGGGATGCCCGTAGCTGGCACCGAGCTGCCTCATGGCCTGCAATACCTCCTTCTGGTCCAAGGTAGAACCACTGTATTTAACTCACAGTAGTTGACTGTCATACCTCAGGAGGCATCCATTGGCTTCTTCATTGGCCATACTGGAAAGTTGAAGGAGCTTTGTGCAAGGCTCCATATTTGCAGTTGGTGAAATCCTTCAATAGTTTCATCCATTTCCTTATGTCCCCCTGGGAGGCAACACTGCTTCACATTCACAATCTACCTAGAAGTGGGCAGCGCCACCAGGCTAACTTGAGCTCAACCCTATACTATGGTTTTTATGGTCCTTAGCTGCAGTCTAAACTCCCCAACTGTCATGGATTGAATTGTGTCCCCGCCCAAATAGGTGCAGCCATGTGACCATGATTCCTCGTATTCTATAATTGTCCTCCATTTTGTGATTTTGCTGTGCTGTATGTTAAAGGATTAGAGTGGGACCGTAAATCCCTGTATAAGATCACCTCCCTGCTCCACTGTAAAGGGAGTTTCCCTGGAGTACAGCTTGCCCCACCGTTATTCCTTTCATCCTGCAAGAGCTAAAAGGAAAGGGAAGCAGGTAGAGAATTGGGAACCACAGACCACCAAGAAAGCAGCACCGGGAGAAGAGCGCCTCCTTCAGACCTGAGGTTCCTATGCCAAGATGCTCCCTGGGCAAACACTGATGCAATATACGACTTTCCTCCAGAGCCAGCAAAGGGGAAAGCCTTGCCCTGTTGAGTCCAATTTCCCTGAATTTGGACTTGTAGCCTACCAGACTGTGTAAGAATAAACTTTCCTTTGTTAAAGCCATCCCCTCTGTGGCATTTCTGTTAGAGCGGCACTAGCTGACTAAAGCACCAGCTGTTGTTTGTACCACCTGGCCAGGCAGGACATCCATACCTAGAATATATTCTAGCACTGGAGAAATACAAACTCTGTAAACCCTGGAGGACAGGCGGCCAAGGGCTAATGGGAACTGGGCATTTTCTACCTGAATGGTTTGGCTGCCATGACCATCTATCACTTGAAGGGGCCCAGAGAACTTTTTGGGTTCCCAATGGATTAGAGTGCACTCGGCCCTAGTACCTACCAATGCCATGATGTGTTACACATTTGAGTGGGACCAGTATATAGCTAATTCTACACAGGGCCTCTGGTCCCCAGCAGGAACACCACTCCCCACGTGGGGACTTTGGCCTAGATCCTAGGCAAACCACAAGGTGGCTGACCCTCTGTGGTCACTGGGGTCCTCCAAATCTCGGAGCTGTAGCGCTCATGCACCACCTTGTCCCACCTGGTCAGAACCTCCCTTTGTCTCCTCCTTCCTCTACTTAGGGGCAACACAACACTGTTCAGGCTTCACTGCCACAGCTCCAACAGCACTCCACTAGGCTTCCTATCCACCTTCTCTCTGCTGTAACTGCTGCCAGCAAGTCAGCCCCTATCTGTGACCAGGTTACCTTGAGGGGTCCCTTTTCCCTCCACGACCTCTGTGCCCTGTCTAATACCTTCAGGGCCCACACCCTGCACTTCTGCCAAATTGCATCAGCCTCTCCCAAATCAGCTATCACTTGAGCGACCTTGGTGATGATTAATTAACAGAGGGGGCCAGCACTGTAAGCACCCAAACATAGAAGCGGGAGCCATTTGCAAAAGGGTGTCCCACATCCTGCTGTAAATCTCTCTTCATCTGGCCCCTGCACATTTAAGTTATATGTGCTATTACTCACATCCAACTCCTACATGGCATTTTTGCAGTTCTGCATACGACTGTCACTTGCTGAGTACTCCAAGTAGGTCACTGGCATTAGCCTGCACGACCCAAACTGATGCCACCAACCACTCTGTCAGAAAGTGTATAATATCATCTTCAGCACACAGATACTGCAAAAGCTGACAACAGAAGGGTTGAGCAGTAGTGGATGCCAGTTTCTCCATTTCCTCCTGAGCCAGCATAATGCTATCTGTCTCTGTGTTGTGTCCCACAGCCACCATGCCCAGGCAGCCAGCAACTCACCACCTGCTGGACTGAATGTGTTCCCTGAAAAATCTGTAACAATTTGCCTGTGCCATAATTCCTGGTATTGTGTGATGCTGCTCCGTGCTGGAATTCCTGCCTCTATGACGCTAATGAGGGTGGATGGGCAGCAGTTGTGCTGGTAGAGCAAGACTCAATGTGTAAGTTTGTTTTGTGCTTTGAGGCCGTCTTTTGAGCTATAAAGGAAAAAATCCGGCAGAGAGAATTGGGAACCTCACACCATCGAGAAAGCAGCACTGGGAGAAGAGGGCATCATTCAGACCTGAGGTTCCTGTGCCAAGATGCTCCCTGAACAAAGAGTGATGCAACACAAGGACTTTCCTCCAGACCTCGCAAAGGGGCAAGCCTTCCCCTGGAGCAGACATCCTGAATTTGGACTTGTAGGCTACCTGACTGCATGAGAATAAACATTCCTTTGTCATCCACTACTGGTACCTGTTAGAGCAGCACTAGCTGACTAAACCTATTGACTCTGAGTATATGTTCTAATGACCAAATGGCCCATGTTCTCAACCTGGGCACAGTCCGTTTGTGGGTGGTAGGTCTTAACCTTCATGGTTACCAAGGGACAGACATGCAATCCCCTTCTCGTCAGAGACCCTTCCTCCTTGTCCAAGGAGTCCACTATGACAGGGGTGGGGGTGGGTTGCATCCTCACGGAGCACCAGAGTGACTGGCTGAGAAGACTATTTCTACACTGCAGCTGCTTGCCCCTGCTCCTGTCACAGCTGCTCTCCGAGGCTGTCCACATCAGCCTGCCGTGCCTGTGCTGCAGCTTGCGCCTCCAGCTCTGCATCCATAGCCACTTTCAAGGGTATAAGAGAAACCCAACACACCTCCCCGGCACTAGCCAGGCTCTTTTATTCTCCAATGTTTCCCTCAAAACATGCAGGGCCTTCTCAACTCTAGCTGGTGTCCCGCCTACCTCTAGCCAGTCCTGGGGCAGGGACCAAGCCACCAGCACTGTAACCACCGAGAACCACATTCTAGAGGGCAGCCAGCCCTTGAGCTCTCCCCTCCATTTTCCTATCGGTTTGTGTCAAATCCTGCCAACTAAGCCAG
This sequence comes from Heterohyrax brucei, assembly GCA_028571685.1. Classification (NCBI taxonomy): domain Eukaryota; kingdom Metazoa; phylum Chordata; class Mammalia; order Hyracoidea; family Procaviidae; genus Heterohyrax; species Heterohyrax brucei. Next base: position 57,153,211 of record CM053146.1, on the reverse strand, counting down.
TTGTCATAACACACAGGTACTCGAGGCCAGGAATACTGATGTGTGATTTGGGCAGACACAGCCAAGGGGGCACAGTAGGTGCAGTCATGCTAGTTTTACTGGAGTAATGGTAGTGAACAGGTACAGCATTCCGTGGCTGTGCTGCCTCCTGTGCAGTGGCCATATACACAGGCTTAAACAAAGGTGACTGACAGCCACATACATGGGTTCTCAAGGCCAGGTAGCTTATATAACAGGGTATATTATACTGCTGAGTCACTAATCTTGAAGGCCTGAATCCAACTGGAAGGCCTGAGCAAGGCAACCTTCCATGCTATCCTCACACCTTGATGTTAAGATGTAATGAATGTTATGCATCCAATAAAAACTAAGATTATGAACAGAACTTATTGTAAAAGACAGTATGGACTATAATCACAGCTACGTTGCATGAGAAAGTTTCAATAAGCAGCACAGGTTACTAATAAAGTTGTAAAAACAATAAGGGTTAACAGTAGTCATCTCTGAATTTTAAGAATAAAGGCATCTTTTTATCTGTCATGTGTATTCTTTCTATTGACCAGCTGATATTTCAGGAAAAAAAAAAAGATATTTAAAAATAATCACTGCCAGTATCTAATGCCCTTTATTGTGTTCTATCTCTGTCCAGGTGTCCTGCCCTGGCATTGGCAGTTCTGGAGGCCAGGGCAGGACAGTTCATCTACCAAATAGGTCAGCTCTTCACGGCTTCCTACAGCTACCCTAGCATCTTCAACTAAACTCACAATTATTTATTGAGGAAGGCCCTCTTAACCGCTAAGCATCATGTCAGTTGCAATAGGAAATACACAGAGACATGCCGTGTTGTCTCTGATTTAAGCTTACATTTTGCTGAGGGAGACTTGTCTTAAACAGATTTAGAGAGCAAAACAGCATTTAGTCAGATGTCAAGATGCTTTAGACACCGGCAGGTTTCAAATTTTTCAGTGTAAATAATACATTTTACATTGCAGCTCACACATGAGTGCATAATATACATATAGAATGGAAATAAATCTCACAGGATAATACTTGCCATCAGTATGTCTAATAAACTGTAATGTTTTCTGTTCATTTCTCTTCTCTTCTATTCTATTGGAAATAAACTAGTCACAATCCAATAAATTGATTGCATGACCTACTACTGAGGTCTGACCCAGGGTTTACAAAACACAGCTAAAGGCAACATAGCTCTGAGAAATGCTTTGAAGGAAAAAGACGAGTGTGGTCCACATACATTGCTAAAAAAAATCTAAGTTTGAGAAGTTTGAGAGAATCAGGCAAAGTAGTTAACAGTCTCCACATGGGAAAGGTAGATAGAATTAACCTATTGAGCCAACAAAATGGACTGAATTTTGAGCTATTGTTTATCTTGAGGACATATCTAATTGGGCAATAGCAGTTAAACAGCACCGCCTTTAGAATTTGACTGTCCTAGGTTCAAGCCTAGCCCTGCCAGTTTCAAACTGCTTAACTTCAGATATTGTTGCTTAATTTCTCCGTATCTCATTCCTCTCATCTGTAAAACAAAAGTGACATTTCTACCTTTTATGATGATTTACAGAATTAAATCAGTGAAGACAAATTGTGCCTACCCTACCCATTGCCGTCAAGTGAATTCCGGCTGACAGTCAAGAGTCGACAGAGTCGACTGCCCCATAAAGTTTCCAAAGAGCCCCTGGTGGATCTGAGCTGCCTATCTTTTTATTAGCAACCATAGAACTTAATTATTACACCACCAGGGTTTCTTAATTGTTCTAAGCATGTAGCAAATACTTACTTCAAATTTCCTATTTGGTGAAGTAATTTAACTCCCGAATGTTATTAACTTCATCTCATCTGGTTCTAGGTTCCAAGGTTGTATTGAGTAAGATTCATTTCTTTCTCTTTTACTAAAGTCTCCACCCTCTCTTGGTTCTTGTCTAGCCCAGCTGTTAGCCTCAGATCCACAATCTTTGGTTCTCCAAAGTTCAGAGTCACAGAATTTTATCAGGTTTATGGAGAAATGTGTCAGATGTCAATTCTTTTTTTAATACAGATTATGCCATGTAAACATAGCTTTTCTATAGAGAGATCCTGTATGTCGACGATATGTCATTATTAAAATGTAAAACAGACAAAAATGCTGCTATTATTGTTTGGTGTAATCAAGTCCCTTCCTACTCATATTGACCCTGTGTCCAACACAACAAACACTGCCAGGTCCTGTGCCATCCTCACGGTCAGGCTTGAGCCCAGTGTTGCAGTCACTGTGTCAATCTACCTCATTGTGGATATTCTTTCTCATTAACCCTCTGCCAAGCATGATGTCCTTCTCCAGAGACCAGTCCTTTCTGATAACATGTCCAAAGTATTTGAGACAAAGTCTCATCATCCTAGCTTCTAAGGAGCATTCTGACTGTACTTCAAAGACAGATTTATTTGTTCTTCTAGAAGTCCACAGCATACTCAGTATTCAACAACACCATAATTCAAAGGCATCGGTTCTTCAGTCTTCCTTATTCACTGTCCAGCTTTCACATGCATATAAACAATTAAAATGATCATGGCTTGGGTGAGGTGCACCTTAGTTCTCCAAGTGATGACTTTTCATTTCAACACTTTAAAGAGGTCTTTTGCAGTAGGTTTGCCCAAAGCAATATATCATTTGGTATCTTTTTTTTTTTAGTACTATACCATTAATTTTTTAGTTACTTCTTTTTTATTTTCAAAATGTATTTCACTTTTTTATTTTAAATAATTTAATGTGCTTTAACTGAAAATTTACAGTCCAATTTGCCATACAAAACCCCATGCACACACACTGCTATGCAACTATAATTGCTGTCCCCAACCAGTGACAGCACCCTCGTCCTTTCCACCCTGTACTTCCTGTGTCCATTCAGCTAACTCCTGTACCTCCCTATTCTTTCATCTTGCCCCTGTACAGAAGCTGCTCAGTTACCCTTTTGTAGGTACTTAATTCAAGAAGCACACTGTTCACCAGTATCACTCTATGTCTTATAGTATAGTCTAATCTTTGTCTGAAGAGTTGACTTTGGTACTGGTTTCAGCTCTGGGCTAACAGAGATTCCGGGGACCATGTCCTCTAGTCTGTCAGATCATCAAGTCTCTTCTTTGAATGGAGTTCTAGTTCTGCACACCCATTTTCCTACTACTATATGAAGAATTCTGTCATGCATTCCTTGTCAGGACAGTTACTGATGGTGGCTGGGCACCATGTAGTTCTTCTGGTCTCTCACACTGAAGCAGTCTCTAGATGATATGATCTCTTCTGTTCCTGAGGCTCATATTTTCCTCATGTCTTTGATGTACTTCATTGTCCTCAGCTCCAGGTGGAATGGGACAAATTGATGCTACTTAGGTGGCCACTTGCTAGCTTTTAAGACCCCATATGCCACTTATAAAAGTGGAATGCAGAGCATTTGCTTGAAAAAAAAATAGTTATGCCAATTTACCTTGATATCCTTTGAAACCACAGTCCCCAGACCCCTGCGTCTGCGACCTTGGCCTTTGAAATGCTGGGTTCTATTTAGGAAACCTCTTAGCTTTTGGTTTAGTCCGGCTGCACTGACCTCCTTTCTATTGCATGCTGTCACTGCCTTCACCTAACCCACTTCCTGTCTACTGTCTAATCTGTGAACACCTCTCTCCCAACTTCTCCACCCTTTTAACCATCAAAGATCATTTTTGTCTGTGTTTAAACCTTTTCTCAAGTCCTTATAATATTGGTCTCATATAATATTTGCCCTTCTGCAACTAACTTCACTCAGCAAAATTTCTTCCAAATGACTCTGCGTTATATTTCCTAAGTTCATCGTTGTTTTGTATCCTTGCATAGTATTTGTCATGGGTTGAATTGTGTCACCCCCAAAATACATGAAGCAATTAGGCTGGACCAGGATTCCCTGTATTCTGTGACTTCTCTCCATTCGGTGATTTTTCTGATGCTGTAAATCCTAATACCTGCCTGTGGATAATAAGATGATTTATATTGAAAGAGGATTAGGATGGGACTATAACACCCTTGCTAAGGCTGGTTCCCTGGAGTGTGGCTTGAACCACTCCTTATTCTTTCATCCTATGAGAAATAAAAAGAGAGAGGAGCAAGCAGGGAACTGAGGACCTCATACCACCAAGAAAGCAGCACAGAGAGCACAGTGTGTCCTTCAGACCTGGGGTTCCTGTGCCAAGATGCCCCCTGAACAAAGACTGATGCAACACAAGGACCTTCTTTCGGAGCCAACATGGGTACAAGACTTTCCCTGGAGCAGACATCCTGAATTTGGACTTGTAGCCTACTGGACTGTGTAAGAATAAACTTTCCTTTGTTAAAGTCATCCACCTTGTGGTATTTGTGTTAGGACTGTAACAGATGACTAAAATAGTATTCCATTGTGTGAATATATCATAGTTTGTTTATCCACTAATCTGCTGATGGGCACTTAGATTGACTCCATCTTTTTGCTATTGTGGACAGAGCTGTAATAACCGTTGGCGTGCATGCATCTATTCATGTGACGGCTGTTATTTCTCTAGGATACATTCCAAGAAGTGGGATTGCTGGATCATATGGTATTTGAAAGTGCCAAATTGATTTCCGAAGTGTTTATGCCATTTTACATTCCCACCAGCAGTACAGAAGTATTCAGTCTCTCCATAACTTCTCCAACATCTATTGTTTTTCTTGAATTAATGCCAGCCTTTTTAGTGAGATCATATCTCACCGTAGTTTTGATTTGGATTGCTCTATTGGCTGATAGTCATGAGCATTTCCTTATGTATCCACTAGCCACCTGGATGTCTTCCTTGGGGATGTGCCTGTTTATATCCTTTGCTCATTTTTAACTGGGTTATTTGTCCTTTTTTTGTCGCAGTTTTTCTCTACCTTGTAGATTATCAAGATTAGATGCTTACTGGATCTGTGGTAGCCAAAAATTTTCTACATCTGTAGGTTGTCTTTTTATTCTTTTGGTGAAGTCCTTGGATGAGCATGAATGTTTGATTTGCAGGGATTTTTAGATCCTGTTTGTTCTTCTGGTGTTTGTGCATTGTTAGTAATGTTTTGCAGTCTGTTTATAGGGCTCTCAGCGTTGTCCCTATTTTTTCTTCCATTAACTTTATTGCTTTAGATTTTATATTTAGGTCTTTGGTGCATATTTGTTCATGGTGTGAGATACGCATCTTATTTCATTTTTTTGCAAATGGACATCCAGTTGTGCCAACATCATTTGTTAAAGAGACTATCTTTTCCCCATTTAACAGACTTTGGACCTTTGTCAAATATTAACTTCTCACGGGTGGACGATATTATTTTTGGATTCTCAACTGTGTTCCCTTGACCTATGTATCTGTTTCTTTACCACTACCGGCTGTTTTGACCACAGTGGCAGTGTAATAGATTCTAAAGTCAGATAGTACGTGGCCTCCAACTTTGTTCTTCTTCAGTAATGCCTTACTTATTGAGGGCTTCTTCCCTTTCCAAATGAAGTTGGTGATTGGTTTCTCCATCTCGTTAAAAAAAAACTGCCACTGGAATTTGTATTGGAATTGTGTGTATCTATAGATTGCTTTGGATAGAATACACATTTTCACAATGTTGACTCTTCCTATACCAAGCAAGGTAGGTGTCTCCACTTATGTCTTCTTTGCTTTCTTGCAGTAGAGTCTTGTGTAGGTCTTCTATGTCTTTCATTAGATTTATTCCTAAATATTTTATCTCCTTGGTGACTGTTGTCAGTGGTATTTATGCGGTGATTTCTTCTTCGATGGTCTCTTTTTTGGTGTAAAGAAATCCAACTGATTTTTGTATGTTTGTCTTACAGCCTGAGACTTTGCTGAACTTGGCTATTCATTTCAGTTCTTTTATGGATTCTTCAGGGTTTGCTCTGTATGAGATCATATCATCTGCAAATAGAGATACTTTTACTTCTTCCTTACCAATTTAGATGCCTTTATTTCTTTATCTAGCCTAATTGCTCTGGATACAACCCTCAGCACAAGCACAAAGTTGAATATAAGTGGTGACAATGGGCATCTGTGTCTTGTTTCCATTCTCAAGGGGAATGCTTTCAGACTGTTTCTATTTAGGATGATGTTGGCTGTTGGCTTTGTATAAAGGCCCTTTATTATGCTGAGAAATTTTCATTCTGTTCCTATTTTGCTGAGAGTTTTAAACATTAATGGATGTTGGATTTTGTCAAATACATTTTCTGCACTAATTGATAAAATCAAGTGCTTCTTATCTTTTGTTTTATTTATGTGGTTGATTCTATTAATTGTTTTTCTGATGTTGAACCATCCCTGCATCCTTGGTATGAATCCAACTTGGTCATGGTGAATTTTTTTTTTTTTTTTTTTTTTACTTCTTGTTGAATTCTGTTGGCTAGAATTTTGTGGGGGATTTCTGCATCTAAGTTTATGAGAGCTAACGCTCTGTAATTTTGCCTTTTTGTGCTGTCTTTACCTGGTTTTGGTATCAGAGTTACACTGGCTTTAAAGAATTAAAGGATGACAGTATTCTATCCTTTTCTGTGCTCTGAATAAGGAAGAACAATGGTATTAACTCTTCTCTAAAACCTTGGTAAAATTCTCAAGTAAAGCCATCAGGATCAGGGGTTTTGTTTGGTTGGAAGTTTTTAAAACACCTTTTTCAATCTCTTCTTTTCTAATGGGTTCATTAAGTATTTCTACTTCTGTTTATGTTAGTTTAGGTAGGTAGTATATTTCTAGGAATTTGTCCATTTCCTCTAGGTTTTCAGATTTATTACAGTTTTGCATAGTATTCTGCTACAATTTTTTTGTTTCAGTTGGGTCTACTGTGATGTCATCCATCTCATTTCCTATTTGAGTTAGTTGCATCCTCACCTGTTTTTCTTTTGTCAGTTTGGCCAATGATTTATTGATTTTGTTAATCTTTTCATATAGCCAACTTTTGGTCTTTTTAACTCTTGCAATTGTTTTGCTATTCTCTCCTTCATTTACTTCTGCTCTAATTTTTATTATTTGCTTTCTTCTGGTCGCCATGAGTCGGATCCGACTCGACGGCACTTGGCTCTTGGCTTCTTCTGGTGACTGAGGGCTTCTTTTGCTGCTTTGTACTTGTTGGAGTTGTAGGGTTAGTTCCCTTTCTTCTTCTTGGATGTGTACATTTATTGAGACAAACTGACCTCTGAACACTGCTTTTGCTGTGTCCCATAGATTCTTGTAGGATGTGTTTTCATCCTTAATTGGTTCTGTGGATTTCTTTATTCCATTGATGGTTTCTTCCCAAACTCAGTAGTTTTTCAGCAAGTTGTTCAGTTTCCATGTTTTTTTTTTTTTTACTTCCTTTTTCTATTATTAATTTCTATTTTTACAGCCTCATGGTATGAAAAGGTGCTTTTCAATATCTCAATACATTGAATTTTGTTAAGAATTATTTTGTGGCCTAATGTGTGGTCATTTCTGGAGAATGTTCCACATGCATTGGAAAAGAAAGTATACTTGGTTGCATCTGGGTGGAGTGTCCTATATATGTCTATGAGGTCAAGTTGGTCGGGGGCATTTAGACCTTTCATGTCTTTACTGAGCTTTTTTTCTGCATGTTTTCACCTGCACTGAAAGTGTTGTGATGAAGTCCCCTATTATTATTATTGCACAGCTGTGTATTTTTATTTTCAATGTGATTTGTTTTATGTATTTTGGAGTCCTGTCATTGGGTGAGGAGATATTTAATATGATTATATTTCCTGGATGACTGGCCCTTTAATTTTTATACAGTGTCCTTCCTTATGCAGTGGACATCCTGGTGGCATAGTGGGTTAAGTGCTATGTCTGCTAATCAAAAGATTGGCAGTTCCAATCCACCAGGCACTCCTTGGAAACTCCATGGGGTGGTTCTACTCTGACTTCTAGGGTCACTATGAGTTGGACCCAACTTGATGGCAGTGGATTTCTTTATGCAATGTGATGGAGTCTACTTTAAAGTCTACTTTATCAAAGATTAATATTGCCACTGTCATTCTTTTGTGAATGTTGTTAGCTGGATATATATTTTTTTCCATTCTTTGAGTTCTAGTTTGTCTGCATCTTTAAGTCTAAGGTGTGTCTCCTGTGAGCAGAATACAGATGGGTCTTTTGTTAAAAAAAAAAAAAAAAATCCAACCTTCCACTCTGTTTCTTTTTTCACACATTTAAGCCATTTACATTCAGTGTGATTATTGATAGATATGAACTTAGTACCATCATTTGGATGCCTTTCTTTTTTTTTTGCACACTGGAGGCAATTTTCTTTGCCCATTTAATTTTCTTTATGAGTTTTCTTTTCAGCTTTTCCAATATTAGTGGTTTGGTATTTGCTGAGACTTTATTTTTCTTGTTTTTTTATTTTGATGCAAAGTATTGATAGCTTCCCTTAATATTTTCCCCTATTTTTCTAAATTTAAACCAGTCTTTAATTTCTCTATATCACCTGGATTTCCTCTTCCTATGAAAGAGCTGTGACTGCATTTTCTTTTAAGTTCCTCTTTTAATTAAAATGTTACATAACAACATCTGTTTCTGTATATTCAGTGTTTTGCCCTTGATTTATTTTTGTGATTTCCCTGTTACGGTTGATATCTGGTTGCTCTGTTCTGTGTCATAGGCTTTAGTTGTTACTTCATATTTTGATTTTCTAACCAAAGGATTCTTCTTAGTATTCCTTGTAATTTTTGTTTGGTTTCTGCAAATTTGCTAAATTTCTGTTTACCTGGAAATGTTCTAATTTCACTGTCATATTTGACAGTTTTGCTGGATATATAATTCTTGGCTGGCAATTATTTTCCTTCAAGGTCTTGTATGTCATCCCATTTCCTTCTTGCCTGCATGGTTTCTCCTGAGTAGCCTAACCTTAGTCTTACTGACTCTCCCCTGAAGATTAGTTTTCATTTACCAACAGCCACTTTCAAAAGTGTCTCCTTATCTTTAGTTTTGGCAAATTTGATTATAATATGCCTTGGTGTCTTTCTTTTGGGATCTACCTTGTGTCGAGTTTGAGGAGCATCTTGGATAGATAACTTCTCATCTTTCATATCATGAAACTTCCCTGTTGAGAAATATTCAACAATTCTCTCTATATTTTCTGTTATTCTCCCCTGTTCTGATATTCCAAATACTTGTAAATTATTCCTCTTCAAAAAGTCCCACAATTCTTGATGTTTTTAAATTGTTTTTATCTGATTTTTCCTCAAATATGTTGATGTCACATGCTGTAGCTTCAACCTTGCTAATTGTGGCTTTCATTGCCTCAATTCTGCTCCTTTGACTTTCTATCACAAAAAAACCAAGCCCACTGCTGTCAAGTCAGTTCTGACCCACAGTGACCCTCCAGACAGAGGAATTGCTCCATACTGTTTCCAAGGAGCACCTGTCAGATTTCAACTGCTGACCTTTTGGTTAGCCACCATAGCACTTAACCACTACACCACCAGGGTTTTGACTTTCTATGGAGTTGTCTAATTCTAGAAATGTTAGTATTAACTGAATTTCTAATACTTGCTATGTATGTTTTCTTGCAGCTTGTTCAATTTGTCACTGTGCTCTGCTACATTTTGCCTCATCTTCTTCCTGACCTCTAGGAGAATTCTACATATTCTTTTGTATTCTACCTCTGATAATTCCAGGAAGTTCCCTTCCTCTGGAATATGTGATTCTTTGTTTTGGGAGTCTTCTGAAGACATCATGGTCTGCCTTTTTAAATGATTTGAAATTGACTGTCGTCCAAGCCATCAGTAAATTGCTTTTATTTAGTTTATGTTTGCTTACTGTGTTCCCAGAAGGTCGGCAAGTTAAAATCTGCCAGGCTCATAAGAAACTCTATGGGGCAATTCTATTCTGTTTACACAGTCACTATGAGTTAGAATCAACTCGATGGTAGTGGGCTTGGTTTGGGGTACCATGTTCTAGCTTCTTGTTTTATTTTGTTTTGAAATGTCCAAATAGACTGGTTGTATGTGATAAGCTAATTATTGTTAACTTTGAAGTTCTAACATGCTGTGACAAGGTGTTATTAGAGCTGTTATTAGACAAGTGAGCCCAAGAGCCCATTTACTATTCTTACATGGACTCAGCTCAGGTGTCCAGGTAGTCAGTCACCAAGTATGCAGTACAGTCAACCAATGATTGTGACACACAACTTGATGAATTTTTGCAGAGCTTTCATCAGTTCCGTTCATTACTGGACACACTGACCTCTCTTCATCAGTAATGCTTTCTCTTCCCTTTGAAAAATATTTAACCCATTTGTACACTGCCATTTTCTTCATGCTATTATCCCCATAAACTTAGACTACCATGTCCCTGATTTTACTTCCACTCTTGCCAAGTGTTTTAGTCACCTAGTGCTGCTCTAACAGAATTATCACAGAGGGATGGTTTTAATAAATGAAAGTTTATTCTTACATTGTCCAGTAGCTTACAAGTCCAAATTCACGATGTCCACGCCAAAAGAAGGTTCTCCCCTTGTCAGCTCTGGAGGCAAGTCCGGTATTCCATCAGTCTTTGTCCAGGGAGCATCCTGGCACAGAAACCTCAGGTCTGAAGCATGCGCTCTTCTTCTAGTGCTGCTTTCTTAATGGTGTGAGGTTCCCTATTCTCTGCTTGCTTCTCTTTCCTTTTATCTCTTGTAGGATGAAAGGATTACCGGTGGCACGAGCCATACTCCAGGGAAACTCCCTTTAAAGTGGAGCAGGGAGGTGATGCTATGAAAGGATTTAGTCACACCCTAATCCTTCAACATACAGCATAGGAAAATCACAAAAGGGAGGACAATCATAGAATACAGGGAATCATGGCTCAGCCACATGGCATCACATATTTTTGGGGGGACACAATTCAATCCATGACACCAAGCTTAAAAAGAAATTCAATGTTTGTTCATTGCTCTAATTCAAGCTCTGACATTCTCATCATGGCACACAAAAGCACACAACAACAACGACCACCACTCAGGAAGATACCACCACACATTGGCATGAACACAGCTGTGAGACATTGATGTACCAAGGTTATAAAACCTTACTGAGTTGTTTGTACAGTTTTGCCAATTTAAGTGCACAGTGGCAAATTCATGAACTTAATTGTCACACCTTGTAGGCCCTCAACATAGTGAACGAGATTCCAAAGAACAGAACTTTGAAAAATTTCAGTCTTTGATAGGATCATGTACAACTATGAAAGGTCTGAAATAGGATCCCAAGCAATCGTTCACTAGTGTCAGTCCTAAGATTGAATCAAAATCCATCATATGAATAATTTTAAATATCCCCAAATAGGCATGCCATTGGTGCCACAGATTCAAGGTGGTATGGATAGAAGGAAAGTTGTTTCATGTTTCTTGCATTAATTCAAAGGAAATTTTAATTTTATTTTTACACAAACAGTATCAATATCAACATCTAATAAGATAGTTATTTCTACTTTTTTAAATGTACTTTTGGCTTGTTGTTTTCTGGTGCCATCAAGTCCGCTCTGACTCATAACAACCTGATGTACAACAGAAGGTAATACTTGCCTGGTTCTGCATCATCCTCACAATCTTTAATAGGTTTAAGGCCACTGTGTCAATCCACTTGCTTGAGGGCCTTCCTCTTTTTTTGCTGACTCTCTACTTTGCCACGCAAGATGTCCTTCTCTGGGGATTGGTCCCTCCTGATGACACACAATATAAAATCTTGCTATCCTATCTTCTAAGAAGCATTTTAGCTGTACTTCTTATAAGACAGATTGGCTCATTCTTTTGGCAGTCCATGGGGTATATTCAGGACTTTTCAACATCAGGGTAATCTGAAGGCATCATTTCTTCTTCATTCTTCCCTACTCATGGTCCAGCTTCCACAAGCACATGAGGTAACTGAAAATATGACGGATTTGATCAGGCAGAACTTAATCCTCAGAGTGGCCTCTTTGGTTTCTAATACTTCAATGTGGCCTTTTGCAGGAGATTTGCCTGATGCAACTCAACTAATTCCTTGACTGCTGCTTCCAGTGATGTCAACTGTTGATCTCAGTAAAACAAAATCTTTGGCAACTTCCATATTTTCTCCACTTATCATGATGCTGCTTATTCATCCAGTTGTGAAGACTTTTGTCTTCAACTTTTGGCTTAGCAATGTTAAAACTCTTAGAAGCAAGAAGTTATTAAGTACATGGCAAATTGTTTTAATTCTTTTCAATTGAAAGATGTAAAGGAAAAATATGCTTTAATAAACATCATTCTGTTTTTCTAAGTATTCACTAACATTTTTTGTACCAAATATGCTACAGTTATCTGACTCAACAGCACTTGGCTTGGCTTGGCTTTATGATAAGAAAGAAATTTAATATTAAAATATGAAATTTTTATTTAGAAGACCTGTGAAAGTGATTACCTCAAAAATAACTAAGAACTTACACAGTAATAGGAAGCAGAAAGAAAACATATATAATTCTACCCGAACAAGCAAACCAAGATATAAAAAGGGTTGCTAAAAACTAAATTAGTGTGGAAAATTAATTGTCCAGGATACTGAATATAATTGTCCACTTATTTTAGCTGACATTAAATCAAGGCGAAACAGAAACAACTTAAATTATTCCATTACCATCATGTGAACTCAGGGAACATTGTGGTAGAGGAAAACCAAGTAAGGTCACAATTTATTATCTTTTAATGAGGGTAGAAGGTGGAATCATGCTTCAAATTCTTTGTAAATCAGTTGAGACTTTGTTTTGCCATCCCCTCCTCCTCTAGAATAGTGAGCCTTTGAACCATCAAAGAAAAAATTATCTAATTATTTTGATACTCTCTTAGAGCAGTACATGAATCCTGAGCTTAACATTACTAGATAATACACACAGGAGGGTCTCAAATGCTCAGTTTGTTGGGGGGGACGGGGGCTGGGTGGGTGTGCGTGTGGGTGTGGGCGGTATATGTTTTATGCATGCTTAGTCTCACTAATATAAAATGAAAAACACTGTAGAAAATTACACAGATCATTAAACTGAGTAGGATCTATGAAACCATCTGATAAACACATTGTTTCATATAACATTTTAGAAGGAAAATACCAATCTAGGCAAAGCCATTTTCTATCTTCCTTTTAATTCATAACATGATTCTATCTTAGATAAAGACTTAAAATGAAATCCTTAAAATGAAACCCTTAACTGACTACAATGTCCTACCACCACTGCCAAAAAAACAGTTATACTGGGTTTCTATCAGAAAATTTTGGTCCAGAGAAAAAACAGACAGCTAGATCAAGGGGATGGCAAACAGCACTAGGGTAAAGGGGGGACGGGGGAAACCTGCCAACCGATGCCTGAAACATGAAGCCCAGGTATATATTAATCTAAACCAGCCATCAACTTGTAAGGTCACTGACCTTGAAAATAAAATTTATTTCCTGGTCAAATATTTTCTGAAACAGTGCTCATAGTTCAACCAGTTTTCAAGCCCTCACTCTGGACCAGTTTAATTTGTACAGCTCAAAAGTTAATTAAACCTTTTCTTCCAACAAAACAGATTTTGTTCCAAACCATTTGATGTAAGTTTAGGGCCATTTCTCAATAATGCTCCTGGGGAGGGGGATGGGGGAGACACGGTGGTAACAAAAACTAAAAAGCTAGAAGAGCCATTGAGCTGCTGTTCACACAGGCTTTGCAATGCTGTCCCTTAGCTTTTAGATGAGAGTACCAGCAAACATTAGTGACATGCAAGCCTATTCCTGACCTCAAAATCCACTCTCTACTGGTCTCAAAAGCAAGACCGTTGGTTTTATGGAAACTGAAAAATCACAAATAAATTTCTCTGTCATATTATCCTTCCATTTCCAGTTACCTTACTACTTCCCAAAGCAGACGACTACAAAAGAAATCAAAGAAATAATTAATTATTGAAAAGATGTTATGCAAGAAGAAAACGGAAAGTCAGTGTTCCTGGAGGTTTAAAATGCTCTTGCATATTTTTAAAGCTTCTTAGTGGCTATTACAGCTTCAGTGCTGGCAGGGGAAAATGAATGAAGTATGAAAGTGTGGTTCAATATAACGTGATTGCCTTCTGGCTATAAATCAAAGTGTCTTCAGTAATTGTTGAGAAAAGCAACCGTGTTACACATGTAACTGGTTAGCAAATCTTCCCAACTGCTCTGGAAGCAGCAGAAGATTGGAAGACAACTTCCTGTCCTGTGCTGATCATGAGGGTGCTAGAATTCTAGCCTAAAGCCCAGAGCAAGGGGCAAGAAGCCAGGAAGGGGAAACAGGATGGCCTGCACATGCTGTGCTGTTTGACTGGCTGAAATACGGTCACAAAAAGCCAAAGGCCAAACAACTACTATCTTCTTAAACTTTTTGTGCAGTTGCAATCTGAATCAGTCGGAGACTACAGAGATGAGGTTCTGTTCCCACCCTCACCTGAACAGCCACCACTTACAAAGCTCATTCCGAGGACATCCATTTAGTGGTGGAAAGACTTCCACAAGATATGCCCCATACTTATCTGTGACACATTAAACCCCAAAGCCAGAATAATGGTAAGCTCAGCAAACAAAGTCTGGAATAATGCTCGAGAACTCAGATAAGAAAAGGTAAAAAAAAAATAGGTTATTAACTTCAACTAGGGAGCCCTAGCTTAGGTTGATAACATCAGTAGAAATGTCCTCATGAAATAACATATACTTAGTTGTGTCAACACTTGCAAATTTTGTTCTTTATATTTCTAAACTGCTTTGCATTTATAAAGAAATGCCACTGGTGAGAAAATTTAGATTTAATCAAGTATACGTCACTCACTAAAATGTAAATGATTGAGTAGACCGATCACAGGGTTTCATATTAAGATAACAAGTATCTTCTGGTGAGTTCTTTAAAATACATACATTATAAGTGACATACTGACATACTCCAACGTATAAAGCAAGGGGTATACAAAATCAGTGGATACTTCAACTCAAGTGATCTGTGATCTGTCCTGAAATTATGAGCTAAATTTAATGTCTGTGTCTGCTTTAAAAACAAACTAACAACAACAACAAAAAACACCATTCCTACCAACTCTTCTGACTCACAGCAACTCTACAGAACAGGGTAGAACTGCCCCGCAGGTTTCCAAGAAGTGGTTCGTAGATTCAAACTGTCAACTTGGTTAGCAGCCTGAGCCCCTAACCATCGTACCACCAGGACTCCATGTGCCTTTTAGGGGGCAGGAAATCTATAGTTTTTTAATGAAAACCTCAAAGAAAAATACTGAAAAAACTGTAAGTCACAAAAATAAAGGGTGAAGTGTTACCAATTCCCAGGTCTAACTATAATATTACCACGGTAGATACCAACAAAAAGACTGTCACCGAGAGACTATCTCCTAGAAGTAATAGCTGTAACTTTTTTTAGCAAGTTTTCACCATAATATTTAAAGAATATTTCCCCCACAGAAAAACACAAATGAAAATTCACTACGGATTTTGAAACTTACACCTTCAGTTGTTTCTTAGGAGTGATATGCTCTAGGGTCAAAATACATGAAATCTTCTCAAGCTTCAGGTATCTACATTTCTGCCTCTCCAGGTAACAACATCTCACGGCGACCCTAGGGTCGCCATGAGTTGGATCCGACTCAACGGCACTTGGCTGGCTGGCATGTAATGACACATTTAATGGGTCTGGTTCCAGAGCGCATCACTCAAGGTTGAAGCACAGGGTCTCACACCGTGAAAACCTAATGATTCACACAGTTCCAGCAACTGTATTTTCAACTCATAGTATAAATGTATGCAGAACAATCTCTGTTCTGCAGTATACAGAAAACATTCTTATACCTACTAGTATCTAACTCTCCGAGTGAGGATGCAATTTACATTTCCTGTGACGACTTTAAAAAGAAAAAAGCGGTATTGATATTAGGTGCTTGTTATCTTTCTTCATATTTGAAGTTGGGATGGTAAATGAGGTAATATCTATCCAAGTATTTGGGTAAAGAAGATACATGTATTTTATAAATGCAACATGGCATTATTTTAGCAGTAGTACAGAGTAAATAAATTATATACTCCAAAGTTACTTAAATTTTATTATAAATATTTTAGACCTTTAAAGAACACTGAGTTTCAACATAAAATATGCATCTTATAAAATGAAGTTGCTCTATGAAAAAGAAGGCATAAAATATCTAGTTTTCTTTGGATAAGTATCAGCAGCAGATAAAGAAAAGTGATGTCATTTTTGTTTTCATATTGAAGCTTAATATTGTCTCTCGAGTTTTCACTTAATGCTGTGCTTGCTTTTCTAAGGTAGTTGCTAAGATGATTACTTTCTACTAGGTTAAGATAAAATTCACCCATACTACTCAAAATTCACTTGTTTTATAACTTCACACAGCATTTTAGACATGCTAATCATTGTTTTTCATTGTGACTGAGTGCAAATGTACAATCCGTTTAAATTTGCATGCCCGCCTATCTTTGCTCCTTCTGCTCTCCTTGCCCAGTGGCAGCACACTCCTCCTTCCCTTACTAGACATGTCACATCCTCGTCATAATCTCCTGTCCCCTCCTCTCCGCCCTCTTCACTCCCCTTTAGTAAGAGGCTGGTAGGACAACATCCCATAGATGCAGAGAAGAATAAAGTGCACACATGATATGGTCACTCTGTGTCCCCAAGTCCAATCCATTCCTGTCTGAAGGGTTGACCTCAGTGATGATTTATGATCAGGGGCAGCATCAGGTCTAGGCACCACGCCCCCAGAGGAACCTCCCGTCCTTCAGACCATCAATAACAGTGTTTTAGTGGCGTTCTCAGTATGCACCACTTTTTTTTTTCTCGTGTTGCCACTGGGACTCAACATTGTGATCCTATCACGGCTGTCATTGGTGGTGGCCAGGCACCATCTGGTGCTTCTGGTCACATGTTAATACAGTCACCCATTCCAGTGGGTCTTTCTGTCTTCTGGGTTCTCTTTCCCTCATGTTGTTTTTGTTCTTGGTGATCATCTGTTCCAGCTGAGTTGGGACAACTTGGCGTACCTCAGATGGCAGCCTGCTAGCTTCTAAGACCCCAGATGCCACTCAACAGTATCGGGTGCAGAAGATTCTCTTAGCAATAGGCTAGTTACACCAATTGGCTTCAACGTCCCTTGAGAACATGGCCCCAGCCCCCCACCCCTGCTACTCTGTCCTTGCAATATGGGGTTAAGATTGGAAGAGTCTTCAGGTTATGCTGAATCATGCTAAGCATTTTTTGTTGAATTGACTCAAAAATATCAGAAACAATAATTGTGTAATGCTAGCTATATTTTTATTTGAAATAGAAAAAATTGCAAGGAAGCTAGCTACCTGGCTCACTAAAATAATGGTCTACAATAAATCATAGGAAAGCAAACTCCAGGAAGGGAAGAGGGTAGTCGTCTTTCAACTTCCTGATGTTTGGGGGAAACTAAACAAAACACTACTGTCGAGTCATTTCTGACTCACATGAACCCTAGAGGTCAGAGTAGAACTGCCCCACAGAGTTTCCAAGGAGCACCTGGTAGATTTGAACTGGCAACTTTTTGGTTAATAGTCCTAGCACTTAACTACTATGCCACCTGGAAGCACCAACAAATACAGTAGTAGAATCAAAGCATTCAAAGGCAATAAACATGTTCTTATTCCCTAAAATGAGTATTAAGCCTATAAATCTTTTGATTGCTTCTAGTTTATGTTTCTATGGTAGGGGGAATGTAGATAACAATTCAAACTTTTTTCAGATTCAAATCTTTGCAGTATGGGAAAAAAAAACCACTTTCCTTTTTACTCTTTTAATTGATAAATCAATGGACTCCAGGAGGTATTTAATGGTCATGTTTTTTAATTTGGAAACATCATTATTCTACAGATCAAACGAGATAATGTCTGTGCCACTCTTTGCAGAATATGGAAGGGAATTTGAGAATCTAAAAAGAAATACACACAAGCCACAGTAACTAACTGTATCAGGATGGAGGGGAAATGTTTGACTGAAAGGAAATATTGTGTACCTTGAGTCAGAACTGAGTCCGTTGCAATGGGTTTGGGTTTTTTTATTTGTTTATTTAGAGGGACTTAGCTCTATAAAATCTAGACATGCTAATCAGGTCATGACAACGTTCTCTCATAGTGAATGCGATGCATATTGGTACTAAGGGTTAAGTGTGGTGTGGCTGATTCCTTTTTTGTGACTTTTCCATCCATGGCCTTGTAACTCCCACCCAAGTGACCGGGCGTGGCTGTGTGTCAGGGTAATTGTGACCCACCAAGGGGATGGGTAAGCTTTGCTTTTTATTTCAGACCAATTCCTACCAGCACCAAGGAAGAACAGTCAGGTGTGAAGAATGCATTCCATGGACCTGGAGACTGAGAGAGAGAGAGAGACAGAGAGACAGAGAGAGAGACAGAGAGAGAGAGAGAGAGAGAGAGAGAGACAGAGAGAGAGAGAGAGAGAGAGAGAGAGAGAGAAAGAGAGAGAGAGAGAAAGAGAAAGAGAGAGAGAGAGACAGAGAGACAGAGAGACAGAGAGACAGAGAGAGAGAGAGAGAGAACAGGCTGTCACTTAGAAGACTGTAAGAAGTGATGGTAGAAGAGACTGGGCAGCAGAGAGTAGCAGGAGACAGCAGCTCATGAAGAGAGAAATTGGAGTGCCTTTGGGGAGAGGCCTAGGGCCATGGAGAGGCACAACTGCAAGCATAGCTGGGAAGAAGCTGTACTGATGAAAGAATTGCATTCAGAGTGCTCAGTCTGAACTGTAACTGTTAACTTCCTTAATAAACCCCATAATCACGAGTATTGTCTCTGACTTTTGTTGGCCATTGCAGTACATTATCAGATCCAGCAGAAAGGCAGACCGTGCTGTGGGAAGGATTGCTGGCATCAGAGTTGGTAAAGATGGCCGAGGGAAGAGGCCGTCACAGCGGCATAGCTCCTGGCTCTATAGCAAAACACAAGCCACTGCCGTATAGCAAACTGACAGATAGCTGGAGTAAATCATCAACAGCAAAATTAAATAAGTGGAAATCAATATACTCTACTATATTGAACTTCTGTGACTTTTGGGCTTTTACCTTAAATTATTTCAGCCTTGTATGTTGTCAGGACATGGAGGTTATGGCAAATTTAAAAAAACAATGATCTAAAACCTTTCCAACTTCACTGCAGATTAATGGCACAAGAGATAGAATAGGTAGAACTAACATTGGTGGTTTTATTTAAAGAGCTTTCCATCTTAACAAAGTAATGTAGTGGTCAAGTCATTATTCACATTTTATTCTCATTTTTACTATTAATATCAAATCATCAACTCCGCTCTCTTAGATCTTAGGGGACCTAATAAAATTAGTGAAATCTAGGGAAATTTAGGGCATCAAGATGAGCTAAGACCCTTTTTTATCCTGTATAAAACCATGGCAGATTGAAATAATTACTGCTAAAGAAGATGAAATAGTAACAGAGAATGACTGAGAAGAGGAAAGAGCCAATCTCATATTGAAATGAAAAGTAACGTGAAAGCTCAATGAAATGAAATGAAAATTAACATGAGAAGTATTGATTTTAATTGTTCTTCATGCCTTTGTAACATTTTAAATCACTATCAATTTTTATATCCAGGCTTAGGACACTACTTGGAAGATTTAATAAAATCTTTCACTGTCAAGTATACTTATTTCAGTTTTCATATGTGTAAAATTACTGAAACTTGCATGCAAATGGCGTATATGCTTTCTATATAGTTTTCTAAGTCTTAATATCTGATTTTAGTTACTGGCTTCCACTTTGGTGGTGGGGCAGCGAGTTGAACACAAGATTTTTTTTTTATTGTAATTAAGTGAAAGTTTACAATCCGAGCCAATTTTTCATGTAAAACCACAAGTACCTGGCTCTCCGCAACTCTGCTCTCTTCACCGTGTGACAGCACACTCTTCTTTTTCACTCTGCCAACACTTATCCCCTCTTCTCAATGCTCTCCTTTCCCCTCAAAAGAGAAACCAGTAGGACAGTGTCATATACACATTAAACCATAAAGTACACATATCACATGCGTCACTCTGTGTCCTCAGGTCCACGCTATTCCTTGTCTGAAGTGTTGACCTCGCACAGATTTCAGCTCTGGGCTAGCAGCAAGCCCAGGGGTCATGTTCTCAAGGGGACCCTACAGGTTGTCAGACCATCAATTCTGGCCTTTGAATAGAGTTCTTGATCTGCACACCTCTTTTTCTCATGCTACATCAGAAACTGTACACTGTATCCTCTGTCAGGGCCACTACCTCTTTGGTAGTGGCCAGGCACCATCTAGTTCTTTTGGTATCATGCTGATATACTCTCCCAATCATATATGTCCTTCTAGCTCCTGGGATCATTTTTCCTCATGACTTTGATGTTCTTGGTTGTCATCTCTTCCAGGTGGATTGAGACCAATCGATGTTTCTCAGATGGCAGCTTGGTAGCTTTTAAGACCCCAGATGATGCTCACCAATATGGAGTGCAGAAGACTCTCTTAGCAAAAGACTGGTTATAGCAGTTGACCTTGATGTCCCCCGAAAACACAGTCCCCAGGCCCCTGTCCCTGCTACTCTGTCCTTTGAAATGTTGGATTAAATTCAGAAACCCTTTTAGCTTATGGTGTAGCTCAGGTATGCTGACTTGCCTTGCGCCGCGTGTTCTTATTTCCTTCAACTAACCAAATTCCTATAGACTATCTCATCTATGACAATCCTCTCCCTCCCTCCCCACCCTTGCAGCCATCAAAGGGTATTTTCTTCTGTGCATAAGTCTTTTCTGAAGCCCTTATCATAGTGGTTTCATACAATATTTGTCCTTGTACGGCTGACTGATTTCACTCAGCATAATGTCTTTGCATTGACTCCTGGTTATGAGATCTTTCATAAAATCATTGTTCTTTATCATTGCCTAGTGTTCCATTGTGAATTTATACCATAGTTTATCTAGTCATCGGCTGATGGGCATCTAGATTGAATCTGTCTTTTTGCTGTTGTGGACAGTGCTGCAATAAACATTCATGTCCATGTATCTGTTCATGTGTCAGCCCTTATTTCTGCTGGATATATTCCAAGCTGTGGAACTGCTGGATCATACGGTATTCCTCTTTCTACTTTTTTAAGGAAGTGCCAAATAGCTTTCCAAAGAGGTTGTACCATTTTACATTCCCATCAGCAGTGTAGAAGAGTTCTGATCTCTCCACAGCCTCTCTTAAAATTTGATGTTTTGTGTTTTATTGGCTTAGTGCCAACCAATTTGTGCCAACCAATCAGTGAGATGGTATCTCACTGTTGTTTTGATTTTGAACACAAGATTTTATAAGAATGTGAACATTTATTTCTATGATTGTCATATGTTTATCAACTTCCTTTCTATTGCCTTCTTCCTGAAAGTAGTTTATCAATGTGCACCATTTCAAATACATTTCCCACACTCACTGAGAACCAGTAGATGTGATTTTCATGTGTCATTCTTGGTGACCCCTTGGAATGTGAACGTGTAAGTAGTCACAATGTTTCATGTATTCTTGATTTAAATTTGTAATTACAAATATCACAAACATATAATAAAATACAAAAAGTGATAAACACATTTGTGAATATTTTGCTATATTTGGTTCGATTTTCTGTAGTTAAAAAACTAAAGCATTACCGATACATCAAAAGCCCTTACAAGCTACCCTTTATAAACACTACTCTACATTCTGTGTTTTCACTTATCTGTATGTTTGTGCACATTTATTACATAAGTATACCCATTCATATATTTTTGGGTATAGAATCTGTGTATACAGAGTTGAGTCTCACCAGCAACACGAGTACCCTTAAATCTCCACTAAAAGACTGCAGCTGATGGCCCCTGGCCCCTGGCCCTGATGCTGCCCCTGTCCATACAGCATAATGGAGGTCAACTCTTTGGACAGGAATTGACTGGACTTGGCAACACAGAGTGGCCTTGTCGTGTGTGCACTTTATGGTTCCATGCATCTATAAGATGCTGTCCTGCTGACTCTTGCTGGAGGCAGGGGTGAGGGTGGAGAGGAGGGGATAGGAGATTGTTAGGAGGATATGACTTGTATAGAATGGAGAGGAGTGTGCTGTCACTGGGCAGGGAGAACAGTGGGAGCTGCCCATAAGTGGGCATGCAAATTTATACGAGATTGTACATTTTCACTCAATCATTAATATAAAAGAAAAAATAATTCTGTGTATGAAACTGTAAATGGTATCATACTTCAAATATTCTATTAAAATTTGCTTTTCCACTCAATGTTATGTTTTTTTTTTTTTTTTTTTTTTTTTTAGAATTATCCATGTGGATTCAAGTAAACACAGTTCAGTCATTTTAACTTCTGTGTAATATTTTACTGCATACTAAAACTCAATTTATTCATTTCCATATTTGGGTGTTTGCAACTATTAGGCTGCTTCCAAGTCTTTGGTTTTACAAACCTTGTTGATATGCTTTTCTATGTTTTCTTGAGTACATATGTAGGAATTTCTTTAAAACAGACTCCTAGACATACAGCTATAATTTTATTAGGTACAATGAATTCTTCAAACTACGCTACCAAATTTCTGTTCAAATTTTCCTACCAATTTACATTACCATACACAACTTTTAGGAGATCTGGTTTACCAACACTTGCATTTATCAACTGCTAATTTTTGTCTATTTGATAGGGACAAAATGAGTATTATTGCAGTTTTATTTTGTACTGTCCTCATGAAGCACAACATCCTTCTGTCTATTGATCACTCATATTCTCTTCTCTAGATTATCTTGTACACAACTATTTAGTAACTAGCTTGTCTTATTCTTTTTAATTGGTAGGAATTATTTGTATATTCTGCATACTCCTAAGTTCCTAGTTTTATGACTTTCAAGCATCTTTATGTCTATAGTTTTTCAACCTCTAACTTGGCAAAGGTAAAAACTGCATTATTATTTTTTCCTTAAAAGTTTTACAATTTTGCTTTTCCATTCAAATTTCTGATCTATCTAAAAGTTTGTGCTGCATATAAAGTAGGGATACATTTGATTCTACTATTTTGTCTGGGGACCCCTGGTAGTTCTCTGGTTTAGAGGTCGGCTGCTAACCAAAAGGTCAGCAGTTTGAATCACCAGCTGCTCCTTGGAAACCCTGTGGGGCATTTCTACTCTGTCCTATACGGCTGAGTATTCTGAGTTGGAATGCATTTGATGGCAATGGTGTTTCTGCTTGTTTGTTTGTTATTTATTTCCATAGAATAGTCCAGTTCCTCTGAATCAATTACTAAACAAACCATCTACTGTTTACTAATTTATAAGGCTACTACAGCCATATATTAAGGACTTGCATACTCATGACTCTATCACTTTTTGGCTAAACTGTTGTTTCACAATGTGTTTTCATGTCTAATAGAATTAGTCTGCATTATAATTTTTGCTTTCAAAAAGTCTCAGTCATTCTAGTAATTAGTTCCTCAAGTCAATTCCGATTCCCAGAGACCTAACATGGACAAATACTACTGCTCTTTACACTGCATATTCTAATACAAACTTTAGGATCAGCTTATCATTTTGCATAAAAACCACAGAAAATTACTTAAGTTTTTTGGTAAATTATACTTTAATATGAGGAAGAACTAACATCTCATTGAGTCTTTGAATTCATAAATAAACGCTGTCTCCATTCAATTAGGTTTTATGATTTTCAATAAAGGGTTCTAATTTTTTCATTATGGATCTGTGTTTATCATCTTGCACTTATTTCTTATCACATTGCCCTTATTCCTAAGTATCATTCTTTGTTGTTGTTCTGCTTGCTATTGTTTTCCATTTGTATGCATATATTTATTTTTTAAATGTATTGACCATTGTAATTTCCCTTGGACTTTCATACGCATACTCATAGTACCTACCAATGGTGGAACATTTATTTCTTTCTAATTCTTACAAGTTTATTTATTTTGCATATTTCAATTCTTTAGCAGGGATGCCAGAAGCAGTTCTGATGGTGCAATACTAAGTGCTTGGTTGCTAACCACAAACTTGCTAGTGCTCTGCAGGAGAAAGACCTGGCTATCTGTGCCCAGAAAGACTCTACGGAGCACTTCTATTCTGTCATACGGAGTCACTATACATCATAATTGATTCTACAGCACACAACACCATTGCCAATAGAATGTTCAGTAGAAAGCATTTATGCTTGGCTCTTGACTTAATATTTTGTCATTAAGTATCCTGCTTTGTCTAGGTAATATCTGGTGCAGGACTTTTTAATCATACTAAATAGGGTTCCTTTAAGTAGACCTGGAGGTGCAGTGGTTGAATTACTGCTGACCACAGTTAAGATATAGTACAGTTCCACTACAAGGATTTATCTCCATATTCCTTTACAGTCATACCCACTCTCTCCCCCACTTTCCTAATCTCTGGAAATTGCTAATCTATTCTCTATCTATCATTTTGTCACTTAAGCAATGTCATATAAACGTAACCATAAAACATGCATGATTCTGAGAGTGACCTTTTTTATTGACCACAGTAACCTTGAGATCTATCCAAGCTGTTGTACATTTCAATAGTTCTTTTTTATTCTATAGAGTAGAAAAAAATGGACTCTCCCATTCGAAAAAGGGGAAAACAGCATATACCAGTTACTCCATTGTCACCGAATCAATTCTGACTCATAGCGACCCTATAGGAATAGAGGAGAACTGCCTTATAGAGTTTCCAGTGAGCACCTAGCAGGTTCAAACTGCCAACCTTTTGGTTAGCAACCATCTCTCTTAACTGCTATGCCACCAAGGTTTCCATACCAGTCACTACTCCATAGCAATTGTCAAATCCACATGTTGCAACTGCTTGAATGACAGTCCACTCCTCTGAGTCATCCTTCCTCCTACACAAAATAGACTATGTATGTAGTTGAGTAGTTTGCTCAGTCAGGTTTCAAAGATAGTTTTTCATTTGTGATGGTCCAAGCTGATACAATTCCTTTTAAAATCTTTCTAATTCCCTGAAAATCAAACTATAATCTATTCCATTAAACAAATGCCACAACTGCAGACCTCTTCAAACAGGCTCTTGTCGACACTGAGCTGGGAGTCAGCGCTATGAGACAACACCTTTGAAATTCTTGGAGGCCGCTTTGCCTAGTCAGAGCGTCTACTGCAGGCCTACATTTAAGATTCCCAGAGACCATCTTTTCTAACAGGGGCATGAAACGAATTTATTGTCAAGTTGTTAGAAGCCCTGATACACACTCCCTTTAAGCTTCCTGAGTGTTCAAGAAAAGGTTTTTGATACCTTTGAAATCTGTATCCTGAGGCTATGCTATACAGGTTATGCTCTGGATTAATATTTTCTTTGAAGCTATTTCTTACTTTGAGGGTCTTGTGCCATCTGGAGAGCCTGGGAATGAGAAACAGTTTTATTTTCAAACCGAACAAATCCTAGATCCTTTATATTTCTTTTAAATTCTGTTTGGAAACTAAACAGTTCCTTTTTAAGCTCATTTCCACCTATCTCTGTCTTATGTACAGATAAAGGAAACTAGCTGTCACTTTCACATTCTGCCTAGAAATCTCCTTAGCCAAAGCCATTAATCCCACTGAGTGCAGCTTCAACTTTCCACATTACTTCAGGTGAAAATGTTTCCAAATTTTCCACCATTATGTAACAGCTTGCCCTTCTTCTGGCTTTCAGTAGTGGTATCTCCATCGTCCTTCAAGCCCTTACCCCTATCTCTTTGAGTCCTTAACTCCTCTCTGTCTTTCATAGTCTCCTCAAGGCCTCACTAGCTGGCATCTGCCAGTTTGTCCCAAAGTCAATTCCACGCATTTTAGTTCTGTGCTGGCAACACCGCACTTTCAAGTATCAAATTCTGCTCAAGTTCTTTATTTCTAACAAACCACCCCAAATCTGAGTGACTTCAAACAACCATTTCATTTTGTCCACACTTTTGTGGGTCTAAAGATCAAGAAGGCCAACAGCTGGCACTTACAAGGCTGAAGGATCCACTTCTTATTTGGCTTTTTCTTCCCAAAGATCTGACACCTCAGGGCTGCTGTCTTTCCACACGGTGTCTCAGCCTCTCGGGCCTCTCCACACAGCAGCACCGGCCAGGGCAGTTACACAGCCAAGGCAGCTGGCATCCAAGCCTGAGAGTCCCCTGAGGAATAAGTGGGAGCTACCAGTCTTTTAAGGTCAACAGCACAACATTTTTATTTGTATATTGGATTAAGTTGTCTTTATTTTCTTTTTTTTCCCCTCTATTAATTTTGGAAGGAACCTCTGGCTGGCACTAACAGTTGGATGCTGGGCTGCTAAGAGAAAGGTATACAGTTCAAACTCACCCAAAGGTGCCTAAGAAGAAAGGCCTGGTGATCTGCTTCTGAAAGATCACAGCCTTCAATACCCTATGGGACAGTTCTACTATACACATGTGGGGCTACCATGAGTCTGAAGCAACTCAGTAGCAGCTGGTTTTTTGAAAGTATTATGATTTAGTTCTATTCTTTTAGTAGTTATTCTTACATTTTTAGTATTCATATATGACTTAATCTAAAATATTTAAATATCTCTATCCTCCTTCTAAACAATAAAAAAAGACTTCTACAGCATTAACTATAATCATCATCTGACATGTTAGTGTGGTCTAGTAGTTCTTGTTATTATACTTTCAAATAGTAGTTATTAATACTGTGACTTCAGAAAAATTAGTGCTTCTTTAGATTTTACAGCATGTAATTTCTTTGTTCACCACTGCTTCTTGCCTTCACACTCCCTCATTCTTACTTTAATTTTCTTTCTAAAATAAATCTTCCAATAATTTTATCAGCTAAGCTTGTTTGTTTGAAATTACTTAGTCTTTACCTTTACCCCAAAGAATAAAATACTAGGGGGATGTTTATCTTTCCTTAGCATTTTTTGAAGATGTTTCATACTCTGTATTGCCGATGTTAAGAAATCTGTTGTCATCATTGTTCTATTGTAGGTGACTAATTGTTTATTCTGAATGACCTGTAAGACTTTTCTCTATGTCTGGGATTCTGTAGATATACTACGCTGCACGTGGTAAATTTTTTTACTTATTATGATTGAATGAAAATGTACATTCCCACATAAATTTGCATGGTCACCTATACACAGCTCCCACTGCTCTTCCTGCACGGTGACAGCACACTCTTCCTCTCTGCTCCATACATGTCCTATCCTCCCAACAGTCTCCTATCTCCTCCTCTCCACCCGCTCCTCTTCCTCTACATAGTAATTTTTTAAAAATTTATCCTGCATGGAAAATTTTGTGTTTCCTGAGGCTTAATTTTATCATAAATTATAGAAATTTTTAAGATACAGTTGTCTTCAGATATTGCCATTTTTGTGTTCTCTCCTTACGAAACTTTTATGATATATGATGGAACGTTTTCATATGTGTATACATATATACAGTTTTCAACCATATAGAGTTTTCTGTCATTCATATAAATGTACACACACAGCAAATTTAAACATATTTAAAAGCCTGATTTGACACAAAATTTGCTCCTTTTTATGAGAGTCTTTTTTGTAGAATTTTGTTTCCTTCTCTATGTGGTTAATTACTGAGTAATTATTTTATATCCTCTCAAGGTCTTGGATTTTTAATACTATTACTGGTATCTTCGTTTATTCTTATGATGGATTGTTTTCCTATGTGGTTATAATATCTTAACATGAGCTTACTGTGATAATTCTTCAGATTTGGGCCATAAAAGCATTACTCTAATACAATTCTGCAACTGCTTCTGCCATGGCATATCATGTCTCGGCCAATTCCCTCTTAATGTCTCCTCTGGGGACCCTAGACCCAATCAATGAGAATATTGTATGTACAAAGTTCAATACTATATATAGCAAGATCTGTAGTTACAAATTTTTTTCTACTATTTTTCTTACCCCAAATACAAGCTGATGGAAATAAGCTTCACTAAATCTCAGCATTCCAGTGGCAAAAGAATAAATCACTATCAGAGTGTTGGAAAGATTCTCTCTAAAACTACTGCACAACAATTCCAGAGCCACTGGAAACTACAGACCTCACCTCCTTCATGCTCCTCCTTGCTCAGCTTAAATTCCGTGCTTCATCATTGCTATCATTCCGTCGCATTCATTCTAAACAGCTTTCTCTCTTTCATCTCACTCTTCTGGCAAAACTGGAATCTTCCTTAAATCAAAGTCTTCATTTATTTTTTCCCCCTCCAGCTCACTATGGCTGGAGAAAGGCCCACACTCTTACTGATTCATCTGGCTTTACCCTCATGGCCACCGCCATCAAGCAGACTCAGTGCTATATGAAATCATGAAGATTTCTATAGGTCATTTGCTTTCCCATCAATAGGCATTCTCCCTATTGTCACTCTTAGCTCACAACCTTACTATTTACTTTTCTAGAAAATTAAAGTAATGGGGGTAAAGATTCTATCACTATCACATCTCCCCAGTTTCCTGTATTTTGTCCTAATATACTCAACTTTCTCCCCTGGTACAGTGGGTACACTGCCTGTGTTCCTGTCAGATCAACAGTGTTAGGTCACCCCCCACCCTAGCCAACTGTTTCAGCAGTTGTCTGTCCTCATCCCCGCATCCTCAGCTATTCTTTTTTGACCAGATAATGCCCATCAGCTCAAGTATTTTCTATATTTTATCCATTGTAAAACAAAACAAACAAACAATTGCAACTCATGGTGACCCCATAGGACAGAGCAGAATTGTCCCAAAGGGTTTCTGAGGAGTGGCTGGTAGATTCCAACTGCCAGCTTTTTGCTTAGCAGTCAGGCTTTTAGCCATTACACTACCGGAGCTCCTCTCCCATCTTAAATAAATAAAAATCTCACTTGACCTCCTGTTCCCTACAATTATGGTTCTAAGTTTCTGTTCCCCTTTACAGCAAAATTCTTGGAAAGAGTTGTCTATCCTTGCTGTTTCTTAAAGCTAGTTCAGACCTGACCTTTCCCCAGTGCTCTATCACAAGGTCGTTAATGACCTAGCCTGCGGCTAAACACAACTGTCATTTCTCAGGTGTCATCATACTTGACCATTAAGTAGCATCTGACACAGCTGAATACAACTTCCTCCTTCATGAAACACGTTCCTTATTTGGCCCACAGGATATCACACTCACCTGCTTCCCTACTTACTGCACTAGCTGCTCTTTTCTAAGTCTCTGAATCACTTTTGACAGCCTTGCTGCTGTACCCAACTCCCACAAACTTTGTGGTTTGAAGCAGTACAAATGCATTACTGTACAGTTCAGTAAGTCAGAAGTCAAAATGGATTTCTGTCACAGATTGAATTGTTTCCCCCCAAAATGCACGTAGCAGTTCTGCTAGGCCCTGATTGCGGGTACTCTGTGATTTTCCTATATGCTACAAATCCTGCCTCTATGACGTTAATGAGGCACGATGGGTGGTGGTCACGCTGGAGAGGCAGGACGTGGGAAAATGTACTGTGCCTTGAGGCAATCTCCTGGGATACAAAAGAAAGGGAAGCAAGCAGACAGTCAGGGACCTCATAGCACCAAGAAAGCCATGCTGGGAGCAGAGTGTATTCTTTGGACTCGGGGTCCCCACCTCAGAAGCTCCCAGTTCAGGGGAAGACTGCCAACAAGGCCTTTCCCCCAGAGCTGACAGAAGAAGACTTCCCTTGGAGCTAACGCCCTGAATTTGGACTTCTAGCTTATTGGATCATGGCAGTATAAATTTTTCTTTGTTAAAGTCATTCACTTGTGGTATTTCTGTCACAGCAGCACTAGATGACTAAGAATTTCACTGGGCAAAAATTAAAATGTTGGCAGAGCAGCTGTCTTTTTAGAGACTCTCCAGGAGAATCCACTTCCTTGCCTTTTCAGTTTCTTGAGGCTGCCCTCATTCCTTGGCTCATGGCCCCCTCCAGCTGTCTTGTCACTCTACCCTCTGCTTCCATTGTCACTTCTCTTCTTTTGACTGTGATCTCTGTGATCATATTGGGGTGACTCTGATAATCCAGGATAAGCTTCCTATAAGATCCTTAACTTAATCATACACACAAAGTTCCTTTAATACACACAACAACACATTTATGGGTTTGGAGGATTAGATGTGGACACTTTTCAGTGACCATTATGCTGCCTATCACCTGTTCCCTTGCTGATTCTGCCATTTCTTTCTGACCAAAGCAATGGCATGCTCGAAGGGCTCAATCCTCAGACCTTTTCCTTCTGTACCTACACTCCTTAACATATGTAGTCTTACAGTTTACAAATCCCATTTAATACTAGTGATGTCCAAGTGTATATATTCATCCTCAACTTCTACACAGAACTTCAGTTGCATATTTGGCCATCTCCACTAGACCATGCATCTAATTTTATATTATTTTCCTTAAAGACCGCCCCCAAATTACTTAAGCTGCAGTTACCATGAATCTTGAATCTGCTTTGCTTATTTATTGTACATTCCCCTGTATGAGAACGTAAACTCCATGAGGGTAGGGGTTTTTGTCTTTTTGGACCACTGCTGTATCTATAGCACACAGAGGAGGACCTAGCACAGAACATGTGCTTGATGAATATTTGTTGAGGGAAATAATAAAATCAGAAATGATAAATAAAAGGGCAATGAATATGACTGTACAGAAGAAGCAACTTTTAAATTTAATAAAACACCATAAACAAAGTTAAATGGTAATCAGGAAAATATGGAAAAAGTTATTTACCAACTTTAATAAGAAAGTACCTTTGTGCCCTTGGCAGAAAGGCTCTTGGAGTTTAGGTGGAAGAAGACAAGCGACAATTAAATTAGTTTGCTCAATACTTATTTTTTATTAATATTCTTACCGTAGATCTATCCCAGGGCGTCTGGAACAAACCAGACACTACGGAGTGCTCTCATAACACAGAAGCAGTCACATGCTCTTGGACTGTTTGCTTGTTTCCAGGAGCACTCAAGCACATTCCCTTTCTCTGGGTACAACAGTAACTGTAGGAGTATTTATTAATGTTGAATAAGAAAATGACTGGTTGTGACTCACAAGCCACAAAACAAGAGGGCTGCTTTTGTGCTGCTGTCTTTAATCATAAGCAATATTATATGCTTGTTCCAACACAGACCATAATTCCAGTGGAACTGGTGGTAGGCTTGTTTATTTATAGCGAATGTTCTTTAAACAATTACCTAGTATGATTAAACATTCTTAAATACGTTGTGTCTGCTGCTATGGAAGAACTTTCTCTTCTCCATACTTACTCTTAATAAACAATGTTTAGTTCATTCTTTTCTGACTATAAAAATAATTTGTTTATTGTAAAATAAAGAATATAAAAAAGAAAATAAAATGTTACTTGTTTACACTATGTAGTTTCTGTATTTGTAATTCACAATGAATTTTAAAATCTACTGTAACTCAGATCTTACTTTACAAATTATAGTGCTTACTGCCTCTGTAATTCAATTTCTTATTGTGAACATTTTCTCTTATCAATACATATTTTCAAAACTATGAAATTCCAAATTTTTCATTTTTAAATGCATTTTATTTTATTTCTATAGTAAAATTTAACTTTTTTTTTAAACAGCCTACATAGAAACAAGTAAGGTTTGCCATAATAGACTCTGAGTAGTCAGAATCAAAAGTTTTATTCAAATAAAACCAGAGCTAAGGGTCATTTTCATTAAAGTGCATTACCTGCAACTCAAGGAGTCAGAGTGCATAAAATGCACCAGCCCACTGCTTTCCTGGGTGATCCTGGTTCAGGCTTGGATGGACTATTTATTACAAGTAGTTAACTAACTGGCCTTCTAAATACACAGAGATACTGTGACTCAGCCAGCTGACATCCTTTACGTGATAGAACCACACAAATCCGGCACAGACATGTGATGGCCTTTCCAGCTGAGCAGGAGTTTCCCTGATTTTTCTAACACCTGAGAAATATTAAAAAGCCAGTACCCTTTCCATTGCTTTCTAATCATAGTCTTTTCTTTCTCTTTTTTTTTAAAAAAAAATAAGTAGCTGATCTAATGGAAATGCTGGTGGCACAGTGGTTAAGTGCCACAGCTGCTAACCAGAAGGTTGGTAATTTGAATCCATCAGGCACCCCTTGGAAACTCTATGGAGCAGTTCTACTGTGTCCTGTAGGTTGCTGTGAGTTGGAATTGACTCAATGGTGATGGGTTTGTTTTGTTTTGAACTGATCTAACAGAAAGGCCAAATCAACATATTAAGAAACAAAGACAATAGATAACACTTTGTCAGTGCTTTCTAGAGAATTCAGATTCCTGCTAGCTAGGATAACAAAGCCATTACAGCAGCCTGCATTCTTAAAACTCCCTCCTTATTTCCAAAGGAGAGCAATTCCTTCTCCTTACTAGGGTTCTGCTCCCTAGTTAGCCTAAACTATTTCAAAAATATACTTCCACTTGCAAATACAAGCTGTTGGTTTGAGAAAAATGCCAGGTTGTAACCTCTTAATGGTTACAAGAACAGATTCAAAACTTGTTACAGTCTTGAGGGTGGCAGTGTATTTTTAGAGTTAAGAAGGGCCTCTAAGAGTTGGGTGGAGTGGGGTGGGACGAGAAAAAAAAGACTGATTTTTTTCTTAAGCAGTAAAAGTGAGTGAACTAATTGTTTGGTACGAATCCTTTGCTTCTTAAAATCTCATTCCAGTATATATATATATACATATATATATAATGTATTTAATTTATAATTTCATTCATTTCTATATAAATCAAGTCCCAGGACCATCAGCTGTTGATAAGATCTTTCATACTTGCATATATTTCATTTAGTGATTCTTGTCATGACTTCACCTTTCTGTACCCTAATATTGGAAACTCAGACAAAAATCATCTACCATTTTGTCAACTCTAATTAAAAGCACTGTGTCATTTTGTAAAGTAAAGAAGTTAAAGACTATCTTAAATGGCTCATGAACTTTAAAATAAAAAGCCACTGTTGTATAACCTATTCTGACCGACAGTGACCCTGTGGGACAGAAGAGAACTGTCCTGTAAGGTGTACAAGGAGCTGCTGTTGGATTAGAATGGCAGCCTTTTGATTAGCAGCCATATTAGCTAACCAGAACAGAAAAATCACTTTAGGGGAAAAACAACAACAACAAAAAAAACCTTCTTTGGCTTTTTTCTTCCACACTCTTTTATGAACTCATTACTTTTAAGATAAACATAGAATGTATATGTCCTGGATTGAACTGTGTTCCCCCCCAAATCTGGGTAGCAATTTAGTTAGGCCACGATTTCTGGTGTTGTACTCTGTTCCTCCATTTTGTAAATCCTGCCTCTATAATGTTAGTAAGGGTGGACGGGCGGCAGTTGTGTTGGTGGGGCACTACTCAGTGTGTAAGATTGTTTTGTGCCTTGACACATCTCTTGAGATATAAAGGAAAGCAGCTAGCAGAGAGATTTGGGAACCTCATACCATCAAGAAAGCAGCAACCAAGAGTACAGTGCATCCACTAGACCTGAGGTTCTTGTCCCAAGATGCTCCCTGACCAAAGCTGATACAACACAAGAACCTTCTTCCAGAGCCCGACAGAGGGAAAGCCTTCCCCTGGAGCAGACACCCTGAATTCAGACTTGTAGCCTACCAAACTGCATAAGAATAATCTGTTCTTTTTTAAGGCCATCCACTTGTGGTATTTCTGTTGTTTTCACTAGCAAGCAGCCATCTAAGAAGCATCAGTTGGTCCGAAACCACCTAGAGCAAAGGAAAACAAAGGACATCAAGGACATATGGAAAATGTGAGCCCAAGACACAGAAAGTGCCACATAAACTGGAGAATACATCAGCATGACACTAGAGGAACTAGATGGTACCCAGCAACCACCAATGACTGCCCTGACAGAGAACACAACAAAGAAGTTCCTATGACTTGGAGAAAAGTGGGGTACAGAACTTGAACCCTAATGAAAAGAAGAGACTTGAAGGTCCAACAGACTGAATGGCCCATGGAAGTCATAGAGCTCAGACTCGCTGTTAACCCAGAACTGATACCATCTGCAGAACCAATTCTTCAGAACAAGATGGACTGGACTATAAGACACAAAATGATGCTGGTAAAGAGTGTTTCTCTTGGCTTAAGTAGATACATGAGGCTAACCAGGCACCTCCTGTCCAGAGGTGAGATGGAAAGGTAGAGGGAGATACGAACTAGTAGAATGTACACAGAAAATGCACAAGAGAAAGGAAGTATGTGCTGTCACAGTGTGGGGAGAGCAGCTAGAGCTACACAGCAATGTTCATGTAAGTTTTTTTTTTAACGACAAATTGACTTGAATTGTAAACTTTGTACACTTCCTCTTAAAGCACAATAAAATACATATATATTTCTTTCTTTTTTCTTTTTTTTATTATGATTGAAAATGTACATTCCTATATAAATTTGCATGCCCACCTATATGCAGCTCCCACTGCTCTCCCTGCTCGGTGACAGCACACTCTTCCTCTCTGCTCCATACATGTCTTATCCTCCCAACAATCCCCTATCCCCTTCTTTTCACCCACTCCCATGTCTCCAGTAAGAGGTCAGCAGGATGACATCCTATATATTCATAGAACCATAAAGTGCACACATGATATGGTCACTCTGTCTCTCCAAGACTAATCCATTCCTGTCCAAGAGTTGACCTCCATTATGACTTATGGACAGAGGCAGCATCAAGGCCAGGGGCCATGCTCCCGGGGCAATCCTGAGGCCCCTGGACCATCAAACCTAGTCTTTTAATGGAGATCTCAGGGTGCACCCCTTTTTATTCCTGTGTTGTCAGTGAGACTCAACTTTGTGAGTTCCATTACGGCTATCACTGGTGGTGCCCGGGCACTATTCGTTTTTTCCAGTCACAAGTCAATGTAGTCACCCACTCATGTGGGTCTCTCTGTCTACTGGGTTCTCTTTCCCCCATGTCGCTTTGGTACTTTGTGATCATCTGTTCCTGCTGAGTTGGGACTATTTGCTGTAACCTCAGATGGCAACTTGGCAGCTTTTAAGACCCCAGATGTCAATCACCAATGTGGGGTGCAGAAGGCTCTCCTAGCAAAGTGCTAGTTGTGCCAATAGGCCTCGATGTCCCCTGATAGCATGGTCCCCGGTCCCCTACCCCAGCTACACTGTCCTTGCAATATTGAGTCAAGATGGGAGGAGTAATTGTTATGCTGAAGTCCATTTAATATTGATAGTCTTTCTAATGTGTGCTGTCACAGATTTCATCCAACCAAATTTCCATCAACTATCTAGTCTAAACCCTCCCCCGTTACCTTCCCTCCCTCCCCACTCTTGTAGCCATCACAGAGTCTTTTCTTCTATGCATGAGTCTGTTTCTGAGTTCTTACCATAGGGGTCTGATACAATATTTGTCCTTTTGTCACTCACTACTTTCACTCAGCATAATGTCATCGAATTGAAACCAGGTTATGAGATGTTTCCTAAAATCACCATTGTTCTTTATCATTGGATAGTGTCATGGATTGAACTGTGTTCCCTCAAAAATAGGTGTAGCCATGTGACCATGACTCCCTGTATTCTATAATTGTCCTCCATTTTGTGATTTTACTGCGCTGCATGTTAAAGGATTAGGGTGGGACTGTTAACCCCTTCAGAAGATCACCTCCCTGCTCCACTGTAAAGGGAGTTTCCCTGGAGTGTGGCTTGCCCTGTCCTTAATCC
Source organism: Heterohyrax brucei (assembly GCA_028571685.1). Lineage (NCBI taxonomy): Eukaryota > Metazoa > Chordata > Mammalia > Hyracoidea > Procaviidae > Heterohyrax > Heterohyrax brucei. Next base: position 57,117,505 of record CM053146.1, on the reverse strand, counting down.
TTGCGGCCTGCAAGACATAAAAGGGGAAAAAGGCAAGCAGAGAATTAGGAACCTCACACCACCAAGGAAGCAGCACCTGGAGAAGAGCACATGCTTTAGAACTGAGGTTCCTGTGCCAAGATGCTCCCTGGACAAAGACTGATGCAATACAAGACTTTGCTGCAGAGCCAACAAGGTGGAAACCTTCCCCTGGAGCAGACATCCTGAATTTGGACTTGTAGTACTAGGCTGTATAAGAATAAACCTTTCTTTGTTACAGCCATCCACTCTGTGGTATTTCTGTTAGAGCAGCACTAGCTGACTGAAACACATAGTGTTCCATTGAGTATATATACCATAGTTTACCTATCCATTCCTCTGTTGTTGGGCATCTGGGTTGATTTCATCTTTTTGCTGTTGTGGACTGTGCTGCAATAAACATCCGTGTGCATGTATCAGTTGGTGTAAATGGCCTTGATTCCGTAGGATATATTCCCAGCAGTGGAATTACTAGGTCAAATGCTATATCTATATCCAGCTTCTTAAGGAAGCACCAGATTGCTTTCCAAAGAGCCTTGCACAATTTTGCAATCCCACCAACCGTGTAGGAGAGTTCCAATTTCTCTACACCCTCTCCAGCATTTGTTGTTTTGCATTTTTTCAATCATGGCCAACCTTGTTGGGGTGCGATGGTATCTCATTGTAGTTTTGATTTGAATTTCTTTAATAGCTAATGATCTTGAGCATGTCTGTATGTGTTTTTTGGCTGCCTGGATCTCCTCTTTAGAGAACTGTCTGTCCATCTCCTTTGCCCATCATTTAATTGGATGATTTATCTTCTTCTTATTGATGTTTTGTAGTACCTTATAGATTATGGAGATCAGGTGTTGGTATGACATATAGTTGCCAAATATTTTTTCCCATTCTGTAGGTGGCCTTTTAATTGTATCAATAAAGTCTTTGGATGAGCAAAAGTGATTGATTCTTAATATTTCCCATTTATCTATTTTCTCTTCTGTTGTTTGTGGTCTGTTTGACAGATTTTGAAGTCTGTCTACTTGTGTATTAAAACTTCCATTGTTGTTCCTCCTTTTTCTTGGATGAGCTTTATTGTTTTAGACTTGATATTTAGGTCTCTTTTCCAGTCTGAGTTGGTTTTTGTATAAGGTGTAAGATATGGATCTTGTTTCAATTTATTGCAGACGGATATCCAATTTTGCCAGCACCATTTGTTGAAGAGATTGTTTTTTCCCCAGTTTAATGTCTTAGGGCCTTTGTTGAATATCAACTGTTCATAGGAAGACAGTGTCATCTCTGCAGTCTCAGTTCTGTTCCATTGATCTATCTGTCTCTTTTCATATCAGTACCAGGCTGTTTTGACAACTGTGGCAATGTAATAGATTCTAAAGTCAGGTAGTGAGATGCCTCCCAGTGTGTTCTTCTTCTTCAGTAGTGCTTTATTTATCCGAGGCTTCTTCCTTTTCCAGACCAAGTTGGTAATTTGTTTCTCCATCTCATTAAAAAAATGTCACTGGAATTTGTATTGGGATTGCATTATGTAAAGTATATTGTTTTGGGCAAAACAGTCATTTTCACAACATTAAGTCTTCCTATCCACAAGCAGGGTAGGTTTCTCCATTTATGTAAGTCTCTCTTATTTTCTTGTAGTAAGAACTTGTAGCTCTTTTTGTAAAGGTCTGTTATTTCTCTGGTTAGATTTATTCCTAGGTACTTTACCTTCTTAGGGGCTATAGTAAATAGTATTGATATGGTAATTTCTTCCTCATTAATCTCATTGTTGGTATAAAGGAATCCTACTGATTTACTTATGTTTATCTTGTATCCTGAGACTGCTGAACTACTCTATCAGTTTGAGTAGTTTACTCATGGATTCTTTAGGATTCTCTGAGTATACAATCATACTATCTGCAAATAGGGAGATTTTTTACTTCTTTTTTGGTGATGCAGATGCCCTTTATTTCTTGGTTTTGTCTAATTGCTCTGGCTAGAACTTCTAGTACAATGTTGAATAGGAGAGGGTAGTGTGGGCATCTTTGTCTAGTTCCTGTTCTCAAAGGAAACTGTTTCAGTCTCTCTCCATTCAAGATGACTTAGGCAGTTGGCTTTGTATAAATGGCCCTTATTGCATTGAGGAATTGGCCATCTATGCCTATTTTGCTCAGAGTTTTTAGCATGAATTTGTGTTGGACTTTATCAAATGCCTTTTCTGTATCAATAGACAAAATTAGGTGATTCTTATCTTTTGAGGTATTTATGTGGCTGATCACATTAATTGTTTTTCTGATACTGAACCAACCTTGCAACCCTGGTATGAATCCAACTTGGTCATGATGGATTATTTTTTTTGATATGTTGCTGTATTCCATTAGCAAGAATTTTGTGGATGATTTTCACATCTAGATTCGTGGGTGATAGTTCTATAGTTCTCCTTTTTTGCTGAGTCTTTCCCTGGCTTTGGTACCAGGGTTACACTGGCTTCGCAGAATGAATTTGGGAGTATTCCATACCTTTCTATACTGTGAAATAGTATTGGAGATAACTCTTCTCTAACAGCTTGGTAGAATTCTGCGGTGAAGCCATCTGGGCCTGGCATTTTTTTTGTGGGTAGTTTTCAGATGACTTTTTCAATCTCTTCCTTTGTGATGGGTTTATTAAGTTGTTCTGCTTCGTGTTGTGATAATTTGGGTAGGTTATATGAATCAAGGAATTTGTTCATTTCCTCTAGATTTTCAAATTTGTTAGAGTAGTCTTTCACAGTATTCTGTTATGATATTTTTTATTTCTGTTGGATCTGTTGTGACAACTCCCCTCTCATTTCTTATTTGGGTTATTTGTTTCCTTTCCTGTTTTTCTTTAGTAAGTTTAGCCAATGGTTTGTCAATTTTGTTGATCTTTTCAAAAAACCAGCCTTTGGTCTTTTCTAAAATATGTATTTTTGAAAGATAATACATGTGTTTGACATGTAAAGTTGTAGAAAGTAGTTTGGGCAACATCCCTTGAACTTTGAACCAGATCCATTCTCCTTATTGTCCAGATCCACCTTCTCCATTCTGGTTTTTGCACCAAGAGGCTGATGAGCATGGACTCCCTCACATTCCTGTGCCCTTGTGTTTCCTGATAGCTTTGGCCAATGGCGAGGTAAGACAGGGTGTAGGAGAGCAAACATATGGTTCCTAGTTTTCTCCCTGGCTGTATCTCCAAACAGATCATTTCTTCTCTCAAGGAAGCCTAAGCAATCTAAGTCTCCCCTTCTGTGTTCTGGTAAACCCTTTCTTCTCATCCCTAATGTTCTACTGATGGTGACCCCACACTGCACTAGCACCAGGCTTGTGCATAATTCCTTGTGGCTCCCCTAAACTTGCTCACATTTTTGTAATGAGTCACTTTTTGTAGAATTCCTCCTTCAGTTATTCTAATTTGTGTGGGACATGTGCTTTTCGTTGCAGCCCTGACTGTTAAATCCCCTTTGAAGAGTTGTACCTCTCCTAAAAAAATATCCTCACCTCTACAGTAGGAGCCCTGGAGGAGCAGCTGTTGAAGCGACTGCTAACCAAAGGTCAGATGTTCTGCATGGGAAAGGTGGAGCAGTCTGCTTTCACAAAGACTTAACACCTTGGAAATCCTATAGGGTCACAAGTCACAACTGACTCATCAGCAGTGGTTCAGTTTTTAGTTTTCCACATTAGTGCATGAACCCACCACTGGCTGCAGTTAACTGAGAATGAGACAAATACCATGATGAGTATATCGGAGTCCCTCACAGAAATTTGGAAATGAAATTAATAAATCCTAACTCAGTTTGACTATTATCTTGAACAGAAGAAATGTCAACTCTGAGTGTTTGGAAGTCATAACAAGAACAGAGGGGCAGACAAAGTCAGCCCTCAGGTCATGAAAAGAAAGTCAATGTAGGTGAGAGATGAACAGCCTTCAATTTTCAAGTGCCTGGTTCCAATTATTCTCCAGACCAAGCTTCATTCTCACTCTTGAGCACAGAGAGACACGCCAATGGACTTATAACAATTACCTCCCTTTGAATTCATCTCCTTTGAGGATGGGCTTCCATTGCCTGGAACAAAAGAGTATGCACACAGCCAGCACTATGTTTAATGCTTTCACATTAAATTCTCATTTATAGCACTAACTCCCAAGAGCCCTGCAGGGAAGATATCAGTTTTTTCATTTTCACAAGATAGAAGCCAAGGTTCAAAAAGTTTAAGTAATATATTCATGATTACATAGGTAGTAAGTTACAGAGCTGAAATTTTAATCCAAAATTTAAAAATGCAATTTTTTTTCAAACCCAGTCTACACTGAGTAAACACTTCAGGGTGAGCTTTCAATGGTTTTTGAAAAGTAAATGGATGTACTTCTACCACATTCATCCAGAAGTCATTTTCTAATATGCACATCTATCATCCACTCCCTCTTCTACTTAAACAAAAAAATGTGTCTATGGCTATTGCTGTATCATCAGTTAGAGCGACTGGTGTGATTCAGCCCTGCCTGCCTCTCCTGCTTCATCTAATGCTACAATCCCACAAAACTGTACACTCCAGCCAACCTGAGTGGTTTCAGTTCTTTAATAGAAGCACCAGGAGCTCTCTCATCACCATGCCCTCACACTGCATACAGTTTCTTCTTTCCCTGGAAACTTTTTCTGATCTCACCTTCGTCATCATTTCACTGAACCATGAGTTCCCCCTTCCATGCCTCACCAAGTCTAGGACAAGTACCATTCCTGTGTGCTCCCATGGTACCCTGAGCTTCCCATGTCAGACCACTCTTCATTGAAATCTGTCTTAAGATCCTTGAGGGCAGGACCACATCTCCCTGTTGTATCCCATGTATTAAGCAAAGAGCCTGTCAAGGAACAGGCATTCAAAAAATATTTATCAAATGAATGAATTTATTCTTTGAGTATATTATCCTTCCTTTTCTTCCCCTAACAATTATACTTAAATGTTTCTAAATTAAATGCTAGAATTTGAAATATCTCTAGGTCCAACATTCTACAATCAATACAAGATATTTAGAAATCCTTTCTTAACAAGAGGATTAGCTTCATACTACAAAAATGTAATTATTTAATGTTTTACCAGTTTTGCTTTACCATTACTATTTTTGTTCTCTAGTCTCTTTCTCTAATGGTTTTTTTGATTGATGGTTTTGATACGTAAAACAAATTTTTCTAAAGAGTCACTGCATGTTTTAGTGGTTAAGAGCTAAGCATGCTAACTAAAAGGTCAAAAGTTCCAATCGGCCAGGTGCTCCTTGGAAACTCAATGAGGCAGTTTTACTCTGTCCTATAGGGTCCCTGTAAGTCAGAATCAATTCAACTACAGGCTTGGGTTTTTATTTTTATTGCACCCCTGGAGTCTTGGTGGAAACTCTGGTGGTGTAGTGATTAGGTGCTACCATCTGGTAGCCAAAAGGTCAGTAGTTCGAAACCACCAAGTACTCCTTACAAACTCTATGGATCAGTTCTACTCTGTCCTATAGGGTTGCTATGAGTCAGAATCAGCTCAAAGGCAGTAGGTTCAGTTTTTTTAGTTTGGAGCCTTGGTGGGGCAAGTGCTGAGAGCCTGTCTATTAGCCAAAAGGCTGGCAGTTAAAATCCACCAGCTGCCCCTTGAAAACCCAGTGTGGCAGTTGTACCCCATCCTATAAGGTTGCTGTGAGTTGGACCTGACTCAAAGGCAATGAGTTTATTGCACCCTTATCTTTGAATACTCTTCATAAGGGTATAGAATTCTAGGTTCAAAAGTATTTCCATTCAGAGCTTTGAAGACTTTGTCTTCTTTTGTCTACTTGTATTCCAAGCTGTATTTGGGTCTGAGGATCAGTATGATTTTCTTTGTTTTTTTAAATCATAACAATCATGCTCACATGAGTTCATGCTCATATCATTTGCCCCTAGAAATTTTTAGTTCAAGCTCACATTTTCTTACCAGTATGCATTTAGGCTTGGAGCATCTTCTTTAGTGCATACTTGGCATTAGACACAAGGTGCTCCCTTCACATCTGAAGAGGTGTGTCTGTGTAGTGCTCTCAGTTCAACAAAATGCTTTTCTATTACTTATTTGCTTTTTCACTTATTTGTTTTTAGTCATTTTCTCATAGTCTTTAAAAATATCTGCTCTAGGAAATGTCTTGAACTCTATCTTTCTGCTCATAAACAGTTTTGTGCTCTGTTCGTTATATCATCTAAACTTTCTCTTGTCTTATTCAGTGATAATGTGTTTAACTTTCACACTCTTTCTTGTTCTCTGATTAGCTGCTTTTCACAGCCATCTGTTCTTTTTATGAATGCAATATCTTCTTGAATTTCTCTGAATTTACTAATTTTTGAAAATTAACTTTTACTTCCCTACTCCATCCTGTGCTTCTATTGTGGTTGATTGATTTGTTTGTCACAGTCTTCCTTTTTCAGGCTGTTATGTTTTTCCAATATTTTATGATCTGTAGCTTTTTACTAATATTTATAAGTGAAATAACAGGCCTACTAGTTAACTATTTGAGTTTTCCCAGCATTTGTCTACACCTCTTTCACAAAAGGCCTGTTTCCTGCTTAAAAAAGAGAACTACAGGTTTTTGGACTTTATAAGCTGACACCAGACACAACCAGTTGATGCTTTGGGGGATACATGGGCCCCTTTGTTGCAGAATTCCATGTCGTACTGTTCACATTACTTTTTACTATAAATAAGGCCTTTGGATTACCACTCTACTGCCTGTTCTGTTCTTGTGGTTTGTGGATCTCTGCAAGGTTCCACCTTCCCACATGTCCCATGGAAGCAGAGCACAAATCCCTCTTTGCACTGTAATCCTCCTGTCACTGTCATGACTTTAATCCTGGGTCCACAGAGACATATAAAGACTTTTGGTAGGCAGAATTAAAATAGATGTCACTTACACACCTATAAAAATTGTGGCCCTCTCAGTGAAAAAAAACACATGGAAAGAATCCAGATTAGGATTAAGGGGAAAAAATGACTATTTGAAGCTGCCCAGGCGGTAGAGCTGCTTGGGAGGGAGCTTCAAACTCAAACCTGATTTGATAATTAAGGAATGTGCAATTTGACTCCAGTAGGTGTGGGCTGTGTATTAACTGTTTGGGGGTTATAGGCTATTTTAAATAAGGTCTCTACTACTAATCCACTGTCATAAGAAAAGTCAAATTTCCTGCCTGACCCCAAATCTATCCTTAATATGCAACCTTAGCCAGCTGAGAATGTGAACCCGAGTTTAAGATGATCCCAAAGGCTTAAGATAGTTAATTTATCATCAAAGTAGGTGTCCCTACCTTTGAGGAGCTTTACAATTACACAGTGCAGTACTTATCAGACTGCAGCCTGCAGTAGAATCATTGGAGGGTTTACTGAATCACAGACTGCTCGGTCCCATCATAGAGTTTATACTTCACTGATTCTGAGCAGGACCTGACTGAATGTCTAATAAATTCCCAAGTGATATGGCTAATTCAGGCCCATACTTTGAGAAACACTAATAAAGATGATGAAAAAAACAAAACTTATGATATTAGTATTTTGTGTAAGATTTGAAAACAATCTTTATTCATTTGTCCTTTCGATTGCTCTTAATCTTTAAGAAACTTTGGAAGATTAGAATACTTAAAGACTGGCCTTAGGCTTCAATATCAATATGTAAATGTGTTACTGATTTAGGCTTAAGGTTTTAGGCCAAGAAGTGTGAGAGTATAGAAACAGTACAGGAATATTTAAGAGATTAAAAATTGTTGGACATTAATTCCTAAGATAGACACATATCTAGTGAAGATACATATATACACATATATATGTTCAATTTATCAAATTTACAAAATGTTTGCTGTTTGCAAATGTTGCTTGTTGGAAAAGGTATTTAAAGAGAAAACTGAAGATACTAAATTTGTAAATGTACTTTTAAATGTTTAAGAGAATCTGCTCAACCAAGTTGTAAAAGTGTCCCTAAAAGTGATGACAAAATTTTCTATATTAATAAATTTGTAAATAAAATCATATGGTTTATAGCTGGGACTGTGAAGTATCAGGATGAATAGGATTGAATTTGGAACTTTAGAAAATCCAGCAATGATTTTTAAAAGGCAAGCCAAGGCCAAAGCCACTGCTATCAAGTCGATTCCGATTCATGGTGAACCTACAGACAGAGAACTGCCCTATCGTGCCTGGCAGATTTGAACTGCCAACCTTTTGGTTAGTAGATGTAACACTTAACCACTACACCACCAGAGTTTCCATTTTAAAAAGCAATGAAGCCTCTAACAATTTTGGTGCACACAAGCCACTGTAATGAAAGTCAGACTTACAATGAACGCTCCCAAATTACGTGGGACATCATGGTGACACAGCTGCTAACTAAAAGTTGGGAATTTGAATCCACCAGCTCTCCATGGAAACTCTACAGACCAGTTCTACTCTGTTCTATTAGGTCACTATCAGCTGGAATTGACTTGACTGTAATGCGTCTGGATTTGGGGTTTAGTTCTATTTCAGTACTACTCACGGGATTTGGAATGAAGTTATGTTAAAATTGCCTGACTCACATACTGCTTCGAACATTTTGTTTCTTGCATCATTCACCCTTTCCCAAGTTTAGGGCTCCTAGAGAGGAGTTCTGACTGCTTGTTTACGTTACCTGTTTATCTTATTTTCACCATGCCTGAATCTTTAGGAACTGCTCTGAAACACTGCCCATTTTGGATCTTTGTCTGCTAGTCTGTAGTTAACATTTAACAGCTTCCTAGGGGCTACTCCAAGTTTTAAGGTCTGAGTTGGGAGAAACTTCAAGGTTTGTATTAGTGAGAGTTCTCCAGAGAAACATAACCAGTAAACCAAAAAACACCCAAACCCACAGCTGTTGAGTCAATTCTGACTCAGAGTAACCCTACAGGACAGGGTGTCCTATAGAACTGCCTCACAGAGCTTCCAAGGAGTGCCTGGCAGATTCAAACTCTTTGCCTTTTGGTTACCAGACAGCACCTAACCACACTATGCCACCAGGGTTTCCATATAACCAGGAGGCAAAAAAAAGAGACAGAGAGTGAGAGAGAGCTGTATTTCAGGGAAGTGGCTCAACAAATGTGGGGGCTGGCAAGTCTAGAATCTGTAGGACAGACCAGCAGGCTTGAAGCTTGCAGCAGGAGTTGATGCTGTAGCCTCAAGGCAGAATTTTCTCTTTTTTAATGAAAACCTCAGTTTTGCTTTTAAGGTCTTCAAACTGATTAGGTGAGGACCACCCATGTTGTTTAGTATACTCTCTTTTACTTAAAGTCAACTGATTATAAACATTAACCATATCTACAAAATTGTTTCACTGCAATACCTAGATCAGTATTTGACGGACTATGGACTCTGGCCTCATCAAGTTGACCTACAAAACCAACTGTCACAGGTTTGCAAGGTAGTTAGTAACGCACACCCTACTATCCAGTAAGCCTAACTAGTGTGTCCCAGGTTCCATCAGCTTATGATACAATGAGATTTTACATAGAGATAGATAAATCTGATATATAAATATATAGATATAGAGATCTATAGAAACACATCTTTCAAAAGTGTGCCCTTCGCACCCTCTGTTTAACTAGCAGGCACCCCAATATTTTCTTAAAATTTTCATTCTCAACTATTCCTGAAAATCCATAGGGGTTGGACTCCAAAGCAATAGATGTAATGATATTTGCATGAGACATTTATTTACCAGCACTAGTAAATCCCTGTCCTTCTTTGCCCCCAGAAGGCCTTATCAGTCTCAGTTACAACCTACTAGATGCAAAAAGGCATTTGAGAGCAAGGACAAAATATACCTCGGCCTGCCACTAGTATGCAAATAGACATTTAGTAGGGATGACAACACCTACCTCCTCCTGAGCCAACAGAGGCCACGCCCCAGTAGCCTGTCCCACAACTAAAATGAGCATGTATAACCATCTTTAGAAAACATTTCATTTTTCACAAAGTTAAATTTTATTTTAAAACTATAAACTAAACCCATTGCTGTCAAGTCGATTCCAACTCATAGGGACCCTATAGGACAGAGCAGAACTGCCCCATAGAGCTTCCAAGGAGTATCTGGTGGATTCAAACCATCAATGTTTCAGATAGCAGCTGTAGCGCCTAACCACTGCACCACTCAGGCTTCTAAACCATACACTAGGAATGTTCAGTATTCTGGAATCGAACCAGCATTGTTATCTGAATTTATTTTCAAATATACTCACTTTCATGTAATTCCATGTATGTAGTGTATTTTTCTATAGTCACTAATACCAAAGACACATGAGTTATAGATATTGACCCTAAAATGGTATTCACTGTACTTAAAAAAGTGTGTTTGATTCTAACTGACAGCAACCCTACAACTGCAAAAAATTGATTATTGTTCTTTATCTGCCACATATAATACCAGAGAGAAATGATGAGGACTAATAGTTTCTTTAATTTTCCTTGCATTACAGTAGCAAATTGAAAGTCAAGTTTTTTCCTAATGGCAAGAGCATGTTTTTAGATAAAAATCACAAGCAGTTGTTTCAATTAGAAAGCTTTTACCTTCAAGGAACAGAAGATAAATTTGCTTAATAAAAAAAACATATTGATTGTCACACAGAACAAAAACTCCAGAGGCAAGGCAGGCTTTGGAGTTAGGTGATGGATGGTCCCCTGCGTCACTGAGATCCTTGTTTCTCCTTCTGCTCTCACAGACACAGCACTGACTTTATCCTATGGCTAATTATCCTCATAGTCATATGATGGCCACTGTTAGCAACGGGGGCCATGTGTCTTTCTTCAAAAGAGACCACAGAAAGAAAATCCTCTCCTAAAAACTTTGAAATAAAAGGTCTTCCTGTAATTTTGCTTGGACCAATTTGTCATCTCTGGATTGATAAAAATCGGGTTTTGTCAGGCCCTGGTGAGCCTAATTAGGGGTCCCTGGGTAATGCAAACAATAAACATACTTGGCAGCTAACCAAGTGGGTAGCTTTGGGAGTCTATGCAGAGTTGCCTCAGAAGAAAGACCTGGCAATCTACTTTTGAAAAATCAGTGTTTGAAAACCCTGTGGGGTTGTCATGAGTTGGAACTGACTCAACCACAGCTGGACTGGACGGTAAACCTAATCAGGTTGATCACCTTTTCCCTAATGACAAGAATAATTTGCAGTGTTTGGTAAAAGCAGATTCCTGTGTTAAAAATGTATGCAGTAGGGCTCTAATGTGATTGGTGAACCATATGAATGCGACCCTGTGCCCCTTTGCAGTTGAACTTGCAGTCTAGGCAGTCTGGGGTCACTGGAAGTGAGAATGGGGCTCAGGGCCTGGCCATGGGAACCTTTTCCTCTTACAAGTTTTTGACTCAGGCAGCCCATTCACCAGTTCCATCATTTTACTGGTACAGCACGACAAACTATCAACAAACCATCCTGATGAGAGTATTTAAATTGAAGATGTACAGCATACTTGTGATAGCCAGAACTCAACACAGAGACTGCCTTATTTTTCCAGGTTTCTATATAGGATCACTGTGAGTCAGAATCGACTTGACAGCAATGTGTTTGGTTTTTTTGACTATTTCACAGAAAATATTTGAGTTTTCCATCTCTGACAGCTTCTGCCTTACACAGGTTCCAGCTTTCGAATGTTTTTAACACAAATCCCAACAGTAAGTGAAATCTTAGCAGGAAACTGTAAGTCTCAAATTGGCTGTGCTGCAAATAAACACTGCAAAAATTAATAAAAGGGCAATGCCTGAGAAGTCTTCTGTGGGGATCCTCCTGTGGGTCTCCACAAATTAACGACTCAGCACACGTCGGTGGCGAGCAGAGTGTCTAAGCCTCGGAGCCCGTGATCAGGAGAGCTAATGCCAAAGACACGATTTCTGCTGCACACCTAATATACTGTCTTATTTTCAGGGTGCTTCATTGTGGTCCCTGTGGAAATGCCCACTGCCCTGATCAGAGGGACTCCAACTTTACTGAAAGCAGTAAACCACATACAGCAAGGGTGGCGAAAGGTGTGAGGTTATCTGCAGAGTAACCCACATGGCCGCAAACACTTACGGGTTTTTGACTTAAAAGCTGCATTAAGGAAGATTCCCCAGCCTGGGAGTCAAGGATCTGAATTTTACTCCTGGCTTTGCAACCAACCCAACGAACAGCCTTAGCAAGTCACCAAAACTTAGAAGTTTTTGTTCCTCTGTTGTAAATGAAAAGATTGAACTAAATGATTGCAAGGGTATCTTCCAACCCTAAAATCCAATTAGTCTGCACCATAATTAATGACTCATAGTCAATCCTTCTGGGTTAGCTTCCTGTAAGGTCTATAAGAAGATTTTTCTATGCAGCGGGGATGGGCCAGATGCCTGAAACCTTAACAACACGCTAAATACTAACACTAAACTAAATGTTTTCCTGCCAGTCCTCACCGTGATGCTGTGAGGCCAGTACATCTGTTTGACAGCTGAGGAAACTACACGGGGCCTCTTTTACCTAAATGGTTTTTATAATCACTGAAACTTTGAAGAGCCAACTATGAAACCATTGTTGTCATTTATTTAGATTGAATAATTGAGTCAGACATGGTAGAGCTAAGGGAAACTTGCTGATAGGAACTGCGGAGTCGATGCGGATTTATAGGGACTGCATGTGGTAGAATACAACTGCCCCTTATGTTTTCTTGACTGTAACCTTTATGGAAGCAAATTTAGTTCTCTCGCAGAGCAGCTGGTAGGTCCTTATGTCACTGGAACATGTATATAAAGCCCTTAATTTTATACATATGGAAAATGACACCCAGACAAGTTTAACACAACTAAGCAGTGAAGCAAGGACTAGGACCTTTGGACCTTTCTTACTTTCTTTTCCTTCTCATCTGCTTGCCTGACATCGTTTTTCCTTCTTCTTTCCCTCTCTCCCTCCCTTCCACTTTCTTTCCATTTAATCCACAGTTCCCAAAGTGACTATATAACATGAATATCAGAAGGATTTTAATATACAATAAATTAACATTTCTTTCCACATGCTCAGCAGTGATTGTTGCAAATACAACTCTACCCATTAACCCACTGCCGCAGAGTCGATTTCCTACTTATAGGGACCCAAAAGCATTATCTTCCACCCCCTTACTAATTTGGAAACCCTGTGAGGTAGTTGCTAAGTGCTATGGCTGCTAACCAGAAGGTCTGTGTTCAAATCCGCCAGGTGCTCCCTGGAAATTCTATGGGGCAGTTCTACTCTGTCTCTAGGGTCACTGTGAGTCAGAATCTACTCGACAGCAGTGGGTTTGGCTTTGGTTGGTTACTAACTTAGCCACTGTGATCAACACAATATTCAAGTTATGTTTTCCTTCATTTTTATGGCAGATGCTTTTAATTACAACTATTTCGCTTCTAGAAACTCATCTCTTCATATTTATGGATAAAGAGAACAACTGAAATTGTAAATGTCAAAGGCATAAAAATAAGTTTTAACTACAGTTTAAAAGTTCTATTGGGCAAATTTTTATTCACATAATACATAAAAATAAGTATTTTTCTGCATGTTAAATAGCTTTGAAAGTTTTCAGAAGCAGCAAATAAATTCAGTAGATTGGCAGACTTAATAATGCGTAAATTTCCAAATAATATTTGACATCTACTCTTCTAAAGAAAAAAATGCACTGATAATGCTGTGAAAATGAAAATCCTCTACAACGAAGTTAGTAAAAATGAGATCAAAACAAAGCAGCTGACAGAAATGCGGTGATTAGAAGCATAGCTGCTAGAACAGAATGGGTAGTGAGTGCGTGTTTTAAACAAAAGTACCCACTGGTAGCAAATAAAGACTTATCACGCACATATAAAATTCAGTTACTTGTGTGCATGTCTGTATATATATGTACAAACTCCATGTCTATCTTACTGTTGATCATCATGGAATAATCTGCCCAGAAACGAAAGGTCACCAGAAGATCTTCATACAGTTTCAAACTCGTTCCGTTCTCTCACCTTCTCAGTGAAGGAAACAAAGGGCTCCCTTTCAGAGATGACTTCTTGTTTTTCCCCTTTCAAATGCACTTTATTTATTTATTTACTTTTTAGCCCCTAGAATAAAGTGCCACAATCAAATGCCATGAGCTAATGATGACTACAATCATTTTTCTTTTTCCGTCCCCAAGTCAGAATTTCTGAGACTAGAATTTTCCTTTTTTAGTATTGTATCATGCTTTAAATCATAGTTTATAATCCAAATTATTTTTCCATATAAACCTACACCCCACACACTGTGATGCGACTCTAACTGTACCCCACCACCCTGTGACAGCACACTCCTTCCCACCCTTTGCTTTCTGCATCCATTCAACTAACTCCTGTCCCCCTCCACCCTCTCACCTCACCTCTGGGAATGAGCTGCTCAGACAGCCTCAAGCATTTATTTAGACCAAGGAGGAGGTTCTTTGCTAGGCATCACTCTGTGTCTTCTAGTGCAGTCCAATGTTTGTCTGAAGAGTTGGCCTCCATAATGGTTTAAGCTCTGGGCTAACAGATAGTCCAGGGGTCATGTCCTTAGGGGATCCTCCAGGCTGTGGGACCACCGGCTGTGGTCTTCTAATAGAGTTCTAGTTCTGTGTAGCAGTTTTTCTCCCAGGATATGAGAGAATTAACAGTGTGTTCCCTGTTAGGGCAATCTTTGGTGGTGACTAGGCACCATCTAGTTCTTCTGGTCTCATGCTGATATAGTCTCTGGATCACACAGCACCTTCTGTCTGCTGGGCTCATATTTTCGTCATGTCTCTGATGTCCTTCCTTTACCTCTGCTCCAGGTGGACTGGGACCAATTGATGCTACTTAGATGTCTGCTTGATAGCTAGTAAGACCCCAGATGCTATTCACCAAAGTAGTATGAAGAACATTTTCTTTAAAAACAGCCAGTCTAGAGCTGGATACATTTTCAGAATGCGAGGTTGACCTCTTACTAACTAATTTTCAAAACTTTCATAATTTAGTGGCTTATAGCCTAATTATGTTTCTGGGAAGTCTCTATCAGCATTTGAGATATGAATTAAAATAGGGCATTAAACATCTTAATATGGCACAACATATTATTTGCTTAAAATTTTTATTCATCAAATTGTCATACGTTGCATGTACATCTTATCATAAGCATCACCTTTTTCTTAAAAAAAGAAACTTAGTTATACAAATTAGCCTAGATGTCCCCTGAAACTGTAGTCTCTAGGACCCTTTTTCTGCCACTCTGTCCTTTAAACTGTTGGGATGTATTTAGAAAATCTTCTAGTTTTGGTGTAGTGCACTTGTGCTAACCTCCCTTCTACAGTGTGGTGTCTCTCCCTTCACCTAACCCAACTTCTGTCTACTATCTAATCTGTGAATATCCCTCTCCCACTCTCCCCCCGCTTGTAACCATCAGAGATTATTTTCTTCTGTGTTTCAACTTTTTCTTAAGTCCTTATAATAGTGGTCTCATACAATATTTGTCCTTGTACAACTAACCAACTTCACTCAGCATAATGTCTTCCAGATGACTGCATGTTATGTTGCCTAAGATCATCACACAGTATTCCGTAGTGCGCATATACCATAGTTTGTTTATCCATTCATCTGTTGATAGGCACCTATGCTGAATCTATCTTTTTACTACCGTGGACAGTGCTGCGGTAAACACCATTGCCCGTGTATCTATCTGTTCACGTGACAGCCTTTATTTCTCTAGGATACATTCTGAGAAGTGGGATTGCTGGGTCATATGGCATTTCTATTTCTAGTGTTCTAAGAAAGTGCCAAATTGATTTCCAAAGTAGCTGTGCCATTTTACATTCCTACCAGCAGTGTAGAAGAATTCCACTCTCCTGAGACTTGATTTTTAATCAGGAAATGTTTGGGGGAAGAGAAACAGGAGGTTACTTAATTTTTGTTAAAGCTTGCTCAGCATTGCAAACCGGAGCTGATAACTTGATGTTATTATTCATTTCTGTCTTCCCTTCTTTATGAAAACATGTAAAGCTTGGGTACAGGTAAAGGTTATAGAATCAAGTATTCAGAGTATAGGCAATGTAATAAGCAGTTGCTTGGAGGCATGGATCTAAATATGTTTGCCCAAGAGGCCTGGCTGCTGCTACTTATGAAAATAAAGTGCTATGTCCAGTCAGAGGTGCAGTTACATTAAATAGGTATAGAGAAGGCTGGATATCATAATGACCTCACATCTCACAGCTTGTTAGCACTGATTTTAAGACAGCAGAGTCTTGAGAATATGGGATATACCTTCTTGTCTTTTCTTGGGTTACTTTCACCATGTAGAACATTCTCCTCGTTTTATTCCTCTAAGCCCAATTCCAATCCCACATCCACAAAGCCACCTCTGTGTATTCTAGCTTCCACTCACTTCTTACTTCTAAAGCTTACAAAGCCCAGAAAAGTGCAATTAGTGCTTTCTTTACCAACTTGTTTTTGTTTTCTATTTTTCTTTGATGCATAGCCTTTTTCTTGATTTTTAAAAGACAGGTGTGGGCTATGATCAGAGTATAATCTCTAAAATCTACCAACCAAATCACAATCCACTGCCGTGGAATCAATTCCAACTCATAGTCATCCTATAAGATACTGCAAAACCTCAACAACAAAAAAACAAATAACCCAATTAAAAAATTACAAAGGATATGAGTAGGCATTTTATCCAGGAAGACATTCAGGTGGCTAACAGATACTTTAGGATATGTTCACATTCATTAGCCATTAGAGAACTGCAAATCAAACTACAATGAGATATCATCTTAATTCAAAAAACACAAAATAATAAATGCTGGAGGCTGTGGAGACACTAGAAAACTTACACAATGCTGGTGGAAATGTAAAATGGTACAACCACTTTGGAAATCTATTTGGCACTTTCTTAAAAAGCTAGAAATAGAAGTACCATACAGTCCAGCAATCACATTCCCTGGAATACGTCCTACAGAAGTCAGAGATACCACATGAACACATGCAAGCACATGTTTTCCCTGCAGCACTGTTCACAATAGCAAAAAGACAGAAACACCTAGGTACCCACCAACAGACGAACTAGTAAACACATTAAGGAAACTCACACCATGGAATACGGTGTGACACCAAATCCTCGAAACATAACACAGATTAACCTGAAAAGCATTAAGCTGAATGAAATTAGTCAGTCACAAAAAAGACAAATATTGTATATGTGTAGGTCCACTATTTTAAGAACTTAATAAAAGGTATAAACACAGAAGAAAACATTCTCTGATGGTTACAAGGGTGGAGAGAGAGGGAGCGGGGAATTCATTAACTAGACAGCAGATGAGAATTATCTCAGATGACGGAAGGTCAACACACAATACAGTGGAGGCCGGCACCACTGGATTAAATCAGAAGCGAGGAAATTTCCTGAACACAACCAAATCATTGCGGGGCAGGGTAGTAGAAGCAGGGGCCTGGGGACCATGGTTTCCGGGGACATCTAAGTTAATTGGCATAACAAAGCTTCTTAAGAAAATGTCTGCATCCCACTTTGGTGAGTGGCACCTGGGGTGTTAACAGCCGCCGGTGAGCAGCCATCTAAGACGCAACTATTGGTCCCAACGCAGCTGGAGCAAAGGAGAATGAGGAATGCCAAAGACGCAAGGAAAACATTTGCCCGAAAGACAAAATGGGACACAGAAACCAGACACTCTATCGGCCTGAGACCAGAAGAACTTAGACGGTACCTGCCTCCCACCATGACTACCCTGACAGGGAACACAACAGAGAGTCCCTGCTGCAGCTGTAGCAGGAGAAAGGGAAGTCAAATTCACAAAAGAAATCCAGACTTAATGGCCCAGCTGAGACTGGAGGAAGCCCAGATGACACAGCCCCCAGATTCTCTTTTAACCCAGAACTAAAATCATTCCTGAAGCCAATTCTTCACACAAAGAATAGACTGGTCTATAATATATAAAACGATACTTGTGAAGAGTATCATTAGTTCAAGCAGGCATGTGAGGGGAAATGGGCAGCTCCTGTCTAGAGGTGAGATGAGAAGGCAGAGGGGAATAGGAGGTGGGTGCACGGACACCACCATCGAAATCCAGGGTAGAAAGGAAGAACGTGTGATCACATTACAGGCATAGCAACGAAACTCACTTAACAATGTGTGTATACATTTTTGTATGAGAAACTAACTTCAGCTATACACTTTCACCTAAAGCACAATTAAAAAATAAAAGTAAAAAGCTAGATGTGGCTGTCTATGACGTGACTTTCTGGAGACTGAGGCTTGTACTTTTATTTATTAGATCCTGCATACACGCTCAGCTCATGATAGTTATTCAACAAATATTTGTTAACCTGTTATCTGCTAGATTTTCATGTAGGATCACAATAATACAGCCAAGCCAGCCAAGTGCTGTTGACTAAAACCTAAATATATCTTCAAACTTAATATTAGGAGATAAGAATAATTATAGACACCATCCTGAGAGACAAATCATTAAAACTCTTCAACACTTTGTGGCATTACTAGGGCAAAACATTACCTTTGATTACTCTTCAAAAAGCCAACAGCAAATAGGCAAAGAAAAAGTAAAGAGAGCAGTCAAGTTTAAAGAGAAAGGGAAGGGAACAGGATTAAGCACTACAAAGTACTAGGTATTATATTATTCCATCCTGACAAAAAGGCTTTTGAGGTGTGCATCTGTCATCCCTCGTCCACAAGCGGAGCCTCAGAATTGTTTCTGTCAAAAGGTCGGATAGAGCTGGGATACACACAGCTCTGTCCGGCTCCCTGGGGCAGAGCTCTGGTTAGTGGACCCTGACCGGGCAGAGGGAGGGAAAGGGAGAGCAATGGTGAGACAAAGACACCCCTTAGGGAGGGAGGACACCACCATAAAAACAGCTCATGTGTCACTTGGCAGCTCTGATGACCCTAGCTGGCTGCTCTTGATGCAGAAAATGGAAGAATTTTTGTCTTTATTTGACAATAAAAAAGGAAATGTACTGGAGAATTCTGAGGAGGAAAATGTTGTCTGTTTCAGCTGGCTGGAGCAATGTTCCTCTGAAAACTGCACAAGGAAGTATCAGTGCTTTTTGTTGTTGGCAGATGCTGTCAAGTTGCTTCTGACTCACAACAATCCTACAGGTCAGACTACAATTGTCCCACAGGGTTTCCACGGAGTGGCTGGTGGATTTGAACTGCTGCATTTTTGCTTAGAGACTAACCTCTTAATCACTGCACCACCAGTGATCCCAATGCTTCTCCCCCTAAAAAACCAAACTCACTGCGGTCAACTACATTCTGACTCATAGCAACCCTAAAGAGCAGAGCAGAACTGCCCCACAGAGTTTCCAAGCAGTGCCTGGTGGATTCAAACTGCCTACCTTTTGGTTAGCAGGTGTAGCTCTGAAAATGTGTTCTCATTTCTTGAAAAGTGATCATTCCCTTAAACGCAGTTCTCCACTGAACTACAAGAGAAAGACTTAAAAATGAACCACCCAGTTGTAGTTGTCCTTAGTCCAAGTCCACTAGTTTAAAAGGTTCAGTTTTTCTGTCACATCAATTCAGCAGAAAATTTCTCTACCATACATACAAATTACCTGCATGCCTAAAAATCAAGTACGTGTGGAATTACAAATACAGAAGTTAGAGCTTTGTACAAAAAGAAAAAACAAATTGTCCTTTAAGGAAAATAGGAGTGGTGTCTTCACATGGATTCCTTACAAAGCAAAAAGTCTCAGAAGCAAGAAATTTTATGATTGTATAGAAGTAGTCACAGATTTTCACGTTTGGGATACCACTGATTTCCCACACCAAGAGTGGACTTTGAATAGTTTAATTTGCCACTGAAAATTTTTTGAATTGTATATTGAAATGGACAACAAGAATACTGGTCATTCATTCGGTGTTGGAGTTTGATACATGTCTACAGTGTTCCTCACTCAAGTTCTTCAAAGCCTGTGGCTGTATCTTAATATTATCTGTATTCCTCACAGTACCAGGGACATTGCCATGCCTAAATTACATATTAACAACTGGTTTTTAACTGATTTGAAAACAGAGAGTTTTATTTCTCTTGAATACATTTAAAAATCTGAAACAAAAAAATTGTCTTTAAAGCAGAGACTATAAGGTAGCAGCCCGTAGGCTAGCAAGATTAAATCCACAGGTATTTGATTTGGCACATATTATTTAAAATTTTTTTTGAATGACTATTTTAAAAAAGGAGTCTTTTACATAAAGGTCTAGATTTTTTTTCTCTTTAAATATGGAAAGATCTGGCAAGACCACATTTAATTTCCATATGGCAGCAACGAGCTGGGGTTAGAGTGCCTCCTTTAAAACAGGGATGTTTTCTCCAGATTACTGTAGTCCACAGCACCCTTGGAAACCTTTGTGGTATAGAAGAGCTCAGGCTGTTAACCAAAAGGCCAGCAGTTCAAATCCACCAGGTGTTTCTTGGAAACTCTAAAGCGCAGTTCTAGTCTGTTCTGTAGGGTCTCTATGAGTCAGAATCAACTCGATGGCAGTGGGTTTGGTTTTGGCTTTTATGTCTTATTAAGAATCTTTGATTCATACTCTTCAGCCAAAGATTAGACATAAAATAAAACAAGACTAAATGGGCACACCATCCCAGGGGCAAGGCAGAGAAGGCAGGAGGGGGCAGGAAAGTTGATAACTGGGAGCTCAAGGATGAGAAAGCAAAAGTGTTGACACATTGTGAGGTTGACAACCAATGTCTGAAAACAATGTGCATATTAACTGTTTAATGAGAAACTAATTTACTGTCTAAACCTTCATCTAAAGCTCAACAAAAAAAGTGAAAAAACCAACCCAACAAAAGAATCTCTGATTCAAAGAATAGCTTCCTTCTTCATTACTTATAAAACACAGAGTTTTAAAAATGCTATTTGCTTGCAATATTCCCCAAGCAGGGCTTTTTGAGGGTGAAGTTTTGCAGGGAAACAGAATGTTTCCAGATTTCGCTTCGTCATGATAATTAATCACCCACCTGTCCTGTGACACCATCAGTTCCACAGTTACCACCTAAGACCTTGTAAACAGAATTACTACCGCAGAGAACTAACATCATTTCCAGGAATATAGTTTTTTAAAAAGAAGAGCACGCATCAAATTTGAAGTCTTCTTTTTCCCAAAATGTGCCTGGTGACATAATAATGAAAGAACACACCAAAAAGATCTTTACTATCTGAAGTCTCCCATAAGCAACTTCTTCTCAAAGTTCTGGTGAAAATTCAAACTTCTACCAGTTCTGTATCCTATTTTTTCTATCCAACCACTTCTACTCTTTTGACTCACCATACTACTTCAAATATGCATTAAAAGAAGTTTGCTGTACAGTAGATTACAAGTTACGGCAATGCAACCTGTGTGAGTAGAACTGTGCTCCACAGCGTTTTCAGAGGATGATGTTTCAGAACTAGATTGACATTAGCTTAGCAGATCTCTAGGTGGACTTCAGCTTCAAACCTTGTAGTTAGCAGGCTAACATGTTGACTATTTGCATACCTTAGGGACTCCTCAAATATGTGTAACCCATCAAAATATGTTCCTTATCTCCCTCCCAACAGGTCTTCGAGTCCTTCCGTCTTATGAAGGACTATGATTCATTAAAGTTTTCCAAAAGGCATTAGGGACCAGTAGTACTAGCTCTTGACACTGCTTTGGTAACGTCTTCTTCCCATTGATATTGTGGTACATCTTACTGATAAATCAGATGCTCGGCTGCTAATCAAAAGTTTGGTGTTCAGACTCACCCAACAGCTCTGCAGGAACAAGACTGGCACCCTGTGTCCATAAAGATCACAACCAAGAAAACTCTGCGAGGCAATTCTATTCTGCCACATGGTATGACTTTGAGTGGCAAATCAGTGTGAAAAATCCATTGGTGAACACACTCATTCTTGGGCTTTATGTGTTACTACAACCCTTCAGATTAATTAATTAAAAGCAGACTCACTGCAAGGAGACAACATATAAAGCCAATCCGACTCGACGGCACTTGGCTTGGCTGGCATACTTAGAAACATAGCCAGTTTTCTTTTTTCAACCCCAATACACATTGCTTCCCTACCAATATATGGTTTAGGTTGTTTTTCAGGTAAAAAAAATTCTCTATCTGATTCGGATCCGACTCGACGGCACTTGGCTTGGCATCTGATTCAAGCTCATACTTCTATATAATCAACACTAGTTACAGTGTTGGTGCATAGCTTCCCAAGGGGAGTACTTCAAAGGTGACCACAGTGATATTCAGCAATGGTGTATGTAGCACTTTGTCTAGGATGAGTTCACAAACTTAACTGGCCGTCCTCATACTCAGTTTGCCACACTTCTCACAGTCAGCTGTGATTCTGATACACAATTCAATGAATTTTTGCAATGTTTTCGTCAGTTCTGCTCAATATTGACTGCCCTGACCTCTCTTCATGAGAGAAGTTTTTCTCCCTTCAGAAAAACATTTAATCCATTTGTATACTGCCATTTTTTTTAATGGCATTATCCCCATAAACTCGGACTAACAGATTCCTGATTTCACTTCCATTCCTGCCAAGTTTAACAAGAAATTCAATGTTTGTTCTTTGCTCTAACTCAAGTTCCAACATTCTTTTGACAGCATACAAAAACACACAACAACAATAATGAAAACTACTCAAGAAGACACCGCTACACGTCAGCACAAACACAGCTGTGAGACACAGATACACCAACATTATGAAACCCTACTGACTTGTTTGTACAGTGCTGCCAACATAAGTGCCCAGTTGCAAGTTCACAAACTATCAAACCTCATACTCTCTATTCCAATGAAATTAAATTTTTCATTCAGGAAAGGAATTCAACTAAATAGTCAGTTCATAAAATATGGCTATTTCAAAAATAAAAAAGTTGATCATGACTTAGCTTCTATTATTTTTTTGTATTTTTATATTATCACTATATATAAATTTAGTAGATAGGCCTTTTGTGTTGTAAAAATCACGCTATGTGAGCATCAAGAAACAGATTTCCCTAGGAATGGCTACTAAGGACTTGAGAAATATCAGAATTGCCTTCTTTTATTGTGCTATAACTTGCACTTTTATTTCAAAGTGTCATTGTTTTTATAAGACAAAATTATTTAATTCAAATTTGCTTCAAAACCACACAGCGTCTACTTTATGAACTTGTTACTTTAAAAAAAGAACCTGGAGATCAGAAACATTTTCTTAAATATATTAAAATATATATAGCTAAAAAAACAAATTTCAAAATTTATCCTTTATATATTCCTGCAATATATATGATACCTGTTTTAGTTATCTAGTGATGTTTTAACAAAAATACCACAAGTGGATGTCTTTAAAAAGAGAAATTTCATTTGTCAAAGCCCAGTAAGCTAAAAGTCCAAATTCAGGCTTTCTCTGTCAGCACTGGAGGAAAGTTCTTGCTGTCAATCTTCCCCTGGACTGGAAGTTTCTGAGGTGCAGGGACCCCAGTCCTTTGCAAAGGACACACTCAGCTCCTGGCACTGCTTTCTTTCTTGATGCTATGAGGTCCCCAAATGTCTCTGTTAGTTTCTCTTCTTTATATCTCAAGAGACCTCCTCAAGGCACATAACTACTTGACATGCTGAACCTTGCTCTACCACGCAGCTGAGGCCCATCCACCCTCATTAACATTATATAGGCAGGAATTCCAACACGGAGGAGCATCACACAATACCAGCAATTATCGCCTAGCTAAATTGCTACAGATTTTGGGTGGAACACAATTCAATCCATGACAATACCGTTCATACATTCCCTGGTTACACAGTGGTTAAGAGTTCAGCTGCTAAACAAAGGATCAGCAGTTCTAATCCAACAGGTGCTCCTTGGAAACCCAAAGGGGAATTTCCATTCTTTCCAGTGGGGTCACTATGAATTGGAATCAACTCACTAGCAATAGATTTGCTTCTTTTAAAAAAATGTGTATGTGTGTGTGTATAGTATTTTTAGTGGTTTTAACATGAAAAGATTTTTTACAATATCAAATATAAAATTCAGCTTAATTAGATTTTAACTATTACTGTTTATTGATAGTCGTCACCCTTCACATTCTTAACTGACCATTGATTTTTCAGTCTGTCAAATGCTTATACTATGAACAATGTTGTCATATGCTGAACAAAAGTAAAGGTAATTTGGACTTACAGAAAGCTTTAAGTACTTACTGTCTATTATTTCAGCTTTGCTCATAATTAATACATTTAGTATTTAGATCTTGATATTATACTTCATTTATACAACCAGTACAGACAGGAACGGTAAGACAAATAACTGAAAAACTAAGAAAAATCTATTCTGCAACTCAGTGGTTAACTAGCTACAACCGACAACTGTTCTGACAGAGTTCACAATAGAGGATCCCAGACAGAGCTGGAGAAAAATGCAGAACAATATCCTAACTCACAAAAAAAAGACCAGACTTATTGGCTTGACAAAGACTGGGGAAACCCTGAGAGTATGGACCTCAAGACCCTTTTAGCTAAATAATGACACCATTCCTGAGGTTTACCCTTCAGCCAAAGATTAGACAGGCCCCCAAAACAAAACAAGACTAAGGTGCACAGGGGAAAGGACTAGAAGGCAGAAGGAGACAGGAAATAGGGTAATAGGGAATCCAATGTCAAGAAGGGAGAGTGTTGCTATGTCACGAGGATGGTAACCAATGTCATAAAACTTTATGTGTACTACGTAGTAAGAGGCTAATTTGTTCTGTAAACCTTCATCTAAAGTACAATAAACAAAAAAAATTTACTCTGTTGCTAGGTAAAACTGGTTTAGTCATCAAACAATTCATTCATGTAAAAAAGATGGCATCCTAGGGAGTAAACTGATTACAAAGAGACCAACCTTAACAGAACTGGCTCTTCATTAACCTGAGAATCACCCTAATTTATTTAGAAGAAGCTCTATCTTGGTTATTGCCATTGTTTGTTTCTAAGTATTTACTGGGCTACTTTGGGTTTTTACTTTCACAACATTAGGTTTATGACAGCATTTTCCTGCCAGCTACAATCTGATTAGAAAGTGTTTGGTGTAACTGTTTTGTTTCTACCAAGGAAAAGTCTCACAGATAACTAAAAATGCAGGATGATAGGCTGGTTCAGTATTTCATATTGGTTTCAGACAGTACTTGAAAAGTGAAATGACTCCAGTAAAACATTAATTTCTAAAATTCATATCTTTCTAGACATATTTAAGGTAACTTGGGTTCCTGTGTATCCTAGTTAATCTATTTTTTCTGTTATTTTCCAAAACTCTCACTGCTACTTTCAGACCATGTGTCCTATCTCTGTAATTTACTGTAATCTGGTTTCCTCCACTACCACCCCTCTGAGACCTACTTTCTTAAATAATTCAGTTGGTGTCATTTCTCTTTTTAGCTGATGGCACTTTTCTGCAATATCCTCATCTGAGTTTTATTACCCGACTCTCATAGGCTTTCCTACTAGTAGTCCTAACCAATATTTATGCTCTTGCATTAGCTCCTTTTCCTTTCTTTACATGTAGGTAGCGCCCAGATTAGGAACAAGTTCCTCTATTCATAATCTGTCTTTAAGTCAAATTAGCACATAAGTTGGAACAGTTAGGTACAGTTCATATAAAACATCAGTATGATGGTTAAGATTATGTGTTAACTTGCCTGGGCCATGACACTTAGTGTTTTGGCAGTTGAACAACATTATGATCACTTCACTGTTAAAATCTGCTATGTGATCACTCCCCACGATGGAATCTCCTGAACGGTATTGGCAGAGGCAGGACCTGTGGCAGCTCACCACCTCCTCAACCTTTGTCTTTTGACTCTCTGCCATCTACTTCCTGTCTGCTAGCCTTGCAAAGGTTTTTGGCTCATTTTGGATTCTGCAGCTGCCTCTTGTTCATCTGACCTCTGGTTCTTGGGACTTGA
The DNA here is from genome assembly GCA_028571685.1 of Heterohyrax brucei. Classification (NCBI taxonomy): domain Eukaryota; kingdom Metazoa; phylum Chordata; class Mammalia; order Hyracoidea; family Procaviidae; genus Heterohyrax; species Heterohyrax brucei. The sequence goes on along the minus strand of CM053146.1, from coordinate 57,091,551 downwards.
ACTAACAGTTTACCTGCCAAACTTGAGATTTGTGGATCTTCACAGTCTGTGAGCAAGAGCCCTGCTCTCTGACCTGGTGATTTTAGGTCACATTCTGATCTGTAGCTGAAGAATCAGGGGAAACTTCTATCCTGATCCACAGACTTGGGGGCATTCCAGCTTCTTCAATCCTGTGAGGTTTTTCCTGGCTATCTATCTTTTCTATTTATCTATCTATGCTTTACCGCTTTTGCTTAGCTGGAGAACTCAGCCTAAGACACCAGTTGGTCACATGTTTGCCTAGGTATATACTATATAGTGTAGCTTTTTATGCATAAAAATATTAAATAAGCACTTATAGGTACACTAAAACATCTTTACCATAATAGTACAGTAATAATAATATTGTTTTGATGTATGTCACCAAATGGCACCCTTTTTTTTAATTGTGATTAAGTGAAAATATACAGTCCAAATCAATTTTGCATGCTTGCCTATCTGCAGTTCCCTCTACTCTCCCTGCCCAGTGATGGCACACTTCTCCCTTTCACTCTATACTTGTCTTACCCTCCAAACAATCTCCTGTCCCCTCTTCTCCACCCTCTCCTCTCCCATCTAGAAAGAGACCAGAAGGACAACATCGTATAAAAGCATAGAACCATAAGGCATACACAAAACATGGTCACACTATACCTCTCAGTCCAGCCAATTTTCATCCAGAGTTGGCCTCAGTAGTGTTTTCTGGATGGGGGCAGCAGCAGGCCTAGGGGCGATTCTCTCAGGGGATCCCCCAGGCTGTTGGACCATCAATTGCGGTCTTTTAGTAGTGTTTTGGAGCTGCACCACTCTTTTTCTTGTGTTGCTACAGGGACTCAACATTGTGTGTCCCATCACCGCTATCTTTTTTTTTTTTTTTTTTTTTTTATTTAACATAACTGAGTGAAAATGTACATTCACATGTAAATTTTACATGCCTCCCTATATGCAGCTTCCGCTGCTCTCCCTGTCCGGTGACTGCACACTATTCCTCTCTGCTCCATACATGTCTCATCCTCCCAACAGCCTCCTTTTCCCTCCTCTCCTTCCACTCCCCTTCCTCCAGCCAGAGGTCAGCAAGATGATATCCTATAGATGTATAGAACCATAAAGTGCTTCCAACATATGGTTACTCTGCATTGCCATGTCCATTCCATTCCTGTCCAAAGAGTGGACCTTTGTTATAAATTATGGGAACGGGCAGCATCAGGGCCGGGGGCCATGCTCTCAGAGGAACCCCAGAACCGCTGGACCATCAATTGAGGTCTTTCAGTGGAGATCTCATGATGCACCTCTTTCTATTCTTGTGTTGCCAGTGAGGCTCCTCTCTGTGAGCTCCGTCATGGTTATCACTGGTCGTGGCCAGGCACCATCCGGTTCTTCCGGTCCCAGGTCGATGTAGGTACCCACTCTTGTGGGTCTCTCTGTCTTCTCGGTTGTCTTTACTGCATGCCATTTTGGCCCTCGGTGAGCATCCGTTCCTGCTGAGTTGGGACCATTTGCTGTGTCCTCGGATGGCAGCTTGGCAGCTTTTAAGACCCCAGACGCCACTCACCAACGTGGGGTGCAGAGAGCTCTCTTAGCAAAACGCTAGTTGTGCCAATTGGCCTGGAATTCGCCTAAGAGCATGGTCCCCCGCCCCCCCCGCCCCAGCTACTCTATCCTTGCAGTATTGAGTCAAGATGGAAGGAGTACTCAAGTTATGCTGAAGTCCACTTAATGTTGTTCTTGTTCCTAATGTGTGCTGTCACCGCTTTCTCCCAACTAGATTTCTAGTAACTACCTAAACTAAACCCTCCCCCCCTCGCCCTCCCTCCCTCCCCTCCCTTGCAGCTGTCAAAGAGTCTTTTCTTCTATACACGAGTCTGTTTTTGAGATCTTATCATAGAGGTCTCATACAGTATTTATCCTTTTGTCGCTGACTACTCTCACTCAACATAATGTCTTCCAGTTGAAACCAGGTTAGGAGATGTTTCCTGGAATCATCGTTATTCTTTATCATTGCATAGTGCTCCATTGAGTATATGTACCACAGTTTACCTATCCATTCTTCTATTGTTGGGCATCTGGGTTGATTCCACCTTTTTGCTATTGTGGACTGTGCCGCAATAAACATTCTGGTGCATGTGTCCGTCGGTGTGAAAGGCCTTGAATCTGTAGGATATATTCCAAGTAGTAGTATTACTGGGTCAAATGGTATATCGATATCCATTTTTTTAAGGAAGCACCAGATTGCCTTCCAAAGAGGCTGGACCATTTTGCAACCCCACCAACAGTGTAGGAGGGTTCCACTTTCTCCACAGCCTCTCCAGCATTTGTTGTTTTGTGTTTTCTGGATCATGGCCAATCTTGTTGGGGTGAGATGGTATCTCATTGTTGTCTTGATTTGAATTTCTTTAATAGCTAAAGATCGTGAACATGTCCGCATGTGTTTTTTGGCTGCCTGGATCTCCTCTTTAGTGAAATATCTGTCCATCTCCTTTGCCCATCGCTTAATTGGATGGTTTATCTTCTTGTTATTGATATTTTGTAGTATCTTATAGATTATGGAGATCAGGCGTCGATCTGACATAGAGTTGCCAAGTATTTTTTCCCACTCTCTGGGTGTTCTTTTAATTCTATTAATAAAGTCTTTGGATGAGCAAAAGTGTTTGATTCTTAATAGTTCCCATTTATCTACTTTCTCTTCTGTTGATTGAGGTTTCTTTGACAGATTTTGGAGTCTGTCCTCATTGTGTATTAAAACTTCCATTGTTGTTCCTACCTTTTCTTGGATGAGCTTTATCGTTTTAGGTTTGATATTTAGGTCTTTTATCCAGTTGGAGTTGGTTTTTGCATAAGGTGTAAGATATGGATCTTGATTCAGTTTATTGCAGATGGATAACCAATTTTGCCAGCACTATTTGTTGAAGAGACTGTTTTTACCCCAGTTTAATGTCTTAGGGCCTTTGTCGAATATCAACTGTTCATAGGCAGATGGTGTCATCTCTGGGGTCTCAATTCTGTTCCATTGATCAGTCTGTCTGTTCTTGTACCAGTACCAGGCTATTTTGACCAGTGTAGTATGTTCTAAGGTCTCACCGCTATCTTTGATGGTGGCCAGACACCATCTAGTTCCTCTGGTCACATGATGATACAGTCTCCCATTCACATGGGTCCTTCTGTCTCCTGAGCTCTTTATACCTCATGCCTTTGTTGTTCTCAGTCATCATCTGCTCTGGATGAGGTGGAATCATTTGGTGCTCCTCAGATGGCAGCCTGCTAGCTTTTAAGACTGCAGGTGCCACTCATCAATATGGGGTGCAGAAGACTCTTAGCAATAGGCTAGTTATGCCAATTGGCCTCAATGTCCCCCAAGAGCATGGTCTCCAGGACCTGCCCCCATTACTCTATCTGTTGGGCAGGTAGAGTTCCCCAACAGGGTCAGAGATGGGGGTGATGTCGAGATTAAGGAAAAAGACACAAAAAAGTGGGACCAGGGGGCTAATGGTCATCACAGCTGAGAGCCCAGAACTGAGCTTTATTAGAGTATTTATAGTTCGTACTAGGGGAGGTTAATTTCTTTAACGTTAAAGACTTAAAGACATTCAGATCTGTTCAATTCCGTATCTGGAAGGGAGTGGTTTTCCACACCCTTTGTTTTCTCATGGTTTTCCATGATTTATCTCTTTGATCTGGATGTACTCTTAGGTCACTTCGAGGCTAAAGGACTCAAGATGTTAATATTATGTCCCCTAATACAGAAAGTTAGGCAGAGTTGTGATATGTAACTTATGTTGGCTCAAGATGGCCATGGCCATGTTAAGAGTGTTTGTGTAATTCCCACATCTATGCTTGCAGTATTGAGTTGAGATTAGAAGAGTTTTCCATTTATGGTGAAGTCCAGTTAAGTTGATCTGCTTTCTATTGTGCACTGTCACTGCTTTCACCTAATCAAATTTCTATCAACTATCTAATCTACGACCAACCCTCTCCCTCCCTTCCCATCCTTGTAGCCATCAAAGAGTTTTCTTCTGTACATAAGTCTATAAAGTCCTTATAGTAGGGGTCGCATACAACATTTGTCCTTTTGCCACTGACTGATTTCACTCAGCATAATGTCTTCCAATTGAAACAAAGTTATGAGATGCCTCCTAAAATCATCATTGTTCTTTATCACTGCATAGTGTTCCACTGAGTATATGTACCATAGTTAATCCATTCATCTGTTGATGGGCATCTGTGTTGATTCCATCTTTTTGCTATTACAGTGCAGTGTGCTGCAAAAAGCATTTGTGCACATGTATCTGTTCATGTGACAGCCTTTGTTTCTGCAGGACATATTCTGAGCAGTGAGATTACTGGATCAAATCGTGTATCTATTTCCAGCTTTACAAGGAAGCCCCAAACTGCTTTCCAAAGAGGTTGTATCATTTTGTAATCCCACCAGCAGTTTAGCAGGGTTCCAATCTCTCCACAGCCTCTCTAGCATTTGTTGTTTTACGTTTTTTGGATTACGGACAACCTCGTTGGGGTGAGACAGTATCTCATTGTAGTTTTGATTTGGATTTCTCTGATAGCTAATGATCATAAGCATTTCCTCACGTGTCTTTTGGTTGCCTAGATATCCTCTTTGACAAAGCTTGTGTCCATGTCCTTTGTCCATCACTTAATTAGGTTATTTGCCTTTTTCTTGTAGATATTTTGCAGAACCTTGTAGATTATGGAGATTAGACATTGGTCTGACATGTACTTGCCAAGTATTTTTTCCTACTTTGTAGGTGGTCTTTTAATTCTTTTGATAAAGTCTTTGGATGAACAAATATTTTTGATTCTTAGTAGTTCCCATTTATCTAATTTTTCTTCTGTTGATCATGGTTTGTTTATCAGATTTTAAAGTTTGTCTAAGCTGTGTATTAGAACTTCCATTGCTGACTCTATTTTTTGTTACATGATCTTTATCATTTTAGGTTTGATATTTAGGTCTTTGATTCATTTTGACTTAGTTGCTGTAAGGTGTGAGATGTGGGTCTTGTTTCAATTTTTTTTTTGCAAATGGATATCCAATTTCGCCAGCACCATTTTTTAAAGAGGCTGTTTTTATCCCAGTTTACAATCTTAGGGATTGTGTCAAATATCAGCTGTTCATAGCAGGATGGTGGCATCTCTGGGGGCTGAACTCTGTTCAGTTGGTCTGTATGTCTCTTTTTGTACTAGTACCAGATTGTTTTGACTACTGTGGCAGTGTAATAGGTTCTGAAGTTGGGTAGGGTGAGGCCTCCCACTGTGTTCCTCTTCTTCAGTAGCACTTTACTTATCTGCGGTTTCTTCCCTTTCCAAACAAAGTTGGTGATTTGTTTCTCCATGTCATTCAAAAATGACACTGGAATCTGTATTGGGAGTGCACTGTATGTGTAGACTGCTTTGGGTAAAACAGGTATTTTCACAATGTCAAGTCTTACTATCCACGAGCAGGGTAGGTTTCTCCATTTATGTAAGGTTCTTCTGGTTTCTTGTGTTAAGGTCAGTAATACCCATTTTTTATTACAAACCATTATACGGACTTTGAATTTTTAATACGGTAGGCTTTATACGGTTTCTTTCATTATCACAGGTTGTTTGTAAGTTAGACATTTGTAACCTGGGGATTGCCTTACTTAAACGCTAGATCTCCAAGGTTCTGTCATGTATCTTCTGTTCTGAAGAAAATGGCCTGCAGTGGCCTTGTGCTCACTATTGACTCCAATTCTATATGTGAATAAATGTGTCTCAGCCCTACACGTGGTGTCATTTAGACACCACACCCAAATTTCCAGTTTTATACTGAACACACACAAGCCTGATTTTTACAGGGAAGATGTCCATAATTAAATTCATTACCTCTACTTCTTTCACTGTTTATTACTTCCTCTTTCTAGTTAATGACATCCTTTTTTCTTTTATTGTAATTGAGTGAAAGTTTACAACACATTTTAAATTTGCATGCCCCCCTATCTGCGGCTCCTTCTGCTCTCCTTTCCCGGTGACAGCACACTCCTCCTTTCTGGTTCTTTACATGTCTTATCTGCTGAACAATCTCCTGTCCCCTCCTCTGCACCCTCTCCACTCCCCTCTATTAAGAGGCCAGTAGGATGACATCCTACAGATGCATAGAGCCATAAAATGCACATGAGATATTGTCATTCAGTATCCCCGAGTCCAATCCATTCCTATCTGAAGAGTTGTTGTCAGTACTGATCTATACTCAGGGGCAGAATCAGATCTAAGGGCCGTGCTCCCAGGGGAGCTCCCAGGCCTTCGGATCATCAGTAGCAGTCTTTTGGTGGAGTTCTTAGAGCGCACCCCTTTTTTTCCCTCCTGTTGTAATGACATGATTTTTAAAATACCACAGTAAATATTAATAATGTTAACTGATATTTCTGGTTCTTTGCTCTTTCTAGGCACACAAGAAGGTGCCATTTAAAGTTATCTATAACAGATGAATCTTGATTACAAAGAAAAAGAGAGAAATATGTGGAACAGAATCTTAAATTCTTTGGAAAATCCAGACTTACTAGACCTATTGAGGCTGGAGGGTTCACCATGACTATGGCACTGATTTGCCCTTCAAACCTTGAAATGAAACTATTCCTTGAAGTTAGCTTTATACTAAGTGATAGTTCAGCCTAAAGAGTAAAGATTGTCATCCTTGAGTACTGCATTTCTTTAACATATATATATGCACTTGGCTTGGCTTTGGCATATATATACACTGCATTTCTTTAGCACACACACACACTCACATGACTAATGGGTCAATAGCTATTTTAATAGGGAATAGGGAACCCAAGGTCAAGAACAGAGAATGCTGCTATGTCATGAGGTTGGTAACTACTGTCATAAAATAATGTGTATACTGTGTAATGAGCAGCTTATTTGTTCTGTAAACCTTCATCTAAAGTACAAAAAACAAAAGAATTTACTATGTTGCTAGGAAAAACTGGTTTAGTCATGAGATCCAAGCAAGCCAAGTACCGTTGAGTTGGATCTAACTCATGGCGACACTAGTCATGACATAGTTGGATCATATAAAAGGTGGTGTCCTAGGGAATAATAGTGACTTGGCTCTTTATTAACTAACCTGAGAGTCACTCTAGTTCATTTAGAAGAAGCTCAGTCTTAGTTATTGCCATTGTTCGTCTCTACATATTTACTGATGAGAAGGCTAGGGGAAGACAGAGATATTAAGTCAATGGATGTGAAACAACTAAACACAAAAAGAATGTTGACACAATGTGAAGAATCTCACCAATGTCTAGAAACTACGGAATAGGACCAGGTTTTGCTCTACATATTTTTACCAAAAATAAAATGAAATTTAAAAAAGTTAAGACATGGTCAAGTAATAAGACAAGAAAAGTCTTTATTGCCTTGAATCATTGAAATTTAGGGCTTGTTTTGATAAAATGTAACTCTGACTGCTATATGATTTCTTATATATAAAATCTGAATGCCGCTGAATGAGTCAAATTACATTTAGGTGCATATCACACAAAAGCCCAAAATAAGAATGACTAAAAAAATTTTTTGTATCTTTATTTGCACATCACATAAAAGTGTTCAGAATAAGCATTCTTGGGCCACAGGGGTAGCTCTACAGCCACCAATGACTCCCACTCCTATTTACCTGCTGCTGATTAGCAGGAGCATTATATCCAGCTATTAGCATCCACTTCAGAGTAAAAGATCCTGACAGTGTTATGGCTCATTCCATCCACATCCCAGCAACTGGAAGGAAAGAAATGGGAGAAGGAAATAATGCTTATTAATGAGGGTTTCTGGAAGCTTCACTTTTGCCCCCCATAGGTTAGAATTTAATTACATAGTGTTTAATCATCTAGTGCCGCTTTAACAGACATACCACAATTGGACGGCTTTAAAAACAAAAATTTTATTTTGTCACAGTCCAGTAGGCTGAAAGTCCAAATTGAGGGTGTCACGAAGGCTTTCTCTGTGGGCACTGGAGGAAGGGCCTTGTGGATCTTTCCCTGGACTGGGTGCTTCTGATGCACAGGGACCCTGGGTCCTTTGCAAAGGACATGCTCAGCTTCCAACACTGCTTCTTGGTGGTATGAGATCCCCAACTCTCTGCTTGCTTCCCTTCCTTTATATCCCAAGAGACTACCTCAAGGTACAATATAATCCTATACACTTAGACCTGTCCTACCTACACAAGTGCAACCCCTCTCCCCTCATTAACATCACACAGGCAGGGTTTAAGGCATACAAGAATATCATGCAGTACTAGGAATCAGGGCCTAGTCAAATTGCTACACACATGTTTTGGGAGGAACACAATTCAGTTCATGACACATGGCCACACTGAGGCATGGAAGCTATAAAACACAGTCCTTCAGCAGAGCAGCAATGTGTTCCACTAAAATTCTACTCTCTTTCATTAAACGACATAGGAAACTAAATATTTAAAAGCAGCTAGCAGTATCAGCCATAATAAGTTTGCCTTCAACTTTTAGCTCATCCTTATTGCTGTTATTATGTGCCATCAAGCTGATTCTCATACATAGTGACTCTGTATAACAGAATAGAATTAAGAAGGAAACCATAGGGTTTCCTATGTTGTAATATTTATAGAAGATCTCCAGATCTTTTCTACCGTAGGTGGGTTCAAACTGAGCCTTCATCTAGTAGCTACCTAGGGCTCATTCTGGTGCCACTGATTTTTTATTTACCTCACTTTCAACATGCTTCTCAATTCTGACCACTCCTTTCTTCCTAATGACATTATAAAAACAGTCACTGCTAGTACTTGATAACTGTTTTCTCTGTATCCTTTCCTCCTTTTCTTTGAGAACAAGAATTTCTCAGAGTTTCAAATATTTTTAAAAAATAATGTTATTGTATTTCTGCTGAAAATTTACACAGCAAATTATGTTTTCATTTGACAATTTCTACACAAATTGTTTACGACAGTTATATCCATCACAAAATATCAATGTTCTCAATTGCATTCTGGTTGTTTTATTTCTGGTACTCTGGTTTCCCTGCACCTTGTCCTCTCGTCTTGCTTTAGAGTAACTGTTGACCTTTGGAACACAGCAAGGGGATACTACACGGTTTAAATTCTGAAAAGGTGTACATCAGGGTAGTATCCTTTCACCGAATCTATTCAGTCTGTATTGTTAGAGCTGGACCTGCTAACTAAAACAGAATTTGGATTGAATTGTGTCCTCCCAAAAATGTATGTAGCCATGTGGCTGGGCCATGATTCCAGTTATCTTGTGACTGTCTTCCATTTTCTGATTTTCCTATGTGGTATGTTAAAGGATTAGGGCGGGGCTGTAAATCCCTTCATAGGATCACCTAACCTGCTCCACTGCAAAGGGAGTTTCCCCGGAGTATGTCTTATACTACTATTTATCCTTTCATCCTACAAGAGATAAAAGGAAAGGGAAGTAAGCAGAGATTTGAGAACCTCACACTATCAAGAAAGCAGCACCAGGAGAAGAGCACATCCTTCAGATCTGAGGTTCCTGTGCCAAGATGCTCCCTGGACAAGGACTGATGCAATACTGGACTTTTTTCCAGAGCCAGCAAGGGAGAAAGCCTTCCCCTGGTGTGGACATCCTGAATTTGGACTTGTAGCCTACCGGACTGTGTAAGAATAAACTTTTGTTTGTTAAAGGCATCCACTTTATGATATTTCTGTTAGAGCAACACTAGCTGACTAAAACATGTATGCTGAGGAAATAATCCAAAAAAATCTGGAACACATAAGGAACAGGGCATCAGGATTGGAGGAAGACTCATGCACAACCTGTGATATGCAGATTACACAATCTTGCTTGCTGAAAGAGAAGAGGATTTGAAGCATTTACTGATAATGATAAAACCCACAACCTTCAGTATGGATTACAACACAACTTACAAGGTCCACAATTAAGTCTTCAAACTTAATTGTTCTAAGTGCTACATACCTCACTGCTGAGTATCACTGTGGTCGCCTTCAAGGCACTCTCCTGGGGAAGCTATGCACCAATGCCAGTGCTTAGTTCACCCTTCAAAGCTATTTTGTAACTCTTTCTGGAACAGCCAGTGTGTACAGTGGTAAGTTCGCAAACTTAATTGTTCTGTGAAGAAGTTTTGAGCCAGTAAACAAATAACTATTGGACTACCCTACCTACTCACCTGACCTAGCCCCTAATGACATTTTTCTTTACCAAAATATAAAGAAAATATTGAAAAGAAGATAATTTTGATGACATTTAGGACATCAGGGAAATACACAGAGAACCCTGATGGCCATTCCAGAAAGAGTTCCAAAATTGCTTTACAGGGTGCAGTAGGCAGTGGCATCTGCACATACCTTCCAAAGAGAAGTACTTCAAAGGTGACTGTAATGATATTCAGCAATGAGGTACGTACCGCTTTGTCTAGGATGCGTATGCAAACTTAACTGGCAGTCACAAAAATCCTCACAAATGAACCAATAGACAACATCAGGATAAACAGAGTAAAGATTGAAGTTGTTGAGGACTTCATTTTACTTGGATCCACAATCAACACTCAGGGAGGCAGCAGTCAAGATACCTAAAGACACCTTGTATTGGGAAAACTGGCTGCAAGAGATCTCTTTAGGGTATTGAAAAGCAAAGATGTCACTCTGAAGATCAAGGTGTGGCTGGTGCATGTGTTCAATCGCCTCCTATGCATGTGAAAGCTGAATGATGAATAAACAAGACAGAAGTATCGATGTCTTTGAATCGTGGTGTTGGCAAAGAACATTGAATATACTCTGGATTGCCAAAAGAATAAACAACTGTGCCTTGGAAGAGATACAACCAGAAAGTTCCTTACAAGTAAAGATGGTAACACTAAGTCTCAAATACTCTAAGTCTCAAGTACTTTGGGCAGGAGTGATCTCGCAGGAGGGATCAGTCCTTGAAGAAGGACATCATGGTTCATAAAATAGAGCACCAGTGAATATGAGGAAGACCCTCAATGAGACGGATTGACACAGTGGCTGCAAAAATGGGTTAAGCATAACAGTGATTGTGGGGATGGCGCCGGATCAGGCAGCGTTTACTTCTATTGTAAACAGGATGACTGAGTCAGTACTGACTTGAAGACACCTAATAACAACAGGGCAGTAGTCTCAGAGAGTCCTTCAATCTCAACTGGCCCGGTAAGTTTGAAATTTTTAAGAACCTGAGCTGTGTTACACATTCTTCTCCCATTCTCCTGGGGTCCATCTATTAGGGTTCTGACAAGAGATGTTAGTAGTGGTAGCCAGGCACCATCTAGTTGTTCTGGTCTCTAAATGAAGCTGTGGCTAGTATAGATTACTAGCTCTGTAAACTAGTTTCTTCTCTGAGACTTAGGTTTCCTTCTTTCTCTTTCGATCCTAATGAATACAGAACAGCTGTATCTTAGATTTCTGCTTATAAGCTTCTAAAACCACAAACTCAACTTAGTTCACAAGGATGCATAACGTGAACTCTATGATGCCAACTGGCTGAGCTGTCCCATAAGTCTAAGGACCTAAGCATTCAAACCCAGAAAACCATTCTCAGAAAGTGTTTAGTCATGTCTGAGAAGTGTATGTAACTGTCCTCTGAGAATGCTGTATGAATGCATACTCATATCTGTATGTACACACACATATACTCTTATCCGTGCACATACACTTACTCACCTGTACCTACCTATGTATATATATGCCTATCCATCCTTATATGTGGCCATGAACTTATTTTGTTATTATTGTTGCTGTTGCCAAATTATATATGCCTTATTCTCTAACACAAAATATCCTTTTTCTCTTGCACATGTCTTAGTGGCTTTATCTACTTTGGTCAGGCTGTGCTCATTATACCTACATGCTGTGGTACTTTTCCCATCACCAAAAAATATCACAGATCTATAATCTAGAGAGTGAATCCCTCTCCCCCACTTACCAATCCATGATAACTACCATTTGTTTTTGTCTGTCTGTCTATCTATTCTTGCCTCTTACAAAAGTGGGATCATACAACATTTGTCTTCATATGATTGACTTATTTCACCTAGTATTTTGTCCTCAGATACATCTGTGTTACTCATCTATGCTTTATGGACTCATCATTAATCTCTATAATTGTGTAGCAGAGTTCCAATTCTTAGTACAGCCATAAGAGTTATTAGTTTATTTAATAATTATTCCATGTTATCCTTTACTCTCTCATAGTACATTCCTCTGTGTATTCAGCATTCAGTTTAAATACCTTAGCATGAGATTCTAGACCTTCCAGTATACATTTGGTTATGGCTTTATAGCATCAATTCCCAGTATGCTACACACATTTGCATATATTCTTGACTTTATGATATTACTGTTTTTCCTGGAGAAAAGAGAAATCCTGTTTTACCTTCAGCTATCACTAGTGTGCTCATCTTCTAAGTACCAGTGGAAATATCATTTCCTACAGGAAGATCTACTACATCTTCTAGGACATTAGAATTGCTCTTTCTTACCTCTTCTACCAGAGTTTTACTTATGTTTCTTTTCAGTGCTTAGTTTATATTCCTATGTGTACACACTGTCCTCATTAGATTATGAGGCCTTTGAAGATAAGCATTTCAAAAGTTTCACCTGCATAACTGATATCCAGGGAATGATTGTCAAAAGAGTCACATATAAGCTGCTGTTCCAGAGAGATAATATTGTACCTATGCAATAAATACTAATATGAACATAAACGATGTCTCATATAGTTCTGTGACATTAAACACAGTTAAGTAAGACAGTATTCACTCTAATTCAGATTTTCAACTTCTTCCTAGACCTGTCACCATTTATCATATATATCCTTGATGTGTAAGTAAACTTTATGTGTAGGCAAAACACTGGCTGGCCAAAATGGTACAGTAGTCAGATGCTTTTTATGATCCCTCTTACAACAAAGACTTGAAAACACAGGTGAATCAACTGGATATGACATTCTAGGAGCCCTGAATAGTAAAGGCAAGGTTAAGAAATTACATTGAGGATTGAGTGGCAAGAGAGGAACAGATGTTTCAGAAACAGTGAGCAGTGGCCAACTTGACTCAGTGGGAATCACCACTCTGCAGGCCAGATACACTGGCACCAGCACAGCGAAGTCAGCGGTGGCATTCAAAACATATATTCCATATCGGGAGAGGTCTTGAGGCGGTGAGTCCACTCATGTCTCCAGAGTCAGTGAAAAGTGGCACTAGATCTTCAAGAGAGAAGCAGTTTTCATCTAACCTACCACATGTGGATCTAAAAACTCTTCTTTAGCATTAACTTCTCTCTTTTACCTGTCCTCCTTGCACTCTGCACTGGTGCAGAGCTGGCTCCAGAAACTGATGCATCTCTTGGGCTGGAAGCAGAACCCCTTATGTATCCTGAGCCATTTTCCCACTCTTAGAGAAGGAACAAGTTAACAAACAGAGAAAAATAATCTGCTTGCCCCTTTAAGCCCGGAACTCAGGGCAGAAATAGTTCCTTTGCCCAAGCACAGGTACAAGAGGTCCACAAAATTTGAACATTTTCACTTCTGCCTAGACATGTGTAGGTTCACTGCAATAGCACAGACCTTCATTAGCACAGTACAATAGGGTTTACACCTGAACTCTAATTTTACTATATCAGCTGTATGGGGTAAAGGTAGGCTCCTGACATTTAACATTGAGATGTCAATTAAGCAGAGTCCTCACCAACCCACATCAGGGGTCTGGGGACTGGTGGTCCCACCCATGACACCTAGGAACCATCAAGAGAGTCCAAGCTAAGTGGTGCCTCCCAGTCCTTACAGCTAACAGCATTGCACATCCATAATCCAGCTGCCAAATCTACCCACCCATGCACTCTGGAGAATAGTGACATGCTTTCCTCACAGACACTCAGGGGCAGCTGTCAGGCCCCCACCTTGATCAATGTGTGCAGTCAGATACCTGCGCCCACACGAAAAACCCTGATTCATCTAGTACTTTAGATGAGACACCACACCACACACTTCGTAACCAATTAGTTGGATACTCAAGCTGAATCAGTATCAGAAAAGTAAACAGAGTCCTGGGCTCACATACCTAGTATGAGCTCTAACTACCTGGTGACATGACATTAGAGCTTTAAATATGATAATAATCAAACTAGCTCACTACCAGCCTGTTTGGGCATGTCAAAACAAAACAAGAAGCCAGGACAGAGTAAGAAAGCATAAATAAATACAATAATTTATCAGTGGCTCAAAGACAACAGTCAATAGCAAATCACATAAAGAGGTAGACCATAATGGCTTCAGAAAGCTCCCAAAACAAAGAATCAAAAAATCTTCAGATGAAGAGAACTTCCTGGAATTGCCAGATATAGAATACAAAAGATTAAAACAGAGAACTATTCAAGAGATTAGGAAGGAGATCAGGCAAAATGCAGAACAAGCCAAAAACAAACAAACAAAAATCAGATAAATCATTTTAGGAACTTAAGAAGTTTAGACCAGAACATAATGCCACCCAAACATGCTACAAGAATTCATAGACAGACAGTAAATATTCAGAGGATTAATAATAAAACCTCAGACTTAGACAACTCAATAGACAGTTACATGAGAAGAAGTGAAGCAATGGAAGTTAGGATTAGTGAGACTAAAGATAAAGCACTTGACACCAACATACTTGAGTATACTTGAGTAAAATTAGATACAAGAATTTTTAAAAATGAAGAAACCCTAAGAATTATGTGACACTCTATCAAGAGGAATAACCCATGAGTGATTAGAGTACCAGAACAAGGGAGGGTGGGAGAGAGAAGACAACAGAAAATACAGAGAGAACTGTTAAAGATTTGTTGGCAGAATACTTCCCTGATATAACAAAACACAAGAAGATATCCAAGATGCTTATCAAACTCCACACAAGGTACATTCCAAAAGGAAGACACCAAGCATATTACAATCAAATCTGCCAAACCCAAAGATAAAGAGAGAATTTTAAGAGTAGTGAGAAATGAAAAATAATCTACAAAGGAACATCAACAAGACTATGATCAGACTGCTCTGCAAAAACCATATGGGCAAGAAGAAATGGGATGTCATATATAAAGCCTTGAAGAAAGAAGACTGGCAGCCAAGAATTATATATCCAGTAAGACTGTCTCAGAAATATGATAGTAAAATCAAATGACAATGAAAATACATTCTACCACAACCTTTGGGACACAAGAAAAGTAGTTCTAACAGATCAACTGATTTCAACAAATGTACAAATCCAGAAAGAAAGGACTCAAATCAAAGCATTAAGCCTACAACTTGAACAAGCTAGAAAGAGAGCAGCAAAAGAAGCTCTTGGGCAACAGAAGAAAATAAATAATAAAAATTAGACCAGAACTAAACGAATACAGAACAGAAAAATGATTAAAAGAGCTGACAAGACCAAAAGCTCCTTCTTTGAAAAATCAACAAAATCAACAAACCATTGGCCAAACTGACAAAAGAAAAACATGACAGGAAGTGATAGGGTTAACAACAGTAAAAATAATGATTAAAATCCTTACCTGATCTCTCGAGCTGACAGCAAATTAAAAAAAAAAATTACAATGACTAACCTTGGAGGCTGTGAGGTTTATTTCATATCACTGCCCAAGGACCTGAGACCTCAGACCACCACCCACATAACATCACAGTTACTGGATGATCCATCACCCACCTTGTGACTCCAGACCTTGCTCAGGGACCTGGGACCACTGCCCAGATAACATCACAGTTCCTTGACGATCCACCTCTGTGAATAACAACTCCACCCACTCCCTGCCCCCTAGAGCATCCGAATAATACCTGCCCCCCCTTTTTTTCTCTAACCCTTCTTCCTTCTTCCTATAAAACCCTCCGGCTTGAGATGAGATGTTACAATGGTTCCTTTAGGGTGTTAACCCAATGTCTTCTCAGATTGCCAGCCATCTGAATAAAGTACAGTCCCTCCCTGTATCTAAGTCTGGCTGGCTGTATTGTGATGGGCAGCTGGAAACCACAACTGGGTTTTCTGCTAACAGAAACAATCCAAATTAGAAATGACATTGGTGATACTACAACAGACCCAAATAGCACTCATAACAGACTGCTATTAAGAAAACCTAGAGGGAAAGGACAAATGTCTACAAACACACTACTTACCCTAAACTTACATAAACAGAGGTAGAATAACTAAATAAACCTATAACAAAGAACAAGGTTTGAAAGATCATTCAAGAATGCCCAGCAAGACTAAAAACCTTGGCCCTGAAGGCTTCGCCAGGGAGTTCTACCAAACTTTCAGAGAAGAGTTATCACCACTACCACTAAAGGTATTTCAGACTATAGAAAAGGGTGGAGTACTCCCAAATTCATTTTATAACCCTGATACCCAAACCAGGTAAAGACAGCATTCAAAAGGAAAATTACAGACCACTATCTCTCATGAACTTAGATGCAAAAATCCTCAACAAAATTCTAACCAACAAAATTCAACAACATGTCAAAAAAATAATCCACCATGACCAAGTGGGATTTATACTACATACGAAGGGATAATTCAACACTAGAAAAACAATCAACATAATCAACCACAAAAATAAAACAAGAACTGTATGATTTTAACATTTGATGTAGAAAAGCCATTTGCCGAAGTTCAACAATGATTCATGTTAAAAACTCTCAGCAAATTGGAGTAGAAGGGAAATTCCTCAGCATAATAAAGGGCATCCATATGAAGCCAACAGCCAAGATTATCTGGAATGGAGAGACTCAGAGAGCATTTACCAAATAAAGATACCCTTTGTTACCATTTTAATCATCACTGTGCTGGAGGTTCTAGCTACAGCAATTAGGTCAGAAAAAGAAATAAAGCGCATTCAAATTGCTAAAGAAGAAGTGAAAATATCTCTATTGACATGATATAAACTTATACACAAAATCCTACTGGTTTCAGCAAAGTATCAAGACACAGAATAAACATAAAACTATCAGTTGGCTTCCTCTACACCAACAGAGAGAATATCAAAGTGGAAATTGCCAAAAGAATCCCGTTTACAACAGTTCCTATGAAGTTAAAAGTACTTAGGAATAAATCTAACCAGATGCCTGAAAGACTTATACAAGGAAAACTACAGGACACTACTGTAAGAAACCAAAACAGACCTACCTAAGTGGAGAAAGCTACATGCTCAAGGATAGGAAGACTCAACATTGTGAAAATGCCTGCTCTACCTCAAGAAATCTATACATAGAATACAATCACGATCCAAATGCCTGTGGCATTTTTTAATGAAATGGGGAAAGAAATCACCATCTTTATACAGAGAGAGAAGCCCCAGATAAATGAAGCCTTATTGAAAAACAGGAACAAAGTAGGAGGTCTCATACTATCTGACTTTAGAAACTATTACACGGCCACACTAGTCAAAACAGCCTAGCAACAGTACAAAAATGATACATCAACTAATAGAACAGAATTTAGAATTTAGACACAAATCATCCATGTATGAGTAGTTGATAGTTGACAAAGTCTGTAAACTGGGAGAAAGACAATCTCTTTAACAAGTGGTATTGGTAAAACTGAATATCCAACTGCAAAAAATGAAACAAAACCTGTACCTCACACCATGGCTCCAACATTAAGTTAACCTCTCATTCTTTGGCAGTGTCCATTTGATTTGCGCTGAACTGTCCCCTGTCCAGGTTCCAAGAGTGAGTCCTGTTTGGCCACATTTTGGTCAGCAAGGTCAGGACCTGTTTTGTATTTCTGATACCTTGAGGGAATATGACCAACAAAATAGGAAGGAAATGCCAAAAGAATCATAGCAAGATGGAGTAGAAGTCCCAATTCATCTGCGCCTGTAGTTCGCCTACTTTCTGGACTTTTCAGTATGTTCACCAGTACATTCTTTTTTTGTTTAAGCCACTTTCGGTTGGCTTCCTAGCTAATGTACCATCGGAATCAAAGCCTGGGATCACAGAAGCCTATCTCATCTCTGCAGCTGAGTTCACATTTTTTAAGCACTTAAAGGGGAAAACAGCTGCCCTTGAAAAATAATCTAAGTGATGTTTTAAACAAATAAATTCACCAATGGGAAAATAGCATTGTTTAAATATTGCTCTCCAGAAACATGTACAAGTGAATGCTGTTAGCCAACTTACACAGATTTAAGAAGAGAAGTAATAATTGGGTTTTTAAATACTCTGAATTTCAGTTGCCTATAGAAACTAATCCCTTTGAGTACTTGACCATTATTGATCCAACTTTTTCAGTTTAAAAGATCTGAGCAAGTTATATCTGCAAAAGATTGTTTTCCTCACAGTTATCATTTTCATGTGAATACTACCATGTCCACTTGAAGTATGAGTTCATTTTCTAGTAGTAATTTGCTAAAAGGAGCCTTCGTGATGCACTTGTTAAAGAAGCTCATCTGCTAACTGAAAGGCTGCAATTCAAACGCACTAGCCACTCAGCAGGATAAAGATGCGAGATACTGCAATTTGGTTCTTTAAAGGAAACCGTAGTGGCATTTAGTGGTTAAATGCTACAGCTGTCAACCAAAAGGCTGGCAGTTCAAATCTGCCAGGCACTCCTTGGAAACTCTTTGGAGCAGTTCTACTCTGTCTACAGGGTTGCTATGAGTCAGAAGTGACTCGACAGCACTGGTTTTTTTGGTTTAGTTCTTTAAAGACTATAGCTTTAGAAAACCTGTGAGGCAGTTTGACTCTATTCTGTAGTGTCTGTAGGAGAAGGAATGGACTTGACGGCAAAGTTACGTATTTTTTTAAATTTGTTAAATGCTGGAGAATTGGCATTTACTCAAAAATATCATGTTATTAACTCTGTTATCTGCCCTTCTGAGAACACTGCCACTGTATAATACATCATCAATGCTTCAAAGAAAATGGCTTTTAAAAGAAAGGTCAACATACTGAAGCATATCACCTAATTACTCCATGCTACAGAGTAAGAAACATTTTAATTTTCATATTTTATCCCGGGATTTGAAGCATCGTGAGATGTTAAACAATAACAGAGAGAGCATTTGGCAGCAAAGAAAATGGCAAAGAAAATAGAGAGGTGATTCAAGCATTTAGAAGCTCTATTAATAAATTACAGCTGTTGGTAACAGAATATGGTCTGATTTAATAATGAATTTAAATATTTTAGTCTCTGAAAAATGTTTAAGGAAATAATACATTATCTTCATCAGTTGGTTCTTAACCTTACTTTACCATTAGTTTAATTTCTCTGTGCACATGTGAATATCGTAATTATCATTCACCTTAGTTATTATTCACTCTCATATACACCCCATCATCTTGTCTCACTTGCTACAACAGATAAAAGGGCATGTCTTGATCTCTGCCTGATACAGGGAAGGCATTTAATCAATATTTTTTTAATGAAAAAATGGAGTGAATCTAATCCAGAGATATATTTATACTGAATTGTATTCCCCCCAAAATGTGTGTAGCAACTTGGCTAGGCCATGATTCCCAGTCCTGTGTGATGTACCTCTGTGTTATAAACACTGCCTCTATGATGAGGGAGGACGGTGGCAGTTGTGTTGGTGGGCAGGACTCAATAAGTAACTCAATTGTGCCTTGAGGTAATCTCTTGAAATCTAAAGGAGAGAAGCTAGCAGGGAAATCTGCGGGACATCATACCACCAAGAAGCAGTGTTGGGAACAGAGCATGTTCTTCGAAAAGGACCCAGGGTCCTTGTGCCTCAGAAGCTCCTAGTCTGGAAGATGACTGATGACAAGGACCTTCCTCCAGAGCAAGCAGACAAAGCCTTCCCCTGGAGCTGACACCCTGAATTTGGACTTTTAATATGCTGGACTGTGACACAATAAAATTTCCTTTGTAAAGCCATCCATTTGCGGTATTTCTGTTACAGAAGCACTAGATTATTAAAACAATTTGGTAACGTGATAAATATATGTCCCCAAATCTTCTCAAATGCAACCTGACCAAAATTAAATCCATCATCTCCCTCCCATAAACCTCTCCCTTCTCACCTACGGCCCTAGCAAAACCCTGGTTGTTAGCCCTCCTTAGTTCTCCTTTCCTCACCTATCCCAGGCAGCTAGACATGAACTCTGCGTCATTAAATGTCTTCAAACCGTGTATTCTAGATCATCTATATCATAAATGATCATCCTCCAAATCAACGCAATGCCCATCTACAAAACACAGACTTTTTACCAGAAAATTCCTTCACTACACTGGCAGAGTCATCTCAGTCACTCTTCCTCAGAAAGCCCTGAACTAAATTATCCCTTACCCTCTTTATGTCTCACAACTCTTCATTTATAGTACATTTCCCTGTGATACTGAATGATGGATGAGTTTTCAAATCAACTATGTCTTTGTATCATCTAACAATAAAAATAGTAAAAGGAGACCAACAAGCATAAAAAAAGACGTCAATGTCATTAGCCCTTCTTACCAGTGTATGTCACTGAGTCAATTTCAAGCCACTGGTGGGTTCTAACCACTGACCTCTAACTTAGTAACTGAGCAATTAACTATTGGACCACCAGGACTCCTATCATTAGCAATTGCCCAAACAATCAAACCTATTGCCACGGACTCAAACTCTATTCATTCGCCATGAAACCCCAAAACTTGCTGCCACTGAATCAGAGTGACCATATAGACAGAGTAGAACTGCCCCATAGAGTTTCCAATGAGCAGTCAGTAGATTCAAACTGCCAACCTTTTCATTAGCAGCCCCACTCTTAACCACTGTGCCACCAGGATTCCCATCAGCCATTACCAAGAAACAAAAAACCCAAACCCACAACCATCAAGTTGATCCTGACTTATAGTGACCCTATAGGACAGAGTGAAAATCCTAGTAGTTAAGTATAACAGCTGCTAACCAGAAGGTCAGCAGTTCAAATCTACCAGATGCACACTTAGAACTCTTTGGGAGAGTTCTATTTTCTTCTATAGAGTCACTATGTCAGCACTGACTAAATGACAACAGTTTTGGGTTTACAGGACAGAGCAGAACAGCTACATAGCCTTCCCAAGGAGTGCCTGGTAGATATGAACTGTCAATCTTTTGGTTAGCAGCCACAGCCCTTAACCACTATGCCACCAGGATTTCCAAAGGGAGATACAAATCAAAACTACAACGAGATACCACTTTAGCCCCCTTAGAATGATAAAGATCAATGAAAACGGAAAGAAGAGGCATTGGAGAGGTTGTAGAGAAACAAATCCCCACTGCTGGTGGGAAATGTAAAATGTTATAGACACTGTGGAAAACAAATTTGTAATTCCACAAAAATTTGAACATAGAACTACCACGTGACCTAGCAATCCTAATTCTACCCGGGAAAATGAAGATGAAGGAGAAACAGAAACCTACATACCAATATTCAAAGCGGCATTTTTTACAATAGCCAAAAGGTAAAAACAACTGAAATGTCCATCAGCAGATAGATAGATAAACAGTGTTATATACAATGAAATACTACTCAGCCATAAACAGAAATGAAGTCCTGATGCATGCCACATATAGGTGAACCTTGCAAATATCATATTGAGCAAAAATAAGTCAGTCACAAAAGGACTAACATTGTATGATCTCACTTAAATAAGAAAACAGATGTAAAACAAAAATTTAGCAGTTACTAAAGAGAAGAGGGTGGAGAAGAAAGAGAGGTTTCTGCTTAGGAGGCATTGAGTTTATATTAACTGTGGTAAAATGATTTCAAAAAGGATAGAGAGAATGGCTGCACAATTTGAAAGTAAGCAATGTTAGGAACTGTAATGTAGAAATTGTTGAGATGGTATATATTTGTTACATATATTTTTACCACAATGAAACTGGGGAGAAAAAACAAACCCAGTAAGAAAAAAACAGAAAACCAAAAAAGGAAACATGGGAAATTTTATTTATACAATATTCACATGAAAATAGCCTTTTTAGAGATTGACAAACTTCAGAAGCCAGTAAATAAAATATAGATAAGCCAAAATTTTCTATGTAGTAAATCCATTATAATTAAGATCCCTGGTAGAAAAAACTGGTACACTCCAATTGAGTAATTTGAGGTGTGTTGAATGAAAGGACTGTTTACACATCTGAATGTATACTGATACATGCTTGGTGTCAAGATTCTACTCAGATAATCTGAAGAACAGAGGTGGGACTGGGGTTTCACTGTATAATGTACAGAATTCCAACAAACCCCCTATATCAGTTTCCTGCAGCTACTGCAGCAAAGTACCATAAATTTGGTGACCTAAAACAACAGAAATTAATTTTCTCACAGTTGTAGAAGTCAGAGCCTGAAATCATGACATGATCAGGACAATACTCCCTTAGGAGCCTGTAGGAAATAATCCATCCCTTGCCTCTTAGCTTCTGGTAGCCACCAGTATTCCATGGCTTTTGGCCACATCACTGTAATCTTCAAGGGCAAAAAGAAACAAAAAAAAACTCACTGCCATCAACTCACAGCAACCCTAATTGACATAGAACTGCCCCATAAAGTTTCCAAGGACAATCTCGTGGATCTGAACTGTCAACCTTTAGATTAGCAGCTGTAACTCTTAACTACAACAACTAGGGATTCCTCTTCAAATCTCTATTCATCTTCATATCCCCTTCTTGATGTATATATGAAATCTGTCTCTGTTTCCCTCTTATGAAAATACCTGTGATTGCATCAAGGACCTACATCAACATTTCAGGATATTTCCCATCTCACTTACTTAATTACATCTTTCTACTATAAAGTAATATCCACAAATTCTTGCAATTAGGAGCTAGTATCTTTTTAGAAGGTCCCTCCTGGTGTAAATGGTTTGCATTCAACTGATAATCTAAAGATTAAGATCAAACACATCAGTTCTGACAAAGAAAAGGGCTGGTGATCCGCTTCCTGTAAAGATTACAGCCAAGAAAACCCTACGGGGCAATTGTACTCTGTAACACGTGGGGTCATTATGAATTGGAACTGACTCAAGGGCACAAACAACGTCAGACATTTTTCATCCAACTACGAGACCCAAGAAAGATGAGAAATGTTGCACTCATGGATGAAGAAAAGAATGCATAGACAAAATAAAACAGAGAGCAACCTAAAATGCTCTTGGAAACAAAAAATATGATAGACAAGATCAAAATTATAGGTAAGTAGGAAGGAAAGCCAAAGTTTTCTCAAACAGAAAACAACAGCACCCAACATCCAGAGAAGTTAAAAAAAAGATAAACTCAAACAGTCCATTTAATAGATCAAGAAACTGGAAACAGAAAAGGATAGCAGATATTTGTTCTTACTGTCAATTTGATTTTTATTAAACGTGTGAACACTTAAAAGATATTTTACTTTTGGATAACTTAATTTTGAAGAGTTTCAAAAGTTGTGCAGAAAGTTCCTTCATACCCTTCACCCAAGTTTTCCTCTTCTACTGCAAATTCTAAAACTATAGACAATTTATCAAGCCTAAGAAATTAACCTTGAATATTATTACAGAATTTGTTCGTATTTAACAAGTTGCTCCAATAACGTCCCTTTTCTCTTCCAGGATCCAACCCAGTAGCACTCATTTCATTGCATTATCGTGACTTCTTAGTTGCCTCTATTCTGTCCACATTCTGTGACAACTTCTCAGACTTTGTTTTCATGACCTTGACACTCTGGAAGATACTGGTCCACTGCCTGTAGAACATTCCTCAAATTGAGTTTCTCTGATATTTTCTCATCATTAGTGTTAGAGATTTTTGGATGCAGTGGGTTTCGTTTAATTGAAATTATGTAGTAAAAGAAAACCCAGAGAGAGGAAAAGAAAGAAAAAGAAAGAGTTCATTTGCGTCCCCAGGTGGCTTTACAGTTTCTGGGAGGGAGTCTGTAAAACCGTGTGCTGGCTCAGGGGTTGGGGGTTTATAAAGGGGTGGCAGCAGACCTTGTTGAGGACAGAGCTTAGGACAGGGCCTGTGGCAATGAGGACAGTGCCCGGTGGCAGGTAGCCAATGGGGTTGTGGACAATTAGAGTCGCTTAATTAACACAGGGGGGTTGGACACTATTTATTGCTGAAAGGTTCAGTACACAAGCAAGACTTAATTATATTAAATATTTATGCACCTAATATCAGAGCACCTAAATATGTTGAAGAAACACTGACTACGCTCAAAAGAGAGTCAGATGACTCCACAATAATAGTGGGAGACTTTAACACTCCACTCTCATTACTAGACAGATCATCTAGAAAAAAGATACAGTAAAGATACAGAAGACCTCATTGACACAATTAACCAACTAAACCTCATTGATATATACAGAACTTTCCACCCATCAGCACACAACTACACCTAATTCTCCAGTGCACATGGAACATTCTCCAGAATTGACCATGTGATAGGCCGTAATGCAATGCTCAACAAAATCCATACCACTGAATCACTGCAAAGCATCTTCTCAGATCATAAAGCCATCAAAGTTGAAATCAATAGCAGAAAAAACACAGAAAGTGGAACTCTTGGAAACTGAACAACATCTTGTTCAAAAAAACATGGGTTATAGAGGAAATCAAGGTTGAAATAAAGAAATTCATGGCTTCCAATGAGAATGAAAACACTTCCTACTAGAACCTTTGGGATACAGCCAAAGTGGTGCTCAGAGGTCTGTTTATCTCCATAAATGCACACAGCTGGAAGGAAGAAAGAAACCAAATCATGGAACTAACCTACAGCTTGAACAAGTAGAAAGAGAACAACAGAGGAACCCCTCGGGCACCAGAAGAAATGAGATCATAAAGATTAGAGCAGAGCTAAATGAATTAGAGAACAGAAAAACAATTAAAAAATTGAAAAGACCAAAAGCTGGTTTTTTGAAAAGATCAACAAAATTGATAAACCACTGGCTAAACTTACTAAAGAAAAGCAGGAAAGGAAACAAATAACCCAAATTAGAGATGAGAGGGGAGTTGTCACCACAGATGCAACAGAAATCAAAAATATCATAACAGAATACTATGAAAAACTATTGTAACAAATTTGAAAACTCAGGAGAAATGGACAAATTTCTTGACTCATGCCACCTACCCAAATTATCACAATGTGAAGCAAAACAACTTAATAAACCCATGACAAAGGAAGAGATTGAAAATGTCATGAAAACACGGCCAACCAAAAAAAGTCCAGGCCCAGATGGCTTCACTGAAGAATTCTACCAAGCATTTAGAGAAGAGTTATCTCCAATACTACTGAGACTATTTCACAGTATAGAAAGGGATGGAGTACTCCCAAACTCATTCTATGAAGCCAGCATAACCCTGATACCTAAGCCAGGGAAAGACCCAATAAAGAAAGAGAACTACAGATCGACATCACTCATGAATCTAGATGCAAAAATCTTCAACAAAATTCTTGCCAATAGAATACAACAACATATGAAGAAAATAATCCATCATGACCAAGTGGGATTCATACCAGGGATGCAAGGCTGGTTCAACATCAGGAAAACAATTAATGTGATTAACCACATAAAAAACACAAAAGACAAGGATCACCTGATTTTGTCCATCGATGCAGAAAAGGTATTTGATAAAGTCCAACACCCATTCATGCTAAAAACTCTTAGCAAAACGGGCATAGATGGCAAATTCCTCTACACAATAAGGGCCATTTATACAAAGCCAATTGCCCACATCATCCTGAATGGAGAGAGACTGAAAGACTTTCCCTTGAGAACAGGAACTAGACAAGGATGCCCACTCTCACCTCTCCTATTCAACATTGTGCTAGAAATTCTAACCAGAGCAATTAGACAAGATCAAGAAATAAAGGGCATGGGCATAAGCAAAGAGGAAGTTAAAATCTCCCTGTTTGCAGATGATTGTATATGCAGAGAACCCCAAGGAATCTATAAGTAAGCTACCCAAACTGATAGAAGAGTTCAGCAAAGTCTCAGGATACAAGATAAACATAAGTAAATCAGTAGGATTCCTTTATACCAACAACGAGACAGTTAAGGAAGAAAGTATCAAATCAATACCATTTACAATAGCCCCTAAGAAGATAAGATACCTAGGAATTAATCTAACCAGAGAAACAACAGACCTTTACAAAGAGAACTATAAGCCCTTACTACAAGAAACTAAGAGACTTAGATAAATGGAAAAACCGACCTTGCTCATGGATAGGAAGATTTAACATTGTGAAAATGTCAATTTTACACAAAGCAATTTATTTATATAATGCAATCCCAATACAAGTTCTAGCATCATTTTTTAATGAGATGGAGAAACAAATCACCAATTTTGTTTGGAAAGGGTAGAAGCCCCGGATAAGTAAGGTACTACACTAAAGAAGAAGAACACACCAGGGTGCCTCTCATTACCTGACCTTAGAACACAGCGGGGTATTGTTTCAGTGGAGTGAGGTGAGAAGAGGTCTAGTTGAGCATATAGGGAAGAACTGGTAGCTAGTCTTCTTTTGAATGGAAGTTCCGGAATAGCTGGAGGATGAGATGTTTTGACTCTGGTCGTTCCAGGAATGGTTGGGGGAAGGGGACTTGGGTTTCAGCCTAACAATTAGATTGAAGGAAGGATACAATACAGGTGATATGCCTTTGTTATCATTTTTTTATATGTGGTAGTACATGATGTTGATGTGTATTATTGATGATGCTGGCCTTGATCACTTTATTATGTCAGATTTTCCACCATAAAATTATTATCTTCTCTTTGCACTTACTAAGTAGCCGGGGAGAGGTACTTTGAGACTGTTTTGTTTCTGGTTAAACTTATCTGTAAACTGTAATATTCATTGGTGGATCTTGCCTACAACAATATATCACTGTGGTATCATGATTTTCTATTTCCTTTATTCTGTCTACATTTATGAATGGGAATTTTATCTGTAATGAAGAGTTGTTACTCCTCCATTGATTTATTTCTACTAATAAACTTATTTACTTATATGAGAATAAACTCATGGTTACCTTTTTCTTATTCTTTGAGTTACCAGCCCATACTACCATTACTGGGGACTCTTTCCTGTTGGCTCCTATCAATATTCCATGCTCTGTTTTTTTTTTTTTTTTTTTTTTAATTTTCTTACTTCCTAAACCCAAAACCAAATTGCCATCAAGTTGATTCCAACTCACAGTGACCCTATAAGACAGGGTAGAACTACTATATACAGTTTACAAGAAGCACCTGGTAGATTTGAAAGGCCGACATTTTGGTGAACAGACATAGCACTTAACCCCTATGCCACCAAGGTAGTGGTTCTTAGAGCCACAAAACACTCTAGGTTCATCTTGTATTAATCTTTCTCCAATGAGCCCTGGTTCTTTCTATCAGAGAATGATATAACTAAGAACTGAAAACTAGGTGGGCTCACTACTAGAGAGGCTGTGTTTGTCATGGATAGAGCTAGGGACTCCATATATATATATACTAACTCATGCATAAGCACATTTAATATTCATTTTTGCATTTATTTCTATGCAATAGTTTTCTATTGCTGCATAACAAATTATGACTTAGAGGTTCAAAACAGTTGTTTAAGTTAGAAGTTCAGTCATGGATTAAGCTGGGCCCTCTGCTCAGGATCTTATAAGTCTGATTACCTTATCAAGGTGCCACAGGGTTGGGGTTTTATCCCATCCAAATTCACTTTTTTTGTTGGCAGAATTCATTTCACTGCAGCTGTCGAACTCAACGGTGTTTGCTTCTTCAAGGCTAGCAGGATAGCATAGGTCCTCTAGACCCTTTTTCTTATGGTTCACATAATTAGGTTAGAGTACCTAGGATATTCTTTCATTTGATTAACTGAAAATCAATTGATTACGGACTGCAATTATACCTGAAAAATCTCTTCACCATTGCCGTATTTATTGGTTTGAAGCAAATTATAGGATCAGCCTACATTCAAAGGGAGGGCATTACAAAAAGGCCTAGACACCCAGGAAGGTTCAATACATCTGCGTGACTTTATTTCTAGGACATTTTTTCTATTCCATTGACCTTTGTGTCTATCCTTTAGCTAATATCACAGTTTTGATTACTGGTATTTTATATATATTAGACTATTTAAAACTTGCTTTAAATCTTGTTTTGACTGTTAAACTTCCTTGACTTTTTATACAAGATTTAGAATCAGTTTCCCAGTATCTATAAAAACTCAGCTAAGATTTTTATTTTGACTTATCTGAGTCTATCAACCTAACTGGGGATAACTGATAGCTTGACCACATCGAGTCTTCCAGTACATGGGCA
The DNA here is from genome assembly GCA_028571685.1 of Heterohyrax brucei. Classification (NCBI taxonomy): domain Eukaryota; kingdom Metazoa; phylum Chordata; class Mammalia; order Hyracoidea; family Procaviidae; genus Heterohyrax; species Heterohyrax brucei. Next base: position 57,063,296 of record CM053146.1, on the reverse strand, counting down.
ACGTATGCTTCTCACTGTATAAATTTATAAAGGTTATTTCTTTTGAAAGTCTTTTGCAACTTCCTTACAAGTAAAATATAATTTGAAAAATTTGTATATTTACTTAATTTGTTGTGTATAATTGAGTTTTCTAATTTCATATTTCAATTGTTTATTAACAATATATGAAGTCTGACAATTATGTCCGCAAATTTGCCTCCATGTGCTTACGTTGGCAGCACTGTATAAACAACTTGATGTGGTTTCATAACCTTGGTATATCTGTATCTCACAGCTGTTTGTGTTGACATGTGGCAGTGTCTTCTGAATGGCGTCCATTATTGCTGTTGAGCATCTTTGTGTGCCATCATAAGAATGTCAGAGCTTGAATTGGAGCAATGAACAAACATTAAATTTCTTTTTAAACTTGGCAACAGTGGACGTGAAACCAGGAACATGTTAGACAAAGTGTATGGGGATAATGCCATGAAGACAACGGCAGTGTACAAATGGATTACACATTTGTTCTGACGGTAGAGAAAGCATCACTGATGAAGAGAGTTCAGGGAGGCCAGTAATGAGCAAAACTATTCAAACCACTGCAAAAGTCCATCAAGTTGTATGTCAAAATTGGTGGCTGACTGCAAGAAGCACAGCAGACCAAGTAAATTTGAATAAACAGGAAAATTTTAACTGACAACAACTTGTGGCTCTTGTAGCACAACAATGCACCAGCTCACAAGGCACTGTCTGTGAAGGAGTTTTTAGCCAGTAAACAAATAACTGTACTAGAACATCCTACCTACTCACCTGATCTGGCCCCCAGTGACATTTTTCTTTACCCAAAGGTAAAGACATTCATGACATCAAGTGGAATACGACGACAGCTCTAATGGCCATTCCAAAAAGAGTTCCAAAATTGTTTCAAAAGGTGAACTAGGCACTGGTGTCACTGCATAACATTCCAAGGTGACCACAGTGATATTCACCAATGAGGTATGTAGCAACTTTTCCAAGGATGAGTTCGCGAACTTGTGAGTCCTTGTATCTAAAAATACTTTTGATTTTTAGATGTTGGCTTTGTTTACTGCAATCTTGCCCATTTACTACTTCTAGGAGGTTTTTTTTGGTAGATTCTTTGAAGTTCTCTTTCATGTGGAAAACTGAATCACTTGCAAATAGACTTTTCTTTTCCAATTAGCAAGCTTAGTTTTCTTACTTTATTGCATTGGCTAGATTTTACAGAACAGTATTAAATAGGAGTAATAAGAAATTACATCCTCAAAAGGAAAGCGTTCAATCTTTCACTAAAACACACATTATTTGTAGGTTTAAGATGTTCTTTATTAGGTAAAGAACTATTTCTTCTATGTCTAGTTTATTGAGAGTTTGTACCATAAATGGATCTGATTTTTTAAATTTTAATTGTATTTCAGATGAACATTTACAGAACAAATTAGTTTTCTATTAAATGATTAATACACGCATTGTTTTGTGACACTGGTTGCCAACTCCAAGACATGTCAACACTCTCCTCCTAACAGCCTTGGGTTCCCTATTACTACTTTTAATGAATGTTGAATTTTGTTGAATGCTTTTTCTAGATACACTGAAACAACCGTACTTTTTTAAAAAAAATTGTGTTTCAGGTTAAATTTTACAGTGCAAATTAGTTCTCATTTAAAAACTATGTTCATCAATGAATCCCATCTGGGCCTTACGGGGTGAGGGGTGTGGATGTGAGGATTTTAAATTACAAATTCAGTTTCTTTAATCAATGCAGAATCTAGGCTATTTCCTCAAGTTTTAAAAGTTTGTGTTTTTCAAGGTATTGGTTCATTCCTTTATTTTATCAAGTTTATGAGCATAAAATTATCTGTAGTATCCCCTTATTGAATCAGTTATTGCTTGGTAGGTAAAAAAATTATACTAAAACCTAGAGGCTGGGGCTTAAAACATCAAATATTTATTTTCTCACTGTTTCTGTGAGTTAGGAACCCATAGCTCAAATTGGGTACCTGGCACACTTCTATGCCTGTCTCAAGATTCCTATGCACTAACAATGAAGCTGTTGGCTGGGCTGAAGTCTTGTCTGAACTTGACCTTGGTGGTAGAGGACAATCTACTTTCAAGCTCACTTAAATCATTGTTGGTAACCGCAAGTCCTTTGCCATGCTGCTTTTTTCACATTTGCCTCATAATGTGGTATCTAGGTTATCCCCAGGGCAGGCATCCAGTAAAAATGGAGAGTGTTCAAGGTGGAACTCACAGTTCTTTTATAGCCAAATCTGAGGAGTGAGATCCTAAAACTTATGGAATACTGAGTTCATTAAAAGTACATCAACACATGCAGCCAATACCGAAGAGGAAGGGATAACAAATGGGCATGAACACCTGGAAGAAGGAGCACTGAAAATGTGTTATTTGGTAAAAACCACTCCGGAGGTTAATTTGGCAATATTAATTAAAGTTGTAAATGTGTATATGTGTATACATTTGACCCAATAATTCCAGTTCTGGAATTTCAGAGTTAAACTACCAACCTTTTTGTTAGCAGCTGTATCACTTACCCACTACACCAGCAGGGTGTCCAGTTTTTAGCTGCTGTGAACTTCATGGCCAGGTGTCTTCCCTGAAAGTGGTTGATATTGTTACTTAAGTGGTGGAGTGATGGTTTTTGCTGGACATCACCTTCCTCTAGTGTGGTACTTAGACATCTATAACCCTTGTACAATTCAACAAAGACATTTCTATTGGATTTACGGATGGTGTAATGGATTAAGTGCTCCACCACCAGCCGAAACGTTGGCAGTTCAAATCCACTCAGGAGGTACCAGGGAAGACAGGCCTGGTGATTTGTTTCTGAAACATCACAGCCCTGAAAACTCTCTGGAGCAGTTCCACTGTGCAACATGGGGTCTACATGAGTCAGGATCAACTCTACAGCAACTAACAACAGTGCTGTATTTATATTTAAATTATTTTAGCTTTCAAATTCCTCATCATGATGCATACTCCTAACACTAGATTAAGGTGGCAGTACATTTTGGAGTAAGATAAAATGTGAATATGTAACAGGGAGTCAAGACCTTTTTTTTAGGTCTTTTGTATAAGGCTTTTACATAGCCTGCATAACTGCAATCAATTAAGATCCTGTTTACATTTGGAATTCATGTTTCTTCATTCATGTAACTTCACAAACATCTCTGACCATATATATGTATATGAGTATTCAATTAAATCATATGTATTTATGTATGTCCCTCAATGCACTTAACCATAGCCTGGTAGGATATGCAATGATACATAACATGGAGATTTTACAATGATGTAAGTTTACTGCTGCAGCTAAGACTTAATTTGCATTAAAATCACTGCCAAAAAAAAAAAAACATCACAAAAAGATTAAGTTCTGCTGTGACACAGAAACTATGAGGTTATTGGTATTTAGAATCAATAACTGTTCCTATCAAATGTGGCAATTTATTAAACATGTTTACAAATATATACTTTTTTTGGTGCTGTTAGCATAAATAAGGGCTAGTGTATAAAATCCTAAGTAAAGTGAGAATGAAGAATCAGGCTTAGTGGGGCTACATACAGCTCAAGATTCAGTTCCCATCCCTATATTTATATATTTATAGATATCTTAAAGATAAGTTTCTAGGCAAAGCTTACAAATAACTCCAGAAAAACAAAAAACCTGTCAAAAGAGTGTATGTTTCCAAATTGTTTCTGGTCATCTTATTTTGAATTCTCATATTACATTCATAAAGTACATGAGCAAGGAGGATTTTCTGTAAATATTTCAGTCTTGCTGACTGAGGAAATTAAAAAATTTAATTATGATCCTTTATTAACACAGAGTATTAGCATTTTAGTAAGCATAAATTGGTAGTGCAATGCAATAAAGAATAATCAAGTTGAAATAAACACCTTCATTAATCAGGTTTCATCCAAATTACTTGCTGAGGTACAGCGCTTAACTCTGAGTGACTTTTCCATTAAATGTGTTACCAAATTTGAGTCAAGATGATGGGTTTGTGAAACGGACAGTATTCAGTTAAAACTACTGCCAATTGTTGGATGTATGAAATTGCATCACAGTAGGTATATACCTATACAGAAAAGGAAGATAAATATTTATTATGCACAATGATCCAATCAGGATTTTTTCAGTTCTCTCTTCCTCTCGATAGGCTGCTCATAGTTTCTCTGTCCTCTATCTAACCAATATGAAGAACAATAAAACACCTCATAAATATACTTTCAACCAATCTATTGGTATATAAGAAACAGAGTAAGGCATTAAATTCATATGTATTTTATGGACAGTAAACTAGACTGAGTCTTAAGCATTATAAATTTGTACTTCCTTTTAGCCAGTTGGTACAATGGGCATATCTGGCAGTTTCAGTAGCTCTGTGTAATAAAATACAAACCAACATATCATCAATGAACAATTCTTCATTGATATTGTGCTATCTATGTGTCTCACACCACAGAAAACACTAACAGGGATAAATAAAAGATGAAGCCAGCCTCTGTGCCTTAAAGGCTTACTATGTTGACATAAAAGTGATCTTTCTAACCTACCCAAAGATTTTTCCAAAAGTGTGAACAAGTGGGAAAAATACTGTTGACTCGTAATAATGTCAAGTTTAGTCATTGATATCAGAATGCATTTATGGATGAAATATACTGTGCATCTATGTAACTGTTTTATTAGCCAACCTACTCTTTCTGAATTTCCTTTTTGTGACTTTGATACAGGCAATCCCCAGGTTATGAATGAAATCCATCCCCAACTGTGTCTTTAAGTTAAATCTGTAAGTAAGAAAAGGTGCATACAGTTCTTATTTAGCCTTCCTTTAGTGTTAAGATGAGGCTCTACGACTTTTCAATGATTAAAAAGCTGACTGTGATGAAGAATGTCTTGTGAGTAGGGGTTGAAAGCAAGGACAAATATACCTAATATTAAAGGACAAGTAAGAGATGTCCATAAGTTGGACATTCACAACCTGGAGAATTATTGTACATATACAATTTCTGTACTGTAACACTAATTAAGTCATTCACTGAGACACCTAAATAAAAAGTGACTCACATATGTAATGCTACTGCTCTCCTTTAGGCACTCTGAAAATATTATTTCATCCAAGCCCCACAACAAATATGAAAATTAAATTTTAACATGTTTCACCAAACGTGTCAGTTTGTCCTACTGTAGTAGCTTGCATGTTGCTGTGAAGCTTTGCCATTGGTATTTCAAATACCAGCAGGGTCACCCTCAGTGAACAGGTTTCAGCAAAGCTGTCATACACAGACAGATCAGGAAGAAGGACCTGGCAATCCACTTCTGAAAAAACTGCCTATTGGAAAACTTACAAATAGCAGCAGAACATTGTCTGAAAAGTGCCGGAACATGAGACCTTCAGATTGGAAGGCACTAAAAATGCAAATAGGGAAGGGCTGCCTCCTCACAGAAGATTTGACCTTAATGGCGTAGTTGGAGTCAAGTTTCCAGAACCTTCATTTGCTGATGTGGCATGTTATGAGATTGCTGTGAGTCAGAACCAACACTACAGCACCTAACAACAACAATATCCTTAGTCTACAAAACACTCAGTTACTCTCAGAATGCTTCTGGCTGCTAATAAATGCCAAAAGCTTTTTTGAAAAGATACGTATTAATAATTACCACTCATTGAGCACTTGCTATGAGTCAGGCAGTCTTCTGAAAGCTGTGCATAATTGCCTTATTTAATCTAGACAGCCTTGTAGGCACTACAATTACCCTCACGTTCCATGCCAAAAAACCAAAGCTTATTAGAGACACCCTGTAAATTGCACAGGTTCACTGAGGTAGTGAGAATTGCTCCAGGTTCACATGTTATCTGATTACTGTGCTCACACTCTTTGCCACTCAACAAAACTAAGATCAGGCTCACCCTTCCAAAACCATCCCATTTTTGATCAATTGTTCATATTCATGCATTTATCCATTCTCTGCTTACTAGGTTTATACAAGGCACTATGTTATACGCTGGGTAGAAGGAGAAAAAAGCTCTATGTCAATGACAGAAAAAGCTCTCTACCCAAACCTCTCCAGTCAATGAATTTATGGTCTGTGGAAAGAAACAAAGGGAACAGTGAGGACAGCATTCTGAAAGCCCACACAGAGATGAATGTAACAGAGCACCTAATCTGCAATCTGAATGGAGAGGCGTGAATTGAGTTTTATACAAACACAGCATATATGTACTCATAGTACTGTCCTTTTATAAAACTACAGCACATTCTGATGCCTACAATATTTGTATTATTTTTTGCTGTAAACTGTACTGGCTTAATAATACCAGTTTAGAGAAAAAGTTTTTCTGCAATGTTAGCTTTGTCCAGGTTAACTGACAAGTCTAGCTAAATTATTAGCCTGTTTTTACACTCCCCGTGAGAAAAATCAATATAGTTTTCTTTTACTCTATTGAACGGTGTGATATTCGGTATGGGCTGTGCTGCATGAAAGGAAGCTGTCAGTTTATTCTTCTCCAGAGAATGCTCCGGATTTGATAGTTTGGGAATTGAGAAATTCAATACATTTCAACGTTTCAGCTCAGAAAGTACCTGCTAAACTGTTCTCAGTGCTCCTGCTGCACCAATTGAAACACCAGCTTTTATTACGAGAACTCACTCAGCGTCTTGGTGTAAGGATGGCTCAGACTGAAAAAGCTAGTCCTATCAGTGTACGGTAGAATACAGTAATCTTTGACATCTTGAAATGTCAAATTTAAACCTAGAGGCAAATAGTACAGACGTAGCAAAAAAAAGTCTTGTTATAAAGGGTCTTTCAGTAAAGGATATCCTATTTTTACAGCTCATGTTAGTGATAATTGTGAAACTATAGTGGCCATATTTATCATGTTTTTTTTTATTAGCCTTGATGAATAGCCAAGAAATTTTACACACTTCCACAACACATAGAAACTATTAACCATTTACTATTTAAATGGGTGTCCCATTCACCATTCTGTGCTTTATGTGCAACTTATGAAGTGCATAACCGTTCCACCAAGAGAACAATTCTATATTTAATCAAAGAATTTGAGACAACCAAGTCTGCTGCCAACCAGACAACACCTGTGTGTCAACAAATCACACGTTCAACCGTTCCTCAGAGTAGGCAAGAATCCATTCCTGTCAATTTCTCGCTGAGCACAAGAACTTTTTGTTGACCACAATTTCACAGATTTTGCATCTGTATTTGAGGCTTTACCTTTACAAAATTCTCTTAACTCAAGAACTGAAGTCCAACAACCACAGACTCTGCCATACACTTGCTGACCAGGCTCTGGAGCAACTGGAAGTCAAGCCAGCTTTTGGTTGAGAAATCATCTTCAGCAATGAGGCCCATTTTTGACTGAATGGCTTGTTTACTAATAAACAAAACTGTCACATCTGGAGTGATGAGAATCCAATGGAGATTCAAGAATGTTCCCTTCATCCAAAAAAAATTACCATTTGGTGTGGATTTTGGTCCAACACAATCATGGCCCTTATTTTTTCCAAGATGAGTGAGGAGAGTCTGCGATTGCCAGTGGCAAAAGATACTGGGCTCTGGTAACTGATTATTTTGGGCCCCATTTGGAAGGTGCTGTAACGATCTTTACCCAAAGTTTTCCACACATAAAGCCATCAAGTGTACTTCAAAGTAACAAAACAATTAAAACTGGATCATTTACACAAGTTGTTTTAAGTCGTTTTATTCACATTCAAAGACAGGACACCCTTATTAGAAGATCCGTTACAATAAAAATGAACCAGTTAAAATCTTGAGTGAAATTCTTAGTGGTGAATTGAGTTTAAGCAAGGACACAGAATGGCACCATACCACTGTGCGTGGCCTCAATCTGACTCACCAAAGGCAGGTAAATGCGAACAAGCATTGTACCCCTCTCCTGCTTAAAGTGAATCTTAACTACTAAGTTGTTTGCGTACTTCTTAATCTGTCGTGACCAGGTAGTAGCACTTAAAAGCTTTCCCACATAACTGTCATATGTCCAAACCATCTTTTTTGTACCCCATTATTACATTAAAGCATACATACTATAATCTCTTCAAAAACAAATCCCAGCCCTTCAGTTAATTAGCCTTTGGAACACAGAATATTTTTACCTTGAATTAAAAGGACACTTGTTCCTAACATATCAACAAATCATTTTAACACTTCTACACCCTGGGAAGATAGTTCAGTTTTAAAGACAGGTCATTATATTGAGTATAAAGAGAAAATGGTCCCCAGTTCCTTGAGACCTTATCACTAGAGTGGTATTTGCTCAAACTCTGGCACTACAGCACAAATAGCCAAATTCTCCTTTAAACCATAAGATTAAAAGAAAAAGGCCTGGGGTGCCCACATAGACTTGGGACTGGAAGAACTGGATGGTGCCTGGCCACCACAGTGATAGCCGCGATGGAGCTCACTCAGTTGAGTCTCCCTGGTAACACAAGAATGAAAAGGAGTGCACCCTGAGATCTCCACTAAAAGACTGCAACTGGTGGTCAAGTGGCTTCGGGGTTCCCCTGGGAGCATGGCCACTGGCCCTGATGCTGCCCTTGCCCATAAATCATAATGAAGGTCCACTCTTCGGACATGAATGGATTGGACTTGCCGATGCAGAGTGACCACATATTGGATGCACTTTATGGTTCGATGCATCTATAGGCTATCATCCTGCTGACCTCTGGCTGGAGGAAGGAGAGTGGATGAGAGGAGGGGAAAGGAGACTGCTGGGAGGATGAGACATGTGTGGAACAGAGGGGAATAGTGTGTTGTCACTGGGCAGGGAGAGCACTGGAAGCTGCATATAGGCGGGCATGTAAATTTATATGGGAATGTACATTTTCACTCAGTCGTAATAAAAAATAAAAATAAAAAAAAAGGCCTGGATCTTTACTTTTCATCAGTTTGTTTCAGTTAAAAAAAATGAATTAGATACAGCTTTATCTTTTACTATTTAGTCTACAATCACTTGGTTTCTAGATTAATCAGCTAAAAAAAAAAACAACAGGAAAATAAGAAAAACATCTAGTTTAAGTAGCTCTAATAAGTCATACCAGGTAATTACTTCAAACACATTTGGTATTTTTCTTTTATTCACTATTTTATTAACACTACATGACACCTATTTTTCCAGAGAATTTTTTTACAAGACTGAACTTTACCTCTTCTTAAAACCCACGCATCATCTTAAAAATGTGTTTTACCTGTTAATTTTTAGCAAAAGATTTCAAAATTACACCAATATTTCTTCCCTGAGACACAGACCTGTTTTACTTTTTCTTTATATTAAGAAAATTAAATCAGAAAAGATTTTCCATTTCTACTTTGGAATTTAAATATGAATTTGAAAAGTGGGTTATATGAATACGCTATTTCTCCTTATCTTGAGAAATGTTGTCAGCATTATTATGAATTCCACTAAGCATCTATTTTAAGGCTTGAATATTTTTTTTTAATTTTTATTTAACATGACTGAGTGAAAACATACATTCATGTATAAATTTACATGCCCATCTATATGCAGCTTCCACTGCTCTCCCTGTCCGGTGACTGCACACTATTCCTCTCTGCTCCATACATGTCTCATCCTCCCAACAGCCTCCTTTCCCCTCCTCTCCATCCACTCCCCTTCCTCCAGCCAGAGGTCAGCAGGATGATATCCTATAGACATATAGAACCATAAAGTACTTCCAATATATGGTCACTCTGCATTGCCAAGTCCAATCCATTCCTGTCCAAAGAGTGGACCTTTGTTATAATTTATGGGACAGGGCAGCATCAGGGCCAGGGGCCATGCTCTCAGAGGAACCCCCAAACCACTGGACCATCAGTTGAGGTCTTTTAGTGGAGATCTCATGATGCACCCCTTTTTATTCTTGTGTTGCCAGTGAGACTCAACTGAGTGAGCTCCATCGTGGCTATCGCTGGTGGTGGCCGGGCACCATCCGGTTCTTCCGGTCCCAAGTCGATGTAGGCACACACTCTTGTGGGTCTCTGTCTTCTCAGTTGTCTTTACAGCATGTCATTTTGGTCCTCGGTGAGCGTCCATTCCTGCTGAGTTGGGACCATTTGCTGTGTCCTCGGATGGCAGCTTGGCAGCTTTTAAGACCCCAGACGCCTCTCACCAATGTGGGGTACAGAGAGCTCTCTTACCAAAACGCTAGTTGTGCCAATTGGCCTGGAATTCGCCTAAGAGCATGGTCCCCTGCCCCCCGCCCCAGCTACTCTATCCTTGCAGTATTGGGTTAAGATGGAAGGAGTACTCAAGTTATGCCGAAGTCCACTTAATGTTGTTCTTGTTTCTAATGTGTACTATCACCGCTTTCTCCCAACTAGATTTCTAGTAACTATCTAAACTAAACCCTCCCCAAGGCTTGAATTCTTTATGTTGGATATGCTTCCTGCCGCCGATTAGCTCAGTAATGGTTGTGGTCTTATGGACTGAAAATTAACCATGCATCAATAAAGGATGTGGCAATACACGTGGCTATAAAGAATACTGTGTAACATATTCCTAAAGAGATACATGTGGTGGAAGATCTAGCCTAAAAGAAGACTTCTAAGTAAAAACTTTTTTTCCATATATTTTATTTCATCTATTCCTTGATTTTACTTAATACTTTTATTCTTAAGATAAACTTTTCAGATTATAGAAGAAATGCATGACTATCAAATAATCTAAATATAAGAGGATAAAGATTAAGAAGGCATGTACCTCAAACTACAGATGACATAGGAAGGGTCACGCCTAAGTTAAAAGTGGGGTACCAATCAGAGATCAGACTTAGGAAAAGCCAGTAAAAGTAGTACACAAAGGGATGTGGAGGTGGAAGGCAAAGAGCAGTGCTCAAGTGTTCTAAGAATTTTGAGAAGGTGGTGCAAATTGTTATGTACTCAGCTGCATAGCAGAAGGCTGCAGGTTTGAATTCGCCCAGAGGCTCTTTGGAAGAAAGTCTGATGATCTGCTTTCAGAAAATCAGCCACTGAAAGCTTCATGGAACACAGTTCCACTCTGACCCATGAGGGGTAGCCAGGCATCAGAACTGATTCAACGGTAACTTTTTTTTAAAATGGTGTTTTAGTTAAACTTCATGAATAAATCGGCTGTCCTCCGAAGGAAGAGATGAAGAACTTTTCAGTGCTTTATGTTTAATTGGGTTTTCTGATCAGTGAACCCCATCCAAAGCTGACGGGAGATGCCTTGTGTGGGATTCAAGCCAGAGAAGTTGGTGAAGAGAGACACAGCCTGAATCCACAATGTATTTCTTTGTGTGGAACGCTGGGGTAGGTAAAACCTCATTAGCTACTAGGTCAGTAAAAGACAAACTTAGAAGCAATTCCACCTTAGCAATGGACAAGAGCAATGAGCTCTGAGTGACTTTTCAGAAACATGGCTAGATTTTTAATACCAGTCCTGGAACTCGGCCACCCTTTTTAAGTGCTGTCATTTATGACATATCCTCCTTTGGTTATTATTTCTCTCCTATGAGGCAGGAGAAATGACAGACACCCATTTCAAGCCCTGTCTGGAATACTTTCTTTATTGAAGGCATGATGATGCAGATTTTTCTAGTCAATAGCTTACTTTGAAATCTGCAGAAATATTGTTGTAATAACAGTAGGCAACAGAATAGTAAAAAAAGATAAAGTTGAGTTATTGTGTCAACAAAGCTCACATGCCTGCCATGTAACCAAATGTGCCCTTTATCCTCCCTGACTAATCAGAGGCATCCTTAGTCAACATTTTTAAAGAAAATACACGGTTCAGGGAGGTTAGTCTTTTTTTCAATGAACTTCTTCCTCTCTGAAGACAGTCTTCTGCAATGCTGTGAGGAAGTCACTAGCAATTAAATGCATGACCCATGAAGCTTCATACTTCTTTCCTGACAGTCCATTAACGGGATCTAAGGCCAAAGAATCTGAAGTGTACTTACCAAAGTGTTCTACTGTCTTTAATGGTGGCCTGAACACCTGTAGTTCTAAAACAGTGTTTTTTTCATCTTCTACAGAGAAACTAAATTCATTGGAGTCATACACAATAGAAGCTTCCACAAGGATGACAGGCTACCTTGGGTTCTTGTGAGCTCAAATCCCCCAAGCCCTGCCCTGCTGGCTCTCATCAGAAGTGAAGGAATGCTTTGTTCTCAGAACAGGGCAATAATTAAAACCCAATGCTTTTAGCTGAAGTGATTTGTTTATAAATTAAGAGTGCTTTTATGTCTCTCATGTTAAAATGAGCAATGCCTAGATATATGAATTTTAATGCTTTCATTTAAAAAAAGTCTGAAAATGCGTAACAGACTATTCATTGTACTCTACCACACAAGAACTGGGGCTCCCTTTATGTTTTGGGAAAACGCATTTGGGTTTCTGTCCATAACTTTCTCTACCACTCCTTGGTTACAAATATTTATTCCACAGAATTAATTTGCCATATTGTTGAAAAACAAACTTTTCAAGAAGAACAAAGCCTGTCATTTTCTAAAGAGAAGACGGGGAAGTTTCATGAATACAAATTAATTTCCGGGCACAACAGCTCTCAAAATGAAATGGATTACACAAAGTATGCCCTAGAATTCATCATTTTAAGATGCCTAGGTTGGTTTACATATTAATCCACTTCTTCAGCATCTCCCTTTGTGACCTGGCAGGCTTCAGTTCACAATGGCACGGAGACAGTCTGCTGAAAGGTCTGTTCTTTCAAAATGTCACTCCTCACTGTGGAATATGTTTTATTAAGGGTAATGGGAAACGTGCAGGTCTGATGGTGAATTTCCTTTTCTTTCCTTAGATGAAATGGGAACACAGACTTAATACGGAAATTTGCCATTAAAATGTAACAGCAGAGGGCTGGGGCAGAATAAACACAGAGAATAAATTATAAAAGGTAGACAATATTAGGAAAGAGGACTTCTTAAGTAATGGTTGCTAGAATGTTACTTTGGTGTGGATGGGGATAATGGTGACAGAATTTTTGACACAAAGATTGTAGATTTAGAGTATCCAGGCCCGAGGATGCTCGTCAGCCCTGGGGTGACAATTGGCACTCCATCCACAAATTTTATAGGATGCCCAAGGAAAATGTTCCAGCTTGAGCCAGAAGTAAGCTCTAAAAATAATTTGCATAAAGAAAGAGACAGAAGAGGAGTCAGTTAAGAACTGCTAATTTGTTAATTTTTCATGTGGAAAAGCAAAGTGTCCACTTTCTATAATTTGGGGGATGAGAATTTAAATGCAGCATATGAGCTGGAATTGACGTGACGGCAGTAGGTTTGAGTTTGGTATGCAAGTATGCCCCTCCTAAACCCCAGACGTCATTTCATATTCTTATCAAATTTCAATAGTTATTTCTTATACACAACAAAACTCTCCTTTTCCCCTCCAGAAAAGACATTCAGTTCCTCAGGGGCATTCAGAACAGACCACACCATCCTGTAAAACATTCTCCAGAGTCAAATCAGAGTCACCACCAGGGCTATGAAGCTCTGGGCCTTTGCCACCTCACCGCCAGCTGCCCCTTAGAATAAACCACTGCCATCACGTCTGTTCTGATCCATACAGAACCTACAGGACAGAGTAGAACTGCCCCACATGGCTTTCACGGAGCAGTAGGGAGATTTGAACTGCTGACCTTTCTAGTTAGCAGCCCAACGCTTAACTACTATGTCACCAGGGCTCTAATACTCCAAAGGAAAACTCATTGCCCAAAGGCAGATGACAGTTAAGGCTGTGACTTCTTTTTGTACTTCTTACTGCCTCTATTGCTAGACTATAATAGCTAGAAGATGGACTTGCTGCCTAATTCCGACCTTCATGAAATTCATAAAAAAAGTTTTTCTTTACCTGGAGTGTAATGAAAGCAAGAAGACAGAACAGAAGGAGTATGCCATAAAAAAATGAGATAAAGAAAACTAAACCCAACAATCAGAAATCATTTTCTCAAAAGTAAAATTAATATCCTGTTGGAATAGCTCCCAGCTTGGTGCTTTCAAGTATATTGTTTGCACCTCTGTTATATTGCTATACTTTGCTTTCTAATTTGTAAACATACGCTTCCTCTTTAGATTTTAAAGGTCTTGAAAGAAAGTATCATTTCTAATTGATCACTGCATCTACCCACACAGCTTGTAGTTTGCTACCTTGTACATGGCAGGTGTTGTTTAATGTTTATAGTCTGAAGCTGTTATTCCCTAAGCAAAATCTTTTCCTTGTTAACAATGGTAGAAATATCTATGCCTTAAATTATTAACTGATATTAATTATAATTAAAGCTTCCTTATGGTGCAAGGTTTTCAAATAGCTGGACATTCATCAGTCTACTTTCTTCCTAAATTCAATTGACTTCCTTTTTAAGAGGCAGGATGGTACAGAGCAGCAGTTCTCAAAGTGTGGTCCCCAGAAGAGCAACACCAGTATCACACCAGTCTTGAGAAGAATGCAAATTATCCAGTCCCACCTCCTACCGAAATTGGTGGGGGGGGGGTGCAGGTGAGATGGGGGGGAGTTGGGGGGGGTAGGGAGGTGCCCGGGGTGTCTGCGGCTGTGCACTTCAGAAATCTGCATTTTAACAAGCCTTCTAGGTGCTTCTAACACATTCTAAAATGTGAGAACAACTAGCTTAGAAGAAGAGACAAATTGTGAAGAGGTGATGTGAGTTCTAATCCTAGTTCACAACTGGTTTTGTAAAATGGTGAAAATTATTTAACCTCTTTAATACCAATTTTCTTTTCTACACAATTTATGATTAATAATACCCACATCATCAGTTTTCCATAAAGATTAAATGGTAATTGTTGGGATCCTGGCTTATAATGAACAGTCAGTCGATGATAGTTGTTACTGCCACAGGATGTTTCATTCTGAAAAGATCGCATTTACAGATTTCACAAAAGCCAAATACTCCTTGCTCAAATAAGACTCTTCAGTAGCTGATGTCAGGTTCCAGGCTGGGACTCAGAGGTGACAGCTATTACAGGCTTCTGGGAGCCCTGGTGGTGCAGTGGCTAAGAGCTTGGCTGCTAACCAGCTCACGAGGCACTCCTTGGAAACACCGTGGGGCAGTTTGACTCTGTCCTATAAGATCACTATGAGTTGGAAGCAACTGAACAGCAACCAGTACAGATTTCTTATTTGTCAGCAGTGTCCCTGATACAATTAGCTCTTTGCAGCTAGAGAAGCTGTTATAGCTTGTTTGTTAAGGACTTAACAAATACTCCTATTTGCAACATACCAGTAATTAGCCTCATTAGATTCTGTCTGTGTCACAAATTAGGCACATAAAGTGGATTACCCATTGCCAGGGAAATCAAGAAAATGATAAGCGATTAATACAACTGAACAAATAAAGAGTATGTGGATTTTGTCTGCACAACCAGTAGGAAAAACTATACAGAATACTTGGCTACTAACTGGCTCCCTTGTTGAAAAACAAATCTCTTGTGTACTGAGTTATATAACTGATAGGGTGGGGAGAGGAGGGGTAAAAAAAATTTGTTTTGGAAATGGCCATTTCCCTGACAGGCATACCCGGCTATTAGAGGTTACTGAGCAGAACTTGCCCCAAGGCATTAATTACAGAGATGACCACATGCAGGCTGGGGGCCCCTTTCTTCAGGGTCTCAGGTTGCACAGCCATGTGATGAAAACCCTCACCATCTGTGATAACCATCAGCCACCAGCAGCAGCAAATTAATGAGATCAAATCATTCCCCTTAAACTTCAGGTGTCTGCATAAGACAGCAAAGAAAATATATCATTAAACTTAATTTAGACATCTGGAGTTTACACCTTTGTTTTCATCAATAAAATAAATGTTTAAATCCAAAGCCATTTGCAGAGGCAGACACAATGAAGCATTGACTTATTAGCTCCTGGATAATGCTAGGTTCTTGCCAGTGCATACATTCCAAACAAAAGCAAGAAGAATTCAAACAGTCACTGTTGACTATTGCCCATTTAAAACATATATTCTAGTCTATGTGTCCAGTGATCTTATACATATACACTTAACTTTTTTTGGATATTTATAAAATACGTCTTTTCAGTTTGTGAATAATACTGCAATTACACTGAGTCTGAATTATAGGCTTGCATTTGCTAAGCAGAAGATGCTGTCTGTGCTAAATGACTTTTTAAAGAGTTTCCTAATGAGCAGTGGTGTTCAATATGTTGGGAGCTGTGAACACCACATGTATCAAAGTGCTGGCTATTAAAACAGGTTTCTTTAATTAAAAGGAATTAAATTATCTTTAAAGGAGCTATTTGGCTTTATCAAATAAACACATTACATGACATGGGGGGGGGTCAGATGCATTGCAGGTGGTAAAGAAGTAACTAGAAAGGAGATCAATTAAAGTTTCCAATTTCCTGCCTCCTCCTTCCTCCCAACATCCATCACCTGATTTATTTGCTTCTAAGCTGACAGCAATACAGACCTCTCATCTTTATGCTGACTTTTGTTCAAGGTCCTAATCTGCCTTTTGCATATTTGATTTCACAAGCACTCCAGATTATTCTGTTACACCGAACTTGTACACTGCCATTCCATAGAGAAGACTATAAATATATTAAACATGACTTCTTTGTATTATGCATTTTAACAACTATGCAAATGAACACTGCACATACGCCAAGGGAAATACAAAATAAAAAAGAACCAATGTTACAGGCAAGTAAGAAAATGTATGTTCTATATAATCCAGTATTTTGTAAAATTATGAAAGTATGAAGCATGACTTCTTGAAAAATGTACAGAATTTACCATCACATTATTAATTAAAAGTGTGAGATGGCTTTAGGTCTCATTGGACTACTTAGGATGGCTGCTGGTACATGCCCCATTACTATGGTTATCCAAAGAACAGCCATAAATGAGTATAATGCATCTAAATAATCCCCAGAGACCCTGGATGGCACAAACCGTTCATGTGCTCATCAGCTAATAGAAAGGTTGGCAGTTTGAGTCCACCCAAAGGGCCTCACAAGAGAGACCTGGCAATCTTCAAAAAATTCACCACTGAAAACCCTGTGAAGCATAGTTGTATTCTGACACGTGTGGGTTGCCATGAATCAGAATTGACTTCATGCAACTTTTTTTTTTTTTACAAAATAAGTTCCATTATTTTATGGAATAATATAGTCCCATGTTACCCTCTATCTACGAAAAACCCTGGTGGCACAGTGGTTAAGAGTTTGGCTGCTAATCAAAAGGCCAGCAATTCAAATGCACCAGACACTCCTTGGAAGTCCTATAGGGCAGTTTCACTCTGTGCTATAAGGTTGCTATCAGTCGGAACTGACTCAACAGCAGTGGGTTTCTTTTGGTTTTCCTTGTGTATCTACCAAGTGGAACAAAAATGGATATAGAACCAGGAAGGTGCTGTTAAAGCAACACCCCTCGCTAAAATAGTGTTGAGCAATGGGACTATAACATTTATCCCCCACCCCCCCGACTTGTTTGTTTAGCCACATCATCAGAAAAGGCCAATTGCTGGAAAAGGACATCACATTTCATAAAGCAGAGGGTCATGCAAAAAAGACGCAAACTCTCAATGCGATGGGCTGGCGTCACAGCCACAATAGTCTCAGACATAGAGACGATCATGAACACGGCCTAAGACTGGACAACACTTCTTTCTGTTATACCATACACAAAGTTGCCAGGCATCAGAGCTAACTCAGAGACAACTAACAAAAAAAAAAAAATTTGTTTTATCAAGAGATCATTTATCTCAGTGTCCTGCATATTAACCATTTACCACAGATACTGGATAAATCTTGAATAATTGTCATAAATCATCAACTAATTATTTTTTGTTTATAAAGCCATGTCTATTTATATTCTTAAAAATGTGGGAAGCAGAGAAAATAAAGAACATAAAAAGGACACACAATCTTACCACATGAAATGAGTCTCTAATGTGTTAGGGTATTTAGTTCACTCCATGCAAATCACTTCCATAATTTTTTTTTCTTTTTTGAAATTTTGTTTTAGGTGACTGTTTACACAACAAATTAGGTTTCCCTTTGAAAATGTTTATATAAATAGTTCCTTGTCATTGGTTTGAGTTTTTACCATGTGTCAGCATTCTCATTATTTCCATTGTTTATTTTGTTTTCATTGCTCTAACTTCTTTTTCCCTCTTTGCTGCCTCATCTTTGTTTTTGGTTAGATATTGATTGGGCTCACATAGTTAATTGTTTAAGAGAGTATATTACATATGGGTGACGTTGCTTCTTTTATAAACTACTCTATTATTTGGCTGAAATGTGACCTGCAGAAATAGTTTCAATTCCAATATGTAATGGTATCTTAGGACAATACTCTCTAGGGACTTCTCTAGTTTATCATGATTTCTATCATGGCTTTGATCAGAAGAGCAGTGAAAGTCAGATACCATCTAGTTCTGCATGGTCTCAGACTCGAAGAAGCCTTGGTTTACATGGGCTGTTGGTCCTGTACACTAGCTTTCTTATTAAGTTTTTCGTTTTCTTCATTCTCTTTTTCTCCACACAAGTAGAGACCAATAGTTACATCTCAAATGACCACTTACAGGCTTTTAAGATACCAGATGCTACTCACCAAACTACAATGTAAAACATTACCTTTGTGGACTATGTTTTCAACTAAGTTGTCCTCCTGAGAAAATTGTCTCAATCATTTTTTTAAATAAAGGATATTGGTCTTCCTCTTGGAAGCCTTCCCTTTCCTGTCTTCTGGGGTAGGGTAGGCTAGATTCCTCAACCAGGATATCCATGTTTCTCTAAATAATTTAGAGATCTTACTTGCAGCACCTATGTTTACTGTCCCTTAAATTAGAGAGATTGTGTCTAATTCTTCTTTGTAACCTCAACAAGATGCCCTGCAAATATGAACATTAAACTCAGGATTGTTAGAAGAGAAAATGTGTAAATAACTTCAAATACAATTTCATATTTAACTTTTGTCACTTGACATTATACCATAAGCATTTCACATCATTACATTCCTTTAGAAACCCCACTCTTTGGGGGGGCATAATAGTCCACCACATGTAATTCCTTAACCACTTCTATATTGCCAGATTGTATATGTATTGTTGTTGTTACGTGCCATCGAGTCGGTTCTAACTCATAGCGACCCTACAGGACAGAGAAGAACTGCCCCAGAGTTTCCAAGGAGTGCCTGGTGGATTTAAACTGCTGACTTCTTGGTTTGTAGCTGTACCACTTCACCACTAGGTCACCAGGGTTTCCATATATGTATTTACTATTACAAAAATCATTATGTTGCTTTAAAGAAGCCAGTATGGAAATAGAAAATAACAATCTTACCATTAAACACTGGATGAAATTTTGAAAAGTGAGAATATGTTAGAAGATATTTTTTGATTAATGTTAATTTCCCAAATGCAATAATGGCATGTGCATATGTATGTAGGAGAATGTCCTCATTCTTTGTGATGCATGCTTAAGCATTTGGAGTTAGGAAGACAGAAAAGACTTGGCAATTTCATAAAGATTACAATCTAAGACACTTTATGAGGCAGTTCTACTCAATCATATAGGGTTGCTATGAGTTAGAATCAGCTCAACAGCACCAACAAAAAAAGAGAGACCACAAAATGTGGCAAAAATTAGCAAATAGTAAATCTGGTTGAATAGGTGAATGGTTCATTGTACTCAGCTTTCAACTTCTTTGTAGACTTAAGATTTTCAAAATGGCAAAAAATGAAATACGGACCCTGAATTTATACAGATCTAGATTTAAAAGCGATGTTTTTATTATGATTAAATGCAAGTTCATGACCCAAGTCAATTTGCCGTATAGAAGCCCGAACACATGCCACTCTACTGCTCTATCCGTTTTCCTCACCCTGTGACAGCACCGGATCTAGATTTTAATCTCACTTTCACTATTTATTAGTTGTATAATCATGAGTTAGTTGACCTAACTGAATCCAAATTTTCTTATCACTAAATAATAATAGAATTTTTTAGAATGATTGCATAGGATAATACACTTAAAACATATATCGGTGTCTGTTGTCTACTCTCTTTTATAATTGTTAGGTGTTGTGCATAAATGTCTATATTTTGCATTATTCAGAGCATTAATTTTCTTAGTGTAGAATCTCAAAGTGCGATTACTGTACACAAACAGCATACGCATTTTTGAGGCTTCTGATTGATATCAACAAATTATTTTTCATATAAGATGGATCATCTTACACTGTAGCAGCACTCTTTCCAAAACTGGAGATTTCGATAATTTAAAATTCAGAATAGTAAATAATTAGATTGTGTTAACTGAATCTAAGGATTGTTGATTTTCTAGATTGCTTCCCTTGCTTTGCTTTTTCTTTGTTTCTGATTATTCTGCTTTGGAACAAGTAGAATTTATTATAATTGTTAGTAAAAGGAAAAAAGAAACTTAGCTTTCTCAAAATAACAGCAGCAAAAAATAGTTAACTAAAAGAGTTGGCCTGAAAATAAGGAATGCAATGAGCCTAGGTGGAGGCGGTAGAGTTGCCACTTCTTAGCATTCCCTCTGATTCCAAGTAAACTGTAAAAAGAAACCGTGTTTCTCAGGCTGTTTGCAAATTATGGTAACTCACATAAACCCACCTTGTGTTAATCACAAATTCTTATTCCTATCCACATATTTTATATACTTGCCATACACAGAGCAAGCTTAATCACTCTTAAGATAGTCCTCGAGTGTAGGAGGCAATGAGAAATGAAAACTGTATTTAAAAAGAAAAAGAGCCTTCAAAAAAATGTGTAATCAAAATATTTCAGATAGACTATTATATTTTTATAACATGTCAGCTTACCTCATCTACAGTGCTAGAAATAATTTTTTGAAGACAAGTAAACTAAAAAACGCCTAAAGTTTTCGCTTGTTTCACAGATTCCTATTTCAGTTCAGACACTCAAAAACAAACCAAACAATTCCAACTCATAGCAACACTGCAGAACAGAGGAAAACTGCCCCATAGCGTTTCCAAGGAGCACGTGGCCAAATCTAAGTGCCGACCGCCTGGTCAGCATCCGTAGGTAGCACTTAGCCACTTTGCCACCAGGGTTTCTGTTCAGCATCATTGGTGTGCTAGAAACCTATATATTATATTTCTGTGTAAGTGGGGAATGCTGGGGTTGGATCACTCAACAAAAGCCCTTATCTTTAGTAATCTTTCAGAGATAATTCAGGAATGCTTCTGCTGGACTACCTTTACTAGTTAAGTACAAAACCAAAAACCCCTCTGCCATCGAGACAATTCTTACTCGTAGTGACCCTATAGACAGAGTAGAACTGCCCCATAGAGTTTCCAAGGAGTCCCTGGCGGATTCAAACGGCCGACCTTTTGGTTAGCACTTTACCACTATGACGCCAGGGTTTCAGTTTAAGTACACTGAATGCTAATATATATACGAATGTTCAGTGTGAGCGTAGTCTCTGTCCCTGAGGTTGATAAAGAAATCTTCACTACAGCAACAATGTTACCCTTATCTTAGACACAACGACCTACCACCAATCAATATCATGGCTCTTGTGAATTGAAACTGCAGGCATTTCCTTGTTGCCCATTGCTTCAATTCAGGTCAATTGAAGTTACTATTTCCACAAGTCATACAGGTTTACCTAGGCTCATCAAGGTCTACTTTTCATTAATGTCTTCAGTGTACCTGAACTGCCAAGCTTCTGTCTTTTTCTCTAAGACATTTTGTTTTAAGTATTTTATATATTATGCATATGTGTAGCTATACATGTATGCACAGAAGCACGTATTCATGTAGGATGCATGCAGGCATGTTGCCTATGCCCTTCTTTATGGCTATTAGTGTTTTTCTTCAATGATTGTATCTGAGTTCTTTAAAATGATAATTTACAAACAAAGAGAAGACTCAGAGAAAAGTTGTCTTGATCCTAAAATTTAAGAAACAGTCCTGTAAACAAGGTGACTTCTATTTTTTTTTTCCTGGAAACCCTATGGAGTAGTTCTACTTTGTTCTACAGTGTTGTGATAGTTAGAACTGACTTAATGGCAATGGTTAGAGGGAACATTGCTGGAATTACCTTTGTTTTCTCTTTCTGTCTCTATAGACACATATTTTATTAGGGTAGAACATTTCTCAACACACTACATCGTAATATCCAGTAGATCTTGTATAAAGGACATACCTCGTCCAGGATCCTTCCCAACTATGTTCATCCTTTTTAATATCAATTGCTGCTCCCAAACCAGAAAACCAAATCCCTTGCTATGAATCAACTCCATCACAAGGTGTCCCCATATGTCAGAGCAGAACTGTGCTTCACAGGTTGTTTTTCCACTGTGTTTTAAATGAAGGCTTCCTAAGCAAATTAGATCCCACAAAAAAAGAAAATTACAGACCAATATCACTCATGTATCTAGATGCAAAAATCTTCAACAAAATTCTAGCCAACAGAATTCAACAGCATATAAAAGAAATCATTCGTCATGATCAAGTTGGTTTCATTCCAGAGATGCAAGGCTGGTTCAACATCAGAAAAACAATTACAATACAAAAGATAAAAATCACCTGATTTTCTCAACTGATGCAGAAAAAGCATTTGACAAAGTTCAACATCCATGCATGCTTAAAACTCTCAGAAAAATAGGAATAAAGGGTAAATTCCTCAATATAAGCAGTAGCATCTATGCAAAGCCAACTGCTTTCATCATCCTGAATGGTGAAAGACTGAAAGAATTCCCTTTGGGAACGGGAACTAGACAAGGATGCCCGCTGTCACCACTTTTATTCAACATTGTGCTAGAAGTTCTAGCCAGAGCAATTAGACAACTCTAAGAAATAAAGGGCATCCATATCGGCAATGAAGAAGTAAAGATTTCCCTCTTTGCACATGACATGATTGTTTATACAGAAAATCCAAAGAAATCCATAAGTAAACTATTAGAGCTAACAGAAGAATTCAGCAAAGTATCGGGATACAAGATAAACATAACTAAATCAATAGGATTCCTTTATACCAACAGTGAAATTATTAAAGAAGAAATCACCAAATCAATTCCATATACTACAGCCCCCAAGAAGATAAAATACCTAGGAATAAATCTAACTAGAGAAATAAGAGATCTTTACAGAGAAAACTACAAGACCTTACTACAAGAAACTAGGAGAGACTTACAGAAGTGGAGTAATCTGCCCTCCTCATGGATAGAAAGACTCAATGTTGTGAAAATGTCTATCTTGCCCAAAGCAATCTACTTAAATAATGCAATCCCCATACAAATTCCAGCAACATTTTTTAATGAGATGGAGAAACAAAGTATCAGCTTTATGTGGACAGAGAAGAAGTCCCGAATAAGTAAAGCACTACTGTAAAAGAACATACTTGGAGGCCTCTCACTACCTGACTTTAAAACCTGTTACACTGCTACAGTAGTCAAAACAGCCTAGTATTGGTACAAAAGGAGACATATAGACCAATGGAACAAAGTAAAAACCCCAGAGATACTGCCATCCTCCTACAAACAGCTGATATTTAACAAAGGTCCTAAGATTTTAAACTGGGGTAAAAACAGTCTCTTTAACAAATGGTGCTCGCATAACTGGAGATTCTTCTGCAAAAAACTGAAACAAGACCCATATCTCACACCTTATACAAAAATCAACTCAAATTGGATAAAAGACCTAAATATAAAAGCTAAAATGATAAAGCTCATCCCAGATAAAATAGGGTTAACAATGGACATTTTAATATGCAATATAGACAGACTTCAAAATATGACAAACAAAACACATTCATCAAAAGAGAAAACAGATAAATGGGAATTAATAAGAACCAAATACTTCTGCTCATCCAAAGACTTCATCAAAAGAATTAAAAGACCACCTACAGAATGGGAAAAAATATTTGGCAACTCTATGTCAGACCAATGCCTAATCTCCATAATCTATAAGGTACTACAAAATATCAGTAAGAAAAAGACAAATCATCCAATTAAGTGATGGGCAAAGGACATGGACAGACACTTCTCTAAAGAGGCGATCCAGGCAGAAAACACATGTGGACATGCTCACGATCATTAATTATTAAAGAAATTCAAATCAAAATGACAATGACATACCATCTCACCCCAACAGGATTGGCCATGATCCAAAAAATGCAAAACAATAAATGTTGGAGAGGCTGTGAAGAGACTGGAACTCTCCTACACTGTTGGTTGGATTGCTCAATGGTGCAACCTCTTTGGAAAGCAATTTGGCTTTACCTTAAAATAATGGATATAGATATACCATTTGACCCAGTAATTCCTCTGCTCGGAATATATCCTACAGAATCAAGGCCATTCACACCAACTGTTTTAGTCAGCTAGGGCTGCTCTAACAGAAATACCACAGAGTGGATGGCTTTAACAAAGAAAGATTTATTCTTACACAGTCCGGTAGGTTGCAAGTCCATATTCAGGGTGTCCGCTCCAGGTAAAGACTTTCCCCTTGTCGGCTCTGGAGGAAAGACCGGTATTGCATCAGTCATTGTCCAGGGAGTGTCCTAACGCAAGAACCTCTGGTCTGAACGACGCGCTCTGCTCCCGGTGCTGCTTGCTTGATGGTAGCGAGGTTCTCAAATTGTCCTTCGTTCTTTTTCCTTTTATTCCTTGCAAGCTAAAAGCATTAAGGGTGGGGCAAGCCATACTCCAGGGAAACTTCCCCCATAGCAGGAATTCACAGCCCCACCCTAATCCTTTAACATACAGGTTAGCAAAACCACACAATGGAGGACAGTCCCAAGATACTGGGAACCATATCCCAGCCACGTGGCTGCACACATTTTTGGGGGGACACAATTCAAACCATGACACCAACTGATACATGCACACCAATGTTCATTGCAGCACAGTCCACGATAGCTAAAAGGTGGAATCAACCCAGATGCCCAACAACAGAAGAACGGATGGGTAAACTCTGGTGTATGTACTCACTGGAGTACTGTACATTGATAAAGAACAATGATGATAGCAGGAAACATCTCTCAATTTGGTCTCAACTGGAGGACATTATGTTGAGTGAAACTAGTCAGTGACAGAATGACAATTATTGTATGAGACCCCTACGATAAAAACTTAAAAGCATACTCATACATAACAGAATAGACTCTGATGGCTACAACGGTGGGGAGAATGGGAGGGCGAGAGGGCGAGGGGTGAGGGTTTAGATAATTGTTAGAAATTTGGTTGGGTGAAACTGGTGACAATACACATTAGTAAGATGATCAACATTAATCGGACTCCGACACAACTTGTGTACTCCTATCTTAACCCAATATCGTAAGCACAGAGTATGGACACTTTCATTTTTTATTTAATAAAAAAAAATAGTACACATCTTGTTTTGTAACATTCATTGCCAAACCCACAACTTGTCAACCTGTTCCCTACTCAACCCTGAGTTCCCTATTGCCAGCTTTCCTGCCCCTTTCTACCTTCTCCTCTTTACCCCTAGGCTAGTGTGCCCATTTAGTCTCATTTTGTTTTGTGGGCCTGTCTAACCTTTGACTGAAGGGTGAACCTGAGAAGTGACTTCAGTGCTGAGTTCAAATGATGCTTGGAGTCACACTCTCCAGGTTTCTCCAGTCTTTGTCAGGCCAGTAAGTCTAGTCTTTTACTGTGAATTAGAGTTTTGTTCCACATTTTTCTCAACTTTGACCAGGAACTTCTACTGTAATCATCTCAAAACAGTCATCAGTGGTTGCCAGGCACCATCTAGTTGGGCTGGACACAGTCTGGTGGAGGCTGTGGTCCATTAGTTCTTTGAACTAATCTTTCCCTTGTGTCTTCGGGTTTCTTTTTTCTCTCTTGCTCTAGACAGGGTAGTACCAGTAGAGTACCTTAGATGGCCTAGGATGTAGGATATTTTCTCCATAAACGATGTTACCCTAATGGAGCTAGAGGATCCCCAAGACTATGGTCCCTAGCCCTCAGCCCTGTAATTGTCAAGGATGTGTCTATGACCTTGACAAGCTTCCACAACCTTGTCTTAGTCAAGCTGTGCTGACTTCCCCAGTACTGTATACTGTCTTACCCAACACTCCCCACCCTTCCTTTCCCTTGTAACCATCAAAGATTGTCTCTTTCTATGTACAAACCTTTTTCATGAGTTTTTATGATAGTGGTCTCATACAGTATTTGTCCTTTTGTGATTTAGTTATTTCACTCAGCATATGCCCCTGATTCATCCATATTATGTTTCACAGATTCATCATTGTTCTTTATCACTGTGTAGTATTCCATTCTGTGTATGTACCAATTTGTCTATCTACTCATCTGTTGATAGGCACCGAGGTTGTTTCCATAGTTTTATTACTGTAGCTAATGTTGCAATGAACATGGGTGTGCACATGTTTATTTGTGTTATGGCCCTTTATTTCTCTAGGTATATTCCTAGGAACAGGATTGCTAGGTAGTAGTGTTTCTAGCTTTTTAAGGACACACCATATCTTTCCACAGTAGTGTAATATTTTGCATTCATACTAGCAGTACATAAGAGTTCCAATCTTCCTTCCAGTTTATCCAACATGTGTTATTTTCTCAGGCTTTTTGTTTTGATTTTGATTCATGTCAGTAATGCTGATGTAAGATGGAATATCATTGTAGTTTTGGGTTCAGTATCTTTAATGGTTAATGATCGTAAATATTTCTTAAGTCTAATGGCCACCTAAATGTCTTCTTTGTTTGAAGTATCTGTTGCTCATTTTTAGTTGGATTATTTGACTTTTTTTTGTAGAAGTACTGAATTTTTCCACAGATTTTAGAGATTAGAACTTCGTTGAATTTCTCATAGTGAAAAGTTATTTCCCAGTCTGTAGGTTCTCTTTGTACTCTTTTGGTGAAGTCTTTGATGAACATTTTTAATTTTTAGAAGATTGTAGTTATCTAGCTTATCTTCTGTTTTTGTATGTTGTTAGTTATGGTTCGTATCCTGTTAATGCCAAGTACTAGTGTCTCTAATATTGGCTCTACTTTTTCTTCTATCTTTATAGCTTTTACTTGCATATTAAGTTTTTGATCCATTTTAAATTAGTTTTTTGTGTATGGTGTATGGTATAGATCCTCTTTCATTTTTTTGCATACACATATCAAGTTTTGCTAGCATCATTTATTAAAAAAAACAGTCTTTCCCTCATTTAACAGATTTCAAGCTTTTGTCAAAGATCAGGTGACCATAGGTGGATTTACATCTAAGTTCTCAACTCTGTTTTGTTAGTCAGTATTTCTGTAGTTATTCTAATACCAAGCTGTTTGGACTACTGTAGCTGTACTGTATGTTCTGAGGTCAGGCAGTATGATTCCTCCTAGTCTATTCATTTTCTTCAGTAGTGCTTTACTTACCAAGGGCCTCTTTTCTCTGCATATAATGTTGGTAATTCATTTTTCCCTCTTGTTAAAGAATGCTATTGATATCTGGATTGGGATTGGATAGCATTCATAGATTGCTTTGATAGAATTGCCAGTTTCATTTTCACAATGTTGAGTCTACCTATCCATAAGCACAGCATTTTTCTTCATTCATGAGGGTCTCTTCTGGTTTCTTGCAGTAGTGTTTTGTAGTTTTCTTTGTACAGGTCTTTTACATTCCCGGTTACATTTATTCCTATATTATTTTTTTAGGAGCTATTATAAATGACGTTGTTTTCTTCACTTCCTATTCAGAGATCTGCTTATTGGTGTACAGGAAACCAAATTTTTGTCTTCTGCTTGCTGCCAAATCTTTCTACGTGCCAGTAGTTCTCTTGTATAGTCTTTTGAGTTTTCAATGAATAGCATCATATCATCCACAAATAATTTTACTTTTTCCTTAACAATCTGTATGCCCTTTATTTCTTTTTCTTACCTTATTGCTCTAGCTAGGACTTCCAGCACAATGTTAAATAGAAGTGGAGACAAAAGGGCATCTTTGTCTTGCTCCTGATCTCAGGAAGAATGTTTTAAACCTCTATTTATGAAGAACAAATTCATTTATAGAGATGCCCTTTATTATGTTGAAGAATTCCCCATCTTTACCTATTTTGTTGAAATTTTTTTAATCAGGAATGGGTATTGGTCTTTATTGTTTTAAATCTCTATTTATTAAGAATAAACTGATTTACATAGATGCTCTTTATTATGTTGAGGAATTCCCCATCTTTGTCTATTATTGAGATTTTTTTTTTAAATCAGGAATATGCTGTGTCAATTGAGATGATAATGTGATAATTTTTTTTTTTTTTTATTTAATGAATTGCATTGGCTGATTTTTCTAATACTGAGTCATCCTCACACACCAGGTACGAATCTCACTTGGTCAAGCTGTTGTTTTTTTTTTTTTTTATTTAGTATGACTGAGTGAAAATGTACATTCTCGTATAAACTTACATGCCCACTTATATGCAGCTTCCACTGCTCCCCCTGTCCAGTGACAGCACACTGTTCCTCTCTGCTCCATACATGTCTCATCCTAACAACAGTCTCCTTTCCCCTCCCCTCCACCCACTCTCCTTCCTCCAGCCAGGGGTCAGCAGGATGATATCCTATACATGTATAGAACCATAAAGTGCATCTAATATGTGGTCACTCTGCATCACCAAGTCCAATCCAATCGTGTCCAAAGAGTGGACCTTTGTTATGATTTATGGGCAAGGGCAGCATCAGGGCCAGGGGCCATGCTTCCAGGGGAACCCCGAAACTGCTGGACTATCAATTGAGGCCTTTTAGTGGAGATCTCAGGATGTATCCCTTTTTATTCTTGTGCTGCCAGTGAGTCTCAACTTAGTGAGCTCTATCGTGGCTATCACTGGTGGTGGCCGAGCACCATCTGGTTCTTCTGGTCCCAAGTTGATATAGGCACCCACTCATGTGGGTCTCTCTATCTTCTGGGTTGTCATTTTGGTCCTTGGTGAGCATCCGTTCCTGCTGAGTTGGGACCATTTGCTGTGCCCTCGGGTGGCAGCTTGGGAGCTTTTAAGACCCCAGATGCCACTCACCAATGTGGGGTGCAGAGAGCCCTCTTAGCAAAACACTAGTTGTGCCAATTGGCCTCTATTTTGCCTACGAGCATGGTCCCCTGCCCCCTGCCCTAGCTACTCTATCCTTGCAATATTGGGTTAAGATGGAAGGAGTACTCGTGTTATGCTAAAGTCCACTTAATGTTGTTCTTGTTTCTCAAGTGTGCTATCACTGATTTCACCCAACCAGATTTCTAGCAGCTATCTAATCTAAAACCTCCCTGCCTTGCCCTGCCTCCCCCCCTCCCTTCCTTGCAGCTGTCAAAGAGTCTTTGCTTCTATACACAAGTCTGTTTTTGAGATCTTTTCGCAGAGGTCTCATACAATATTTGTCCTTTCGTCACTGACTAAGCTGTGTTATTTTTTAAGATGACGCTGAATTCTACTGGCTCTAATTTTGTTGAGGATTCTGGCATCCATATTCATAAGAGACACTAGTCTGAAGTTTTCTTTTTGTGGTATCTTTGACTGGTTTTGGTATCAAGGTTATGCTTCAGTTACAAAAGGAATTTAAAAGTATATCTTCCTTTTCTATGTCCTGAAATAGTTTGGTATAAGCATTCTCTGAATGTTTGGCAAAAGTCTCCAGTGAAGCCATTTGGTCTAAGGCCTTTCTGTTGTTGGGAGCTGTTTGTTATAATTATTATTACGTTTGCAATCTGTTTCCTTGTTATACATCTGTTCAGATTTTTTTTTAACCTCAGTTAGTATCACTTTAGTTGTGTTTCTAAAAATGTGTCCATTTCTTCTTGGCTTTCAAATTTGCTGGAGTGTAGTTTTTCATACAACCCTTTTATGATCCTATTTATTTCAGTTGTGTCTGTTGTAACATTCCCCATTTCATTTTTTGTTTGGGTTATTTCATCTTTTCCTCTCTTTCTTTTGTCAGTTTGGCCAATGATGTGTTAATTTTATTGATCCTTTCAAAGAACCAATGTTTGGTTTGTTGATTTTTTTCTATTGTTTTTCTAGTCTCTATTTCATTTATTTCTGCTCTGATCTTTATTACTGCCTTTCCCATTGTGGCTGTGGGCTTCTTTTGCTGTTCTTTTTCGGTTTTTCTGCGTTCTATAGATAATGTTTGATTCTGTTTCTTTATTATATTTCAATGGATGTGTTTATTGTTGATCACTGCCTTTGCTGTGTCCCAGAGGTTTTGGTATGCTGTGTTTTTATTTTTGTTTGCTGGATTATTTATTTATTTATTATTATTGTGACTGAGTGAAAGTATAAATCCAAATTAAATTTGCATGCCTGTCTATCTACAGCTACTTCTGCTCTCCTTGCCCAGTGACAACACACTCCTCTCTTTTGTTCTGTATATGTTGCATACTCTTAACAATCTCCTGTACCCTCCTCTCCACCCTCTCCTCTCCCTTCTAGTAATTGGCCAGTAGGACAGCATCCTATAGATTCATAGAACCATAAAGTACACACCATATGGTCACATTGTGTCACCAAATCCAATCCATTTGATTCTAGAAATTTTTTTATTCCATCTTTGATTTCTTCACTTACTCAGCAGTTTCTAAAGGTGTTATTCAATTTCCATGTATTTGATTTATTTTCCCCTTGTTCTTCTACTTTTATGGCATCATAATTAGAGAAGATGCATCATATTATCTTAGTGTTTTGGATTTTGTTGAGAGTTTCTTTGTGGCCTAAGATGTGATCTATTCTGGAGAATGTTCCATGTGCCTTAGAAAACAATGTATACTTGATTGCCGTTAGGTGGAGTGTTCTGCATGTGTCAGTGAGGTCAAAGTGGATGATTGTGGCCTTCAGTTCTTCTGTATCTTTGTTGAGTTTCTTTCTAGATGTTCTATCCTTTATTGAAGAGTGGTGTGTTGAAGTCTCTTACTATTACTGTGGAACTGTTTGATTTCAGTTTCTTGCGGTGTTAGAGCTTTATGTTATTATTATTATTTTTTAAATGTGTTCTGGAGCTCTGTTGAGTGCGTAGGTATTTACTGTGGCTATGTCCTCATGGTAGACTGCCTCTTCAATCATTAAATCCTGTATCCTGGTTACCAGGTGCTCTGTCTCCTATTGGAAGCTCCATGAAGTTGCCTTCCTCTACTCCCTACTGCCGTTCTTTGTGACTGAGGTTGAAGATAGTGAATTCATGCTGCACTGGCTAGTGTGCGACTTCCACTCCATAGATTTTCTCATTCTCTGTTGTATGTTAGATTCTTATTTCATTTGGTTTTTGACAAAATTCTTTATCCCTTCATTTGACATTAGGGTTCCAGGACTGAGATTTATATCTGACTTAGTTTTTCAGGTCTTTGTTGCAGATGGACACGATACTTCTGTCTATATCACTGTGTTGTCTCCGCATCTTATAAACAAGGTCATTTCAAGATCCTCTGTGAGAATTTTGAAGTGCCTTACTTTTGTAGGCACCATCCAGAGTGGAAAAGACTAATTTAAATGCTCTATATGTTACCATATACGTGAATTTTGGTGTAAAAATGTTTGAAAGATTTTCATAAGTTTTCTTTTTAGATTATTTGGCCAGGGGTAACTTTATTTTAGCTTGACTATGATTTTTCTGGCAGTCAATACTGATAGTGCAGAAATCATGTGAAGCAAAAAGAATATCTAACCTATCACTACAACACCATAAGCCATGCATTAAAAAAATAGATAATTTTCTAAAGCATGATTAAAATCATACACAAACATAATTACACACATAACCAGATTCAGAAGAGGATGTGGAACAAGAGATATCATTGTTAATGTCAGATGGGTCTTGACCAAAAACAGAGAATACAGGAAAGATATTTATCTGTGTTTTAATGATTATGCAAAGGCATTCAACTGTGTACCATAACAAATCATGTACAACATTTCAAAGAAGAGGAATTCTAAAACACTTCACTGTGCTCATGCAGAACTTGAGCATACAAGGTCTGACAATTAGGTTCATGAACTTATCCTAGAAAAAGTGCTACATACCTCATTGCTGAATATGAGTACTATGGTCACCTTCAAACTACCCCCCCTTGGAGGAGCTGGTGCACTGTCACGATGCAAGAGCCGTAAGTCATTGGTCAAAAGGTCAGGTCATTTTCATCTAGCTTTTTCATGTAGCATTCTCAGCTCTTCCAAAGTTAACTGTCCAGTTAGTACAAATTCGTAATGAACAATCCTTCTGATATCAAAAAGGGTTAGCAACATCACTTTGACTCTTGATTTGGACTGATGGAAATTTTTTGGTCATGGAGAATTGGCTGACTTCTGTTGTGCACCTAAATGCTTTGTTTCAGAGTTGTATTGGTACACCCATGTTTTATCATTAATGATAACACAACCCAATACACTGTTTTGCCTCTCAAAAAGTCTTGGCAAACTTCAACTCTCCATTGCTTTTGTTCATCAGTGAGCTCCCCTGGGTCCAATTTTGCATACACCTTTCTTATGTTAAGATTTTCAGTTAAGATTTTCCTGTTTCTTATTGATGTTTATTTGGTCTGCTATGCTTGTCACAGTCAGTTGATCATTGTGATGCACAATGCGACAAATTTTTGTAATGTTTTCATCAGTTCTGCTTGTTATTGGCCACCTGGATCTCTCTTTGTCAGTGACACCTTCTCCCCTCAGAAAACCTTTCAAATTGTTTGTACACTGCCATTAATTTCATGGCATTATCCCCATAAACTTGGCCTAACGTGTTCCTGATTTTACTTCCAGTCTTCCCAAGTTTAACAAGAGATTTAATGTTTGTTCACTGCTCTAATTCAAGCTCTGACATTCTTGCAATGGCATACAAAACCACACAACAACAATAAAGAAAACTGCTCAAGAAGACATCGCCACACGTCTACACGAACACAGCTGTTAGATGCTGATATACCAAGGTTACAGAACCTTATGAACTTGTTCGTACAGTGCTGCCAACATAAGTACACAGTGGCAAGTTTGCAAACATAATTGTCAGACCTTGTAGATCAAGAGGCAGTCATTTGAATAAAGCAAGGGGATACTGCATAGTTTAAAATCAAGAAAGGTCTGCATCAGATTTGCATCCTTTCACCACATTTATTCAATGTGTTTGCTGGACAAACAATTCAAGAATTTAGACTATATGAAGAAGAACCCAGCATGAGTATTGATGAAAGACTCATTAACAACCTGTGATATGCAGACAACAAACCTCGCTTGCTGAAAGTGAAGACAACTTGAAGAACTTACTGATGAAGATCACAGTCTACATACAGCCTGCAGTATCGATTATACTTCAACATAAAGAAAACAAAATTTCTCTCTACTGGACCAATAAGCAACATCACAACAAATAAAGAAAAGATTGAAGTTGTCATGGATCTCATTGCAGTTGGAGCCACAATCAATGCCCATGGAAGCAATAGCCAAGAAATCAAATGATGTATCGCCTTGGGCAAATCTTCTATAAAAGACTTCTGTGCAATGTTAACTGCTCAGAGATGTTTCTCTGAGAACCAAAGGAACAAGACTCAAACCATGATATTTTTAATCACCTCGTGTACGTGTAAAATCTCAATAATGAATAAGGAAGATGTAGAAGAATTGATGCCTTTGAATTATGCTGTTGCAAAAATTAGTGAATGTACTTTGAACTTCCAGAAGAATAAACAAGTGTGTCTTGGAAGAAATACAGCTGGTGTGTTCCTTGGAAGGGACAGTGTTGAGACCTCACCTCACCTCACATACTTTAAACATAGTATCGGGGTGGGGGGGGCCAGTCTCTAGAGAAGGGCAGTGTGCTTGTTAAAGTAGATAGTTAAAAAGATGAGGACCTTGGATGAGATGGACTGACACAGTGGCTGCGACAAAGGGCTTAACCATAACAAGGGTTGTGAGGATGGCACATTCTGTCACACACAGGGGTCGCTATGAGTAGAAACTGACTCCTTGGCACCTAATAACAGCAACAAAGTGCTGGGCTGCTAACTGAAAGGTTGGAAGTTTGAATCCCCCAGCTGCTTTAGGTGACACAGATGTGGCAGTTTGCTTCTGTAAGGATTCAAGCATTGGAAAATCTATAGGGCATTTCTACAGGGTCTCTATGAGTAACAGTCACCTCAATGGCAGTAGGCTAACTCACACTCACAGCAGATACAGCTCTCATATCCTCCCTACCCCTTCCAAAAAGATACTACCTAGCACACAAATATGTTCAACCTGGAAGTGTAAGGGAGTTACAGCCTGTTGGGTTAACTTGACCAACTGGAAATAGAGGGTATTAGAAGAATTTTTTCTTCCTTTCTGTTTAAGTTATAACATGATCCACATATAAAATTTCTAGAAGATATACTTACTGTTTATACTGGTTAAAGTTTAGGAAGTGAGCATGGTGACAGGAAAACAAAGGTGATGTAAGCATATCTCCTTTGTTTTTATGCTCTTTTGCACCATAAAAATTAGCATGTGTTTATATTACACTTACACTAAAAATAATAAATATTTAGATTTTAAAATTACTGATTTTATGAAGACATAGGTAAACCGAAAGGATTCTTAAAAGCTTACCCTGTGAAGACCACAGCATCTCTGATAGACATTTCCAGCAATATATTCAGGGATCCCTGTTCAAAGAAATGGCATGTGAAATGTGGGAGTTATAAATTCATTACAGTTTGAAAGTTTCTGATTTTCCATGAAGAACGACAAACCTTTTTTTTAAAATTAAATATCAGTTTCACTTTAAAGTGCACACTACTTTCACGGAGTAAAACACCTTTAATAATTCTGGATTCAGCAAGTGAGAAGATCAAATCAGTATTGATGTCCAAGAACATGTAGTACTTACATTCTGTTCTCACTGAAAACAGCAACCACAGACTCTGTAACATGAGCTATATTAAGGTTGAGTGAATCCGTACAAAGTAAATAAGCAGCAACCAAAGCAAAGCAACTGAAAATTTGGCTCAATTTGATAAAATAGGAGGTTGGAGAAATTTTAACTGAATGGGTTTATATATATACATATATATATAAATTTATATGTGTGTATATATACACACAAGCCTTTTTGTGGAGATGAGAAATAATCTAGAAATAGAAAAGGGACAAAGAACTGAACCACAGTTAATTACAATCATTTTCTGCATCTTTCAGCTGAAGATATTAAACCAAATTTCATTTGGTATGGAGTAGGAGGGAAGTTGTAATTAAGCATTATTTATTTATCTTCCTCAGTGATCATCTCATTTCAGCAAATTTAAAATTAGAATTTCCAGTATCATTAAATATGACAGAGATGCAGGGATATTATCATTTCATGAAAATAACATGAAAGGGAAAGTTTCTTTAACGTCAGGATTAGCCCATAAGCCACTGTTTCCCTTACTTTTTAATATGCAAAAGAGAAAAACACTCTCAGAAACACTGCCATAACCCATTAATGGCATTATAAGGCATGCTCACTTCTCTGACACCAGCAGCACACAGCCTACATGAAAATAGCCAAACAGATTATCACTAAGTCAATTCCAAGTTAGCACAGTGTAGAACCGCCCCGTAGAGTTTCCAAAGAGGAGATGGTGGATTTGAACTACCACCTCTTGGTTGGCAGCCAAGTTCTTAACCCCTGTGTCACCAGGACTCTGCAGAGCTCATCACTCAGTAAGTATTGCCAGACTGACTACATAAATGACTGGCCAACTGACTGACTATCAAATAAATAGATGAGTGAATGAATAAATAAATGGGTGACTGAGTGAATGGGTTAGTAGAGGAAAAACTGCACAAAAGAAAGGATGAGGGAATGAATTAGTAAGTTAATTAATTAATAGCTGAAACACATAAAAGTGACTGCCATTTCATAAACTGAAAGAAAGCCCTATTTTTCCTACTTCAGCCCAAAGGCTTCAATCCTATTTGGCCATTGGAATCACCAGCGGAACTCTAACAAACAAACCCAAACAAGCTACTCCAGCTGTATTCCCAGGCGATCCGATTATATTAGCTGACGGTCTGGCCCAGGCATAACTTACTTTTTAACCCATCAGTGATTTTAACTATGTAGCCAAGGCTGAGAATACTGACCACATTTGTTCAATCACAAAACATTTTGTCAACTCTACATAGTTTACACATTGTCTTCTTCTCTAAAATCTCTTGTGTTGTCATCTTTACAGTACTAATTTCCCCTCTTTTCCCACCCTGCGTCATTCCTGACATGTGGCTATGAAATGGAGAAGGAGGCATGAAAATTTATGTTCTTTTTTTTAGCTAGTTAAGGCTTTGTACATCTTTTCACATGAGCAGAGGAAGGATCTTCAGATTAAAAAGTGGAATATAAGTATAGCAGGTATCCAAAGTTATGAAATTTCAGTAACAATGACTTTTATAGTATCTTCCTAGAGCTAAGATCTGAATGATAGACACATGATAGAAACAATCTTGTCACTCACTGTATTTGAATCTGCTAATAATAAATGGCAACATCATGCCTTGTGCTTATGAAGTGCTCATACAACCTAAGCCACACACGCTGCCTCAAACAAAACCCATTGCCATCAAGTGGATTCTGACTCTTGGTGACCCTAGCCCTACAGTAATGCTATAGAATCTTAATGCTGAGCAGCATTGCCATTGACAATTTACAGAAGAAAACTATTCAGAGAAGTTAAATGATAATAAAAAGCACTTCGAAATCAGACACATCTGGGTTCTAATTCTGCTACTTACTACATACATTGTCCAGCAGATGTTACATAACCTCTCTGAATCTAGGTCCTTTAGCGATACAATGGATTAGCAATAACTTCTTAAGTGAATTATACAAAATCCACTGCTCTCGAGTCAATTCTTACTCATAGTGACTGTGTAGGGCAGAACAGAACTGCCCCACAGAGTTTACAAAAGAGCACCTCGTGGATTTTAAGAATTTAACCACTACGTCACGAGGGTTTCTCACTGAATTATAAGGGTAATAAATTTGATCAAACAACTCAAATTCTGATTCATGATGTCTACCAGAGAGAAAATGCCTGATAAATAAAATTTAAAAGTAAAATAATTGGACAATTGAAGCTCAACCTTACATTCATTTTACTACACGACCATATCATAAAACGCTTTCCAGGTATTCTTATAGCAATACATCTTACTGAGTCTGTGTCATAGATAATACTCCCTGTGTCAGTGGGTATTCTTTAAATTGCACACAAAATCCAATTCAAACTGTACTCAAAATTTATTCTAAAAAAAAGCCAAACCAAACCTGATGCTGTAGAGTCTATTCTGACTCACAGCAACCCTACAGAGCTCCAGGGAGTTTCCGAGGAGCTCCAGGCAGATTCAAACTGCCGACAGTTTCGTTTCCTGAGGTAGCACTTAACTACTACGCCTATCATCTTTAACTGTGTAATCCAGGCAGCGGCATGTCTGACAAGCGGTTGGAAATAAAGGATAAAATATCACTTGGCTGGCTATACATACATTTGCTCCACATAACTTCACTTCCTCTATTTTGCACCTCGTCTCAAAGAAGCTCTCTACTCATTCTTTCCAGAGCTTATAAGACTAAACATGTAGAGAACCAAATCCAATCAAAAAGAAACCCAAAATCACAAACCTGCTGCCACTGAGTGAAATCTGACTCATTGAGACTCTATAGGACAGAGCAGAACTGCCCCACGGAGTTTCCAAGGAGCACCTGGTGGGTGTGATCTGCCAACCCCTTGGTTAACAGCAGTAGCACATAACCACTATGCCTCCAGGATTTCCAGCTGAAAGGAGGTAGTGTCTTTATACAGAATTTCTAAAATGAGATCTGAGATTTAGTCTGATTGCTTTGGCTTCGGTCACTTGTCCACTCCTGAACAGATCAAGCATGGACAGGAAATGTGGCACCAACATCACCTTAAATCTATTTCACACACTCAACCTCAAGCTTTGTGGGCAGGGCTCTACCCATACCATGTACATCAGGAGCAGAGAGAAGCTGAATTCCAGACTAAAACGGTGATCCTTGAATACAGAAAAGAACATGGGTACCAATATTATCCATGTCTATATTTTACAAAGGAAGAAACTATGTCAGGCCTAATAAACCTTTATCTATCCTAGTTTGCAAACATAGGATAACATGTTTTCTTCTAGTTTCTTACAGCTTTAGCTTTTCATACTGAGGTCTCTAATAAAAGGAAGAAACATCAGTCACATCAGATTTTTCTGATTTTACTGTAACACTGAATATCAAATTGTCCCAGTAGGAACTAGAAAAGAGAAACCCACAAAGAGTGTTAGAAAAAATTTTCCAAGTATTTGGGACAAAAATGTAGATATTCCTTTTCTCATAGACCTGGGACCTATATTTTATTACTTATTTATTTCTTGTATTCCCTGAGCTTTTTCCTCTCTTGTTGACTATTAGGTTGCCTCAGTCTTTTTGGAAATTTATAGGCTGTAGTTACACAGACAACATCAAGAGGAGGTAGTTCTATTCACACTTAACACTTAACTAAACATCTTAAAAGAAGTAGATTGCTGGAGTCAGTGTGAAATAGGCAGTGGGCCCTGCTCACCAAGAGATTTTCTTGCCAAACCCAAGTCTTAGGAATTCTAGGCTTTGTTTTAGTAAGGGATGTTTTTATCAATAATTAATTTCTTATGGAATATTCAAGATTAATTCAAAATGTCAGCATTCATTTTTTAAAAACAGAATAATGTCATGGAGACAGTCTCAGTATTAAAATATATGAAGTATTTTCCTCTAAGAATTACTGTTTGTTTGATTAAAAGTTCTTACACTTAAAATCAGCAGGCAAGAAGTCATAAAGCTTCTTAATATTCCTCATTTCTGCTTACCCACCAGGAAATTTAAAGATACAACTGGAGCTGGTTATGAGCCTCTGCAGGTATTGGAAAATGAAGATAAGCATCTCTTTAATAACCAGGCAATTTTGGAACACAAAGTATATTGAATAAACCCTAACTTCCATCACTGCAGCACACAACTACAAGAACACAAGAGGAACACAACACCAATGTTGAGTGCCAGAGGTACTCTCTGACCTCTGACTTGCTTAACAAAATTTTTCTCTTTTTTCCCACCTACTGAGACTTTTTAATTTGTCCTTCTGTCTGTGGTGTGACCTGAAAATGAATTAAAAAAACTAAAGTGAGGCAGAAAAAAAGAGTTTACATTTATTTGTACTTATCTTGTCACCTATCTTGTCCCAATATGGAAACCCTAAAGGTATTAGCAGTTAAGCGCTACATCTGCAGTGCGAATCCACCAGGTGCTCCTTGGAAACTCTCTGAGACAGTTCTACTCTGTCCTAGACAGTTGCTATGAGTCAGAATCCACTGGACAGCAGTGGGTGGTCTGTCCCTATATGTTGCACACAGGGTTGGTACGAGTTGGAACTGACTTGATGACATTTAAAAGCAAGAACTAAGTCCTGTCCCAGGGGGCCCTGGATGGTGTGGTTAATGCACGTGGCTGTCAACTGAAAGACTGGCTGTTTGAATCCATCAAGAGGTACCTCGAAGAAAAGTCTGGCAACCCATTTCAAAAAATCTGCCACTGGCAAAGTCATGGGAGCCCTACAGACACGTCCAAGCTCCCTGAGGGGTGCAGGGACCATGCGTTCACAGTAGCTCACTTGACATAACACAGTTTATAAAGAACATGCTCTCCATTCCACTTTGGTCAGGAGCATCAGGGCTCTTAAAAGCCTGTGAGTTGCCATCCAGGATACTGATCTCACCCCTTCTGGAGGAAGGAAGAATAAAAAAAAAACTAAAGATACAATGGAAACTCTGGTAGCAAAGTGGTTAAAGTGCTACAGCTGCTAACCAAAAGATCGGCAGTTCAAATTCGACTAACAGACCACATCTACAATGGCCTCCAGCAGGCTGTGTCCAGTACAACTAGCTGGGGCCCAGCAACCACCAACAACTGCTCTGATAGGGATGACAACAGAGGGTCCTGGGCAGAGCTGGAGAAAAATGTAAAACAAAGTTCTAACTCAAAAGGAAAGGCCAGACTTGCTGGCCTGATAGAGACTAGAAGAACTCTGGGAGTACGGCCATCAGACTCCCTTTCAGCTCAAGAATGAAATCACTCCTGAGGTTCACCCTTCAGCCAAAGATTGGACAGGTCCACAAAAGAAAACGAGACTAAAGGGGCACACCAGCCTAGGAACAAGGACTAGAAGGTGGGAGAGGACAGAAAAGCTGATGGTAGGGAACCCAAGATTCCGAACGCAGAGTGCTGACATGTTGTGGGATTGTTAACCCATGTCATTAAACAGTATGTGTACTGCTTAATGACTAGCTTGTTCTGTACATCTTCATCTGAGGTACTACTAAAAAATGAAACCAAAAACTGAGCCATTGAAAACCTCTACGGAGCAGAGTTCTACTCTGCCACGACACACAATGTGGTTGCCATGAGGTGGAGTCCACTGGATGGCAACTGCTAATGTACTGCTTCGAGCCACAGTGACAATACTGGTGTGCAAATGTTCTCAACAAATATCCACTAAGAGGCAGATTAACAACTACTAGGTGAGTTCCAAGTTTAGGCAACACAAAGGCAGATCTTTTGAGCCTCTCTTCCAGGGAGGCACCAGGCAAGTCGAAAAAGTAATTACAGTTCTTTGTGAATAGGGTCCATTCTGCTTGCAGTGGTACCAAGAATGTGAGCTGCTGTTTTCAAGGCTACTGCAGAGCTGAGTTGCAGAAGATGGTGCCATTAAAAATCTACAAACTCACTAGGAATACTGAGATTCAGCTGGTTTTTCTTGTTTAATATTTCTCCTCTGTGGCAGGTCAGTATCCCAGTATCTCCTAGCTTATTGCTGTCATTTCTCACCCTCTTCTACATGACTGCTCCTAAAAATTCCATTTCTTTATATTTTTTAATCTTTCATGAATATTGTTCCCTCGAAATATGGTCTTACTTTTTATGTACGGTCTCACTTTGGCCAAGGCCACGTGGGTGAATTTAATGACCACCACATCTAAGGTGAAGCTCTAAGAGGCATTATGCTATTCTGCCACCACAATATAACGTCCCAGGTAGGGACTATACTTTCTGCCTGGGTCCCAGAATGGTCAGAGTTGCTAAAGAAATGTAACCATTCTTGGATCACTAATACATAGTATAAGACTCTTAAATAAAATATTACTAAATTGGCTTCAAAACATTTATTTAAAAAAGGGTTATTCAAAATGATCAAGCTATGTTTGCATGCAAGTTCGGTTTGATATTAAAAAAAATTAGTCAGTGTAATTTACTAAACTGGTAGGGTACTAGATAATAGGTGCACAAAAATGATGTAATAAAATTTAAAAGTCATGCATGATTTCAAAACATAGGTTTTCTCAAAACGTTATATGATAACAGAAAATGAGTCCCTGAGATGTGACAGACTGCATTTCATCAAGGCCAGGAAGAACATAATTGTCAGGACGGTCATAAAAGTTACCAGTAGGATCTTAAAACAAAAATTTTAATTAAGAGTATACTAATATTTGCTGTACAAACAAATAATGCAAAATATTTTTGGTTTACAACCAGTAACATTTATGCATTTTTTATTGTTTATGTTTTATTTCCTATTTAGGTGGTATTTCCCTGGCTATATACTTGATAATTATTTGTTAAACTATAAAACTAAACATTTATACTTTATGTAACTTTCTTTATTTCAATTTTTTAAGTTCCAAAAATGGTAGTGACGTTGCCTAGGAATAAAATTTAGAGTGTAAAGAAGAAGTCCGAGAGCTGAACCCTAAGGTACTCTAATATTTGGGAGTAGCAGAGAACAAAGAGCTGGCAAAACAGAGGAAGAATCAGGAATCAAGGAGACTTACATATTACGGAAGTGGAAAAAATATATACATATATGATATGGGTTAGCTTCTTCCAATGTTATGAAAAAATTGTGTACGATGAAAAGGTTTTCATTACATCTCTGAAAGAAACTTCCCAAACAAAATCACGTGATTCCACGTGTGTCAGAGCAGAACTGCGTTCACAGGATTTTCAATGGCTGATTTTTCAGAAATAGATTACTAGGCTTTTCTTACAACTCATATCAATACTCACTTCACTTCGTTATACAGCTGTGTGCCTCTTTTGGGTGCCTCCAAGTTCTTTGACTTCCTACCCAGAATTTTAGTATTATAAATCATGGTTCTGGCAAGAATGGGCAAAGGTTGTTACATTTAATGAGTTTGGACAGGTCTCTTCTTTGTAATTATGAATCTGATACTAGCTTTAGAAAGATAGGAATGTCACCATTAGAAGTATCAGTTTTATTTAAAGACACTATAATTCTGAAATCCCCTCCTCCCATTTTTGTGAACCTATATAGTTTCCTAACTCCTTCAGAATAGCTTTTCTAGACATCCAGGAAAATCCATATTCAATGAATATAGGCAAAGCCTCATTCACATTGAAACCTCTAATGATAAAAAAGACTTCTTGGAAGAGAGGCCCAGATGGCAGGCTAGTCAGATGCACCATACTGTCCCTCTGCAACAAAGACACACACACACACACACACAAACGAGCAAAATAGACAGATGTGAATCCTGGAACACTGAGCATCAAATAAAGGGACAAAGAACTAGACTGAATACCCAGTGAAAGAAAAAACTGACTGAAAACAGACAAGAAAAAAATGAGCAGAGGTGAACACTCAACTTGTCTAGCATAAAAGGATCATTTAAGAAAAAGAGAGCTCCAATCCTGGGTATGGAGCAGAGGAAGAAACTTTGTAGAAATTCCCATCAGGACACAGGGAAACTGAGAAGAGTCACCTGAACTGAAACAAGGTGGTCAATGGCACAAGCTTCCCCATGGCTGCAGTCCAGTCTACCAGGGACCATGGTACAAGTCCTTCACTGTTTGTTTCTTTTTTCTTCCCCCTACTTGCTAATTGCCCTGCCTTACTTGCCCACCCAAGCAACTTGAGGTTTTCGGCATTGTCCTGCACACCCATACCAGTGACCTGAGCACAAGCAGGAAGCTTTGGCATGTCTGTGGCCCTGCCCCACCCTTTACCCAATTGTCCCAGGCTGCAAGCAGGGAGCTCTAGCTTGGCTTACCCAGTGAGCACAGGTACCCATATGTTTCTATACCTAGCCACAAGTGCCAGGGCCAAGGTTCAGTGGCAACTTCTACTTCCTCTAACCACCCATACCAGTGCCCTGAGGACTGGCAGCTTATCCTCCGCTACAGCACGCTCTGGCAGACAGGGACACACCTTCCAACCTGGCACTGGGGGATTGGTCACATTACTTGTACCTTGCCTCCCATGTTCCATCTCTCTATAGCTGAAAGCCTTTGCCTACTCTGACCACCCCAAGCCAGCCCAACGTGCCAGGGATCATAGGTGAAAGTTGCTGTGCTGCTCACATGGTGACGGATGACCCAGAAACCCTTAACCAGGGCACCTGGTAACCAACAGTGCACGCACACACACAACACTGAAGCAGTGACCAGTGAAAATGCTCCCTGTACCCAAATCCAGCTGACTGGCCAGACAGATACATTACCTCTCTAGAAACACCAGCTATAACCTCAACTGCTCCACAAGAACAGCTAACAGAGAACCAAGCTCTCACACTCAGTTGCCGCCCGACCTACTTGGAGTTAGGTACTAAGACTCTTCCATTACAGCCAGATAAGTGACCAGAGTATTACCTAAGCCCTCCCTACTTGGATGTATCAAAACAAAGCAACCCAAAACAATTATGACACAGCAAAAAAAGTATAATAAATCAATAATTATAACAACACCTTGATGCCTCAGAGATAACAGAAATATCAAATCACACAAAGAAGCAGGTCGAGACACCTCCAGTAAGTAAACAAACTAAAGAACCAGATGACCTTCCAAAGAAAAAACGGCAAAGGAACTACCTAAAAAGAACCTGTGAAGATTAACATTTTACAGGGTTCTCTGAGAGATCAAGAAACTGACTGAAGAAAACACTGGCAAGGCAATAGGATAATTCAGGAAAACAGTACAAGGAACCACACAAAAACAGCATCTAGGAATTCAAAAGTGTAACAATAAATTCTTGAAAATGGATACTTAACAGAAAAATATAGGAGATTGAATTAATAGAAGACATACTTCACAAAACGGAAGACGAATCCCTTGATGCCAACTTGTTTAAGATTGGAAAAGAAATTTAAAAAAGTCTGTGAATTATGTAGGACAGCACCAAAAGGAAAAATCTGTGCCCATTATTGAAATTCTAGAATGGTAGGAGTGTCACAGATTGAACTATGTCCCTTCCAAAAATGTGTGTAGCAGTTTGGCCGAGACATGATTTCCAGTATTGTGTATGTTACTTTACAGTGTCAGTCTTGTCTCTATGATGTTAATGAGGGAGAATGGATAGCACTTGTGTTGGTGGGGCAGGGCTCAATCTGAGGGATATACTGTACCTTGGGGGTAGTCTCTTGGGATGTAAAGACAAGTAGAGAGTTTGGGACCACACACCACGAAGAAACCAGTGCCAGGAGCAGAGCACACCTTTTGGAAAGGACCCAGGTTCCCTGCACCTCAGAAGCTCTTAGTCCAGGGG
The DNA here is from genome assembly GCA_028571685.1 of Heterohyrax brucei. Lineage (NCBI taxonomy): Eukaryota > Metazoa > Chordata > Mammalia > Hyracoidea > Procaviidae > Heterohyrax > Heterohyrax brucei. The sequence goes on along the minus strand of CM053146.1, from coordinate 57,018,696 downwards.
AAGATTGATGACAAAGACCCTCCTCCATAGCCAACAGAGAAAGCCTTCCCCTGGAGCAGACACTGTGAATTTGGACTTGTAGTCTATTCGTCTGTAACAGAATAAAATTTCTCTCTTTAAAGCCACCCACTTGTGGTATTTCTGTTATAGCACCACTAGAGGACTAAGACATAATTTGGTATTGAGAATGTGGGGTGTTGCTCTAACAGATACCTAAAATGTGGAAGCAGTTGTGACTCTATGAATGAACAGAAGACTCAGAAGGAATGAAGGACAACTATTAACACCAAAGAAGGCACAGATGATGAGAAACTTGCAGGAGAGGACAACTAGCAGTAGCAGAGAGGCAGCAGTAGAACCAGACTAGCACAAGACAGCACTGGAGCCAGAGAGCTGAGGGCCTATGTGCAGGAGGCTTCCTGACAGAGTGTGGTACCTCTGGACACTGAAATTGGTAGGGGCACAGAGCTTTGAAACCTTTGCCCCAGCAGGACAGATGTGGGACTGATACCTGGGCCATTAGGCCATAGAAAGCAGAAGATGAAGAGAAAAGGACTATGAGAGACTGAGAGGCCTCAGTCTCAAAACATATGGTCTCAAGCTCACAGGTTTCTAAGGATGGAGCCATGGCTACTGGTGCTGCTAAGGCTGGAGTTGCCACTCATTTGGACTAGAAAAATGGTACACCTTAAGCCAAAGGAAGAATGTTGCTGTCCCAATGGGGCAAAGCTACATACAGGACAGGGGTGAAGGGCATCAACTCAGAATCTGGAGACTATGACCAATATCTAGAGTCTAGAGGGCAGAGCAACTGTGTAAAATGGCTCATAGGATGGAAGATTATTTTCAAACCCTTGAGGGTTGATGTAATGTGTTCTGCTAACTTTCTTGGTTCCTGTTGTGTCTTCCTTCTTTGCAATTTCTCCCATTTGTAATGGAAATGTCTAGCTTGTGCCTGCTTGTTTTGCTATTATATTTTGGAAGCACATAACTCATGTTCTAGATTTCACAGTTGAAGAAAAACTTCTGGGTTTTGGACTTAGACTTTAGCTATGATACAGTGAATATGTTTTACATGTTGCAAGAATGTGACTTTCATGGAGACAAATAGTGAAATGTTACGGATTGAACTGTGTGTCCTCCAAAAGTGTGTATAGCAATTTGACTAGGCCATGATTCCCGGTATTGAATGATGTTCCTCCATGCTGTAAGCCCTGACTCTATGATGTTAATGAAGGAGGACGGACAGCATTTGTGTTGCTGGGACAGGAGTCAATGTGCAAGATTATATTGTGTCTTGAGGCAATCTTTAGGAATATAAAAGAAAGAAGCTAGCATAGAGATTTGCGGACCTCGTATCATCAAGAAAGCAGCACCAGGAGCAAACTATATCCTTTGGACCTGAGGTTTCTCCACCAAGATGCTCCCAGACCAAGAAAAGTCTCATGCAACACAAAGACCTTTATTCAGAGCTCCCAGAGACAGAGTGCATTCCCCTGCAGCTGGAGGCCTAAATTTGGACTTTTAGCCTACTGGACTGCATAAGAATACACTTTTCTTCACTAAAGCTATCTATTCTTGGCATTTCTGTTAGAGTATAACTAGATGACTAAGATGGAGAAATGGAAAAGACAGAAAATTGTCAAAGATTTGCTAAAAGAAAACTTCCTTTTTCTCATGAAAGACAAGAAGATAAACATCCAAGAACCCTGGCTAAAGCATCTAGGGCTGCTTTAACAACTGCATAGTTTTAAAAAGAGAAATTTTATTTTGTCACAGATGGGTAGGCATAAAGTCCAAATTCAGGGTGTCAGCTCCAGGGGAAGGCTTTCTCTGCTAGCTCTGGAAGAAGGTCCTCATCATCATTCTTCCCTTGGACTGGGAACTTCTGATGTACGTGGACCCTGGTCCTTTCCAAAGCATGTGCTCAGTTTCTGGCACTGCATTTTTCCTTGTAGTATGAGGTCCCCAACTCTCTACTTTTCTCCCTTTCCTTTGTATCTCGAGAGGCTGCCACAAAGCATAATTCAATCCCACACATTGTGTCCTGGTCCAACAACATAACTGCTGCCTGTCCTCCTACATTAACATCATAGTGGCAGGCTTTACAGTATAAAGGAACATCACATAGTACTAAGAATGATGGCCTAGCCAAATTACTATACACATTTTGGGGGCGAGGGGGCATAATTCAATTCATGACACTCGGCAAATTCTTTACACTAAAGACCACAAAATAAATTCACCAAGATACATCATAACCAAATTTATTAAAGCCAAAGAAAATACTGAGAGCAGCGTAGGAAAAATGGTAGTCATCCTACAAAAAGGGACCACTACAACTCTACTCTGATGGCTTGGCAGAAACCATGTAGGTAAAAAGGCAATGGAATGACATATATAAAACTTGGAGAGAAAAGAATTACCAACTAAAAATTATATATACAGGAAAACTGTCTCTCAAATATGATGGAGAAGTGAGGAGATTTCCCAATAAACAGAAATTACAGGAATTTGTAAAAATCAGACCAAATTTACAAGAAATATTAAAGGAAGTCCTAAGATTAGGACACAGGTCAGGTCAGCATCCACCAGATACCAATCCAGATAAAGAACTCTCAAAAATAAAAGTCAAAAGACTGAAAGCAGAGAACCAGAGACATCAATCCATAAATGGTGACAGCATCAGAAAAGAAGGGTAGAGGGTATAAAAGGTGTAGCTGTAGAACTTTCATATGTAGAAGAAATCAAGGCAATTATCAAGAAATAAAAGACTGATTTAACCTTAGGGAGATCAACGTACATTTCAAGGTAATCACTAAGAAAATCAACAAACCTAATCATCAAAATAAAAAAAGAAGACAAATATAGTCTCAGTATTCACAAAACAATAACAAAAGAAATGAAAAGAACATTCACAAATGAAAGCAAATCATTGCAGAAATTGAGCAGAACAAAGAAAGCTTCAATACTAACAACAACAAAATGACAGCAGTAGACACATACCTATTCAAAAATTGCACTGAATGTAAATGGCTTAAATGCATTAGTAAAAAGACAGAGCAGGAGAATGGATTAAAAAAAAACCAGTTTGTCAATATGCTATCTATAGGAGACACAACTTAGACACAAAAAACATTAAAAATCAAAGGATGAAAAAATATCAAACAAACAATAATTAAACAGGAGTAGCAGTGGCAATATTAATCTCTGATAAAATAGACTTCACGGAAAAACCCAACATAAAAATAAAGAAGGACATTATATAATAATTAAAGAGTCAATTCACCAAGAGGATATAATAATACAGATATACACACCCAATGAAATGGCATCGACATATACGAAACAAACTGTAAAAGTGTTGGGGGAAACAACAATAGTAAGAGATTTCAACAAACCACTCTCTGTGAAGAAGACAAAAACCAGAAAGAAACTCAACAGAGAGAAGACCTGACTGCCACAATCACCCAAATTAACACCATAGACATATACAAAGCATTCCATTCAACAGCAGTGAATTATATATTCTTTTCCAATTAACATAGAGCATTCTCCAGAACAGACCACAAAACATGCTTCATAAAGTCTAAAACAATAAAATACAAATCATTCTCTAATCACAACACGATAAAACTTGAAATCAATAACAGGAAGAGCAAGAAAAAAATTAAATACACGGAAAGTGAACAACACCTTACTTAAAAACCAATAAGTAATAGATGAAATTTTTAAAAAGTCCTAAAGTCAAGTGAGAATAAAGGCACATGGTGCCAAAACCTTAAAGACACAGGAAAAGCAGCGCTCAGGACTACTTACAGCAATAAGTGCAAGCATCAAAAAAGAAAGGACAAAAATCAAAACACTAACTCTACAACTTGAACAAACAGAAAGTAACAAAGGAAGCTCACAGTCATCAGAAAAAAAATGAAATAATAAAAATTAGAGCAGAAATAAACAGAGAACAGAAAAACAATAGAAAGAATCAACAGGGCTATTAGTCGGTGCTTTGAAAGGATCAACAAAATCAAAAAAACCACTGGCCAACATGACAAAAGAAAACCAGGAGAGGAAGCAGATAAATAGCATATGAAATTAAATGGGTGACATTACAGCAGGATCAACTAAAATAAAAAAGATCATAAAAAACTAGGAAGAAAAATTAAACTCAAACAGATTTGAAAACCTAGAAGAGATAAATTTCAAGCAACATGTTACTTACCTAAACTAACACAAACTGAGGCAGACACTGTAAGCTGAACCACAACAAAAGACGACATTTAAAAGGTGGAAAAAGAAACTCCCAGCAACAACAAAAAATTAATTCTGGCCACAAGGGCTTCACTGGGGAATTCCATCAAGCATTCACAGAAGATTTCACTCCAATGCTACTCAAATTATTTTAGAGCTTGAATTCAAGGTATGAAGCCAGTATAACCTTGATACAAAAGCCACACAAACACTCCACAAAATAAATAAACAAATAAATTATAGAAGACTACCCCTTATGAACCTAGATGCAAAATTTCTCAGCAGTATTCCAGGCAGTAAAATTCAGCATCTAGAGCTGCTCTAACAGAAATACCACAGAGTGGATGGCTTTAATAAAGGGAAGTTTATTCCGACATAGTCTGGTAGGCTGCAAGTCCATAATCAGGGTGTCCACTCCAGGGGATGGCTTTCCCCTTGCTGGTTCCAGGAGGCAAGTCTATTGCATCAGTCTTTGTCCAGGGAGCATCTTGGCGCAGGAACCTCAGGTCTGAAGAACGGGCTCTTCTCCCAGTGCTGCTTTCTTGATGGTATGAGGTTCCCAATTCTCTGCCTGCTTCTCTGTCCTTTTATCTCTCCTAGGATGAAAGGATTAAGGGTGGGACAAGCCATACTCCAGGGAAACTCCCTTTACAGTAGAACAGGGAGGTAATCCTATGAAGGGATTTACAGCCCTACCCTAATCTTTTAACATACAGCATAGGAAAACCACAAAACGGAGGACAGTCACAAGATACTGAGAATCATGGCCCAGCCACATGGCTACACATATTTTGGGGGGACACAATTCAATCCATGACATCCCACCCTTTGGCACCCCAAAAATCACATCACAGAGACATGTAACACATTTATTTCGTCATAGCAAAATCAGGTCCGTCCCATACGACAGAAGTTGTAAATCAGTTTCAAGTCCAAAATACAAAACTCTTACACATCTGTGAAACCTAGAAGGTAAGCTATCTGCTTCTAAAGGTACAAAGGCAGAACAGGCACAAGTCAGACATTCCATTACAAGTTGGAGAAACTGCAGGGAAAGAAGGCATTAGAAGGCAACAGGCAAGTCAGCAGAACTCATTACATTAGCCCTCAAAGCTTTGGAATTACTCTGACATTTTCTGAGACACTCTACACAATGACCCTGCCCTCCAGACTCAGGTATTGGCCACACTCTGGATTCTGAGTGGAGACCCCAGCCCTGTGCTACAACTCTGTCTTCAAGGACCACTTGGACAGAAATTCTACCCCATGGGCTTTAGGAGCACGCTAAGCCCAAATGAGTGGCAATTCCACCCTTACAAACACAGGACACCACGGTTCCACCCTTTGAAACCCCCGAGGTCATGGCCATACCTTTTGAGATTGAGGCAGCTCAGCTTCTGACACTGTTTGTCCCTTCAGCTGCAGCTTCCTATGGCCCAGGCCTCAGGCTCAAATCTGCCCTGCCAGGGCAAGTGTTCCAAAGCTCTGTAGCTCCACTGATTTAAGTGCCTGGAAGTACCCCACTCTTGCTGGAAGGCGTCCTGCCCAAAGGCACTCAGCTCTCTAATTCTGCAGGTCAACGCCAGCACTGTGTCATGTTGGTCTGGTTCTGCTGCAGCCCATCCACTGCTGCTGCCGGTGGTAGTCCTCTGTTGTTTGTTTCTCACCATCTGTACCTTCTTTGGTATTAGCAGTTCTCTTAGGTTCCTTTTGAGTCTTCCATCCATTCTCAGTTTCAAAACTACTACCATATTTTAGGTATCTGTTAGAGTAGCACCCAACTCTTGGTACCAAATTCTGTCTTAGTCAGCTAGTGCAGCTTTAATAGAAATACCACAGGTGGATGGCTTTAAAAAGATAAATTTTAATCTGTCCCAGTCCAGTTAGCTAAAAGTCCAAATTCAAAGTGTCAGGTCCAGGGGAATGCTTTCTTTTCCCACTCTGGAGGAAGGTCCTTGTCATCAATCTTCCCTAGGACTGGAAGTTTCTGAGTTGCAGGGACTCTGGTCCTTTCTGAAGGACATGCTCAGGTCCCAGCACTGCCTGTTGATGGTGTAATGTCCTATGCTAACTTCTTTTCTTTATAGCTCAAGAGACTGCTTCAAGGTACAAAACAATCTTAGACATTGAGTCCTACTCCACCAACATAACTGTCATCCATCCGCCCTCGTTAACGTCATAGAGGCAGGATTTACAACATGGAGGAACACCACCTAATACTGGGAAATCATGGCCTAGCTAAACTGCTACACAGATTTTTTGAGGACATAATTCAATCTATGACAGTAGGCTACTACTAACTGATGATGTTGGTGGGTGGGAGGGCTAAGGTTGGCATCAAGTACCTCACCTGTGTGGCCTACTGTCATTCAACAGGGTTGGCAGTGAGGGATTGGTGGTGAGGATAGGGAAACGGTTTCAAGACTGTATAAGGAGTAAGAGAGGGATTTATGTCTTAGACTCCACTGGTCAGAGCTGCCTGGAGGAATGTTTAAGACCCTATATTACTCACTTCATTAGGATGCACATCATGATTTTTGTGAACTATGTTATACAACCACCACCCATCTATCAGTTTCTTATACTGTGATGCCTTGCATGTTGCTGTGATGATGGAAGCTATGCCATCAGTATTTCAAATACTAGCAGGACCACCCACAGTGGACGGTTTCAGCAGAGTTTCCTAACTAAAAAGGACTAGAAGGGCCTGACTATCTACTCCAAAGAAACTATCCAAGAAAACTTTATGAATAAATAGCACCAAAACACTGTCAGACATGGTGGTAGAAGATGAGCCCCTGAGGTTGGAAAACACTCGAAATGAAACTTGGCAAGAATTACCTCTTCAAAACAGCGTCGATCTTAGTGACACGGATGGAGTAAAGCTTGCTAGACCTTCGCTTGCTGAGCTGGCATGACTCAAAACAAAGAGAAACAGCTGCTAACATCCATTAATAATTGGAGTGGAAAATGTACAAAGTATGAATCTAGAAAGATTAGATGATGTTAAAAATAATAGGCACTGATGAGCTGAAACGGACTGCTACTGACCATTTTGAATCAGACAATTATACACTCTACTATGCTAGAAATAAAGAAGAGGAATGCTATCACACTCATTGCTAAAAAAGACCATTTCAAATTCTGTCCTAAAGTACAACATTGTAAGTGACAGGGTAATATTCATAAGCCTGTAACAAAGATGCCCCTAGTGTCGCCATGAGTCGGATCCGACTCGACGGCACTTGGCTTGGCATAAGAAAGAGCATTTAATTTACTAATATCAAAGATGATAAAATTGAAGATTTTTACCAACTTCGGTAGTCTAAGTTGGCCAAACATGCACTCTAGATTTATTGATAACTACTGGTCACTGGAATGTGAAAGCTGGAAACAGAAAAGAAGAATCAGTAGTTGGAAAACATGGCCTTGATGTTAGAAACAATATGGGAGATCATATGATAGAATTCTGCAAGACCAACAACTTCTTTGTTGGAAATACCTTTTTCCCAACAACATAAATGGCCCTATCTATACGGACCTTGTCAAATGGGATACACTGGAATCAAAGAGACTACATCTGTGCAAAATGATGACAACAGAGAAGCTCCTTACGGTCAAAACAAGGCGAAGAGCCTTTTAAAAACAGACCATGAATTGATCACAGACAAGTTAAAGATGAAGAAAATTATAACAAGTCACAATACCAAAGTATGACTTCATGTATATCCTACCTGATTTTAACAAACATCTAAAAAACAGATTTGACACACTGAACACTAATGATCAAAGACCAGAGAATCTGTGGGATGACATCAAGGACATTATACATGAAGAAAGTAAAAGGTCCTTAAAGAGAGGAATGAAAGAAACAATAAAAACAGATGCCAGAAGAGACTCTGAAACTTGCTCTTGAACACAGAGTTGCTAAAGCAGATGGAATAAACCATGAAGTAAAAGAATTAAATAGAAGATTCCAAAGGATGCCTCAAGGAAACAAAGTATTAAAAAGAAACATACAAGAACCTGCCGTTAGAAAACTAAAAGGAAAAAATACACTCAACATTTCTCAAGATGAAAAAATTGTAGAAAAAATTCAGCCCTCTAGTGTCAATATTGAAAGACTGTATGAGCGAAATACTGAATGACACAGGAAACATCAAAAGAAGATGGGAGGAATACACAGTCACTGTATTAAAAGAATTGGCTGATTTTCAAACATTTCAGTAGGCAGCATATAATCAAGAACTAATGGCACTGCAGGAACAAGTCCAAGCTGCAGTAAAGGCACCTGTGAAAAGCAAGACTAGAGGAACTGATAGAATACCAATTAAGATGTTTCAACAAATGGACACGATACTGAAAGTGCTCACTAGTCTATGCCACAATATTTGGAAGACAGTTACCTGGTCAATCAACTGGAAGAGATCCAGATTTGTGCTCATTCCAAAGAAAGATAACCCAACCATCAAAATGTGGACATCAATGAACAATATCTCTAATATCGCACACAAGTATAATTTCACTGATGACAGTTCAAACTGGTTGCAGCAGTATGTCAACAGGAAACTGCCAGAATTCAAGTCATACTCATATACAGAAGAGGACATGGAATGGGGTATATCAATGCTGATGTCAGATGGAATTTCACTGCAAATCAGAAGGATACTTACCTATGTTTATTGACTATGCCAAGGTATTCACCTACGGGTCATAACAAATTACAGATATGCAATGAATAGGAATTCCAAAACACTTAACTGTGCACATGCGGAATCTGTACACAGACCAAGAGGCAGTCATTCAAAAAGAACAAAATCAGGAATGATGTACATCAGGATTGCTCTTTTTTCCCACTGTACGTATTCAATCTGTATGCTAAACAATCAATCCGAGCAGTTAGACTATATGAAGAAGAATGCAACATCAGGATTGGTGGAAGACTAACTACCCGCAACATGCAGGTAATAAAACTTTGCTTGCTGAAAATGAAAAGGACTTGAAGAGACTGCAACCTTCAGTACTGATTACACTACAACAATAACAAAACATAAATCCTCACCACTGGACCTATAACAAACATCATTATAAACAAAATATTGAAGTTGTCAAGTATTTCATTTTACTTAGATCCACAATTAATGCCTATGGAAGCAGCAGTCAAAAAATCAAATGATGTACTGCATTGGGCAAATCTGCTGCAAAACATTTTTAAAATGTTAAAAAAGAAAAGTTAATCACTTTGAAAACGAAGACGTAGCTGACCCAAGCCATGGATTTTTCAATTGCCTCACATGCATGCCAAAGTTAGTCAATAAATAAGGAAGACCAAAGAAGAATAATGCATTTGATTATGGTGTTGGTGAAGAATACTGAATGTACCATACACTGCCAAAAGAATGAACAAATCTGTCTTGGAAGAAATACAACCAGAATGCTCTTGAGAAGCAAGGATGGTGAGACGTCATCTCATATATTTTGAACATGTTATCAGAAGGGCCCAGTCCCCCCCAACAGATGTCATACTTGGTAAGCCAGAAGATCACCAAAAAATAGGAAGCCTCTCAACTAGATTGACTGGCTACAAAAATGGACTCAAACATAGCAACGACTGTGATGCTAGCACAGGATTAGACAGTGTTTCTTTCTGCTGTGGATAGTGCTGCTATGAGTCGGGACCAACTCAGCCACAGCTAGCACTATATTATGTCAGTTGACTGAGTTGTCCCATGAAGAGTATGACTCTAAGCTTTTGAACCCAGAAAAACAATCTTGGAAGGCATTTGATTATGTTTAAGGAGTATCCATACTTACTTCTTCACTGAACATATGGGTCTGTACCAGCATATATTTACATGTATCCATTCTCATGCATGTACACATCTGTACCTATCTGTATGCCAACAGGCCTATACCTTTCACATTCACTCAAAAACATGGTTGTGCTGTGCTCATTACTTCTCTGTCTGGTGCAACTTTTCCCTCCACCAAAAATAACAAATCTCTAGAATCTGCAGCATACTTCCTCCCTCCACATAACTACCAACACATACTGAACTCTCTATATTAATTTATGGTCTTGTTATAAAAAAGGAATCATATAATAGTTATCCTCATATGCTTGGCTTATTTTATTTAACATTATACCCTCCAAGTACACCCATGTTATGTTTCATCAGACTCATCATTGTTCTTTAGGGTTGCACAGTGTCATGGATTAAATTATGTCCCTCTAAAAAATGTGTGTATTCATCTTGCTGGGCCATGATTCCCAGTACTGTATGATTGCCCACCATTTTTGTCATTTAATGGAAATTTCCTATGAACTGTAAATTCTGTAACTAAGATTTAATAACATGGATTAGTGGCAGTTATATTGATGAAGTTTATCAGATCAGATAGTGTCTTATGCCAATCTCTTTTGAGATATAACAGAGAAGAGAGAACACAGAGACATAGGACCTCATATCAGAAAGCAGTGCCAAGAGTAGAGACTATCCTTTAGATCTGAGGTTCTCATGTTGAGATGCCTCTAGAGCAACGTAATACTAATGCATCACAAAGACATTCCTCTAGAGTCAAGAGAGAGACCTTTCCCCTGCAGCTGGCACCTTGAATTTAGACTTCTAGCCCACTGGACTATGACAGAATAAACTTCTCTTTGTTAAAACCATCTACTTGTAGCATCTCTGTTATAGCAGCACTAGATAATTAAGACACACAGTATTCCACTGTATGTGTATGCACCATAATTTGCTTATCCATTCATCTGCTGATGGGCACTTGAGTTTTTTCCACGTTTGCTGTGAGTAAAACAGCAATAAACATAAGTGCACCTATGTCTGTTCATTCACTGTTTTTAGGTTCCCATGATATATATCTGGTAGGACTGCTACATCAAAAGGTTGTTCTATTTCTAATTTTTTTGAGAAAGTATCAAACCAGTCTATATAGTGGTTATACCATTTCATAGTTTCACCAGCAATGGACAAGTGTTCCAATCTCCCCACTTCCTTTGCCAAAAAAAAAAGTTTTTAATCTGTTCCATTTTAGCTGGAATTAGGTAGTACATCACTGTAGATTTGATTTACATCTCTAATGGCTGATGATCATGAATGTCTTTTCAAGTTTCTCTTTTTCCTTTGATTTCCATCTTAACATAATTTCCCACAAATGAATTAATAGCTTTAATTTATCATATCAACAGCATTGTTTGGAGCTTAACCCTTTCAATGATAACTTTCAAGTAATTCTCTTGAGAATGTTTCATAATGCAAATACTTGTCCTGAGGTTTATCATATTTGTTAGTTCATATTTTATATTTTATTTTGTCATAAGTTCATGCATACACAAATGCTTTAAAAAAGCATGTCACCTCAACACACAATTATTGGCATTAACATACAGAATAAATTACCCTTCTATTGCTTTCTGTGAGAGTACAGCATATCTCCAGTGTTTAATAATTTCCCTTTCTAACTACTTTTCAAAAGAATTGTCATAACGTTTCTTTTAAAGCACAAGATTCTCAGGTATGTTAATATCTAGAATAATGAAAATGTCCATTTTGAATTCAATTTCAGACATCTTTAAGCAGATGGCCAATCATTTTAAAACTCTGTTTAACAGTTTGAAACACTTTTATCAAAGTAAGTGTAAATATGAATGTCGTAATAAATATATGATGCAGATATTTAGCAAAGTAACTGGAAAATTATAACAATTGTTGCATGAGTAACATTAAAAGTAAAAATTTTAAATACATATGTATATGCCTGACTACATATAAACTTATCCAATGTTACATTATACACAAGTAATGCACGCTAAATACATTATGGCAGAAGAAAAATAAATTGAAGTGAGTTAACCGTTTTCAACACATAGATGGTCATGATAACAATGGTAAAATTCCAGTGAAGTTGCTTAAAGGACTAGAATGTATTATGTTCAAACACCCAAAGAGCAAGGTAAAACCTGGTTGTGTTTACTGGGAAGAGTGGGGCAAGATACAGAAGTTATCAGGATATTCTAAAAGCTTGCAGTCTATAAAATAACTGTGGTCACAGATTCTTCTGTTGTTTGTGATTCTGAGGCTTAAAATACTCTACATCATACCTCTCTAGCATGTGTGCAACTGGGTAGGCTGCTCTTTACATCTTCTGATTATGACCTCTATGACTATTTCAAGGCCTAGCCTCATGGATCAGAGAAGGCAAATCCTGTGAAAAATATAAAAAGTTCCACAAAGATGCTCTGCCAAATGTCTTACTTGATGACTGAAATTTCTTTGAAAGATAAAGTCCTTAATTTTTCAATGGATGCTGAGATTTAAACTGTGAAAAAGAAGAACAACATCTGCACAGGTGAAGGAATTAACTTACTAAGCAGAAATCACTAGTTAACACTGACTAATAGAATCAATAGAGAGATTTTAAAATATTCTCATACCAAGAGCCAGATCAACTAACAGAATCTTAGAGAATGGTCCAATGAATGGCCCTTTTAAAGTTTTCCAAATTTGTATGTGTAGCCAGGTTTTATAACTATGGGTATAAACTACTCTGTTAATAATTCATTTTACTGTAATTCACAATTTCCAACACTGACATCTACTACCTCATTTAGTTTTCATTATCAACACAATGAATTAGAGTTCAGAGATTAGTATCCTTACGTTACAAATAAAAACTCTGAATTACATCACATAAAGAGCAAATGATTTTACTAAAAATGGTACTACTTGACTTTGAATTGCATTAGTTTTTTTGTTGTTACCATGGGGTCGGACACCCATTTGTCTTCAAAGATGCCTTGTATGTGTCAAAATCAGTTTCTTTTGAGGATGGAGAGTGAGACAGGCAGCCTACAAGACCCCTGGATTTCAGGAAAAAAAATCTATTCTGATATGAAATTATAGCAGTAATTATAACAAAGTATTGCACTTACTGTCAGATAACATACACACAAACTTCTTCATAAATACAAGCTGTGTTAGCCTTACATAAGAGGAGAATAACTTAAAGAATGAGAAAGCCAATGTGGCTGTTTTTAGGTGTCTTCAAGTCAGTTCCAGCTCATACAGAGCCAGTGTTCTGTACAACAGAAGGAAACACTATGTGGTCCTACACCAGCATCACAGCTGCTGTTAGACATGAGCCTGCTGCTGCAGTCACTGTCCACCCACCCGTCTGAGGGTCTTCCTTTTTCATGCTGGCCCTCTGTAATGGTTAAGCTTGTGTGACAGCTTGTCTGGGACACAATCTGCCGTGTTCTGACAGTTGTGTAAGTTGTGGTCACCACCCTGATGCAACATGCCCTGGTACTGGTCAGGGCGACACCCGTGGTGGGCTAGCACCGCTGCAGCCTTCCTCTCTCTGCCTTCCACCGCCTGCTTCCTGCCTGCTCTCCCTGCCAGGGCTTTAGCTTGCTGTCAGGGTTGCAGCTGCCACTCTCTTGTCTTCTGACGTCAGGTTCTTGGGACTTGAGTCAGCAGCTGTCTGTCCATCTTGGGATTCACTGATCATCACACAGTCTGCAAGTAAGGTTCTTGTGCCCTGACCTGCTGATCTTGAGTTCACCAGCTCCTGCAGCTATGTTAATCAGGAGAGATCTTGTGGTTTCTCCTGCCACCTTGGGATTCATAGACTTTCACAGCCTGTGAGCGGGATGCCTGCTCTCTGACCTGCCAATCTTTGGTTCACCAGCTTTTGCAGCTGCATGAGGCTTGTACCTTGATCCAGAACTTGAGACATTTCAGCTTCTACAATTGTTTGAGCTATTTCCTTTATATAAAGCTCTCTCTATACATATTATATGCGCTAGTGGTTTTGCTTCTCTAGAGAATCCAGCCTAAGACATTCCCCAGAGACTGATCCATCCTGACACCATGCCCAAGACAAGTAAGATAAAGTCTTGCCAACCTCCCTTCTAAGCAACATTCTGGCCCTACTTCTTCCAAGACAGATTTGTTCATTCTCACAGTCTGTGGTATAATCAACATTCTTTGCCAATATGATAATTCAAATGTATTAGGTCTTCTTTGGTCTTCCTTATTCATTGTCCAGCTTTTGCATGTATATAAAGCAACTGAAAGAATTTTTCACCAAATCCCATCTTGTTAGCAGAGCAAGGAGCTAGAGGTGCCTAAGAGAACAGGCACGTGTAAGAGTGAGAGACTGAACTGCAAAAAGAGAAGGAAAGACCATCATGATGTTTTATGTGCTTCGTAATTTATGTACTCCACAATTCATGTTTCTTCAGGGGGCAGCACAGATTTCTCAGTAAATCCACAAAACAGAAGACAAAGGAAAAGAATAAGGAGGAAGGGACAGACAGAAAAGTCCCTTTCTGAAGGCTTCCATTAAATTCACGACGGGTCAGCTACTATAAGCAAAATCATGAAGTAATTTCTGTCTCCCCCTATTCTCTATTCGTAATATAACAAATTAATCTCTTGCTAAAGTTTGAGCCCGCAATAACATAAAACAGCACTGTCCTCAAAAGCTACCTGTATATGGGCAATTGCAAGATCTAAAGTACTCTTCAAGGATTAAGGTAAGCTCTTTTAATTTTATGGCGTTTGCAAGATTGAAATTTTGCTCTATAAATGATCAATCAGTTCATCTTTAGACAATATAATAAAGACAGTGCTTAAGTGTTCACACTTGTCATTTTAAAAACTAATATAATGGCTTACACATCTCCTTAATTTTTACCATATGCTCCTAATTCCATGTTGTCACTTCCTTAAGAGAGTATTCGTTCCCTCACAATCCTATGCTAAATATACAGCTAAAATCCTTTCTTTTTAAAGTATTTGCAATTTCATATCTCTTCCAGTTTCCTCTTCTTAAATTTTCAGATAATCTTTCCACTTTTCATACCTGAAATTATCTTTCCTTCTTCACAGTTGCAAGCGGCAAAATAAAGACCTCTTTGGGGTTGACATTTAAAGGTTTATTATTCTCTCTTTGATATAAGAGCTTAATGCTCATCAACACTAAAAAGAACTAGCCAGGGAAAAAAGAAAAAAGCTACCTTCAAAGATCCTGGAATAAATAATGTAACACAGTCTCTTCCTTTCCTTCTTACTAAACTGATATTAACCAATTCGACATTTTTTTCAAAGTAAGCTTTTAAAAGTTTAATACGGTCTGCTTTCACTTTTCAAAGGTGTGCTAATGCCATCCTTGAGTCTCACTGCATTATTAGGAATTCTTTCCCTCGAAGTATATTTCATACAACCTCTTCCATACCATTTTCTGTATTTGTTTGTTAAGGTTAAATTTTAAAGAACCTCTAGAAATGGCATTATTTTAAATTAAATATAAAGCACGTAATTCTTTAGAAAACACCATGACTGTGATTCAGTGGTTTTAATAGTTGAGGAAAATGTTTTATAAAGAAAAAAAATTTATTTATATTTAAATCAATGGTTTTAATTAATGAGAAAAAAATCTGTAAAATTTGTCTGCTCTTTTTAAAAATTCTTCCACCACTTTTATCTATGGTATACCATAAATAATTCAGCAATCCTGGTGGTGTAGTGATTAACAGCGACAGCTAATAATCAAAAGGCTGGTAAGTTTACTCCACCCAATAATCCCTAGAAACCCTGAGGAACAGTTCTACTCTGTCTTATAGGATCACTATGAGTCACAGAATTAACTTGATGGCAATAGGTGTGTGATTTACTTAACCAGTTTCCCATCATTGGACACTCACACTGCTTATACTGTTTTTAGTATAACTAACAATGCAGCAATGTCCACCTTTGCTTAAAAACTTAGCATTTCTGAGGTCAAAAAGATCTAGTTTTGATGATGTTAAAACAGAGTACCACATTGTCCTTCATAAAGATGTCAAGAATTTATTAACTCCCAGCTCTGCTCTGTATTTTTACCAATTTCATTTCTGTACATTTATTTCTTTCTCCTATTAGAATAATCTAGGCTGAAGTCAAAATTACTCAGCTTCTGCTGGAATTACTAGTAACACAGTTTGTTCTTCTGGCCCTTTAAGTCTTCCTTCTGAGCATCAGCCAAGAATAGTCTGCCAATGACTGTAATGGAAATTTTATATAATTTTTAACAGGGGACCTGTCATGTATGAATCACATACTGCAAACAGTTCAACAAAGCTGCTGTGCTTTCTCTCTCCATCTTGAATGTCTAATTAGTATAACAACATTAAAACCTGACATTTCCTGAGCTGGAAAACACGTGTATTTCCCAGAACAAATACTGAATCCCCAAAAGGGATACAGAAGTTGTCAATTTTGCAAGGACGGTGCCAAGTATTAGAAGTCTTTCCTTGGGGATCTTCATCTCAGTGAATAGCCTTCTATCCACTATTATAGTTTAGAAAACAGAATAGGAGGCATAAGAGCCGGTATTAATGTTAACTTCAATTCCTTCCTCGGATTGTCTTTGCAGAATTTTCCACTTGCTCAAATTTTCCTTCATCAAGTTTCAGTTCTTAATGCTCATCAGGATTATCTCAGGGTTCAGATTTTCTCAGCAGACTGCATGCAGAGATAACAAGATAGAAAGTTATTGTATCTGATGGGCCTCATTCCTTCAGTAGTCTGGACAATGGAATAACGCTTTTCATAAGCTTGTCTGATACACAGAGTCAAAGATCAAGCAGATGCTCTAATACAAATTTTGGCCCTTAAAACATCAGACATAGAAATGAGAATCAGCAGACTGAAAGGTTATTCAGGGAAAATCAAACATTAAATATATTATATCCCGATGATGTTTCACTCAATTGAACCAGACGCTGAGTAGCCTTTAATGCTAACATATATAGCAGGTATATCTCAAACTTCCACAGGCCTGTGACACTCAGAATCTTCTTATGAAGCAGATTCTGATCTAGTCGGTCTGGGGTATGGCAAAATATTTGCAACTCTGCTACTGATGCTGGTCTAAAGTAGGTAGAAAGATCACACATCAGAGCAAAGGATGACAAAGGATTACACAGTCTTAAATAGGGTGTGTAAGAAAAATATTATCTGGAGAAGTTGCTTAAAATACAGAATCCCAAAGTCCATGCCCAAAGACACTGAGGTCAACCCTAGGGATCTTCCCTTATTTCAAAAGTACTCCAGATGTTTAGGGTTCAAAGTGTTAGCAGACAACTGTTTAAGGAAGATAGGTCCAACGGTGTGCTGGGTGCAGCTTTAGACAAGGCATCAGCCTTGGCTTTACGATTTGAGATAAGTAACGTAATTCTGAAAACTATAAAATGGGGTTTGTAAGGTCAGCTCTGCTGGCATCCCATGCCTTATTGTAGAGCACCGATGAGATCACTCATTGTTGCCAGGCTGGACAAATGTAAGCTATCTGCAAATCCTCTTCATACTTTGATACTAAGATGTCACCGTCTTCTTCCTGATGTTATGCCAGCCCCACTTTTCCATGTCTTTGAAATATTCAGAAAGGATCACAGTAATAGGCTCTGGGGGAGGCCTGACACATCACCAGGAAGCCTTAGATACTAAGAAATTCAGTCAGCAGGGCGGGCTTCACCTGTGTCTATATGAGTTGGCTACCTTTCAATTCAGGAACCATTTCACATGCAAATTTGAATCTATAAAGCTCTGGTTTCCTAAGAGACCACTTTTCTCTATATGCTCCAATAAGGGCTTTGATATTCTTTTGTTCTTAGAGTCTAAAGCTTTGGTTTGAGGTTGGTATGAAATAGAGATGAAAACTTTTCTCTGATACCAGAAAAAGACCAGGGACACCTAATGTTTGCATTAGATACGTCTCAAAGGCTACAGAGAGTTTTTGACAAACTGAAAACAATGGAAGTGTCAAGTGATACTCCAGCTCTACTATTTCTTCCATTCCGTTGAACATCTATTCAATTCCATACTTCCATTAGCCAACAGAAAATACTCTCTCATCTTTCCAAGTGCATCCCCTTCCACTGCAGCTGCCTCACATTCAGCATCTGTTGTTTATTCAAGATACAGGCAATTTCCTTGAGAGACAGATCATGATTCAAAGATATGTGAATACACAGCCCATTGTAAATGATTATCTGAGCTAATGCAAAATCTAAAATATTAATTTTAAAAGTAAAACAAGTGACATTGAATATGTGAAATTGCATGCTACAGTGAACACATGTATGAATTCTATGTGTATATAAATATACACATTCACACATATATACATACAGCAAAGAAAAAAAAAACCAGTGCTGCTGAGTTGATTCTGACTCACAGTGATCCTACAGGTCAGAGGAGAACTGCCCCATAAAGTTTCCAGGGATCGCCTGGTAGATTTGAACCACTGACCTTTTGGTTAGCAGACATAGCATTTAACCACTATGCCACCAAGGTTAAGCACAGAAGAATTTTTAAAACTTTTTTATCACTCAAAGGAACTTAAATTGCCTCAGCTGAGTTGCTGGGTTTCTGTGAAACTTGCAGGAAAAACATTACCCCTTGAGTATTAAGAAGGTCTCCAAGAAAGTGCACCTCATCACACATAAACACTCACTGTTCACCTACCTGCCCCCAAGCCCCAGGTATCTTGTTGTCCACCAGACTGATAGTTGGTGGGTAGCATTAATAAGAATTTCCTTGGAATTAAAAAAAAAAAGATGCTCATGAAACGGAACATCAATCTGCAAAAAATTAAAGCAAGACCCATATTTCACACCTTATACAAAAACTATGTCAAAGTAGATCAAAGACCTAAATATCAAACCTACAATGATAAAGATCATGCAAGAAAAAATAGGGTCAACAATGGAAGTTTTAATAACATAGCTTAGATAGACTTCAAAATCTGACAAATAAAGCATAATCAACAGAAGAGAAAATAGATAAATGGGAACTACTAAGAATCAAACGCTTTGGCTCATCCAAAGACTTTATCAAAACAGGTAAAAGACCACTTACAAAAGGGAAAAAATATTTGGCAACTACATGCCAGACCAATGTCTGACGTCTATAATCTACAAGGAACTGCAAAATATCAACAGGAAAAAGGCAAATAATCCAATTAAGCATGGGCAAAGGAGATGATGGACAGACACTTCATCAAAGAGGACATCCAGGCAGTCAAAACCCACATGACGAAATGCTCAAGACCATCAGCTATCAGAAGAATCCAAATCAAAAACTACAATGCGATACTATCTCACCCCAACAAGGTTGGCCCTAATCCAAAAAAACCAATCCAAAAATGGTACAACCTAATCCTAGTCCTAATCCAAAACACCAATCCAAAAATGGTACAACCTAATCCTAATCCAAAAATGATACAACTGCTTTAGAAAGCAATTTGCACTTCCTTAAAAAGCTGGAAAGGTACATCATTTGATCCACTAATCCCACTGCTTAGGATATATCCTACAGAAACAAAGGCTGTCACATGAGCAGATACATGCATACGAATGGTTATCGCAGCACAGTCCACAACAGCAAAAAAAGTGGAACCAACTCCGATGCCCATCAACAGACAAATGGGTAAACAAACTATGCTACACATACTCAATGGAACACTAAGCAATGATAAACAACAATGATGATTTTAGGGAGCAGCTCATAACCTGGTTTCAGTTGAAAGACATTATGCTGAGTGAAACCAGTCAGTGGCAAAAGGACAAATACTGTATGAGACCCCTACTATAAGGACTTAAAAACAGACTCATGCATAGAAGAAAAGACTCTTTGATGGCTACAAGGGTAGGGAGGAAGGGAGATGGTTGGTCATAGATTACAGTCAGTAGAAATTTGTTTGGCTGAGAGCAGTGACAATGACAGAAGCACATCAAGTTAACTGGACTTCAACATAAACTGAAAACGTTTCTCATTTTAATCCAATATTAACTCGACGGCACTTGGCTATTGCAAGGATAGAGTAGCAGGGACAGGCTCCGTAGATGATGCTCTTGGGGGATATCGAGGCCAATTGGCATAAGCAGCAGGGACAGGCTCTGTGGACCATGCTGTTGGGTGTATTGAGGCCAATTGGCATAACTAGCCTATTGCAAAGAGAGTCTTCTGCACCCCATATTAGTGTGTGGTGTCTGGGGTATTAAAAGCTGGCAGGCTGCCTTCTGAGGTACACCAAGGGGTCTCGACTCCTCTGGAACAGACGATCACCAAGAACAACAAAAACACAAGGTAAAAAGGACCCAGGAGACAGAATGACCCATGTAAATCGGTGATTCTATCATCATGCGACCAGAAGAACCAGATGGTGCCCAGCTACTACCAAAGACAGCTGTAATGGGCACACACTGCTGAGTCCCTGTGGCAACATGAGAAAAAGAGGGGTGGACCTCAAGAACTCTACTAATAGGCTACAATTTATGGTCCAACGGGCTAGGGGTTCCCCTGGCAACCTGGCCCCTAGAGCTGCTGCTGCCCCAATCCAGAAAACACTACTGACAAAACACTCTTCAGACAAAAATGGACTTGACCCAGGGACACAGTGTGACCATATGGTGTGTGTACTTTATGGTTCTGTGCATTTATAGGATGCTGTCCTACTGGTCTCTTTCCAGATGGGAGAGAAGAGGGTGGAGAGGAGAGGATGGGAGCTTTTTAGGAGAACACAACAAGCATAGAATGAAAAGAAGGCGTGTGCTATCACAGGGCAAGGAGAGTAGAAGGAGCTGCAGATAGGTGGGCATGAAAATTTAATTTGGATTATACACTTTCACTTAATCACAATAAAAAAAGAGTATGCATTAAATTTTATCACTTATCTGTACCTCCATGTGAGTTTATTTGTTCCTTTTCAACAACACTTTATTAGTTTCCTACTGTTATTGTAACAAATTGCCTCAAACTTCATGACTTAAAACAGCAAAATACAGTCTTACAGTTCTAGAGGTGAAAGTCAGAAATGGGTTTCACTGGGCTAAAATTATTTGCAGGGCTGTCTTCTTCTAGAAGAGTCTAGAAGAAACTCTGCTCCCTTGTCTTTTTCACTGGATCCAACTCAATGGCACTTGGCTGGCTGGCAAGAGCCACCTAGGTTCCTTGGCTCATAGCCTCACCCTCTGTCTTCCAAGCCAGTATTTTTAAATCTGTCTCTGAACTCTACTTCCATCATCATATCTCATTCTCCAACTCTTGTACCTCTGTCTTCTACACAATCACCTATGGACTACCCAGATACTCCCAGTTAGCTTCCCCAACTCGAGGTCCTTAATCACATCAGCAAAATTTCTTTTGTAATATAAAGTAATATTCACGAGTTTCAGGGATTAGGACACTGGTGTCATTAAAGGCCTATTATTCTCACACAGTATCTGAAAAACCTAAACCCACTGCTGCCGAGTCAATTCTGACTCATAGCAATCCTGCAGGACACAGCAGAACTGTCCCATAGTATTTCCAAGGAGAGGTTAATTGATTTGAAACACCAGCCTTTTCGTTGGCAGTCAAGCTTTTAACTACTGCACAATCCCGGTATCTGCAAAGCTATGCTACAAACATAGGTCGATTTTAGTAATAGGTTACAGGAAGTAAAGAACTAATGGGTCTTCACTTCCTGGATAAGAAAGAGTGGGACACCAAAATGAAGATACTGAGAATCCAGCAAAGTGAGACATGCCCAGATTAAGGAGAAAAGCTCTAATGAAAAAGGTAAACAGTGATGAAGACAAACTACTTCACAGTTTTACTTAAGGTCTCCTATGAAATAAAAAAAACATTTAGGTGATCAGTAAAATACGTCTATGATTATATATGGGGTCTCACAATTAAGTTTGCCAATTCATCCTAGAAAAGATGCTACATACCTCATTGTTGAGTATCACTGCAGTCACCTTTGAAGTACTCCCCTTGGGAAGCTATGTATCAATGCCAGCACTGGTCCACCCTTCAAAGCAATTTTGGGACTCTTTTGCTGGAATGGCCATCAGAGCTGTCATCATATTACCCTTGATGTCCTCAGTGTCATCAAAATGTCTTCCTTTCAACATTTCCTTTATCTTTGAATAAAGAAAAAAGTGATTGGGGGTCAGATTAGGTGAGTAGAGAAGGTTTTCCAATACAGTTATTTGTCTACTGGCTAAAATCTCCCTCCCAGACAACTATACAATTAAGTTTGTGAACCTGCCACCATGCCACCATGTGCAATGGCCATTCCAGAAAGAATTCCAAAATAGTTTTGAAGGGTAGACTAGGCACTGGCATTGGTGCACAGCTTCCCACAGGGAGTACTTCGAAGGTGACTACAGTAATATTCAGCAATGAGGCGTGCAGTACTTAGAACAACTAAGTTCATAGACTTAATTGTCAGACACATATCTGAGAGGAATTTTAGATGATTTGGGGGGGCTGTGGTAGGATTAGGGTAATTTTCTTCTTCTTTTTATATTTCTGTAATCTTTGTTGATCCTACTTACCAAACGTCTTCCAACCTTACTGTGAACGGCCTGGCCAGGTTATCCAGGTTAGATCTCCCCTGGGATTGCTATCAAAAAAACCTACACCAAACCCAATGCCATCACGTCAATTTTGATTGATAGTAACCCTATAGAACAGAGTACAACAGCCGTAGAGGGTTTCCATGGAGTTGCTGGTGGATTCAAACTGCTGGTCTCTTGGTTAGCAGTTGTAACTCTTAACCACTACACTACCAGGGCTCTGAGACTATTATAGCAGCCTCCCAAATCATCTCATTTTCATATTTGTTGTTTTAATATACTTAACCTCCTTTCCAAATACCAACCAAACACATCATTTTAAACGGTACATCAGATCTTATGAATGATTCTTTAGCCTCACTGCATTTCCAACCTTAGTTTTTTTGGGTTTTTTTCCTGACTTTTCTTACACTTTCTGCTTCAGCAACACTGAACTTCTTGATGCCACTGAATGCAGACATATTCTCACTGTACCTTGAAAACTGCCCCTACTGTTTCTTGCTGGCTTAACTTTTTCACTAGACTTTATGTATATCTGTATAAAGACAGGGAATGTTTTATCTAGCATTTAATAGGAAGCCTAGCACAAAGTGACTCTTATTTTAATAAATGACCTCGCTATTTTTTAAATAGAAATACAGAGAAGATATATTTTTCTTTTTTATAAGACAAGAAGTTGAGGGCTCCTCCAGGAGAGAACCTTCGTGGTAAGAGCCTCGTAACCACTGGTGCACAGTAATATACTTCAGAAAAACTATCACTGAGACCATATAGAAAGCATCAATTATATACACACCTAATTACAACCATCTGAAGCATGGGTAGCAGGGTAAATAAGCATCAGAAGCACCTATATGGAATCAAAGATACTTTATTACTGCAACAGTATTATGAGAGATGGGGTTTCTTGTTGCAAAATGTTTTTTAATTTGGCTCACACATCTCCCACCAGGGAAAATGCATGCTATTATATACAGTGAACTATCTAGACAGAACATAGCACACACACAGAAAGACATATCTGCACATGGTTCAATCCAGTCACATGATAGGTGTTTTCCCTACCCATCTCCAGATAATTAATATTTGTAATACAAATTTGACATATTTAATACTTTTATCTGCTGGTATTCATATATTTGCCTGGCAGCAAATACCTAATAATCATGCCATGGACATGGTTTTTCTTCCATGAAACAGACCATCTGCCAGAAACCCTGGAGCAGGAGGAGGAGCAATGCTTCATGTTCTATCTCAAGAAGTGAAAGCCATCTAAGAGTTTTGGGCGAGCCCCAAGCCAGCTGGATGGCAAGGCTGGTAGATGAGGGGATGAGTGGAACTTTGACATTGACTGGAGTAAGGCAAGGAAAATTGTTCACATAAGAAATCTTTTGATAATTCTTGATTGTTTTGTACATCTGGTGATGTATTTCCAAAAGATCACAGCCCTTAAAAACCTATGGATGCAGTTCTACTCTATAACACATGGGGTTGCCATGAGTCAAAATTACCTTGACGGCAACTGATGTGGTCTTATGCAATCCTAGGTTACACGCGAAAACCCTGGCGGTGTAATAGTTAAGTGCTACAGCTGCTAACCAGAAGGTCGGCAGTTCAGATCCACCAGGCACTCTTTGAAAACTCTTTGGAGCTAGTTCTTCTCCGTCCTGTAGGGTTTCTAGGAGTTGGAATTGACTTGATAGCAGTGGGCTTGGGCTTGAGGTTACAAGTAAAATGATGAATTCCAGTGAGTTTGAGACGAAGACTAACATATTGAACATGCTCTCTTTTTACCATACAGATACCTGAACCTTTGTTTTTTCAACCGAAAATTCAAGTTGCATCATATCATCTGAATATTGCAGTAGGACGTAATGGTGTCAGGGCTATTTTTCTGAAGTGATAAAGATGCTGTATTTGTAATTACAACCCATGTGATATATCTTTTATCTTAATCTTGGTATTTATGTCAATACCGTCTAATTAGCAATCGTAACTGGGACTTGTAGACACAGATAGTATTAACAGATCCTTGAACCTCTAGCAAATAATTTATCAAGGATTGGTTTTATTTTTAAAGAAAATACAAAGGTTTTTGACTACTTAAATAAATGAGTAAAAAAGATTTCAAAAGAATCTGAGACATCTAGATCAAGGTCTTCTAAAATTACATAGTTAACAATTCTGTCAGACTTATCAGCTGTATAATTACTTGAAACATCACATTGTCTTTTCACAAATGGATAACACAAAATAGAATGAATACGGTATTGGTCATAAAGTTGCAGTACTGAAGTACATCAAACCGTTAGCTTTACAAAAGTACTGTTAAGATACTACTCCATGTGAGGTACTAAGTAAGGCTTTTAGGGAAGAGAAGGGTGTTAAGGCTTAAGAATTAAAAACCAAAACCAAACAACAAATGTCCGCCACATCAAGTCACAAGTGCAATGTAAATACCATCAAGAGATCTGTTTGGTGCATTGGAACTCATTACACACCAAACCAAACATACTGTTGTGGAGTCAGTTCTGATTCACAGCAACCCTGTGGGACAGAGAACTGTCCCACAAGGTTTCCAAGGCTGCAAATCTTTACGGAAACAGAGTGGCACATCTTTCTCCTTTGGAGCACCTGGTGGGTTTGAACTGCTGATATTTCCACTAACAGTCTGAGCAATTTAACCACTGCACCACCAGGGCTCCACTATTACACACAGTAGATGTTTAACAATACTAGTATGATGATACATAACGAAGTGGCTCTACACTGATGATGTCTTAATAACCAATGCCAGTGAAATTCTTTTTTAATGTAATAGCATGAAGAAGCATATGAAGAATGGTTCTCAGACTCTGATTTTAAACAATTCTTCCTGTATGAAACAGAAATGCTATAAGATGCTTTCTGCATTTCAAACATCCCTGCTTAGATAAAGTTCAAAGCTAGCCTAATTTGCACCAATAGTCTTTGCTAAAAATACTAGTAATAATAATACTAAAAATTATAACAATTTTTGAACAAAGCAATTTAAAATTACATACAGTATGACCTCTGCTTAGGCCTGATTATGCATGTTTTTATGTATATATACATATGTACGTATACAGTGAAACCTGTGAGATCAGAAACCCAACAGGGCTACCTTGTTTCTCCAAGTTTCACAAGTTTCCCACACTTGACAAGGTGCAGTCTTACCACTTTCCTATTACTCATTCTTAGTGGAAAATATTTGAGTTTTACTTCTCTGAAAAGTTTCTACCTTACAGAATTTTACTGTATATATATTCATGCTATAATTATCCTAACTGGAGTTTGAGTAGATAACAAGATAATTTTAAAGTTAGGAAAAGAAAAATGTAAAAGTAACAACAAATATTTCTCTAAAAACAAGTGAATTCCTTAAAAGTTGAAAACAGAGGTCTACCACCTGACCACGGTCACAATAGCAGGCAATGACTTAGCCAGAATCCGGTCCATGTCTGTCTGACTCCATTTCCATGCCCTAACCGTCATTCATCAGCCTCCCAATATAAAAGAAATGATCTTATGTAATATTTTTTTGGTAGAATGGAAAGGTCCTACAGTGGCAGCACATGTTGTTGGCAGATTGGTCCATAGATGTGTTTTACCTGGCTGCAGTTTGTCTCCTTCCCAATCTCAGTCATCTGCCTGGCGTTAAAGATGTCTGAGACACTACCTGTGAGCTAAGGTGGTCTATATTTCAAAGTATTTTCAAAGTGTCTTCTCATATTGTTTTGGCTACTCAAAATACGGCAAAAGGCTCACAGCAGATTGAATGTTATTCCCGTTTCATGAGACGTGACTGAAGCACCTCAAAATGTAATCATTTACTAAAGAAAACAGCATAGAGCCAGTGGAGAGAGCATTAGCTCTGATTCTGATTCTCATTAAACTACTCTGGAGCATGGTACTAAAATGATCTGAGCATCAGTTTCATCATCTACAAAATGGGATTCCCATTGCTATTCCCACTGAGTATGATAAGAATTAAATTAGACCACATAGATAAATCCTTCAACAGAACGTCTATCATATAAGGGCTTCTCAATGAAATAATTTTTTCTCTTTTCTGTCACTAATGAATACAGTCTAGGTTACTAATGTATGAAGAAATAAGGTCAGTGGAAAAGATAATAAATATTCCCTCTGCTCTCCCACCAGGGTGTGATCCTACCCACCATCATGAATACAGATTAGGGTCTTAATTAAAACTGAAGTGTAAGATCAATATATTCTTGAGCTAAATGAAAACAGAATCAATGTTTAACTAGATTTTTAATTATAAAAATGAATATACATTTCTGGTAAGAAGAAATCCAAAGAGTAATAGGAATGAAAGTATGAGGTGCCTGACTCAAAGTGCCAACATCCAGAAACAATTATTGCTGGTTGTGTCTCTACTCTCATTATACTGTGTTCTTTCTAAGAATTTTAATAACTTACATAGATATTAATATTTTACATGTATCTATGTAACACAAGGAAAGCCTAGTGATGCAGTCGTTATGTCCTAGGACTGCTAACTAGAAAGTCAGCCATTCAAATCCACCAAACACTCCTTGGAAACTTTATATGGCACTTCTCCTCTGTCTATAGGATAGTTATGAGGTAAAGTCAACTTGACAGCTGTGGGTTTTTTGGGGGGAGGGGGTCATGTAACATGAACTATATAAATGCATATAATTATACACACACACAGGGATGCTACACACATGTAATGAATACATGTAGATGTGCATATACATCTGTACATATACTCCATATACACTGACATACAGACATGCATATGTATCTCGTGTTATGTATAAAACACATTATTTGTAATATTGGTATACTATGTGATATTGGAGAATTTCTGTCATTTTTTTTTAAATAACTTTGAGTCCCTGCAAACAACACTGTAAAAACATAAATCTGTGTATATGTCTAAAGCTATAGCTCTAGAATACATTCTAAAAGTAGACTGTCTCAGACATGCCACTCTCAACTTTCGGTTTTTACCAAATACACTTTTAAAAGTGGTCGTTCCTTCAACAGCACAAGTGCCTGTTTACCCACAACCTGATACTCATTAATAATTGACACTCTGAGAGGAAAAAACTGGAATCTCTTTGCATTACCTTAATTATTTGTGAGGTTAAATGTATTTTAGTGACCTTTGTAAGTCTTCTTCTTTGAACTACTTCTAGCTCATTTTCATGTGTGTATGCATTGCTTTTTTTTGTATATAAAAGAAATTAGCCTTTTATCATAAGCACTGCAAATATTTTTCCTGTTTGTCATCTTTGTATTATATTTATCCATGTTTTCCTATATCAGTTTTAACTTTGATTGTTTTTCCTTATTTAAAAATATCTGTAGTCAAACTTGACCAACCGCTTTATCTGAAACAATTCTGAATATCAGTCAGTTTGGAAAAGGTCTTTCCCATTTGTTGGTAAATAGATACGCCCACAGCCTCTTGGTAGGAATGTACTTGATAAACTGATACAGTGGAAAGTTCAATTGGCAAAATCAATCAAACTTTATTAAATTGTCTATACTTGACCTCGAGTTCCACTTCCTGGAATCTACTGTGCATAAACACCAGCATATGTACATAAAAGTACATTTAAGTACATTTTTTCTAATGGCCAGAAAACTAGAACAGAAAAAACACATATTAATAAATCATGACACAGCCCTATCATCCATTAGATAGAATGATCTAGCAATATAGAGAAAGACATGGAATAACCTCTAAGATATATTATTAAAATCAAAGAGTGAACTGTAGAGAAACAGTTTACTATGGCACATTTATGAAATAAGAAACCCTAAACTGACTATGTGTGTGTCCACTAAAAATATCTGCACAAAATACATACCAAACTAATAACATTGGTTATATCTGAGGAAGCGGAGAGCTAGATAAGGAGTTCACTTTAAACTTCCTTATTATTTGACTTGTTTAAATCTACCAGGTATTGATATATTTGTAATTAAAAAAATACTTATTTGAAGTTGGAAATTTATAATTTACCAAATGAGAAATGTTAGAAGATAATACTAACATACCAAGCCACATTATGACCACAATGGTCATAATACCTACAGTGCTGGGAAAGATAGACTATAAGACAAACTGCAGAGGCTGCCTTCATCATCTATACCTGATTCTTTAAAATGCATTGCCCTGAAGGCAGTAGATGTGAGACTAGAAAAACAGAGCAGGTAGAGAAACTAAGAGGAGATTTTAGGCATTCTGTTGTTTTCAGCTGATGTTGTGATTCACAGGGTTGCCAAAGGCTGACTTTCACAGGGCTGTCACTGGCTGACTTTTAGAAGTAGATTACCAGGCCTTTCTTCCTCAGATGTTTAGTTTACAAGTTCCACTGTGACCTGTTCAGCATGATGGCAACACACAAGCCCCCACTGACAGAGAGGTGAAGGCCAGGGGCAGACTGACCAGTAAGCAGGGTCCACAAGGACTTACTTGTATCGAGTTACTAACCTGTAGCTCACAATTTCACATAGATTTTACCACGTCTGTGATGTGGTGAAAAACAGATGGAACTGTGAGCTACAGATCTACAGATTAGTAAAGAGACACAAGTAAGCACCTGCAAACCTTGCTTACTGGGTAATCGTACCTGGTTGTGGCATTGCATCCCCCATGAAACATAAGAATTGTACCTCTAAAACTCTGGTAGCAAATTAAACATCAAGGCGGTCAGAGCAAAAAGAGTATACCAACACTAAGAAAATTAGGAGCTTTTGAGACGGGGCAGAGGGGATGTAAGACCCAAAACTCACTGCTGGAGAGTGATTTCAGCTCACAGGGACCCTATGAATGATGCAGGACTGCTCCAGACCATTTTCTTGGCTATAATCTTCACAGAAGCAGATCACCAAGTCTTTCTGCCATGGTGTTGCTGGTGGGTTGGAACTGCCAACCTTTACTAGTTGAACGTAAACTCTTTGTGCCACCTGCAGACCTAGGATACAAGACAGCAGCTACCAGATGCAGGAATTCAGATTCATCTGGAGGCACAATTTGTACTCCCAGCCCCAGACTACAGCAAGGCCAGTAAGCAGAGCAGTTATAACTGAGCAGCCGGTGCTGGAGTCTCAGACCTCACTGATAAGCCAGGCTCTGCAGTTCTTCTCTGCAGAACATTCCCCTAAGAGCGGCCTTCTCCTTCGCAATTACTAGCTCCCATTCTGCTTTTATGGAGCAAAATGGAGTGGGTGCAACTCAGCACAATGGGCAAGGGGACAGGCAGTGCCCACTTCTGGACGATCACTGCCACCACCCCCTAGGCTCTGTCACCAGTCTGACATCCTACAAACTGACATGAGGAACCACTCAGCCAAATCTCAGTTAACAGTCCAGCTGAAACCAAATGCACGGCCGCTGAGTCAATTGTGATTCACAAGAACCCTGCAGGACAGAGTAGAACTGCCCCACTGAGTTTCCAAGGAGTGCCTGGTGCAGGTAATGGCAGGCAACCCGTGACTGAAAACAGTACACTACTTTTACAATGTTCTCGGCAGTTACTAGACACCCCTGCTGAACCTCCCCTAAGAAACCTTCCTAGAATACCTGCTATGGTACATAATAAAAAATAAACTGAGCTTAAAAGGAAAATAGTCTAATCTTGATGCTATTTCTGACATTTGTTTCAGGAAGTCAATAGAAAAAGAAAGAAGAAGGAATTCAGTTTTAGATATTTATATACATTAAAACAAGCAAAACAAACCCATGGCCATTGAGTTGATTCTGACACACAGCGACCCTGTAGGACAAAGTAGAACTGCTCCACAGAGTTTCTAAGGAGCACCTACCTGGTGCATTCATACTGCTGACCTTTTGGTTAGCACATGTAGCACTTAACCACTACACCACCAGGGTTTCCAAAGGAACTAAAAACATATAAAACCACACGCACTATTATTATCTGACCAACAGTCATAAAGCGGCGACATATGATCATTCTTCAGCTGTGACAACTAAATGAAAAATCCACCCTTCTGTGACAGTCATTGAAAAACAGCAGTAGTTTAATATGATCCTCCATGTGATGCCTTCATGGGTAAGGACGTTTTAATCTCCAAATTTGACCTTCAGCAATATATAAAGATTTGTGCTCCAACCATAACTCTTTAGGCAATTTTTAATCCTCATAATTAATAATAATAACTACGGTTACCACATACTACCTTCAGTGCATGGCACTGTATAAACAGATGACAAATCCAGCCATCATCAAGATCCAGTTACATAAGAGATACAGGGTGAGTGGCATTATATTGGAGATTGGTTAATTAAAGCCATGAAGATAATTCTGGACAAAGGGAAAACAAGCGGCAGCATTTAGTACCTAAGCTTTTGCCTAATAGCATTTAAATCAGTTCTTTTTACCTCATCTAATCTAATCTTTCTTCTATATTTTTCAGTGGTTCACTTCTAACAATCACAACTGTGTCTTTCTGCAATTAAAATTGCGTTTAGAGTCAAAGTGAAAGAAATTTTGCCTAAATGGTAGACACTTGGGTTCTGAAGACAAATTGCTTAATTTTAACTTGGCTCTGCTATTTGCTTCTGCAAAATCTGAGACAAGTTATTTAAGCTTTAGCACATAGCACACATAGCTGATGCTGGAATTAAGCGAGCTAATGTGTGAAGAGAACTCAGTCCAACATCTAGCATTATATTATACGCCCCATGGGAGCAGGGTATCTGTCTCTCCACAATCTCTCTATTACCTACAGTGTCTTGCACAGAGTAGGTACTCAATGAGAATATCACATATCAGAAGGTTTCTTTGGTAACTCAGCATGAGATGTTCTGATGCAGATTACTTGAGGGAGACCAGTTTACCTGCTTCAGAAATCGAAAACAGGCTCTCAAAAATTCTAGGTGTAAAAAGCTGGGTCTTCTGAAACCCTCTTATTAATAAATAAAGTTTTCCTTTCCTGGAGACCCACATTCCAAGTGAACTAGCTTAGTCATTCTTAAAGGACCCTGACTCTCCAAAGCACAGTCGTACTTCGGGGTTTTGAGAGAGTGGCACTGTGAGCCCAGTCAGGAACAGAGACCACTGTGGCCTACGGCACTAAGATGATGAGGGGAGGAAACTGGTTAGTGGTATAGGGTAGCAGTTGTCCCTGGACTTGGCCAGGTATCTCAAGTAAATATATGACCAGTGTCATGGAATTAATTGTGTTCCCCCCAAAATGTGTGTGCTGTATTCCGGTATTGTCTTCCATTTTGTAAATCCTGCCTCTATGATGTCAACGAGGGTGGATGGCCAGCAGCTGTGCTGGTGGGGAAGAACTCAGCGTGGAAGGTGGTTTTGTGCCTTGGGGCAGTTTCTTGAGAGATCAAGGAAAGAAGCTTCAGAGACATCTGGGGAACCTCGAACATGGAGAAGCAGCCCTGGGCGTAGAACACATGCTTCTGATCTGAGGTTCCTGTGCCACGATACTCCCTGACCAAAGACTGATGCCACACAAGGACCTTCCTCCACAGCTGAGAGAGATGGGCAGCCTTCCCCTGGAGTGGACACCCTGAGTTCCCACCTGCAGACTACCGCACTGTGTCAGAACAAACTTGTCCTTGTTAACACAATCCACATGTTGTGTTGTTGTTAAAGCAGCACTAGCTGACTAAGACAACCAGGCATCCCGCTGAGAGTTTCACATACATTTCACCAAAGCATTCACTGTTCTTTGTCCTCAAATAGATGCCACGGGATAATATTAAAGTCATGTGTTTGAGCAGTTCACGTAGTTTAAATTTAGCCTTATGTCCCTGGCTTCAACAATTATGAGACAGTCAGGAATATTTTGTGTTCCAATAACCTTTCAAAGTTAGATAGGAAAAAGGGATGGCTGCCTTTGGGACAGTGTCATATGCTCCATGCTAAAAGCTCAGGAAGGCCCTCCTTTAGGAAGGAGAAAAGCATGCTAGCACCATCGTAGTGACCCTGAGTGACCTGGTTCGGTTTCTGGAGATTGAACTAGCAAGTTCAGTCTCCCGACGGGTGGCCAACTGCTATCCCCTTCCCCAAAGCACACAAGGATGCATTTTTTTAAGTAGTAAATGACGGAAAAGTTTATTAAAGGAAAGAACATTCCCAAGAAGGAACGGGTCAGTCTTCATGAGTGAAAAAAGACCCCACATAGATTTTGGGGGTGCTTTTTATAGGCAAAACCAGGGGTGATGTCATAGACCAGAGGGGGAGGTAGTAGCTTGGCTTCCAGCTGGGCCTGAGGCCACCGTAGCCACCTTACAACTATCTGGAGGAACTGTTCTATTTGCATCCCAACTGTTGGGAAGAACCCACATCTGCATCACAAACTGCCAGGGAGAGCTATTGATAACAGGTTCCAAAGGCAATCTTATCAATACTGTGTGTGTTCTGTAATGCAAACCGAGACCTTGGTTATCCCTAGAAAATGTCAGATTCTGGAGAAAATACGTTAGTATGCAGTGGCAGAGATGAGGTTCCCTAGCTAACCTTGACAGTAGCTGTTCACGCCTCTTAGATGTTTAGTCACGCTCTGCCAGCCACTCGGCACACTTTGGACAGGTCATGAAGGCAGAGCCACAAATATCAGCCAAAGTACAGAATAATGGCCCAGAACGTGGCAGCCCACTGTCACTGACAGATTTTCTCTCACATGATCTGGAATCTAAACTCACCTTAGGACATCACTTCAGGCCCCTCCTGCTCTGGCATTCTTCCATACTCTTCTCACAGTCTCCCGTATTACTAAGATGCTAGAGACCTCGGCCTCTCTTATTCCCTTGGGTTGTGCGCCAGTGACAAATTTTGGGAATGTAACTCTTGCTTAAGTCAAATAAACCAAACTCTAATCCTATGTAAGGAAAAAAAAAAAAGCTCATTGCCTTCCAGTCAATTCCAACTCATAATGACCATTATGACAGAGTAGAACTCTCTGTCCTCCAAGGTTTCCAAGACGGTAATCTTTACCAGAGCAAACCGTCACATCATTCTCCTGTGGCACAGCTGGAGTGTTTGCATCACTGACTTTTCAGTTAGCAGCCAGGTGCTTAACCATTGTACCACCAAGCTCCATCCTACACAGTGAGAAGAAATTACAGTTAGCTGCATCAAAGCAGATTTTTTCAAACTTGGACAATTATCATGTGACATTTGGCCTTCATGTGATATAAATACATCCTTTGCCTGTAAGTCTACCTATATTCTTTTCATATTGGCTCATAAAAATTAAATTAAATCGACCTTCTTTGAAAGAAATTGTTCTTCATTTTTCCAAATCATGACTTAATTATTTTTAACAGAGTATACATTAAAATGTAGTTTTGAAACATGAAATTAGGTATATATTTCTTTCATGTATCTTAAAATACAAAGCAAAATATAATTCAAATTAACAAAACTAATATAATGTGATAGCACAGGTTTATTGAAAATAAATTTCTGCTTTCACTGTGAACATGCCATTGACTACTTCAGGACAAGTTCTCTTGGGACCTTCCACAACACCAAGGTCATGTGATGACCGAGTTCTGCCATTCCTTCTTTCAGTTTAAGCTTTTATCAAACTTTGTGCATACAGTACTGTCTTACTCATCTAGTTGGCTTTCACAAAAGAAAAATTATTTTCACAGTCTAGGGGAACAGAAGTTCAAATTCAGGGTGTCAGCCCCAGTGGCAGGCTTTCTCTATCAGCTCTGGATTAAGGCTTTCTCTGTCATCAATCTTCCCACAGACGATTTGCTTTTCTTAGCAGGAGCCCCAGGTCCAAAAGAAGTACTCTGTTCTTAGCACTGCTTTCTTACATGGTATGAGGTCACCTTTTGTCTCTCTGTTTTCTTTCCTCTTTTAAATCTCAAGAAACAGGCTTAAGACACTATCTAATCTTGCAGATCTCATCAATATAGCTGCCACTAATCCATTTTATTAAATCACAGTGATAGGATTCATATTACATAGGGAAATCACATCAGAAAATCAATTGGTAGGTAATCATACAACACTAGAAATTGTGACTTAGCCAAGTTGACAGGTATCACGTGACATTTGGCCTTCATTTGATACAAATACATTCTTTGCCTATAAGTCTACCTATATTCTTTTCATATTGGCTCATAAAAATGAAAGTTGTTTTGAAGTAGCAGATTAGTCTTACTGGGATCATACAGCTAATTTTGTAGACAAGTGCACTGATAAGCAGATAGACATAGATACATACATATATACATACGAAGACAAGACACATAGATAGACAGTCATAACTGAACCAAAATCAAGAAAAGAAAAACTCTCATAATCAATTCATTTCCTATGGAGAACAGCTCCAAAGACCTGAATGGGCTCAAAGACTCCCATCTGAGACCCTGTGAGGTTCCTCTAAACCAAAACAATCCAAATCTGCTACCATCGAGTCAATTCTAATTCATAGCAACCCTACAGAACAGAGTAGAACTGCCTGTAGGGTTTCCAAGTAGCCTCTCGTGGATTTAAACTGCCAGCCTTTGGTTAGCAGCCAAGCTCTTAGCACAGAGTTTCAGGTAGGAAGCATACACCGATTTGAATACCAACAAGAACCAAAAGTATTAAGATAAATAAAATCAGGTCAGAGGTTCTGCTAAGAAGCAAGGGATGTATGGAAAACCGGAGAGACTGCGACCTGCCTAAACGAAGGATCTGCCTTCCATCATCAGGATACAGTTGTCATCATCCAAACTCCCTGGTGACCAGATTGCTGGGCTGAGGGCCGTGGGGTCCCTGGTCTCAGAGATCATCTAGCTCAATTGGCATGTTATAGTTGATAAAGAAAATATTCTGTGTTCTACTTTGATAAATAGCACCTAGGCCCCTCTAAGCCTGTGGGCAGCCATGTAAGATACTCCACTAGTCTCACCCCTTTGGGAGCAAGGGAGAACAAAGAGAAGTCAAAGTAAAAAGGGAAGATCAGCGCGAGGGACTAACAGACCCAACTACCACAGCCTCCACCAGACTGAGTCTACACATCCAGGTGGTGCCTGGCTACTGACACTGACTTCTCTGACAGGGATCATAATAGAGGGTCCCAGAGAGAGCTGAAGGGAAATATACAACAAAATTTTAACTTATCAAAAAAAAATAAAACAACCTTGCAGGCCTGACAGAGACTGCAAAAACCCCAAGAATACAGTCCCTGGATACTCTTTTCACTCAATAATGAAGTCACTGTTGATGCTCACACATCAGCCACAGATTAGACAGGTCCATAAAACAAAACAAGACCAAAGGGATAACACCAGCCCAGGGGCAAAGACTAGAAGGCAGGAAGGAACAGGAAAACTGGTAATAGGAAACCCAAGGTAGAATGTTGACATGTCATGGGGTGGATAACCAAAGTCATAAAACAATACATGTACTACCTGTTAAATGAGAAGCTAGTTTGTCCTACAAACCTTTATCTACAGTACAATCATTAAAAAAAAAAAAAAGAACACAGTTGTCCCGTAAGAATCATACCATCTTCTAATCTTGTGACAATTTTCAATTTTTCAAGGAAGAGGAAACGGAAGTCAAGATTTTGATGTAAACTTCCCAAACTTCTCAATCTTTGAAAGTAATTTTAGAAATAAACACACTTTACAACCCAAACAAAAATATATCTGTGGGCCATATGTGACCTAACGGTCACAGGCTGTAATCTTTGATTACCACTAACACTGAGCTCTCTGGAAACCACTCTGCTAGGAGAGACACATGTGACCCCATGACTGTGTCATGACGCAAAGGCTTTTAAAGGAGCTACTCTGGAGAAACACAACAGGTCAGAGCGGACCTGGGAGCCTACACAGTAAGAGAAACTGCTGTAATCTCTGACACTGAACTAAAGAACTGTTGTTGTTAGGTGCCATTCAGTTGGTTAGGACTCAGAGCAACCCTGCAAACAACAGAAGGAAACACTGCCTGGTCCTGCGCCACACCCACAATTGTTTTTATGCTATAAGCCCACCGTTGCGCTACTGTGTTAATCCGTCTGGCTGAGGGTCTTCCTCTTTTTCACTGACCCTCCACTCAACCAAGCATGATGTCCTTCTCCAGGGACTGGTCTTTCCTGACAATGTGTCCAAAGTATGTAAAATGCAGTCTTGCCATCTTGGCTTACAAAGAGCACTCTGGTTGTACTTTTTCCAGAACAGATCCATTTGTTCTTTTGGCGGTCGATCGTACATTCAACATTCTTCTCCAACACCACAATTTGAAGGCACTAGTTCTTCTTCTGTCTTCTTTGCTCAATGTCCAGCTTTCGCATGCATATGATGTGACTGAAAACACCATGGCTTGGGTCAGCTGCATTTTAGTCTTCAAAGTGACATCCTTACTTTTGAATACTTTGACAAGGTCCTTTGCAGCAGATTTTCCCAGTGCAATGCATCTTTTGATTTCTTGACTGCTGCTTCCAATGGCAGTGATTGCGGACCCAAGTAAAACGAAATCTTTGACAACCTCAATCCTTACCCCACTGAACTAAAGACAGTCCCAGCCAAACACCAGTCCCACTGGTTCAGACTGAGTCTCATCTGCAGAGGCTAGCTGGCCGAGGCTACCAGGAAAGATCATCTGCTATTGGGAGCAACAGAGGAGAGTGTTTGGTGGGAGGACCATGGTCCGAGAACTGACGTTCTGCCAACTAATCACCTTACCAGTAGGAGGGAGTAACACTACTCCTAGAATGATTCATCTTTGAAACCTGGTAGCTGTGAATGTTGTCGTTTTTTCCAATAAGCAACTTGCTTTAGACAGAAATAAATTTCCTTGCAAGAAAGTAGGTAGAAATAGATTCTTTGGAATTACAGAGAAGCCTTAAATTATACCTAGAGTTTCACTGTAGTGGGTGTGGCCCAAGAGATGAAGGCTATATATGAACCAAGTGAATTCATGTTATTTAGAATTTCTACCCAGGTAGAGATAGAAAGGGAATACCCTCATTATCGTGGATTGAATGCAGTCCCCCCCAAACCGTGTATCAATTTGGCTGTGCCATGATTTCCAGTATTATGTGACTGTGCACCATTTTATAGCTGATGAGATTTTTCTTTGTGTTGTAGATTCGGTCTCTGTGATGTTGATAAAATGCAATTAGCAGCAGTTAGGCTAGTGAGGTAGGACTCAAACTATAAGACTAGACTGTGGCTTGCACCAGTCTCTTTTGAAATACTTTGAGTTTGTCCTTTGGATCCAGGGTCCCTGGGCTGAAATACTCCTTAACCCAGAGGAGATGGATAACAAGGACCTCTTGCTGGAGACTACAGAGAGAGAAAGCTAGCACCCTGAATTTGGACTTCTCACTTACTAGAGTATAAGAGAATAAACTTATCTTTCTTAAAGCTGTCCACTTGTGGTATTTCAGTTATACCTGCACTACATAACTAAGACACTCACTTAGGATACTATCATGCGGCTAGCAACAATGAAACTCTCTAAGTAGACATTAAGATTTTTAAACATAAGAGAATTAGTCATTTTTAAATAATCCTCTTTGTTACCTTGTAATGTACAGTCTGTACTATGAATGAAATATCACCTTCTGTATCTTTACCATGGAATTATTTTGTTAAAATCCATTAATTCCTAACTACATCAAAGTATGTTTTTGTGTTTACACTGAACTTGATTTGGAAATTTAAAGAAATGAGTGCTCAAGTTGGAGTGAAAGGTTAATGCTATTCTGTCATCCTTTCCGAGCACTGACAAGCATCAGTAACATTTTGGCATTTCTTTTTCCAGCAATTGAAAACCATCCCTCAGTGCCACACAAAACAACAGTCCATATACGATTGAGAGAGGAGATCTTATCTACGAGTGAGGACTTCACGGATCAAAGGTACAGCTGTGAAACCTATTTAACTTAACCACTAAATTAAATGTTCCCTTGCTGTGAGGGTCATTGTGTAAAGAAGGAAACTGATCTTTTTTCCTCATCTAAGAAATAAACATTTGAATTTGAATTCCAACACAATAACCAGAAAAAAATTCCTAAATTTTAATTTCTCAGACTTCTAATTGTGAAATGCTTCTCCACTGTTCCTTCAAAAGGAAAAATTCAGGTTAAGAATGAGTAACCATAGATGGTGACTTATGGGTTTGTGTCATTAATTTCCCAAGATAATTTAGAGGAAACTTAGGTACTCAAAGAATATTCTATTGTTAGTATGTATGTTTAGGGTAGAATCCGAAGAGACCATTCTGCTGTTTATCAAAGAAGCTTTCTCTAAATTCTTTTATTAAGCTGTTTTGTTTTCATTTTCAGATGCAAACACAGTGTAGACTCTTAAAAGAACATGACTTTGGTCACATCCAAATGAGACCCTATTCCATACTGGCAGCACTAACCCATAATTTGGCTTTCTACAAACTATTCCCTGAAAAGGGCAGATGTGAAAAAATCAAGAAAGATGTGAACTTTCTATACCCTAGAGCTAATATGTCTCTCTCTCTTTTTTTTTTTTAAACTGAGTTCAAATTTCAGAATTCTCATTTGAAAACTTTAGACAATTGGTTTGGGGAGGCGAGAAGAAACCTAATGCGTCTGCTGGCACTGTTCCAGCCTCTGTATCATCAGCCTATATTTCTGGGAGCAATTTCATTAGCTGGAGGTAGAAAAGCTAAAATACAGTTCAGGCCAAAGAAAGAGAGGAGAAGACAAAAACCCAACATGCCAAATAGTTGAGGAACACAGTGAACTACCATACGTCAAGCACTGGTAAAGAAAATAAAAAGTGACAGAAGTTTCCATTTCCATACCTAAAAGAAATCTAGATGAACCTAAAGGAAACCAGGCAAGAGGATTTTAGAAGGTGGGGCTTTCTTCAGATAGTATAATAAGGCCTATAGCTTATCTTGCGACTTCATAGTAATGTGTAATTTAGAAACACTCCAAGTTCAATTCCTGAAAGACTGAAAGCATATATTCCATTGTCGGTACAATAGAAAGGGAGAATAAACAGGATATGAAATCAGACAGCAAGTCTGTTGGAAGAAGATGGGTACATATTCTTAATTTTCAACATCATTTCTGGATATGTACATGTATATACTTAAATCATCACTTATAAATCAACTGGCAGAATGTAATTATTTTACTGTTGTTCCGGGTATCTGATTGCCTTGCACTAACTCTGTGAGCAATATGAAAGAAATTAAAGTCTTACCATCAGGATGAATTATTTGGGATTCCTCTAAATCACAGCTACGATGGTAGCTTGATACCACTATTGATGTCAGCATGAGGCAGAAGCTGATTTAGGTCAATGAGATACATCTTTTCTCATGAGAACATGTGCTTAAGAATGGGGTATAAGGGAAGAAAATCTTTATGGCTACTAGATTCAACAATAAAAATGCTATGTATGGTAATATTTCTACACTTCTGAGCATTTCAGATTGATCTGACCTGAAAAAAGAAAGTCATATATAAGGTTTCTTTATTTGCTTATGAGGAAATGGGGGGAAAAAAAAAGCAACTGTTTCCCAAATTCCACTGGAGTCTTTCTCCATTTCCTATCCTCCAAATAATACTAATCACCAGCACATAAAAAATAAGGCAGCAGGCGCCACGACTGCTTAAGCTAGTCTCTCTCCATGCCCCACCCCTCAATCCCTTAGCCACCTAGCGTTCACTCAGTGGTTACTGGAAAGAAAGAGACCACATATGGATTCACTTGATCAAATATTTAATGCTTCTATCAAATTTCTTAGAGTCGAAAGTCCAAGGCTTTCTAACATCCTCAGACAACTGGGGCACTGTGATTTTACTGGACATCTCAGTACCAAAAGTGCTGAGTGTATAGTAATGAAACGCCATTAAAGGGCAAATGTTCTCTGCTGTCTTACCTGGTGAGTGTGGACCCTTCCTCTGTCATTTTATAAAACTGCTACAGTGGATTCCTCTGCTGAATGTCACAGCAACTAGTGAAGTACAGGACAAAGACAGTCCAAGAAATGTAATTGTCACATGCTTACAGAAAGATAGAAATGGGAGGGTGTGCATACTGTTTCCTGACAGACTCTCTTTTCAGATTGCTATAGTATCATCAGTAAAAACAAACAAAAAAACTATATATACCAGCTTAGGAATACTGCTCCCACTTGTAATAAAGGAACAACTAAAACTGAGTGAGGGAATTAAGTGTAGCCTATATGAAACTAGTCAACCCATCACCATTTATAGGAAATTCAATCAGTTTGCACTGAAAAAATGGCAGATGATTGCCCCAGATAAGTTGTCTGCAATTTACTTGCACTTTACAAAGGCTACTGATTAAACACTATCTAAAGAATGTGCTCAGAAGGTTAATAAATATGGACTAAAGAATAAGATCCGTTGGCATGACAGCAAACAGCGTGAGTAAAGCATGGAAAGGAAAGAAGCAGTTCAGGGTAGAGATCAGTGAGTGACCAGTCAAATGTCACAAGCCTCAGTGTTGAGATGAGTCTGCTTGTTTATCTGCAAGATTAAAGTCTTGAAGAAGAAAGGTGAGAGAGTGATGACATTTCTGATATAAAGCTTGAAAGTTCTCAAATTCCAGACACTGCTCACAGAGAGTGAGACGAAGAAGGAGGAAAGCTACGCTTTACAGAACATGAGATACCCATAACTAAAAACTGGATGTGGTATAGGAAGCATGCGCAAAACCAGCGCCTGACAAAATAGACTTACCCAGAGAAAAGGGTGGGTAAAACAGAGCAAAACCAAAAAACTCACCCACATCCACACACGCATGCACGCACATGTGCCTGTGTGCGTGCGTGCGTGCGTGCGTGCGTGCGTGCGTGTGTGTGTGTGTGTGTGTGTGTGTGTGTGTGTGTGTGTGTAAAAGCAGAGTTCAGTTTTAAATGCCTGGATTTGGATATAAAGTAACCAATGATAAGTCATTGCTACATCCCGGACCACTACTTATTCAGAAAGTGCCAACATTGTTTCAGGAGTTTCTTTTTATTTTTTCACCTAAATACAAAAAATGAAATAAGTGCAAGTCTGCATTGGATTTGAAAACTAATAACAATTATTGCAACTGAAATGCTCATCGCTCACTCATATCCTAGTAGTATCTCTTCATTGTGAGGTGCCCACAGAAGTAAATGCAAGCATTTTCAGTGTTTTATTCTTTTTCTTTTTAAACTATGCTTTTGACATAGAAGGGTAATACAATTTCAGAGTCAGAAACTAAGACAAAATTATGTCCAAGTCCTTCATTGATTAAGTCATAGAGTTAAGGTCGTACAATGTCACTCAGGACCAAGAAGAATTTTAATTAGCAGAGCCCCAGATTCAGATTTTCTGACTTCTGTACTAGACATTCTTCCACTACAACAACACATGCTTGTGTTTTCTTTTTTTTTTGTTTTCCATTCCTCAATAATTCTATGTACTATATCTTACAGGTCAGCAGTCCACATCATATTACTGGCTTTTTAAGAGGATTATTAGACATCACAACATCTATATCCAGGTCCAATTTAAATGAGGTCTGACAATTAAGTTTATCAATTCAATTGTTCTATATGCTACATACCTCATTGCTGAATATCATTACGGTCACCTTACAAGTACCCCCCATAAGAAACTATGCACCGATGCTAGCACCTAGTCCACCCTTCAAAGCAATTTTGGAATTCTTTCTGGATTGGCCATTGCACATGGTGGCATGTTCACGAACTTAACTGTATAGTTGTCTGGGAGGGAGATTTTAGCCAGTAAACAAATAACTGTATTGGAACATCCTCCCAACTTACCTGATCTGGCCCCCAATCACTTTTTTCTTTACCCCAAAATAAAGGGAACACTGAAAGGAAGGCATTTTGATGACATTCAGAACATCAAGTAATATGACAATAGCTCTGATGGCCATTTCAGGAACAGTTCCCAAACTGTCTTGAAGGGTGGACTAGGCGCTGGTGTCAGTGCACAGCTTCCCAATGGGAGCATTTCCAAGGTGACCATAGTGATATTCTGCAATGAGGTATGTAGCATTTTTTCTAGGATGAGTTCAAGAACTTGTCAGATTGCATATATTAGCAGCTGAGCTGATAGTTCTGTTCAAAATCTTGTCATTTTCATAGCTTGCACTAATTATGTTTGACCATGTATAGGAATGCTTAATTTTAAATTCCTCAGATTTGGGATTTATTCTGCAAGAGCCAATAGAATGTAGATATTTACTCCAGGGTTCATTAATAATCCTGTCAAAGTAGGATATATATGAAAATGGATCACAGAGGAATTTTTCCTTATGTGTTTAGTTGAAATCTCTGCAAAGTCAGGACTACCTTTTATTATTGTCCTGAAAATTCTTAGAAAAATTAGAATATAAGTACATAACCTAAAGATACAACCAAGCAGACATTAAAGTATAAGTGGAGTAGAAGGTTTGGGAATACAGATCTAGTTCCCGTACATGGAATCAGAAACTCGAACAAACTTTAATAGGATAGCTATGGAATTAAGCCATGCCTGTTCTCATTGATATTAACATAATTATTTGCTAACTATAGCATTATCCTCAGAATCTCTTTATGTATAATTCCATGAGTCAGATCCGACTCGATGGCACTTGGCTTGGCTTTTGCCTTTAGTCTCACAGACTTCACTCGTTTCCAGAGTTTCTTAAGTTAGCTCCTTTTCCCCAGCCCCTTTAGAGAAGTCATTTCATACATTTGTAATACAATTTGATTCTCATGGTACACTATGCATTCCACCCTAACCAAAATCCTAGCCCACTGCTGTTGAGTCAATTCCAACTCATAGCAGCCCTATAGGACAGAGTAGAATTGCTCCATGTTGTTTCCACAGACCACCTGGCAGGTTCAAACTGCCAATCTTCTAGTCAGCAGATGTATCCCTAACTACCACACCACCACTATTCCACTTTACGATTCCCCAATCTCCTAAATTATTTAATTTAATTTGCATACATTAGCCTCAGGTTCCATGAGATTTAACAAATGCACAGCATAGTAACATGTATTCACCATTACCACATCATACAAAACAGTCTGACCACCCTAAAAAATCCCGATCCTTCCCCTCTTTATCCCCATAAACATCTGGGAAACCACTAATATGTTAATTATCTCTCTAGTTTTACCTTTTACAGTATGTCAAATTAACTGGAATTATACTGTAGGTAACATTTTAAGACTGGTTTCCTGCACTTAGCAATGACTGCATGTAGCAGAAAGGGGGTGTCATGGTTGGAACTGTGTCCCCCCCAAAAATGTGTGCAGCCATGTGGCTGAGATATGGTTCCCAGTGTCTTGGGACTGTCCTCCATTGTGTGGTTTTGCTAATCTGTATGC
Source organism: Heterohyrax brucei (assembly GCA_028571685.1). Lineage (NCBI taxonomy): Eukaryota > Metazoa > Chordata > Mammalia > Hyracoidea > Procaviidae > Heterohyrax > Heterohyrax brucei. The sequence continues at coordinate 56,974,674 of CM053146.1, read as the reverse complement.
TAAAGGATTAGGGTGGGGCTGTGAATTCCTGCTGTGGGGGGAGTTTCCCTGGAGTATGGCTTGCCCCACCCTTAATGCTTTTAGCTTGCAAGGAATAAAAAGAAAAAGAAACAAAGGACAATTTGAGAACCTCGCTACCATCAAGCAAGCAGCACCGGGAGCAGATCACGTCCTTCAGACCAGAGTTCTTGCGTCAGGATGCTCCCTGGACAAAGACTGATGCAATACCGGACTTTTCCTCCAGAGTCGACAAGGGGAAAGCCTTCCCCTGGAGCAGACACCCTGAATATGGACTTGTAGCCTACCGGACTGTGTAAGAATAAATCTTTCTTTGTTAAAGTCATCCACTCTGTGGTAATTCTGTTAGAGCAGCCCCAGCTGACTAAAACAGGGGGTAACGTGAGTTCTCTGTACTTTCTGAAGCCTCAAACTTCTCTAAAAAATAAAGTCTATTATAAAAATGGAGAATAATAACAAAAATAAAAGTTTTAGCAGCATCTTTGTACAGCTTGATAATTCATTTCTTTCTATCACTGAATAGTATTCCATTGTATGGATGCACCCCATGGTCTATCCATTTACCTACTGAAGAACATCTTGGTTGTTTCAGCTTTTGGAAATTATGAATAAAGCTGCAATAAACAGGCTTTTATCTATACTTACGTTTTCAAATCAGTTGGGTAAATATGTGGAAGTACATCTGGCAAACTGTACGGTAAATTTTTTTAAAGGATTCTACAAGCAAAATATTGAATGACATAGGATGCATCAAAATAAGATGGAAGTAATTTGCTGAGTCACCGTACCAAGAAGAAGTGACCTATGCCCACCCATTTCAGAAGGTAGCCTACAATGAGGAACCAACAGTACTGAAGGAAGAAGTCCAAGCTGCAGTGAAGTCATTGGCAAAAAAACAAGGTTCTATGAATTGAGGGACTACCAACTGAGATGTTTCAACAAAGGGATGCAAAGCTCAAAGTGCTCACTTATCTAAGAAATTTGGAAGATAGCTACTTGGCCAACTGACTTCTTAGAAGAGATATATGTTTGTGCCCATTCCAAAGAAAAATGATCCAGCAGAATGGGGAAATTATTACATCATATCATACCCATGCAAAATTCTTCTGGCTATATTTCAAAACCAGCTGTAGCGCTACATCAACAGGGAACTACCACAAAATCAAGCCAGAGTATGAAAGGATATGGAACAAGGGCTATCGTTGCTGATATCAAGTGGATCTAGGCTGAAAGTGAAGAATACCAGAAAGATGTTGACCTGGGTTTCATTTACTATGAAAAGACACTCAACTATGTGGATCATAACAGATTATAGATAACATTGCAAAGAATGGAACTCCAGTACAATTAATTGTGTTCATGTAGCATCTGTACACAGACAAAGAGGCAGTCATTCAAAAAGAACAAGGTGATACTGCATGGTTTAAAGTCAGCAATGGTGTGTGGTTTAGAGTTGTATCCTGTCATCATACTTATTCAATCTGTATGCTGAGCAAATACTCCAAGAAGCTGGAGTATATAAAGAACATGGTATAAGGGTTGGTGGAAGACTATTAACAAACTACATTAGGGAGATGACATAACCTTGCTTGCTGAAAGTGAAGAGAACTCAAAGCATTTACTGATGAAGATCAAAGACTACAGCCTTCAATATGGATTACATCTCAACATAAAGAAATAAAAATCTTCATAACTGGGTAAATAAGCAACATTATGATAAATGCATAAAATATTGAAGTTGTCAAGAAGTTCATTTTACTGGAATTCACAATCAATGTCCATGGAAGTAGCAGTCAATAAATCACATGACATGTTGCATTAGCTAAATATGCTGCAAAAGACCTCTTTAAAGTGTTAAAAAGCAAAGATGTCACCTTCTAGACTAAGGTGCCCCCATGATGTTTTCAATCGCCTCATAGGCATGTGTCATGGTTTGAATTGTGTCCCCCCAAAAATGTGTGCAGCCATGTGGCTGGGATATGGTTCCCAGTATCTTGGGACTGTCCTCCATTGTGTGGTTTTGCTAATCTGTATGTTAAAGGATTAGGGTGGGGCTGTGAATTCCTGCTATGGGGGAAGTTTCCCTGGAGTATGGCTTGCCCCACCCTTAATGCTTTTAGCTTGCAAGGAATAAAAGGAAAAAGAGACAAAGGACAATTTGAGAACCTCGCTACCATCAAGCAAGCAGCACCGGGAGCAGAGCGTGTCGTTCAGACCAGAGGTTCTTGCGTTAGGACACTCCCTGGACAATGACTGATGCAATACCGGACTTTCCTCCAGAGCCGTCAAGGGGAAAGTCTTTCCCTGGAGCGGACACCCTGAATATGGACTTGCAACCTACCGGACTGTGTAAGAATAAATCTTTCTTTGTTAAAGTCATCCACTCTGTAGTATTTCTGTTAGAGCAGCCCTAGCTGACTAAAACAGCATGTAAATGCTGATGATGAATAATGAAGATCAAAGAAGAACTCAAGCCTTTAAATTATGTTGTGGCAAAGAATATTGAATATGTCATGAAATGCCAGAACAAACAAGAGGAAAAAGTACAGCCAGAATGCTCCTTAGAAGTGAGGATGGTGAGACTTCATCTCCTGTACTTTGGATGTGTTATCAAAAGGGACAAGTCCCTGGAGAAGGATATCACATTTCATAAGGTAAAGAGTAAGTGAAAAAGATGAAGATCCTCAACAGAATGGATGGACACAATGGCTAAAACAATGGGCTTATCACAGCAATGATTCTGAGAAGGGTGCAGGGCTGGACACTGTTTCATTGGGTTGTACATAAAGTCATTATGAGTTGGACCCAGTCCAGTGGCACCTAACAACAACATGCAAAGACTAAGAGTATGTTCAGCCACAACAGACATTTTTATATGTCTTCCACAGTGACAGTAGTATTTTTGCATACACATCAGCAACCCAAAACTTTGTGCTGCTTGGTGTGCTTGCCAGCAATTGATATCATCAGCTTTCTTTTTAATTTTGTTGTTGTTGTTAAGACACTAATTCAACAGTTCAGACATACAGAATTCAGTGACACTGACTATATTCTTCAAGTTGTACTGCCATACACTTAGCTATTCCTCCCTCATTAACATAAACTCACTGCCCTTGATGGTTCCTGTCTTTCAAGTTGCTGTTGTCAATTTTAATCCCATAATAGATAGTTCTTACAAGATCCCAATATTTGTCTTTGTCATCTTGTGCTGGTGCATCAGAAATACTGCAAGCGGATGGTTTCAACAAACAGAACTTCATTCTCTCACAGTCTAGTAGCTAGAAGTCTGAATTCAGGGCAACAACTCCAGGGGAAGGCTTTCTACCTTGGTTCTGGAGGAATGTCCTTGTCATCATTTTTCCTTTGGTCTAGGAATATCTCAACACAGCAGCCCCAGATCCAAAGAATGAGCTATTCTCCTGGCTCTTGTTTTTGGTTGGTATGAGATACCCCATCTCTCTGCTTGCTTATCTCTTTTATATCTCAAAAGAGATTGGTTCAATAAACAATCCAATTTTGTAGAGTGGGTCCTGCCTCATTAACATAACTGCCACTTATCCTACCTCATCAACATCACAGAGATAAGATTTATAACATACAGAAGAAGCACATCAGATGACAAAATGGTAAATAATCACACAATACTGGGAATCATGATCTAGTCAAATTGACATACACATTTTTGAAGGACACATTTCAATCCGTGACAATGCTCAAGGCAGATATTTTTTACTAGTTAAACTAAACTGCTATTTGTTAGGTTAAACTATTACAGACTTTTTAGAAGATATTTTTTGGTTCAAGGTTTAACGATTATCTCTGTGTAGTAGTTGCAGTGGGTCATTCACCATTCACAGCTCCAGAAAATCTACACTTTATGAAAATTTTATGTTCTGTATCTTTCCCCTTTTGATCGGGATTCTTCCATGAAATCTATGATCAAGATGTTCAGTAATGGTAGTTAGACACTATTCAGTTCTTCTTGTCTCACGACAAAAATGGCAGTGGTTCATGCAGGCAATTAAGATACCAATTTCATTCCCTTTTCCTATTCTCAGTGCTCCAGGTAAACAAAAGCAATTGCTATGCCTTGGACAGCCATTTGCAAACTTTTAAGACTTCCTCTACTATATGCGAACTAGTAGGAAGAACAGAAACACTGAACACTTTAGTAGACCATTTAACTGGGACATCCCCCGAAACCATCACACTAAACCTCCAAACCAAGGAGCCAAATTCCATGAAATCTTTGGTTGTACATAAGCAGACTCAGTAGCTACTCTTCTTTCTTTCTCTTTTTTTGTCATAGTTGTAAATATATGTCATACAACCTTGTCAATTTAACTTTTTACACTGTTGTTGTTTATGTCCGTTTCTCTAAGCACAAGTTATATTAAGCTACTTTTCACTTGTTTATTAGGCATATATCACCGTAAGTCAACCAGTGTGTTTTATTTTGCTCATTTTATAATTAGCATTTTCTTTCTTTGTTTTGTTGTCCTTATGAGACAGAGGTTTAATAGTACTCTATACATTTTGGATATAAATCCTTGATCCATATAAGTTTTGTAACTAATTTCTCCATCTGTGGTTTTTCTTTTCACTTTCTTCAGTGTCTTTCACAGAGTAGAAGTTTTTAATTTTAATAAAGTCCAAATTTTCATGTTTCCTCTCATGGAGTATGCTTTTGGTATTGTACCTAAAAACTCATCCCCAAACCCAAGATGAAATAAATTTTTCTCCTAGAAGTTCTAGTTAGATCATTTGAATCTGCTCTCCATTTTGAGTGATACTATGTATATGTGTATGTGTAATGTCTGTGACTAGATTCATTTTGTTTGTTTGTCTTTTCATATAGACATCTAATTGTTTCAGTATAATTTTTTGGAAATTCTACTTTTTCTCCATTGGATGGTAATCTGAGAATATTCCAGATTTCTTTACACTCTTGAATTCTACTTTAATTCCATTATCATCTGAGAACAGTTCTGGCTTCTTTTGTTTTTAAATGTGTGCTATGCTTTACGGTTCAATGCCTTAGTTATCCAGCACTACTGTAACAGAAATGCCACAAATGGCTTTAATAAAAAGAAATTTATTTTCTCACAGCTTAAGAGGCTAGTAGTTTGACTTTAGGGTATAAGCTGTAGGGGAAGATTTTCTCTGTCAGCTCAGGGGAAAGTGTTTGTTTATTTTCATCTTCTATCCATCAGTTCAGTGGCAATCTTCCTTCATCTGTTCTTGCTTTCTTCTGTGCATAATCTACCCTTTTATATCTTAAAAGTGATTGGTTTAAGACATGGCCTCATTAACACAACAATATCCTATTCCCAGATCAGATTACATCCATAGACAAAAGCCAAAGCCATGGCCATTGAGTAGCTTCTCACCCATAGTGACCCTATAGGTCAAAGTAGAACTGCCCCATAGAGTTTCCAAGGAGTGCCTGGAAGACCTGAACTCCTGATCTTTCGGTTAGCAGATGTAGCACTTAACCACTATGCCACCAGGGTATCCCACATACATAGGTATTAAAAAAAAAAAAAAATCTGTTGCTATCAAGTTGATTCGGACTCATAGTAACCCTATAGGACAGAACAGAACTGCTCCATATGGTTTCCAAGGCTGTAATCTTTATGAGGAGTCACGGTAGCACAGCAGTTTAAGTATTCAGCTGGTGACCAAAAGGTTGGTAGTTCAAATCCACCTGTCATTCCTTAGAAACCCAATGGACAGTTCTACCCTGTCTCTCATACCTGGTGACTTTTTGGATAGCAGCGAAGACCTAACCATTGTGCCACCAGGGCTCTTTATCCACAGGAATAAAAACTAAACCCATTTCTGTTGGGTCAATTCCAATTCACAGTGACCCTGTGGGACAAATAGAACTGCCCCATAGAGGTGCCAAGGAGCAGCTGGTGGATTCAAACTGTTGACCTCTTAGTTAGTAGTAGTAGCACTTAACCATTATACCACCAGGGTTTCCAATATCCACAGGCATAGCAGTTAACATTTACAACAATATTGTGGGAGGATGCAATTCAATCTATAACAATTCAGAATGTATTGTGTCTTGGTGAGTGTTCCTGTAAAACTCAGAAAACTTTTCTATTCTGCTGTTGTCAGAACACTCCATGTTAGTTAGATCAAGTTGACTGAAGGTACAGTTCAGGTTGTTGATACTTATACTTCTTTTCTGCCTCCTTGATATACACATTAATGTCAGAGGAGTGTTGAAGTTTCCAACATTGGATTTGTCTATTTCTCCTTTTATTTTCATCTGTTTTTGCCTCATGCATTGTGATAACCTTTGTTAGATGCATACATATTGAGGGTTGTTTTACCTTCTTGGAGAACTGGTATCACCCTTCATCATTATGTAATGACCTGCTTAATCCCCAATAAACTTCCTTGTTCTAAAGTCTGCTTTGTCTGAATTTAATATAGGTACCTCAACTTTTTTTGATTAGTGTGATCACAGTATGGCTTTCTTCAACACTTTACTTTTAAGCTACCTGAATCTTTGTATTTAAAGTCAGGTTATTGCTAACAACATAGAGTTGGGTCTTATTTTTTATTTACTCTGACAAAGTCTTTTAATTGGTAAGTCTACAGTATTAGCATTTAAAGCAATTACTGGCATAAAAATCTGTTACATTCAAGTCAATTCTGACTCATAGTGACCCTATACGATTGGCATAGTTGAATATAAATCTACCATGTTTGTAACGGACTTCTATTTGTTGCATTTTCTATTTCTTCCCCCTCTTCCCTTTTTTTTAACCTCCTCTGTGTTTGAGCATTTCATATTATTCCATTTTATTACATCTCTTAGCATATCAATTGTACTTCCTTGTAAAATTATTTAAGTCGTTGCTCTAAAAAAAGAAAAAAAAACTTGCTGTTGAGTCATTGTCAACTCATCATGACCCTATAGGACAGTGTAGAACTGCCCCATAGAGTTTCCCAGGAATGGCTAATAGATTTGAACTGTAGATCTCTTGGTGAGCAGCTGAAGTCTTAATCTGCCAGAGGGTCTGGGATCATGAAGAGATGGGTGGCATCAGCGAAGAAAGAAATGAGACTGAGACGCAAACAACTAGAAATCTGGAGGTCAGCAGCCTGTTAGGGCCTGTCTTTCTTTACTTTTTATACAATCAGTAACATGATTTCACCCTGACCCTTGATCACACAAGCTGTTGGCTAACAAAGAACTGATACCTTGTGGCCTTTTTTCATGTTGATTATTGGGGCCTACTGGATAATGGCCTGAGACAAGTGGTCTTTTTACATGTTAATCATTAGGGTCTTCTAGGTAGTGGTCCGAGACAAGTATATTGTGATTATAATCAACAGTGAAAACAAAGCTATGCCTTCAGCTTAATCAGCTCTATCTATGCTTCAAGGTCAAGAGGTGCAGGGAGTGGGATGTCTATATCTAAAGGCTGTGGGGGGGGGGGTTGTCCCTGGGGAGCTTCTCAGGGCCTTCCTGCAATCTTGTATTTCATATGTGGAGGGGGATGTGCAGTTGGGGGAAGCCAGTGGGGCTGGGCTGGCCTTTGCATTCCCGGGCTGGGCGTTCTTAGAAGGCATCTTCCTTGATCCTTGTGCCGGGAAATAAGACAGTATTTTTGAGGAAGATTTAATTAGGATGCAAAATATCATCAGAGAGAGTACGGCCAAAAATATGTCAAGGGTGAGATGCATCCACTCGTCATCACATACACATGTAGCTTTGCTCACAAAGGCCTTTGTGGGTGACGGGCCTCAGCATTAATCACTATGCCATCATTGTCCTCGAGTTTACATATTTTAAAACTAATCTGTGACCAATATCAAACAACACAATGTTTCATACATAGTACAGGTAACTTATGACAGGATTCCCAAATTTCTCCCTTCAATCCCTTGTGATATTGCCACCATTTATTTCACTTATCCATATGCTCTACTCATCAACAATGTGTTTTGTTATTACTTTTAACAATCAGTTATCTCTTAGACTAATAAAAAATAAAATATTTTACTTTTATCTATTATTTTCCTGATGCTACATTTCTTTATGTAGATTCATGTTTATGATCTACATCATTTTCTTTCTGCCTGAGAATTTCTCTTATCATTTCTTACAGGGAAATTCTGCTAGTGATAAATTCTGTTTTCATTTATCTGCCATGGCCAAGTGCCGTGAGAAAGTCTTTTTTTTTCCTGGACTTCTGGAAGATAATTTAGTTAGTTACTGAATTCTGGGTTGTTTTTTTTCTTCTTCAACATTTTAAATATTTCACTGCTCTCTCTTCTTACTTGCATGACTTTTAGTTAGAAATTCACTTTAACTCTTGTCTTTGTTCTTCTATAGGTAAAAATGTTTTTATTCTTCTGGATTCTTTCGAGATTCACCCTTTGTCTTCGTATTTCTTCAGACTGAATATGATATGTCTAGGGTTTCCAAAACACATCTGGGCATATCATATTCCATCTGCAGAAACACAAACACAAAGGGTAAATCTTGAAAGAATCCACAAGAATAGAAACAAGCAAACATGTTTTAACCTATAGAAGAACAAAGATAAGAATTAAAGGGGACTTTGAATTAAAAATCATGTAAGTAAGAATAGAGAACAGAGAAATATTTAAAATGTTGAAGAAGGAAAAACATAAGACCACCCAGAATTCCATAACTAGCTAACTTATCATCCAGAAATCAGAGAAACTGGAGAGGGGAGGGGGAAGAACACTTTCTGAGACAAATAAATACAGAATTTATCACTAGCAGAACTTCCCTTCAGGAAATGACAAGAGAAGTTCTCAGACAGAAGGAAAATGATGCAGGTCACACACATGAGTCTACATAAAGAAATGTAATGTCAGGAACACAACTGATAAAAGTAAAATAAGATATTTCACTTTTTATTTGTCTAAAAGATAACTGAGCATTAAAAGTAATAATAATAAATGAGTTTCTGCAGAGAATATTATATGCCTACACATGTTTCATAAAACCTGGTGGCACAGTGGCTAAATACTACTGCTGCTAATAAAAAGGCTGGGAGTTCAAATCCATCAGGTGCTCCTTAGAAACTGTGCAGGGCAATCTGCTGTCTATAGGGTCACTATGAGCTGGATGACAGTGAATTTGGGGGTTAGATATGTTTAAATTCATTCAATCTTTATCTCACTTGGTATTCTCTTAGTTTCCTTGGTCAGTGGTTTGCTATTTGTCATTGATTTTGGCAACTTCTCAAACATTATTACTTGAAATATTTATTTTGTTCTGTTCTGTCATTCTTTTATGTCTGTTACTTTAATTACATCTGTAGTGTATCTTTGATACCATCCCTAAGTTTTTGAATCTCCTATTTTATTTGCTTTCACTGTCTTTTTCTCTTGCAAAGTTTCTGTTACGCTTGCAAAGTTTCTGTTACCTTACCTTCAATCTCAATGATTCTTTCCTTGACTGTGTCAAGTTACTGACAGAGAAGGCATGTGTGTGCCATGTTTTTAATTTGTTTCCTTTTAAATCTTTTTGCTTGTACTACTTATCTCGTTCATGTTGTATACTTTTTAATCAGAGACCTTAACATCTTAACCATATTTATTTTAAATTCCCTGCCTTATAATTCTAAAATCTTTGTCATATCTGAATCTGCTTGTGATGACTACTTTGTCTTTCAGACTTTTTATCCTGCTTTTGGTACGCCTCATAATTTTCTACTGAAAGCCTAACTTTCTGTACCAAGTTATAGAAACGAAGATAATAAGCTTTTAGTATAACAATTTGTATTACTCTAGAAATCTACTATATTTATGTTCTTGCTTTTGTTCTTTTTTTTAATAGGTACAAGAGGCTTCAAATTCTCCTAGTGTCCTCATTATGGTTCTTCTCTTGACTCTGGGCTACTCTAACCACTCTTCCTCCGAGAAAGCCTATTTCTTATGTCTTTTGGGTATAACACAGTGGTTTACCAGACACCTGTTGGTGAGGTGGTAAAACACGAGAGAAAGAAACATTTTATAATCTGACTAAACTTCAGCCCTTTCATGGGCCCATGTCACTGGGTTATAGCTTCACATGCACAACTTTCCTTTGCAGTGTTCATAGTCTGATTCTTTCATGTCATTTTCTGTTTTTCTTTCTTAAGCAAGAGAAGAAACATGGAGGAGCCTGGCACTAAGGAAATCTCCTTCTCCTAAGTGGGATAAGACTCTGACAAAGTCTTTCTCCCTCTGTTATGGCAAACACTCTGGTCTGTTTCACAAAGATTGCTCTTTTACACCCCCTGGCAGAGTGAGGAGAGTATAACTCTTGAAATTTTTACCATGAAGAATCTGATGGCATCCTGGAGGTAAAACCTACACAATTGTGGGAGGTCCCCCTAAAATTACTGTGTCTCTCAGGAGTTCTTCCACTATCTCCCAGAGTTGCTTAGAGCATTATATGAAATAATACACCAAAGTGGTATTTCGTTTGCTGTTAGCACATAATGCTCAGTAAATGGTCAGTTTTACTGTGATAGTAATAACATTTCTAAGTTCTCTCTTAGATCTAAGGAACACAAAAATAATTAAATTATCACAAAACCTACAGTTTGTAAAGGTAAACAGGTAATTAATATACATTACAGTAACTGCTGTAATACTGACATGTACTAGGTGCGTCTAATTGCCTGGGGAGAATAAGAACAAATCACTTAGAGATGCAGGATATTCACTTTTTCTAAGAAAGTTATTACTAGTCAACAAACACGTTTTTAGCACTCGCTATTTGGCTAGTACTAGGTTGGACTTGTGAAAACTTTTCTAGGATTCAACTTCATATTTTGATGTTTAAAAGCAAAAAGAGAAGGTAGTGGTAATTACCCTTTAGCTGGGACATATAATTTTTACGGAAATTTCTTGTAACTTACAATCAAAACGATAGCTTTATTCCTTTATAAAGAAGACAAGGCATTTTGTATTCTTACCTCCAATACTCAGTAATAACACAGAGTACTTTGAAGCAGAAAGAGGTGAAAACCCTTCATAACAATGACATATTTTGAAGTAACTTTGTTATGTAGAGCTTTCTACATCAAATAAAAAGATTCAGTTGGAAAACGGCCACGTTGCAGTAACTAGCCATTCTAGTACATTTTTTCCCAATTCTAACCTGCACCGTATGTACAGGGGAAACCAGATTGTACACTGCAAATTGAGTAGGTAATTTGATCTTACAGGAGTCAAAATATCAACACAGTCTGAAGTGGGCATAAAATTGAAAAATTGGTACTCACTTAGCTCAACAGTTAAATCACCTACAGTGCAGAAAAGGCAATTGTAAAATCCTTGAGACAGCTGCTCTGCTGGGAAATAATGGATTAAATCATGGGTTGGCTTCTCTGTGCTGAAGAACATAATACTCTTGATACAATGAAGAAATGGCTTACAGATCTGCTATGACGTCAGTGAGAAAAATGGTCTAGAGTTCACATGGAACTTTCCCATTTTCTGCCAATGCACCAGAGTTCACTCAGCCCACAGAGGGATTATATTGTCTCATCAAAAAATGTCTTTCCCAAAACTGAATTAAAAAAAAAAAAAATTTACGCTCACTAATAACAGTGCTTACCTGCAGGCTTCTTCGACAAAATTTAGAACAAATGAATGAGTGAATGATGAAATATTCTTGGGTTGGCTGTTTTAGAATACACCGTCTATTAATTATTCTCTTAGGTGGTCATCAACCAGAGGGACAGTGAGACGAAATCTGACTGAAAGTACAACTATTTTGTTATACGCACATATAAACAGAAATCAAGACCTAATGCCACGTTATACATGAAATGTAAAGAGCTAGAAAGTCACACATCTTTTTCCTTACAATGTAACAACAACAAACAAAAAATAGACAAGTTTCAAGTTTGTGACTTTTTTTTAACCCATCAGAAAGTCACAGATCAGCCAAGAAGCCCAAAACATAAAGAAATAAAAGTACCTGCAGGAAGAGGCATAACACGAGAACTCTGCTGCCAGCAGCAGATGCTGCCAGACTAAGTTAAGAATCCAATGGACATTGTTAACACACTGGTAGAGGCCAGACGTGAGCTACAGAAAGTATGGCTGTGCTGGGAGCTGGACATACAGGAAGAAAGAGGTCAAAAGCACAAAAAGAAGCTCTTTTCTAAGATTTTCACCAAGAGCTCACAGAAAAAAAACGGGAGAGGTCAAAAGATAGCATCACCCATGGTGGAGTCCTGAAACAGAAGAATGTCAGTCACTGCAGGAGGCACATCAAGTTAGGTCTAGATCTTTCTCCCTTGTCTCTTATCAAAAACAAAAGCTTCTGGGGCGAGGTGAAACCCCATTGGTAAAACCCCACCCTACCAGAAGCAGAAAGTAAGAAAACACTTCTATCTCTGATAAAGGATCAGAAGAAACAATGGGCTCAGAAAAAAGCTGGAAGATGATCAGGAGCATGAAGAAAGTAGTCTGAGGGACCTGGGACACAGTGCCTGGCACAGAATGAGGCTTCATTGGCAAAACGGATTATTTATCCCCTACCCACACCACCAGGAAAAAAAGTGTTGGATAACCAACAGTGGTATACTGGCAGAAAAAAGACGGGCAAGAGGCAAGAGGGTGGACAGAGAAACTCTCTGAGGCAAAGCTCAGGAGGAAGACCAAAAGCTGAGGATACAGAACACAGTGAGAAAAACTCTCTGGGAACTTAGCCCCTACCCTAGGCACAAAACAGTAGTAGAAGAATAGGAATATCTGTGGTTCTCTCGAGGTATCCATAGCAGTAACAAACCTACCCAACTCAACTCCAGACAAGACTGGCTCAAAAGCTAAAAGCTTAGTAGAAGGGAAAAACAAAAAATTGCCACTGAGTTGATTCTGCATCATAGCGACCCTATCGAATAGAGTAGAATTGACTGCTGTGCTACTAAGGCCTGGGTGTACCCACTTCCAGGCATAAAAACTATTTACCTTAGTTTCTGTTGCGACATGTATTAAAGAAAATGTTCAACAACAAAGTAATGAGACATACGAAAAAGCATGGAACAGGAGAGAAACATATCACTAAGTAACTCTGAAAATTGTGGTATCAAACCACATGAATCAATTAGTTATTCAAAACACAAATAAATAAACTTTAACCAGCTCAAATATGAAAAATCTGGTGGTGACGGTGAATGCTGTGATTATAGTCTAGGAAGTATTCAGGAAGATGGTATGTATTCCAGCACACAAATACTGTCACAAAAGATAACCTTAGCATAGTCTCTTTGTTGAATGCTCTTAGTTATACAGTACTGTCATAACAGAAATATCACAAGTAGATGGCTTTAACAAAGACAAATTTATTTTCTCATAGTCCAGTAGGCTAAAAGTCCAAATTCAGGACACCAACTCCAGTGGTAGTCTTTCTCTGTTAGTTCTGGAGGAAGATCCTTGTGATGTATCAGTCTTCTCTCAGCAGAGGAACATCAGGTCCAAAGGACATGCTCTGCTCTCAGCACTGGCTCTTGGTAATATGAGGTTCTCAATTCTCTGCTTGCTTCTCTTTCTTTTTATCTCTTGCAGGACAAAAGGTGGTGTAAGCCACATCTCAGGGGAACTTCCTTTACATTAGATCAGAGAGGTGACCTTAGTAAGGTGTTACAGTCCCACCCTAACCTTCTTTTATATAATTCAATCTTGCCCTATTAACTGAAGGCCAAGATTAGGATTTACAGCACTGGAAAATCACAAAATGGAGCTTACAACCACTCAATCATGGCCCAGCCAAATTGTTACATACATTTTTTTGAAGGACAGTTCAATCTGTCACAGAAGCCATGTGGATACTCAACAGACTTTTGGCAATTTTCTAAGATATATACAAATCAAGGCTTCCCAAGAGAACATTCCTTTCAGCCAGACATTTGACTCTCAATTTTTAGTGACTCATTTTTCTAATCTAGCAGGTAGATTATTTATCTTCTTTATTAAACATTTTTCACAGAGCTGCTTCCAAGTCTTATTCTTTTTTTTTTTTTAATTTAACATAACTGAGTGAAAATGTACATTCACGTATAAATTTACATGCCCACCTATATGCAGCTTCCACTGCTCTCCCTGTCCGGTGACAGCACACTCTTCCTCTCTGCTCCATACACGTCTCATCCTCCCAACAACCTCCTTTCCGCTCCTCTCCGCCCACTCTCCTTCCTCCAGACAGAGGTCAGCAGGATGATATCCTATAGATGTATAGAACCATAAAGTGCAACCAATATATGGTCACTCTGCATTGCCAAGTCCAATCCATTCCTGTCCAAAGAGTGGACCTTCGTTATAATTTATGGGTCCAAGTCTTATTCTTAAATAATCAAACTATGTTTTCTAAATATTAAAATTCTGGTCTTATCACTGAAAGCCTCAAGCAAATGTCTGAAGTCTCATCCACTTAAACAAAAAAGATCTTTCCTTCTAAAAGCTGTAAGAGAGTACGTGGATGTGTGGTGGCCTGTACCATAGCATACTGTATGGCAGCTTATTGCAGCAGCTGTAATTGCCTGTGACAATGTGCTTCAACATGTGAAGAGCATACAGTTGGTTTTCCACAACACTTGATTTTACAAAGCCAGCCAAGCCAAGTGCTGTCGAGTCGGATCCGATGAGTTGGTAAATTTATGCAGTGGGGATGATGATGATGAAATATCTATCTTCTTATTACTTCTGGAAAGTTCTCCTCTTTCCATTTCAAATTGTCATTAAGTCATCATAAAACATGCTGCTGTATAGAAAAGTAGAATGGGATGCTGCCATTTATTAACTATGATCAGCTGTCCTAACAAAGCAAATGCTTTGCTGGTTTAGCCCTGCCAAGATAAAATTTGTCCATTTGATTGTACCATTTCCCAGGAAATTCATGAGCATGAAAAACTGTAGAGCAATCCATTATCCTTGGCCCTCTCCAATATTTTACAGCATTCTTGCCAGTATATTCATTATTTGACACTTAGTGAATCACAGAGAACAAAATTAAATTAATAATAAATCATATACTAATGCATAAAGTTATCTGATAGTGTCTCTATCAGAAAAGAACACAGACATGCACTCTTGTCCAACATCACTGTTTCATCACAATGACTCAGATTGCCTCCCTTCAAAGTCAAATTGAGTTATATTCATATAGGGTGATACACTGGCTGTTTTAATCTATTTGAAAACTCTACTACTCTTAATGAGTAGTAGTTCTCATTAGCATCTCAATACTCTCATTGAATCAGCCAGTGTATGCCCTAGGGTACACTTTCTGTTTGTTTCATTTTATCCTAAGACAGACTCTATCAGATAAATATTGTTTTCATTTTATGGACGACAGAATGGAGGCTCGGAGAACTAAAGAAATTTGACTCAAATCATGTATCTGGTAAGTAGCAGACACAATTTCCACCTGTGTGACTTCCAAAATAAGCTCTTTCCAATACATTATGCTCCCTCCCTTCAAAGACAAGGCACTTGACCTATATACCTCATTATAAAGGGTCTTCCAGTAAGGGTGTCCTATCTTTGAACTTGAATAAAACAAGTTGTGTAAATGATAGTTTTAATTGTTTTCTTATGTTGAAGTTCATCTGATGGTATTATGTGTGGACAAGAACTTTGGTTAAATGGTTACCACGACACCTTCCAAATGGGGGCCAAAAATAATCAGTTATCATAGCCCAGTATCTGTTGCCATTGAGAGACACAGCCTCTCCTTGTTCATCACGGAAAAAATAAGGACCAATGATTTTGCTAGACCAAAATCCACACCAAATAGTAACTTCTGGGGGATGAAGTGGACATTCTCTAAACTCTATTGGATTCTCAATGCTCCAGATGGGACAGTTTTGTTTGTTAACAAAGCCCTTTATCTAAAACTGGGCCTTGTTATTGAAGATAGCTTTTCAGCCAAAAGCAGAGTCAACTTCCAATTGCTCCAGAGCCCAGTCAGCAAATGTATGGCACAATCTATGGTCATTGGACTTCAGTTCTTGAGTTAAAACAATTTTGTAAGGGTAAAGCTTTAAGTCCAGATGGAAAATCTGCCAAACTGTGGCCAACAAAAGGCCCAGTCCTTGTACTTGGTGAGAAATTGATTGGGATGGACTCTCTGCGCACTCTGACAAATGGTGGCGATGTTTTCATTGGAATGTGTGGGTCATTAATATACAGGCATTGTCTGATTGGCAACAGAGCCAGCTGTCTCAAATTTTTTGATTAGATGTCAAATTGTTCTCTTAGTAGGACAATTATGCACATTGTAAATTTCACATAACACATGGAATATTTGGTAAACAGAAAACCCATTTGATAATAAACTTTAATAATTTCTATGCATAGTGGAATTGTGCAACTTGTCATGGTTATTCGTCAAGACTGATCAAAAAAGCATGACCAATATGGCCACTATAGCTTCACAAACGTGACTACCATGAGCTGTCAAAAATAGGACACTTTTATTGGAAGACCCTTTATCTTCTTCATTCCCTTATATCTTATAGTACCTAATACTGTAAGCACACAGTGTTGTGACAAAATTCTGCATGATGCATAGGAACAGCCTTGGAAGACAGACAGTGTCTACTTCTGGGTCAGAGGGCAGATTTGCACGTAATAAAGGTAGTAGCTTCCTCTGGGTCAAAGGTTAGATATGTTCTGCTAACAGCTTCTCTGTTAAGATTGGGAGTTCCCTGAGCTCAGGGTTTCTGAAGTTGTGATACAAACTCACTGAGCATACAGCATGCACCTGGTCTGCTCCCCATAGCCCCATGGGACGTGAGGGCAAAGCTGAGCCCATTCAAGCATAAATATCATGCTTCTTGCCTTGCCAATAATAAGTTCTTTGACTCTGACCCAGTAGTTTTATGGAGCCTAATTCGTTAGATTGCACATAAGTCAAAATCTCAGATCTTTCAGTGTTCTTGACAATAACTGGTCTACACACACATATTGACTTTTTAAAGTATATTTTGTTATGAATTATTCAAATACTTTGCAATCTGTTGAGATGCAGATACACAAGAACTCTTTGTTATGCATAGAATTTCGTGAATAATATTTTCCTCAGATAATCCAGTTTCTGATAAACACTAACAGGAAAAAACTTGATATAATCCATTCAGTACTCACACAAAAGCCTTACTACCTCTTTTGTAATGCCAAGTAGTAAATTCTATAAAAATAAATTTATCAATTATATCTATTTTCTATTATAAGGCAACCAGACTACTGTGCAAAGTAATTATAGTTATTGGATTAATGTGGAAAAAAAATTCCTTGATTCTTATTCTTAAAACCAATGGGGTTAGATTTTATATTCCATATTATTTCAATTATGAAAAGACAGCATATAATCTTTCAGTCTAAAAAAAATACTAGTTGTTTTCTAACATCACTGCATTTGCCTAATAAAGATCATATATAAACTGAGTCACAAACAACCTGTCATTCTCTTTAGGCTATTTAAACTGCATGTAACAGCAAGAATTAATCACCCTCTATTTTTCTTTTTTTTGCTCTCAGATGATCTTCCTAAATTAGAAAACTCTGATCTTTACACTCCTTTGACTTAAGGAATGAGCAAAGAATGCAATGTGCACACTGAAAAGAGCACACTGTTCTTTGGAAGGAAATACAGAGTAATAAAAGCATTAGACTATACTTAAGGTAAATTAAGCTGGACTTTGAAGGGAAAAATCAAGTCAAAAAATTGGCACTGGAAGGTTTTAGGATGGTTCACTTTCTCCTTTCCAGGATGTATTTTAAACTAGCAGTATGTTTATAAATTCTACCACCCTAGTGATTTGAGAAAGAGTAGAAAAGAACGTGTATCTAAAAAGAAAATAACAGACCTATTAAATATTGGCAAGGTTTTGACTATCCAGTAGGCATCTGGACAGCTAAATGTGCTGGCTCTCAGGAAAAATACGGAATCGACACAGTATCCAGATTCTTAAATATCTGGCCTTAAAAAAATTCTCTATTTGTCTCCATAATTCTGCTTTCTTCTTAGCATCCTTTTATGCAATGATATAGTCAGCAAAAAAAGAAGAGGAGAAGTGTTTTTGGAAGTACTACTGCCACAGGTAATTTATGTTTTTTTCTACAGCTGATACTGCAGCTGACAACAAAAGGTATTTTAAATCAAGAGAGGAGAAAACAGTCCTCGTCTTAATGCATCATTGTTTAACTTTCACTACTTCCAATCACCTCATACCCTGCCAATTGTATGCTAAACCAGTGCTTTTAAAAACTTGAGGTAGAGCCCCTCAAAACACAGACTCCTCACCTACTCATCTATGCAGTAGGTCCAGGTAGAGGCCATGAAAGAGTGGACAGTATACAACAAAAACAGCAACATGCCCGTAAACTGTGCTGATGCTGCTGATTCTTAAGACTCATCCCACCCCTAAGCATCACTGTGGCTCACCACATTACCAAGATCATACACTAGGAAATGTACGAGACTCTGTTTTTAGCTTCCACTCTTTCCAGCTCATAAAGATTAATGCTGAGCAAACAAAAGAAGGGGGCAAGGGAATGTTGGTTTTAAGCTTCTCTTATCATTGTGATAATCATAGAGAAACATGGTACATTTCAGTAGAACTTTAAAAAAAAATCAGTGAAGGTTAAACTTATAAGAGCTATACAAGTATTATTTCTTATCTTTAAAATTCCACTACAGACATTCCAATAAATCGCTACATGATGGAATACTCATATAAATGTGCTAGCTTTAGTCTTCTCTGAGGTATTCTATACCAAAGCAATAATGGCATAGCACAAGGTTCAACTATGATAGTGTGCCGTCATTACTACTATTATTATCATCAGTAGCTAACATTTACCATCCACTAAGGGCCAAGAGACAGGCTGACTATTTTTATGTACATTATGTAATTAATGTTATTAAATATCACCATGACAGAAATAAAGCCCTAATGTTGAGTTTCTTCAGTCTGGCCACATTTATGCAGTCTGATCCTCTACATGTACAACACTGCCTGCCAAATTTCAAAATTCTGCTTATTTAGTTGCACACAGACATAGCCTTTCAAAAAATATTGTATTTACAACTCATTTTATTAGACCATAATTGTTCAGATATCAAAACTAAACACAGACATGACAAAAAGAAAACTACAGACAACGTTCATACCTCATGAACAGACACAAAAAAAATCAGCAAATCAATTCCAGTAATATATAAAATGAATACTTTACTATGACCCACTGGAATTTACCTCAAGAATACAAGGTTGGACACAATGTGGACAGACTCCAAAATCTGTCAAACAAACCACAATCAACAGAAGAGAATATAGATAAATGGGAACTATTAAGAATCAAACACTTTTGCTCATCCAAAGACTTTATTAATAGAATTAAAAGAACACCTACAGAATGGGAAAAAATACTTGGCAACTCTATGTCAGACCGACGCCTGATCTCCATAATCTATAAGATACTACAAAATATCAATAGAAGAAGATAAATCATCCAATCAAGAGATGGGCAAAGGAGATGGACAGACATTTCACTAAAGAGGAGATTCAGGCAGCCAAAAAACACATGTGGACATGTTCACGATCTTTAGCTATTAAAGAAATTCAAATCAAGATGACAATGAGATACCATCTCACCCCAACAAGATTGGCCATGATCCAGAAAACACAAAACAACAAATGCTGGAGAGGCTGTGGAGAAAGTGGAACCCTTCTACAATGTTGGTGGGCTGCAAAATGGTCCAGCCTCTTTGGAAAGCAACATGGCGCTTCCTTAAAAAATGGATATCGATATACCATTTGACCCAGTAATTCTACTATTTGGAATATATCCTACAGAATCAAGGCCTTTCACACCAACAGACACATGCACCAGAATGTTTATCACAGCACAGGCTACAATAGAAAAAAGATGGAATCAACCCAGATGTCCAACAACAGAAGAATGGATAGGTAAACTATAGTACATATACTCAATGGAGCACTATGCTATGATAAAGAATAACGATGATTCTAGGAAACATCTCCTAACCTGGTTTCAACTGGAAGACATTATGTTGAGTGAGAGTAGTCAGCGACAAAAGGACAAATACTGTATGAGACCTCTACGATAAGATCTCAAAAACAGACTTGTGTATAGAAGAAAAGACTCTTTGACAGCTGCAAGGGAGGGAGGGAGGGAGGGAGGGAGGGAGGGAGGGAGGGAGGGAGGGAGGGAGGGAGGGAGGGAGAGGTGGGGAGGGCTTAGTTTAGATAGCTGCTAGAAATCTAGTTGGGAGAAATCAGTGATAGCACACATTAGAAACAAGAACAACATTAAGTGGACTTCAGCATAACTGGAGTACTCCTTCCATCTTAACCCAATATTGCAAGGATAGAGTAGCTGGGGCAGGGGTCAGGGGACCATACTCTTAGGCAAAATTGAGGCCAATTGGCACAGCTAGCATATTGCTAAGAGGGCTCTCTGCATCCCACATTGGTGAGTGGCGTCTGCGGTCTTAAAAGCTTCCAAGCTGCCATCCGAGGACATAACAAATGGCCCCAGCTCAGCAGGAATGGATGCTCACTGAAGACCAAAATGACATGGAGTAAAGACAACCTAGAAGATAGAGAGACCCACATCAGTGGGTGCCTACATCGACTTGGGACCGGAAGAACCGGATGGTGCCCGGTCATCACCAGTGATAGCCATGATGGAGCTCACAGAGATGAGTCTCACTGGCAACACAACAATAAAAAGGGGTGCATCCTGAGATCTCCACTAAAAGACCTCAATTGATGGTCCAGTGGTTTCAGGGTTCCCCTGAGAGCATGGCCCCCGGCCCTGATGCTGCCTTTACCCATAAATCATAATGAAGGTCCACTCTTTGGACAGGAATGGATTGGACTTCGCAATGCAGAGTGACCATATATTGGATGCACTTTACGGTTCTATACATCTATAGGATATCATCCTGCTGACCTCTGGCTGGAGGAAGGAGAGTGGGTGGAGAGGAGGGGAAAGGAGGCTGTTGGGAGGATGAGACACGTATGGAGCAGAGAAGAATAATGTGCTGTCACCGGACAGGGAGAGCAGTGGAAGCTGCATATAGGTGGGCATGTAAATTTATAGGGGAATGTACATTTTCACTCAGTCATATTAAATAAAAAATTAAAAAAAAAATACAAGGTTGGCCCAACATACAAGAATCAGTAAATGTAATTCAGCATATCAAAAGATTAAAACCACAAAATTAATTATAGTTCATCTCAGTAGATGAAGAAAAAGCAACCGGCCTAATTTAGTATCCATTGATGACAAACATTCATGACAAACATTTTCAACAAGTTGGAAAGTACAGAGAATTTCTTCTATATGTTAAACGGAAGCTGTGAAAAACCTACTGCTAATATCATGCTTAAGAATGGGAACAAAGCAAGAATGTCTGCTCTTACTGTGAAGGAAAGACCCCCTGAAAGAAACTTCCCTATATCTTATCCAGCTCTGTTCAGCCCACAGCCCTCTGTCCTGCAACTGCCCCTCATCTTATCCTGCTCCCTTTTGCCCATGTACCCTGCCTTGCATATCTGGCCAATAAAAGCCTACTCCACTTCCCCATCGGGGCCAGTCATTGGAGATCTGTAAGCCCCCACTGGACCACTAGCGTTACTTCAATAAATGGCTGTTTCTTCTCTCCTTGGGTGTCAGTTGATTTCCTGTAACATTACTACTTATATTCAACATAATACCAGTAGTCCAATCCAGAAGTATAAAGAAAAAGCACATAAGTTTAAAAGAAACTAATGACATTGTAGCCATTCAAATAAAATACTCATCTACAGAGAAAATAAAAAAGAATCAACGAAAGAGCTACTAAATCAACAAGTAGTTAGCAAGATCACAGGATAATAAAATTAATGAGCAAACATCGATTGTATTCCTACATATAAATATTTGAAAAAAGAAATTAAAAAAAATACAATTATGATGATAGCATTAATGATTATGGAATACTGTGAATAAAACTTCTAAAGTGTGAAAAAGATGTACTATTTATAAAACACTGCTGAGAGAATTAAGGAAAATCTGAATGAACAGAAATCCTATGTTCAATAACCTGAAGATTCAATGTGATATAAGGTGTCAGTTCTCCAAACTTATCTATAGATAAACACAATCCTAATCAAAGTTAACTACGAGTATACTAAAAAGGTAGGAGGAATTTATAGATTAAAAAATACATATCAGCCATTTCAATACTGACATTTTGTCTGAATTATGAGCCTAACAAACTGTAACAAAATATGCAATTCATGAAATGGAAACATAAACAGTAGATACTAGATGCTATTAATTATAGTGACTTTTAAGTCTCAAAATTTATAGTAACAACACAGCCCTTATCTCTGAAAGATGCACAATAAAATATTTGAGAAATGAATGAAAGAATAAATGCTGAAGAGAATAGACAAGATATGAATGATGGGTACAATGTAGGTTCATTACATTATTCTGGAATCTTTTGTAACTGTTTTAAAGGTTTCCCTTGTTAAAGAAAAATTAAAAATAAAAGATAAGGAAAAATACATCAAATTCGTATTTCTTGAACTTATTTTTAGCTTGCTCTAACAACTGTAACACAATTTAAAACTTTAATAAAACTAATACTTTAAGGTATGAAGAGGCTTGACCTTTCTTATTTTTCCTGTCAGACATAAATTTCCTTTGCCCTTTCTAATATCATATCTAATGAGCTCTTCAATTATACTTATTCAATATTATAAATTTAAAGTTCCCTTTAGGATTCCTCTTGTGAAACGACCTTTCCCACCACAAATCTACTTCTCAGCCCTACCCCAGTGCAGTCTTACATAGCTTGCTGTACAAATGCTAGTTTGGAACATGAACTTTATTATACCACAACAAACTCTCAAACACCTTCCTAAATGATGCCAAATTTTGATTTATTGCTATAGTAGCATGCTGTGTACTCTCAGCTATACTAACTGAAAGCTCTATGAGTATTTATGAATGAAGAGCTTATACTTTTTTTCCTACTCACAGTCAATCGCATTCCCCTGAAGATACACAATTCTTCCACTCTTCCACTCAATAAATATTTAGAACATACTGTAGATTAAAAAGAGGGTATCACTGGACATGAGAAAGGCAATCACTGACTTAAATTTCATTAGATAGAAAAGAAGAATATTTTAAACACTGAGAAATATTAGTAAGTTAGTAATAACGTAGTCCGAAGTATAGTTAACTTATTTTACTATAAGGGGTCTAGATGACCTTTGAAAAAGCTAATGTTCCATGAAGTTTTAAAATTAAATGATTTTGGCATACAAGACGGTAGCATGAGCATCATCATACTCTCTCTTCTGCTACAAAACCACCAAAAAACACGCAGAAACTGACAAAATCAATTTTGTCAGAACTCTAAAAACAGCTGAAAGGCTAGGGAAACTGTGCAAATGCTGAATCAAGAAAAAGGTGACATACAGACTACCAGAAAGCTTTGTTTTCCTATTTTCCTGTACCCCACCACCTTGCTGGCTCAGTAAGGCCTTTTAAAAGCAGTAGAGGTTTTCACTTCCAAGGCACGACCCTGATCTAATTCTAGAGACGGCAGAGCAGACTTTGTTCAAAAATTGTTGTGTGTCTGTTCCAAGCTGTCTGGAGGTTATGTGAAAGTTGGAAGCAAGATTCTTGGTTTAGCCTGCCTCAGAGCTCACACAAGGATGAAGAGCTGTGAGTGGGCAATGCACAAAGGCTGTAACTGCCTGTAGCCACATGGCCCAGAGTGTAATTGATGCACACAATAGGAAACTACAGAGTGGTAAAAGAAGCCAGGCAGAGAGTTACTTTCAGCAACTGAAGTTTTCAAAAGCACCATATGTACAAGGGAATTCGTAAGACACATACTCAAAAATTACCTGAGAAGATTCTGCCTTCACCTCAGGTTCCCTAGGTGCAGTACAAGCTTTAGGTGAGTGTTGGAAGAGGGCCCAACACAGAGCTGATCTGAAAATGTAGTAAGAAATTTCTGTGAATCTTTCCCCACCCACACCCCTGGCATTCAAGGAAATCTCTGTCAAAACACTCGGTAGACACAAGCCGAGGAACAGAGACTTCAGTGTCCAAACACAATCAAAAAGTCAGACTTTGCAAAAATAATCAGAAGTAACTTAAAAAGTGGACAACCACCCTTTAACAATTTAAAAATTTTTTAAAAAGATAAAACCAGTAAAGAGAGGAATTTGATTTCCAGAGTCATCACATTATAATGTCCAAATGTCTAGTTTAACAATAAAATCACAACACATATAAAGAAATAGGAAAAGAACAACCACTTACGGGATAATGTAATAAAGGAATATAAATTATTCACCTGGAAGCTCAGAAATGGAGTTAACGAAGAAATATTTTAAAGCAAAACATAATTAAATATATTCAAGGAGCTAAAAGAGAACACTGGCCAAAAACTAAAAGAAATGAGGAAAACAATGCATGACAGACATTATAAAAAAGGCATCAAACTACACTCATGCAGGTGAAAACTACAATAAACAAGATGTAAAGTCACTAGAGGGGTTGAAGAATACACGCGAGCTGGCAGAAGGAAGAATCAGCAAACATGAAGACAGGATAATTGAAATGATCAAGTTTGAGAGCTAAAGGAAATAAAGATAAATGAGTAGAGCCCAAGAGATCTGTGAGACATTGTCAAGTTAAACAGTACATACATTATGTGAATCTACGACAGACAAGAGAGAAAATGAAGCATTAAAGAATATTTGAAGAAATAATGGTTAGAAAAAAAAAACTTTCTAAATTTGATGCAAGACACATCCAAAAAGCTCACTTAACTCCAAGTAAAATAAATTCAGAGATCCACAATGAGCCATTTATAATCAAACTGCAAAACCAAAGAAAAAGAGAGAAACTTGGAAACAGCCACATAAAACCGAATCATCACCTACTGGGATCCTAAATCAAATTAAGCACCAATTTCACCTCAGAAACTCTGGAGGTCTGAAAGCAGCAGATTAACTTTCCGAGCAGAAAAAGAAAAAAAAAAAAAAAGAAATGTGAACCAAAAATTCTATATCCAGCAAAACTGTCTTTCAAAAATGACAGGTAAAGGCTTCACGGCAGAATTCTACCAAGCATTTAGAGAAGAGTTATCCCCAATACTATTGAAACTATTTCACAGCATAGAAAGGGATGAAGTACGCTCAAACTCATTCTATGAAGCCAGCATAACCCTGATACCTAAGCCCGGGAAAGATCCAACAAAGACAGAGAACTACAGACCGATATCACTCATGAACTTAGATGCAAAAATCTTCAACAAAATTCTTACCAACACAATACAACAACATATCAAGAAAATAATCCATCATGACCAAGTGGGATTCATACCAGGGATGCAAGGCTGGTTCAACATCAGGAAAACAATTAATGTGATTAACCACATAAATAACACAAAAGACAAAGATCACCTGATTTTGTCCATTGATGCCAAAAAGGCATTTGATAAAGTCCAACCCACATTCATGCTAAAAATTCTTAGCAAAATGGGCATAGACGGCAAATTCCTCAACACAATAAGGGCCATTTATACAAAGCCAATTGCCCACATCATCCTGAATGGAGAGAGACTGAAAGACTTTCCCCTGAGATCAGGAACTAGACAAGGATGCCCACTCTCACCTCTCCTATTCTACATTGTGCTAGAAGTTCTAGCCAGAGCAATTAGACAAGACGAAGAAATAAAGGGCATCTGCATGGGCAAAGAGGAAGTTAAAATCTCCCTGTTCGCAGATGATATGATTGTATATGCATAGAACCCCAAGGAATCTATAAGTAAGTTACTCAAACTGATAGAAGAGTTCAGCAAAGTCTCAGGATACAAGATAAACATAAGTAAATCAGTAGGATTCCTTTATACCAACAACGAGACTGTTAAGGAGGAAATTATCAAATCTGTACCATTTGTGATAGCCCCTAAGAAGATAAAGTACCTAGGAATTAATCTAACCAGAGAAACAACAGACCTTTACAAAGAGAACTACAAGCCCTTACTACAAGAAACTAAGAGAGATTTAGATAAATGGAAAAACCTACCCTGCTCATGGATAGGAAGACTTAACATTGTGAAAATGTCTATTTTACCCAAAGCAATTTATTTATATAATGCAATCCCAATACAAGTTCCAGCATAATTTTTTAATGAGATGGACAAACAAATCACCAATTTTGTTTGGAAAGGGAAGAAGCCCCGGATAACTAAGGTACTACTAAAGAAGAAGAACACACTGGGAGGCCTTTCATTACCCGACCTTAGAACATACTACACTGTCACAGTGGTCAAAACAGCCTGGTACTGGTACAAGAACAGACAGATTGATCAATGGAACAGAATTGAGACCCCAGAGATGACACCATCTGCCTATGAACAGTTGATATTCAACAAAGGCCCTAAGACATTAAACCGGGGTAAAAACAGTATCTTCAACAAATGGTGCTGGCAGAATTGGTTATCCATCTGCAATAAACTGAATCAAGATCCATATTTTACACCTTATACAAAAACCAACTCCAACTGGATAAAAGACCTAAATATCAAACATACAACGGTAAAGCTCATCCAAGAAAAGGTAGGAACAACAATGGAAGTTCTAATACACAATGAGGACAGACTCCAAAATCTGTCAAAGAAACCTCAATCAACAGAAGAGAAAGTACATAAATGGGAACTATTAAGAATCAAACACTTTTGGTCATCCAAAGACTTTATTAATAGAATTAAAAGAACACCCAGAGAGTGGGAAAAAATATTTGGCAACTCTATGTCAGATCGACGCCTGATCTCCATAATCTCTAAGATACTACAAAATATCAACAAGAAGAAGATAAACCATCCAATTAAGCGATGGGCAAAGGAGATGGACAGATACTTCACTAAAGAGGAGATCCAGGCAACCAAAAAACACATGCGGACATGTTCACGATCTTTAGTTATTAAAGAAATTCAAATCAAGACAACAATGAGATACCATCTCACCCCAACAAGATTGGCCATGATCCAGAAAACACAAAACAACAAATGCTGGAGAGGCTGTGGAGAAAGTGGAACCCTCCTACACTGTTGGTGGGGTTGCAAAATGGTCCAGCCTCTTTGGAAGGCAATCTGGCGCTTCCTTAAAGAAATGGATATTGATATACCATTTGACCCAGTAATTCCACTACTTGGAATATATCCTACAGATTCAAGGCCTTTTACACCAACGGACACATGCACCAGAATGTTTATCACGGCACAGTCCACAATAGCAAAAAGGTGGAATCAACCCAGATGCCCAACAATAGAAGAATGGATAGGTAAACTGTGGTACATATACTCAATGGAGCACTATGCAATGATAAAGAATAACGATGATTCCAGGAAACATCTCCTAACATGGTTTCAACTGGAAGACATTATGTTGAGTGAGAGTAGTCAGCAACAAAAGGACAAATATTGTATGAGGCCTCTAGGATAAGATCTGAAAAACAGACTTGTGTATAGAAGAAAAGACTCTTTGACAGCTGCAAAGGAGGGGAGGGAGGGTGGGAGGGCGAGGGGGGGAGGGTTTAGTTTAGGTAGTTACTAGAAATCTAGTTGGGAGAAAGCGGTGACAGCACACATTAGGAACAAGAACAACATTAAGTGGACTTCAGCATAACTTGAGTACTCCTTTCATCTTAACTCAATACTGCAAGGATAGAGTAGCTGGGGCGGGGGACGGGGGACCATGCTCTTAGGTGAATTCCAGGCCAATTGGCAGAACTAGCATTTTTCTAAGAGAGCTCTCTGCACCCCACATTGGTGAGTGGCGTCTGGGGTCTTAGAAGCTTCCAAGCTGCCATCCGAGGACACAGCAAATGGTCCCAACTCAGCAGGAACGGATGCTCACCGAGGGCCAAAATGGCATGTGGTAAAGACAACCTAGATGACAGAGAGACCCACAAGAGTGGGTGCCTACATCGACCTGGGACCGGAAGAACCGGATGGTGCCCGGCCACCACCAGTGATAGCCATGACGGAGCTCACAGAGAGGAGCCTCACTGGCAACACAAGAATAAAAAGAGGTGCATCATGAGATCTCCACTAAAAAGACCTCAATTGATGGTCCAGCGGTTTTGGGGTTCCTCTGAGAGCATGGCCCCCGGCCCTGATGCTGCCCATTCCCATAAATTATAACAAAGGTCCACTCTTTGGACAGGAATGGAATGGACTTGGCAATGCAGAGTAACCATATATTGGAAGCACTTTATGGTTCTATACATCTATAGGATATCATCTTGCTGACCTCTGGCTGGAGGAAGGGGAGTGGATGGAGAGGAGGGGAAAGGAGGCTGTTGGGAGGATGAGACATGTATGAAGCAGAGAGGAATAGTGTGCAGTCACCGGACAGGGAGAGCAGTGGAAGCTGCATATAGGGGGGGCATGTAAATTTACATGTGAATGTACATTTTCACTCAGTTATGTGAAATAAAAAAAAAAAAATGACAGGTAAATTAAGGCATTCTCAGATAAATAGAAGTTGAAGGAGACTGTGATGACTAGAACTGCCTCACAATAAATATTAAAGAGAGTTATTCAGGTTAAAAAGAAAGAACACTATATAACAATTCAAATTGAAGAAAGAGCTCAAGTAAAGGTAACTTCATAGGTACATATAAAGGCCAGTTTAATTTTTAGTTTGTAGTTCTACTTGCTATGTCTTCCATGATTTAAAACACTGTCAGTTTGTCATACTGTGGTGGCATGTGTGTTACTGGGATCATGAAAGCTATGCTACCAGTATTTCCAATACTTGCAGAGTATTAGTGCTCACGGTGAACAGGCTTCAGCACAGCTTCCATACTGAGACAGACTGGGAAGAAAGAACGGTAATCTACTTCTAAAAGAAACTGGTCAATGAAAACCTTATGAAGAGCAGCCGAAAGCTATCTGAGATAGTCCTGGAAGACGAGCCTTTCAGGGTTAGAAAGTCCTCAAAATATGACCGGGGAAGAACTGTCTCCTTGAAGTAGCCTACCTTAACAACATGGATGGAGTAAGGCTTTCAAGACCTTCTGATGATGACGAGGTATAACTCAAAATACAAAGAAACAGCTACAAACATCAGAATGTGCAAAGTATGAAATATGAGTCAAGGAAAACTGAAGTCATGAAAAATGAAATGAAACACTTGAAGATTGATATTCTAGACCTTAGTGAGCTGAAATGGCCTACTGTTGTCTATTTTGAATCAGACTATGACAGGGATGACAAATTAAAGAGGAATAGCGTTATATTCATCAACAAAAAGAATAATTCAAGATCTGTCCCACAGTACAAAGCTGTCAGTGATAGGATAATATCCATATGCCTAGAACGTAGACCAGTTAGTAAAAATATTATTCAAATCCACACACTAACCACTAATGCCAAATATAAAGAAGCTGAAGATTTTTACCAATTTCTGCAGTCTGAAAATAGTCAAACATGCAATCAAGATGCATGGATAATTACTGGTGATTAGATGGTAAAAGCTGGAAACAAAGAAGGAGGATCAGTGCTTGAAAAATATATCCTTGGTCACAGAAACCATATCAGGAATAACATGATAAAATTTTGCAAGACTAATGTTTTCTTCATCAGAAATACCTTTAACAATGTAAAAGACAACTATATACACAGATCTCTCCAGCTGGAATACACAAGAATCAAATAGACTACATCTGTGAAAAGAAATGATGGATGAGCTCACTGTTATCCATCAACTGCTCAATGCAAGTTTGAGTTGAGGCTGGAGAAATCTAAAACAAAGTCAAGTACAGCCAAAGCATACCCTTCAGTAAATCTCACGTGAATTTAGAGATCATCTCAAGGATAAATTAGGTGCACTAAACACTGAGGATCAAAGGGCAGACAAGTTATAGAACAACATCAAGGACATCATACACAAAGAAAGAAAAAGGTCATTAAAAAGACAGGAAAAAAAGAAAAGACCAAAATCGATCTCAGACTTTGACGTCTGCTCTTGAACACAGAGTAGTTAACAGCTAAAAGAAGTGATGACGCAGAAGAGCTGAACAGAGGACTCCAAAGCGCAACGTGAGAGGTAGTGTTAAAGAAATGTGCAAAGATCTGGAGTTCCCAAAAGGGAAGAAAACCATGCTCAGGCTTCTCAAGCCAAAAGAACTGAAGAGAAAATCCAAAATTTGAGTTGCAATCTTGAAGGATTTTCTGGGATAAAAACTTAATTATGTAAGAAGCATCAAAAGAAGATGGACGGAATACAGAGAGTCACTGTACTAAAGCAAACTGGTTGATCTTCTACCTTTTAAAAAACATCCCAATGCCACTGAGTCCATTCTAACAGCAACCCCATAGGATTTCAAAAGCTGTAACTCTTTGCAGAAGCAGATGGCCATATCTATTGTCTGCAGAATGATTTCCAACTGACAACTTTTCAGTTGGCAGTGAATCACGTTAAGCACTGTACCCCCAGGGCTCCTTTCAACCATATTATGTTAATAGATAATCATGAACTGATGTTACAGAAGGAAGAAGTCCAAGCTGCACTGAAGGTACTGCGAAAAATCAAGACTCCAGGAACTGACAGAATATCTACTGAGATGCTTCAGCCAATTGATACAATGCTGGAAATGCTCCCTAATCTATGACAAGAAATTTGGACAACAGCTAACTGGCTAACTGACTGGAGGAGATCTATATTCATGTTCATTCCTATGATGGATGATCCACTGGAATGTGGAAATTACTGATCACTAACATTGGCAGTTCACATCCACCAGGGGGCTCCTTGGAAAGTCTATAGAACAGTTCACCATCCTACAGGTTTGCTATGATGCAGAATCAACGTGATTCTTGATGGCAACGAGCTGGTTCGTAATATCACATACAAGCAAAATTTTGCTGAAATTAAAAAAACAACTGCAAAAATATATCAACAAAGAACTGCCAGAAATTCAAGCTGGATTCAGAAAAGACATGGAATGAAGAATGTGATTGCTGATGTCAGATAAATCTTGGGTGAAAGCAGAGAATACCACAAAAATGTTTGCCTGTGTTCTATCGAGTATGCAAAGGCAATTGACTGTGTGGATCATAAAAAATTATGGATATCATTAAGAAAAACAGGAATTCTAGAACACTTAATTATACTTATGAGGAATCTGTAGATAGACCTAAAGGCAGTCATTCAAACAGAACAAGGGTACTGTATGGTTTAAAGCGAGGAAGGGGGTGTGTCGGGGTTGTATCCTTTCATGACACTTATTCAGTCTATGTGCTGAGCAAATTACTCAAGAAACTGGGCTATATGAAAAAGAATGAGGCACCAAAATTGGAGGAAGGCTCATTAACCACCTGTGTTATGCACATAACAAAAGTTTGCTTGCTGAAAGTAAAGAGGAGTTGAAGCATTTACTGATGAGGATCAAATACCACAGCCTTCAGTACAGACTACACCTCAACCTAACCAAGAAAGCTGCCAGCCAGCCAAGTACCGTCGAGTTGGAGCACTCAAGAAATAAAACAATGTATTGCACTGGGTAAATCTGCAGCAAAACACTCAAGTGTCAAAAAGCTAAGATACCACTTTGTGGACTAAGGTACGCCTGATGCAAGCCATGGCATTTTCAAACACCTCATATGCACGAAAAAGCTAGACAATGAACAAGGAAAGCTGAAGAAGAATTGATGCATTTGAATATAAACCCAGTGCTGTCAAGTCAGATTTGACTCATCGTGACCCTAGAGGCCAGAGTAGAACTGCCTCCTAGAGTATTCAAGGAGCACCTGGTGGATCTGAACTGCCAACCTTTTTGGCTCGCAGTGGTAGCACTTAGCCCACTACATCACCAGTGTTTCCCACATTTGAATATGGTGTTGGCAAAAAATAATGAGTACACCATGGCCTACCAGAAGCATGAATAAATGCATCCTGGGAAAGGTACGGACAGAATGCTCCTTAGAAGCAAGGATAGCAAGACTTTATCTCACTTATTTTGGATACATTATCAAAAGGAATCAATCCCTGAAGAAGAACATTGCTTTGTAAAGTAGAGGTTCTATGAAAGGCAGGAGGACCCTTAACGAATGTGTTGACACAACGGCTACAACCATAGGTTAAAACATAGCGATAATTGCAAGGATGCAGCAGGGCTGAGCAGAGCTTCATTCCACTGAACACAGGGAGGCTGTAAGTTGCAGCCAACTCTATGGCTCCTAACAGCACCACTTTAAAAACAAAGACACAAAAGGTAATTACAAATTTATGTTACTGGACACATAATGAATGAAGAAAAGGGGAAGAGTGATACAGGAACAGAGTTTCAGTAAGTTACTGAATTTAAGCTGCTATTAATTTAAACTAACTTGAAACAAATTTAGGATGTTAAATATAAT
Organism: Heterohyrax brucei; assembly: GCA_028571685.1. Lineage (NCBI taxonomy): Eukaryota > Metazoa > Chordata > Mammalia > Hyracoidea > Procaviidae > Heterohyrax > Heterohyrax brucei. The sequence goes on along the minus strand of CM053146.1, from coordinate 56,942,180 downwards.
CCACATAGAACTGCATACACAGTGTTGATGGAAGCAAAACACTGTGAAAATAATTAATGTTAATGAATCACACAACTAAAATGATTAAAACCGTGATATTTTTGTTAATTAAAACAAAAATTATTCTGGTCAAATACATATAAGTGACTTCTGACTAACAGTTAAATTAGAAGAACTTTTAGGGGAGAGTCAAACAGTACTTGGAGCCCTGGTAGTGTTGTGACTAAACGCTTAGCTGCTAACCAAACACTCAGCAGTTTGAACCTACTGGCTGATCCTTAGAAACCCTACAGGGCAGTTCTGCTCTGTCCTACATTGTCACTATCAGTTGAAACTGACTCACCAGCAATGGGTTTGATTTGGTTTGGTTTGATTTTTAGGGCAACGTGAAATAGTACTAGATAAAAAAAAGGAAATCAGCAAAATGTATGCAGCAATGCATGGGCATAAAAAGTGCTTGATAAGGCTTTTGGAATGGAATAGAATGTAAAGGAGCATTTTCAGATTGGATCATTTGGGTTGCTTACATTGGTTGGATTGATTAAGCTTCTTGAGCTGAATTGAGTAGGTTTAACTGAACTGAGGAATTCGACTTTTCTCGGAGATAATAACTGCAGCAAGAGAATGAGGAGATGTGTGACACCCAGAACAAAAAGTTGGGGCTTTAGTGTTTAGGTAATTGTAAAGAACTATGCATTCTTAAGCTATGATTTACAAAATCAAAACTCTGATTAGAATTAAGGTCAAACAAACATGGAACACATTCTCCCAGGCACCATTATGTTTGTAATTTCAGTTAAGAAAAATTATCTCAGCAACTTTATGATACAGTTGAACAGAAGATTAAAAGTGACAGAGATCAGCAAAAGAGTCACTGAGTTCCTCCAGGCGTGAAATAAGAAGGGCCTGAAGAGACAATGAAGAGCAGACTGCCAGTAATTCAGTAACTTCAGTCCACCGGCTGAGGTCCAAGTCCAACCAGATTTATATCAAATTCTTGTTTATACTAAAACATATTTTAGTAAAGTTCCACAGCATTATTAAAGTAGCCATGCAGTCAGATTTCGTGGTAAATACTGTAGACTTGAGTCATCCTTCGCCATGAGTACCAACTAGTAAAATAAAATAAATGAACCTTCTTTTCTTTTACTGGCCACAATACAGGATTATTCAGACAGGAATGATTATAACTGTGCAGTAAGTTCCCAAATGGGCCAGAGCTAAGATTCAGATAATTCTAAAATGTCTAGTTACTACGGGCACCCCACATATGTTTCAGGCCACCTCCTGCAGCGTTCCTTGGTCTGATCATAGAGGAAGCAACCTATGGAGCCAAATCCCTCGATTGATTTTGGGTGAATTTGGATGCTAATGGGTGATAGGCAGCCTACCGGGGGGCAGTTTTCTGAGCCTATGATGTGAGTATGAGAGACCTGGCCTGTTGAGTATGTTTCACGGACTCTGAACTTCCAGACCCAGCCTGTAGAAGTTTCAGCTCTTACTAGGGTCTTGATGGTTAGTGACCTGGCTAAAACAAAAAGAGGGAGCGCCCATAGGTTGGCAGGTATATGAGTCATGATTGTCTGGGGCCCTCTTTACCCGTGAGAGGTAGTGCCACAACGGGTCTTCCAGGAGTTTTTTTGCGGTAGGAGTGGTTAGGATGACAGTATGTGGGCCTGTCCACCGGGGTTGTAGGGGTTTGGGGCGTAAAGTTTTGAGAAATACCATGTTTCCTGGGTGTAGGTGGTTTGCTGTCTATGTCACAGAGTCCACAGGTAGGGGTTGTGGAAAGTATGTACAAATAGAAATGAGTTTAAGAAGATCTGTCAACTAACTGTCAGGTGGGCTGGGCTGTGCCTGTACATCGCAACCAGGATGCAGTTCCTGGAAATCATCAGAGCAGGGCGAACCCCTCCCTTTCTGGCAAGTCCCCACCTCAGTTCCTGGAAATCATCAGAACGTGACCAACTCCTCCCTTCCCATTTCAGCACCAAATGTAAGGTGAGGTAGGGTAGATGTATCGGCACCAACTGTAAGACGAAGTAGGCTAAACATATTGGAGGCAGTCAGAGAGAAAAAGAGAGAGTCAGCAGCAGGACAGAATATACTGGTGCGCTCCCAGGTGAACTCTGCGAGCTCCAAAGCAGGAGTCGGAGAAGTTGTGCTTTCAGGTTGGGGAAGGGGGTTTACATAGAGGTGGACAGTTCCGCCTAGCGTGGACCTTAGTGGGGACATGGGGAAAAAGGTGGGAACCAATAGGATTTAGGTACAGCGAGCCGCCTGATTAGCACGTGAGAACAACTGGGGACTTTCTGGTGATTTCCAGGAACTCAGGTGGGGACTTTCCAGAGAGGGGCTCGCCTGCTTTGTCCAGGTACAGCCCAGCCCCCCTGACAGTTAGTTGACAGATCTTCTTAAACTCCATTTCTGTTTCTATCCATTAATTTATAAAGGGGATAGATACCTGTGAGAAAAGAACTCCAGAACAATCTGTACTTGTAGCTAAGGCATATAGCAAAGGGATAAGGAAATAGATCCTTACTTGCCAAGGGTACTCTAAGGAACTCGGAGACAAGTCATTCTGGAAGATAAAGGACCTAAGTTAGGCACAGTGAGTTGGACTAAAACAAGCCAGAAGGGATTTATAGCTTACAGTACTGCATGGTGGTTGCTGGTAAACGCGACCCAAACCAGCCATCCTGGGATGTGTATCTTAGGAAATAAAACTCAGTGAATTGAACTAAAAACAATGTTTGAGTAAACTCTGCAATCTTTTTCTTCTAAATTATGAGTGAGTGAGAATACACAATCCCATATAAATTTGCATACCCAAGGAGCAGCTCCCACTGCTCTCCCCATCCGGTGACAGCACACTTCTCCTCTCCATTCTCTACATGTCATACCCTCCTAACAATCTCCTACTTCCTCCTCTCCACCCCCTCCCCCGCATCCAATAAGAGGACAGCTGGACGACATCCTATTGATGCACAGAATCATAAAAGTGCACACACGATATATTTCCTCTGTGTCACCAAGTCCAATCCATTTCTGTCTGAAGAGTTGACATCCATTATGATTTATGGACAGGAGCAGCATCAGGGCCAGAGGCGATAACCCTGAGGCCCCTGGACCATAAACTGTGGTCTTTTAGAGGAGACCTCAGGTTGTACCCCTTTTTATTTTCGTGTTGCCTGTGAGACTCAACTTTGTGAGCCCATCACAGCTATTACCGGTGGTGGCCGGGCACCATCTGGTTCTTCCAGTCACATGTCAATGCAGTCACCTGCTCACATGGGTTTCTCTGTCTTCTACGTTCTCTTTGCCCCCTGTCATTATGGTCCTTGGTGATCATCTGTTCCTGCTGACTTGGGGCCATTTGGTGTACCTCAGATGGCAGCTTGGCAGCTGTTAAGACTCCAGATGCCACTCGCCAATTTGAGGTGCAGAAGACTCTCTTAGCAAAATGCAGGATGTGCCAGTTGGCCTCGATTTTCCTTGAGAGCATGGTCCATGGCCCCCCTGCCCCAGCTATTCTGTCCTTGCAACATTGGGTTAGGATGGGAGGAATAATCATGTTATGTTGAAGTCCAGTTAAAATTGATCTTCTTTCTAATGTGTACTGTCACTGATTTTACCTGACCAAATTTCTATCAACTATTTAATCTATATCTGACCCTCTCCCTCCATCCTTCCCCACCCTTGCAGCCATCAGAGAGTCTTTTGTTCTATGCATGAGTCTGTTTTAAAGTTCTTATCATAGGGGTCTCACAGAATATTTTTCCTTCTGTCGCTGACTACTTTCACTCAGAATAATGTCCTCCACCTAAAATCATCATTGTTCTTTCTCGTTGCATAGTGTTCCATTGAGTGTATACTTATCCATTCCTCTGTTGTTGGGCATCTGGGTTGGTTCCATCTTTTTGCTACTGTGCTCTGTGCTGCGATGAACATTTGTGTGCACATATCCGCTGGTGTGAATGGCCTTGATTCTGTAGGATATATTCCAAGCAATGGAATTACTGGGTGAAATGGTATATCTATATCCATTATTTTAAGGTAGTACCAGACTGCTTTCCAAAGAGGTTGCACCATTTTGCAATCCCAACAACAGTGTAGGAGAGTTCCAACTTCCCCACAGCCTCTCCAGCATTTGTTGTTTTGTAAACTCTGTAACCTTTGAGGGCTAAGTTGCTTTCCTGTGGAAATAGTGGAAAGTATCAGTTTCCTAGACCCTAAGAGATGATTAAAGACAGGCACACACGGAGAAATGAGACACAGGAAACAGGGGCCAAAGGAGGCCCCAAGCAATATTCACAGTGAAGACGCAACAATAAAGCTAGCAGCAACTCAAGAGAGATTCCAGTAAATGTGAGACAATCTCGCAAATGTCCCAAAGTAACTGGAAAGGAAGGAAACCTCCAACAGAGCATCTGCGAGTCCTGAATTCACCTACTCGTATTTCAGAAACAAAACCTCTTGCCACTGAGTCAATTCTGACTAATGGAGATCCTACAGGACACAGGAGAACTAACACCTGTATCTTTTACTAGTATTGGGCACAACAAACTCCATTGCTGTCCAGGTGATTTTGACTTAAAATGACATAAGAAGACAAAGAAAAATTGCCCCCTACACAGTGGAATCATCAGGATTGGTATTATTCAATGCAGTAACTCACAATGTCACCCTTTATAGACTTGCTGCTGTACCAGACCATACAGAATCCTTAGTACTGTTTTTTGTAGTGATGTTAGCAGTAAATCAGAATTCCTGGGTATTACATCTTTTTTCCTTTAATTACTGCTTCATTATCAAAAAAGTTACTGATACAGTTTCATTAGTACTAATTACTACAATATTGTAGCTAAAACACCAGAAAAATTTGACAAAATCAGTGACTATGAAATGACCAGCAACAATGAAAACAGTGCATGCTTGTAGTGAGTACTGGCAAAACCACATGATCGGAAGCATCATTGTAACTTGGTAATAAGAACAGGTCTGACCAAAGTGCATTGATTAGAAGTTTCAAAAAAAAAATGTAGTTTTAACCTTGTACCTATATTGATATACATAAACTGAACTTACAAAAAAATTTGTTCTTATAACTACTCACAGTAATACTTTTACAAAAAATGATATCTGCTAAAACACTACAGAAAAATTTTATAGACAGTCAGTTTTATGTTACCCTGCTGACACTGTCACCCAGATATAGGATTATCCCACCACTCTCCCTTAGTAAGGTAACTGCCCTAGAGTTTCCAAGACTGTAAATCTTTATGGAAGCAGACTATCACCTCTTTCTTCCACAGAGTGATGGCGGGTTTCAACCATCAATATTTCAGTCAGCAGCCAAGAGCTTAAGCACTGTGCTACCAGAGCTTCTTCTACTAGAATCAACCCATTGCCATCAAGTCAATTCCAACTCCATACTCACCCTATAGGATGGAGTGAACTGCCCCACAGAATTTCTAAGGAACAGGTATTGGATTTGAACTGTTGACCTTTTTTTTAGCAGCCAAGTTCTTTAATCACTATGCCACCAGAACTCCCTACAAGTATTAAGATTCTAATTTATTAACACAGAACTTTCCACTAGGCAAGTTAAGTGGTGGATAAATTGCAGATCTACCGTAAGACACTGATCCCTCATCTATCAGAGGTGACTGGTAATGTAAGGCTCAAGGCACCTAATGTACCATTTTCTCCTCTTATCAGGGGACAGACACTTCCAAGTCTGACTGTCCTATGAGCCTGTGCTACTACATGTAGCCCAGGAGGTCCTCTATCACCTGGCCAGACCATAGTACTGGACAATGGGACAATTTCAATGTTCTACAAACCAAGAAGAAAGTCTAAACCAAACATAGGGTGAATACAGGGTAGGAGCAGAGATTGAGGAGGCAGGGCAGGATACAGGATTGGTAAGTGTTGTTCTATGAAAACGTGGGGTATCTCTTATCAAATGTATTTGATATGCATCTATAGGGCGATGTGGTCTTTACTAGTGACATCTAACATCTAATCTGAGTAACTGCTCAGATAACACATACACATGTACATGTACATTCTACAAGAGAAAGCATCAACATTTTGAAATTGTTTTTTTTCTTTTGATTGAGTGGCAGTTTAAAATACGATTTAAATTTGCATGTCTGCCTATCTGCAGCTCTGTCTGCTCTCCTCGTCCAGTGAAGGCACACTCCTCCTTCTGTTCTATACATGCCATATCCTCTTGAAAACCTTTTGTTCCCTCCTTTCCACCCTCTCCACTCCGTTCTACTAGGAGGGCAGTAGGACGACATACTATAGATGTACAGAATGATAAAGTACACACACAATATGGTCACTCTGTGTCCCCGAGTCCAATCCATTCCTGTCCCAAGAATTGAACTCAGTAATGATTTATAATCAAGGCAGAAGCAGGTCTACAGACCATGTTCCCAAGGGAACCCCCAGGGCTTCGGAGCATCAGTAGCAGTCTTTCAATAGAGTACTGAGGGTGCACCCCTTCTTGTCATTTCTTTTTTTGGGTGAAAACGGACATTCCTGTCTAAATTTACATGCCCACCTATATGCAACTTCCACTGCTCTACCTGCCTGACGACAGCACCCAATTCCTCTCTGCTCCATACATGTCCCATCCTACCAACAGTCTCTTTTCCTCTCCTCTCCACCCACTGTTTTCCCTCCAGTCAGAGGTCAGCAGGATGATATCCTATAGCTGCATAGAACCATAAAGTGCATTCAGTATATGGTCACTCTGCATCGCCAAGTCCAATCCATTCCTGTCCAAAGAGCGGAACTTCGTTATGATTTATACGTAAGGGCAGCATCAGGGCCAGGGGGCATGCTCGCGGGGGAGCCCCGAAACCGCTTGACCATAAATTGACGTCTTTTGGTAGAGATCTCAGAGTACAGCCCTTTATATTCTTGTGTTGCCAGTGAGACTGAACTTAGCTCCATCGTGGCTATCACTGTGGGTAGACAGGCACCATGTGGTTCTTCTGGTCCCAAGTTGATGTAGGCACCCACTCATGTGGGTCTCTCTATCTTTTGGGTTGTCTTTACCCCATGTCATTTTGGTCCTCGGTGAGCATCCATTTCTGCTGAGTTGGGACCATTTGCTGTGTCCTGGGATGTAGCTTGGCAGCTTTTAAGACCCCAGAGGCCACTCACCAATGTGGGGTGCAGAGAGCCCTCTTAGTAAAATGCAAGTTGTGCCAATGGCCTTAACTTTGCCTAAGAGCATGGTCTCCTGTCCCCTGCCCCAGCTACTCTATCCTTGCAATATTGAGTTACGATGGCAGGAATATTGAAGTTATGCTAAAGTCCACTTAATACTGCTCTTGTTTCTAATGTGTGCTATCACCGATTTCACCCAACCAGATTTCTAGCAACTATCTAATCTAAATCCTCTCCTCTTACTCTCCCTCCTTCCCTTCCCTTGCAGCTCTCAAAGAGTCTTTTCTTCTATACATAACTCTGTTTTTGAGATCTTATCGTAGGGGTCTCATACAATATTTGTCGTTTTGTAGCTGACTACTTTGACTCAACATAATGTCTTCCAGTTGAAATCAGATTACGAGACGTTTCCTGGAATCATCATTATTCTTTATCATTGTATAGTGCTCCATTGAGTATATATACCATAGTTTACCTATCCATTCCTCTGTTGATGGGCATCAGGGTTGATTCCATCTTTTTGCTATCGTGGACCGTGTTGCGAAAAACATTTTTATGCATGTGTCCATTGGTGTGGAAGGCCTTGATTCAGTAAGATATATTCCAAGTAGTGGCATTAGTCGGTCAAAATGGTATATCAACATCCATTTTTTTAAGGAAGCACCAGATTGCTTTCTAAAAAGGCTAGACCATTTTGCAACCCCACCAACAGTGTAGAAGAGTTCCACTTTCTCCACAGCCTGTCCAATTTGTTGTTTTGTGTTTTCTGGATCAAGGACAACATTGTTGGGGTGAACTTGAATTTTAATTTCTTTAATAACTAAAGATCATGAACATAACTGCATGTGCTTTTTGGATGCCTGGATCTCCTCTCTAGAGAAATCTCTGTCCATCTCCTTTGCCCATTGCTTAATTGGGTGATTTATCTTCTTCTTATTTATATTTTGTAGTATCTTATAGATTACGGAGATCAGGCATCAGTCTGACACAGAGTTGCCAATTATTTTTCCCTCATTCTGTAGGGGGCCTTTTAATTCTATTAATAAAGTCTTTGGATGAACAAAAATGTTTGATTCTTAACAGTTCCCATTTATCTATTTTCTCTTCTATTGATTGATAGATTTTAAAGTCTGTCTACATTGTGTATTAAAAACTTTCATTCTTGTTCCTACCTTTTCTTGGATGAGCTTTATCGTTTAGGTTTGATATTTAGGTCTTTTATCCAGTTGGAATTGGTTTTTGTATATGATGTAAGTTATGGATCTTGTTTCAATTTATTGCAGATGGATATCCAATTTTACCAGCACCATTTGTTGAAGACAATCTTTTCACCCCAGTTTAATGTCTTAGGGCCTTTGTCGAATATCAACTGTTCACAGGCAAATGGTGCCATCTCTGGGGTCTCAATTCTGTTCCATTAATTGATCTGTCTGTTCTTGTACCAGAACCAGGCTGTTTTGACCACTGTGGCAGTGAATTATGTTCTAAGGTCGGGTAATGAGAGGCCTCCCAGTGTGTTCTTCTTCTTTAGTAGTACCTTACTTATCTGGGGCTTCTTCCCTTGGTTGGAAGTTCTTCCCCTTGAAGGCTTTGAATGTGTCATGCCACTGTCTCCATGCCAGCATGGTTTTTGCTGAGAAATCTGACAAAAGCCTACAGGGTTTCCCTCTGAATGTTAGCTTTGCTTTGAGTCTTGCTGCCTTTAAGAGTTGCTGTTTATGTTTCATTTTGTTAAGCTTGATTATAATATGTCTTGGAGTCGTTCTTTTGTGATCTATATTCGGTGGTGTTTGATATGCATCTGAGAAGTCTATATTCTCTTCCTTCATGATTTCTGGGAAGTTTTCTGTCAGCAGCTCAGCAATGAGACTCTCTGTGTTCTCAGGTATCTCATCCTGTTCAAGGACTCCAATTAATCAAAGGTTGTTCCTCTTTATAGAGTCCCACATGCTTCTTAATGCTTCTTGATTTTTCTTGTTTCTTTTTTCTGATTTCTGCTCATAGACACTGGCATCAGTAGCTCTGTCTTACAAGTCAGAAATTCTTTTTTCCATTTGTTCCATTCTGTTTTCTTGGCTTTGAATGGAAGTTTCTATGTCTTTGATTTTGTTCTTGTTCTGCTGGATTTCAGAGTATTGGTGTTCCATCAAATCAATCAGCTTGCTTAATTTTTCCTTTTGTTTTGCTGCACTTTGTATAAGGTCTGGAAGGGCTCTATATATAATCCTTTTGTATTGACTTTCTGATGATTTCATAAAACTTTCTTCATCTGGAAAACTCTTTGGTTGTTTTGTTTGGGAGTCTTCTGAAGCCATGAGTGATTTCTTGTATGCCACAAGTGTGTGTTGCTTTTTAGGCCCCATGTGAGTAAGTAGAGGCTGGAAGAGTTCCTTTGAGGATGGACTGCAGATGTTTCTCCAGGCTGTCTTAGAATGTAAAGCAAAAGGTATCTGACCACTTTCCAAGTCAGTCAGGTTTTCAGGTGTAGAGGTCCCTCTTTCCAACTGGCAAAGCAAGCACTTCTATATCCAACCCCAGATGACACACACTAGTTCAGAATACAGCAATGCTACTGCCCTGTTGGCCTCTGCTGACAGAGCCAAGCCTTAGGTGACACTGTGTAAACTACGGCTGGTAGAAAAGGACTCTCCTGTGGGCAGGCTCTGGCTCCCAAGCTAAGAAATAGGTCCAGTTCTGCTCACCGTATCCAAGATCGCGTCCTCCACACAGGCAGCAGATAGAGGGGCTAAAGGTGCGAGAAGTAGTGATTCCTCTGCCTCTGTTGCCAGGCCCCCACTGTAGGCAACACTGTGTAAATTCCTCCTTTTCTGTTGGAGAAGCGCTGTCCTGTTGTCAGGCACTGGCTCCCAGGTTAACAATTAAGTCCTGCCACATTCTGCATATCCAACATGGCTTCACACACACTGGCAGTGAAGTTCTGTACAAACCATGCTGGCTGTGGTAGTGATAAAAAGACAGGCCCAAAGTGGCTAGATGAACAGAGTCCTAAGCTTGGCTCTCAAAATACGGCAATTTCACCAGCCTATCCCCCCAGTCTGAGGCTAGCCGCTAGGCAAGACCCAGCTCCACCTGCCGGCCAAGACAGAGAAAAACAAAGTCTAAATGGTGTGTTCACCTTCAGTCTGTGAGATCCAGGGCTAGTCAGCAGCAGGAGTCAGCAAAAGAGAGGAGGTTTTTTTGCTCAGTGGTATGAAGTCCAAATTAACAGCCCTGTGCCATGTCCTGGAGGCTCACTAGGTGACCAGAAGGTTCCATTTGATTAGCAGTTCAGGTCATGGTTTCCAGAGGGATATAAGGAGACGTGTGCTTAGTCCGCCACCTTGATTTTGCCTCCCTTTTTTTTCTTGTGCTGCCACTGGGACTTAACAATGTGAGCCCCATCACGAGTTGCCAAATACGTTTTTCCATTCTGTCAGTGCTCTTTTAATTCTTTTGATAAAGTCTTTAGATGAGCAAAAGTGTTTGAGTCTCAGTAGTTTCTATTAATCTATCTTTTGCTGATTGTGCTTTGTTTGTCACAATTTGAAGTCTGTCTAGGTTGTGTATTAAAACTTCCATTGTTGATCTTATTTTTTCTTGCATGATCTTTTACCATTTTAGGTTTGCTATTTAGGTCTTTTATGCAATTTGAGTTGCCTATGGTGTAAGGTGTGAGATTTGGGTGAAATTCTTGATATAAAAAGTTTTACTGCATTCAAAATCTGTTCAATTATCAACTGAGGGGTGACATCACGATGTGGAGTAAATGCAAGTCTTCCTAAGTCCCTCTGGAAATCAAGTCCCGAAATGATAATTAAACAGAGCCTTCTGGACACCTAGTGAGCCCTGGTACACAGCATAGGGCTGTTAATTTGTACTTGATGCCACTCAAAGCAAAACTTCTTCTCTTTCACTAACCCCACTCTCTGCAAGCAGAGGCTTGCACAGACCAAAGGTAACTCACCATTTTGTTTTTTTTTCTTCTGTCTTGACCAGCAGGCAGACCTGGGTCTTGACCAGCTGATAGTCTCAGATGGAAAGCATAATTACCAGGTTCTGAGACCCTGGCTTTGGACTCCATACACCTCGGCTTCCCTGGCTTATCTTTCTGCCTCCATCATGTGGTAGCCGTACAGACACACCTGTGCAGGATGCCATATATTATTTTTTTTTTAATTTTTATTTAACATAACTGAGTGAAAATGTACATTCACATATGAATTTACATGCCCACCTATATGCAGCTTCCACTGCTCTCCCTGTCCGGTGACAGCACACTATTCCTCTCTGCTCCATACATGTCTCATCCTCCCAACAGTCTCCTTTCCCCTCCTGTCCGTCCACCCTCCTTCCTCCAGCCAGAGGTCAGCAAGACGATATCCTATAGATGTATGGAACCATAAAGTGCTTCCAATATATGGTCACTCTGCCTTGCCAAGTCCAATCCATTCCTGTTCAAAGAGTGGACCTTTGTTATAATTTATGGGGAAGGGCAGCATCAGGGCTGGGGGCCATGCTCTCAGAGGAACCCCCAAAACTGCTGGACCATCAATTGAGGTCTTTTAGTGGAGATCTCATGATGCACCTCTTTATTCTTGTGTTGCCAGTGAGACTCCTCTCTGTGAGCTCCATCGTGGCTATCACTGGTGGTGGCCAGGAAACATCCGGTTCTTCCGGTCCCAAGTCGATGTAGGCACCCACTCTTGTGGGTCTCTCCATCTTCTCGGTTGGCAGGACGCCATCTTGATCAACTGGGAAATGCAGAAGCCCAGACAAGGGCCCCAGCCAGACTTTGCTCCTAGGCTGGGAGGTGGCATCTGCCAGGGGGCATGGGGGAGAGTGCTTTTCCAGCAGGGAGGTGGTGTTTTGCACATTGTGACCTGGGGCTGGGGCCCAGTGGTGGAGGCTGTGGACTCTGGGCATTTCAGTACTCTTGGCCTCCCTTTCTGCCGGGAGCCTGGTACCCACCAGTGACAAGCTTTTGTGGGACACCATCGTGTTTCACTAGGAGGTGGATTCATCCATACAGAAGCCTCAGCTGGACATAATTCCTGGGCTGGGAGGCAGTACTTATCCAGAAGAGATCGCTTTTCCAGCATAAAAGCAGAATTCTACACAATATCACCTACAGTTGGTGCCCAACAGTAGAAGCCAGCAGGCTAGTAGCCTTTCTGTATTTTGAGCTAGTTTTTAACATCTGGAGTTCAATATACAGGTGCTTACTTTGCCAGCTGGGAAGAGGGACTTATACACCTGAGAAGCTGAGTAACTTTGGAAGTTGTTAAATACTTTTTACTTCTCATTTTAAGATAACCTAGAGAAACAACTGTGGTCCATCTTCACACTATCTCTCCCAGCCTCTATTGACCCACATGAAGCCTAAAAAGGAACAAACGTTGGAGGAGACGATAACCCAGAAATCATCCATGGCATTAGAAGACCCCCAAAAGAAACGACCTCAGAACTTCCAAGATGAAGAAGCTTTTCTGAAACTATCAGAAGGTGAATATAAAAGGATTATACAAAGAGCCCTCCTCCTAGACATTACACAAAACGCAGCAGAGTAAAACAAAAAGTTAGGCCAGCTGTTCGATCTGATGGAATATCAGTACCTGGACATTCATCCGATCAAGAACAACATACAAACTTGAGTTCAAAGCCAAGGAAACAGAATGGAACAAATGGAAGAGAGAATTTCTGATTTGGAAGACAGAGCTACTGACTCCAGCATCTATGAGGACAAATCAGAAAAAAAGAAACAAGAAAAATGAAGAAACATTCAGAAGCATGTTGGAGACCAATCTAGAATTAATTGGAGTTCCTGAACAGGGTGAGACACCTGAGAACACAGAGAGTACTGTTGCTTAGCTGCTGACAGAAAACTTCCCAGAAATTATGAAAGAGAATATAAATATCCAAGATACATATCAGACACCACTAAATATACATCACAAAAGAAAGACTCCAAGACATATTATAATCAAGCTTGAAAAAAAGAAACTTAAGCAGAAACTCTTAAAGACAGTAAGACTCAAAGCAAAGCTAACATTCAGAGGGAAACCCTGTAGGCTTTCATAGGGTTTCTCAGCAGAAACCATGCTGGCACAGAGACAGTGGCATGGCATAGTCAAAGCCTTGAAGTAGAAGGACTTCCAACCAAGAATTATATGTACTGCAAAGCTATCATTCAAATATGAAAATGAAATTAAGACATTCCCAGATAAACAGAAACTCAGAGACTTTGTATAAACCAAACAAAAGCTACAAGAAATACTGAAAGAAGTTCTTGGCTTTGGCTTAGAAGAACAAAACCACTAACTTTATATTTTAGAACAACACATTATCCAGAATCCTATTTAGTTAGGGAAGGCTCCAAACACAATCAAGCTATAATAGTGAAAGAAATGATCTAGGGATCACATCACACGAACTATGATATCATCATATTAAAAACAAGGATGTACTACAGTCGTTATAGTCCTTCCAGATGGAGAGGAAGTTGACAAGACTGGTAGCATTCAAAATTGGGTTTATATACAGTTCAAAAGTGGGATCACGGGGCAGCTGTAAAGCACAATAAAAAAGCAACATACCGTATCAAAAAATTTAATACACGAGTCTCAGCAACCACAAAGCCAACCCTGAAAAGAGTGAAAGATCAACACACAAAGAAGATGGTCACAGAAGAGATTAATAAGAACAACACAGAAATCATCAACACAAAAATAGACATATCACAATGGCAACATATATCTATCAATAATTACATTGAATGTGAACAGATTGAAGCTTCAGTATAGAGACATTGAGTGACACCCTGGATCAAAAGACAGGACCCATCTATATGTTGCCTACAAGAAACTCACCTTAGTCTTAAAGACAGTAACAAACTGAAAATCAAAGGATGGAAGAATATTTATCAAGCTAACAATGAACAAAGAAGAGCAGGTGTGGCAATTCTAATCTCAGATAAAATTGATTTTAATGTAAAATCTACCACTGTGGACAAGGACGGTCACTTTTTATTGCTGAAAGATTCAATACAAAAGCAGGACTTAAGAATAATAAAGTATTTATGCATCTCATATTAGAGCACCTAAATAAGTCAAAGAAACACTGAATATACTCAAAAAGGATATGGATCACTCCACGATAATAGTAAGAGACTTCCACTCTCCACTCTCAATATTGGACAAACTGTCGAGAAAAAAGCTTAATAAAGACACACAAGACCTTAATGCCACAATTAACCAACTAGACCTCATCGACATACACAGAACTCTCTATCCATCAGCAGACAACTACATCTTGTTCTCCAGTGTACATGGAACATCCTCCCAAATAGACCATGTGTTAGGACATAAAGCAATTCTCAACAAAATCCATACTGTTGAATTAATGCAATGCATCTTCTCAGATCATAAAGCTATTAAAGTTGAAATCAGTAACAGAAAAAACATTGATAGAAAGTGGAACTGATGGAAACTGAACAAAACCTTGCTCAAAAACCCATGGGTTATAGAAGAAATCAAGGATGAAATAAAGAAATTTATGGATTCCAATGAGAATGAAAACACTTCCTACCAGAACCTATGGGATACAGCAAAGTAGTGCTCAGAGGTCAGTTTATCTCCATAAATGCAGACATCTGGAAAGATGAAAGAAACCAAACCTACAGCTACAACGAGTAGAGAGAGAACAGAGGAACCTCTCAGGCACCACAACAAACCACATCATAAAGATCAGAGCAGAACTAAAACAATTAGAGAACAGAAGAACAGTTGAAAAAATTGAAAAGACCAAAAGCTGGTTTTTTTGAAAAGATCAACAAAATTGACAAACCATTGGCTAAACTCACTAAAGAAAAACAGGAAAGGAAACAAATAGCGCCAGTAAGAAATGAGAGGGGAGCTGTCATAACAGATCCAACAGAAATAAAAAATATCATAGCTGAATACTATTAAAGACTGTATTCTCATAAATTTGAAAACCTAGAGAAAATGCACAAATTCCTTGATTCATATTACCTATCTAAATTATGACAAGGTGAAGCAGAATAACTTAATAAACCCATCACAAAGGAAGAGACTGAAAAAGTCATTAAAAAACTGCCGCTCCCAAAACGCCCGGGCCCACGAGGCTTCACTGCAGAATTCTACCAAGCTTTTAAAGAAGAGCTACCTCCAATACTACTGAGACTATTTCACAGTATAGAAAGGAATGGAATACTCCCAAATTCATTCTATGAAGCCAGCATAATCCAGATACCAAAGCCAGGGAAAGACCCAACAAAGAAGACTGATATCACTCATGAATCTAGATGCAAAAATCTTCAACAAAATTCTTGACAACAGAATACAAAAACATATCAAGAAATAATCCATCATGACCACATTGGATTCACACCAGGGATGCAAGGCTGGTTCAACATCAGAAAAACAATTAATGTGATCAACCACATAAATACCACAAAAGACAAGAATCACCTTATCTTGTCCATTGACGCAGAGAAAAGACATTTGATAAAGTCCAACACCCATTCATGCTAAAAACTCTTAGCAAAACAGGAATAGACGGCAAATTCCTCAGTGGAATAAGGGCCATTTATACAAAGCCAATTGCCTACATTATCCTGAATGGAGAGAGGCTGAAACACTTTCCCTTGAGAACAGGAACTAGACAAGGATGCCCACTCTCACCAATCCTATTCAACATTGTACTAAAAGTTCTAGCCAGAGCAATTAGAAAAGAACAAGGAATAAAGGGCGTCTGCATCAGCAAAGAAGAACTAAAAATCTCCCTATTTGCAGATGATACGATAGTATATGCAGAGAATCCCAAAGAATCCATACGGAAACTACTCAAACTGATAGAAGAGTTCGACAAAATCTTAGGATACACAATAAACATAAGTAAATCAGTAGGATTCCTTTATACCAACAACAAGATTATTAAGGAAGAAATCACCATTTACTATAGCCCCTAAGAAGATAAAGTACTTAGGAATAAATCTAACCAGAGAAAGAACAGATCTTTACAAAGAGAACTACAAATCCTTACTACAAGAAACTAAGACAGAGTTACATAAATGGAGAAACCTACCTTGCTCATCGATAGGGAGACTTAACATTGTGAAAATGTCTATTTTATCCAGAGCAATCTACTTATATAATGCAATCCCAGTACAAGTTCCAGTGACATCTTTTTTTCTTTTATTTAACATAACTGAGTGACAATGTACATTCACATATAAATTTACATGCCCACCTATATGCAGCTTCCACTGCTCTCCCTGTCTGGTGACTGCACATTATTCCTCTCTGCTCCATACATGTCTCATCCTCCCAACAGCCTCCTTTCCCCTCCTCTCCGTCCACTCCCCTTCCTCCAGCCAGAGGTCAGCAAGATGATATCCTACAGATGTATAGAATCATAAAGTGCTTCCAATATATGGTCCCTCTGCATTGTCAAGTCCAATCCATTCGTGTCCAAAGAGTGGACTTTTGTTATAATTTATGGGAAAGGGCAGCATCAGAGCCGGGGGCCAAGTTCCAGTGACATTTTTTAATGAAATGGAGGAACAAATTACCACCTTTATCTGGAAAGGGAAGAAGCCCTGGATAAGTAAAGCACTACTAGAGACGAAGAACACACTGGGAGGCCTCTCATTATCCAACCTTAGAAACTATCACACTGCCACAGTAGTCAAAACAGCCTGGTACTAGTACAAAAACAGACAGATACATCAGTGGAACAGAATCAAGACCCCAGAGATGACATGATCTGCCTATGAACAGTTGATGTTCGACAAAGGCCCTAGTACATTAAACTGGGATAAAAACAATCTCTTCAACAATGGTGAATCAATCTGCACTAAATTAAAACAAGACCCATATCTTACACCTTATATAAAAACCAACTCAAAATGGATAAAAATAGACCTAAATATCAAATCTAAAATGATAGAGTTCATCCAAGAAAAAGTAGGAACGACAATGGAAGGTTTAATACACAATGTAGACAGACTTCAAAATCTGTCAAATGAACCACAAACAACAGAAGAGAAAATAGATAAATGGGAATTACTAAGAATCAATCACTTTTTCTCATCCAAAGACTTTATGAATAGAATTAAAAGGCCACCAACAGAATGGGGAAAAATATTTGGCAACTATATGTCAGACTAATGTCTGATCTCCATAATCTATAAGGTAGTACAAAATATCAACAAGAAAAAGACAAATCATCCAATTAAGTGATGAGCCAAGGAGATGGACAGACACTTCTCTAAAGAGGAGATCCAGGCAGCCAAAAAAATACATGCAGACATGCTCAAGAGCATTAGCTATTAAAGAAATTCAAATCAAAACAACAATGAGATACCATCTCACCCCAACAAAGTTGGCCATGAACGCAAAACAACAAATGCTGGAGAGGCTCTGGGAAGATTGGAACTCTCCTACATGGTTCTTGGGATTGCAAAATGGTATAACCTATTTGGAAAGCAATTTGGTACTTCCTAAAAAAAAAGGGATATAGATATACCATTTGACCCAGTAATTCCACTGCTTAGAATATATCCTACAGAATCAAAGCCATTCACACCAACGGACACATGCACACGAATGTTCATCGCAGCACAGTCCACAATAGCAAAAAGACAGAATCAACCCAGATGCCCAACAACAGAGGAATGAATAGGTAAACTATGGTATACATACTCAATGGAACACTATGCAATGATAAAGAACAACGATGATTGCAGGAAACATCTCTTAACATGGTGTCAACTAGAGGACATTATGCTGAGTGAAAGTAGTCAGTGACAAAAGGACAAATATTGTATTAGACCCCTACAATAAGGGGTCTTGCATAGAAGTAAAGACTCTTTGACCGCTGCAAGTTAGGGGAGGGAGGAAGGGGGGAGAGGGTTTAGATTACATAGTTAATAGAAATTTGGTTGGGGGAAATTGGTGACAGTACACATTAGAGAAGATCAATAATAACCAGACTTCAACACAATCTGAGTATTCTTCCGATCTTAACACAATATTGCAAGGACAGAGTAGCTGGGGCAGGGGGCCGGGGACCATGCTCTCAGGCGAAATCAAGGCCAATTGGCACAGCTAGCGTTTTGCTAAAGAGGACTCTCTGCACCCCTCATCAGTGAGTGGTGTCAGGGGTCTCAAAAGCTGCCAAGCTGCCATCTGAGGGTACAGCAAATGGTTGCAACTCAACAGGAACTGATGATCACCAAGGACAAGAACAACACGGGGAAAAGAGAACCCAGAAGACAGAGAGATCCACGTAAGTGGGTGTCTACAAGTCGTGACCAGAAGAACTGGATGGTGCCCAGCCACCACCAGTGATAGCCACGAAGGAGCTCACAAAGTTGAGTCTCACCTGCAACAAGAGAATGAATAGGGGTCTACCCTGAGATCTCCAATAAAAAACCACAGGGGCTTTATTGGTCCAGGGGCTTCAGAGTTCCCCTGGGAGCATGGACCCTGGCCCTCATATTGCCCCCGTCCATAAATCATAATGAAGGTCTACTTTCCCAACAGCAACAGATTGGACTTAGCAACGCAGAGTGACCATATCTTGTGGGAATTTTATGGTTCTATGCATCTATAGGATGCCATCCTGCTGACTTCTTGTTGGAGGAAGGGGAATGGGTGGAGAAGACAGCAAAGGAGACTGTTGGGAGGATAGAACATGTACAGAGCAGAGAGGAGGGGTGTGCTGCCCCTGGGCAGGGAGAGCACTGGGAGCTGCATATAGGTGAGCATACAAATTTATATGGAAATGTACATTTTCATTCAATCATTAAAAAAAAAAAATTATCAGCCAAAGTGTTCATAGTCTATTTGCTAATAAAAAGGGTTGTAAATTTCTTTTAAAATTATTTCCAATATTGGGCATTTTTGCTGACAATTTAAATACCACACTCAACCAACTTGATCTCACCAACATATATTGAAGATTTCTCTCAACAGCAGACACATAGACTTTCTTTTCTAGTGCACATGGAACATTCTCCAGAATAAACCACAATTAGGCCATAGAGAAAGCCTTAACAAAATCCAAGGCATCAAAATACTGCAAAGCATCTTTTTAGACTATAAAACCATAAAAGGCAAAAATCAATTAGAGAAAAAGCAAGGGGGAAAAAATCAGACACATAGAAACTAAACAACATATTGCTCAAAAACTACAATGTTATACAAAATATCACAGAAGGAATAAAGAATTTCACAGAATCAAATGAGAATGAAAACACATCCCATTAGAACCTTTGGGACACAGTAAAGGCAGTCCTCAGAGGTCAGTTTATTTCAATAAATACATATATGTAAAAAAAGTGACAAATTAAAGCATTAACAGTACAACTTGAAGAAGTAAAAAGAGCAGCAAAAGAAGCTCTCAGGCACCAGAAGAAAGCAAATAATAAAAATAAGTGCAGAATGAAATCAATTAGAGAATACAAAAATGATCACAAGAGTTAACAAGACCAAAAGTTGATTCTTTGAAAAGATCAACAAAATCAATAAACCACTGGCCAAAGTGATAAAGGGAAAATAGGAGAAGAAGCAAGTTATCCAAATAAGAAATGAGATGGGCGATACCACAACAGACCCAACTGAAATTTAAAAAAATCAGAACAAAATACTGAGAAATTTTACCCTAACAAATTTGAAAACTTCGAGAAAACGGACGAATTCCTAGAAACACAGTATCTACCTAAATACCAAAGTAGACCAAATAAATAAACATACAACTAATGAAGAAATTAGAAGGGTAATTTAGAAACTACCAATCAAAAAAAGCCCAGGCCCTAACTGCTTCACTGGCAAATTCTAGCAAACTTTCAGAGAAGAGTTAACACCACTATTACTAAAGGTATTTCAGAGGACAGAAGAGGATGGAATACTGGCAAATTCATTCTATGAGCTGGCATAAGCCTGATACCAAAACTAGGAAAAAAATACCACAAAAAAGAAAAATTAGACAAATATGTCTCATGAACTTACTTGCAAATACCCTCAACAAAAGTCTAGCCAACTTTTTATGGCAAATTGACTTGGATTGTAAAGTGTCCCTTAATCCCAAAAAAAATAAAATAAAAAATTCTAGCCAACAGAATTCAATATCACGAAAAAAAATTTTCTTGTCAACATAACTAAATGAGATTCATACCAGGCATGTGGGAGTGGTCTACCACTAGAAAAACAATCAATGTACTCAACCACATAAGTAAACAAAAGAGAAAAATATTTGATTTTTATGCATGTTAAAAACTCTCATCAATACAGTGCATTTTGATTAGCTGTGGAAAACCACCTTTGTGAACAGTTTAGACGATAGTAGAACATTTCATTTCTTTATTCAAAGCATATTTAATGAATGCCTACTACTCACCAAGGACTGCTTTGGGTGCTAGAACTGCAGCAGTGAACAAAACAGACAAGAACCCGGCCTTCACAGGCGGGAACAACAAGTAAGATAAACAACAGAAGTATGAAGTGTTAGATGACGATAACTACAAATGGGGAAAATACATCAGCAGAGGAGATGAAGATTCCAACTATAAACCAGGATCGTCTATGAAGGATCACCTTTTTGTAAAAAGGTGATATATAAGTACATACCTAACGGAAATCTAATTAGCACACCAGGATTACTGCAAACATAACCTTTGATATTAAAAAGCTAATTTCACAAAAACAAGGTTAAATTCCTTTTTTTTTAATTTGAAAGAAATTTATTTGGAAATGCTGCCTTAGAATCTAAAATTTAACATCCTCACAAACTCTCATGTTTTAAAAAACATTGTGAAAAATACATTTAACAAAAATTTGCCATTTTAAGTGTCCATTTCAGTGGAATTAATTACATTTATAACATTGCACAGCCATTACCACGATCTATTTCCACCGTTTTTCATCACTTCGAATACACTCTATACCCATCAAGCAATTAACTCCCATCCCTACCCCACC
This sequence comes from Heterohyrax brucei, assembly GCA_028571685.1. Classification (NCBI taxonomy): domain Eukaryota; kingdom Metazoa; phylum Chordata; class Mammalia; order Hyracoidea; family Procaviidae; genus Heterohyrax; species Heterohyrax brucei. Next base: position 56,920,992 of record CM053146.1, on the reverse strand, counting down.
TCCCTCCCTACATCCTCTAGTAACCTCTAACTTACTTACCAGCTCTCTAAATTTGACAATTCTGGATAATTAATATAAGTAAAGTTGTGCAGCATTTGGCCTTCTGTGTTAAGTTTGTTTCACTTAGCCTATTGACTTCTTCACTGCAAATACCTTTTCTCAATATAAACAATGGCTAGACATGCGAACCTTGCCAGATGAAATACAAAGGCACCAAACTGACTACATCTGTGGAAACAAACAACAGCAAGTCTCAATATCATCAGTCAGAACAAGGCTGGGGCCAGCTGCTCACATGGGGGTTCAAGGTGAAATCAGAACAAATCCACAAGATACTAAGTACGACCCTGAGCATGCTTCTCCTAAATTTAGGGACTACCTCAAGATTAGATTTCATGCAGTGAGCACTAACGACACAAGAAAATGAAGAATCATGGAATCATATCAAATGTAAAGAAAGGAAGAGGTGATAAAAAGACAGGAAAGAAAGAAAATATCAAAATAGAGGTCAGAAGGGACTATGAACCTTCCTTTTGAACACTGAGTAGCTCAACTAAATGGAAGAAATGATCGTGTAAGGAGATGAACAGATTACAAAGTTGTCTTAGTCATCTAGTGCTGCTGTAACAGAAATACCTTAAACGGATGACTTCAAAAAGAGAAATTTTATTCTGTCACAGTCCAGCAGGCTAGAAGTCCAAATTCGGAGAGTCAATTGCAGGGAAAGCTTTCTCTGTTGCCTTTGGCAGAGGGTCCTTGTTATTAATCTTCCCCTGGACTGGAAGCTTCTGAGGCACACAAACCCCAGCTCCCTTCCAAAGGACACACATTCTGCTCCTGGTACTGCTTCTTGGTGGTATGAAGTTCCCTAAATCTCTCTGCTACCTCTTTTCTTTGATATCACAAGAGGTTGCCTCAAGACACAATATAATGTTAGCACATTGAGTTCTATTCATCAACACAACTGCTGTCTATCCTCACTCATTAACATCATAGAAGCAGGGTTACAGTACATAGAAATAGCACACAATGCCAGTAATGATGCCCTAGCTAAATAGCTGAATATCCTAGTTAACACATTTTGGGGGGGTCATATTCAATCTATGACAAAACCATAGCTCTAGAAGAAAAAAGAAATTATCATAATGAGACGTGTAAAGACCTTAGAGTTAGAAAACTAAGGGGAAGAACATGTACAGCATTTTTCAAGCTGAAAGAACTGATGAAAAAAGTCAAACCTTGAGTTGTAATAGTAAAATATTCTATGAGTAAAACAGTGAAGGATCCAGGAATGCTACAAAAGAAGATGGAGAGAGTACAAGAGCCACTGTACCAAAAAAACTGGCTGACATTCAGTACTTTCAGGAGGCAGCTGATAATCAACAACCCATGATACTAAAGGAAGAACTCTAAGCTGCACTGAAGGCATCAGGGAAAAACAAGGCCCCAGGAATTCACAAAATACTAACTGAGATGTTTCAACAAACAGATGCATCACTGCAAATGCTCACTCAACTATGCTAAGAAATTTGGAAGGCAGCTACCTGGCTAACTGATTGGAAAAGATCTAGATTTATGCCTATTACAACAAAGGTGATTCAACTGAGGGAATTCTGTTCCTGAAACTGGGAGAGATCATGTCATCCAATGATCAGACCTTGCCATTAGCTGAAAATAGCCTGATATGACCCACGTGGTATAACCATAAATAACTTTATACCTGCCACCTCACTCTCCCAATCAAAGCCCTTGCCTTATCAAAGCTTGACCATAAACAAAACTTATCACCTCCCACTTCTAATCAATACTTCTTACTTATCAGACCATAAATCCCCTAACCAGAATTGCTCACTACCTGTCTTTTTTCCTTTCCTTATCAAACCATAAACCCTTCATCCCATACTGTCTCACTGGAACTTGAAAACTATAAAAAAAACTTTCCCTACTGGGTAGACACGGTCTGAGCTACCCTTGGCTCAGACCCCACTCTCTTTCTTTCTCTTTGAATAAACTTCACTGAACCCTTAGACTAGTGTGTCTCCGTCTCTGTTTTGACCTACTCTTCTCACCAACATTTTTTGTGCCGAAACCCAGGACAGGGGTGTAGTAGACCACCAGCTCCAGGGTCCTCCCTTCCTTTGGACCCTTGCTGCAGCACTTTAAATGAACAACGGCACACTGATAGACCTCTAAAACTGGTGAGTTGGAGGACGAGACTTCCCTCACCAGGAAGCCTTGCTATCTCTCTCATCTCTACAAAGCCCAGCGCTGGGTTGAGGCTTGCCTCGGGGCACCAGAACACTGGTTCCTGGCCCCACCATCTAGGCTCTCTGGAGATGCCTAGACAGTGAGCTGGGATCAGAAGCCAGTCCTCAGTGAGACATCAGGGCGCCTGCCTCTCCCTGGTCAGACCTGTTTGCTCCTTGTCTCTCTTCCTCCTACTCACTCTTTACACTACGGGGTCTAGCCGATCTAAGACCCCTAAGAACACTCCAGTGGGGGGCCTCCTAAAAACCCTAGGCATCCTAGAACTCCAGGGTCACATATGGTCCAAATAACTGATTTTCTTTTAAAAACATTCTCTGTGATTTAGACAAATTCATAACCCACAACGTCAAGTGGCCTGAGGTCCCTTACATCTAAGCCTTCCTGATCCATTGTAATCACCCCTCTTTGCTAAACTTGTACCACCTTTCAAGTCCTCCTCCTTAATGAAAAATCTCAGGCTTCTAAGCCACCACTTTCTGAACCTGATTTTGATCCTCTGACCATGCCTCTCCCCCTCTTTACACTTCCTGTCCCCCATCAGCTCTGACAGACTCTCCCTCTTCTTCTGAAATTTTACTTTCTCATTCTATGCCAAACTCTCCCCCTTTTCTCCATTCCAGAAACTACCACCCACTTGAGGTAGTCCTCCAAACCCTCCACAGACCCTCTTTCACCTCCACATACTAGGTCTAGAGGACAATCCCCTGAACCCATTTTGCCCCTCGAAGAGGTAGCGGGAACTGAAGGCATCATCCAGGTATCCATTTCCCTCTATCAGGCCAAAATATTTCATATAAGTTACCCAGAAGACAGATCAAAATCCTGCCGCCTTCCTAAATAAACTCACAGAAACTTTAATCAAATTACCAGTCTAGATTCCACTTTTCAGGCAAGACAACTCTACTTAAACAACCACTTCATTTGACAATCCACCTCACACATCTGTAAAAAAAACTCCAAAAGCCTTAGGACAGTTCATAGACCCCTCAAAGGAATCTTTTAAAACTGGCTTTTAGCGTCTTTAATAACCAAGAGGAGGAGGCCGCCCAGGAAAAATAGGCAAAATATCTAAAGCTGGCCTCAGGACTTCAAGGAAAAGTGGAGACTCCTCAGCACCCTAAACCTCACAGACTCCAGGCCTTTGCGTCAAATGTGGAAAAGAAGGCCAATGGGTCTACCCTTCCCCAAACCCTTGGGCACTAGTCTCACTTGTAGTGTCCAAGGCCACTGAAAGGACAAGAGTCCTTGGACTGCTGGGTCCAGGGCTACCCCTTCAAAAACAGTGGCTGAGCCAGGATTCACCTCAGCAGATTTCCTTGGGCTGGCTACCGAGGACTGAGGAGGCCTGGGCTCTAAGGCCCCCACCATCAACATCTCACTAACAGAGCACTGGATTTGTCTTCACGTTGCCAGTTTGCAAATCACTTTTCTATTAGATACAAAGGCCAGTTAGTATTATCTGAATTTTCGGGGAAGCTTCTCTCTTCCTCCATTTCTACTGTTAGTATAGGTAGAATCCTATCAAACTGTCTTAAAACCCACACTTTTAACCCACCAAGTAGACTACTAAACTTTTTCTGATACCCTTCTGGTAACCCCCAAATGTTCCACCCCCTTATTAGGCAGAGATCTTCTTAGTAAATTCAAGACAACAGTCATGCTATATCTATCCAACTTGAACAACATATTCAACTCCCAACACTTCTACTTTTATCCCCCTCTAACCCTAGAGGGATTCCTAACCCACAAGACAAGTTCCATACTTTCCCTCTCACACCCTCTCCAGGAATTGTCTATGACCTAATCTTAAACTTACTTTCATTCAACCCCTTGGAAACTACTGAAACTTTACTTTCTCTTTTCTGGGCTTGGTATTTACAAGAGGAATTTGTGATTATTCACAGAAGAAAACTGCCCAGTGGTGAGAAACAGGTTCCCCTATCTCCTTACAATCACCTGCCTCTTCATAGCCAGCTCCCACTCTACCAAGGCCTCCACATATATCCCCTTCTTACCTACTTTACACCCTTAACCTAAGTTATTCTCTTCTCAAATCACAACACTAAATATCAGAGGTGCTGGATCTGTTTGTCTCTCTCCCAAAGTGTTTACACTACACTTCCTCCCCCTAGGGAGACATGAACCCAGACAGAGCAGACACTCTCCTAGAAAGTTACCCAACTACCTTGGCCAGTTGAGCCACATTACTGTTCCAAACCTTTGTCAGATGCATACAATCCCTCCCCCCAACTCCGCCGAAATCTCAGGACCAACAACCCTGGGCTTAACTCTCTTAAGATGAGCTCCCTTCTGTATGCAACCAATAGATAAAGGCCTAAATCTAAGACACCTAGATCCCAGACTCTGCAGCAATATTATCATGATATCTCCCCTTCTTAGGACCCAAGGTCAAAGGGTAAACTATTCCTTTCCCAACAACCGATGGTATGTTTTTTCAACCTGTACATTTCTCAAGGTGTCTTCTAGAATGTGCATTGCCCCAGCCAAAACCTCTTTCACAGGACTAATACCGTCCCCTACTCCCAACAACCTTCCATGGTAAGTTCCCTTTTAGGGGGAGCCCTTACCAACATCTTTTCAACTTGGAGCAATGAACCATCCACCTGACAGGGGGTTATAAGATGTCTTCCACTTCTACTCTCTACATATTAACATATGTCTCCTAGAAGACTTCTTCTTTTGCAGGAGCCAGGCATACATCTGCCTACTCACAAGCCTAACGGCACAATGCACTCTAATCTACTTTTGCCCAAAACTGATGTTGCCCACCTTCCCAACCAATCCTTACCTATATCCATAAAAGCTTCAGTCAGGCCAAAAAGAGCTCCCATCCTTAAACCTCTGATGGCTGCCCTGGGAGTCACTGCTGGAACTGATACTAGAACAGGAAGGTTGAACACCTCACTATTATTTCCACTTCCTCTTCTAAAACCTACAGGAATCCATGGAGGATATATCGAAAGGACTGGTAAAAAGACCAAACAGATTCTCTCGCTGCTGTCATCCTACAAAATAGACACTCCCTAGATCTGTTGACTGCAGAAAAGGGGGTACTTGTCTTTTTCTAGATAGAGAATGCTGTTTCTAACCAATCAGGCCTGATGCAATACACAGCTAAAATACTTTCAGAGAACATAGCCAATTTACAAAGACAGTAAGGGGGCGACTGGGGTACCTGTCTTTACTCACAAAAATGGCTTCCCTGGCTTCGTCTATTTATAATACCTCTTGTCTTACTCATTTTAGGGCTCCTTCTCAGCCTGGTCCCATTTACAGCTATAACATAACTGATCCAGAGGTCAGTCCACAACCTTACCCACCAACAAGTGAATCAGATTCAGCTCCTCCAAGAGATTTGACAAGACCTACAATAAAACCTCCCTAAAAACAACCAACAGATCTCCCTCTTTCACAACATCTCAGGAGGCCAGAGGACCCTCCAACTCTCCATATACCCTTTGCTAGGTCAATAACCCTTGTCAGCAGGAATGAGCTAGAAAGATAGCGATGTCTTATGTCCTTAAACCAAAAATTGGGGAGTTGAGGGCACTCTTTCCCAGAAATTTAGGGAGGTCATTGAGAAGACACTGTCCCTAAAATTCAGGGAGATCATTGACGTAACTCTGTCCCTGAAATTCAGGGTGGTCGTCTAATCCAATGATCACACTTTGCCGTTAGCTAAAAGCAGCCTGGTAGGCCCCACTTGGTATAACCACAAAACCATAAATAACTTTATGCCTGCTACCCCCACCGTCCTGATCAAATCCCTTCCCTTATCAAACCTTGATCATAAGCAAAACTTACCATCTACCCTTTAAAAATCAACACTTCTTCCTTATCAGATCATAAATCCCCTAACCAGAATTTCTTGCTACCCCTCTTCTCTTTCTTTCCTGATCAAACCATAAACTCCTGATCCCACACTGTCTCATTGGAACTTTAAAACTGCAAAAAACTTGCCCTACTGGGGAGAGGCAGGCTGAGCCACCCCCACTCTCTTTCTCTTTGAATAAACTTCATTGGACCCCTCAGACGGTGTGTCACTGCCTCTGTTTCAGGCCACTCTGTCCTCAACACCAACTAAATGTGAAATTTATCAAATAATATCATTACAATCACATGCAAGTAAAGTTTTCCTGAAAATCATTCAAAAGGAGTTGCAGCAATACATTGACAGGGAAATTCAGCTAGAAATTTAAGCTGCATTCAGAAGAGGACATGCAATGGCTGTTATTATTGCTGATAGTAGATAGACATTGACTGAAAGCAGAGAATACCACAAATCCACAGAATACCTGGATTTTACTGGCTATGCAAAGGCATTTGACTGTGTGGAACATAACAAATGATGGGTATTATTGCAAGGAATGGGAATTCCAGAACACTTAATTGTGCTCATGAGGAACCTGTACACCAATCAAGAAGCAACTGTTGAAACAGAACAAGGGATATTGCATAATTTAAAGTCAGGAAAAATGTATCATTGTTGTATCCTTGCATCATACTTATCCTGTATGGTGGGCAAATAATCCGAGAAGCTGGACTACCTGAAGAAGACATCAGGGTTGCTGAAAGTCTCACTTACAACTTGCAGTACACACATGACACAAGCTTGCTTGCTGAAAGTAAAGAGGACTTAAAGTATTTACCGACGAAGATCAATGACTACCCTTTAGTATGGATCACACCTCAACCTAAAGAAAGCAAAAATCCTTATAACTGGACCTACAAGCAACAACATGATAAATGGAGAAACGAATGAAGCTGTCAAGTTCATTTAATTTGCATTCACAAGCAACACCCATGAAAGCAGTAGCCAAAAAATCACAAGACACATTGCAGTGGGCAAATGTGCTGCAAAATATCTCTTTAAACTGTTAAAACACAAAGATTTCACTTTAAGGACTAAAGTGTGCCTGATCCAAGCTGTGATGCTTTTGATCGCCTCAAATGCACATGACAGCTGGGCAATGGATAGCGAAAACTAAAGAATTGACACCTTTGAATTATGGTGTTGGCAAAGAATCTTAAATATATCATGAACTGCCAAAAGAATAAACAAAACTGTTTGGGAAGAAGTACAGACAGAATGCTCCTTAGAAGCAAGGTTAAGAGACTTTGTCTCATGTACTTTCAAGGTGTTATCAGGAGGGACCAGTCCTTAGGGAAGACCATCATGCTTGATAAAGAAGAAGATTAGCGGAAAAGAGGAAGACCATCAGTGAGGTGGACTAACACAAGTACAGCAATGATCACAAGGATGGTGCAGCACTAGGCTGTGTTTTATTCCTTGTACACAGGGACACTATGAGTAGGAACAAAGTGGACAGCCCTAAACAACAAGGTTCATCCATGGTGTGGCAGCATCTTAGTTATCTAGCACTCTATAACAGAAATACCATAAATGCATGACTTTACCAAACAGAAATTCATTTTTTCAGTTTAGGAGGTTGGGGGTCTGAATTCAGGGTCCTGGTTCTAGGAGGAGGTTTTCTCTGTGTTGGCTCTGGAAGAAGGTCCTTGTTTCTTTGAGCTTATGCTCCTGGGTATCTTTATGTAGCCTGGCGTCTCTCTTTCTCCCAAATCTGCTTCCAGTGCTTACCTGTTTAATGTCTTATTTTTCAAGAGAGACTGATTTAGGACAAACCTCACACTAATCCTGTCTCATTAACACAACAAAGACAACTCATTTTCAAAAGGGATAATAACCACAGACATAGAGGTTAGGATCTACAACACGTATTTGAGGGAAACACAATTCAACCTACAGCGAGCAGACATCTCATTTTTTTAAATAATAGCATATATAAAGAAACTCAAAGGACATGCGGAAGAGAGTCTACTATGGCCATGAGTTCCAAGTGATGTGGAGAAGGGAGGCAACTGCCTGGGTATTTTAGACTGATATCGCTCCTTCATTACAAAGATGCTTGTGCTAAGAAGTGGGTTTTGTTTCTTTTTTAGCCTGAATTTCTGAAGCAACTGTACTTTTCAGAGATAAAAGTTGTCTAGATTACAAACTCAAATTATACTGAACCACTCTTTAAGTGCAGAAACTTGTCTTACAGTCTTTATATCCCTGTCATGGACTGAACTGTGTTCTCTCAAAAATATGTGTAGCTATGTGGCTAGGCCATGACTGTCTGTATTTTGTGATTATTCCTACGATGTATGTTAAAGGATTAGGGTGGGACTGTAAATTCTTTCACAGGACCACTTCCTTGTTCCACTGTAAAGAGAGTTTCCCTGGAGTATGCCTTGCACCACCCTTAATCCTTTCATCCTGCAAGAGATAAAAGGAAAGGGAAGCAAGCAGAGAATTGTGCACCTCAGACCATCAAGCAAGCAGCACCAGGAGAAGAGCGCATCCTTCATACCTGAGGTTCCTGAGCCAAGATGCTCCCTGGACAGAGACCGATGCAATACCAAACTTTCCTCCAGAGCTGACAAGGGGAATAGCCTTCCCCTGGAGCAGACATCCTGAATTTGGACTTGTAGCCTACTGGACTGTGTAAAAACAAACTTTCCTTTGTTAAAGCCATCTACTCTGTGGTACATCTGTTAGAGCAGCACCAGCTGACTAAAACAATCTCATACCTGGCAGAGTCAGATACCTGGAAGCCACTAGCCAGTATTTGTTAATAAATTAATTCTGCTTTAAATATTTTCTCTTGTATCTAAAAGTGATGCATTTTCATTTCTGACCTTTCAGAAGAGTTGAAAGACAGACAACTTCCCATCAGTGGTATGCAATGGAGACAAAGTCAGGACACCAGCTGCAGGCCAATGTTAGGACAGAATCTATCAGCCACAGAGATGCACTGAGCTACTCCCCAACTCCCATCTTAGAAAAAAATAGAAACCAGTCAAGGAAAAACAGGAAGCAGAACTGATCAGCAACACTGCCCACTCCTGCAAGCTACAGTTCAAGCCTTACTTCAAGCCTCAGTCCTCTACAGCATCCACACATCCTTGCAGACCACTGGGGAAAGGAACAATTCCATACCACAGCCAGTCTGTCTTCCCAGGTGCAGGGGAATTCAGAGAGCCTCAAGTACCCTCGCAGTCTACAGAACAATCTGGCTGCAACCCTCCATCTTATTCCTGTTTCCCTGGGCATATTCCTAAATACAAAAACTCTCTCTCTTCTACCTGCTCCCAGTACTCTCACAACACCCGTAACACGCTGCACCTCCTCTGCCCTTGCCCATGTCCTAGTCACACATTGCTTAGATGCAGACTGGAACACTGATTAATGCATTCATCTGTATCTTCCCTCTTCACTGAGTGTTCTCTGGCCTCCTTAGGACTACCAGTTCAGAATCTCAGATAGTTTCTTGCAGTATTCTGAACACTTTGGCCCCATGTTCCTTTCATCCCACTTATCTTGAACAACTAAAACATCAAACCAGAATTTGACTTTCTGCTTTCCCCATGCCTGTACCCAAATCAAAGTACAAATATTAGACAGAACACCTATTTATTTACAGGAAAGTGAACAGGCAAGATTACAGAGACAAGGTTGCTGTTAGCTGCCATCAAGTCAACGCCCAATCTGTGACTTGTGGAAGATCAATGTGCAACTGAATGAACACTACCTAGTCCCGCACCGTCGCCATCATCAGCTGGGGACACTAAACAGTTGTGATTGATATGTTTTTCATTTGCTGAGTTCTGAAAATAGCAAGCAGGTCTTTCACCGTAGCCTAGAAGCTCTGCTAAAGCCTGTGCAGCATCACAGAAACAAGCCTCCAATAACAGACAGTGATGATGAATGCGGCGCATTGGCAATGAAATGTACCCAGGTTTCTCACAAGGAAGGCGAGAATTCTACCACTGTACCACCCAACACCACTGCCATCAAGTCGACTCCAACTCACAGTGACCCTACAAGCCAGAGGAGAACTGTTCCATAGAGTTACCAAGGAGCACCTGGTGGAATCAAACTGCCAACCTTTAGGGTTAGCAGACATAGTACTTGATCACTATCCTACCAGGGTTACAGTCTAATTTATTAAAAAGTGGTACCATGAGGAAAGAATGTAGGCCTCAAAGTTACATATATTAACTAATGAACCTACGGGCTAAACTATAAATAAATAAGTCAGTAAATAAGTAAATAAAAGCAAACAAAAAAAAACAAAAACAACTGCAGTATGATAGATCCCTTTTACATGGCCTCTCTAGCCATGTTCTCGTAACTTCCACCAAATGACTGGGTGGTACTATCCAAATACAGTGCTTGTGGACCACCAAGGGGATTGGACAGCTTGCTAATAAAGCAAATCAAGTTTATGGCACCCTTGTGGGGGTGAAACCATGCACATAAGGTATAAGGAATCCTGCTGAGGGGATTGGTCAATTTTACCACCTTGGAAAGCTGAAAATGACTCACTCCAGAGGTGAATGAGGGGATCTCAATACTACCCAGAAGAAAGAATGAAGAGTAGGGTACATTCTTTGTACCTGGAATCCCTGTGCTGAGAATTTTATAGACCCAGGAGACAGAGAGAGAGAGTGCTTTAACACCCGAGACAGCTATAGACGACAAGCAGCAGCACGAAACAAAGGGCAACAGCAAAAGCAGCAGAACAAAGAGACTGACAGGAGACTGTACGGTGAATCCAGGATGAAAAGATGAACACGCCTTTGAGTGGGACGTCTGCTGATGGAGGGGGGTGCCTCTAAGACCTGGTCAACAGAATTAGGCTTGCTGACCCATGGAGTCAGAGAGCTGAGCACCTGCAGCCGGAGGCTTACTGGCAAGGTAGGGGTTCTTCTAGACTTAATCAGTGGAAATAAAGAGCTATGTTAACACTTGCCCAAGCCAGGCAGAAGCCATGCCAAGGGGGCAAAGGTGACAGACAAGTCTGCCTAGTGGGCCCGGCTGAGAAGCTATCCTGACTGAAGAAGTATATCTTGAGTTGTTCCTGACTTGTAGCCTTTTTCTTCCCTAATAAAGCCCTTAACTCTGAGTACCATCTGCAAATCCTATGTGGCCATTGCAACAAATTATCCAAGCCAACAGAGGAGTAGAGAGTGCACCCTTGGCCTGATGATGATGGTGATTCATTCTCTCTCCCTTTTGTGAAGTCAGAGAATGTCGGAACCCATCATGCCTTTTTTACAATGAATTATTAACTCCTACCATGCTCACTAAGAAATTTACGAAATTTTAACTAGTGCCAGCTAAAAATTCCACTTTACTCACTCCATCTAAAAGATAGCCTGTAAGAAAAATTAATTATCTATTAAAGATGAGTACTTATTTAAGGTTGAAGGCCAAGAAATTCTTTTCAGACAATTTAAAAATTATTTCATGGGTAGAAACTGCTAAGAATGTGATAATTACCAAAATACATTTAGATGATTCTTAAGATATAACCTACTTTCTCCTGTCTTGCCCATCCACAATATGACTACAGGCACTTAAAAATAATAAAACTGTATTTTTAAATCAATGTACTAAGTCATCTTGTCACTAAGACAGATAGGTTTTTCACCCAATTAGAATCATTTAGCCTTGTTTCATTGCATTTAGAAAAGGTTTTAGAAATTTCTCACATTATTTTTCCTATTATGCTGGTATACACAATCATAATTCAGAATCTCAAAGTAACTGAAATTCTTGAATAAAAATTACTAAATGATAAGCAAAAAATTGTTTATTTTCAAGAAAGAAAAAGTTGTAATTCTAGCACTGTTTTTATGAAACAATGTTTTTATGAAAAAAAATAGAACAATGTTCAAACATGCTTTGTTCTTTTCCCAGGGACTCCACATATATTTCCTCTCCATTGCCTGAAATCTCATCTTAAACATCTTACTGGAAAAAAATCTAGGGCCAGTTTCTGATTCTTTCAAAGCAAAACAAAAACTTGATTGTGTTTAAGGTGAAAGTTTACAGAGCAAATTAGGTTCCCATTTCCTACACAAATTATTCAGTGACACTGATTATATTTTTTCACAATGCATCATGAACCATCCCTTTCTGGTTGGGCCACTTCCAGTATTCTAGTAAAATTTTGCTCAACATCATTCAAAAGAGACTGCAAAAGCATACCGACAGGGAACTGCCAAAAACTCAAGTTTGATTCACAAAGATGTAAAACGAAGGATACCACTGCTGATGTCAGATGGATCTTGGCTGAAAGCACAGAATACCAGAAAGATGTTTACCTGTATTCCATTGACTATATGAAGGCATTTGACTGTGTGGATCATAACAAATTATGCCTAACATTGTTGAGAATGAGAATTTCAGAACACTTAATTGTGCTCTTAAGGAATCTGTACATGGATCAAGCAACAGGAAGCTGTGTGAACAGAACAAGGGGATACTGCATGGTTTAAAGTCAGGAAAGCTGGGCGTCAGGGTTGTATCCTTTCACTATACCTTTTCAACCTGCAGGCCAAGGAAATAATCCAATAAACTGGACTGTATGAAGAAGAACAAGGCATCAGGATTGAAGGAAGGCTCACTAACAACTTGGCATTAGGCAGATGACGCAACCTTGCTTGCTGGAAGTGAAGAAAATTTGAAACACTTACTGATAAAGATCAAAGACGACAGCCTTCAGCATGGATTACACCTTAACAACAAGAAAACAAAAATCCTCACAATTGGACCAGTAAGCAGCATCATTATAAACTGAGAAAGGATTGAGGCTGTCAAGGATTTCATTTTACTTGGGTCCACAATCAATGCCCATGGAAGCAGCAGTCAAAAAATCAAAAGATGCATTGCACTGGGAAAATCTGCTGCAAAGGCTCTCTTGTAAAGTATTGAAAAGTCCAAGATGTCACCTTGAAGACTGAGGTGCACTTGACCCAAGCTGTGTTTGTGTTTTTTTTAAAATTGTGATTGAATTAAAAGTGAACAATCCAGTTTAAATTTGCATGCCCACCTATCTGCAGCTCCTTCTGCTTTCCTTGCCCGGTGACAGCACACTCCTCCTATCCATTCTATACATATCATATCCTCTTAACACTCTCCTGTCTCCTCCTCTTCACCTTGTCAACTCTTCTCTAGTAAGAGGCCAGTAGGATGACATCCTATAGATGCATAGGACCATAAAGTGCATACACCATACGGTCACACTGTGTCCCCGAGTCCAATCCATTCCTGTCCAAATAGTTGACCTCAGTAATTATTTATGAACAGGGGCAGCATCAGGTCTAGCGGCCATGCTCCCAGGGGAACTCCCAGGGAACCCCCATCAACTGCAGTCTTTTAGTGGAGTTTTCAGAGTGTACCCACTTTTTTTTACATGTTGCCACTGGGAATCAACATTGTGAGCTCCATCACAGCTGTCACTGGTGGTGGCTGGGCACCATCTAATTCTTCTGGTCACATGTTGACACAGTCACGCATTCACATGGGTCTGTCTCTCTTCTAGGTTCTTTTTCCCTCACGTCACTGTTGTCCTTGGTGATCATCTGTTCCAGCTGAGTTAGGACCATCTGGTATACCTGAGATTGCAGCTTGCTAGCTTTTAAGACCCCAGATGCCACTCACCAATATGGGGTGCAGAAGACTTTCTTAGCAATAGGCAAATTATGCCAATTGGCCTCGATGTCCCCTGACAGCATAAGCCATAGTATTTTCAATGGCATCATATGCATGCAAAAGCTGGACAATGAATAAGACAGAAAAGTTGTCACCTCTGAATTGTGGTGTTAGAGAAGAATACTGACTGCCCCATGGACTGCCAAAAGAACAAACAGATCTGTTCTAGAAGCAAAGATGGTGACACTGTGTCTTGTATATTCTGGACATGTTGGCAGGAGGTATCAGTCTTGAAGAGAACATTGTACTTGGTAGAGTGAGGGGTCAGCAGAAAAGAAGACCCTCAACAAGGTGAACTGACATAGGGCCTCCAAAGATGGGCTTAAGCATAAAAGTGATTCGTGGACATGGTGCAAGACTGGGCACTGTTTCGTTCCATTGTGCACACAGGGTGCCTATGAGTCAGAACCAACTCAACAGCACCTAACAACGGTTTCCTTGCTCCCTTACCTCTCGTCTCTGCTTTTGCTTAATTTTGGAACATTCGGCCTCATAGAGATGAGTTTTTTAAAGGAACTCTTTACTCACAGGTGATATTCTTTGTTTTTATGAGCCAATCTGCTGTTTAGCTAAAAGGGAACCTCAAGGGATAACTGCAGTTTAAGGGTTAAAGAGTGTCTAGTCCTTTAAGGGTTAAAGAGTGTCTAGTCCAGTAAGTCTGGACTTTTCAGAATCTTTGGTTTTCTTCTCTTTTGTTTCTGTCTACTCGCTTTGCATTTCTGTTAGAGCTTGTTTTACCGATTTTGAGGGTCTGGCATTGGGTGCACAAATACTTACAGTTATGAATCATTATATAATGTTGTTCTTTGTCTCTTGTAATGAATTTTGGCTTCAAGTCTATTCTGTCAGATGTTAATACTGCTACTCCTGCTCTCCTTTGGTTACTGTGTATTTTGTACTATTTTTCCCATCATTTGATTTTTAACCTGTTTCTATGTTTACATCCAAGGTATGTCTCCTGTAGACAACACAGTGATGAGTTGTGTTTTTTTAGCCATTCTGCTACACTCTTGCCTGCTGCATTTAATCCATTTACATTCAGTGTGATTATGGATACCTGTTGCTGCCAAGTCTATTCCAACTCATAGCTACCTTACAAGACACTGTAGAACTGCCTTACACAGCTTCCAAGGAGTAGCTGGTGGACCCAAACGGCCAACTTTTTGTTTTGTTGCCAATCACTATGCCACCTAGGTCACAAAATTATTAATAGGTAAAAATTCACTACTACTATTTTGTCACACTTCTTTTGTATGGTATTAATGATTTCTTCTTCCTTCTTTACCCTCTGTCCTGAATTCTTTTTGTATATGGATTTTCCTTTCATTTGTTATGGTTGTTTTTATGCTTACTAAGTCTTTTTTATTGTCTTTTTTTTTTTTTTTTTTTTTTTGGTAGGTAGATTTATTGATTTCCTTTGTGGTTACCTGAAGTTTACTTATTTATCATCCTATTTTTAAAATAGTCTGTTGTATCTTGAAATCTTCTTAACTTTTCCATATGGAAGTTCTATAACTACAGCATTTACTCTCGTTTTTCTTTTGAAGTTGTCACTCACTACAAATTTCTCTGCAGACAGTTCTACAATTTATTTTGTGAAGTTTCTTTTTTTTTCTTAAACCTGGCTTGGTATCTGGGTGATACTGTTATATGTCTTTGTGCTGGGTTGCTGTCTGATGCCCTAGTTTTCTATCCAAATAACTCCATTTCATATTTCTTGTAGGACTGGTGTGGTGGTTACAACTTTCCTTAATTTATGCATATTTGAGAATATCCTATTTTGCCCTCATTTCTGAAAGGTGATTTTGATTGGTATATAATTCTTGGTTGGTAGCTTTTGTCTTTCAGGATTCTGTATATGCCATCTCACTGTCTTCTTGCCTACATGATTTCTGACCAAAAAATTCAGCACATAGTAATATAGTAGACTCCCTGTATGTGATAATTAGCTTTTCATGAGCTGTTCTTAAGAATTCTTTCATCTTGTTTCTAAAAAGTGTAATTCCGATGTATCTTGATGAATTTATTTTGGAGTGTCTATTTGGTATGCGTTTCACTGAGCTTCTTGGATATAAACTTTCTCATCTTTTATAATACCTGGAAAGTGTTCTTCCATTATATGTTCAAAAACTCTCTGGGACTCTTTCTTCTCTCTTCCGCATCCGGAATTTCTAATATGTATATATTGCTGCTCTTGATGGTTTCCCAAATAATCTTTTAGCTTTCCTCATTTTTTCAACATTCTTTTCTGTTTGTTGCCAAATAATTAGTATCAAGGGTTTTATTCTCTAATTTGCTGATTCTTTCTTCAATTATTTCAAATCTACTTGTGTCTTTCAATTGAGTTATTTCTGACATTTTATTGTTAAGCTTCTGAACTGCTGTTTTTTGTATGGTTTCTATTTCCTTATTGAGTTTGTCATTTTGTTGTGGTATTGTTCTCCTGAATTATGCTAGACTTTTTTCTCATGTTTTCTTTATCTCCTTGAGGATCCTTAATATTAGTTTTCTGAATTCCCTGTCAGGTAGCTGCATTATCAGTACTTCCTTGGAAAGGTTTTCTTTTCCTTTATTTTGATTGATCCATCTTAACCTGTTTTTACATATGATTTTGTAATTGGTTGCTGACTTCAAGACATTAAGGTTCTACTTTATTGGTTTACATATTTATTGTTCTTGTCTTTTTTGTACTGTATAGATATGTATACATACATATGTATAGATTTATATACATACACATACATACATACACACATAGAAAGAGCTTAGTTTTTCCTGTTTATACTGTCTACTTTTACTTGTACTGTTTTATTATTTTGTACTATTGTTCTGTGTATGACTAGTACTGCTGGTTGGTTTAGTGCAATTTTCTCTTTAATGGGTATAACGGATTATACACGCACAGCAATCTTCAGTCATTGGACATGTATGTTTTGCCACATAGGATTACATGGAGATGTGTGACCAGGTCCATTACTTGTTTTGGGGCTCCAAGTGTCAAGTGGAGACAGGTGTCAGAATCTAGGTATCAGGATCCCTCCATAACTCTTGTAGGGCAAGGTGGTCCATTCACATTAGTGTACACTGCTAGTACAACCTCTGGAGAGGGGGGCAGGTTCATCTTTGCAGACCTAGGGAGACAGTGTTACTGTGATGGGTACAGTAGGCCTTCTGCTTAGTCATGGAGTGGTGTCCCAGTTAAAGCATGCAGGGCTGAGATCGTCAGTGCATACACTGCCAATATAAGAGACTAAGTAGAGTGTGGGAGGGGCACATATGGAAGGGTCATGAGGGGGTGCCTTGCTTTGCAGGCCAGGAGAGGGGTATGGTGGCAGTGGGCCAGGCAGGTAAGTGGTGTGCAAGTCTCTAGGGATGCCTTGCCACGTACACTGGGCTGAGCAAGTAGTGGGAGAAGCAAGCCACCTTGGTGTCCACAAGCCAGGTGCAAGGCACAGTAGGTGACCACAGCGTGGCCAGCTGTGGACACTCTAAGAATCTCTGCATTACTTCTGATTTTGTTGTAACTATCTTCCCAACGTAGTCCAATTCCTCAATCTTCTCTTTGACGTTCAGGGACCTGGGGTGACTGTATCCATTTCATTGGGTTTCTTTCTTGCAGGGAAATGTTAGGCAAAACTACCTAAACTGACATCTTAACCAGAAGTCCTGGTCACATTCTTTTTAATGTCACCAAAAATAGCATTACTAATTACACAATCTTGACTAGCAAGGAAAAGTGACTATTTACATGTACACACACACACACACACACACACACACACATCACCCTCCAGGAATATAATTTACCATTATTAAGGATATTCAAAAGAATATACTCTGAAAAGTAATTTTAATAAGTCAAAAATATGTTGAACAATGAGTGCCATTTAAATAAAAACATAAGCATCCCAGCATGATTGATTAAGTAAATAATACTCATGAGTCACACTTCTAATGTGTTTGTAAAAAGATCATAACACTATACAGTCACATCTTTTATTTAATAACTGTTTACTGAATATCTGTTTCATGCCCTTTGTTAGGAATAAGGTATACAGTGGTAAACAGAGAAGATTTCTTCACTCAAGAAAATAATAGTGAGGAAACAGGCAACAAGCCAGTAAGCAAAGAAATATGATTATAAATTATATGTTCCACAAAGGGAAACAATATGGTAGAATTTCAGTAGGACTTTTTAAAGATAAAGTGGTCAGGAAAGGTTTCTGGAAGAAGGTTACATTTTATCTGACATTTAAAGGCTAAGATAGAACTAGCCTTTAAAGGAGGAGGAAGCTCAGTCCAGGCTGAATAAAAACTGAATGTAAAGAGAGGCTAGTTGACTCCAGAACACTAATAGAAGACCACTGTGACCGAGTTATAAAGAGATCAAGTGAAAGGGTGTGACACACAGCAAAGAAGGCATCCACAGGCCACATAATGCAGGGTCTGGTGAAACCAGTAAGAAGCTCACAGGCATTATGATATATCAAATCTGACGATGAAATCCACGAACTTAACTGTTCTACGTGCTACATACTTCGTTGCTGAGTATCACTACAGTAACTTTTGCAGTACTCCCCTCGAGAAGCGACGCACCAGTGCACCTAATCCATCCTTCAGAGCAATTTGGGAACTATTTCTGGAATGGTAATTGCATACAGAGGCACAGCAGCAAGTTCGAGAACTTAATCGTACTCATTGTTTGTAAGAGAGTGTTTAGCCAGTAAACGAGTAACTGTATTGGAATACCACCCCTACTCACCTGATCTGGCCCACAATGACTTTTTTCTTTACCCAAAGAAGGAAATATTGAACGGAAGCCATTTTGAGGACCTTCAGGACATTAAGAGTAGATGACAGCTCTGATAGCCATTCCACAAAAAGAGTTCCAAAACTGCTTTGAAAGGTGGACTAGGCACTGGCATCAGTGCATAGCTTTCCCAGAGGAGTACTTTAATGTTGACTGCAGTGATATCCAATAATGAGGTATGTAGCACTTTTTCTAGATGAGTTCACAAACTTAATTGGCAGTCCTAGTATGTCAATGTGGAAAAAAAAAAGACTACAGAATGGGATGTGTAAATTGATGAAAGATATGTCAAGTGTTTACTCAGTGATAAAGAAGATCATGGAACTATTTAAAACACTGGTGTTTCAAGAACTTTCGCGGTGCTTTCTTTGTGTTGTATAGACCATTTAAAATTTCACACAATTTTGATTTCATTTCAGATAAAGAAATGATTGGCCGTAAGTAGTATGAAAAGCCTATTTTCTCAAACAAGTAAATATCTTGTCCTTGCTACTTATTAGCTGTAGTAAACACTGCTGACATTTGATGTGTGATCCATTCTGTCCCTTTCACCAACCCATCCCCCAGATTCTGCATACTTCACTGCTAACTGCTCATGTAGAAGATCCTAGATTTGCCTTTAGGATTACCCTTGGATTCTGAACCTGCGTGCATCTCACAGAGCTGAAAGTATGCAGGAGTTTTATATGTTTCCCCTCCGGTGACGATTTAAAAAAGTCTAGTTCATTTTCCCTTCCATGACAGGCTCTGATTCCTATTTCAGGCCTCCAGGAGGATTTAGGCTGAGCCTGGGAGTTGACTTGAATGCACATTCTCTCCTGGCTTCTTCTCCAACTTACTTTCTAGTTTCTCTTGGGAGCACTTCCTTAATACACCACCAGAGCCAAAATCATAGGTTCAAGTTTTCTTCATGGAATAACCAAGTAAGTTATTTCTTTGCATAAATTTTCATGCTTTCATTCAGTCATCTATGCATTCTTCCATCAATCTTCATTGACCATTTACCGCATATTGTACACCACGCAAGGCATTTTGCATATAATGAAAACATGTTTGTCAGACGGCATCCAAGTATTATGCATCTTGTTAATGAAATTACCTATATATGATTAATCAAATAATTCATTTGATTGATTTACATTTGACTATCAGTCAAATGAAGTTATTTATTTTTTATTATATTTAATCAACTCACCAAATGAAGTACAATATATAACATTTTCAGAAATGCTCACTCTAAATTGCTCATGAAATAAATAAATCTTGATTAAAAATCAAACTATGTGCAGTGTTTTTAAAGCCCTTAACTGCCCTACAATTACTTTTTAACATTAAAATGCATGATGTGTAGCATTAAATACTTATAATTATTGTGTCTGCTCCAACATATTACCTGGTTGCATTCCAGTAATGCAGTTGTAATACTGGAATCTGCAAATCAGAATACATTTCCCCACAGAACTAATCTTGGTGGTTTCTAGGTCAGCTAGAGCTTCCCTTTACAAGCTGTTGAACTCATAAATGTGCTTAAACTACTATATAGTTTCCACAGAAAATTTTTAAACATTAGTATTAGCAAACAAACACCACCACCATCCTGTGGAAATAACGTTGTTTACACTCTACTTTTAGTTCTGATTCTGTAGCACATGGGACTGCCTCGTGGAAGTCTCACACTTCTGAGGATCCACAAAAGGGTTATTTTGATTCGTCCTTGTACTTTCATCATGCCATCTTCAGCGACCCTGTATTTCTTCAGGTGTCTGTGAACCCCACACCAGTCCCACTTAAGACTTGGGCTGTGCTTCCCTTGAGTACCCAAAATTCAAATGACATCTACTGAGGCCCATCTGAAAAATTATTTTCTGTGTCTTCCCTTCTTGGGAACTCTATGGAGCAGTTCTACTCTGTCCCATAGGGTGGCTATGTGTCAGAATTGACCTGACGCCAGTAGATTTGGTTTGGTTTTATTGGTGTCTTCCCTGAAACATGAAATACATGGCTGAACAGACACACTAATAATAATGAACGTATAATTTTTTTGTTTATTTTTTAAAAAAGGTCTGTGCCTATTGTAGCAAACACTGATCACTGCCAACCTAAAGCCTCACTTCTATGGAAAAAATCCTAGTTTTAGGGCAGCAATACTGGTAACCCCAGAGTGTAATCATGATTCACCTAAACTACCTGTGTCAGTCCTTTTTCCTGTGGCAGATATTCATTTTCCATAAATCTCTTAACAGCTGGTAGTAACCATGTCATAGTTCAAGACACGTGTGTGTGATGGAGGGAAACGGCAACCCCCAGCACTTGGAGAAATGTACATGTCTTGTTAGTGAATCTCATTGATACTCATACACACATTCATACAAATACCTATTTACAAAGACTTATTCACATACTCTATGTTTTGTTCTTAATCTCTTTCACTCTAGCACATTCACAATCTGCCACACTCTCACATATAAGCACGCTCATGTGCATGCAAGTGCACGTGTCCACGCGCGCACACACACACTTCTAACACCCTACTTTCTCACTGACTCTCATTTGTTCATTCTTATACTCTATGGTATACTCTCTCATATACTCTTCCTTTAAGATGTTCTCACCTATAATTTTTTTTCCCTTCTTTCTCACTTACATGTTTTCTCATAGGTGGCCTCACACTCCCACGTGCTCTCACTTTTCATACTCTGTCTACTCTCTCACCCTCTCACAAACGCTTACATGTTGTCTTACTCATCCAGTGCTGTTATAACAGAAATACCACAAGTGGATAGCTGTGACAAAGAGAAATCCTTTTAGCACAAACCAGTAAGCTGTAAGCCCATTTGTAAGCTACAAGTCCATGTAATACAAGAAATCATCACATTCTTTTAGACTAAGAGTTGAAATTCAATGCCAACATCCTGACATAGAAATCTCAGGTCCAAAGGACACACTCTGCTCTCAGTGCCGCTTTCTTGGTGGTATGAGGTTCCCAACACTCTGCTCCCTTCATTGTCATGACTCAAGAGATGATCTCAACATGATCTAAGCTTGTAGACTGACTCACATACCTCACTAACACAGCTATTGCCTGTTCTTCCTCACTACCATCAAAAAGGCAGCATTCACAACACACGACAGAAATCACAACCTAACGGACTCATGGCTGAGCCGAACTGATACATACATTTTTGGGAGAGCACAATGCAATCCATGACACATACCCAACGAACTCTCACACTCTCAAACATAATCTCTGACTTTCTCATAGTCTTACCTTCTCACCCATAGTTTCTTATACATATGCACATACATATACTAAATATTGTGGTCCTGTTTCTCTAGTTTTATATAAATGTCTTACAAGAATAGCTGAAATGGAAATAAATGAAGTGGTTACAGTCACAGCTCTGTTTAAGTGCGATCTACCTGGGGTTAAAAGTATACTCGGGTCCTAAATCAAGTACAGGGGTATACTGAGCAACTGAATGTTAACAACATTTTCCAATAGACCTAGTATTATATCCAAGGAATCTAATTCACGATCCCTCGTATAGTTATTAAACTAAAAGAGATAAAAATGACCACCTTGTAATCTACAATCTTGTCATAAATGAAGATACAGCAAGATTAAGTGATTTCTCATAGTCTAAGAGTTAAAACAACTTGCTACTAGGAGAATTACTCTCAGACAACTGTCCAATGTTAACTATATAGCCTAGTGACTAAGAGTGTGGTTTGTAGAGACAGACTACCTGTGCTTGAACTGAAACTCACCACACACCACCTATTTCCCACAGGCAAATTCACCTAAGTTGCAACTAGTATAAGACTATCAACATTTAGAATTGCTTGATAAAGAACAAATTAAATAACCCATGGAAAGCTCCTAGTGCAGTCCCTGGTTCATAAAGTGTTCAAAAAGTGTTAACTATATTGCCTAATGGATTTGCATATCTGTTTTCAAGATATTGCTTTAAAGTATACTGATCTTCATAGACAAAAGTCAGAAATTTTGAAAAAATAAGTTTATATCAAGTTCCTATTCTCACAAATTATGCTAGACTAACAGGCTTTGGAAACCCTGGTGGTGTAGTGGTTAAGTGCTACAGCTGGTAACCAGAAGGCTGGCAGCTCAAATCCATTAGGCGCTCCTTAGAAACTCATGAGATGATTCCACTGTGTCCTTCTGGGTCGCTGTCAAGTTGGAATCCACTTGATGGCAGTGGGTTAGCTTCGGATTTTTGTGATAGGTCTTATTCTGCAAAGAAAAAAGAAATTGCTCTGTCCAGGGTGAGAATGAGAGCAGCATGCACTGTTCTACATTTTTTAAGGTATCATGTAGAGTAACATACTCCATAAATCCTAAGTGGGCAAAGAATAAATACATGATGTGGACATTCAGCATCTTTCCTGACTTTGAATCAGACTCAAAGGATGGTATCAGTGCTGCCTAACAAGCAGATACCAAAAGGCACACTGGGTCAGAGTTGGAAGAAACTGGAGGTAAGAGAAAGGAAATCCTTATTAACCATATAAATACAGCAATACAAAATAAAATTGTGAGAAAATGTATTCTTAGAATTTACAGTAAATGACTAAAGTGAAGCCTCTTAAAAACACTGATTTTTAAAATTTGAATTAGCTATTAGAAAATAAAAAATAACACGCTTTGAAGAAGTAGGATAATCCAGTATACTCTTTGGAGATAATAATTTACATTACAAATGAAGGTAAAAACAATTTTATGACTGTTCTTGTTAATTTCTATTGAGTTGGTTCAGATTCATGGCGATCTCATGCACAATGGGAGGAAATAAGGCCTATTCCTGTACCAGCTCCATTATCTATGATGGA
Organism: Heterohyrax brucei; assembly: GCA_028571685.1. Taxonomy (NCBI): domain Eukaryota; kingdom Metazoa; phylum Chordata; class Mammalia; order Hyracoidea; family Procaviidae; genus Heterohyrax; species Heterohyrax brucei. The sequence goes on along the minus strand of CM053146.1, from coordinate 56,897,476 downwards.
TTGAATAATTTTCTACTGTAATTCTTGGGGTTTTCATTGGCTGATTTTCAGAAGATTGACAAGTCTTTCTTCCTAGCCTCAGTCTAGAAACTCTACTGAAACCGTTCGGCAGCACACAAGCCACTGCTGACAGATGGCAGGCAGCTGTACATGAGGTGCATTGGCTGGAAATTCTCCCATGTGGGAGAACTCTACTGTTTATCAGCCATCGTCTCACTGCTTTATGATATCATCACTAAGCATTGCAGTTACATTATTTATGGCCAAAAAAAAAAGGCCAAATTGCTTGTTACAAACACACAGATTTTCATTTTCAGATGGTCAGGACTGGGTGCTTTCAAATGCTGCCTAGGGTCTAAGTGAAGATTCTAGCTGGACTCTGCCAGCTGTGGCATGGGTTTTTTGTGTCAACCTTAGTCTTTTCAGCATTTTACCATTACACTCCTTCCCATGAGCACTGTGCTCTACTGCTGCCCAGTATTTTATATAACCTATAAAGTTATATGAAATCTAGAGCATACATACATAATCCCTAATAAAACCTGGAGATAAATGGAAAAGGAAGGATGCCAAAAAATGAGGTAGGACAAGTTGATAAAAAGGCTTAGTCTGGATATTCTTTAAAAAAGTAGGGCCAATTCAAGGAATTCCAACATTAGCAGTGGTATTGTTTTGGGGTGCTGTGAAAGACAAAGGAAACTTAGATCAGAATTTCAACTACTTGTGCTGTGGTGACTCATCAACTCCATCCCAAAGGGAAATGTTATTCAAAAACGGTGTCCACCTCATCACTGTTAAGTAAACCGAGGTGCTGACTGATGCCTACCTTATGAGTAGTATGCTACTGTGCAAAATCACATTTAAATGACTTAAAATTCACATTGTGAGAACATAATCTCACTTATTGCTTTAAGAAATTCAATGGACATAGATTGAGAAAGTGTTAATGGAAAATAAAAGGGATGAGAGGTAGGTATGTTCTTTGCATACCAGGTTAAATAGCTTTGTGGGGGGAAAAATGTGCCCTAAAGGGGCTTTCCACTAATTAGCTGCAGACATTAATCAGTTGACATGGAACTCAATCCAAATTTAAAGAATGTACTGGAAGGGAGGGAGTTAGGATACATGTCAATTTACTTTTCAGCTTTCCTTCTTCTGCAGGTTCTTCTTGTTGAGACAAGTTGCCAGAAGAGATAAACTGCTGCTCTGTCCACCTCCATTTTATAGAAAATTGTACTTAACACAACTCCAAATGATAATAAAATCAGAGTAATAGCAGAATTAAAGGTGAGATCTTCAGAAAGCTCTACACTGAGCCAAATTATCCCCTTTTCTGGGACAAGCAGATGCAGGACCAGATGGAGCTGGGTGATTTTTTCTTACCAAAAGAATTATGAAAACAGAAGAATTTCAGGAAGAATTACTGATAGAAATACATAGATCTGTTCACACTTATAAGACCGTAATGGAAAACTACGGCTAACTCTTGTGTTTTCAGTCACAAGAAAAATGATAGTTTCACTAAGGGAACAGAGAGCTTCTCTGTTCAGCCAGCTTCTTCTGGATTCAACTCTGCTCGCTCTCTTCTTTTTAAACAGATACTCCCAGGAGAAACAAAAACTTAGCCTACTCTCCTATGAACCCAAATTCCGATCTGACTACATTCATTCAGTATTTTCCACTTCTGGCCTCTGAATCCTTCCAAACCTCAAAATGAAACTTCTTGTTATTTCTATGGAAAGCTTTTATTCATTCAGTGTGCATTTACTGAGCTTTTGCTATACTTCAAGCAATGATATCATAGATTCTGTCATTCCAATGACAAATGAGAGTCTGTCCTTGTGTTCAAGGAGCACAGTCCTAATACCCATGTTCAGAAAATGGTTATGTTCAAGTGCCACTACTGTCCCTCTGACACCAGCCAGATCCCACATAAAAGGGTTTCCCTAGAAGTTATTAGCCATTATATGCTCTCAGCTGCAGACTACAAAAACTGCTCATTACACTTTGCCCCATTCTGCTTTCAGTTATCCTGACCACCAACTTCATCCCTGATTCTCACATTTCCAGCCATGTACCAACCAGAAGACCGGAAGTAAGCTACTGTCTTCCATTAAGTATGATCTTCCTTTTCTCTTTTTTCTTAAAGGGTGACTTTTATCAAAAACAAGTAAACATATCAGATAGCTAAGTCAGCCTTAATTATGTACTCTTTTTATTTAGTCAGCATTAAAAAATGCAGAGCTTTAACTACAACAAAAAACCTAGTATTTAATAGTTAACACCTTTCAGAGAAAACTTTGGGACAGAACAACTGTTATCTCAAGGTTATCAAGCCAACTCTGTGAAACAGTATTAACCAAAACATCATACATATACAGTTATCATTCTAATGCAGGAAAAGCATATTGAAAGCATGGGAAAGTTAACAGTAGTATAAAAAAGAAAAAAAAAAGTAGCAGGAAACAATAACACAGGGATGAAGAACTTCGTGGGGGAAAAAAAAGGTGATTACCCATTTAAGATCTAAAAACCTTCCATGACAAAACTAACTCTAAGTCTCAGCTCTTTCCTAAGTAGTTACTTTTTCTTCTAGATGTTGGTTTTTCTTCTTCAGAAAAGAATGATCTACTTGAAAGTTTACAGTTTGTTAATACTGGTTCTGACACAAATGTCCATGAGTCCACATTCTCAAGGATTAAGAAAAATTACACAGTAATTCTAAAGGAATGTGATAAGCCCCACTTTTTTACTGGTTTTTAACTGATTTCATGGATGTTATTTTAGGACTAAATAATTTTATTCCATGTAGAAAGTAAAATGAACAATAAGCCAATTCAGCAGAGAATTCAGGCTGATAAAAGGATACCACTATCTACATGTGCCTTAGTTATTCTGGTAAGATGGTGACAGTTGACAAGGAAGTATAAAAACTAAAATGCATGTTAAACACTGATGAGATTAAGATTTTGGCCAGATGGATATCATCTGTACATGAAAACTAGTTAACAGGAAACTGAGAACTTTGCTAAGTCTTCAACTTTTTATGAAAACCCCAATGGTGTGTTTAACTACTCCATTACGAACTGGTCTCTAGACACGAAATTTGGGAAGGATGTTACATCTGCAGAAAATTACTCAGATTCATATTTACGGCTTAAAGACTGTTGAGAAATAGAAAGGTATAGAGAAATTACTGAGTCTCGTCAGAGCAGACCTAAGTAACTGGTGAGAACTACCCCAGCAAAATCATCTCAGGACCAAGTCAGACTAAGTGTAGGTCTCTGATGGATGAAATAAATGAATTAACATCAAACCAGCGCATTTCCTGTTTTTCTGAGGCAGTATCACTTTACGGAAAAAAAACAACGAAACTTCAAGACAAGTTTAAACTTGTTAGCAGTATCATTTCAAAATAGTTCTAAAACACTAAAATGACGCTTAACCTAATACTCAATTGCCCTTAAAACAGAATTCTGTATTTTAAATGGCTTACCAAAAATATCTACGCGTCTTATAATTTTGAGATCAGTCTCTCTTTACTACAGCCAAAGTCCAAACCCACTGCCCCGAGCCAATCCTGGCTCATAGCGATCTTAGACGACAGAGTACAACTGCCCCACACGGTTTCAAGGCTCCAAATCTTTATGGCAGCAGACTGCCACATCTTTCTCCTGTGGAGTGGCTGGCAGGTTCAAACCACTGACTTCTTGGTTAGCAGTCTAGCACTGCAACCACTGCAACACCAGGGCTCCTCTTACTATATGACCCAAGATTCTTAAATTATCACATTACCATTTTAACAGGTCACCTTTTGTTTTCATGTAATTATACCCAATATTTTTTAAAGTAGTTAGCATGTCGTACCTTTTTCACAGTGCTGTGCATTCCCCGTACCCTTTTAGTTTTTGGTGACTTCACATGAACAAAGCCACTCCCTCTTTCCCTTATCCCCAGTATAAAAAGAGAAAAGAAGCAAAAGAGAAAGGAAAAAAAAACAAGAAACAAGATTATGCTCTGGGGGGAAACCTTTATCACAAATACGAGGATGCAGAAATCAGCTTTTAGAACCCATTCATCATGCTACAAAATTAACTCTAAAACAACTGCTAAGCAATTTTCCAAAACCTTTCAAAAAGTTCCAGTGGATTTCTGGATTTGTTCCTTCAGAAGCAGGATACTCTGCCTTTGCTCAGGTGGCAGCATGGCAATCTGCTCTGCAGTCAGCTGAAGAACCTGTATGATCAACGCTGCTTTTTCTTGATCCTGCAGGGTTACTTGGCTCTGCCCAGGACTAAAACTGCTTGGTTGGCCTCCACCTTGGTTGTCTGCCCCCTGCATGGCTCCCCCTTGCATTCCTGCTCGCCGGAGGCTGGTTCCTTGCATACCTGCTCCTTGCACACCTCCTTCTTGCATTCCTGCTCTCCGCCTGCTGGTCTCTTGCATACCTGCTCCTTGCACACCTCCTTCTTGCATTCCTGCTCTCCGCCTGCTGGTCTCTTGCATACCTGCTCCTTGCACGCCTCTTCCTTGCATTCCTGCCCCCTGTGCTCCTGCCCCTTGCATGCCAGCTCCAGGATTTCCAATTCCTGAAATGCTTGGAACCTGTCTGGGTCCCTGAGGCCCACCTGCCCCCATATTAATGGGACCAGGACCCTGGAATCCACTGGTCTTTGGGCCTCTCAAACTGGGGCCAGGGGCCCTCATCTCCACTCCTCTTGCATCCATGCCCCTGGCTTCCGCTGCACAGGTCTCCATTCCTCTTCTCTTCATCATCCGTGCTTCTAAGACCTCAGGGTCCCTGGCTCGAGTCTCCATCCCTCGAGAGTCTCTACTACCTCTACTGTCCATGGGTAGAACCCTTTGATCCATAACAGGTCCTCTGGGGTCTCCAATCAGCAGTCTAGGATGCGCTATTGGCCTGCCCCTCATATCACGCGAGGAAGGGCCACGACTGTCATGACCAGAGGCATGGTGCATGGGAGGATCGTGATGAGGTGGACCCATGTAACCTCTGGGCTCCACTTCCCCAGTGACTGACAGCAAAGTCCCTCTTCGTGGGTCATTTGGCGTATCTCCTAAGAGTCCTCGAGTAGGCAAGCCAGCAGCAGTCATGGGTCCATGAGGTCCATGAGGTCCAAGAGCTCTGGGATCTGGCGTCCGCACTTGTCCACGCTCTAAAGGCACAGGTCCAACTCTTGGCATTCCAATTTGGGGCTGCATTCCTCCTCCAGAAGCTAAGGAACCAGGACCAGGGCCAGGAATAGGAGCAGGGATTGGCCCCGGAGCTGGAATTCCACCCTGGATAGGAGTCTGCATCAGGGGACGAATGTCCTTCGCAGCTCTTCTAACCAAATGCTGAGGCTGAGGAGCTGCAGGATTCTGTTGATTCAACATTACATTAGGTTCCGGGCACAGACCAGGGCCAGAGCCAGGACCGGAAACAGAAGCAGACTGAGATCTGCCCGGGATAAGCGGCGTGACATCTGCTTTGCCATGCAGAATTTGCAGAGCCATCTCCGGATCCACTATTTTCATCACCACTTGTGCCTGCAACAGTGCGTAGGCCAGCTGCGGGTTTTGCAGTAACATATTTCGAGCTTCCTGGGGACTGTTTTCAATACAGAACTTCATCTGTCTCATCAACTCAAACATCTGCTCGGGCGGGAGGCTGGCAACTGCTCTGGTTATTGATTCAGGGGCATCTTCTGGATCGACAGGGTGCCCATAGGGTGAATCAACCACGGGTGCTGCAGGCCCTAGGCTCTTGAGCTCCTCCTTATTCTTTTCACTGGCAGCAGTGTCCACCCGAAGCACTCTGCCGCTGAACTCCCGCCCATTAAGGTTCCGCATGGCACTAAGGGCAGTCTCCTGGTCTTGATACTCGCAGAAGCCATAACCCTTGGGTCTTCCCGTCTCTCTATCAAATACCAGCCGGAAACTTACAACGGCACCAACCTCAGAGAAAATGTCCTTTAACTGCTCCTCGGTTGCCTCATACGGAATGTTTCCCACGAACACGGAACGCAGGGATCGATCCATAGTTGGGTCTCTCACCGCCAAACTCTCCATGATTCCAGTTCCTCACACAGAGCACAGCGAGTTCTACGAGCCGTCTCCTGTGACCCACGCTTCCGGCAAGCAACGGAAACAGCTCTCAAAATCCGGGCAGAAACCTCACTTTCACTTGAGGTGTTCCGCCTGTCTGCGGAAGCCACGCCTCAGTGTTCCTGTAATTTAGCTAACATTGTTCCGCCCCTGGAAAGCCTGATGATGTAGTGTTTTTAAGCGCTGTAGCTGAAGTTTGGTCAGCAGTTTGCATCTACCAGGCTCTCTTTGGAAACTCTGAGGGTCATTCTACTCTGTCCTATGGGGTCACTATGAGTCAGAATCCACAATCCAATCAACCTCAACGATTTGTTTTTTTCCGCCCTGGTCCTTTGGGATTCTGTCTGCTTGTTATTGAAACACATGACTCCATTCCCGTCCCGTCTATTAGTCTGTAGGTTTTCCATGGCGCCCTTCTTCCACCACCACAGGCTCAATGTGTGGGCCACAGTGATCTTGCTTTTCTTATTGAGAATTCTTGGTCTACATTTTGGCAATACTGCAGACTTAGTTTGTATTAGATTTTTCCTTCCTGATACAGTTCATCCCTGGAACTCTTATATCTGACTTTAGTCTTGAGGAAACAGCCCAGAAACCAAGGAACTAACCATCAACTCCAAAATTTTCTAATGTATATATATATGCCCATATACATACATATGTATACACACACACACATATGTAAACATATATGTATATACAAAAAAATCAAACCCACTGCTGTCTAGTTTGGTCCGACTCATAGAGACCCTATAAGGTCAGAGCAGAACTGCCCCACAGTTTCCAAGGAGCGCCTGGCAGATGGGAACCGCTGACCTTTTGGTGAGCGGAGGCAGCACTTAACCAACTATGCCACCAGGGTTTCCTATGTATGTATATATATACACACATATATGTAACAATGTGCTTTAAGTTAAAGTTTACAAACTCAGTCAGCCACATGGAGCCTCATACACACTACTATGCAACTCCAGCTGCACTCTCCACTCTATGACAACACACTCCTCCTATCTACCCTGTACTTCCCATATCCAGTCAGTCAATTCCTGTTGCCCCCTCTCCACCCTCTCATCTCACATCCGGACAGGACCAACTCAGACAACTTCATATACATTTACCAAAAAGCACACTCTTCAACAGCATCATCCTAAATCTTGTCCCACTGTCATGGAGTCGATTTCAACTGATAGCAACCCTAGAAGATAGAGGAGAACTGCTCCATAGAGTTTCCAAGGAGTGCCTGGTGTATTTAAGTAGCCAGCCTTTTGGTTAGCAGCCATAGCACTCAACCACTATGCCACCAGAGCTGCCCTGTGTCTTAAAGTCCAGTCCAATCTGTGTCTAAAGCGCTAGCTTCAGTACTCAATTCAGCTCTCGGCAAAGAAACACTTCAGGAGCCATGTCCTCAGTAACCCTGCAGTCTGTCAGACCATTAAGTCTGTTCTTTTAACAGAGTTCTAGTTCTGAACCCGTATTTGTCTCCCACTGCATCAGGAAGTTTACCACTGTGTTTTCCTGTCAGGGCAGTCATTGGTGGTGGCTAAGCGTCATCTGGCCCTTCTGGTTCCATGCTGATGTAGTCTCCCCTCTGTCTCCTGGGCTCATACTTCCCTCATGTTTTTGATGTGTTTTATTCTCCTCTGTTCCAGGTGAATTGAGACAAACTGATGTTACTTAGATGGTAGCTGGCTAGCTTTTAAGACCCCAGGTGCCACTCACCAAAGTGGGATGTAGAACACTTTCTTTGGGGGGGGGGGGTAAAAACTTACTTATGCCAATTGATCTGTATGTCCCCTGAAACCATGGTCCCCAGGACCACATATTTAGGAAACCTATTAGTGTTTGAGAAAACCTTGGCAACATAGTGGGTATGTCTAACCAAAAGGTTGGCAGTTCAAATCCACCACACGCTCCTTGGAAACTCCATGGGGCAGTTCTGCTTTGACCTGTAGGGTCACTATGAGTCAGTCTCGAGTTGACAGCAGTGGGTTTGGTGGTATATTAGCTTTTGATAAAGTCCAGAAGTGTTAATCTCCCTTCTACTGTGTGCTATCACTCCCCTCACCTAATTCCTATCTACTGTCTAATCTATAAATACCCTGTCCCTCTGTTCCTACCCTTGTAACCACCAAAGATTATTTTCTTCTGTGCTTAAACCTTTTCTTAAGTCATTATAATAGTAGTCTCCTACAATATATGTCCTTTTCCAATGGATTAATTTCATTCAGCATATGTCTTCCAGATGACTCCATTTCATGCTTCTGAAAATCATCGTTGTTCTTTATCATTACATAGTATTGCATTGGATGAGTTTACCACAGTTTGTTTATCCCTTAATCTGTTGATGGCCACCTAGATTACTTTCATCTTTTTGCAATTTGTGGACAGTGCTGCATTAAACATTTGTGTGTGTGTGTGTGCTTGTGTATGTGCTTGTGTGTATGTGCAGCCCTTATTTCTCTTGGATATATTCCAAGCAGTAGGACTGCTGGATCATATGGTGTTTCTATTTCTAGCTTTTAAGAAAGCGCCAGATTGATGTCCAAAGTGGTTTTACCATTTTACATTCTCACCAGCTGTGTAGAAGAGTTCAGTATCCCCACGGCCTTTCCTACATTTGTTGTTTTCTACTTTTTGGATTAATGCCAGCCTTGTTGGGGTGAGATGGTATCTTATTGTAGTATTAATTTAGATTTCTCTAATGGCTAATGATCATAAGCATTTCCTGACATATCTGTAAGCTGCCTAGATATCTTCTTTGGTGAAGTGTCTACTGACAGCATTTGCCCATTTTTAATTGAGCTGTCTTTTTCTTGTTAAGGTTTTACAGTACCTTGTAGATTATGGAGATCAGAAGCCAATCAGATTCATGGTTGCCAAGAAATTTTTCCCTGTCTCTAGGTAGTCTTTTTACTCTTTTGGTGAATTCTTTGGATGAGCTAAGTGTTTGACTTTTAGGTGTTCCCATTTATTTTCTCTTCTGAAGTTGATGCATTGTTAGTATCATTTTATAATGTGTTTATGCCATGTATGAGAGCTTCCAGTGCAGGCCCTATTTTTTTTTCCATGATCATTGTTGTTCTAGATTTTGTATTTAGGTCTTTGATCCATTTTCAGTTAGTTTTGTACATGGTGAGAGATACAGGTCTTGTTTCATTATTTTGTAAGCAGATATCCAGTTTTACCACCACCACTTCTTGAAGAGACTGTCTTTTCCCCAGTTCACAGACTTTGGTCCTTTGTCAAATATCAGGTGCTCACAGGTGGATGATGTTATATCAGGATTCCCAATTCTATTCCATTAGTCTACATATCTGTTTTTGTACCACTACCAGGATGTTTTAACTACTATGGAAGCATAGCAGGTAATGTGAGCCCTCCACTTTGTTCTTCTAATTCAGTGATGCTTTATGTATCTGGAGCTTCTTTGCTTTCCATATGAAGTTGGTGATTTGTCTCTCCAGCTCAGTAAGAAATGACCCTGGAATTTGTATCAAGATTGCATTGTATCTACAGATAACTTTGGGTAGGATATTTTCACGGTATTAAGTCTTCCTATCTATGAGCAAGATAAGTTTCTCCATTTACACTGATCTCTTTTGATTTCTTGCAGTCACGTCTTACAACTTTCTTACAACATATCTTTTACATCTCTGGTTAGATTTATTTCTAAGTATTTTATCTTCCTAGGAGCTACTGTAAATGGTATTGATTTGGGGATTTCCTCTTCAATGGTGGTGTAAGGAAATCCACCTGATTTATGTATGTTTACCTTGTATCTTCATACTTTCCTGAACTCTGCTGTTCCAGTATTTTTTTTATTATTTTTTAGGATTTTCTGTAATAATAAGACCATATTACCTGAAAATAGAGATACCTCCACGTCTTCCTTACCAATCTGGATGCCCTTTTAAATTCATTTAGTTCTGCTCTAATTTTTATTATGTGCTTTCTTCTGGTGTCTCAGAGGTTCTTTTGCTGCTCTCTTTCTACCTTTTCAAGTTTTAGTGTTAATTCTTTGACTTGGGCCCTTTCTGCTTTTGGGATATGTGCATTTATTAAGATAAAATCACCTCTGACCACTGCTTTTGCCATATCCCATAGGTTCTGGCTGGATGTGTTTTCATTCTCATTTGATTCTATAAGTTTCTTTATTCCATCCCTGATTTCTTCTATAACCCAAAAGTTTTTGAGCGAAGTGTTGTTTAATGCCTATGTGACTTTTTTCTCTCGTTTTTTCTGCTCCTGATATTGACTTCTATGCTTTATTGTCTGAAAAAAAAAAAGATAATTTTTGCAATATTTCAATGCTTTGGATTTTGTTAAGGCTCTCTTTATGGCCTAATGGTCTATTCTGGACAATGTATCGGAAAAGAGGGTGTATTTGTCTATTTCTGGTTGGAGTGAGAGTTCTGTGTATGTCTATGTGGTTGAGTTGGTTGACTGTGACATTTAGATCTTCCATGTCCTTATTGAGCTTCTTTCTGGATATTCTGTTCATCACTGAAAGTGGTACGTCAAAGTCTCCTCCTATTATTGTGCAGCTGTCTATCTCACTTTTCAGTGCTGCTAGAGTTCATTTAACATACTCAGAAACACTGCCATTGCATGTATAAATATACAGTTATGTCCTCCTTATGCACTGATCCTTTAATCACTATATAGTGACTTTCATTGTCTACTGTGGTAGATTTTAACTTAAAGTCTATTTTATCTGAAATTAATACTGCCACACTTTTTGAATGTTATTAGCTTTGTATGTGTTTTTCCATCCTTTGGGTTTTAGTTTATTTGTATCTTTAAACCTGTAGGCAGCATATAAACAGATCGTGTTTTTAATCCATTCAGCCATTCTTTGTCTCTTCATTGGTGCATTTAATCCATTTTCCTTCAATATAATTATTGATAGATTTGAATTTACTGCTGTTATTTTGGTGAATTCTTTTGTATGTTGTTGGCAGTTTCTTTATTCCACTGAATTTTCTGTGATGAGTCATTTTTCTTTATGAGTTTTCATCTTTTGTTATTCTTGTTAGTTTTACATTTGCTGACAGTTCCTCACTTTGTTTGTTTCTTATTTTGATGGTTAGGTCTGTTTATTTCCCTAGTGGGTACCTTACTGTTTATCCTAGTGTTCTAAGTTTAAGCCAGCCAAGTTTAAAGTAGTCTTTAATTTCTTTGTATTGCCTTGACATCTCCACATGAAAGATCTATGAATACATCCTCTAGTCCCTCTTTTGAACATAATGTTGTCATCATTTACATACTGTGATTTAGCTTTATTTTTGTGGTTTCCCTATCTGTGTTGATATCTAGGTGCTCTGTTTTGTACTGTATATATATTTTTATAACTAACCTCTGCAGTCCAAAATTGATCAAACACGCAATCAAGATTTATTGATAATTACTATTGGTTAGAATGCCAAAGTTAGAAACAAAGAGGGATCAGTTGTTGGAGAGTATGGTCTTGGTGGCAGGAGTGATGCTGAGGATCACATGATACAATTTTACAGGGCCAAGGACTTATTTGTTGCAAATGCCCTTTTTTCAGCAATATAAATGGCAACTGTACACTTGGACTTCACTGGATGGAATACACGATGATCAAGTCAGCTGTGGAACGATGTGATGGTGAAATTCCATATCACCAATGGGAAGAAGGCTGATGGTAGAACAGAATGTCAATTGTGCATATACAAGTTCAAGGTGAAGCTGAAGGCCTAGAGGGCAAAGCTGTAGCCCAGGGCCAAAGGGTCTCTACTCAGAATCTTGGGAATGTGGCCAACACCTAGAGCCTGGAGGGCAGAGCCACTGTTTAAAATGTCTTAGAGAACAGATGATTATTTTCAAGCCTTGAGGGCTAATTTAATTGGTGCCTGTGATACATTCTTTCCCTGCAATTTCTCCCATTTGTAATGGAATTGTCTAGCTTGTGCCTGCTGTCCTGCCATTGTATTTTAGAAGCAGATAACTTGTATTCTAGATTTCACAGCTAAAAATGAATTTCTGGAACCCAATCAACAACATTTGTGGAAAGAGGGTATGGAAAACCCTAATATCATCAGTCAGGATAAAAGTCACAAGAGCCAAAGTATGACTTTAAGTACATCCCACCTGAATTTTGAGATCGTCTCAAGAACAGATTTGATGTACTGAACACAATGGCCTATTTCTGGATTTTCAACTTGGAATTAAGGCTTTTGCTATAACGGGGTGAATATGTTTTACATGTTGCAAGGATGCTATTTTTCAGGACCAAAGGGTGGAATGTCACAGACTGAATTGTGTCTCTTTAAAAAAACATGTATAGCACTTTGGTTAGGCCTGATTTCTGGTATTGTGTGATATTCCTATATGCTGTAAATCTTGCCTCTATGATGTTAATGATGGAGAATGGGCAGCACCTGTGTTGGTGTGGCAGGACTCAATGTGTAAGATTATATTGTGCCTTGAGGCACAATCTCTTGGTATATAAAGAAAAGGGAAGCAAGCAGGGAGTTGAGGACCTCAAACCATCAGGGATGAAGCAGAGCTGGGAGCATACAATGTCTTTTAAGCCCGAAGTCTGATGTCTGAACACAATGGCCTAAAATCAGATGGCGTGTGGGATGACATCAAGGACATTATACATAAACAAAGCATGGAGTCATTAAGAAGACAGGACAGAAAAGAAAAGACAAAAACAGATGTCATAAGAGACTCTGAAATGTTCTATTTTATGCAGAACAGCTAAAACAAATGGAAGAAATGATGAAGTAAAAGCTGAAAATTTCAAATGGTGTCTTGAGTTGACTAAATAAAGTCTTCCCATCACATGCGCAAAATGTTTGAGTTAGAAAATCAAATGAGAAGAACACACTTGGCATGTCTCAAGCTCAAAGAACAACAACAACAAAAAAAAACAGTGAAGCCTCAAGTTCTGCTACTGAAGGATTATACAGGCACAATATTGAAGGACACAAGAAATATCAAAGGAAGATGGAACGAAAACACAGAGTTACAATACCAAAAAGAATTGGTCAACATTCAACCATTTCAGGATGTAGTATTTGATCAAAAACTGATGGTTCTAAGGAAGAAGTCCAAGGTACACAGAAGACATTGGCAAAAACTAAGGCTTCCAGAATTGATGGAACACCAGTTGAGATGTTTCAACTAATAGATGTAGTGCCGGAGGTGTTCACTGGTCTATGCCAGCAACCTGGCCAACCAACTGGAAGAGATCCATATTTCTGACCATTCAAAAGAAAGGTGACGTAACAGAATGTGGAACTTATCAGACAATATCATTCATATCACACACAGGTAAAATTTTGCTAAATATAATTCAAAAAAAAAGGCTGCAACAGTACATAGACAGGGAACTACCACAAATTCAAGCCAGATTAAGAGGAGATGGAACAAGAGATAACAATGTTGATGTAAGATGAATCTTGGCTAAAAGCAGAGAATACCAGAAAGATGTTTTCCTATGTTTCATTGATTATGCAAAGACATTCTACTGTGTGGATTGTAACAAGCTATAGTTACTGAACAGAACACAAATTCCAGAATACTTAATCGTGTGCTCGTGCAGAACCTATACACACACCAAGAGGTAGTCACACAAGGGGATACTGCATTGTTTAAAGTCAGGAAACGTGTGCATCAGGTGTGTATCCTTTCACAAAACCTATTTAATCTGCACACTCAGCAAACAGTCCAAGAAACTGGACTATACCAAGAAGAAAAAGGCATCAGGATTGGAGGAAGACTCATTAACAACCTACAACATGCAGATGATAGAACCTTGTTTGCCAAAAGTGATGAGGATGTGAAGCACTTGATGATGATGGTGAAAGACAATAGCTTTCTGTATGGATTACACATCTACATAAGGAAAACAAAGTCCTCACAATTGGACCAATAACCATTATCATGGTAATGGAACAAAAACATTGAAGATGTCACGGATTTCACCTTACTTGGCTCCACAATCCATGCAGTATTCTGAATATGTTAAATAGATCAAGGCGGTTCTGACAGTTAAGACTGTGTGTCACTGAGTGACCATATCGTTTGTGCACTTTATGGTTCTATGCATCTTTAGGATATTGTCCTCTTACTAGAGAGGTGTGGAGAGGGTGGAGAGGAGAGGACAGGAGATTGTTAAGAGGATACGATATGCATACAACGGAAAGAAGAAGTGTGCTGTCACCAGTCAAGGAGAGCATAACGAGCTGCAGATAGCCAGGCATGCAAATTTAAACTGTACTGTAAAATTTCACTCTATCACAATTCAAAAAAAAGACTGTGTCAGCTTGGCTGAGTGACGATTCTCAGCATTTCGGCAGTGGTATAATGTTGTGATCACTTCCCTGCTGAGATGTGATATGCAATCACCCCATGGCGGGATCTGCCATGACTATCAGCTGAAAGGGAATTTCCTTGGGTGTGTGGCCTGTATCCCAACACAAGCAGACATTCTGGCAAGGTCTGGGGCTTTTGCTCATTCTGGATCCTGCAGCTGGCTCCTATTTGTCTAACCTCCAGTTCCAGGGACTTGCACTGCTTATCTGCAGTGTTGCCTGCCAGTCTTGAGATTCACTGATCTTCATAGACAACGAGCAAGAGTCCTGCTCTCTGACCTGCTGATACTGGGTTCACTTGACCCTGTGGCTACATGAATCAGGAGAAGCCTCTATCCTGATCCATGGACTTGGGAAATTCCAGCCTCTACAACTGTGTGAGTCATTTCCTTGATATGAATCTCTCGCTATATATACATTTATACACCTCACTGTTCTGCTTCTCTAGAGAACCTAGCTGCAGGCAGTGGTTATTATTTTGCATAAGTCTCCCACAGCTTTACTGAATTTTTCTCTATTACAACTTACAGATATTTATCTACATATCCAACTATGATGTGAGTCTATTTCTTTTTAGTTCTGTCATTTTTTGCCTTTGTTTTGAAGTTATTTAATAAGTTTATTCAAATTTACAACTGTTATGTCTTTCCATACAACTGACCATTTGAACATTAGAAATGTCCCTACTTATCTCTACTAATACTGTTGCTTGACAGTCTACATATTAACAATTTTTTTCAGTTACTGATTGCAAGGTATCTATTTCTCACACTTTTTTTTCAATTTATCTATGTCCTCATATTTAAAGTATGCCATCTTATAAACAGAATGAATCTGGGTTTGTTTTTTTTAAAAAAAAATATACTCTGACAATATTCCCCTCTAACTGGAATAATTAGTCCACTCATTATTAATACTATTTTTTATATAGCTGCATTACATACACTATGATACTATTTTTCATTTAGTGTAGGGTGTTCTACATTCCTACATTTCTCTTTTCTTTCCTCCTTAGGAATCAAGTATTTTTACTAATCCCAGAGGTCACAATCAGTTAGAATAAACTCAGTGGCCACTGATGATTGTGATACTAGCTGTCCAGTTACACATTTTGACATTAATTTTAGTAGTTACCCAAGAGACTAGAACAGGTATACTTGAATGTATCTCAGATAAGCTTAAATTAGTACTTTTACTACTCCCAAATGCAAAAGCCTTGCAACAGTTAAGTCTGTGTGCCTTCCCCCTGCCCTTTCTGCTATGGTTATCAGAGATTTTACTCTTACATGTTTTATAAACCTCAAAAGACATTTTTATTACTGCTATTCTAAACAATGTTATTTTCATTTACCTGCATAATTATCCTTCCCAGGGCTCTTCATTCCTTCTTTTGTGCTGCAAGCAGTGATCGATTCCCCTCCTACTGAGGAACTTCCTACAGAATTTCTTACACTTATGAGTCTGCTCTTGACAAATTAGCTCAACTTTTATCATCTGAGAAATCTTTATTTCATTTTTATTTTCACAGGGATAGAAATCTAGGCTTTTTTTTTTATCATTTCAAAATACAATTTCATTATTTTCTGGTATCCATAGTGACTAATGAAAATTCAGTCTTATTGTTTTAAAGGTAGTCTGTCTTTTGTCCTCTAGCTACTTTTAGTGTATTTTTTCCCTCTGTGCTTTTGAGAAGTTTGGTTACAACGTTACTTCCTGTAAGAGATGTAGTTTTCTTTGTATTTATTCTCTATAACGTTTTCCGTTCTTGAATCTATCAGTTGAAATCCTGCATCATTTTTAGAACATTATTAGCCACTGTGCCTTCAATATGTTTCTCTTCTCTCCTTCTGAAGCTCAGTATATATATAAATGAATGCCTCAGTGTGTCCCACAGTCTCTTATATACAGTTCTTTTATCCCTTTTTCTTGCTATTCTTCAGTTTGGATATTTCAACTGAGCTGTCTTTGAGTTCAGTATTCCTCTCTTTCTTTCTGTGTCTAGTCTATTGTTAAAAACACTGGTGGTGTAGTAGGTTAAGTGCTGTCTGCTAACCAAAAGGTTGGCAGTTCAAATCTGCCAGGCACTCCTTGAGTAGTTCTACTCTGATCTATACGGGTGCTATGAGTCAGAATAGACTCAATGGCAGTGGGTTTCATGTTGTGGTTAGTCTATAGTTAAACTAATCCAAAGGGGTCTTAATGTCAGGGTTTACATTTTTTACTTCTAGTAGACTAAATTATTTGTACAGAAAGCAATTCTCCATTGACATCTTTAATCTACTTACTCCCTTTATTCATCTTTTATTCTCTTTGACATATTATACTTTAGTTCTTGTCTACTAAATATAATAGTTGGATCAATATGGCTCTGCTAGTTTTGTTTCTCCACATGTGCGTTGTATTTTCACAGTATGTTAGATGTCACATGGTGGCGTAGTAGTTAAATGCTATGGCTGCCAAGCAAAAAGTCAAATGTTCAAACCCATCCACCAAGCACTCCTTGAAAACACTATTGCGGTTTTACTCTGTCCACAGGGTTGCTATGAGTTGGAACTGACTCAGTGGCAGTGAGTTTGGTTTTTGGTTTTCGATAGTGCATATAAAAGAATCTTAGACACCTATGGTTAACTATTTTCCCCCGGGGGTATTGATTTTTCTTTCATTAGGCAGATACCCTGGGAAATAGTCACCTGAATCCAAAATAGAACGGAGACCTGCCAGAGCTGGGCTACAGTTTTCACCTGAACCGGTCTGTTTGTTAATTACGCCTCTTCTGGGTAGGGGCCTAGTGGGTCAGTGGTTAAGAGCTCCACAGCTAATCAAAAAGTCAGCAGTTTGAATCAATCAGCTTACTCCTTGGAAATCCTGAGGGGCAGTTCTTTTCTGACCTCTAAGACTGATTATTATATCTGTTCCAAACTTGATGATCAAACCCTGAATAATTGCTATAGCAGACAAATTCATGTATCAGACAAATTGGTCAGAAGATCATGCACAGGGAAACGCAAAAGAGAAAAACACATCAATATATCTTTAACACAATTTCCCTACTGTCTTCAAATCAGTCTGTCATCAGTCTGTATGAGATACCATTTGAGTTTCAAATGAAGTAACATTTTTTAGATAATGTTGACTTTAGTTGTTTCAGTTGACTAATGACCAACATGTATTTGGAAGTCAACAGTTTTGCGTTTAGTCATCTAATGCAGCCTTTGGCTGTTAGCAGCATTATGTCAATAGCTCTATTTTTACCCCTTGTATAACACTTCGGTTCTTAGCCAGTTTAAGCTAATTATAAATTTTACTATTATTATAAAAGTTTACTTGTTCCAGATTTTAGCAGCACATATGTTTCCACAGTCATATATTTATGTTATGATTACTACAGGTTCAATAAAAGACAAAATCAAGTGAGAAATTGAATGTTTCTTATTCTCTTAACAGAAAATAAAACCCCTTGAGTTCCAACAAGGTATAATTTTCTTTTGACAAAATAAATCTATTTTTAAAAATGGCTTGAAAAAAATATTTGATACATCCTTTTATCAATGAAAGCAAATATTTTCTTCTGTTGAAAAACTGACGAGATAGGAAAATTTTAGGACTATATATGAGGTATTTCAGGGATATACTATGTTTATTCTAACTTCATCCCTGTCTTTTCCTAAAACAACCCTAATTTAGCTTGCTAAAATGACACAGTCTGAAAAAGAAAATTCTTAAGATTCAAGGCTTTAACCACCATTTTCCTTAAATCTCCAAAGTAAACTTGACTGGATTTTGTACGTTAGATAACAGTTGTAAATTACCCATAGTATCTAATTAAATTGGCTTACTTAAATAAATATTACAATTTGTTGGCTGACACTTTGGAAATTAATTTGGCTCTTCTTTAAAAAGCTAGAAATACAACTACCATATAATCCAGCAATACTGTTCCTTGGAATACAATGTAGCAAAATAATAACTATCAAACAAATAGATATGCACATCCATATACATTACAGCACTGTTCACCATAGTAAAAAGACGGAAACAACCTAGGTACCCACTAACAGATGACTGAATAAACAAATGATGGTATATTCACACACAGAATACTATTCAACCATAAGGAACAATGATGAATCTGTGAAATATCTCATTACACAGAGGAATCTGGAAGGCATTATGCCAACTGAAATCAGTCAATCACGAAGGAATAAATATTATATGAGACCACTATTTTAAGAACTCAAGAAAGGGCTTAAACACAAAAGAAAACATTCTTTGATGGTTGTGCCAGTGGAGAGGGCGGCAGAGAGGTATTCACTCCCTAGATAGCAAGCAAGAATTATTTTAGGTGAAGGAAAGCACAACAGGAAAGTCAGCACAACTGGACTAAACCAAAAGCTAAGGTTTCTGAATCTAACGAAATGCTTCAAGGGACACAGTAGCAGTGGCCGTGTTCCAGGGATCATGGTTTCAAGGGGGCATCCAGGTCAACTGGCATAACGAAGTTTGTTAAGAAAATGTTCTGCATCCCACATTGCTGAGTGATGTCTGGGGTCTTAAAAGCTAGTGAACAGCCATCAAAGAGGTGTTAGTTGGTTCCAGCGTATCTGGAGCAAAGGAGACTGAAGAATACCACAGTCATAAGGAACACATGAACCTAAGTGGCAGAAAGGACCACATAAACCAGAGACTAGAATGAGACCATAGTGAGACCAGAAGAACTAGATAATGCCCAGCTACCACCAATGACTCCTCTGACGGAGAACAAAAGAGATTCCCTGACAGAGGAGAAAAGTGGGGTACATAACTCTAGTAAAAAGATCACAGACTGTTTTCGGTATCTTATCATGGTTTAAGTGAGAGTTTATAATTCATGTCAGTTTGTCATACAATAACTTACACCCACATTGTTATGTAACCCTTGTTGCTCTCCCCACACTGTGACAGCACATTCCTCCCCTTCATCCTGCATTTCCTATGTCCACTCAACCAGCTCCTGTCCCCCTCTGCCCTCTCATCTCACCTCTGGACAGCAGCTGCCCAGTTAGTCTCACATATCTACTTCAGCCAAGCAGCACACTCTTCACCAATATCATTTTATCTCTTAAAGTCCATTCTAATCTTTGTCTGAAGAGTTGGCTTCTTGAGTGGTTTAAATTCTGGGCTAACAGAGAGTCTGGGGGCCACGTCTTCTGGGAGCCCTCTAGGGTATCAGTAGTGTGCTGTCACAGCATGGTGAGAGCAGAATTACACAACAGTGTGTGTGTCAGGTTTGGCACAGCAAACTGACTTGGACCACAAACCTTCACCTAAAGTACAATATAAACAAATACAGAACATTGGCTGGAAACCATGCCATTTAAGCCTAATTTTATGTAAGGGCACTTACATTGATTCTTTTCTAGAAAGGACAAAAAGGTAGAACTACACATGCTAATAAGGTTAAGAAACCAATTTGTTCCAAATTTCTAGTACATGTCAGCAAACAGCTGGATACTGACAACAGTAGAGGTTATGCTTTTGACTCTTAAAAATAAGAAGGCTGTGCTTTGCAAAAGAAAACAAAATATGCATCAGATTTAAACTCTGTGTAATCTGCCTCAGACTCACCCGGCTGCCGTAGTGATGTCTGTCTCCCGGGAGTGCTGCCCTTGCCTGGCCCTATTCCAGCGACAGTAGGCCTGGTGGCTCGTTAAACCCAAAGCAGCTGCCATTCAGTCACTTTTGACTTGTGGAAGGCCCATGTGTTGCAGAGTAGAACTGTGCTCCAGAATGAGCCAGGCCTCCCTTTAGAGGTACCTCTGGGGGGTTCACGTCACCAACCTTTTTCCATTAACCACATGTGCCACCGAAAGATTTCCAGTGGCTTGTCAGGAACTTCCGTTTAGCACACGGAGGCATCCCTGAATGAACTGTCTGGTCCCCAAACATCAGTGAGCTACTGCCTTCCCAATCTAACCCCATCATACAAGCAGGTTCCTGGGGGCTAACTCAGTGTGGCTTCCCTCCCTGCACAACTGATAATGCCTGGACCCTCTGTCCTAATTCCTGCAGAAACTTTTACTCCAGGGCTGGAAACATTTCCGGACTCCTTCACTCTTGTTTCAATCCGGCCTTTCATCCACACACTCTAGATACCAATCACAAACAAG
This sequence comes from Heterohyrax brucei, assembly GCA_028571685.1. Lineage (NCBI taxonomy): Eukaryota > Metazoa > Chordata > Mammalia > Hyracoidea > Procaviidae > Heterohyrax > Heterohyrax brucei. The sequence continues at coordinate 56,876,874 of CM053146.1, read as the reverse complement.
GATTGTGGCAATTCTAAAGCCAACTTTGGGATTCACTTCAATCAGAAACCTGTCATTTCATCATTCAGACTCATCCTAACTTTTCCAGACTCATTCAGACAGTACGTTGGACTATTTGTGTAATGGCCTGTCAGTTTTCTCAGCCTTCGCCAATTTCATTACCAGTTCTTTCCAAGTTTACAACCCCCTTTGCCCTAGAATGAAATTTTATTATGACATGTAGCTGGACACGGCTGCTCATGACAAATGGTTATGGTGCATATTAGAATATTTGCATTTAGTTGATAGCTACATAATGAAAATTACCTAACCTAGTGCAAAAGCAAGTGATTGTATTCAAAGCAAAAACCTCCTTTTTCTTCATTAGTGTAACTGGTGTTTTCTAAAACTGTGGTTCCAACTTCTTTGCTAGAGAGCAAGCAGCTGGTAGAAACTATAACAAGAAATGAGGCTTAAAGAAAGCTGTGATTTTTACAGTTCTTCCAATAAGTGTGTGATATGGCCAATCTGGAGAAATAGGAAAAGAAGAACTAAAAATGAATGAAATGCTACAAGGAAGGGCTCCTCTTCAATTATATAACAAGAAACTTTTCCATTGTGAAGCACAGTGGTAATAAGACTGAAAAAACCAAGCCTATTGCCACTGAATCAATTCTGCAGCATGGCGACCCTACAGCACAGAGCAGAATTGCCCCCAGAGAGTTTCTAAGGTATGGCTGATAGATTTGAACAGCTGATCTCTTGGTTAGCAGTCAAAGTCTTAACCACTGTGCTACCAGGTTCCAAAAAGAATAGGTTAGTCTTACTAAGCAGGTACTTCATGTATACTACTTGATTCTCACATCCATCATAGGAAATAACTATACAGAGTGAAATCTGTCAGAGCTGAAATTCAGCAGGACTGCCTTGTTTTTCCAGATCTCACAAGTTTTTTGCCTTTGACAAGGCACAGTCCCCACATTTCCATCTCCTTCTGTTTAGTGGAAAGTATTTGCATTTTCCTTCTCTGAGAGGTTTTCACTTTACACACGTCTCAGCTTTTGCAGATTTCACTGTATTATAGATGAAAGAACTGACTCAGAGAGAGTTTCAGCAGTTTACCTACTGCCACACAGGTTACTGAATGACAGAGTAAGAATTCAAACCCAGGTAGTCAGATTCCAGGGTACTCTTAACAATTTTACCATATTGAAAAAATGGTAACATAAATAAAAATTAAACATCATGTAGAAATGAATACAGAAGTTCCTTGTGGCCTCTTTCACATTACAACATTTCCAAAGGAACTCAGGAAAGTCTCTATTCTGCAGTAAGAGAAGAACTCACGTACAGGAAGTATCTTGTTCTTAACTGAACAGCTGACTTTGAGTCCAACACCCCCTTTTGCCTTCCTCTACTATCCTGTCATCAAATATTTAAGTGCTATTCAAGTGTCCATTGTGTCTCCAGTGGGAGAGATACTGTAAACGTACTGGACAGACTACTTAACGTGGCTAAGTCTTGAGGAATGAAAGCATGGTAGACATTCTGGGAAAATGAACAGGATGTTTTTACCACTTAGGACTTGGATTCTAAATCCAAATTTGGTAGTCCCTTGGTGAATTTGGCTATGTCACTTATGATATTGGGCATCTTTTCTACAAAAGAGGCTGACCAAATGGCCTCTTCAGCCTTTTCCTTCTGGGCTGCATCCTGGCCTTAGTCTTTGAGGTCTTTCTTATACAAAGGTGAGAAGATGGAAATATTAGCAAACAAAAGAACCTTACTCCCAAGGGCTCAGGAAGTGTACTGTGTCCTCCCTTCCCCCTCCACCCTACACTAATCCTAAGAAGACTTTTCAAATGGGGATCTCAAAGGTGGAACAGCACCAGACTGATTTTACTGCACCAGACATTGTCTCTGGAAGACATAGAAGCAGAATGACATGTGAAACAGTCACCAAAAAAGAAGACGATATAACGATGGAAGTCATCTAAAGAGAGCTTGCTACTTGAAGGCACATGCATGGCAACCTAACTATGTTCTTGTCCTAGCATCTTCCTTTTCAGGAGAAACGACTAATTAATGCTGAAGTAACAAAGAAACCTAAAATCCAAGTGGCTTAAAAGAACAAAAGCGTTTTCTGTTTTGTTTTGTTTTTTTCTCCCCACATGTTCAGCATAGGTCAGTCACAGTCAGGTGGTAGAAAAGAGAAATACGGAAACTTCCAATTAGCTCTCAAACCCTGGCTTCCATTTATATTTCTTTGGCTACAGCAAAACAGAGCATCACTACTGAGTTCAAAAGGCAAGGAAGTCTCATCCTACTGCTGGAATTGTTGCTAGGTGCCATCAAGTCAGTTCCACTTCACAGAGACTTGATGTACAACAGAATGAAAAACTGCACAGTCGTGAGCCATGCCCACAAGCACTGTTACACCTAAGCACATGACTGCTGCCACTATGTCAATCCATCTAGTTGAGGGTCTTCCTCTTTTTGCTGAACGTCTGTTTGACCAAACATGCTATCATTCTCCAGAGGTTGATCCCTCCTGACAACATATCCAAAGTGTGTAGGAGACAGCACCTTTGCTTCTAAGGAGCACTATGGTTGTACTTCCAAGACAGATCTGTTCATTCTTTTGGCAATCCATGGTATAGTCAATATTCTTCCCCCAACATCACAACTCAAAGTTGTCAATTTTTCTTCTGTCATCCTTATTCATTGTCCAGCTTTCACAAGTATATGATGAGGTGGAACCTACAGCTTGAGTGAGGCGTACCTTAGTCTTCAAGGTGACATCTTTGCTTTTCAGTACTTTAAAAAGATCTTTTGCAGCAGATTTTCCCAATGCCATATATCTTTTGATTTCTTGACTGCTGTTTCCACGGGTGTTGACTGTGACGAAACAAGTAAAACGAAACCTTCAACAACCTCAATCTTTTCTCTGTTTATCATGATGTTGCTTACTGTTCCAGTTGCGAGGATTTCTGTTTTCTTGATGTTGAGGTAGAACCCATATTAAAGGCTGTGGTCTTTGATCTTTATCATCTATCAGCAAGTGTGTTGAGTTTTCTTCCCTTTCAGCAAGATTGTGTCATCTGCATAGTGCAGGCTGGTAATGAATCTTCCCCCAATCCTGATATCCTGTTCTTCATACAGTCCAGATTCTCAGATTATGTTCTCAGCATACAGACTGGAATAGGTATGGTGAAATGATACAACTCTGATACACACCTTTCCTGACTTAGACGATGCAGTGTCTCCTTGTTCTGTTCGTAAAACTACCTCTTGACCCATGTACAGACGTCTCAAAAGCGCACTTAACTGCTCTGGAATTCCCATTCTCCTCAATGTTATGGTGCTGGAATAGGACATCACAAGCTGATCGGTGCCAGTGAAGCAGGGAAGTAAAATTTTCTCCAGACAAGGGCTGTGAATATTTTGAGCAAAAATACAATCTACCACATGCTGTGCTTTTGTCAGGTGTGTATTAGTGTTTTATGCTGCATAATAAATTACCAGCAATAAAAGGGCTTAAACCAACATGTATTTATTCCCTCTCAGTTTCTTGGCTCAGCAGTCCGAGCACACTTAACTGGGTTCTCTGCTTTGGGCAGCGCTGCCATCTCATCTGAGGCCTGAGCCACTCCCCAAGCTCACGTGGTGCTGTCACTATTCACTCCCTTGCGGTTGTAGGACTGAAGCCTGCACCCCCACAGGTCCCCCCATACAGGCCTTGCCGCATAGGAGCGACAATGGGGCAGCTTGCTTTCTTGAAAGCATGTGAGGGAATCTCTAGAGCAAGTCAGCCGCAGAGGGTCTTCTATAATGTAATCACAGAAGTCACACTTCATCACTTTTGCCATATTGTATTGGTTAGAAGCAAGTCACAGATTCCACTCATACTTGAGGGAGAGGATTATACGAGGTCAGGAACACCCGGAGGTGGTAATCATGAGAATTACCTTAAAGCCTGTCCTCCATAGGTGGTACGGTGGGAAATGAGCAGGAAGTCTTTAGACTCTCCCTAGAAATTAGAATATACCACTAATATGTACTTTAAAAACCTTGCCAAGAATATTCCAATTATTGTCAGACCATTACATTATAGCTCCATGAATATGTAATGTTAAGTTATTGGGATGTGGAGATTTCCTGAGGTAGAGACAGTTAAGTACTGGACTGGTAAACAAAAGGCTTGTGGTTCAAACCTGCACAGATGTGCCTCAGAAGTAAGGCCTGGCCACCTGCTGGTGGAAAGTCAAGGCGTTGCAAACACTGTAGAGTAGTTCTACCCAGCACACAAGGAGTTGCCATGAGCCAGAACCAATTCAAGGGCATCGATTCAACAGAATCAATCATTTCAATGGAATCAGTTCAGCAGAACCAACAGCAACTAACAATGAAAATTACAAAACCAGCTTTATTTTAATCCCACCATATTCTTACTACCCCATGGCTGCTAGAAAAAGCACTTAAGAGAGTAATTGGTCATGATACTGAAGAAAACCATCTTTGGGTCTTTGCTTTAGTTTTACCTTGGTTACTAGAAGAGTATTATTTATATATTTTAAACGTGTACCAACCCTAAATATATCTTCATGTCTTAAGATCTTAGTCACCTAGTGCTGCTAAAACAGAAATACAAGTGGATGGCTTTAACAAGAGAAATTTTTTCTCATAGTCTAGTTGCTCAGAAGTCCAAATTCAGGGTGTCAACTCAGGGGAGGGCTTTCTCTCACTGTCAGCCCTGGAGGAAGGTACTAGTCATCAATCTTCTCCTGGTCTAGGGTCTTCTCTGCACAGGAACCTCAAGTCCAAAGGACACACTATGCTCCCAGCACAGCTTTGTTGGTAGTATGAGATTCCCAACTCTCTGCTTGTTTCTCTCTCTTCATCTCTCGTAAGACACAAGGTGGTGCAGGGCACACTCCAGGGAAACTCCCTTTACACTGGAACTGGGGTGCCACCTGAGCAAGGGTGTCACATCCCACCCTAGTTCTCCTTAAGAACAGGCACAGAACATGATTTATAATACATAAGAAAATCACAAAATGGAAGACAATCACACAGTACTGGGAATCATGGCTTAAACAAGCTGGCACATATTTTTGAGAGGACCCAATTCAGTCCATTACAAATCTGTTTTATCTTTTCCTTATGGGTTATCAGGTAGCATTTCCAAATTAGACACAGACTATGTTTACCACCAGACTAGCTAAAAAAAATAACCTATGCAAAGTATCTCCTATCCAAACAAGAGAGAATGCCAGTCTCCTGGTTTCCATAATTAGTGTACAGTGTGTGTTTACAAGCTTAGGAGTTCAAATGAAAGGCATTGCCAGAGAACATATTGAATGAAAATGTTTCCTTACCAAAAAGGCATTTCTAAATATTAACTACAAACAACTTGGTTTTTCCTAATCCTAAAATAATGCTGCAAAACACTCTGAAGTACAGTTTGACAAAAATAAATCTAGCCATTTGTAATAGCTTGTAGTGCATATATATCATGTGAAAAGATTCAATTTAACAATGAAATCAATTTCAAAGAGAAATGAAAACATTTTATGGACTTCAAATTACATTACATTACAGTTCTAATCAAATGCCTGTTAGAGAGGATGTACACTCTCTCCCAATGTAATAATGAATGTGCCCTTGTCTCTCAACAGTTTTATAATACAATAAAATTATATCTATATACAGTTGCTAGATGTCATTGGCAATATCAATAACAACATAATTTCTGACCCCAAAGATTATATGTTGTTCTTGTCCTCAAAGACACTGGAAGGTAACATATTAATACAAATGAAAACTCTGAAAAGGAATTACACTTGGCACATAAGCAGGTTAGTAGATATTTAACCTGATTCATAAACAAAGAAATGCAAAGCTGAATACCTTGATACATGGTGTGACATAAAGAGGCACTCTCCTGTTAATAAAAGTAGAAATTGGGACAACCTCTTCAGCAGGCAATATGGTAAAATCCATCAAAAACTTGAAATGCACATAAACAGAGCTGTAGCAATCCTCCTGCCTAGATTGACACTCACACATTAATGTAAGCATATTTTCTTTACAATAACCTCTAAAAAATATCATATAGTAGGGGAAAAAAGTAAATGCAGATGTACACACACGAAATGCTCCCAATCATACCAAAAAAAAATTAGAAAATACATGCATAAGTATGTGAACTTTGTTAATTCCCACCCACCTACTCCCCCAAAGGATAAACAGCACCTGTTACTAATTGCTACAGCTACAAAAGGAAGACTTGGAGAGCAGAATAAAAATATATATTACTTTTTATTGTACTGGTAGCCCCTAACTACAGCAGGGTTCCATTTTGACAATTTTGACACAAGTTGTTCTGATATAAGTCAAATACCTCTTTTTTTAACTTTTATTTCCTTTTATTATCAGTATCTTTATAAAGTCAATCCTTGAACATCTAGATGTGAACATGTGAGAATAATAACATCAGCAAATTATGTGCTTAAATGTTACATGCAGTACATATTACTAATGATATTAAAAAAGTCAAGATGGCCATTACGGGTGTCTCACTGTAACCTGAATATGTCCTAAGTTGCTGACTACCTATATAACTTCTAGCATCGTGGGTCACAGCATTACTTTACCCAACAAATTTGGTCTTTGTCTTTCATTTTTGGGAGGCAACCTCTAAACTCCTGGGATTTGGGAGTGAATGGAGTCGCTTTGTTATTCATGAGGACTCCAGACCATACCTGAGAGTTTATGCTAATTAATGGATTCACTCCTGTAAAGCTGGGCGGGGCCACAGCAGAAAGACCCACCAGGTGATATCAGCCCAGTCTCCTGGAAGGTGACAAAACGGAGATTAAGTTCAGTCAGTTGACTAATAATACAATTAAGCATGCCTATGTAATGCAAGTCCAAATAAAACTTCACACACTGAAGGTCAGGTGAGCTTCCTGGTTGATGACAGACAGATGCACCAGGAGGGTGATGCCTCCTCAAGATCAGGGAAGTTCCATGTTGGCGACCCTCTCAGACCTCACCCTAAATGTCTTTTATTTTGTAGTTTTTATAATAAAACATTAATTGTTTAAGTGCTGTGCTTTCTGAGTTCTCTGAGTTATTCTAGTGAATTATCAAACTGGAAGAAATAGTGGCAACTCCTAAATGTGTAGTAAGTTGGTCAGCAGCGTAGGTATCTTAGAGATCCCGAAGCTTGTAACTGTTATTCCAAGAGGGTAGTGTTGTTATTGCTGTTGTCAGGAGCTGTCAAGTTGGTGCCAACTCCTAGTGACCCTATGTACAGAAGACCCAAACACTGCCTGAGCCTGTATCATTCTTACAACAGTTGCTATATTTGAATCCTTTGTTACAGCCACAGTGTCAATTCATCTCACTGAAGGCTTCCTCTTTTTAACTGACCCTCTACTTTACCAACCACAAGGTCCAAAACAAGGGAGATAAAGTCTCACCACCCTTACTTCTAAGTAGCATTCTGGCTATATTTCTTCCAAGAGAAATTTGTTTGTTTTTTTCACATGGTATATTTGATATTCTTCCCTACAACCTTAATTCAAAGGTGTCAATTCTTCTTAAGTCTTCCTTATTCACTGTCTGATTTTCATCTGCATATGTCACCTTGGAGAGTAAGGATGTGCCTGACCCAAGCCACGATGTTTTCAATCACCTCATGTGCATGAGAGAGTACTAGACAAAAAAAAAAAACTATCGCCATCTAGTCAATTCTAACTCATACTGACCACACAGGATGCACTAGAACTGCACCCCATAGCGTTTCCAAGGAGCATTTTGTAAATTCGAACTGCTGACCATTTGATTAGCACCCATAGCTCTTAACCAATACACCATCAGGGTTTCTGAGAGGATAGTAGGAGCCCTCAAATATGAGACCAGCAGCTTAAAAGTGTGAGTAGTCTGGGGACCTCCACATTTGCACTGCTGTCTAAGGTCTTCAGCAGACTTGGCAGTCTGGAGAACTAAGCCCCTTTAACCTGTAAGATCTGACCTCTCTGCACTGAGAGTCAAAAGAATTGAAGAATTGATACTGTACTACAGTTAGCATCAGAAGAGAAATGTGTTAATTTTGAAAGTACTATTTGAAAATTTTCTACCACTCCACTTATTCAAATAAATAAAATAAATTAAAAGATCAGATTGACTTCATCTGTATGAAAAGATACACTAAAAGTTGTATTCTAATTAAAATTATGGAGTTATATTCTGGCTTCCTACCCCAACTACGTTTTAAATGTTCTTGAGAGGTAAAATGGATAATGGCACAGTTGTCACCTACAAAGCTGACTTTTTTCTGTGGCATTCTGAGAGGCTTCTATGGCTTGAGGAATCTAGGATAATGCATGGGAAAACTGAATAATTAACAAGGAAGACAGAAGAACTACTGAAGCCTTTGAATTGTGGATTAGAGAAGAATATTGAATATACCACGGACTACCAAAAGAACAAACAGATATGCTCTGGAAGAGGTACAACCAGACTGCTACTTGAAAGCAAAGATGGCAAGACTGCATCTTACACACTTTGGAAACGTTGTCAGGACGGATCAGTCCCTAGACAAGGACATCATGCTCGGTAGGGTACAGAGCCAGCAGAAAAGAGGAAGACTGTAGACGAGATGGACTAACACACAGGGTGCAACAATGGGCTTAAGCGTAAAAACGATTGTGGACAAGTAACAAGAGCGGACAGTGTTTTGTTCCGTCGTGCATAGGGTCACTATAAGTCACAATCGACTCGACGGCACCTAACAACAACAACAGTCTAGGATAACCTCAGAAATTCAGCCTGTTGGGTTCAGGGTCATCCTCTAAAGACAAAAGAGTTGAGGTTCTGGAGATGACAGCCTAACCTGAGAACATACCCAAACCCTACATAGTATCACTGCAGAGATTAAGTCATTCGATCAGGAAGGATTCAAGAAACCTCCCAAAGCATAATTAAATAAGACATCTTTGTGAAGTTTTTCTATGACCAAAGTATAAGGCCATCCTAAAATTGGATTTCCAGGTTCTGAAGAGTAACAGTGGGCCAAGAACCAACACAATTTCTCTAACTCACCTAAGTCTGGTCTATTCACATGCTCTTAAACCAAATTCAGACCACCCCCTTGGTGGTTAAGTTTAGAAGAAACATTCCTTTCTATGGCAATGCAGACACTGCTTCTAACAAATGGGCCTTATTTTATTACAGAGATAATCAAATTTCCAAGAAATGAAAAATGTAACCTGAATCGCTCATAAACTTTGGACTAGCATTTAATAACAAAATCTCTAGCATGGCAGCATAACTGAAGTCTACAATGGAGAAGACAAAAATCAGTGGGAAAGTTTATGTTCCAAATAAAATACCTGAACCCACTTCCCTGGTTTGGAAATGCCTTTTCTTCTAGCCTCACATCCTTTCAGTGGCCACACTTCTCACTCTACACAGCAGTGTAGGCTCTTAACTCACTTGTAACTGATACACTGGTCCTAATTCGTATTTATATGGGTTAATAATATGTTGCTATAAGGCACTAAAGTGTACTATAAGGCACCAAAGACACACACAAATTACCTTATCTTCTAAACTGCCTAACACCCTATGGAAAAGCTTAATCACATTGTCAGAAATAATTCACTTACATTTGTATTACCAAATACGGAATTATCTAAATTTAGTCTTAGTATACGATTATGACGTCTGAACATGATTCCTAGAATACATGGTATCTTCATGTAAATATGAAACTATGAGTTTCTAAGTAGCATAAATTAATATAAAGATGATGAAATAGATACGTTTGCAGATTCTTGTACTCAGCTGTTTATTCTGTTTTATTTGGTCTTAGTGAAACTCTGGCACTTCCTTAAGGGCTCATTTCTTGAAATTGCCTTTTCTCATCTGAGGCTAGAAAGAGAAAAATGTTTTTATTATTCCCAAGATATCACTGTCGAGTTGCAGGTAGAGAAGGAGAGATACCTCACATTTCCAGGGTTTAATATCGCCTCTTGAGAACTTCTCTCCTTATGCTGGTGCTTCCTACCCCTCATTTCAAAGTGCAAGGCTTATGATGAGATTATCATGCTTTAAATAATAAAATAGACCAAAAAATAATATTCTGAAGCAGCAGATGAAAAATTTTTAAACAGTTAAGATGAAAATTGGATAATGTCTAACAGTAAAAAAATAACCCAGAGCCAATAAATGATCCTTTGATCACACTCAAATGACTAAAATGTGATAGGCACCTGTCAGCACTATAGACAGAGCACATCCCAGTTAACAGACTCTGGAAGAGGTCCTGGGTTGGTGCTCTGCATCACCCTTGATCTTGTGCCAAAGGTTCATGCGCCCAGTAGAAGAAACATTTATACATTCAGATAACACAGTTGTGGCAAAACATGTTAACTCTCTTGACATGACTGCAGCCATCTTGGCTGCTATACCGTTACTTCAACTTTAAATAACCTTTTGTACTCAGAGCATGATAATCAATTACCTTGACTTTACCATTGTGTCCAGTAACAAAAGAGTTATATGGGAACACATCCAATTAATGAAATAGGGCAAATGGGAACGCGGAAAACTGTGATAACACAATGGGTAGCAGAAAACCGTTCCCCCCCAGCAATCAGTCAGGCAACTGGATGCTCCCAACTCCTTGGTCTCTAGGATACTAACTGTTATTGGTGGATGGTATAAACACTTCAGTAAAGCTTAATTCTGGGCTCTTGGCTGGGATGACCATTAGCTCCCTAATCCCAAACTGTTGTCTGTCTTTTTCTTAACCTTGGCATGGCTTCTCCTCTGCCCATGTTCATTGGAGAACTCTCTGACTCCGACACACAATGATAAACCATCACCAACAGTCAACTGCAACACAAACTCACAGTGATTACAAGTCCTCTCTCCCTCCTTCCTGAATTGTTTCTATCATCTTATGAAGTCACATACCTGATCCTTATCTGGTATTGATATAATATGAAACAATCTGTGGTTGCAGAGTATCAGGGCCACCGTACACGGCTAAGGCAAGAGCAAAAACTAAAAAGCAGCATTGTTTTAACAAAAATACCACAAGCGGTTGGCTTTAAAAGGAGAAATTTTATTTTGTCACACTCTGCTAAGCTAAAAGTCCACATTCCAGGTGTCTGCTTTCTCTGCTGGCTCTGGAAGAAGGTCCTTGCCATTTGTCTTCCCCTGCACTGGAAGCTTCCGAGGCACAGGGACTCTGACCCTTTCCAAAGGATGTGCTCCGCTCCGAGCAAGGTTTCTTGGTGGTTTGAGGTCGCCATATCCCTCCGCTAGCTTCTTGCCTTTGTATGTCAAGAGATTGCCTGAAGGCACAAAACAATCTTACACACTGAGTCCTGCCCTACCAACACACACCTGTGGCCCATTCTCCCTCACTGATATCATAGCCAAGCCAATTACAGAGGCAAGGTTTATAGCAGACACCATACTTTGGGCCAGCCAAATTTCTAAACATACATAATCTGGGGAATACAATTTAATTCATGACAAAACACTACAAAATCTGAACCATTCCCTTTCTGACTTGCTTTCTTATTAGTTTTTCACTCCTTTGTTCAGCTCTGGAAACCCTGGCAGCGTAGTGGTTAAGTGCTACACCTGCTTCTTGGAAACCCTATCAGGCAGTTTCACCCTGTCTATAGTATTACTAAGTTGGAATCGACTCGTTGGTGCTGGGAGGTGTAAGTATGCTTGGCTCCAGCTGCACTCACTTTCTTGGTAATCTTTTCACACCTTTCATATATCGGTCTTAGGCCTCTGCACGTCTTTGCCTGGAATGCTCTTTCCACAATCCTTGTAGCTATCACTCTCTCCTTCTTCAAAAGGACAGAGAACTCTGAGCATGAATCTAACTAGTCCAAACCCAATCCAACCTCAATGCCATCAAGTTGATTCCAACTCACTGCAACTCTATAATACAGTGCAGAGCTGTCCTGTAGGGTTTCCAGAAGCAGCTGGTAGATTCAAACTGCTGACTTTTTGATTAACAGTCAAGCTCTTAAACACTAGGCCACCAAAACTCCCTAAAAAGTTCAATAACTTAAAATTTGATCTCCCTTCTCATTAGCACTATACACCTCCAAGGACACCCACTCTTATATTAAGAAGGAGACCTAGAACATTTATATTGAGTTGATTTAGTGGGGAAAGATTCTCAACGACTCTCGTCTAATCTTGTATAATTATTCTGTGAAATTCTTCTCAATGAAAATTATCCTTGATGTCCATTTCTGAAACAGCTGATTTTATGCTCTAAATACATGCTGCCGTCCTTTTATCTGCCCGTGAGTTACAGAATACATCTGCATTGTCACCTTTTTCCTACAACCCTTTTAAGTTCAGTACATTTAACTGGTAATTAAGAATAATATACTTGGATGCTAAATCTTCTTTGCAACTGAAAACAATTAGTTCACCTGTGTATAAAGATACAAGTCACAGAGAATATAATTGTTACGCACTTTACACATGTTAGCTTATTTCAACTTTACAAGGAACTTTCATAGGAGATGGAGTGTGTTTTACCCCATCAGCTGGATTATGAGTTCCTTGAATTATCAACCATGCTTATCTTGTTCATCACTGTATTGCTATATCTACCAAGATGCTGGCCCACAGGAGGTGCTCAATAATTAGTTTGGAACTAATGAATGAACAAAATAAGGTCATTATTGTTCTTTTTATAAATAAATCTGACCCACTCCCCAATTCTATATCCAGTCGTTTAGATGCATTTTATTCAGAAGTCTGAGCCTCACAAAATAGCTGGTAGATTTCTTTCCAAATCCTAAAATAGCTTCTTAATGCAAACACAGTGATCATCAGCAACTTGGTTAATACAGAGAAACATCATGCTGTCACGGCTTAATTTAGTTTGATTCTAACATAGAATCTTTAGTAAAAACATCTAGTGTTTCAAATACCAACTTGCCCTGTCTTAGATGGTTCATTTAAACAACCTAGAATAAAACTCAAGATTCCACACACATAGAACACATTCATAAATATGTATCATTTTCTTAAACCATGGACACCCTCTATCAAATTACTGGTTATGGAAACAAAAGAGCAATTTATGGTTTCATTTTAATTCCCTTATTCCATTAGGTAAGAATCACACAACAAATCTGCATCTGTCCTTTGGCTTGAATCTTTTTGTAAGTTGTCACTGACATAGAGTTACAAGACCACGTATACACTAATTTTCTTACACCCAAGTACAACTTACAACTACTTACGGACGGCCGTTTTTCATGTGTTCATTATTTTTAGTTACAATGAAATAACTATGAAGCTCACAGGCTCTCTCAGAGACTACTTAAACCTAGAAAAATAATTTTGATTTCAATTATGTTAATTTATTATTAAAACTAACTGATGTCACCTCAAGGCCTTAAATCTTTTTTAGTAAAATAATGAAACTGTAATAATAACTCTCCTAAGCACTATTTCATAGCAGACATTCCAGCATACTGTTCCCACAAATTCCAATTAATAAAACTTTAAGGTCAGTTTGACTTAGAATTATTTCAGCCAGGGTGGCAGAAGTGAAACATGACGTTAATTTCTAGAGCCAGGGAGGAATAAAATCTTAACTAATTAAAAAAAAAAGGGAGAGAGAGCAAGAGAAAGTCACCAGTTCTTAATAAAACTGAACTGTCCAGGAAAGTTAGAACCAGTATCAACACTCATATAAATGAGAGAGTAAGTTAGCACTTCCCTTGTTTTTTGTTTTTTTTTTTTTAGTTTCTCAATATTTTCTTAACTATTTTCATGAAATTTCTCAGCAGTTGAACTTTAAAATCAAGGTATAATGAAAGCTGTGAAAGCCAGAACTCTACATGACTGCCCTGGTTTTCTAGTCCCACCTTTGATGAGATGTAGCCTCACCCTATTTCTATTGTTCTCTACTAGTGAGAAATGAGTTTTCCTTCTCTGACAAGTTTATGCCTTAAACAGCTTTTGGAGATCTTACTGTACACAGGAAGATCCACTGAACAGTTTTTGTTAAAATTATTGGAGCACTGGGTGCTGAGTGGTTATGCTTTCAGCTACCAATGGAAAGACAGGGGGTTTGAACCAAACAGTAGCTCCAAGAGAGAAAGATGTAGCTGAGCTGTCTGTTTCCACAAAGATCACAACCCCAGAAACTCTATGGGTAGTCGACTGGATCCTATGAGTAAGAATCAACTGGACAGTAACATGATGAACGGGGATTATAATTATTACACTGAGTTTACAGATTAATTCAGGAATAGTTGATATATTCACATATTGAGTCATCTATACCACAGACGTTATACCTCTTTATTTTGTTTTTATCTTTTATGTATACTTCAATATCAGTTTATAATTTTTTGAAAATACATACCTTAAATATTTTTGTTAAATTTATTCTTAGTTGTTTAAACAAACTGGTTGGGTGCTAGAGTAAATGGGCTCTTACCATAGCTACAGAGATATTTAAAAAAAAAAAAAAGGAATTATATTCCAACTGTGTTGTTTGACCTGATTATCAGTGTCACGTCATGTCAAAATCTAAAAGTAGTCTTTTAAAGCTTGTTTCTTAAACTATACTAGAATACAATGGTTCAAACAAAATTCAGACTGTCCTGATCAGAAACCAAACATATGTGCCAGCCAAGCCAAGTGCCATCATATGTGCACTGTAATGGTAACTATATTTAGCTTTAAACAAGCAGTCAAGACACGCTATATGGCAAAAATAAGAAATAACCTCACATAACCTCACAGAATACCCATTAGCGTAGAGATCAGTGCAATACTTACACCAGCACTTTCAGAGTGAAGAAATGAAGACGCAAGAGGGGCGCTGTTCCAGCAATAGCTGCTGAAACCTTTAGGAGGCACATGTAGAGATTACAGCTTTGAAATCTGCATTTTATTCCCCTCCTCAAATCCTGTACTAAACACCTATGGACTGGTTAGTTTATCCTTGAAAATGATAAATTTTCAACATAATAGTCTCTCAAGAGGATTACTACAGACAAATAGATGCCTTACCACTAAAAACAAGATTTCGGGGTTGGGAATAGAATTGTGTTTATCATAAATACTTCTTGTTGCAGATTTAATTGTGTCCCTTAAAAGTTATGTTAAAGTCCTAAGCCCTCTATCTATAAATATGGCCCTGTTTAGAAATAAGTGTTCTCTTCTGTTACATTAATGAGGTCATACTGGTGTAGAGTAGGTCCTAAATTTAATCCCCTTTAAGTGATATTCCATAAAAAGAGCAGAATAGACACAGACACACACAGGGGAAAATAAATATCATGTAATGAGGAAGACAGATGCATCTATAAGCAGCAAAGGAATGTGAAAGTTTGTAGCAGCCACTATAAACTAGAAGAGAAGCCCACAGAAGAAATCTACACGGCCAAGACTCTGATTTAGACTTTTAGCCTATAGAATTACAAGGAAATAAACATCTGTTCTTTAAAGCCACCCACATTGTAGTGTCTTCTGTTAAGGCAACTAAGACAGGTTACTTTGCTGAGCTTTCACCGAAGCAGAATCACTTGCTAGACATTTCTTCTCTACGTGCTTTATGACTTCTCTGTCTCGCTCTTTTTTTCACATTCATTTAGCTTTAAAAGTCACGTCTTCCAACTACTGAATTTACTAAGAAGCCTAGTCACTTCCAACTCTTATGGGATGAAGCTGACATCTCACAGAGTTCCAGAAATAGTTTGTCCTATTTAAGGAGCACCAGATGGAACAGCTAATGCCATGCCTTGCCTCATCTGTACTATCAACATGGCACAACTTCTATTTTCTATCAAAATCAGGAAAGTCTTTGCCTCCAAATAAAGAGAAAGGAAAGACGCACTTTTTGATCCTTCACCTCTAAAGCAGCTGCACTATGCCCTTGGCATCCCTCAGGATCAGTTACTAAAACAGGGATGTAGTTAGGATTGGTAATTATTAGATAAATCAATGTCTTCATCAAGGCTTGGATAATATTGTTAGGTTGGTTTGGGGATCTTAGTGCTACGTTATCCACATAAATGTAAAAAGAGGAGAAAGCAACATAACAAGAACACCGAGGCTTCTGGTCATGTGGGGGAAAAAATGAGAAATCAAACTCTTTAATTGTACTTTCAAAAGCACCACACCTTGCTTCTCCTGAATGTATCATATAACTTTATTCAGCTTCCACCAGGTCTACAGAACATTTAACCAAAATTTGCTTTTAATGGGGATGTATGTGCTGAGAACAGACGTGTTTAAAATACATAGATGGCTGTATTAGAGAGAAACCTGGAATAAAAAGTGTCTCAAATCAAAGGTCCAGCTTCACATCTCCCTAGCTTTCAGAAACCAAAACCAAACCCACTGCTACTGACTCAATTCTTACTCTAGCAACTCTGTAGGACAGAGCAGAACTGCCCCACAGAATTTCTAAGGAGCACCTAGAGGATTTGAATTGCTGATCTTTTAGTTAGCAGCTGTAGCACTTAACCACTATACTGTCACGGTTTCACTCCCTAGTTTAGAAGTCATTAAACCGCAGATAAAAATAATATAAAACAATGCTGACCAATAAAGTTCTTCCTTATTTAATATTTCCCAGTAGAACACTGATAAACCCTGGTGGCTTAATGGTTAAAGGCTACAGCTGCTAAGCAAAAGGTTGGCAATTCGAATCCACCAGGCACTCCTTGGCAACTACAAGGAGCAGTCCTACTCTATCCTGCAGGGTCACAACGAGTCAGAATCAACTCAGCGGCAGTAGGTTTGGCTCAGTTATTATGAACTGAATTCAATTATTTCACCTAGTCATCTCCAAGTCACCTACTATTGCCACATCATACGACGACTGCCAGTTAAGTCCACGAACTCACCCCAGAAAAAGTGCTACAAACTTCACTGCTGAATATCATTACAGTCACCTCTCAAGTATTCACCTTGAGAAGCTACGAACCAACACCAGCACCTAGTCCATCGTTCAAATAATTTGGGAACTCTTTTTCTGGAATGGCCATCAGAGTTGTCCTCATACTACTATCAATGTTCTGAATGTCATCAAAATGTCTTTCTTTCAATATTTCCTTTATCTTCAGGTAAAGAACAAAGTCACTGGGGGCCAGATGAGATGAGTAGGGAGGATGTTCCAACAGAGTTATTCGTTTACTGGCTAAAAACTCCCTCACGGACAACTGTACAATTAAGTTTGCAAACTTGCCATTATACAACTGTGTGTAGAGGTACTAGGTTCTGGCGACGGTAAATAGCTTCCCAAGTGTAGTACTTTGTAAGTGACCACAGTGATATTCAGCAATGAGGTACGTAGCACTAAAAAAATTAAGTTTATGTGCTTAATTATTGGACCTCATATTTATAAAGTTCTCTCCTGGGGAGAAAGTCCTTTATGTCATCAGCCCTTTATAATCAAAAGGCCAATTGTCAAATTACAGAGAAATCAAAGGTTAGTCCCATGTTGTGAACTTTACACTCCCTAGCAAAGGGTAATGTGTCAAGTATAAAAACCAAGCACAAGTTGTTCTCCAGAAAACATATTTGAGCTTGCATTCCCCACCTGCAAAATGTAAACAGGACCCACTACTTTCTGGAAACAGCAGCTGATCATCCTTTTGTGTGTTTATTGGTAGAACCAATGTGTCATGTATCCTCTCTCTTATTAAGTCTACTCCCTGACATCAAAGGTGTTAGGGAATCACAGGTTTGGGAACATAGCACTGTGATTTCCCTTTACAGTAACTAGAAGAGGAAGTTGTTGTTGTTGTTGTTAGGAGCCATAGAGTCATTTTCAACTCACAGTGACCCTATGCACCACAGAAGGAAACACTGCCCGGTCTTCTTCCTTGTCCACAATCACTTTTACGCTTAAGCCCGCTGTTGTGGCCACTGTGTCAGTCTATCTTGTAGAGGCTCTTTGTCTTTTCCACTGACCCTCCACTCTACCAACCATGATGTCCTTCTCCAGGGGCTGATCCTTCCTGACAACATGTCCAAATTACGTAAGATGCAGTCTTGCCATCTTTGCCTCCAGGGTGCAGTCTGGGGAAGACAAGCAGTTTAATCCATAGTTTGGTCCTTCTTGCACAGAGATGCTGTTGAGTGTGAAGTTGAAAGGAGATCATGGGGACACAGAGAGACAGAGGAAAATATCAAAACCATGCAGTTTTCATAAATTAGATAAGCCAGCTCCTGAGACACTGAAAATTGACTCTGTATCCCCAAAGGTGTTATTTTCAGACTGAAATCACCATTCTTAAACTTTTGTACATTATTTTCTGTTCTAGATGACATGTCTTGACATAATGTTTTGTTCAGGTTCAACTTGATTATTCTATTATCTACCAACTCTTCACATGTAAGAATAAAATATCAAAGTAAGTTGTATTAAAAAGATGCAGAAGTTACACTAAAACCAAACCCACGGTCATAGAGTTGACGCTGACTCACAGGGAATCTATAGAGAGGGCAGAACTGCCCCATAGAGTTTCCAAGGAGTGCCTGGCACATCTGAACTGCTGACCTGCTGGTTAGCAGTGGTAGCACTTAACCACTATGCCACCAAGATTCCAAAAGTTATACTACAGGGGCGAAAATGCATTTGTCAGAATGCAGTTGGTTATGCTGTAGGAACAAAAACACTCTGAAGTCTAAGTGGACTGACAGAGTCAAAGTCTTACTTATTGCCCACATCACAGACAAATGTCTATGAAAAAGATCTCCTTGGTAACGCACATAAATTGTGACTCTGAATTCATTAATTTTTTGACACTGACATTTTAAAATAGATGGACTTCATAGTCACAAAGGAAGGAGAAGAAAGAAGATACTGCAAATGAGGAACACCAGCTCTTAATGCTTTAGCCTGAAGTTACACAAGTCACTTCTGTTCCCACCATACTAACCAGAACTCAGTACTGTGGCAAGGAGGCTGAGAAATGCAGTCTTTCTGATTTCCAGGAAAAAAAAAAGAAAATAAACAGAAAGCACTGTTTCTTCCACAAGCTGCATGAGGCAGACAGAATAGGGACTGGCTCCTACAAACTCTTTACTCCAGTAAATTGGCTAACCTCTCCTCACCTTAGTTTCTCACTCTGTAAAATGAGAATAATGAAACATTGACTTTGCAGGCTGTTTTGATGACTAAGTCAATTATCTGCACAGATTATCTGGCCGAAATTTAATGCTCAATGCTAACCCCAAAACAACAAACTCATTGCAGTTGAGTCAATTCTGACTCACAGAGACCCTAAAAGACAGAGTACAACTGCCTCACATGCTTTCCAAGGAGTGCCTGGTAGATTACAACTCCTAACTTTTGAGTTGGTAGCTGTAGTTGCTCACTGCTACAATACCAGGGTTTCTATACGCAGTGTTATTATCATTTAAATACCCTGGAGCATTTATAACTGGTCCTTAACAATATTACAGAGTTCACTTTTAGTGGCATCAAATTGTAACACTACCCTAGCCTTTGAAGTCACCCTGTTGTGATGTGAACTTATGCACTTTCCAGCTTACTTCACCAAGATCAAACTCTTCACATACAAACATCCATTTTTAATTTATCACAGCTCTGTACTCCCTCCTTTCTTACGGAATTTTTCAGTTGCAAACTTCTTGAGGTATTTAACCTAGTTGTTAGTTTTCTAAGTTTTGGTGTTTGCTTTTTTCTCCCTTATTTGTTTCTTGCCTTTTCTCCCCACCTCCTCCCCTTTTTTTGCTTAATGAATTGAGAGAATTAGAGACAACATTCTGCTAAACAAATGTTTTTGTGAAGGTTTACTGTTTTCAGAAACAATTTTGAAAAAAAAAATCAGAATTTCTGAATGTCTTAAAAAGCAATAGAAACAGAGTGACATTTTTATTCTTCCCCTATTTAACTTTGTCTAACTGTCTTAAGCTGGGTTCTCTAGAGAAGTAAAGTAAGTATATATATAGAGAGAGATTTATATCAAGGAAAAAGCTCATGTGATTGGAGAAGCTGGAATGTCCCAAGTCTATGGATTAGGATAGAGATTTCTCCTGATTCATGTAGTTGCAGGGGTTGGCAAACCCAAAATTGGCAGGTCAGAGAGCAGGGCTCTTGCTCACAGACTGGGAAGGCCAATAAATACCATGATCTACAGGTAAGCTTACAGCTCAAGTCCCAACTACCAAAGGTCAGATGAACAAGACCAGCCAAAAGTCTTGGCAAGGTAAACAGGAAACAAGTAGGCAGTGGGAAGTAGAGAAATGAAGACTAAGAGGCATGGCAAGCTACCACATGACCCACCTATACCAGTACCACTCAGCTGATTGCATTATGAAGGTGATCACGTATCAAATTTCAACAAGGAAGAGAGCGTGACATTAAACAACCACCAAAACACTGGGAATCAGGATCCAGCCAAATTGATACACAGTCTTAACCATGACACTCACCCCATTGAAGAACTCAGTTTATCATAGGTAAACAAACACCTTCCACAACAAGCACTGCTGTATTGGACGCAGAAATAACTAGATTTCAGTTGAGATCCATCTTGTAACTCCCTACTTTGAAACAACTAAGTGAAAGAGGCCAAAAAAAAAAAAAAAAAAAAAAGGATGAAGGCTGTAATGTCGCTTCTTCTCATTATGCCTTTATGATTCCATTCACACTACAAAGATCTGTCAACACAGTCAAAAGAGACAACAGCTGCTATTTAACTAGGAAACATGTATTATTCCTCAAGCACTGCTGTTCTGCAGGGCCTAGATTAACTCAAGATGGGTATTTCCTCTCCAGTGCTAATGCTACAAAATCATCTCTGATAGGACCAGAGGCACTGCAAAGAAGCACCCAACACCCACTGAGGAGTTATTTAAAGATGGAATACGAAGCACTCTGATTGTTTCTTGATTATCTCTGCTATATTTCTTAATGATTTTTTTTAAAAGGAAGCAGCAACTTCTATTAGAGTTTCATAAAATGTGCTTATGCATGTAGCAGCTTCAGTACAGACAAAAATATCACCTTAGAAAATAAGAAACTATCCACTAGAAGTAGCACTTACACTTTTAGTTATTATTTTATCATCTGTGACTCAAAGGAAATCCTGACTCAAGCATATTCGATTTCCACAATGCACCCTGGAAGCTCCTGTACTACTCAACAGACAGCAGCGAGTTTCCAGCTACTACAACCCGTATCCTATCCCTCCCTTTTTTTCCCTTCAGCTAGGAAGAATAGCTCAAAAGGCTCAACAGACCATCCTTTTATGTTTAATGTTCCAAGGTCGTCCAGCCTAAGCACCTGGTTTCCAATGGAATGAAGGAAGTAAAAGGGTAACCAAATGTTTCTATAAATCCATTTGCTTTAACTTGTCCAATTCCTTCAATCATCTTGCACCTTAAATTTTGCTTTTTATAAGATGACTCTGATGGATCTCTTTAGCTAT
Source organism: Heterohyrax brucei (assembly GCA_028571685.1). NCBI lineage: Eukaryota > Metazoa > Chordata > Mammalia > Hyracoidea > Procaviidae > Heterohyrax > Heterohyrax brucei. The sequence continues at coordinate 56,855,404 of CM053146.1, read as the reverse complement.
CTCTAGGATTTGTTCCTAGTTGTCATGACTGACGTGAAAGCTTCCAGGAGAGGTGGCATAAAAAGTCTCTTAAGAGCCCGCTGGAATGTGGGGTGACAAACTCACTGAACATGTTGACTCTTTTCCTCTCTGTTGTTTGACTTCTTTAAAGCCTCTTTAAATTCATCTGAAGAAGAAGAGTGAAACAAGATAAAAGAAAAATCCTTTAACTTTGCTATGTGTTAGTCACCAAAAAATCATTTTGAGAATGAGTTGAGCTCTGAGCAGATTTTATCATGCCAGTTACCCACTCCTGCTCCTCTGAGCATGCAATCCTTGGAAACAATTTTGACTACATTTTTACTGGCCTTGTCATTCTCCTATAAAGAGGACTCCATCATGATCAGACCCACAAGCCCAGAGCAATAAGCAACTCAGAAATGAGCTAACCTCATCACATACCAAATATTTTTATGGTGCATAAGGAAAAGGCATTTACTTAGCTGCGTGTCTTAAGCAAATCATTTCTCCTCTCTAAATCTCAGTTCCTCATCTACAAAAGAAGATATTACCGACCTTTTCAGAGTAGCTTAGGCATGAAACACTAGCTGTATTTATCATACTGCACTACCTCACTTCCAGAATAAGGTAAAAATATTAAAGAATAAAAGTGTTAATCAAGTCCTTTGCAAATATAAAATGGTGACAATTACTCAATACAAACACACAAGAAAAATTTTGTTACAGTGACTGACAGATTACATGTATTAGCCAAGGGTAACAAATATAGATAAAAAAATATAATTAGCTATGTGATTTTAGGAAAACCATGAAAACCAACATGCTCAAATGTACCTTCCCCATGAAGCTCTCAGCTGAGATCCCGAGCCCTTTAAAAATCAACACATATACTGGGGAAGGAGGGTAATATTAATGCCTTAGCATGACTGGTGTATCAGAGAAGATCGGACCTTCTAAGAACTCATGAAGAGGCTCCTAAAGGTATTATAAAGGGTAAGAAGACAAGGCCCCTGGCCCACAGGAAACTAATACTAGTAGAACGAAGTGCAGAAATAGATGCAAATACATTAAGGAGGAAGAAAAGATCAGTTACTCAAAGGTAGCCAACTACAAAGCACAGACTAGGTTACAAAGACATAGGAGAAAATTCCAGTTACTACTGACAGAGGAGGGAAACAGGACCTCCAGAAAGACAATTTTCAAGCTACTTAGCTTCAGAAATCCTGCTGGAGTAGTAATTAAGTGCTACATTTGCTAAGCAAAGGTCGACAGTTCAAATCCACCAGCTACTCCATGGAAACTTGATGGGACAGTTCTACTCTGCTCTTTAGGGTCTCTATGAGTCAGAACTGACTCAATGGCAGGGCATTTGGTTTGGTTTTTGGTTTATGTTAGCTTCCTTCATATCAATTGACACAACCAAACCAAAAATCTGGATGAGGCCTGGAATTTTGGGGGAGGGGGGAGTTCATTGGCCCCAACTATGATGAAGTACCTCAAATGCTGGGACTCAGTAGATAATTCAATCACTTCTTCGCCTCAGGCTTCTCCTGTTAGGGTACTAGAGCTTCAGAGTAACTCCCTAAGGCATAAACATTTTCATCTAGTCCCTTCACTGAACAGCTTCATTATTTCCTGTGATTTAATAAAGAATCACGTGCTAGGTTTCTGAGAAGCACACCCAGAGATCAAAGCAGATCTCTGGTCTGGCCTTATCCTTTCACAGTAAGTGGTCAATGGCAAGGAACCCAAGCAAATATTTAATATCAAATGTTCTGAATGTATCAGGATGGGACAGGGAAAGAAAATTTCATTGCTTTTCTGGTCTGCTTTGGACCTTTCTATATGTAAAATAATATTTAAGCGTTTACAGCCAAGGAGTGGTTTTCATTTCTGCCATAGATACGAAAATTGTCTTCCATGACCTAGTACATTTGGCAGACAAACAGACTTGCTCAATTTGCTGGAGCAGTTCACTTGTCTCACAAAACAAAAGGGAGCCTCATAAAGACTAGGCCTCAGACTCACTGTATTGGCTCTAACCCCTAAGCATAATCACAACAGCAGTCATTTGTTGAGCACTTACTATATGAAAGTGATGTTCTGAATGTGTTGTATCTGTTTACCCATTTAATCCTTATTAAAATGCTATACAGTACCATTAAACTGTATTTTCTAGATAAAACAAAAAAAACTGAGGCAGATAGTTTAAGTAACTTGCCCATTCCACACACAGCTAGTAAATGGTTTGAAAACAGCCAGACTGACTCTAGAGCTTAACCACTGTACTACTCTTCCTCTCACTTCTTATGTCTGCTACTAAACTTCCTTCAACTAACTGTAGAGGTTGAAAAGCTAAGATGTCACCTTGAAACTAAGGTACACCTGACCCAAGCCATGGTATTTTCAAACACATCATCAGCATGTAAAAACTGGACAATGAATACGGAATATAAAAGAAGAACTGATGCCTTTGAAATGCACTGTTAGAAAAGAATATTGACTATACCATAGACTGCCAAAAGAATGAACAGATCTGTGATGAATGGAGCACAATCAGAGTGTTTCTTACAAGCAAGGATGCTGAAACTACACCTTCCATAGTTTAGACATGTCAGGAGGAATCAGTCCCTGAAGGAAGACATCAGGGTTAGCAAAAAAGAGGAACACCTTCAATGAGATGGAGTGACACCATAGCTGTAATAACCGGCTCAAGCATAACAGCAATTGTGGGCATAGCCTAAGACTAAGCAGTGTTTCATTCTGGTGTACACAGGATTGCTATTAGTCAGAATCGACTTGACAGCACCTAACAACAGGAACTTTAAAAGAGATCTCCTTAGGCCATCAAGCTCCCATAAAAGCCAAAGTTAATGCTGAATGTCCCTGGGCATCTTACTGTTTTCCTCATAATTCTATTTTCAAGGATATGAATCAGCAAGCAGTGAAAAGATAATCTCTGCTGATACAAATTTAGGAATTCTACATACTACACCCTCTTACAGAGAGTTACAATTCACACAAGCATCTCAAAGGCAATGAGAATTACTGCAGTAAGGAAATCTATTTAATTTTGTTTAACCTAGCTTGTGTCAAACTTATTTGACAATAGAAATTGTTTTGTTTTAAACCACACATCAATTAGCATTCTTGGGAATAGTGTTTGTGGAACATCAGCTTGAAGAAAGCTGGTCTGGAGCCATCATGACATATTCAAGCTGTTCTACAGATGGTTTACTGAGCTGTGTGTACTCTGAGCCCTGAACAGAAGCTAAGAAACCAGTTTCTTTCCAGGTGACTTTAGGGTACCAAAGAGCAGGACACCGCGTACTCCAGGAGTGGCTCTTAATCTGGGGTGATTTTGTCTTCAAGAGGACATCTGGCAATGTCCGCAGCCTTTTTGTCACAGTTAGGGTTTGCTGCTGGGATCTAATGAGTATAGGTTAGGGATGCATCACACTAGGCACAAGAGTGTTCCCTCAATACAGAATTACTGAGACCAAAATATCAGTAAGTTTGCTGTTGAGAAATTCTACCTCAGAGGAAATAACACATCTCAACCAAAGGGTCTTCTGATAAGGATGTCCTACCTTAAAACTTTAACAAAACTAGTTGTGTAAATGATACAGTTTTGTTTTCTTATTCTGAAGCACATTTGATGGCATTATGTGTAGAAAAGAACTTTGGGTAAATGGCTGCTGTGGCATCTTCAAAATGGGCCAAAAATAATCAGTTATCACAGCCCAATATCCTTCACAACTGACAGTCTCAGTCTTTCCACATTCATCACGGAAAAAATAAGGGCTGATGATGCTGCTGCACAAAAATCCACACCAAACGGTAATTTTCGGGGGATGAAGTGGATGTTCTTGAATCTTCACCGGATTCTCATTGCTCCAAACGCAATGGTTTTGTTTATTAATAAAAGTGTCCATCTAAAACTGGGCCTTGTCGCTGAAGGTGATTTTTTGGCCAAAAGCACGGTAAATTTCCAATTGCTCCAGAGCCCACTCAGCAAATGTATGGCCCAATCTATGGTCATTTGACTTTAGTTCTTGAGTTAAAACAACTTCATAAGGGTAAAGCTTCAAATCCAGATGCAAAATCTGCCAAACTGTGGTCAACAAACAGCCCAGTTCTTGTGCTCACTGAGAAATTGACTGGGATGGATTATTGCATGCACTCTGATGAATGGTGACTAATAATGGTGATGTTTTCTTTGGAATGTGTAGTTTGTTGATGCACAGTGTTGGCTGATTGGCAACAGACCCAGTGTCTCAAATTTTTTGATTAAGAATGGAATTGTTCTCTTGATGGGATGATCATTTGCATCGCAAATTTCACATAAGACACAGAATATCTGGCAAATGGAAAACACATTTTGATAACAAACTTGAATAATTTCTATATGTTGCAGAACTGTGTAGATTTTCATGGCTATTTATCAAGACTAATCAGAAAACGTGATAAATATGGCCACGATAGCGTCACAAGTATCACAATTATGAGCTTCCCAAAATAGGGCATCCTTATAGGAAGACTACTTACTAGCAGGAAGGCTGGTAGCTAAGTCCACCCAGGGGCACACAGGAAGACAGGCCCAGCAATCTGCTTCCACAAAGTCCTAGTCTCAAAGACTCCATGGAGCAGTTGCACCCTGTATGCATGAGGGTCGCCGTGAGTCAGACCCCACTCAGCAGCAACTATCAACAACAGCTCCGACTTACACTTAGGCAAAAGACCTACCCACAGGACTGTAAATCTCATTTTTCCACAAGCAAACAGCTATATCACCAGCACATGGGACTGTTCCTGTAACATTATAAATACTCTGTGACTATCTGCTGACTGTCTAAATAAAGGAAACTCTACTGGCGTAGTGGTAAGTGCTACATCTGCTAACCAAAAGGTCAGCAGTTCCCATCTGCCAGGTGCTCCTTGGAAACTCTGTGGAGCAGTTCTACCCTGTCCTATCAGGCTGCTATGAGTCAGAACTGACTTGACTGCAATAGCGTTTTTTTATTTTTTTGGCGGGGTGGGTCTAAGTAAAGGATCCTTCTCTAGTCTCTGTGAGCTGGGGACCTAGGGAACAAAAAAAATCTTATCATGTAGAATCTCAGAATTCTAACTAAAGGAAAACCCTGGTACAAGCCTCCTGGTTCAGGGAGATTGGCTGAATTTAATCTCAGAGGCAAAAGGAACAGAAGCTAGATTGAGGTACCCTGGTCAGGCAGCACACTGTTGTAATTAAATCCTATAAAAACCCAAAACCAAATCCAGAGCCATCGAGTCAATTCCAACTCATAGCGACCCTATAAGAGAGAACAGAACTGCTCCATAGTTTCCAAGGAGCACTTGGCAGATTCAAAGTGCCAGCCTTCTGGTTAGCAGATAATAGCACTTAACCACTATGCCACCAGGGTCTCCAATAAAGCCAAACAAAACCCACTGCCACTGAGTCAATTCTGACTCTGAGCAACACTAGAGGACAGAGTAGAACTGCTCCATAGAGTTTCCAGTAATCATAGGGAAATCTGTATGTATCACTGAGTGCAACAGCTGGACAGAATAGCCAGGGTTTCCTTGTCCTAGAAGACAGTTACTTTTCCTCCTTTTGGGCGCTCTTAGGACTAGGGTTCCTCCAAACCAGAATAAACAGGTGAGTGTGGCCCCTTGGGTTTAGAAGAAACAATCGGACTAAAACTAAACATAAAGAACTTGGAAAGTCCATAAACTGAATGGAAATAAACTGAGCTGTGTCCTTGGAACATCTAAGAATAATGTTTTACTGCATTGAAGAGTCCCTGGGAGGTCCAGAAGAAGTCGATTTTGATAGTTTAAGGCCATGCTATACCAGGGTTCTTTGTTCAGTATTATGTGCATTACCGTTCTCTCATGGCCACAGATTCTTTCAAACTCAGTGTACACATGTCCATAAAGGATAAGGCTTCAGTCTCTGAGCATTTAACTTTTTACACATTCCGAGTTTGGAGTAACTGCACTGGGAACCATCTGCTACTAAACGTCTGGTTGGATTTGGATCTAATCCATCTCTGCCAGGTGCCTGATAGTCACACACTCTGCAAACTCCCATGCCAGAATTACATGTGAATCAAGGACCTAGGGCTCTAAAACGATCCAATTAAGAAATATTTTTAGAACTCAGCTTAATTTTTCTAAAGCTCAAACTTTAAGGATTAGTATTATTATGTAATTAACAATCTCTGAAATGAAATCCAATTGAACACATTTTTTAACCTAGAATGTTTCTTACCAGGGTTTGCTAACTTTGTTAATTTAATATAGCCACACATTTATTTGCAGAATTGAAACTATTTTTGTTCCAGAATTACAGCATGTGTAAGTTTTCTGTCTGAAATTAGTAGATATTGGTAAATTTTATTTTGTTATATTTTGTCCTGGTAATTAACTATATGAACTGTATACTACGTAAAAGCAGTTGCTGTACAAGTCCATTCCAACCCATGACAACCCTATGTGTGTCAGAGGACAACTGTGTTCCACAGGGTTTTCAACAGCTGATTTTTCAGAAGTAGATTGCCAGGCCTTTCTTCTGAGGTTTTTCTGGGTGGACTTGAACTTCTAACCTCTTAGTCAGCAGCCAAGCACACTAACCATGTGTACTACCCAGGGACTTCATATTCTATTTAAAAAAAAAAAAGCAAAAAACTGTTGTCCTCTAGTTGATACAGACTCATAGTATCCCTATGGAACAGGGAAGAACTGCTCCACAGGGTTTCCGAAGAGTGGTGAAATTGAACTGCTGATGTTTTGGTTAGCAGCAGAGCTCTAAACAACTGCATTATCAGGTTTCCCTATATCCTATTATACTGCCATTCAAATAAACTTGTTGCCATCAAGTCAATCATGGCTCACAGTGACCCTGAAGTACAGAGGAGTACAGCCCCATAGAGTTTCCAAGGAATACCTGCTGGATTCGAACTATCAATCATTTGGTTAGCAGCCATAGCTCTTAACCACTACAATACCAGGGTCTGACTCTCAAATAGCTATCTTAAAAACACAAAACTGGAAGTCCATAGACTTACACACTCAGCACCAATAGAATTTTAAGTCTTTTTGAAGAATAAAACCATGACTTTCACTGCTTTATATCTATATTGTGCTAAACATGTAATAGGTATTTGTTAAATACTTCACAAAATCAAATTTCATCACCTAGGGACTTTACTAACAGTGACAGGATTAATGGTTAATATGTATCATACATCTTCTATCTGCCAAGTATTGTGCTAAGCACTTTACATACATAATTTTTCCAATAGCAGTGAAGTAGTTTCTGAGATAATCTCATCTTACAAGTAAAGCAACTGAGATTTAGAAAGGTTAAGAAATTTTCCCAAAGATGTGAAGCTAAGAAGTGGCAAGTTAGGAGACAAGAACTCTAATCTGTCTGACTTCAGTGCTCACTTCCTTAATGACAGTTTTCCTCCAACTATAAACACTTTCCCTTTCTCCTCTCCTTGTGGGAAAGGACTATTAAGTATCCAGATTGGTAAGTATCCAGTAACTTTAGGCAGTGAGCTTGCATCTTCAATCGCATATGCTGACTAGAGGCCCTTCCTGGGATTCCAGTTCATCTATTGCGTTCCTTGCATACAGGAGTCCAGTTCTTCCCACCTACTTGATAACTTGGAATCCTGAGTGTTCCACTTCTCAAATCTGGTGTCTGGAGGTCTCTACAGAGCCAGAGGGATCAGTTACGTAGTGGCAAATTAGGAATCTTTGTTTAAATGGTCCAAGGAGACTGAGAAATTGGTACAGGAGAAAACAAGTATTCACAGAATATTCAAAATGCATTTTGTAGTGTATGTAGTTCAATCTTCTTTTCTAAGTATGTACACTCATGAGGCAAAGAGATGTTCCCGAGTTTTCAGTAACTGGTGACAGAGTCAGGAACCAGATCCCCAATTTCCCCTCACCATCAGGACCTACTTCCACTGTACCACGTTTCCTCTACCTCAAAGGCAAACAAACACCAGTGTTTTAGGCAGAGTGATGCAAGGATTTTTCCGATGACCCTTCTTGCCATGGAGCTTTCTAAAAATGGAGAAAGGAATTATTTATAGCCCTTATTTCAAGGTGCTTTTCAAATATCTAATTATTCAATGACCCACACAAGAGTTAGAGGTGGCAAAGGACAGTAGACTTGGCTCCTATTTTGCAAGCATTCATGCAATGACCCAAACTCCAGTGCTTAGACAATGAATGCCCAAGGTGAGGATGCTTGGAAGTAAAGGCAAACATCTGTGCCTGTCATTTAAAGATATGCTGAGGACAGGAAAATATCTTTGAAAAGTTCTTAACCCATTAAAAGTAGGCAGCAAAGTACCTGATCTCTAACTGACATCAACAAACTTTACAAAAGTTGTCAGAGGAAGCTTTTCTTTTAAGTGCTCCCTTTGGCTTTCTAACTGATGCAGCACAGGAGAATACAATTATGAGATGTGGGAGAGACTTCAACTTGAAGCATTTGTAAATACAACCCCTGAGTCTTAGAAATGTTTCCATCTACTAAATTAGACTATTTCCATCTGGCAGAAATTGCTACTTGCTTTGGGAAGTGAATGAAGCTGAAACAACCATGGCTGCCCTGCAACATTTCTATTCAGTCTGGGCAGAATTCTCGGGCCCAGGTCTAACCTGGTTTCAGTGCTCCAAGAGTGCAACACCACAGTTATTACAGCCCAAAGAGAAAGATTAACTGTTCTTGGAGGGATCAACGAAGACAATAAAATTATAATCACATATCCTGGGATCTGGCATCAGATGCTAAAAGACATGAGCCAGAGAGTTCTGGCAAAAGGGTGGATAGAAGGAGGCATACAGAAAGACTCAAAAATCAACAAAATGCAGAATGTTTCCAGTTTTTTCTTTTCTCCATTTTAGCTGTTTTGCACAAAACAAAGCAGAGAAATGCACACTTTGTCTACCTTGCCATGGACTGCCAAACAAATGAGCAAATCTGCCCTGGAGAAGTACAACCAGAATCTTCCTTAGAAGGAAAGACGGTGAGACTCTATCTTACATACTTGAGACATATTGTCAGGAGGGATCAGCGCCTGGACAAGGACATCATGCTTGGTAAAGTACAAGGTCAGTGGAAAAACAGAAGCGTCTCAGTGAGATGGACTGCTACAGTGGCTGCAACAACAGGCTCAAGCACAGCAGCAACAGTGAGGATGGCGCACGACCAGGCAGTGTTGTGCACAGGATCACCAGGAGTTGGAAGTGACTCAACAGCACCTAGCAACAGCAACAAACGCTTGCGGTACAATCAGTGACGGAGTGATGATAGCAGAGTCTTGCGCAGGGAGTTCCACCAAAAACAATCATAAAACATTGGGTCTCTTGGCTTTTTCCTTGTGGGCATAGTTTTAAAGAGCTTGGGTCCTTCTCCAGTCACTGAGGTTTCTCTCTATCACTGCTCATGTTTCATCTCCATTCGCCACCTCAAAGATCCTCTTGACTGTTCTCTGTCCCTTCTCATGTTCACTAACTGGTTATTTATTTTCTTTTGGAAAAGAAACCTCTTTCTGAGCTACTACCCTACCTGATATAAAACTGGGTAACCTCAGTGGGCCTCCGTATCATTCCTTTTAATTGTATGTGGTCCTCTAGTTATTTACCCACATCACTTTTACCCTGCTTTAATTTTTAATGGCATGACTTTAACAAGAGATTGTCTGGGGACTTAACACTGTCACAGTGACGTCTCGCAGGGACTCCCTGTCAATCTTCCCATTTCCACACATGGAATTATGATGTATGCAATACAGCTCATAACTGTCCCTAGAGCTACAACTCTGTTATAGGCTGTCTCTCTCATCTCAAATTATCCATTTCTTGAAGGTCTTGGAACACATTCTTTCTAGGAATTGAGTCACTGCTGTTTCTGTATGTTGTTGAGCTGATGCCAACTCACAGTGACCCCATGTGAGGGAGTAGAACTGCCCTATAAGGTTTTCTTGGCTTTAATCTTGATGGATGCAGATCACCAGTTCTTTCTCCTGCAGTGCTGCTGAGCTTAACCACTGCACCACCAGGGCCCCTTTAAAAACAGGATTAGAAGATAATATATATTATACAACAGTCTAGTAACCCGAATCATCACTCTGTGTCCCAAAACTCAGCCTACCCACTTAAACTTTCTGTCACTCAAGGATAGCTCACTGTCCTTTAGAACATGATTTTGACTATTGAGAAAAGGCTCATTTTTACCTAATTTCATCCATGAATCTATCATCATCAGCTACTGCTGAAAATTCCACCACAAATTCATGCAAATAAAGCCCCCACTGGCCTTCCCAAACATCCCCCGAAGTTTCAGGTTCTCACAGTGTTAATATTAGGCAGCTACTTTCTACCTAGCCTGTTCAGGGTCTTGCTCTTTATGTGAAGTGTCCATATGACCCCTGTTTCACAGTGAATTCATTTAAGAAATGCTCTAACAGTATATGTATACGTAACTAACAAATTGTCTAAATAGCATATGTTGGTCATGAAAATCTGTAGTTTAGGTTAAAAAGTTGAGTTACATAATTTACAAAAACATAAGTTTTTTATTCTCTAATAGCAAAAAAAAAAAAGTCATAAAGTTTCTCTCAACCAAATCACTACAGCTTTTATAACTGCCATACCTCATCTGAAAGTGTCCTTTCCTAAGTCATACTGCTTGTTATTTTTACTTCTTTATTTAGCAAATACTATACAAGGTCCCTACAAGCTGAAATAAACTCAACAGTAATGTTTTTGGGTTTTTTTTAATTGACCTATTAAGTATGTACCGCAACCAAGGTATTGTTCCAAGAGTTTGGATCCAAATCTTGGCTGAGATATTTTAGTATCTTTCCCTTAGGTTGTTCTAAGGATTAACAGAGATTATAGATTTAAATTAAGTACATAAATGCAGGGGAGTCCTAGAAAGATAGTGTGTAGAGCTCTATAAACACTCTCAACAACTGAGCAGTAAAATTTTTAAAAATATATAGTAACTTTGGTAATTGTCCCAAGAGAATACAGTAAATGAAGAAACACTTAACAAAATTTACCAAATCTTGGCAATAACAAAAGTCTGTAGCATTTGAATTGCCAACCTCTCCCTCCCATTTTTATCTAAGCTCAGTAAGTCAAAAGCTCCACCTGAGTAGGTACAAGAACACAGGACTTCGTCTCCTCCCAGCTTCCAAATGAGGACTACAATATCTGCTGGGAGGAACAGACCACCACAACCTCTCACTTGCCCTCAGCTCTGTGTTGCCTTCTTCTTCTTCAAGGCAACAAGACCTACGAAGTCTGGGGCATCTTCCTCCAGTCATCCTCTACTCACGGAGTGGAGTCTCTACCCCAGACTCACAGGCTGAGGGGTCTCAGATCACCCTCACCATAACTTGCTTATAAGGTAAAGGTTCCCTTTCAGGAAAAGCAAGCCAGAAAGAACAAGAGCTGCTTCTCTGGATTAGCACCCATCTAGGTATGTCTTTATTTCATCTTCAATTGTGAAAGATCACATTACTGGATATAAGATTCCTCATTTAGAGTTTTTTGTTTACAGGCCATAGAATTTATCATCCCAATACATTCTGGCCTCCATTGTTTCTGATGAAAAGTCAACAACAGTCTTCTTTGAATTCCCTTGTACATGATGAGTCATTATTCTTTTGCTGTTTTCATAATCTTTTCGTTGTATTTGTCTTTCAACATTTTTACTGCGACATGTCTGGGTGTGGACTTTGAGCCAAAAGTTTATCTTACTTTGAGTCTGCTGAAGTTCTTGGCTGTATAGATTAATACATTTCAATTATTACTTCTTCAAGTATTTTTCTGCTCCTTTCTCTCCTCCCCTTTGGTTACCCGTTTTGCATATGTTGTTATACTTAGTAATGTCCCACATTTTTCTAAAGTTCAGTTCAGTTTTCTTCATTACTTTTTCCTCTTCCTCCAACCTTATAATCCCTATTAATCTAGCTTTAAGTATAAGAATTTTTTCCCTTCTGCCAGCTCAAATTATCTAATGATTTTTCATTTCAATTATTGTACACTGTACTTTTCCACTCCAAAATTTCCATTTATTTCTTTTTAAAAAAATCATTACTATCGTTCAGTAACTGAAAGAACAACTTGACAGCCATTAACAGAAAACAGATGACTTGAACAAAACTATACACCAATCATGTCTATAAAGCACTGTGCCCCAAATCAGCATAATATGTTTTCTTCTCGTGTGTACAGAAGTTTTCCCCAAAACATGCCATATGCCAGGCCATAAAACAAGTCTTAAGAAACTTAAAAGGACTGAACTCATACTAAGTATGCACTTCAATCATAGTGGAATGAAATTAGAAATCAAAATAGAAATTTGGGAAATTAACAAATGGGTATAATTAATAACATCTAAATAATGAAGGGGTGAAGAAGAAATCAAAATAGAAACAATAAAATATGTTGAGTTGAATGAAATTAAAAACAACATGCCAATGCTTATAGGATGCAGCATGTATCACGTACTCAAAAAATATTAGCTATAATGGACTTAAACACAGATGGAAAGACTCACTGATGGCTACAAGGGTACAAAGGGAGTGAGAGGGATGTTTATAGAGTAGACAACTGATAGGAATTTGGTTAGGTAAAGGGAGTAACAGCATGCAGTAGAGAGATCAGATCAGTATAACCGGACTACACCATAAGCTGAAGGGTTTTCTAAACTCAACCCAGTAAGGATAGAGTAGCAGGGACAGAGTCTGGGGACTATGTTTTCAGGACACATGGAGGTCAACTGGCATAGCTAGTTTTTAGCTAAGGGACTTCTGTAGCACACATTGGTGAGTGGCATCTGGGGTCTTAAAGCTGCCATTTCAGGAACATCAAAACCCAACCCATCTGCAACAGGTGACAACCAAGAATATCAAAGACACAAGAAAAAATGAAACCAGGAGGCAGAAGGACCCATACGAAAGGGAAACTGCATCAGCAAGAGGCCAGAAGATCAAGACGGTGCACGGCCACCACCAAAGGCAGCTGTGGTACAAGACACAATGTAGAGTGCCTTAGGCAACATGAAAAAAAGAGGTTGCAGCTCACAAACTCTACCAAAAGACCAGAACTGATAGTCTGACATCCGGGAGCGTCTCCTGGGAACATGGCCTCTAGACTTACTGCTGGCACTGACTTGAAACCTGTACTGAGATCAACCCTTTAGATAAAAATGGACCAGACTCGGGAACAAAGTGTGAGCATATGGTGTGTATTCTGGTGACTGTAAGAGACAACTGTTATTTATTTTTTTACATAATCATGTGTATTTGAGCATTCCCTGCTTTTTACTTATGAAATTGGCATCCAGTTTAGTAGATTTGTCCAAAAAGATTAATTTGTGTCTGCTAGTGCTTTCCATTCATCTAGTTTCCTGTTGGGTTAGGGTGACTCTGACTGATAAACACTGGTGCTATGATGTGTCCTTGATGCTTCGAGACTCTGAGAGACTCACCTAACTTTATTATTGCTGTTTACAGTTTCTCTCTTGACAATCACATTTTCACAACTAAGCTGCACTGATGAAAACCTGGCTTTGAAATGCTTATACAGTTTACTCAAATTTAATTATATCCACCCAAAAGACTTATGAAATGCCTACCATATGCTTGATAGCAGAAGTTGCTGTCTGCCTGTTGGAGAGGATAGGTAGGTAACTGTGTGACAGAAGAATACTACAGATATGTGTCAAGTGTTAATGGACCACCGATAGTGGAGAAAATAAGAACCTTGCTTTTCACAGGAAAGAATTGGTTCACAGGCTGTCAGGAAAATCCCAGTAATGTAAGATATGAGCTAGACTTTGAAGCATATCTGTATTTTAACATCATCTTCATGCTACATGTGCCCTGCCTAAAGGTCTTTTTTTAGGCAATGATAGTTCTCTTAATGTATTTGAGCACATGCTTCTGCATTTGAATTAGTATAAACATGAATGGAGATAGTATCTTTTTTTAAACACAAACCCTTCAGGTAAATTCTCCACAAACTAGGATTATGAGTATGAAAGCCCTCTTCTTAGGTCATGGTCCATAAAGCCTGCAGTAAATTAAAATCATTCAGGAAAATAATAGATTACTAGTCTGAAGAAAATCTAGTATATTTTTGCTGGCTAACAAATGGCTAATAGCCAAATTCAAGCTTTTACTATACAGGTTTTATAAACTAATTATTCTCTAATCTCCTCACAGTTCTGTTCATTTTTCACTACTGTGGCATCCTATTAAAATACATAAATAAATAGAAGATCTATTTCTGCTTTAGGTCCAGTCTCTTTTTGATATTCTAAATAGGCTAAGGCCATCCCTTATCACTTGGGGACATATATTAGACTAGTCCCAAATGACCACCATCCTTTATTTCAACCTACAACAGATACAACTGGGGAAATTAATAAAGATACAGAATACTGAGCCTAACATTGAATGATTTGTAGGTCTTAAGATTGGGTTTAGGAAAGAAATTTTTTAAAAAAGACTTACAATATTCAATTCAAGATGTTCTGATTCAGCCCATCTATGAAACAGGGCACATAAGCAATTGATCTACTTTATCACTTTATACATTTATAGGAGGCTGTCCTACTGGTTTCTTTCTAAACAGGCTACAAGAGGGTGGGGAGGAGGGGACAGGTGTTCGTCAAAAAGATAACAGAAGCATAGAGTGAAAAGGAGGAATGTGCTGTCACAGGGTGAGAAGAGTAGTAGATGGCGCTGCGGGTAAGTGCCACTTAATCATAACAACAAAGGGTTGTTAAACAATGTCATAAACAATATGGACACTAACTGTTTAATACAAAACTAGTTTGTTATGCAAACCTTCATCTAAAATACAATAATGATAAAAGATTACATCCAAGAATAGATACATATATTAGCTATAAAGTTAATAATTACTGTTATTTCCTCCCGTAATAAATGACTGTTGACTGGCTGTTTGTTCATTTCAAAACTAGAATAACAAACTTTTTAAGAAGTAGATAGTAAAACTGTCTCACTGGCAAATGCTAGACCTAAGATCCTCTTACATTCATTTTTGTCTCTGTTGGTCTTAATGACTAATGTAAAAATAAAGAGAAGTTTTAGATTGAAGTGAATAAACAGCTCAGAACCTCTTCCAAACATTATGATGTAACTTCTATTCATCGGAAACCACCCAAAAAATGATAATAGTAACAAGTATATACTGAACAACTGCTCTATGCCTTGTGCTGTATATAGCGAGCTCACACACATTAGTTAAGCAATTACTCCCTTTGCCCACAAAACAAGGCATGCCAAGAACTTCCTTCATTACACTGAGACTATCTCCCATCTCTCTGACAGTAAAACATTCACACACAGATACACAGGGTGACTGTCACTCGCCTTACCGCCCTCACCTTTTCCTGCTTTGTTTTCTGCCTAATGTGCCTTTGTTTTTATTGTTCTTTGAGCTAGAAACATCTTCCTCACCAATCTCCATCTGTTCATATTCTATTTATTCCGCAAGGGTATGCTCAAATGCTACCTCTTCTGTGATACCTCCCCAATCCTTTTCCTCTTCTCCCATCTCATCACAGACATACTCTTCTTCACCAGCTCTACAGTAACCCTTCCTATCTTCATTATAAATTGCAAAAACTCTATTTTGTACTCCTCCTGGCAACAATTTATTCAAATCCGGGGCCTTATTTCTGAAAGCAAGCATCATATAAGGATATCTAGCACCATCTCCTGCACACAATGGGTGATCAAAAAATCCTTACATGAAATGAAAAGCTGATCATGAAGACAATCTTATCAAATTCTACTTCATAAACTAGGGGCTAACAAAGCATGCCATGTGCAATGGCTCTAGAATAATCTTGAAGGCACTACCATTTCATTTCATGAAGTATCCAAAATAGTACCTTACCCTTCAGAAATTCCATGTTGACTGTCACTGAAACATATGAAATACATGAAATGAAGGCAGTGTGTCTTCAGTTGAACTTAAATTTGTGGCTGAAGTTAAAAGGTCAAAATTCTTGGATAAAGCACATCTGAATTCTAATAAATCAGTAAAAAGGAGACACATATTCATATTCATATTCATATTCAAATATTTCCAGGAAAAGTGATAAACTGGATATGCAAAGAGAGGCTTAAAGGACCTCTGAGTATGTGCCTCACCCCATCTGCGCCACTATTCATACTAAAGAGCCTCAGGCTACTGTGGCAAAATCATGCAACTATTAACCAAGGTTTGACCCAAAACAACACACCAGTACAGAAGAGAATGAATGGCAAAGCTGTATGAGTACTAGTGGTGGAGAATGTCAGAGTGCAGGGGAAAAAACAATAGATACTAATTTAAAAAGTTATTTAATTCATAATACAATATAATTTTAAAAATCTAGGCTAATTGAATGATGATAATATGACCACCCAAATCTACAGATAGTCAAAATAGTTGATTTTACCAAATGTTTTCAGCATTTTCTCCTATCAAACTTATTTTCATCCTTCATTCAAAGGATCAGCTCATCATAAAATTACCTGACAATAAATAAGAAAAATAAAAGAAAAACCAGGAATCCAAAAGACTCACACATTGGAGAATTTGGTGCTTCTTTGACAGAATTACTCACCTGACCCTCATAGTATCACGCCCTTACACCCTCATTTAGGTAGCTGTATGAAGTTACATGAAGCCCCGGTGCAGGGTGGCTGTGAGTCAGAGTCAACTCGACGGCAATGGGTTGGGTGGCACCGTGGTTAAGAGATCAGCTACTCATCAAAAGGTCAACAGTTCCTTGGAAACTATAGGGCAGCTCTGCTCTGTTCTGTCCCATAGGGTTTCTCTGAATCAGAGTTGACTCTACGTCAGTGGGTTTGGTTGTTTTTATTTTTTAGGTTTATAACATTGTATCTCAGAAAACTCTGAGGTACACAGTCAAGTTTTACGTTAGCTTAAAACAGAATTTTCATCTTGACACTAGGTTCTAATTAGAACACATACACCACATAAAAGCAGCTTAAGCATAGTGGTTTACAGCATGAACTCCAGAATCAGAATGCTGGGGTTTGCGTCCCAGTTCCTCCAGCTGCATGACCTTCAGCAGTTTACTTAACCTCTTTTTGCCTCAGTTTCTTCATCTATGAATATGGATAATAATAGAACCACCTCACAGCTTAGAACAATGCCTGGGACAAATTAAGCACTGTGTAGTTGTCACTGTTCTTAGCTATCACTGAGCACAGCTGACTCACAGCAACCCACGCACGAAGAAATAAAATGCTGCCTGGTCCTGCACCACCCCCATGATGGGTTGCGAGTCAGACCACTGTGATTCATGGGGTCTCCATTTGCTGATTTTCAGAAGCAGACTGCCAGGCCTTTCTTCCCACTCTTGTTGTTGCTAGGCACCAGAGGGTCAGTTCTGGCTCACAGGGACCCTATATAAAACAGAAGGAAATGCTGCCCAGTCCTGTGCCATCCTCACAATCATTATTTTTGAGCTCATTGTTGCAGCCACTGTGTTAATCCATCTCATCCAGGGTCTTCCTCTTTTTTTTATCCTCTATTCTGCCAACTATGATGTCCTTCTCCAGGGACTGGTCCCTCCTGATAACATGCCCAGAGTAAGTGAGGTAAAGTCATGGCATCCTTGCTTCCAAGGGGCACTCAGGCTGTATTTTTTCCAAGACAGATTTCTTTGTTCTTTCAGAAGTCCACGGTATACTCACTATACTTCATTAACGCCAGAATTCAGAGGCATCAATTCTTCAGTCTTCTTTATTCACTGTCCAGCTTTCTTATGTATATAAGGAGACTGAAAACACCACAGCCTGGGTCAGGCAGACCTTAGTCCACACAGTGACATCTTCGATAATGAAAACTTGAAAGAGATCTTCTGCAGCAACTTTGCCAGTGTGATACGCCATTTGATTTCCAGAGTGCTGTCTCCAGGAACACGGATTACAGATCCAAGTAAAATGAAATCCTTGACACCTTAAACCTTGTCTCCATTTATCATCTTTCTGCTGACGTTCACTTGTGATGATATTTTTTAATGTTGAAATGTACTACATACTGAAGGCTATAGTCTTTGATCTTCATCTGCAAATGTTTCAAATTCAGGAAGCAAAGTTGTGTCCTTGCATATAGCAGATTGTTGATCAGTCTAAGTCCCACCCTAATGCCTCCTTCTTCTTCATATAGTCCATCTTATCAGACTATTTTCTTAGCATACAGATGCAATAAGCAGGGTACAGGATGCAACCCTGATGCACACCTTTCCTGATTTTAGATCATATAGTATCCCCCTGCTCTGTTCAAATAACTCCTCTTGGTCTATGTACAGCTTCCACATGAGCACATTTAAGTGTCCTAGAATTTCCATTCTTTGCAATGTTATCAGTAATTTGTTACACTCTACACAGTGGAATGCCTTTTCATGGTCAGTGAAACACAGGTACATGTGTTTCTGGTGTTCTCTGCTTTCAGCCAAGATCCATCTGACACCAATGATGATCTCCCTCATTCTACATCCTCTTCTTAATCTGGCTTCAATTTCTGAAAGTTTCTTTTCCATGTATTGCTGCAACAGCTTTAGAATTATCTTCAGCAAAATATTAGTTGTGTGCGGTATTAAGATACTACTTGATAATTTCCATATTTTGTTGGATCACTATTATTTGGAATGGGCACAAATATGAATTTCTTCCTGTCACTCAGACAGACCAGTGATCATTTCAGTGCTGCATTTACTAGCTGAAACATCTTAATTGGTATTCCATCAATTCCAGCAGCCTTGTTTTTTCTTGAATGCTTCCAGTACAGCTTGGACTTCTTCCTTCAATACCATCAGCTCTTGAGCATACGCTACCTCCTGAAATGACTGAACAATTGACAATTATGTTCCTTCATCTGCTTTTAATGCTTTCTGCATTATTCAATACCCTGTCCATAGAGTCTTTCAAAATTTGCAACTTAAGACTTGAATTTTTAATTCAGTTCTTTCATCTTGGAAAATACCAAGCCTGTTTTTCCCTTCTGGTTTTCTAACTATGGGTCTTCTGACACATCACTGTAATATTTTACCCTGTTTTCTTGAACTATTCTTTGAAATCTTCCATTCAGCTCTTTTACTTCATCATTTGTTCTGTTCACTTTAGCTACTCTACCTGCAAGAGCAACTTTCAGTCTTCTGACATCTATTTTGGTCTATTCTTTCTTATCTTTAATGACCTCTTGCTTTTTTTCACGAATAGTATCCTCGATGTCTTCCCACAATGCATCTGGACTTTGGAAATAAGTGCTCGTCATGGATTCAATTGTGTCCCCCCAAAAATATATGTAGTAATATGGCTGGGCCAGGATTGCCTGTAGTCTGTGATTGCCCTCCATTTTGTGATTTTTCTTATGTTGTAAATCCTAACCTCTGCTTGTAGGTTAACAGTTAGGATTTATGTTAAAGAGAATTAAGGTGAGACTGTAAAATCCTTTCTAAGAGTACCTCCCCGCTCCAGTGTAAAGGAAGATTCCCTGGAGTGTGGCTTTGTACTACCTTTTATCCTATAAGAGATGAAAAGAAAGAGGAAGCAACCAGAGAGTTGGTAACCTCAAACCATCAGAGAAGCAGCACTAGAAGAGCACATCCTTCAGACCTGAGGTTCCTGCACCAAGATGCTCCCTGAACAAAGACTGATACAATACAAGGACTTTCCTCCAGAGTTGACAGACAGGGAAACCCTTCTCCTGGAGTGGACATCCTGAATTTGGACTTGTAACCTACTGGACTGTGTAAGAATAAACTTTTCTCTCCTAAAGCCACCCACTCTGGGCGATTTCTGTTAGAGCAGCACTAGATGACTAAAACAGTATTCAGTGGATCAAATCTTTTGTGAGATGGTCTCCAAATTTAGGTGTACTTTGGTTCTCGTGGAGTTGTTTTCATTTCCTTCAGCTTCACCTTGAACTTGTATATGCACAATTGACATTCTGTTCTACCATCAGCCTTCTTCCCATTGGTGATACGGAATTTCACCATCACATCGTTCCACAGCTGAATTGATCATCGTGTATTCCATCCAGTGAAGTCCAAGTGTACAGTTGCCATTTATATTGCTGAAAAAAGGGCATTTGCAACAAATAAGTCCTTGGCCCTGTAAAATTGTATCATGTGATCCTCAGCATCACTCCTGCCACCAAGACCATACTCTCCAACAACTGATCCCTCTTTGTTTCTAACTTTGGCATTCTAACCAATAGTAATTATCAATAAATCTTGATTGCGTGTTTGATCAATTTTGGACTGCAGAGGTTAGTTATAAAAAAATATATATATATTCAATTTACTCATCTTTGGCATTAGTGGTAGTGCATAAAATCGAATAATATTAACTATTCTTCCTTACAGGTCTATGGATATTATTAAAACACCACCAACAGCACTGTACTTCAGAATAGGCCTTGAAATGCTATTTTTTGACAGGGGATGCAACACCATTTCTTTTAATTGGTCATTCTAGGCATAGCAGACTATATGATTTTCCAATTCAATATGGCCAATATCAGTCCATTTCAGCTCACTAATACCTAAGACATTGATCTCTATGTATTCTATTCCACTTTTGATTACTTTCAATTTTTTTGGTTTCATACTTTGTACATTATACATTCCAGTCATTAAGGGAAGTTTATAGCTGTTTTTTCTCATTTTGAGTCATACCACTTCAGCAAATGAAGGTTCCAAAACCTTAACTTGATCCATGTCATTAAAGTCCATTTTACTTTGAAATATGAGTGCCTTCCAACCTGATGGCATCACATCTGACAATGTTATGCTGCTATCCACAGGTTTCCCCTGTTTTGGGGGGGCGGGTAGGGTCCTTCCTTGTCAGTCTTGATCTGGAAGCTTTGCTAAAACCTGTCAATCAAGGGTAAACCTACTGGTATGTGACATACAGGTGACATAGCTTCCAGCATCACAGCAACACGAAAATCACCACAGTGTGACAAACTGACAGACTACTGGTAGAAAAGGGTCATTATACCCTCCAAAGTTCAACGGGTTCAGATGCTACTACTGATATTACTATTTTCGCCACCATTTTACAATATCTTGCCAGACGACACTTCCCCAAAACAGGCAGGTGTGGAACTCTGTCTCTGTTTAAAGATGCCACTGAAGCCACACTGATTATTCCTCACTGTTTTAGACCTTAGAGGTAAGTGTGGGGATGATGTGAATGCTGCAGTTTGAACAACAGGTAATGCAGTAACAACAAAAGAATAACCAACACACTCTATTTTGGGAACGTTTTCTTAATTAATTTGAAATATCCAAGAATATATATTGTATCACCTTCTCATGTAAAAAAAGACAAAAATAAATAAGTAAATACATAAAGATCAAGGATAATTCTAGTTATGGACATTTCTAAGAGTGACGGCACTTGGCTGGCAATAATAATTCTAGTGTTACCCAGAGATTCTTTTCATACTGCCAGAAACTCACCTCTCCAAGTAGAAGTTTTACTTATTTTAGCAAGAAGTTTTACACTACCTCATTGGGGGAGTGTACTGGTTATTAATGGCAGTAACTATTCATTTCCCTTTCCTAGGAATAGCTCCTGCCTGCAAACTCAGTCACGTTTCTACCCTTTCTTCCCAACAGTCACAGCTGACGCAAACTGTAGTATAATCGGACACAAAGCACCATATGCACTGGCCAAACAGATTCTCTCAAGATTTTAAAATAAGAGACCTATAGAACATGCACCACTGATACATAATTCCAACTTTGACAGCAAGCATTTCTGCTTCCCTAGTTCCCATCTTCAAAATGAGGCTCATGATTCCTGTGTGTAGGAAGGGATGTACATGAAAGCGTAAGGTGCTCTGGTCATCTCCGAGCTGAGATAATTTTGTAAAGGCAGTAACAGACTTTTTGTTGTACTGTTTTAGGTTTTTCTTTTTTTTGTACTATTTCATAGTGTATTTCTTAGCTGGTAGGTCCACCAAATTTAGGTATTTATAATACACAATTCTTGAAGGAATTAATTTATACAATCACAACATAAGCTTCAGCTGAGAAGGGCCAAGTGTACAAAATGGAATGAACTTGTTTATATATATATATATATATATATATATAATACATGCACACACACTCTCATACATATATACATATACATACATACATATATATATGTGGGGGTGGGTGGGTGCCTATACACCAAAAAAAAAGCAAACCAAACCTATTGCCATCAAGTCAGTTCCAACTCTTAGGAACCCTACAGGACAGAGTGGAACTCTCCCGTAGAGTTTCCAAGGAGTCCCTGGCAGATCTGAATTGCCAGCTTTTGGTTAGCAGATGTAGCACTGAACTACTATGCCACCAGGGTATCCTATATATCTATATATTATACACACATATACATATATAGTATGTACACACATACTACCCATATGGAGATAAACAGGTCATACCCCCATTACAGATTACAAACGTCTTGAGATAAAGAGTCAGTAAGGTGCTGGTAAAGTTCCTAGGCCTATGTTCCCACATCTCCACCACCACAACACCCATCATAAACAGTAGTGCTGTTAAGGCACACTAGGGTAAAATGCTAGAGCAATCAACAAGTGAGGCACACTGGTCGTCTGTGAACTAGCTATTTTTTGCTACTAAAACAAATATCCTAACCACAACTCTTCTAATTCTGTTTCTGCCAATCATTTTTCAAGCTTCACATTTTCCCACTCTGCAAACCTAACTACCTTGAAATGACCACTTCCTCATATCAAGGCAGCACTTACATTCTGAGAATTCATAGTTTCTTTGCACTTTCTCAGACCATACAGTTTAAATTTGGAGTCTTCATCAAGTAGTTCTTTGTAGCTTAATCTACTGCCATCTCCAATTTGTTATACAACAAATTCCTGCAATGCTGATTTTAGGGAAAAGTGACATGCTTGCTTACAAAGTCCTTTATGATAATGTCACTGCCTAATGCTCTGCCTCACTCTCCCTCCACTTTCTATTTTGTCACAGATAAACATGCTGCCTTGTACTGGTCTTCAAATACACTGACTTGTTCGTGCCACTGGACTTTGTACAAACTGTGTTCTTTGCCAGGAATGTGCCCTCGCTTCTCTGTGCAAGGCTGACCCTTTCTCATTATTCATAGCCTAGCTGAAATCTGAACAGTTTTTCCCTAACCTCTCGATCTAAAGTAGCTACCCAGACACCATGTCATGTAAGCCTAATTGATCACCATCTGGTGTTGTGTTTATTGTATCTGTTTGTTTTTAACCTTCCCAATTCCATGTGCCTTCCACTGGCACATAACTTACCTGTCTTGACCACTGCTGTTCCTAGAACTTAGAACAGTGTGGGCATTTAGTCAGCATTCAAATATTTACTGAATGAAAGTATGCTTAAAACAAAGAAAAAAGATCTGCCAGTTACCTGCTGCCTGGAAATTATTTCTCTATAAATTCAACTATTTATTTAAAAAAAAAGCAAGATCTCACAGAAGTATATCTGAAACATCCTTCCCCCTATATGTAACTGAATGGCCATGCCTGTATTACAATTTAAAAAAAAAAAAAAAAAAACAAATAAGTCACCTAACATTCTATATTTTTTTAATACACGGGTTATAAGGTATTTGACATACCACAGCCATACAGAAACATAAGGTGTCAAAATTATTATTCATGATAGTCAGAAAAGGGCACCATCCTGGGCACATGTTTCAAAGGTCTCCCCAGGTCTCCTTTACCCAGATACACCCTAACAATTGCCTGTAATCTCCAGTCTACTCATGACTTTAAGTTATGCTATTAGAACTTGTTAAAATCTAAATGTATAGTGAAGCACTATTCAGTTCTAAAGGCAAAACCCAAGATAAAAAATAACTCACAGATAAAATTACCCTTGGGAACCCTTAAATCACTCACCGAGCGCCATATGCATTTGATGTCATCTCAGTGAATCAAACACAGCTTCTTTTTTTTCTTCACTAACACTACTGCAACACAAATCCTTTATTCAGCTGGTCATCAGATGAAGCAATTAGTTGTAGTATAAGAAATTTACATATATTTAATTTTTATAATGAAATTCAGCCCAATAAAGCATTCACTTTGTGAAAGCAGGAACTGAGACTGATCAAAGAGAAATAGAATCCATTTACCATCTGTCATGGATTGAACTGTGCCCCCCTCAAAATGTATGTAGCCATGTGGCTGGGCCATGATTCCCAGTATTTTACGATTGCCCCCGGTTCTGTGGTTCTCCTGTGCCGTGTGTTACAGTGGGACTGTAAATCCCTTCACAGGATCACCTCCCTGCTCCACTGTAAAGGGAGTTTCCTGGGAGTGTGGCTTGCATCACCCTTTATCCTTTCATCCTACAAGAGATAGAAAGGAAAGGGAGAACCTCACACCATCAAGAAAGCAGCACCAGAAGAAGAGCGCATCCTTCAGACCTGAGGTTCCTGGACAGAGACTGATGCAACACAAGGACTTTCCTCCAGAGACGACAGAAGGAAAGCCTTCCTCCGGAGCAGACATCCTGAATTTGAACTTGTGGCCTACCAAATTGTGTAAGGATACACCTTCCTTTGTTAAAGCCATCCACTCTGTGGCATTTCTGTTAGAGTAGCACTAGCTGACTAAAATACAATTGGTCCTTCATTCCTAGATATCCACAGACTGAACAGAATAAGGAACAAATTACTCTTCTCAGTTTACTTTTCTGAAGTCCCTGGGTGGTAGATATGGTCAAAATACTTGGTCACTGTCTTAGTTATCTAGTGTTGCTGCTATAAAATAAACATACAAGTGGATGGCCTAACAAACAAGATGTTTCTTCTCTCACACTCCAGTACGCTAGAAGTCCAAATTCAGAGTGTCAGCTCTAGGGGAAGCTTTTATCTCTCTGTGAACTCTGTAGGAAGGTACATTGTTGTCAATCCTTCCATCAACTAGAAACCTGCTTGTGCAGAAACCTCAGATGCAAAGCACATACTCTGCTTCCATTGCTGCTTTCTTGGTGGTATGAGGTTCCTCCATTTCTCTGCTAACTACTCTCTTTTACATCTCAAAAGAGACTGGCTTCAGACACTATGTAATCTTGTAGATCTCATCAGTACCACAGTCACTAATCCATTTTATTACATCATAGTGAATTTACAACATATAAGGAAATCACATCAGATGACAAAATGTTAGACAATCATAAAATACCGGGATATCCTGGCCAAGTTGATAGATATTTCAGGGGAACACAGTTCAATGAATGACAGACATTAACCAAAAGTCGAGCACTTTGAGTCCACCCAGAGGCATCTTGGAAAAAAGGCTTGGCAATCTGCCGCCTAAAAAAGTAGCCATGGAAAACCCTTTGGAACCTGGTTGTACTCTGACACACACAGGGCATCAAGAGTTGGAACGGATTTCAGAGCAACTATTTTGGTTATTCACTTCTTTGTCTTTCGTCTCCCCAGCCCCCAAGCCTTGTGCCCATGCTTGATTTATTTAAGCTAAATGTGTATCTGAGGCATTCTGTAAAACAGTGAATCGTAACTGGCCATTGCTACCTGAAGTGGAGTAGTTGATCACAGTTGTCAGACAGAGACCAAGCAAAGCCTAGTGGCACAGAATGAAGGACAGCAAGTTAGAAGAGAACGAAAGGAGTTCCAAAAAGTCCAGGTACAAAGCTTCTCTAGAGGGAACCGGAGTGCATATGCCTAAGGGAGGATTCGGGCTTGTACACCTAACATGCGGCTGAAAGACTGCACAGTAAACTGTACAAAATTGAGGAGATATACAGAGGCAAGGATAAAGAAAATCAGATGTGTTGGTAGCAAAGACAACTTTCTTGGTTTGCCTAAGGCTATTCCTACTCATAAATATAACTGTGAGACTTGCTTAGTGTTATTCACCTTACAGCAGACAAACTGTCCCATTACCAGCTCTTCATATGCCATCTATTCATCCTCTAAAGGACTAAAGGAGAAAATCCACTCCCAGAAATGACAAAGGCAAGATTATCTATTCTTATTCACGCCTAAATAAGTTCAAGCGCACTTAAACACAAAGGTAGGGGAATCATCTCCCAAGGAAATGGTTTCTGTGATTTTCAGGCAGGACAAAAAGAAGCCACTTCCTTTATGCTTCAGCAAAATGGGAAATGTGAAGTTAGAAACATTGGATTCTGAGGATTTTAGATAACTTTTAACTGACTTTAATGGGTTCTTTTCTTGAGACTCTGTGCTTTATGGCTGTTTCAAGTTTTCAATTTCCTCCACCTTGTCAAAATAGAAGGGGTGCCCTGCACATTACAGTAATTAGTCTAAATGAGAAGAGAGCTGTGAAAGGAATTCAGAAGCCACAGAATGGTAGTATTAATGCTGTTTGTATTTCAGATATGAATAGGCAGCAATATGCATTCCAAATGAATGAAACACCAGACATTTGGTCAATAGCATTTTCTGACATCTATTGTGTGCAAAGAAACAGCCTTGCTGCTGTCTGAAGAATTAAAAGCAATACTAGACAGTTCTTATCTTCCTACTTTCAAGACTATAGGTCTGGATACACCAGCACACTGGTGGAAGAGTGCATCCATTTCCCCTAGAGTGAGGCCAGTTGTGGAATATGATGACAATTGTTCAAAACTGCAACTGTGTCTCTGCTACGTTGTTGTTGTGTTACGTGCCATCAGGTCAACTCTGACTTATAACAACTCTATAGGACAGAGTAGAACTTCCCCATGAAACCTTTATGGGACAAAAGGAGATCTCCAGGTCTTTTCTTGCTTTTGAACCATAAACCTTTTGGTTAGTAGGCAACTATTTAACTGTTGTACTCCCAGGGCTCTTTGTCTCTGACGTACCAGCTTTGACAATTAAGTTTACAAACTTGCCACCATGCACTTACGTTGGCAGCACAGTAAAAACGACTTGGTATGGTTCATAACGTTAGAATATCAGTATCTCATAGCTATGTTCATGTTGATGTGTGGCAGTGTCCTGCTGAGTGGGGTGCACTGTTGTGCATTTTTGTGTGTTGTTGTGAGAATGTGAGTCAGAGTCTGAATTAGAGGAACAAACAAACATTAAACTTATGATAACTTGGCAAGAGAATCAAGGACATGTTAGTCCAAGTTTATGTGGATAAAGCCATGAAGAAAACAGCAGTGTGCAAATGGATTAAATGTTTCTGAGGACAGAGAAAGTGTTACTGATAAAGAGAGGTCAGGGTGGCCAGTAATGAGCAGAACTGATGAAAATATTGTAAAAATTTGTGGAATTGTGTGTCAAAATCGCTGGCTGACTGTGAGAAGTATAGCAGACCAAGTAAACATCGATAGAGAAACAGGAAAACCTTAACTGAAAATGTTAGCATGAGAAAGGTGTGTGCAAAAATGGTCCTGAAGGAGCCCATAGATAAATAAAACCAAACGAGAGTCAAAGTCTGCCAAGACCTTTTAGAGAGGCAAGAAGGCTTGGGGGCATGTTATCACCAGCGATGAAACAGAGGGTATACAGAAATGACCCGGAAACAAAGTGTCAAAGTGCACAAAAGAAGTCAGCCAGTTCTTCAAGACCAAAAATGGTCCCTTAATCCAAATCAATAGTCAAAACAATGTTGCTAATCTTTTTTGATAGCAGAGGGATTGTTCATTATGAATTTGTACCAACTAGACAAACACTTAACCAAGTTTACAGTTTGGAGTGCTAAAAAGGGTGCATGAAAACGTTAGACAAAAATCACCTGAACTTTTCACCAACTCATGGTTCTTACATCATGACAACGCCCCAGCTCACACAGCACTGTCTGTGAGGTAGTTTTTTAGCCATTTAACAAATAACTATATCGGAACATCCTCCCTATTCACCTTATCTGACCCCCCCCCATGGCTTTTTTTCTTGACCTGAAGATAAAGGAAATCCTGAAAGGAAGACATTTTATTATTATTATGATTATGATTGAGTGAAAATGTACATTCCCATATAAATTTGCACGCCCACCTATATGCAGTTCCTACTGCTCTCCCTACCCGGTGACAGCACACTCTTTCTCTCTGCTCCATGCATGTCTTATCCTCCCAACAGCCTCGTATCCCCTCCTCTCCACCTATTCCCCCGCTTCCGGTAAGAGGCCAGCAGGACAACATCCCATGGATGCACGGAACCATAAAGTGCACACATGATATCGTCACTGAAAGGAAGACATTCTGATGACACTGAAGACATCGAGGGGAACATGATGACAACTCTGATGGCCATTCCAGAAAAAGAGTTCCAAAACTGCTTTGAAGGGTGACTAGTCACTGGCATGAATGCATAGCTTCCTAAGAGGAGTACTTTGACGGTGACTCTACAGAGATCTTCAACAAGGGGGTATGTAGCACTTTTTCTAGGATGAGTTTGCAAATATAACTGTTAGGCCTTGTAGACAAAGGTAAAACTGTGTGGCCCCCAATTTAATAAGAATAATTAATTTCAAGAGATTGGGTTCTCATTTTTCTCTAGTCTTTATTTCATCTATTATCTCATATAGGTTCTTCAAAAAAAATACAGTCCAAACTTCAAGTCTACATTTTGTAGAGTTTTTCAATCAGGTCCATCATTCTGCAGTTTTACTGCTATATTTACATTTCAGTGTTATACTGGCTAACAGCAACTCTTGAGTTCTTTAGTTCCCTGGGTCCTGTAAATGGTTTGCACTTCGCTGCTAACTAAAAGGCTGGTGGTTCAAACCCAGCCAAGTACTGTCATAGAAGAAAGTCCTAACAATCTGCTTTCATCAAGACTACAGCTGAGAAAGCACCATGGAGCTTAGTTCTGCTCTGTAACAGGAGGGGTCATCATGAGTCAGAATCAACTCACCGTAACAGCTTTGGCTTTCAGTTCCTTTACAACCACTAATCTCCACAGATCAAGCCCACATAAGATACTCTGTGTGTGACTGAGATCTCAGAAAGTAAGCTCTGCGGCTGGTACTGAGGAAACCTGGTTACGACAGAAACTGGATTTGCTCTAATCCTTGGACCATCCAGAGCAAAGACTTCCTTGAAGCTGTCTGCATCAAGTTTCTTCTTCTTCTTCTTTTTTATTTTAAATTTCTAGTTTAATAATTCCATGCTGATTTAAAAATAAAGCTTGTGAGAAATTTCAGCACCAATAAAAATGTGCTTGACTTGCTGCAGAAATATTTTCAGGTTGACATGAAAATTGACAGTGGACTATTCAGGACGGAGCTGTGAAGTAGACATAGTTATCAAGCATGACTCCTGGGATGAAATTAAAAAGAACTTCATTTTTATCTCCCACTGTCTCTTCACCTTTTTTTCTGTGAAGCTAGCACTTTCACTGCCTCCAGATGAAAATCTGGTCAGTCCTCATTACTTTTTGGGGGCTCTCTTAGATAACAAAAATTCCCAGGGTCACTTTAAATCACAAACATTTTATTTCAACAGTAAATCAAAAGTCTAGACTTGAATTAAGTTGAAATTTTCCCTTCTCCCCTCCCCCCGGGGAGTCTGAGGAAAACCCACAGGTAGAGAGAGGGCAAAAGAGATGTGTGTCTTTTCCGCTGTGTCCTTCTGCTTCAACAAGTGCCAGCTTAATCTTGGAAAGAAGACAGACAGGTGGTTCAGAAAAGCCCACAGTGACTGATACTCCTGTGAGGTGGTGCTGATTTTTGTCAGGTCTGGCAATGTTTAGAAGTAACTTACCTTGTGGGTTCTTTTGAGATCACTGACAAACTAGTTCACCCACATACTCAACGCTAGAGACCTCTCAGTCTTAGTACCTTGGGCGCAAGTGATGAGTTCTCAATGTCCTTGGCTAACGTTCCTCACTGCCTTATCTTGGGGCATATACCAATGCCTCCAGGTTACTCTGCTGTGCTCAGGACACTATTCTAGGTGTCTTCCTGGATATGACATCAGATAAAACCTAGGAGCAGTTCTCTCTCACAGTGTAAGACTCACACGGGTCCCATAGAAAACATTCCTGCATTAATCTGTATGCTCCTTCTATAAACATCTGTTAAACTCTCCCATTAAGTACCAAGCACTCCTAAAAACATGCATGTGCTGAAAATACAAATAGTAATTGGGCTTAAAGTATACCTTTCCCAAGAAGGATTTGCATTTTAAAGATCCTATGTTTTAATCCACATGAATAAATCATAGCGCCCTAATGGCAAATACAGAAATGTATTCAACAGAGTAAATCCCATGAGCTTACCAAAGGAGCACACACACTGGATTTCTGTGTCGGAGTACTCTGGAAGCAGCAATGTATTAGGAAGCACGAGGCAGGGGCTGCACGTCTACAATTGCACATCACCACCACGACTGCTTTTACTTAAATGATGTAGCTGTCTAATTTGGGGTTGGCTGATGGGCTATAGAAAAGGGACAGGATTTGCTGACAGAAGCCGAATCTTCTAAGCCATTCCTGGACTCTGTTTTTACATCATTAATATTTACAATTCTGTATTATTACTTGGAAATGCTGGTGGCAGAGTGGTTACACGCCACAGCTGCTAACCGAAAGGTCGGCAGCTGAGATCCTCCCAATGCTCCTGTTCTATAGGATGACTATGATTCAAAATCAAATAGACAAGAGTCGATTTGGTTTTCTTTATTTTTTTGGTTGTATTATTATTAATTTTTAATAATTGCATGATGATCTGCTTCCATCAAGCTTCTAGTAAAAAAAAAAAACCTAATAGAGAAATTCTATCCTGTAACATATGGAGTCACCATGTGTCTGAATCAGCTTGACAGGGACTAACAACAACAGCCCTGAAACCAACATAATCAATGTTACAGGGGTCAGTCCCCACCATCAGTATTTCTTTAAAACTTACAAGACTGTGTCTTATGTGAGCCACGATGCAGAATCTGGTACTGGACCCAGTTTGTCAGCTGAGTCTTACTTTGAGTTAAATGCGAAACCACTTGACTATGTTTTCTGAGCAGAGGACTGATTGATCTTGCACAGCTTTTCAAAAGGTCCCTTTCACTACTGTATTAATAACACTAGAAGCTAGCAGAAGCTTGAACAAAGATAGTATTTTTGATAAGGGTGGGAGCAGCGGTGGCGTAAATACTGGTTGAAATCTGAAGAAAGAACTAACAGGGTTTACTGATGTATCTGGTTCGAGAGAGAGAGGAGTCCAGGATGACTCAGACTGTTGGCCTTTCCTCCACTCTTTCCTTTAACCAGCTCTGAGAGTACCTGTCGCCTTTTGAGCCACAACTCCTTCATACTAACTTCCTTCTCTACAGTTGTTCCATTCCCTACACCCCACATCCTTTCTCCCTATTATTTCCTTCTCAAAATCCAGCTTTTAGGAAAAGTTCTTGAATATGTTCTTCATTGAGATACAAATGAGTAGTAACTATAAAGGTAAAATGTACCCTTGGGAAAGGATACCTGCATTTTAAAGAAACAGTGTCCTTCAAATTTTGTGAGTAACGATCTATTCTAATCCTAATCTCACATATTGATTTGTTCTGGAAAGACAGCAATATGGGGTAAAGAAACGGTCAGAGATCTCATCTTGTAGAATTTGCATAATAGTCCTATTTTTATATTCAGATCCCAAGTCTACAGGAAGTAGATACCATCAATATTTTCACACATATGTACTTTCTACAACTGCGTATTATTATTATTTTTAAACAACTGAATCACAGAGTATCTGTGCAG
Organism: Heterohyrax brucei; assembly: GCA_028571685.1. Taxonomy (NCBI): domain Eukaryota; kingdom Metazoa; phylum Chordata; class Mammalia; order Hyracoidea; family Procaviidae; genus Heterohyrax; species Heterohyrax brucei. The sequence goes on along the minus strand of CM053146.1, from coordinate 56,823,614 downwards.
GAAGAGATCTCAGAAATGATCTGTTTCACTTCAAGGTTCCAGAAAATAACACTGAGTCTTTGAGAGGTTGAATTTCTTACCGAAATGTGCAAATGTGATTATCACGTGAAGGACTTTAATATTATAACAAAATTCAAGTCTTGTAGATATAACATATAGACAAAATCCATCCAAACCTTAAAGCATTAGTGTTCTTGTAACTAGAGATGCACTTCTCTTCCTTTAAAAAAGTATTTCCATTTCCTTTTCTTTATTGGATACCTTGATGGCGTAGTGGTTAGCAGCTGGAATCCACCAGGTGTTCCTTGGAAACTCTATGGGGCAGTTCCTATTCTATCCTATAGGATCAACAGCAGTGGGTTTAGTTTTTCTTTATTAAAAATGTTTATTATAATTAATAAAATAACACAAGGTTGTATACTGCCAGAGTTGGTGATTCACTAACCTCCTCAATTCTTCTTCTATGTTCTGAGATAAACAAATAAATAACTTCTTATATATCTGTTAAAAAAAATTAGAGGTAGAGAATATTTTCTCATTCAACAGTATCTTGTGGATACCTTCCAGGAAATGAACGCAGATCTAACTCCTACTTTTAAACAAACCAAAACGAAACAAAACAAAAAACCCTAACCCAGTGCTATCAAGTCAATTCAGCCTCATAGCAACCCTGTAAACACAGAGTAGAACTGTCCCATAGAGTTCTCAAGGAGTACCTGGTGGATTCAAACTGCTGATCTTTTGTTAGCAGACGCAGCACTTAACCACTACGCTACCAGGGTTCCCTAGTCGCATTATATTTTGTACAATAGTGACACTACAATTTATTTAACCATTTTACTCTCGATAAACACTTTTTTTAGTTTTTTACTTCTAGAAACACTGAAAAACACACACTGTACATTTATCCTTAAATCCTGATATTTTTATTATTAAAAGATGTTTTCTGAAGGCTTTAATAAGATTAACTGACTATAAAAACATTTTTCTCACCTTTTTCTGTAAATCTATTCTTTTTATTCTCACTACCTACACTCTTAAAGTCCGCCTTTGATCTTTTCTTTTTATTAATCAATTCATTCTATACATATTTATTTACTGCTATTAATGTGCTATATCCTTAGGCTTTTTTCTGAATCCTATATTTTTAGTTTCTACTCAGGTTTATCAAAATGGCTCTTATTAAAGTGTTTTTTCTCCATACCTTCCCTAACCTAACTCACCTCCTACTGCCCACTATATTAACTAAAATGCCATGTAAGCATTTGAGGCCTGAATCTGTGAAAGGTAATGAATCATTTATAGAAATCACCTAGCTTGCCTTGGGGCAAGACTTTCATTTTGCCAGAGAAAGCACCTTGCACAAGGGTTACTCAAAAATTATGAGTAGAAGGTCCTTCTTAGCCTCTTGTAGTCTTTTTTTCCCCATATTAAACCCTCAAGCAAGAGCAAATTACATTTCCTACATACAAAAGCAAAACTGCCATTTGGAAATTTAGCCTCAGAATAAATCAGAGACAATATTGGTGAGTTTCCTCCATACATGTTGAGAGCACACTCTTATCTAAGAAATACCCACCACAGATACAAACACACATACTCTTACAAACACAGGAATGATAGAGATAGCTGCTGTTCACATGTAAGTAAAATACTCTTTTTCTGATTATACCAAGATTTTTGTGTGTCATAGTTTGAAACTAAGATCCCTGTCCCTACCTGAATAGGCATCTAATACTAAGAGAAGACACTACTGTTCAATATTAAAGAACATACAGCCTTTTGAATAAGACACACATAGATTCAAATGCTAGCCTCTACCTATTGCTTTTATATTGACTATGTCTAAGCCATTTAACTTCTATGAAAGCCTTGATCTCCTCATCTATAAATAATAATATGAATACCTAAGTCTTATGGCCACTGTAATCATCATACAGATTTCAAACATAGAAAAGAGCACTTGCCACACAGCAGAGGCTCAAAGAACACCTATTACTGTAAAAATGATCAGTGGAATTTCAGTTTCCCTATTCTTCAATGAGGTAGAAATGGATTGCATTAAAAAAATAGTATCTCTTATACAAAACTAAAAAAATCCTACAGAAAACAGGCTTAGATATAAAACATTTCAAATATAAAGTATTTTAACAGAGATAAAAAACATATATTAAGAAAGTGGTAAAACTGAATATAGCTAACAAACAATGAAGTAACAACTCATAACTCTCATGAAATCCATGAAAGATACTTTAGGGATATATTGTGAATCCAAGAATTAAAAGTAACTAGAAAAGAGGTGAGGCCAAGATGACAGAACAGTCAAACACTTCTCTGTGTTTCCTCTAACAATCATGACCCCCAAAAGAACAAACGACCAATTATGATATTCTAGGAGCCCTGAAACATCAAAGGGAAACTTGAGAAACTAGACTCAGTGAAAGCGGAGGAACAGAAACACCTAGGACTGGCCAAACTTGAACCAGCAAGAATCAGCTGCAACCAGCCTGGTGAGTGAAACAGTGGTATCTGGAGCATGTCCTCATAATAAAAGAGACTGAGCAGCGACGAGCCTACTCATGTCTCCAGCAACAGTGAAAAATAGCATTCGATCATCAAAAGCCAAGTGGCTTATGTCTAACCTACCTCACACAGATCTAGAACTTTCCTTTGGGATGAACCTCTTTTTCTTTCCCCAGAACTTTTCCCTCCCTTCCCTGAACTGTGCCTGGCTCTACACGTTCTTGAGCTGGAAGTAGGATTCCTTATCAGCACCTTGAACCATTCTCCCAGGTTTGGAGAAGGAACAATATAACAAATAGCGTGACAGGAAAAAGAATTATGCAGACTTCCCTTAGCTGGGAACTCAAGGCAGACACAGTTCCTTAGCCTATGCTTAGGCATAAAGGAACATGCCTTCTTTAGAGATACTCAGGAACATCTATCAGCCCCCTGCATTTGTCATCACATGCCACCAGATACCTGTGTGTCATGGATTGAATTGTCCCCACCCCTACCCCCCAGTATGTGTAGCCATGTGGCCAGGCCATGATTCCCAATATTTTGTGATTGTTCTTCATTTTGTGATTTCCTTGTGCTGTGTGTTAGAGGATTAGGGTGACACTAAATCCCTTCATAAGATCATCCCCAGCTCCACTATAAAGGGAGTTTCCCTGAAGTATAGCTTGCACCACCCTTAATCCTTTCTTCTTTACAAAAGATAAAAGGAAAGAGAAGCAAGCAGAGAACTGGGAACCTCACACCACCAAGAAAGCAGCAAACCAGAGAAGAGCACGTTCTGCAGACCTCTGGTTCCTGTGCCAAGATGCTCTCTGGACAAAGAGTGATGCAATATCGGACTTTCCTCCAGAGCTGACAAGTGGAAAGCTTTCCTCTGGAGTGGGTACCCTGAATTTGGACTTGTAGTCTCCCAGACAATGTAAGAATAAACCTTCCTTTGTTAAAGCCATCCACTTTGTGGTATTTCTGTTACAGCAGCACTAGCTCACCAAAACGCTATGCCTATAATACCAGTCACCCCACATTTCAAAGCACTGAAATATTACAAATCATCATTTGTAATAAATAGCTATAAAAGTAGAAATCAGTAACAGAAAAAGCAAGGAAAAAACATCAAACACATGGAAATCGAAGCTACGAAGCTAGCATAACCCTTGCTCAAAAATTACAGGATTATAGAAGAAATCAACAACAGAATAAAGAAATTCACAGAATCAATGAGAATGAAAATATATCCTATGAGAATCTATGGGACTCAACAAAAGTAGGCATCAGAGGTCAATTATTTCAACAAATGCAATATATTCAAAAACAAGAAAGGACCCAAATCAAAGCATTAACCCTGTCACTCAAACAAGTAGCAACAGCGCAGCAAAAGAAGCCATCAGGCACCAGAAGAAAACAAATAATAAAAATCAGGGCAAACTAAATGAATTAGACAATAAAAAAAAGGTTGCAAGTTAACAAGACCAAAAGTCGGTTCTTTGAAAAAAAAATCAGCAAAATCGATAAATTTTTGGTTACATTGACACAGCAAAAACGTGAGAGGAAGCAAATAACACAAATACGAAGTGAGATAAGCAACACCACAACAGAAGCAACTGAAATGTGAAAACAAATCATAACAAAATACTATGAGAAACTATTCTCTAACAAACTTGAAAACCTAGAGCAAATGGAGTAAGCTCTAAAAACACACTACCTACCAAAGCTAACACAGCAGAGGTAGAACTATTAAACAAACCTATAACAAAAGAGGAGACTGAAAAGGTAATTTTAAAACTCTCAACCAAAAAAAGCCCAGACCCTGATGACTTCACTACAGAATTCTACCAAAATTTTAAAGAATAGTTAATACCACTATTACTAAAGGTACTTTAGACCATAAAATGGCTGGAATATTGTCAAATTCATTCTACGAAGCTAGCATAACCCTGATCCCCAAACCAGGTAAAGACAGCAGAGAAAAAGGAAAACTACAGACCAATATCTCTCATGAATTTAGACGTAAAAATCTTCAACAAAATTCTAGCCAATATAATTCAGTAACATATCAAAAAAATTACTCACCATTATCAAGTGGGCTTCATATCACGGATGCAGGGGTAGTTCCACATTAGAAAAATAATCAGTGTAATCAACCACCTGAATAAAATAAAAGCCAGGAAGTACTTGATTTTATTAATTGATACAGAAAAGGCATTTAACAAAGTCCAATACCCATTCATGATAAAAACATTCAGTAAAATGGGAACAGAAGAGAAATTCCTTAACATAATAAAAGGTGGGCACTTGGCATACAAAGCCAACAGCCAACATCATCCCAAATGGAGAGAGTTTGTAAAGATGCCCCTTCAAAACATAAACCAGACAAGGAGACCTTTGTCACCACTTTTATTCAACATTGTGTTGGAGGTTCTAGCCAGAGGAATCAGGTTATAAAAAGAAATAAAGGGCATACAAATTGGTAAGGAAGAAGTAAAAGCAGCTCTACACACACACACACACACACACACACACCCACACACACACCCACCCACCCTACTGGAACTAATAGAAGAGTTGACGAAAGTATCAGTATACAAATTAATCATACAAAAATCAGTCAGATTCCCTTACCCTAAAAGAGAGTATCAAAGAGGCAATCATCAAATCAATTTCATTTACAATAGCCCCCAAGAAGGGAAAATACTTGGGAATAAATCTAACCAGAGACATGAAAGACCTATACAAAGAAAACTACACGAGCCCGGCCACTACTAGTGACAGCCATGATGCAGCTCACTAGGTTGAGTCTCACTGGCAACACAAGAATAAAAAGGGGTGCATCCTGAGATCTCCACTAAAAGACCTCAATTGATGGTCCAGCGGTTTTGGGGTTCCCCTGAGAGCATGGCCCCCAGCCCTGACGCTGCCCTTACCCATAAATTATAACGAAGGTCCACTCTTTGGCCAGGAATGGATTGGACTTGGCAATGAAGAATGACCATATATTGGTTGCACTTTATAGTTCTATACATCTATAGGATATCATCCTGCTGACCTCTGGCTGGAGGAAGGAGACTGGGTGGAGTGGAGCGGAAAGGAGGCTGTTGGGAGGATGAGACATGTATGGAGCAGAGAGGAATAGTGTGCTGTCACCGGACAGGGAGAGCAGTGGAAGCTGCATATAGGTGGGCATGTAAATTTATATAGGAGTGTACGTTTTCACTCAGTCATGTTAAATAAAAAATAAATAAATAAAAAAAGAAAAGAAAACTACACGACACTACTGCAAAAGCCAAAAGTGGAGAAAACTACCTTCCCCGTGGACAGAAAGACTAGACATTTTGAAAATTCATCATCTACCCAAAGCGGTCTACAGACATAATAATACAATCCTGATCCACATCCCAATTGCATTTTTCAATGAGATGGAGATACAAATCACCAGCTTCATAAGGAAAACGAAGAAGCCCTGGATAAGTAAGGCATTACTGAAGAAGAACAACAAAGTGGGAGGCCTAACACTGTCTGAATTTAGAAACTACTGCACTGACACACTGGTGAAAATAGCCTGGTACTGGTGTAACAACAGATACACAGAAAAACTGAGCAGAATTGAGAATCCAGACATAAAATCATCCATCTGTAAGCAGCTCATCTTTGACAAAGGCCCTGAGTCTGTGAACTGGTGAAAAGATATTCTCTTTAACAAATGCTATTGGCATAACTGGATATCCATCTACAAACAACAAAAAATTAAACCAGATCCATGTCTCATACCATACACAAAAATGAACTCAAAATGAATCAAAGAACTAAGTATCAAATCTAACATGATAAAGATCATGGAATAAAAAATAGAGTCAATACTGGGAGCACTAAAAAGCCGTATAAACAAAACACAAAACATTACTAACAATGGACACACAGCAGAAAAGAAAACAGACAACTGGAAATTCCTAAAAATCAAACACCTATGATCATTCAAAGACTTTAACAGAAGAATAAAAAGACAACCAACACACTGTGAAAAGTTTTGGGATGCGACATGGCTGATCAGCATCTAATCTCCAAAATCTATAAGATACTGCAAAACCTCAACAACAATAAGTTAAATAATCCAGTTTTAAAAAATGGGAAAAATATATGAACAGGTATTTCATCAAAGAAGGCACTCATGAGAAAATGTTCAAGATAGCCATTGGAGAAATACAAGTCAAAACTACAATGAGATACCACCTATTCCAAAAACGCTGGCATTAATCAAAAAAACACAAAATTGTTAAGTGTCGGTGAGGCCATAGGGAGACTGAAACACTGATACACTGCTGGTGGGAATGTAAATGTTACATCCACTTTGCAAATCAATTTGGCACTTTCTTAAAAAGCTAGAAATAGAAATAACTTATGATCCAGCAATCTTACTTCTTGGACGATATCCTAGAGAAATAAGAGCTGATACACAAATAGATACACACATACGAATAGGCACGCACACCAATGTTTATTGCAGCACTGTCCACAATAGCAAAAAGATGGAATCAACCTATGTGCCCATCAACAGACAAATGGATAAACAAACTATAGTATACAAAGTCCAACAATTAAGTTTACAAAAACTTAATTTTTCTAAGTGCTACATACTTCACTGCTGAATATCATTACAGTCACCTTCAAAGTATTCCCCTTGGGAAGCTATGCATTAACGCCAGTGCCTAGTCCACCCTTTAAAGTAATTTTGGAACTCTTTCCGGAATGGCCATTGTGCATGGTAGACAGTGCAAGTTGTCTGTGTGAAGGAGATTTTAGCTAGTAAACTAGGAACTGTATTGGAACACTTCCCTTACTCACCTGATCTGGCCCCCAGTGACTTCTTTCTTTACCCAAAGATAAAGGAAATATTGAATGGAAGACATTTCGGTGACATTCAGGATATCAAGGGTAATACGACAACAGGTCTGATGGCCATTACAGAAAAAGAGTTCTAAAATTGCTTTGAAGGGGGGAACAGGCACTGGAGTCAGAGTATAGCTCAAGGGGAATACTGTACTGATATTCAGCAATGAGACAATGTAGCACTTTTTTTCTAGGATGAGTCTGCAAACTTCTTACACCTCATATTCACACAACAGAATATTATACAACGGTAAAAAACAATGATGAATTTGGGAAACAACATAGAGGAATCTGGAAAGCATTACACCAAGTGAAATTAGTTGCAAAACGACAAATACTGTACAAGACTGAGACCACTATTATATGAATTCAAGAAAAGAATTAACACAGAAAAAAACAGTCCCTGATGGAAGGGAGGGATACATGTATTCACCAATTAGGTGGTAGACGAGAATTAAGTTAGGTGAAGGGAGACCCAACACATAGTACAGAAGTCAGCATAACTGGACTAAACCAAAAGCTAAGAAGTTTCCTAAATATGATCCAACACATCAAAGGACAAAGCAGGCAGGGTTCTGGAGACCATGGTTTCAGGGGACATCTAGGTCAATGGGCATAACAAAGCTTGTTAAAAAACTTTCCTACATCCCACTTACGTGAGTAGCCTCTGAGGTCTTAAAAGCTAGCAAGCAGCCATCTAAGAAGAATCAATTAATCCTAACCCACTTGGAGTAGAGGAGAATGAAGAACATCCAAGACATAAGGACACACAAGTGACAGGGCCACATCATCCAGAGATGACATTGACATGAGACCAGAAGAACTAGACGGTGCTTAGCCACCACGGATGCCCTTGATGCTCTCGACAGGGAGCATAACCAAGAGTCCGTAATGCAGCAGGGGAAAATGTGGTGGAGGACTGGAACTCTATTAAAAGGACCAGACTTGATCTGACAGACTGCAGGTTCCCTTAAATACATGATCCCTGTACTCTCTGTTAGTCCAGAACTGAAACCATGCCTGAAGCCAACTCTTCAGACGAAGACTGGACTGGACTATAAGACATTAAATGATATTGGCAGAAAGTGTACTTCTTGGCTTAAGTAGATACATGGGACTAACTAGGCAGCAAGAGAAGAGGGCACAGGAGCTGGCTGAGTGGATGTGTGAAATATAGGGCAGAAATGAAGAGTGTGCTCTCACACGGTGGGGAGAACAGCTAGAGTTACAAGCAATGTGTGTGAAATTTTTTATGATGAACTGAATTGTAAACTTTCACTCAAAGTATAATAAAACATTTCTAAAAAAAGAAATAGAATAAAAGGTACAAGTAAAAAGACATCAAGAAGACTGGTAAGTCTGGAGTTTATGAAGGTTAGGGTCTCCAAATTACTCTGGAGACAGTAACATACAGCAAATTGTCCAATATGGTGCTGAAGATGTGCCCTGTAGGCTGAAATGTACTACACAACAGCCACAACAGTGCACTCAGACATACCACAATCATGAAGATGGCATAGGACTGGGAGTTTAGTACTGTTATGCATGAGGTTGTGAGGAGGAGGAGTCAACTCTGTAGCAATTAATAATAAGAATGCCACTGAAATACATGCCTTTGTCTGTGTGTTGGGAGGCAGGATTTTGGGAGGCACTGCCAAAACGACTCATGAGTGGAAAATATCTGGCATCATGTTTTTCTTATGTAACTTCACCTTTTTGTGGGGATTTGTAGTCATCAGAGGTATTATGAATATAGGAGGCTACACAATTATATTAAAGCAACTAATTCAAATAAATCTGATACTTAAATACCTAAAATTCTCCAACACAGTATGCTTCTGAAGGAAGAAATCAACTACTGTGATTCCAGGCCTCTATAGTAAAGTTATTTTAGAGTGCAGGATAAAATCACAGTATTATTGATTTACATGTTTTGTACTACCATGAAAAGACCCCCCCCCCAAAAAAAGCACTTAGTTTTCCATTATCCACACCAACAAAATAAAAATGGACACAGATAATTCAAAGATTATTGTGTAGCTTTTATTTTCTTCAGAGATGAGATTTCATATCTTTTTAATTTCTGGCTCATTTCTTGGTCCCCAAGATGTTCTGTGCTTACTCTGAGCTGCTTTAGCAATCCTCACATCTGCCCCTAAGGTTTTGGGTTAGCCAGTCAGCCAGTCAGTAAAAAATTATGAAGCAAATCTCGTGCATAGGATCAGGCAGTAGGGCAGACACAACTTTAACTAAGCAGCAGACAGAACTCTAACAATAAAATATTCAGGCAGACACACCACTCTGAATGGAGATGAAGTCAACCAAGAGAACTTTAAATGGAAAAAGTGAATTTCCATTCCCACCTTCTTCAGTAATTCTAAATAAGTCATTTTCAAGCTGCAAGAGGTCCCAAATGCTAAATTCCAGGAAATAACGCTCTAGAGTGTCTGAGAAGTAAATTCTGGTTTTACTGTAGCACTGCCTGTATTTTTGCAAAGGGAAGCCAGTCTTCAACAGAACAGTATCAGAAAACTAGAGGCAGTGTATATAGTAGAAAGGATCTTATGCTTGGTGTTCAAAAATCGGATTTGATACTCTACTGCGCCACATCCTATCAATGTGACCCCGCGGAAATTATATTTTCTTTATCTCTGTTTTCAGAGTTATTTGGTGATTATGTCAGATAATATAAATCCAAGTGTTTCTGTCAAAGTAGTGTATTACTTGTTCATGCCTTACTATTAAATATTCTACTTGTAGTCAGAACAAATAAAATATATGTAATACATGAAATGCTTAACCTAGTAAATGATGACAAAAGAATCTTGAACCATCAAGAGAAAACTACTCATATTTGAGTTCCAAATTACTAATACTGCTATTTGTCTGAAAAGATGACAAAACTGTTGAAAGCTTATCACTAGAACTTGAAGAAAATAATCTGCTTTATTTAGTCCATAAAACATAAAAATACACAAAATTACAAAATCTGAAGGGCATTCATTCAAGGTCCATAGTCACTAAACTCACTGCCATGGAGTCAATTCTGGCATACAACTACCCTACAAAACAGAGCAGAAATGCCCCTAGGATTTCCAAGGCTGTAATCTGTATGCAAGTCCTGGTGGGTAGTGGTCAAGCGCTACCTCTGGTAACCAAAAGCTAAAGAGTTCAAATCTGCCAGATGTTCCTTGGAAACTATGCGGCAGTTCTACTCTGTCCTAGAGGGTCACTATGAGTCAGAATTGACTTGATGGCGTTAAGTTTGGTTTGATTGGGTTTACTCTTCATGCAAACTGTCACATCTTTCTGGTACAGTCAGCAGCAGAATACTTAACCACTGCACCACCATGGCTCCTTTTCCATAGTTATTAAACCAAAGAACACACTGCCAGCAAGTCAATTCCAACACATAAAGACAGACCCTACAGGACTGCGTAGAACTGCCCCGTAGCGTTTCTAAGGTTGTCAACCTTCACAGAAGCAGACTGCAGAAAAGCTGCTGGGTTCACACTGCCAACATTTCAGTGAGCAGGTGAGCACTTAACCCACTGTGCCACCAGGACTCCTCCACAGTCACTAGACTAGTATTTTTTTATGCTACCAGCCTGCTTTCTCGAGACACTCATTATCCTCCAAAGACCACATTCTGTACAAACCCATTATCAAGAAAAGTAGATCATGTAAATAGACTTAAACAATTAAAGCCTCACAGATACTCAAAGTTAAAGAACAAAAACAAAGAAATACTAATTCTACTTAGAGCACAATCATACACAAGCTTAAGGTCTCTTGGTGCCATGTAGCAAAGGGCCTTTTAATGCCTCTTGTGTATAGTTATGTATTTGCCATAATTACTTTAATGCTCATAGTCTGCATACATTAAATACACAAATATAAAAGCTCTTTAAAATTGATTCAGGTTTTTCACCCCACACATTATCCCTCCTTATAATGTCTCTGCATATTTAAATCATTATGTTAATGTAATCAAGTCAGAGGCTAACATCTTTTAGTCCTGCTCCCTATTATGAAAATATCAGGAACTGCAGCTGCCTTCCATTAACTTTATCAGACTGGACTTTTATTTGCAGAATGAGACTGATTGATTGTTTCAAAGAACATCAAGTATTGTCCTTTAGTGTCTCAGGAGCTCCTTTCAAGAGCAGTTTGGTAATGGTACTGCATTAAAACTTCAAACATGCACAACCACAGATGGGCTTCTAAAGTACCCCTTTTATCAGCCTCACAGAGTCAAGTGGGAGAAAAAATACTGACCCGGGAACCAACCACCCTGCTGGTAGAGCAGACTCTGTCACCAACTGTTTCTGTGACTTTGTGTATAAGGTTGCCAGATAAAATATATCCTGTTAAGGTTGAATTATAAATCAACAACAACAACAAAAATGCACTTACTATAAGTATGTACCAAGTAGTACCTGAACACATTTATGCTTTAAAAATTATTTCTCTAAAATTCAAATTTAACTTAGCAGCCTGTAATTTTCAGCTGCTAAATCTGGCAACCCTACTTGGGCAAGCAATTTATGGACATCATTGGAGAAGTACAGGGTTGGACAGAATGACATCTTCAAGTATATTCTGTTCACAGACGAACAAGAGACAAAACTCACTATATTTGTTTCCCTAGTGATTCAGCAGTGATTCAGAAAATCACTCACATTTAAAACTGAGCAAGCTAAACTGCTTGCCTAATGGTAGAAATGGGTATCTCTGTAAATCTCCACACACAGAGGAAAAGAGAGCTTAGACGACCCTTTAAGCCAAACATTTTAACAACTCTTGTATTTGCTACTTATTGCTGCACAACACATTACCCCCAAAACTTAGTACTTAGAATAATATTTATTATATCACAGTTTTAGCAGATCAGGAATTCAGGCCAGGCGTAGCAGGGTTCTCCTACTCAGGATCTCACAAGGTTAAAATCAAGGTGTTGGCTGAGGCTAAAGTTATGCACATACTTTATATACTGTTTAAAGACTTCTCAATTCACTTACCCCAGTGTTCATTTATTACTGTTGCAAGGTGCCATCAAGTTAGTTCCAACTCAGAGCAACCTTTTGCACAACACAATAAAACACTGCCTGATCCTGCACTATCCTCACAATCATTGTTACACGTGAGCCCACTGTTGCAGCCACTGACCGCGTCAATCCATCTCATCAACTTATTTCCTCTTTTTCATGGACCCTGTTTTTTACTGTGGATGATGTCTTTCTCCAGGGAGTGGTCCCTCCTGATACCATGTCCAAAATACATGAGACAAATTCTTGCTACCTTCAGTTCCAAGGAACATTCTGAATGAACTTCTTCCAAGAGAGATTTGTTCATTCAACACTCTCTGCCAACACCGTAATTCTAAGGCATCAATTCTTCTCATTATTCATTGTCTTCCTTATTCACTGTCTGACTTCCACATGCATATGAGGTGACTTAAAATACCACGGTTTGAGTCAGACTCACTTTGGTCTTCACGGTAACATCCTTGCTCTGCAACACTTACCAGAGGTCTTTCGCAGCAGATTCGTCTTGTGCAACGTATCATCTGATTTCCTGACTACTGATTCCATGGGCATAGATTGTGGATCCAAGTAAAATGAAATCCATGACACCACCAGTGTTTTCTCCACTGATCAAGATGTTACTTACTTTGCCCTTAAAAGGACTGTGTTTTCTTTACGTAGAAGTGTAATTCACACTCAAGGCTGTATAGTCTTTGATCTTCATCAGTAAGTGTTTCAAGTCCTCTTCACTTTCAGCAAGCAAGATTCTGTCATCTGCACATCACAGGTCACTAGTAAATCTTCCTTCAGTCCTGATCCAGATTCTTCTTCATACAGCCTACACCTTCTCAGATTATTTGCTAAGCATACAGACTGAGTAAGTAGGGTGAAAGGAAGAGATGACCCTTGTCCTCTTCTGAATCTGGATTGCATTTTTAGCAGCTCCCTGATACAAATGCTTTTCAATTATCTTCATACAAGCAAATTTTCACTTGTATGTGATGGTAATGATACTGTTCACTAATTTCCCCATTCTTTTGGATTACCTTTCTTTCAAAAGGACATAAATATGCATCTCTTCCAGTCACTTGACCAGGTAGCTGTTTTCCAAGCTTACTGTCATACATGAGTGAGCCCCTCCAGTGCTAGATCCATTTCAGTGGTTGCTGATAGAACTCAGTTAGTTGCATAGTGAAGGCTTCAGTTCCCCCATCCCTGGTGGATGGAGGCTGCTTTCAGTTCTTTGTCACATGGGCTTCCTCAGCAGGTAACTCACAACAGGACAGCTTGCTTCATTAGAGCAAGCAAGCAAGAACAGCCAGAAAGAACACAAGCCAGAAGTCAGTTTTCTACGGCCTAATCTCAGAAGCAACATGCCATCACTTATGCCAGTTTCTATTTGTTATAAACAAATTGGTAGGTCCAGCCCATACCTGAGGGGGCATGATTATATAAAACACGATGATTATATAACATGTGAATACGGGGAGGTGAAGGCTGGGAGACATTTTAGATGCTGCCTGTCCTAATAAAAGTGCCCCCTCTTCAGCTTTTTGTTTTTGGAAAATTTGCTTAATAGCTTGCAGGCTCTATATTTGACCCTTAGAAAACTGGTGTCCAATATTAAAGACATTAAACTTTGGATCAAAATGAAATTGAATCATTACCACAAACACACCCTGAAAAGGTATGTGGTTTTCTTCTCTCTAAAATCATTAAATACATGCTTCTTTTCCAATGTGAAACACACAAATAGGAGGTTGGGCTTATTCCTTTTTCAAAACCTGACGCACAACTCAGATATTCAGAAATATAACTTTCTTTATTGACCAGAAATGTATGTTCATTATTATTAGTCCCTACAGCACTGACGATGTAATACCCTTAGTCTTGCCCTTGAACTGATCACTTCTGGATTAAAATCATCATTTAGAGTTAACATTCAGTCACTTCAGGGTTCAAATTCAGTCCATTTTAACTGTTGATGTTGCAGGGTGTTATTGAGGGTGACTGTCTCTCATAGCAACTCCATGTGATGAGTAGAACTGCCCCACAGGGTTTCCTTGGCTGTAGTTTTTATGGAAGCAGAGCCCTAGATCTTCTTCCCATACAGCTACTGGATGGGTTTGAAGGACCAACTTTAAGTTAGAAGTAGAATGCTGCTAATGGTTGGACTTCCAGGGTTCTTCAATTTTAACTAGTCTTCTCACATTTAAACATGCACCAAATTTATCTTGGGGTGCTTGATAAAGATGCAGGTTCCACCTCCCAATAACTTTGCAACCTATGGAGATTTTGATCCATTCCACTATAGAAGGAGTTCAGGAATTTGCTAGTTTGGTCAGCTTGGCACCTATTTTCTATGGGAGTGGTACACAGACTACACTTGACAAACTGCTCTGCACAACCAGGATTAAGAATAAGCTCCTGGGGGCACTGTCACCTTGACCTTCTTAATCAGAAAATTTAGGTGAGGGATGTGAAGAAATGAGGAAATGAACAAAACAGTAAGATTAGCATGAGTCATTTAAGTCTGAATATCGGCACCAGAGTTGGTACGTGACTCTAATTCATGCGCACCTGGGTTCCCTCAAGCACCTCAGTGAGTTTATATTACAATTAAATGAGATAACATTTGTCAAAGTATCTAGCCAATTCAAATTTGTATTACATCTTCTGGGGGAGAAACGGCAATACAAAAAATTATTCATGCCATTTAATCTAGTTTCACATTCACCACTCACTAATTTATCTGTTCATTTAACAAAAATATATACAGTACATACCTATGACAGATACTGAACTTGGTACTAAAGATACAACAGTCAACAGTAGATATGTTCCTTGACTCAAGTAAGGTTAGCTAGGGAATCCGATAGCTGCTGCCACATACATATTTCACTCCAGAATCCGAACATTTTCTTGGAATGACAAATGTCATCGTTTACATTATAGAACACAGAAGAGTATTGATAAGGTTACTAAGGGAACCTGATCTGCCACTATTAACAGTTTTCCCTGGCAGTTTGTGATACAAGTATATAAGTTCTACCTGAAGTTGTAAAGCAACTATTTTCATCCTGGTAGTTGTGAAGTGGATACAGTAGCCTCAAACCTTGTCAAAAACCAAGTTACTATCTCCAGCCTCCCATCTATGACATCATGCCCTGCTTTTGCCAACAAAACCTACCCCTGAAATCTGTGGTGAATCTTTTTCCACTCAGGGAGACTTACCCGCTCCCTCAGTGGAATGTACTTTCCCTTAATAAACTTTCTGTCTCTTACTACCAAAAAAGATGCAACCTTGTGTGCTTTGGGGGAGGGGTAGCCTAGTTTGTCACCCATCTGAAGATGAACTTGCTAGCTCAATCTCCGCAACCCAAATCAGGTCACTTAGGGATCTCATCAGCTGCATGACCTCAACAACTAATATTCTAGACAGACTACAGTTTAAGACTATAACTAAAATAGTAAATAAATCATAAACACAAAACTATTCTGAATGAAACAGTATTAAGGATCTGGGAAAATACAATATAAAATAAAAATGAGGATACAAAATTACATATACACCATGAAGAGAAGAATGTCATAAAACTGATCACAGAGGAACAGTGGTTAGGATAGTGTGATAACATTATGAATAACATTTCACTGTCCTCTACTTCCAATTTTAGAAAATGTGTTATATTACATTTAGAGTAGAAAAATACATATACCAATTAATTAATAATGGTTATCTGTTTACAGTAAGGTTAGAAGAGGCTTTTACTTCTATTTTATATATCTCAGTATTATCAGAAGTTTGAAATCAGAAAAAAATTAGGAAGACTTTAATGTAAGTTATCATTAGGTAGGTTTATCAGTTTCTTGTTTAATGACTTCAAATTTTCTATAGTATGAATGGATTAATTTTGAAGTAAGGAAAAAATAACTTCTTTTTAAGTTAATTGCAAACTGTCTGGTTACAGTTTGTGGCAGACAGTAAATCTAAACATGTCAGATGGACCCAGCGTACTCCAGCTGCGTGAGGGCCTTTCTGCGGCCCAAATTAATCTCTTCCAAAGCCAGATGCCTCGGGCTTTTATCCAATTGCACCATCATGTTGCTGTCCTCTCCCTCAGAAATCTTGATCAGGCCCAGTGTTTTACTGAGCTTTCTAACTGGAATAGCACCTGAAACCAACAACAGGCATGTAATTTGTCTATAAAATGGAAGCGCTGTAAAAAACTCCAGGAAATCCTGGTTGCATAGTGGTTAAGTGCTACAGCCGCTAACCAAAAGCTCAGCAGTTTAAATCCACCAGTTACTCCCTGGAAACTCTACGAAGCATTTCTACTCAGCCCCTTCAGGCGCTATGAGTTGGAAGTGACTGGACAGTAATGGGTTAACCTCCCTTTGTGAGACAAAGAATTCAATTTGGCCCCGATCTCTGTTTCCCGAAAATAGCCTTTGGAACGCTCCCAGCAATCAAGGTGACTTAGTCTATAAAACATCCAGGCAATAGTTCTTGTTAGGTGCCATCGAGTTGATTTCAACTTTAATAGGGATCCCTAGGAAACCTGGGGGTGCAACAGTTAAGAGTTATGGCTGCTCACCCAAAGGCTGGCAGTCTGAATCCACCAGCTGCTCCTTGGAAACTTCACAGTGCAGTTCCACTCTGTCTCACAGTCACTGTGTGTAAGAACTGATTCAACAGTGACGGGTTTGGATTTGGGGCTTTATCTGTAGAGGAGCAAATTATCAGAGCTTTCAAACTGCCAACCTTTCAGTCTGCAAAGAGTACTTGGTCGCTGTGCCACTAGGGCTCCTACAAGTAACAGTTAAACATGCACAAACAAGGAGGGACTAAAGCGATGCCACCCTGGCAACAGGCCTTAGGAAGGGAGAAGTGGTCAGTGATGCGTCTTCATTAACTGGGTAGATCCATCACGCATATTCATTGACACCCCAATGATTAAGGGACCCTGGACTGTGGCATTTCCTTTGGGACTTCCGGTACTGCTGGAGCACCCATGCACAGGAAAGGGCGGTATATCCCTGGGGATACATCCCTGGAACTCTCCGAGACATTGCCTAACGTATCTCTTCACTTGTATCCTTTCTGGGTATAATAAACGAGTAACTGTAAGCTTAAAACCAAAAAATCAAACCCACTGCCGTCAAGTCGGGTCCCACTCACAGTGACCCTGGAGGTCCGACTAGAACTGCTCCACAGTTCCCAGGGAGCACCTGGAGGATCTGAACTGCCCGTCTTTTGGTTAGAAGATGCAGCACTTAACCCACTACACCCTCAAGGCCACACTGAAAAAGTTTTTTTAAAAACCAAACCCATTGTTGTCAAGTCAATTCAGACTCGCAGCACTCCTACAGGACAGAGTGGAACTGTCCATAAGGCTACCAAGGAGCAGCTGATAAGATTCTAATCATCAGCATTCTGTTTAGCAGCCAAGCTCTTAACCACTGTGCCATCAGCGGTCCAAGTATAGGTAACAGTCTCCATGAATGACGTAAAACGTCATGGAGAATTAGCATATCCACAAAGAAGCACAAGTTTGGGCTAGCTAACCAGGAGCAAGCAATTCTGGTGGCACAGTGGGCTTAGTGCTACATCTGCCAACGTAAAGGTCAGCAGTTCAAATCTGCCAGGTGTTCCTTGGCAACTCTATGGGGCAGTGCTAATCTGACCTCTAAGGTTGCTATGAGTCCAACACAACTCGACAGCAGTGGGTTTGGGTTTTTTGGGTTAATAAGGAGCAGGGTTGTACAGGCAGTGATTTGTAAAGATCAGCCTTTGGTGGCTGGTCGTTGGAGAAAGGCTAGACAGCAGAAAATGAAGAGCGGAGTCCTTCTAGCTAGGGACCCAGCCCAGAGTGTTGTAAAGAGGGGGGCTGGTCTGAAGCACAGGAGTTCTGCAGACTCCTGACCTACAGCTGGTACATAATGACCTGGCCCCAGGTGGCCAGGGATGTTTCAACCTGCCCAGACTTGACCACCAGGCCTTAAGTCCCACGTAACTCTGGATGATTAGAATGAAAGAGGAAATGCCATAAAAGTGGCTGGTGACAAGGAATGGAGACGTAGGAAGGCGAGGCCTAGGTCCATGGATTCATGCCACGTAGGCAGAGGTACAGGTGGTGTTCGCTTGACCTGGCCTCTTTTATAGCACACTCCCTTTTTTAAACTGAAAGATAAAAACTAACATCCCAGTCAGAATTTTAGACAAATAAGAGATACCATAATTTCAACTGAAAACAAGTATATGTAACTCTTTGCTTTGGGCAATTTGAGGGTGGGTATATTTTTCCATTAGGATTATTAGTATATTAAAAATAAATGTTGGGCTCCCACTACTTTGTCTTCATATGCCTAAAGTTCTTGAGGAAGAAAAAATTTTGCACTAAGACAAAATCTCACTCAAGTCCTATGGTTTACCCAGAGACTCCAATAAATTTTTTTCAAGCTATAGCCACTACAACTCTTGACAGCTAAAAGGCAATTCTTCTCTATGATAGTCCTCAATTTGGTGTCTGAGAGATTTATTTTTCTTTATATTGTTGAGAATCTATCTTGTAGAGAGAACTGGCTGGAGTCCTTACTTGGTACTGAGTTTGTTGTTTTATCTTCCTGGTTTAAGCAGAATTGAGACAGTAAATTGGGCAGAGTTCCAGAGACTGCAGGGGGTAGGT
This sequence comes from Heterohyrax brucei, assembly GCA_028571685.1. Classification (NCBI taxonomy): domain Eukaryota; kingdom Metazoa; phylum Chordata; class Mammalia; order Hyracoidea; family Procaviidae; genus Heterohyrax; species Heterohyrax brucei. The sequence continues at coordinate 56,804,497 of CM053146.1, read as the reverse complement.
GGGAGAGGAGCTTGCAAGTGAGTTTATAATCAACGACTGTAAAAAATATTCCTCAGTGTATTTTAACTTCTTCATCTTAATATGGTAACCCATTTGAAACTTTGTTTACTCAACATTTTGCAATCAGGGTAGTAATTATGAACAGCACTGTCTTAGCTGAATTCTCCCAGAAGCAGATACTAAGAAAAGGCTTTCAAAGGAAATGGTTATGTGTGACATACAGGGACTATACAGGCAACATAAAGGTGACATACCTCACAGTGAGGCAGGGAAGAGAAGCCAGACAACTATGAGTATATTATTAACCTGCTTACCACAGTGGAAAACTGAAGCTTAACCTCTACAAGAAACGCTGAAAATTATGTAAAATATACCTCAAAATTATTTCTTCCAAGGAGCAAGAATTGGGGTACTCATATACAAGTCCAAACAGCCTTCCGTGGAGGACATCTCCTGATGGTGGGAATTCCTTAGCACTTCCAGCCTGGCATGTCCCTCCACGGGTAATGTGTCTTCTCACAGGTCTAAGTAATTCTAAGAGTCTCAGGCACAGATACAGATAGTGTCAGTTGGAAGTCAGCTGCAGCACACTGATTGGTCTGAAGCATACGTTTTGGGCACTGACACCATCACTGTTGTCATCTTCTATGCAGAATGCATTTAATATTATGATATGTTGCAGTTATGTAGTCACAACTCTAAGTGGAGTTCAGCCCACCTGCTGCAAACAGGTATACAAGGGGACAAAGAGTATACACTGCTCCAAAGTCTTGTCTCCTTGAAATGGAGACTAGCTGGAGGTTTTATAGGAGAAAGGGCTAAGGTTTTATGAGTCTCAAGAATTTGCAGAATGTTAATCTTCTTTAGGCAGTCACAATTGTCCTAGATACTCTGATTTCTTAATTGGTATTTCCTTGTTTATCTTTTATCCTTTTTACACTATTATCACTTATTTCTCCATAGGCCTAACGAGAGCACAGATTAGTTCTTAACTTCAGAGAAACTAAGGGAAACAATAGACTCAGGCTTGGAGACAGAATTAAGAAACAAAATGGTTCAGGTTATGTTCAAGATGCAGCCACTTATTTTACTCTGCCTGCTCCACTTATAGTGGACAAATAATTTTGCTTTTTACTCAGTGATAAGTGCTAAAATTGCCTTTTGATAAAAGTGGGATGATGGTAAATGTAAGAATATAACAAAAGTCACTTATGTTATTAAGCTGCATTCCATCTTCTTCCTCAATTACCACCCTCAGACCGGACTAGCTGGTCTGCAATCCTCTCCCTATCTGTTCCTCTCCTTATCTCTAAGGAAATAAATTAAGACCCCAGACAGAGATAATGCGATTTTGAATACTTCATACTGTTTGATAAGATGTAATCAAGCCTTATGATGTAATGAAATTTGTTGACTCCTTCTACTGTTCTGTGACAAACTCCTACCCACTTGAATTCTGGCTATAAAAACCACTAGAAATGTAACCCAAATGGGACGGTTTTTGGCTTGCTGTCTCCTAGATTGCTAGCAAATCTGCACACAAAAGGTTCCTTGAACCTCACACCATCTCCGAATTTTCAGCTACAGTGACAGGTGGAATGAACTTGCTTCAGTTCAGCAACAGGAACAGAGATGAGGTCTCATTTAACTCTGGGTAGTTAGGGTCAGAGAGAGGAAATGCCACAGACATGGCTGGTGATGACAAATGGAGATGCCAGAAAGCAAAGCTGGAGTGTACTTATCGGTAGGTACTGGATTCCCACTCAGCCTTATCATGCAGTTCATAATGAAGACAGAATTTTCCCATTTTGTAACACACTAGCAGAAAGCACTAATAACAACAAAAGGTGGACAAAGACAACTGTATCACAAAATGACAAGGGTCATACAAGCACAAAACAGGAAGCTGTGTCACAGTTATATTACTAGACAGAGTCAAGGTTAGCTAGCAAGCCTGATCACTGCCACTTGAGAAGGACCGTTACAGATACAACAGTTTGTTCCTGGCAGTTCTGACACAAATGTAACAGTTATTTCCTGACAGTTATGATGCAGCTATAACCATTTTCCTGGGATGGGAGACGCAGCGACACCTGTAGCCACCTGAGAAAGACGACTAAAAATGACCTAACCCTTATTTCCACCCTTTCTCTCTATCATTTTCAAACTGTTTGGCAGAGGACCCATCAAGAAATTGCTGACATATGACCCAAAATTTGATCCTGTTACTACGTCATTACTGGAACCAGGAATCATGCCATTACCCACCTCCTTACCACTATATAAAAGGGGCCCTAAACCTATACAGGGTCTTTGTCCATTCACGGAGACTGACCTGTTTCCTCTTTGGAACATACTTTCACCCAATAAAACTTCTCTGCTATTCACCACAAAAAAGGTTTAATCCTCCTGCCTAGGGAGAGTGGGAGACTGGTTCCTTGGGAGAAAGGAGAAGCCTGGTTTCCCTCTCACGAGGGATCAGACTTGCTAGCTTGATCTCCCAAACCCGAACCAGGTCAGAACCAGATAGTTCCAAAGCAGAGAGGGCTGCTGTGAAGGACAACACAGAGAGCTGTACTCAGGGACACAGTAACAGCAGGCTTGGGGCCCTAAGACGAGACTTAATTATGGCAAGAGAGGTGAGCTAGCTAAGTTTCATGGGTTCCCTGTGGAAATGACTAATTGGAATAACTTCATAGGCTCAAGGACACAGGGACTCACCCTAGCTTTTGGTACCTGGCCCTGGTGATCGTCGTGGTTGCTGTTAGGTACCATTGAGTTGATTCCAACTCACAGCAACCCTACGCACAAGAGAACAAAACACTGCCTGGCCCTGCGTCATGTCCACAGTCACAACAGGTGTATAGGGGCCCACAAGTGTGAGAGTCCTCTAAGGGAAGAGGTGACTAGGATGTGAACTTCATCAGCTGCTCAGGAAGGGCAGCAGACCAGCCTCTAGCCAGGGCCTCAAACTGGGTCAGGAAAACACTTAAAACAAAAACACACTGTCTTACAGGAGTAACCAAGTATTGGAGTGAGGCTAGGACAGGCTTCCCCTCAGAGTTGGTGTTACAAGAAAATAGGTGTTGTGAAATGGAACGGGGCCAGGGCTGCTCTGGTAAGGCAGGAAAGGAAAGGCCTTGGAAGGTAGCAGAGCAGGCTGGAGGAACAGGGTGACACCGTGACGGAAAGGCAGGGTATGCTGTGCGAAGGAGGGAGAAGTCACAACTAGACAGACAAGGTCTTCACTCACTGTGTGAAGGACACTGATTTTTCTTCTGTAAGGAAAGAGCAGTCAGAGGTGGCGTTTTTCTTGGGTGTCCCCCTGCCCCTCCCCTCGGAAGTAACATCTCAGCTTTGTGTCTTAGAAAGAGAATTCAATCAAGGATTGACTACAATCAGTTAGCAAAAATCACTGTAGCAACAGTTGAAGCCACAGATAATATGGAAAGCTATAGCAGGGGCAGTGGGGGTAAAGAATCAAGTGACAGGCTTCAGGAAACTTGTGGAGCTGGTGACTGATTGAATAGGACCAGGGAAAGAAGGAGGGTTGGAAAGAAACTATTTCCAGTTCTTGCAACATGGCTGGCCATGACATTAAGAAGCATAAGGAATACAAAAGACCATTAAGTTTGTCGACCAGAGAAGAATATGCTGAGTCCAGAAAATGAATCACTACCTTTAAAAGTCCCACAGGAAAATAAGGCAAAGGTGGCTGTTCATGCATCTCTGCATTTGGAGGTCATCAGCATGTGACTAGGTGAACAGATACACTCCAACCAGTGCCATGCTCTCTCAGAAGAAATTCAGCCAACACTGATGCTTCATTTGAACTCATGAATGAGTGTATCTGTGAAGCTGAATAGTGTCTCTCCCACTCCGAGCACGGTGGATGCTCTGCTAAGGGTAAACTTATTCAGAAACCACTAACAAAGTTACATGACCATTCCATTCTGTGATGCTGATTCTTCTGTATCTACTCTAAAATTGACAAGAAAGTCAAATCTTGATTCAAGATGTTTGAGACACGACTACTATGCAATTGTTTTGAGGGTAATCTGACAATGCTTTTTGATTTTGATTTCCAAGGTTGATTTCACAAGACTAGTTGGCTAAAAAGAAATTCTCTTCTTTCTGGTTATTTCATGTGATGTGTATTTACCCGAGGTGGTACCACCAATACTTTCCTAGGTAAAGGAAGCCTGTGTTTCAAGGAAGGACCCTAACCAACAGCTGCACTCCTGTGATGCCATCCTGTGACAGAGACCTAAAATAATGAAGCTGATAGCAAGGGAGGGCAGGAGGAAAACGTGTCTAAACATGCTTTTAGCAACGACCATATCCTTGAAATAAATGACTACTTTAAAGGAAATACACATTAAGTTGGATGCTCATTTAAGGAAAAATAAATCCTATTCCTGTATTATAAAAGTTTAGTGTTTCACGACACTTTTAAATTTTTTAAAGTAAAAACCCTTTGACAAGACCTCCTAACAAAGAAATTAATTTCAGGCAAATTTTAATAGATGCTGAAGGTTTATAAAAAATATATTTACCATTAGTCTTCTATACAGTCATCATTAAGGATGTCAAGAGAACCCAATTTAAGCTGACTTATTACTAACTTATGTCTCCTTGTCCTTTATATATAATGTAACATTCCAGTATATTTTAGTTTATCCCCTTAAACCACAGCCTTTATTTAGCCATATATCAATGTTTTAGACAACACAGCTGAAAATGTTAATGAACAAGTCTAAGAAATACCACTGGCCAATTATTCATTAAAAATGAAACACTTTGGAACAGGGCCATGCAAATTGATCATGACTCAATTCTGTTCCCTTAAGGCAGAGCAATGACCCAAGTTTAATTGGTTCACATAAAAGGCATCCTATTAGACAAATCTGACAGAGACTTTCAGCTGATTGCCCTCTTGTCCTTAGGTTGTTCTATTTCATAAAGTCATGGCAAAGCTGATAAACACTAAATTATGTAAATAGTTAGGCACAAAGTAGACAATCAGTTATGTCCTCTAGGGTTGCTATGAGCTGGAATCGACTCAGTGGCAGTAAGTTTGTTGTCCACTTAAGAAACACGTATGACAGCTTGAGACAACACATGTTGATGTGTTTTACAGCAACTTCTTTTTGAGAGGCATCATTTTATTGTAATCAATTTATATGCTAGGCATTACACTAGGTAATAAAGACACAGTGGAAAATAAGACACACAGACACAGTCCTTCCCTATCAAGAGTTCACTGTGTTAAATACAGCACATCGCGAACAACTTCCAAGCCTATACAGATTTTTAATGCTCCCTTGGTTTGTTAAAGGGAGTACTAAAAATGATTTTATTTTGATGACAGCTTTGAGGTTCATCAGCAAAATCAGATGAGGGTGTGAGGAAATTTTAACTGTTGTCCACCTAAGAAAGGCATATGCCAGTTTGAGACAACACCTATTGATGTGTCTCACAGCAAATTCCTTTTCAGTGGCATCCTTTTATTGCACTTTAGGATCATAAAGAGTTACATGTTCTCAATCTTGTATGTCACTGTCACCTTCAGAGTTCTACTCTACAGTTCCTGGGTACTTTGCCTATGTAAAATTTCCAAATTCATTTGAAACGAGAACAGACAAAAATAAAGGAGAGAGAAGGATGATAGAGGCATGTTTCAAGACAAGACAACTATCATCTCACTTTTGGACATCAAAGCTTTAGATGGAAAGTAATGGTTACCAATTTGGGGGCATTCACTAGTAACAAAATATACTGTTTAGAACTTTACATACATACCATTTATGTAATGTATGCAATGTATGCAATGACCCAAAATTAAATGGTTCACATGAAAGGGGTCCTATTAGACAAATCTGACAGAGACTTTTGGCTGATTGTCCTCATGTCCTTAGGTTGTCCTATTTCACAAAAGCAAGCCAAAGCAGACAAACACTAAATTATATAAATAGTTATGCACAAAGTAGGCAATTAACAGCTACTCTATGAGGTAATTATTACAACCATTCCTCAGTTACTGATGTGGTTAGGTTCCCAAGACAAAGGTGTTAGTGAAAACCAACAGTATGTGAAAACAGAGGGGGACCACACCTGATCACAAAATCAAGACAAACTGTATCACTACATAACTGCAAAATTACATCATGGCCCAGTCAAGGTGACATACCACCTTTATTACCACAGCCACCATGACTCTCACCCCATAACCTGGTAGCTGTTACCACCAAATGTACATCATCAATGAGCAAAACAGTCAGACAGTAGATATTTTACTGTGGTTGCAAATGCAAAATGTCAAATAATGACACAGCCAATAAGTGAGAAGTTGGTGTACTGTATTTATTTTATAGAAGAAGTAATGTGCCCAAAGTCATATGGTACTACAGACTGAATTGTGTCCCCCCAAATGTGTGTCAATCTGGCTAGGCCATGAGTCCCAATACTGTGCAGTTGTCCACAATCTTGTGATCTGATGTGATTATCTATGTAACTCCTAATCTCTACGATGTTAAAGAGGCAGGATCAGAGGCAATTATGTTAACGAGGCAGGACTGAATCTACAGGATCAGGTTAACATCTTGAGTCAATCTCTTTTAAGATATGATAGAGATAATCAAGCAGAGAGGAGACAGAACTCAAACTCCCAGGAAAGAAGAGCCAAGAGCAAGAAAGAAGAGCCAGGAACAAGAAAGAAGAGCCAGAAGCAGAGTATGTCACTTGGACTTGAGTCCTTACACTGAGAAACTCCTAGACCAGGAAAGACTGACGACAAGGACCTTCTCCAGAACCAACAGAAGGAGAAAACCTTCCCTTGGAGCTGGCACCTTGAATTCAGACATCTAGTCTCCTAAACTGTGACAGAATAAATTGGTTAATGTCATTTACTTGTACTTATTTCAGTCATAGCAGCACTAGACATAGCTTGCATTTGTCTCAGATTTTATTTAAAATTAGGTCTGACTGTCCAAAAGCCTAACTATCAATCATTATGCAACACTGCTTTATAATAAGAAAAACAAAAACAAGAACAGAGAAGAGTTACTAACGATTATTGCTGAAATTTACTGGCAAAGTAGGTTTTCACCATTTTGGGTAAACTCACTGCCAAATCGATTACAGCACAAAGTTTATGGGGTAATGGTTAGCCATGTGTGATCTACATCGTACATAAAACTAAGAAAAAAACACAACTTTAAACCCTCAGGTGGTTTCTGGGTTCACATTACCTATCATTTCGACTGTTAACACCTTTCTCATACTAAGTCATGAAAAGCCATTGTCATATCCTCACTGGTGGCATTTTGCAGATGTGTACTAATAAAACAGAGAATAAACAACACATTTGTTCTACATATCAGACTCAACACTTACTACCATCTCTTGGAAATGGACTTCAAATTCATTGAGGATGATCAGAATAACTTGTCATTTAGTCAACAATTTCTACTCTCAATAGTTCTAATTTTCATTACACTGCTGACAAGACTTGTAATTGATTAGCTTTTCCTCTAGCAAAGGTGGAAGGCCACAGCGCAAGAGCAAGAGTCTGGGGGAACGATACCACGGGGCTTGTTGTTTGCACGATACAAAGAAAGTTTCTCTGTAGGGAGACAAAAAGCTAAGAGATGGTGAGATGATGAGAGAAGGGATGAAGAGAGAAATAGGAAGGTAGCAGTCACAGCTCCCAGATAAGAGCTAACCAACAAAACTCAAGCTCAAACAGGAGTATGGGACTATAGTCCAATCTGAGCATATCTTCACATATTTGGTAATGTAGAACAAGAGTCACTGTTAAATCTTCGGACTAGGACAATCAAGATACCACATCCTCTCCATTGCATTAACCGATGTGTTAGTTTGATTCAGGGAAAGGGAGACAGAAGAGCAGAGTAGCCCAGAGGAAAACCTAGCAAAAGTGGGTTTGGTAAAATTGACTGGCTAGCATATAGGGCAGGTCTGTTTTAGGTGTCTGTTCATGAGAGAGGAAAATAAGGATATGCACCAGACTTCTCAAAACAGTATTAATGGCAATCAAAGAATCCTGATGATATCCTGTCATGGACTGAATTGTGTGTCCTCCCTTCCCTCCCCTGCACCTGCCAACCCCGACCCCCACCCCCAAAACTGCATTCCTTTATCTTATAAACCCTGCCTCTGTGATGTTAATAAGGGAAGATGGGTAGCAGTTGTGTTGGTAGGACAGGACTCAACGTGTGGGACTGTACTGTGCTTTGGGGCTGACTCTTTGGATACAAAGGAAAGGAAGGCCACTGAAGATTTGGAGACCTCATACTATCATGAAAGCAGTGCCAGGGTCTCTGTGCCTCAGATTCTCCCAGTCCAGAAGACAACTGATGACAAAACCTCCAAAACCAGCAGAAAAATCTTTCCCCTGGACCCGACACCTTGAACTTGGACTTTTGGCCTATTGAACTCACAAAATAAAACTTCTCTTTTCAAAGTCATCCACTTGTGACATTTCTGTTAAAGCAGCACTAAATGGCTAAGACAGATCCCATACTAGTCAATAGGTGAACTTAAGAGTGAGGAAGCTGAATCTGCAGATCTAATTACTGAATAAACAAAGCTCTTTTAATGGCAGGTTTCAGTGGGCCCCCAAATCTGATGTTGTAGGCCAGCCTTATCCCCTTGCAACAGCTCACATTCCAAATGAATCTGCCCATCCTCTGAGAAGATGTGAAGGCTCCAGAAAGATCTCAAACACTGTCTTGCTGGCCATTTCTAGATGATGATGACAAAGATACTGATGTCTGTTTAACAAAAACCAAGCAGTGTGCTAAGAACTACATATACACTAGGTGACAGTTCTTGAGAAGAGTGTTGTTCTGTTATGAAAGGTATGAGAGCATTCTGAGTGTTAATAATGACTAGGATCACTACTGGCATTTAGCAAGCATAGTATAGGGAAGCTAACTAGCCCTCCACACAGTCAGTTTTCACCATAAAGAATGCATACACAAGAAATTTCAGTATTATTCCTTTTGACTGTGTTAGTTCACTTAATATTGATAATGTGAGAGGTACAACTGTCATTTTCATTTATTAGATGAGAAAACCAAGGTTCAGAGAGATTAAGCAATGCCCCCAAGGCTGTACAACTCATTAGCAACAAACCCAGGGTAATAACCTTAAGTCTGGTGCTATCTTTTGCTTGTTTTTCGCACCAGTCACGTCCACAAAATGACTCACGGGGACAAAATGTTAGGAATGGACTCAAAGGAAAGGGAAGTATCAATGGAAAGGTTGCTTACACAATAATGCTGAGAGACAGCCTTACGCCGACACTGTCTATTTCACTTTTTGCTCAGCATTCCCAGTGCTATCTCCACTGGAAACAGGTACACACGACAGTAAACAGAAACTACGGGAAGAACCTCTTACCTTGGGTTAAAGCCACAACTAAGTGTAGCTGTGCTTTTCTTTCCTATTAAATGTGGCATAAGGAAGAACATGACTGAATCAGAATTCTAAGTTTCTAATCCTAGACTAGCCATTAATATGGGCAAATACACCACCAATTTCTCATTTTTTTCCCATATATAAAATGGAGTATCTCTTACATCTTCTCAATAGTTGTGGGAGTTTTCTGCTTTACTTTGAATGGTATACATGATTGGATATGACTATAACATATTGACTACATAATAAATTCATTTTCTTAGCATGTAAAGTATATATCCTTTAGAAGAAGAGTTATTAATCAGGGGCATTTATAAATATTAGCTGACCAAAAGACAGCACATCTAAATGGAACAAATACAACCAGAAAACTCCTTAGAAGCAAGGATAATAAGAGTGAGTCTCACATACTTTGAACAAGTTAGGAGGAACTATCAGTCACTGGAGAAGAACATCATGCTTAGTAAATTAGAAGGTCATCAAAAAGGAGGAAGAGACATAGCGGGCATAACGACAGACTCAAGCACAAATGACTGGGAGGACGGGAGGATGGTGCAGGATCTGGCAGTGTTTCTCTCTGTCGTACAGAGTTGCTGTGTGGGAACCAACGTGATGACATCTAACAACAACAACAACAACAAAAAGACAGTATGAGAATCCGTCTGCAGAGTCTCATCAACATCCAAGCAGTATTAAAAGTGCTCTAAGTTCCCGGTGTTCAGGTTAGTCAATAACAATGCTGGTATTTCATATCTCCTTCTTTAAAAGTCATAAGAACCCTAGAGTACAAGGTTAAGGAATGCTCTCACTTGACTGTACTGAAGCTGTAAAATTTTAACAACTCACTGTTTACAGGAAAAATGGAAAAACCTCTAGGTGCCTTCTCTAATGTTCTACGATCCTATTGACGTTTCTCATGTGGAATACAGCCAGATGGGCAGAAGCATCAAAGCAAACACTTCCAGAGAGTCCAGAGAGTTAGAAACTGTCCTTCCACCTAGACAGACCAAAGACACTGTGAATCCCTATTTTGTACACATTCTGCGGAAATGGCAGAGCGTAATAGCAACACCATACAAACCAAGCATCCAAAATTCTTGCCAGAACAGGATGGCACATAAACCACCTACACAAATACACAATTAGATTGAATTAAAATGAGGACATACATACCAACACAAACGTCAAGCTTTGCTCTTCTTTCTACTGTACGTACCATTCCTTAAATGGAATTTGATCTGAGGGAACCAAAATCTTAGTGAAATATCTCCTTCATCTCCTCTTGCCAGCTGTAGACTGTCTCCTTGGAGCCTATGACTGAAAAAGCTAAATGTTCCCAAATTGTTCTCTACTCTTTTCATGCTTTCTTATCCAGATTAAAGCTAAACCACAGTCATGAACAACCAACAGTGAATAATACACTTAAAAACTTGCTAGTGGAACTACTCTGCTTATAAATGAACAAAAATAGTTATTCATTGTAGAAAGGGAAACGTAACAGCTCAATGAGGATGCTAAAATACACTCTTGTAATTAAGACCATAAATGTAAGCAGACTTCAATGCCTCTTTATTTATTTATTTATTTATTTTAATTCTAATGCTTACTTGTTTTCTAACAAACATTAACCAGGAAAAAGATTAAAATGATGAGTAGGAATGTAGGAACATACTTTGGGTATTCTGACACTAAACCCACTGTCATGGAGTTGATTCTGACTCTTAGCAACCCTATATGACAGGGTAGAACTGCCCCACAGAGTGTGCAGAGTACCTGGTAGATTGAACTGCCAACCTTTTGGTTAGCAGGTGTATTTTGATAGGGGCTTGTTAAATACTCCACTTTTGTACTAGAATATGGAGCTGAAGAATGAAACCAAAGAGTAAGCAATGGGGAAGGGATAATGTCATTCATTACCAGAAGGGTTGAGTTAGATGGATGTGGGTTCTACTAGTGTGCAAAGGCATTTTTTTAAAATACTATCCTCATACAGGTCTGAAAACCAATCCATGTCCCTTCTTGCCTTTTTTTTTAATTGTGATTAAGTGAAACTATACAATCCAAATCAATTTTGCTTGCCCACCTATTTGCAGCTCCTTCTTCTCTCCTTTTCCTGTGACAGCACATGCCTCCTTTACATTATGTGCTTGTCCTATCCTCCTAACAAGCTTCTGTCCCCTCCTCTCTACACCTTTCTCTCCCATCTAGAAAGAGACCAGTAGCACAGCCTCCTATAAATGCACAGAATGATACAGCACACAGAGCATATGGTCACACTACGTCCCTCAGTCCAGTCCATTCTTGTCTAAGGAGATGACCCCAGTAATGTTTTCTGGACAGGGGCTGCAGTATGAGTAGGGGCAATTCTCCCAAGGGATCCTCCAGGCTGTTAGACCCTTGGTTATGGTCTTTTAGCAGAGTTGTTGAGCTGGACTATAAAATTTTCTTTTATTGCCTCAGGAACTCTACATTGTGTGCCTCATCACAACTGTCTTTGGTGGGGCCAGGCACCATCTGGTTCTTCTGCTCACGTACTGATACAGTCTCCCATTCACAAGGGCCCTTCTGTATCCTGGGCTCTCTTTTCCTCATGCCTTTGTTGTTCTTCGTGATCATCTGTTTCAAATGAATTGGGACCATTTGGTTGGTGTACCCTACATAGCAGCTTGCTAGTTTTTAAGATCCCAGGCACCGCTCACCAACAGGAGTGCAAAAGATTCTCTTAGCATTAAGCTAGTTATGCCAATTGGCCTCGATGTTCCCTGAAAACATAGTCCCCTGATCACACCATGGCTACTCTATTCTTGCATTATAGGGTTGAGATTAGAGGTACTTTCAGTTTATGGTGAAGTTAAGTTGATCTACTTTCTACTGAGTGATGTCACTGCTTTCACCTAACCAAATTTCTCTCAACTGTTTAATCTATGACCAACCTTCTCCCTCCCTCTCCACCCTCACAGCCATCAAAGAGACTTTTCTTCTGTACATAAGTCTATTTTGTAAGTCCTTGTAACAGGGGTCTCATACAAATATTTGTCCTTTTGCCACTTAATAATTTCACTCAGTATAATGTCTTCCAATTGAAATCAGGTTATAAGACGCTTCCTAAAAGCATCATTGTTCTTCACGATCGCATAGAGCTCCACTGAGTATATGTACCATTGTTTGTTCATCCATTCACCTGTTGACTCCTATAATGCAAGGATAGAGTAGCCATGGTGTGATCAGGGGACTATGTTTTCAGGGAACATAGAGGCCAATTGGCATAACTAACTTAATGCTAAGAGAATCTTCTGCACTCCCTGTTGGTGAGCGGTGTCTGGGATCTTAAAAACTAGCAAGCTGCTATGTAGGGTACACCAACCAAATGGTCCCAATTCATTTGAAACAGATGATCACGAAGAACAACAAAGGCATGAGGAAAAGAGAGCCCAGGATACAGAAGGGCCCTTGTGAATGGGAGTTAAGTTGACTCCATTTTTTTTTTTGCTACTGTGGACTGTGCTGCAATAAACATTTGAGTGCATGTATCTTTTTGTGTGACAGCCTTTGTTTCTGTAGAATATATCTGAGCAGTCGGATTACTGGATCAAATGGTCTATCTATTTCCAGCTGTTTAGGGATGTGCCAAATTGTTTTCCAAAGCGGTTGTACCCTTTTGCAATCCCATCAGCAGTGTAAGAGAGTCCTGATCTCTCTACAGCCTCTCCAGCATTTCTCATTTTGTGTTTTTTGGATTAGGGCCAACCTTATTACAGTGAGATAGTATCTTACTGTAGTTTGGATTTGGATTTCTCTGATAGCTAATGATCGTCAGCATTTCCTCATGTGTCTTTTGGCTGCCTGGATATCCTCTTTGATGAAGTGTCTGTCCGTCATCTCCTTTGCTGATTGCTTAACTGCATTATTTGTCTTTTTCTTGCTGATATTTTGTAGTCTCTTGTAGATTATAGAGATCAGATATCAATCTGACATGTAGTTGTCAAATATTTTTTCCCCTTCTGTGGATGGTCTTTTAACTGTTTTGAGAAAGTCTTTGGATGAGCAAAAGTGTTTGATTCTTAGTAGTTCCCATTTATCTATTTTCTCTTCTATTGTTGGTGCTTTGTTTCTCAGATTTTGAAGTCTGTATAAGCTGTATCTTAGAACTTCCATTGTTAATCCTATTTTTTATTACATGATCTTTATTGTTTTAGGTTTGATATTTAGATCTCTGATGCATTTTGAGTTTATTTTTATGTAGGGTGTGAGATACGGATCTTGTTTCAGTTTTTGCAGGTAGATACCCAATTTGCGAACACCATTTGTTAAAGAAACTGTTTTTACCCCAGTTTACAACCTTGGAGCCTTTGTCAAATATCAGCTGTTTATAAGAGGATGGTAACATCTCAAGGGATCCCAACTCTGTTCTGCTGATCTTTATGTCTCTCTTTGTACCACTACCAGGTTGTTTTGACTACTGCTGAAAGCCAGTCCATGCCCCTACTTGAGCAACTGATTATGTCGAATCTCTAACAGCTACTCATATCCACTCTGTGCACTCCTGGGCCACTATGAATCTATGCTAATGGTCACAGGGCTAGGCACCCAGAAACAAGGCACAGCCCATATGCCCCACAGGCTGCAGAATTATTTAAAATGCCTAATCAGCCTTCGTAAGCTCTCATCTGCACTTGCAACTTGTTATGTTCTCTCCAGGTACAGCCCCCTGCATGGTAAAGTATCATGGCATTGTGTCATGCTGTACTTCCCTGTCTCTGAGATCTATAATAGCTACTCTTCCTGGTTTCCCTGACTCTTTCCCAAATCATAGCTGTCTTACTGTCCCACAAATTTGTTACAACACCAATTCAGAAAATGAAACTCATGCCATCAAGTCCATCAAGTCGATTCCAACTCACACCAACCCTATAGCATAAAGCAGAGCTACTCCACAGAGTTCCCAAGGAACTCCTGGCAGATCTGAACTGCCTACCTTTTAGTTAGCAGACACAGTACTAAACGACTACACCACGAGGGTTTCCTGTTAGAGCATAATGCTTCCGAAAACGGTATCCCTTAAGTAAATCAAATAGACTACCTGGTCATAACCACTGCTGGATTGGATTGCTCTCCCCTCTAAACCGAGCCTAGCAAGAACAGAGGCTTCAACAGAAGAAGAGTGCAGCATAAACTCCCAGTATGCAGTTGGCTCATATCATAGATTGAACTGTGTCCCCACAAAAACACGAGTAGTCATTTCATTGGGCTAGAATTTTCTGTATTCTGTGACTGGCCTCCATTTTGTGATTTTCTGAAGCTATAAATCCTAATCTCTGTCTGTGGTTAACAGAGTGGTTTATGTTAGAGAGGATTAGGGTCAAACTGTAAGTCCCTAAGGTTACCTCCTTGCTCCACTGGAGTTTCCCCAGAATGTGGGTTCCATCATCTTTTATCCTTTAGTTCTACAAGGGATAAAAGGGAATGGAAGTAAGCAGAGATTTGGAATCTCACACCATTAAGAAAGGAGCACCGTGAACAGAACACATCGTTCAGATCTGAGTTCCCTGCGCCAAGATGCTCCCCTGACCAAAGACTGAGATAACATAAGTCTTTGTGCTGACAAGCGGAAGGGCTTCTCCTGGAACAGGCACCCTGAATACGGACTTGTAGCCTACTGGCCTGTGTAAGACTAAATTTTCCTTTGTTAAAGCCTCCTACTTTGTGGTATTTCTGTTAGAGCAGCACTACAGAAACAAAATTCAGTACTGAGAGAGCAGGGTGCTGCTCTAACAAGTACCTAAAATGTGCAAGTGGTTTTAAAACTGTGAATGGAAAGAAGATTCAAAAGGAATTGAGGAGAACTTTAATGCCGACGAAGGCTCAGATGGTGAGAAATAACAGCAGCAGAACCAGACCAGCGTGAGACAGTACTGGAGCCGACTCATGGAACAAGAGAATTGACTGCCTGTGCACAGAGGTTTCTGGAAGAATGGGGTGTCTCTGGGCACTTTAATCAGTGGAGCTAGGCTTGCTGACCCGCAGAGAGACAGACAGCTGAGTGCCTGTGTGCAGGACGCTTCCCGGCTCAATAGGGTATCTCTGGGCACTTCAATCAGTGGAGCTACAGAGTTTTGGAACACTTGCCCCAGCAGGGCAGATGCAGGCCTGGGACCAGGGCCGTGAGGCCATAGGAAGCAGAAGCTGAAGATACTGCCAGGACTCTGACCCTGAAATTCAGGATTATTAAGGGAACTCTGTCCTTGAAATTCAGGGAGGTCATTTTATCCATTGATCAGACCTTCCCATTAACTGAAAACACCCTGGTTACACATGCCCCACAGAGATGGCCAAAAACAGCCTGGTATGTCCCACCTGCTATAACCATAAAATCAAAAATAACTTGTGCATCAACTGACCCCTCATTTATTCATCACAACGTTAGCACTATAAAACCTAATTTGGTTAGGTGAAAGCAGTGGCGGCATACCGTAGAAAGTAGATCACCTTAACTGGACTTCACCATAAACTGAAAACTCTTCTAATCTTAACCCAATAATGCAAGGATAGAGTTGGAGGGGCAGGCTTTGGAGACCATGCTCTAGGGGATGTCAAGGCCAAGTGGAATAACTAGCCAATTGCTAAGAGAGTCTTCTGCACCCCATACTGATGAGTGGCATATGGGGTCTTAAAAGCTAGCAAGCTGTTATGTGAGGTACACCAAATGGTCCCAACTCATCTGGAACAGGTAGACATGAGGAAAAAAGAGCTCAGGAGATAGAATGACCCATGTAAATTTGACATTGTATCAACAAGTGACCAGAAGAACCTGATGGTGCTGGGCCACCACCAGAGACAGTCATGACAGAGCACACAATGGTGAGGCCCTGTGGCAACATGAGAAAAAAAGGAGTCCAGCTCAAGAACTTTATTAAAAGACCACAACTGATGGTCTGAAGGCCTGATGAATTCCTTGGGAGTATGGCCTCTAGTGATACTGTTGCCCCTGACCACAAAACACTATTGAGGTCAATCCTTCAAACAAAAATGGAAAACTTGACTCCAGGACACACTGTGACCATATATGGTAGGTATATTTTATGGTTCTATGCATTTATAGAATGTTATCCTACTGGTCTCTTTCTAGATGGAAGAGAAGAGGGTGGAGAGGAGGGGGAAGGAGGTTGTGAAGAGGATACAATGAAAAGGAGGCGTGTGCTGTCACAGGACAAGGAAAGCAGAAGGAGCTGCAGATAGGCAGGTACGCAAAATTAATTTGGGTTGTATACTTTCACTTAACCACAATAACTACAACAACAACAAAAAACTATAAAACCTGTCACCACCTCGTAGAGTGACTGTATCTTGTGGGAATTCTATGGTTCTACGCTCGCATCTATAGGATGTGATTCTACTGACCTCTTGCTGGAGGAAGGGGAGTGGGTGGAGAGGAGGGGCTAGGAGACTGTTGGGAGGATAGGACATGTATGAAGCAGAGAGAAGGGGTGTGCTGTCACCGGGCAGGGAGAGCAGTGGGAGCTGCATATAGGTGAGCACGCGAATTTATAATGGGAATGTACATTTTCATTCAACCATAATTAAAAAAAAAAGAAAAAAAAACTGTCACCCCTAGCTACTGGGTGGGCTGAGCCACCCTTGCCTCAGACCCCACTCTCTCTTCGAATAAACTTCACTGTACCCTTAGAAGGGTGTGTCTCTATCTCTGTTTTGGGTCACTCTCTTCCCAACATTTTTAGTGCCGAAACCTGGAACATGGGTGTATGAGACCAGTAGCTCCAGGGTCTTCCCTTCCCTCAGACCCTTGTCCATGGCACTCCAAATGAACAACAGCACACTGACAGACCTATAAAACTAGTAAGACAGAGGGCAAGACTTGCCTTGCCAGGAAGCACTGCCATCGTCTCTCATCTCCACAAAACCACAACGCTGGGTTGAGACTTCCCTCAGAGCACCAGGACACTGGTTCCTTGCTCTCCTCCATCTTTGATCTTTGGGGATGCCTGGACAGAGATTTGGGATCAGAACCTGGTCCCCACTGACAAGTGGGGACACATGTCTCTCCCTGGGAGGACTAATCTCCTCCCTCTCTCTTCCACCTACTAATTCTCTATACTATGTGGACTAGTCCATCTAAGCCCCCTAAGGTCACCCTATTGTGGTGTCTCCTAGAACATCTAGGCACCCTAGGAACATGCTATGATTTAGACTACTTCATAACCCGCAACGGTAAGTGGTCTGAGATCCCTTATAAACAAGCTTTGTTTTTCCTTCGTAGTCGCTCCTGTCTTTGACAAATCTGTACTATTTTCCATATCTTCCTCTTTAACAAAAAACCTCAGCCTTCTAAGCCACCTCCTCCTGAACCTGATTTTGATCTTTCTTATACCAGGTCACTCCCCCTCCCTAAGCCTCCCCTCCCCTTTCAGTTCTGACAGACTCTCCCTCCTCTTTTGAAACTCCGTTTTCTCCATCTACGCCAAACTCCCTTCACCCTTGGCATATTGCATGACCTACCACCCACTTGAGGGTCTCCTCCAACCCTCAAACCACCCCCTTTCACCTCCACATACCAGGTCTAGTGGACAATCCCCCAAACTCACTTTATCCCTCTGAGAGGTAGCAGGAGCTGAAGACATCATCTGGGTACACATTCTCTTTAATCTGGCTGACCTATACCAAACCAAAAAACGCTTGGGTCCTTTTAATCTCACCCCTCTCATTTTCACAAAGAATTACAATATCTAACCCAATTTTACAATCTCACATGGCAGGACCTTTATGTTATACTCTACCCCACAACTACACCAGAAGAAAAGGCTCGCATTTAGTCAGGAGCCACAGCCTTTACTGATGCGCTCCATAACCAAAACCCTAACCACTAATCCCTCGGGGCAACAGTGGTGCACTCCACAGACCCTAAGTGGAACTAAAGGAACTAAACTAAAAACTGTCACCCAGAAGGTAGATGAAGATCCTGCCGCTTTCCTAAATAGAGTCACAGAAACTCTAATCAAATATACCAATCTAGATCCCACTTCTGAGGTGAGACAACTACACTTAAACATCTACTTTATTTCCCTATCTGCCTCAGACATCCATAAAAACTCCTCAAGGACCATCCACAGGCTTCCCAAAGAGATCTCTTCCCAAAGAGATCTTTTAAAACTGATCTTTAATAATTGAGAGAGGCAGGCTGACTGAAAAAAAAAGAAGAAAATTACCAAATATTGGCCTCAGCCCTTCAAGGAAAAACTGAAGACTGCCCAGAAACCTACAAAAAGCCCCAGCGTAACTCCCTGTAGCCTCCAGGATCTTACTTCAAATGCGGGAAAGAAGGCCACCGGGCCCACTCTTGCCCAAACCTCTGAGCTCCACCCAAGCTCTGCCCAGCTTGTGGTGTCCAAAGCCACTGGAAGGACGAGTGTGGGTGGGTCCGGGGCCACCCCTTCAAAGCTGGTGACTGTGCCAGGTTTTACCCTGCCAGATCTCCTTGGATTGGCCACTGAGGACTGAGAAATCCTAAGATCTAAGGCTCCCCACCATCAACATCTCACTGACAGAGCCTCAAATTTGTCTTCAGGTTGCCGGTAAACAAATCTCCTTTCTACTACACATAGGGGCCAGTTGGTGTTTCCCGAATTTTCAGGGAAGCCTCTCCTCTCCTCCATTTCTGTCACAGTAGATGGAATCCTTTAACCTGCTAATTAGATCACTTAACTGTTTCCCACACCTTTCTGGTAATCCCCAAATGCTCCTACCCCCCCTTAATAGGCAGAGAGCTTTCTTAACAAACTCCAGACAACTGTCATGCTATATCCATCCAACCTGGAGAAACATATTCAACTCTCAACACTTCTACTTTTATTCCCCTCTAACCCTACAGGGATTCCTAACCTACAAGACAAGCTCCATACCTTCCCTCTCACACCCTCTGAAGAAACATTCTATGACCTAATCTTACAGTTTTTCCACCCAACTCACTGGAAACTCCTGAAACTTTACTTTCTATTGTCTGGGACTGGTAATTACAGGGGAATTCATTATTATTCATGGCAAGAAAGTGCCCAGTGCTTAGAAACAGGTTCCCCTGCCTCCTTATAATCACCTGCCTCTTCAAAGTCAGCATCCTCTCTCCTAAGGCCTCCACACATAGCACACCCCCCATCTACTTAACACCCTTAACCTAACTGATTCTCCCCTGAATCACACTGCTAAGTATCAGAGGTGCTGGATCTGTTTATCACTCTGTCCAACTGCTTACATTGCACTTCCTGCCCTTAGGGAGACATACACACATACCACTGTCTACTTTATATACACTGAAGAGAAAGGTCCACCTTTCTGAACAGAGAAGACATTCTCATAGGAAGTCAGCCAACCACCTTGGCCAGTCAAGCCACATTACAGTTCTCAAACTTTGTTGGATGCATAGAGTCCCTCCCCAACACCCCTACCTAAGCTTCAGGAACAACAGCCCTGGGTTTAATGCTCTTAAAATGAACTCCCTTTTAGGATGAGACATGCATGGAGCAGAGAAAAACAGTGTGCAGTCACCAGGCAGGGAGAGCAGTGGAAGCTGCATATAGGTGGGCATGTAAATTTATATGGAAATGTACATTTTCACTCAGTCATAATAAAAAAAAAAAAAAATGAACTCCCTTTTGCATGCAGTGAACAGACAATACTATCAACACATCTCCCCCACACAGGACCCCAAGTTGAAGGGTGGGCTATTTCTTTTCCCTCATAGCCAATGACACATTTCTTCAACCAGTACATTTCTCAGGCCCAACCCAGTTCCAAGGTGCATCCTCTAGAACGTGTCTTGCCCCAGCCAAAGCCTCTTTCCCTGAATTAACACCCTCCCCTGTTCCCAAAGACCTTTCAAAATAAGCTCACTTTCAGGGGAAGCCCTTACAAATACCTTTTCAATTTGGAGCACTGAACCATCCACCAGACAGGGGTCATAAGATTTCCTTCACCTCTCCTCTCTACATGTTAACATGTCGCCTAACAGAGAGTCTTTTCTTTTGCAGGAGCCAGACATATTGCTGCCTAACCACAAACTGGATGTGAACAGGCACTCTAACCTACTTATGCCCAAACATCAACACCAATCCCCCTACTTATCCTTATCTATGCCTGTAAAAGCCTCAAATCAAGCCAAAAAGAGCTCCCGTCCTGATACCTCTGTTGGCTGCACTGAGGGTCAGAGTGGATACTGATAGTGGAACAGGAAGGTTAGACACTTTGCTATGTTACTTCCACCTCCTCTCACAAAACCTACAGAAACCTATGGAGGACATATCCAAAGGGCTGGTAAGAGTACAAGACCAGACAGATTCCCTAGCTTCTGTCACCCTACAAAACAGTGCCCTAGATCTGCTAACTGCAGGAAACAGGGGTACTTGTCTTTTCCTAGATAAAAGAATGCTGCTTCTATGTTAACCAATCAGGCCTGGTCCGAGACGCAGCTAAAAAACATTCAGAGAGAACACTGTCATGGATTGAACTGTGTCCCCTCAAAAATACGTGTAGTAATTTGGCTGGGCGAGCAGTCCCTGCATTCTATAACTGCCCTTCGTTTTGTGATTTTCTGATACAATAAATTCTAATCTCTGCCTTTGGCTAATAGATAAAATGATTATGCTGAACGAGGATTAGGGTGGGATTGCAACATGCTTGCTACAGGAATTTCCGTGGAGTGTGGCTTGTACCACCCTTTATCCTTTCATCCTACAAGAGATAAAAGGAAAGGGAAGCAAGCAGAGAACTGGGAACCCCACACCATCAAGAAAGCAGTGCCAGGAGAAAAGTGTTTCCTTCAGACCTGAGGGCCCTGCTCCAAGATGCTCCCTGAAGAAAGACTGATGCAACACAAGGACTTTCTTCCAGGGCCAACAAGTGAAAAAGCCTTCCCCTGGAGCAGACATCCTGAATTTGGACTTGTAGCCTACTGGACTGTATAAGAATAAACTTTCCTTTGTTTAAGCCATCTACTTTGTGGTATCTCTCTTAGAGCAGCGCTAGCTGAATAAAACAAGCAGCCAATTTACAAAGACAGTGAGGAAGTGACTTGGATACCTGGCTATATTCACAAAAGTGGTTTTCCTGTTCATAGCACCTCTTATTTTACTCATTTTAGAACTCTCTCTTGGCATGGTTCTATTCAGACCCATGACACAACTGATCCAGAGATCAGTCCACAACCTTACCCACCAGCAAGTAAATCAGATTCTGCTCCTCCGAGAGACTCAACAAGATCTGTACCAAAACCTTCCTAAAAAACAACCAACAGACTTCCCTCTTTACAAAATGCCAGGAAGCCAGAGGACCCCCCCCTCCCCAGCTCCCCATATACCCTACAAGTCAACAACCCTTGTCAGCAAGAAGTAGCTAGAAAGACAACAATGCCCCTCTGTCTTTAAACCAAACATTTGGGAGTTGAGGGGACTCTGTTCCAGAAATTCAGGGAGATGACTGAGAAGGCTCTGTCCCTGAAATCCAGGGAGGTGTTCTTCTCCACTGATCAGACCTCGCCATTAACTGAAAACACACTGGTATGCATGCCCCACAGGAATCACCAAAAACAGTCTGGTATGCCCCACCTGGTATAACCATAAAACCATAAATAACTTTTGTATCAAATCACCTCTCATTTCTTCATCAGAACTTTAAAACTATAAAATCTGTCCCAACTGGCTACCTGGTGGGCTGAGCTACCCTCAGCTCAGACCTCACTCTTTTTCTTTTCAAATAAACTTCACTGGACCCCTGGATGGGCACATCTCTTCTTCTGTTTCAGGTCACTCTCTCCCCAACAGAGTCAAAGAGCAGAGAAGCTGAACTGCCTCAGCCTCAAAAAGGTATGGCCATGATCTCAGAGGTTTGAAAGGGCAGAGCCATGGCTTTCTGTGTTTGTAAGGGTGGAATTGCTACTTTGGAGGGCTTAAGATGCACTAAAGCTAAGGGGGAAGAGCTGCTGTCCAAGTAGACCTAGAATGCAGAGTTGCAGCACAGGGCCAAAGATCTCCTCTCAGAATGCAGAGAATGTGACCAATACTTGGAGTCAGGAGGGCAAGGCTAATGTGTAAATTTATCTCAGAGAATAGAGGACTATTTTCGAAGCTTTGAGGGCAAATGTAGTGCCTTCTGCTGACTTCTTTGTTGTCTGTTAATTCCTTCTTGCCATGCAATTTCTCACATTTTTAAATGTAAATGTACAGCTTGTGTCTGCCTATTCCACTACCATGCTTTGTAGGCAGATGTCTTGTATTCTTGATTTCACAGATGTACATAAAAGTTTTGTATTTTGGACTTGGAACTAATTTAAGACTTTTGCTATCACACGGGATGAACGTGCTTTTACTATGACTTTTGCTATGATGGGATGAAAGCATTACATACTTCAAAGATGTGACTTGGGGGGACCAAAGACCAGAATGTCATGGATAGAACTGCGTCTCCCCAAAAGTATGTGTAGTGATTTGGTTTGGCCAGGATTCTCTATTTCTGTGATTGATCTCCGTTTTCTGATTTTCTTATGCTGTAAATCCTAATTTCTGCCTGTGGTTAACAGAATGGATTATGTTAGAAAGGATTCAGGGTAGGTCTGTCAATCCCTTACTAAGGCCACCTACTTGCTCCATTAGAGTTTCCCTGGAGTGTGGTTTGCAGCACCTTTTATCCTACAAGGGATAAAAGGAAAGGGAAGCAAGCAGAGAACTGGGAACCTCACACCATAAAGAAAGGAGCAATGGGAGAGGAGAACGCCCTTCAGACCTGAGGTTCCAGCACCAAGATGCTCCCCGAACAAAGACTGAGACAACACAAAGACTTTCCACCAGAGCAACAAGGGCAAAAGCCTTCCCCTGGAGCAGCTATCCTGATCTTGGACTTGTAGCCTATCAGGCTGTAAGAATAAATTTTCCTTTGTTAAAGCCATTCACTTCATGATATTTCTGTTAGTGCAGTAGTCACCAGTTAGTTAACTACTCTGTTGCCCAGGAAATTGGTGAGCAAAGAGGCAGAGAAAGACTAGGAATATCATACTTCTGCCCTCTTCATACAGAGAAAGAATGGGGAAGAAAAATTATTCACTAACAATACTATAAGCAATGCAGCCACTTGGTTTGTGGATTACTGGAGCAAATCCGTATCTCCATGCTTTAAACAAATACTAGAAAAATATCCCACATATATTGCTAATTAGGATAGAAAGATTCAGGTTTTTCACGGTGAAATATTCAACGTCCAAAGACAGTTAACAGAAGGCCATTTACATTGTCTGTTTTAGCAACAGACCTGACAGAAGGGAAGGAAGTAGAAACAGGTCACATTTCAGGGAAAAGGTCAGTATTGTGGTGGTTTATTATGATAAAAGTCTACTAAAATTACTTTCCTTTTTCCATGACATCCATATGAATTGTGAGAAAGCTTACCTAAACCGTCCCCAAATCAGACCAAGAATTATTCATGTTAGCAAGCCGGGTGGCAAACTATTTCCATCTCTGGTGATGTTGCTTTAAAATCACATTTTTCCATCCTGTTAATTCTCCAAATTGTTCCTCTCACACTGGTTGAATTTCTCTATAAAATTGTTTCAGCTTAAATTAGTTACAACCCTTCTCCCACCTGTAAATATAGTGACAAAACTCAACTACAAGACCTTATCTAGAAGATAATCACCTGGGACGTCCAGCCAAGAGTATGCTCAGCATTTTGACAGGTGATTTTTTTCTTAAAGAACAAAACAGGTCCCAGTACGTCAAATTTGTTTCTGGTTATAAAAACGGTTTAAAGCAATTACTGTAATATTACTGCTTAATCTTAATATTTAAGAAGAAATACTAGATCATAATCTCGAGGAAAGATTCTTTTCAATTTATTACAATATAATATGCATACTTTTTTAACAGTAATAAATTTTGGAAGTCATCACTGAATTATGGCAACTAAACAGTATGTACCAATCACAAAGCAGATCATATTAATCTCACTTCTCTTTGCTCTCAATGATTATGGAGAGAAGTAGACTAGATGAGTAAAAGGTGGAGGAGGACTAGCAGGTTATTAAAGTTTACACACTTCTTTGAAATTATTTTTAGGGTCCTTTCAACCTCAGTGTCACCTGCACGCAGTAGCTTCTTCTTCCTTGATGCTCTGTATCACTACTACCAATTGCTCTCATGGCGACTCCGTGTACTTCAAAGCAGACTTGTGTCCCACAGGGTTTCCAACGGCTGTGTCTGTTCAGAAGTATATACCCTGGCTTTTCTTCTGAGACACCTTTAGGTAGTTTTTAACTACTGACCTTTAGGTTGTTAACCATTTGTGCCACCCAGTAACTCCTTTGTACTCCATGGAACAACTTTACTTAGGGACTACAATGAGATGTATGCTTTCTCCTAAGATTCCAATTAACTCGTATATAAGATTCAGTGTTTGATAATCTTACCTCTCTTCACTTTAAAAAAAAAAGCTCGAAAGTAGAAAGAAAGTAAGAGTATATATGTGAAGACAGCAAGGTATCTTGCTACTTCCTCAACTGTTCTTTCTAATTCTGGAATATCAAGGCTATAAAAGGTAGAGCTCAATCTGCCCCTCATGCCCATCTGAAAGATGAGAAAACTGACATTTCTAGGTATCAATTCTCTTGCCTGAAGTCACACATCCAATAAGAAGCAGAGTTAGAAACAGAAATGATGGGTCCTGATCCAAGTCCAGTCTCCCTTCCTTTAACAGAGGTAAGATAAAGCTGGGAGTTAAACACTGGAAGAATGGGAGGGAAAAAAATTAAGATTTTACTCCTTAAAACCCACTGAAAGAACAGGGTATATTTTTCCCAAGAAAAATCATGAACAAGGATTTAGAACTTCTATTTGGACGGTGGCTGTTAGATACCTGAAAATGTCAGTAGTGTGATTCAGCCCCAAGTAAACAGATCTATCCTAAATCTCTTAAAATCCTGCCTCCACTGTAAAGTTATTAGAGATCAAATGTGGAAAATGTGGGGCCAAGGGACAGGAACTTATGTTTTGGTACATCTACAGAAGTGCCAGATCAATTTATTGACAGGATTTATGGGGTGGCTTAGTTTCATGGAAAGTATCATGTTCTTCATGAATGTTTACTAATCCAAATAAGGTAGTTCTGTCTTCATTTACAACCCTCTTCTGAAAATGAAATTTTATGAGTTGTCTTTTCAACAGAGAGAGAAAACAGATGTACATTTAACCCCAAACCACAGAATCACTCAGCCTATTTTAAAGCTTGATAAAGTGTCTCGAATGTCATATACAAAAATTAAAAATAAATCTGTTTACCTCGTGCTTTTATAGTTTAGTATTTCACACAGAACAAAAGCCTATAAATAAAACTGTTTAACTTTCAAACCTGATACAGCTCTGAGTCACCCTAGTTTCCTGCACACTCACATCATCATTGAACCTTTATTTTTAACACTTTAAAAGAATTAAAATTGATTTGGGCTGATTGAAACTGTCTGATTGCTGTCCAGAGGGGCCAGTGAACAGAAGGACCCCGCAGCAGAACAACTGGCGGACACGAAGAGTCGCTAACCTTACCAAGCGAAAGCTTAGAGGGATCAGCAGTGCAGGCATTCCAGCTACTTGACACCAGCTCAGATGCAGTAAGCCAGTCTCTCACTAGCGGTGAAGCACTAGAAGGGCTTTCTACAAGAGCAACGAGAAAGTCTGTTTCCCCAGACTGCTAGAACTCTTTCTGAAATAATTTGTCCTACCTTCCCATCAGTGTGGGCCTTTCTTCAGAGCAGCACCAGTGTTTACACTGGTTGGCTTCCAGTGTGCCTTGCACAGTAAAAGAGCCCACAAGATGCTTGTCAACAGGAATGAGGCAAGTGATCAAAAGTCACTTTAAACTTCCTTCTGAAACACTGGTCAGAGTGTCAGAGGACCACTCTGAGGCCTAGGTTTGTCCATTTTATTAGTCATGTGGACAAATCCTTTGCGAGTTGCAGTTTTTTCATCATTAGAATTGATGCTCAAATTCTATGATGTACGTGAATTATCATTAAAATACCTTGACATATAAGGGCAGAATAGACATATTAATATATATTAGATACAGCGTATGTACTAGATATAATGAAAAGTAGTATACTGTTGAATACTGAATATGCCACAAGCTGCCAAAAAAGAAAAAGAACGAATCTGTCTTGGAAGAACTATATCCAGAATGTTCCTCTGAAGTAAGAATAGTGAGACATAGTATCAGGAGAGATCTGTCCCCAAAGAAAGATATCATCTTGGTAAAGCAGAGGGTCAGTGAAAAAGAGGAAGACCCTCAAGAAATGAATTGACACAGAGGCTGTAACAACAGGCTCACACAGAACAAGGACTGTAAGGATGAAACAGGACTGGGCAGTGCTTTGTTCTGTTGTACATAGAGTCAATACAAGTCAGATCTGATTCAATAAAATCTAACAATAACAACCAAGTCAATCTAGTAATCTCTAGCATCTTTTGGTACGAACACATAAGGCTATGGCCATGCTATTATCTGCCCACATCAAAGCCTCTTCAACTACACTTGCTTCATTTCAGGATCCATATTTTCAGTATATCTGTATGTGCATTTATAAATGACTCCAAATCCCAACTCTCATAAATATCAGTTTGTTCCATTAAATGTCTATACATGGGCACAAGGCTAGAAATCATAATTCTCAACCTAAAGCATCCAGAGGAAGCCCTAGTGGCATAGTGGTTAAGAGCTATGGCTGCTAACCAAAAGGTCAGCAGATCAAATCCATCAGGTGCTCCTTAGAAACTCTATGGAGCAGTTCTACTCTGTCCTACAGGGTTACTATGAGTCAGAACCATCTCGATGGGAATGGGTTTTAGAGCATCCAGAAATGAGACAGGGGGAAAACAATACTTTTTTCTTAATAGTTAATTGGCACGTTAACAGGAAGAACTCTTTTTTCTTTCTTTTTTTTTTTGGTGGTCAGGGAGCTACAGAGAGCATCAGTTTTACAGCTGAAAGACTGTGGATTCCAAGCCTGTTTCTTTAGTTTTCAAAGCTGATCTCTCTAAGGCTCAGGCTGCTCATCTATTCACAGGAGGAAAGAGTATCTTCAGGTTGTGAGATCTTCCCTGCCCACCTCAGAGAAATGAACTAGGATCACTAATATGAGACAGTGTGTTTAAAATATATTGGAATGCTGCATACAATCAACTACCACCCGTCATGTTCACAGCACCACCTCGCCCTAACTGTAACACACAGAGCTCATAATTCAGGGTTTATTGCTACAGAGTGACTACCACATGAAAGAACATTTGTTCCTTGTGGAATTATTTATTATGCTCCATTTACTGTAATAGTACCAAAAGACCTATTGCTATGAACCACCTGTAAGACACTATGATTTTTGGTAATGGTACATGTTGTAGAGTTTTTAACCTACAAGTAATTATCTCTGATTTATCCATTTGCATTCTCTCTAGGAAAATAATTCACTCTATTCTTTTGATTTAGATGTTTATCCTTTATTTCCTTCTGCTTGGAATATGTGCTCAAATTTGGTAAAATTAGTGCAGTTGTGATTACAAATATAAATTACATGAAAAACAGTAAACAGTCACTTTCACCAAATCAGACACAAAAAATACATATATACATTTTTTATTGTGATCGAGCGGAAGTTTACAACTTAAATTTGCATGCCCACCTATCTGCAGCTCCCTCTGCCCTCCGTGTCCGGTGACAGGACACTCATCCTTTCTGTTCCATACATGTCATATCCTCTTAACAATCTCCTGTCCCCTCCTCTCCACTCTCTCCACTCCCCTCTAATAAGAGGCCAGTAGGACGACATCCTATAGGTGCATGGAACCATAAAGTGGACACACGATATGGTCACTCTGTGTCTCCAAGTCCATTCCACTCTTATCCGAAGAGTTGAACTCACTAATGTTCTATGATCACAGGCAGCATAAGGTTTAGGAGCTCAGACACGTAAAACATTGTTGAATTAGCAAATGTTTTGTTCTATATATTTTTACCACAATAAAAGTAAAGTTATCTAAAGAACATGTTTTTAAAATAGGGATTCTCAAATTCGTCTCCCACAGATGCTAATTAGTACATATAGATAAAAGCCTTGGAGCCTGCAGTTGAAGGAATGCTACAGGTGTTCCTTTGACACACTTGGAAAACCAGTAGACCTGGACAGATCTGGATGCGCTCACACTTGAGTTCCGCATCTACTCATTCACCATGTCACTGCTTTAGCCCTAAGGGTCTTCAGAGAGTTTTTAGTGTCTGGAACTCCACAGTGAAAGACCTTTCGTCTCAAAGCTCCTCAAGCAATTCATCTGCACATCCTTTATTTTGGATCTAATTTTAGTCGTAGATATAAATACTGCAAGGCTACCACGTTGTCCAAATTAAGATAAACAGACACAGAAAAAGACTTCTAAATGTAACCTACTTAAAGCAAGCAGGGTCTTTATTTTTGAAAACCTATTTACCTATTTCAGCTTCCTTGTTAAAAAGTACACTGCTTATAAAACTCAGCTGGGGCAATTTACTCCTCTAAGTATTCAATCAGACTTTTATACCAATTAAGATAATTATCAGCACAATTTCAACAGATTTCTTAATTATAGCTACAAATATCTTTTGCAGAGAAAACAAGTCTCAAAGATTTTAACCAAAGGAGTTTTCTGTAAAACAGCAGGTGAGCACCAATTTCCATACCTCACATCAGTGGGGGAAAAAAATGTATTTCTTTTAGCATCCAGTTATAATAAAGATCAGAGAGAGTATCTGTCACCTTTGCATCTAACACAATAGACTTAGATCTACATTTTTCTGATGCCAAATATTTGGATACACATCACTTCACACTGACATTAGCCAGAGAACAGTATCTCTGACCATCTCATTAATTTTAAAAGTGTGAAGCCATCATGGACTACCCCCCCACCAGCCCCATTCAGCCTGGGGTGCATCATTTTAATTCCTTATTAAGGAAACACTTGGCTGAGAAGAAAAGCTGGTTGATGCTTGCTGTTCTGTGGCTTAGGACTCGCTGCTTCTGTGGAGTCACAATGGAAAGAACAGTGCTCACTCATGTCTGACATGATTCACGTGGGCAGAGGACAGGCTGTAACAAATGCTTCAAGAAGAGGTTCAGAGGTGATAAATAAAGTGAAAGGCTAGAATGCCCATAAGCACAGGCCATGTGGTCTTTGTTCTGAGATATGCCACCTACGCTGGGAAGGAGCAATGCAAAATTCATCACCATCTTTTTTCTAACGCCAAAATCCATTTTGCCATGAAGGTTCCCTGTGCGTTTTGAAATCTAAGCGTACATCAAGAAAAATTTAATCATACAGTTCAACTCTGTCCAATGTAATCTTGGAGGGAGTTGTCTGAAGAATAACACTCAATTTAATTAACACTTCTGAGGGTCCAGGGAGCACCTAGAGTGTCAAACAGGTGTGCACAATGCAGACAGGACAGTGCCCTGAGAACAAATGTTGAGTCAACAGAGACCTGGCAGCTCCACATACACCAGGATTAATCATGGAAACCAGCACAGAAAGTACACATTTAACAATATTCTTTGAAAAAAAACAACTACAGAGTGATAAACGCTAGATGAAGTCTTAGGAATCAACATACAAACAACATTCGTACTTTGCAGAGGAAACTACAGAGTAAAGTGATGAAATATCGTATTTTTACTTAAATAACACATGTTGAACTTTTTTTTTGTTGCCAATTTTGCCCTACCGCCAAAGGCATTTTCATAAGCACGCTATGCTGTTTACACAGTGCTATATCCACAAATCTGTGAAAAAGAACACAAGCCATACAACTTCTGCATGAAGTCCATCTCTTCCCACTGCTCCCAAGCCAATGGAGCCTTCTGTGGGAGAGTTATATACTCCCACTTTTCTTTCACAGCCTATATAATCCTATGTGATCCAATACGGTAGACAACAGAAAGATTTGAGACTTTGCAGCCCAACTGGGTTGGGCTGGATTAACAGACCTTGCTATTAGACTGTTACTAACTCAAACTGCACTCTAATTAGACATGGGATGGAGCAGGACTTCAAGTATGGAATACACATGAATAAGGAGGCTCTCGTGCTACAGTGGTTAAGTGCTATGGCTGCTAAGGCAAAAGTTGGCAGTTCAAATCCACCCAGGTGCTCCTTGGAACCATAATGGGGCAGTTCTACTCTGTCCAATGTGGTCTCTATGAGTCAGAACTGAAAACAATGGTTTTCTTTTTTTGAGCAGAGACCATGGTAAACCCCAGCACACAGGAGTTTTCAGTGTTTGTCACCAGCAGGGTATGTGGTTCCCAAGAATGCCACATCTTCCTGTTTTTCTAGGCAGCTAAAAATCCAAAAAGTTTATAAAATCCTGTAGCTGTTAAGTGGTCACAGCAAATCTAAAGTTCCCCCCACCCCCTAAAAAAAAAAAAAAAAATTGTAGGAAACAAATAAAATGTATCTCAGGCTTCATTT
The DNA here is from genome assembly GCA_028571685.1 of Heterohyrax brucei. Lineage (NCBI taxonomy): Eukaryota > Metazoa > Chordata > Mammalia > Hyracoidea > Procaviidae > Heterohyrax > Heterohyrax brucei. The sequence goes on along the minus strand of CM053146.1, from coordinate 56,773,520 downwards.
AGAATGTATCTAACTGAAATATTAAAAATGAAGACACATAAGAAATGATTATATTTTTAGAAAAAAAAATACTCTTTTTAGAATTAAGGACTCACAGCCCAAATTTTTACAATCTGAAAAGTTAGATCCATGGAAAGAAAATGAGCAGTACTCTAATTCACTATGCATGGACTGAGAGTGAGGTGAAAGGAGCCCCAGTGGCATAGTGACAAGGTGGCAGTCCAAACCCAACAGTCACTCTGCATGAGAAAGACGGGGCAAAAGATTATGTAGCCTTGGAAATCACATGGTGCAGCTCTACTCCACCGTACAGGGAAGCTGCAAGCCAGAATCAACTCCACAGCAACAGGTTTCAGTTTTGTAGTCAGAAAGTAGTATAAGGCATTTTGCTAACTGCTGAAGGAGATATAAAGGTAACATGACATCATCCATGCTCTTATGGAAAACCCTGGTGACATATTCACTACTGTGGCTCCTATCCAAAAGGTCACAGCGGTACTTCATATCCACCAGGTCCTCCTCAGAAACTCTATCAGGCAGTTCCCTCCTGTCCTACAGGGTCACTATGGGTCAGAATTGACTTACTTGGATGTGATTTTTTTTTAATTCTTTTAAGATGTTTACTCTCCCATAAAAGAGAGAGAAAATTAATAGCAAGAACGCAAAGAAAAATGTAATAATCATGATTAGAGGGATATATATTAGATTTTAAAGCCAGAAGAACTTACATTTAAGTTCAAAATATAAAAAGCTTTCAGTAGGAGCAAGCACAGTGGGAGGCAGTGGACACAGGTTATTCAGTCACTAAGGGGATAACAAGTGTCTATGTAACACTCTCAAGGCACAAGGTATATGGCATACAGAAATGGTATGTCATAAGACTCTATGCCTTTAAGGAGCTCACATGAACAGAATAAAATACAAATAAACAAATCAAATCAAGAAAAAGACCAAGTACAGTTATGCATAGCTTAATGTTCATGATACATTTTGTGAATTAACACTTTACCTGATCTGTATGTTGTGCAAACACCATATTACATACACAAGCTGCTGCTGCCACAAGTTGTGCCTGCTGGCTGGAGCTTGTCCAAGATCTAAGTGCCACGCCTGGCTGTCCACTACATCTAACACCTGTCCATTGCACAGGGCCTCAGCTAGGCCAGCCTGCAGTGTCTGGCTGGAGGCTCAGCAACGAGGTGCCCCTGAGGGCTGCCTGCTGTGTGGCCCCACACAGACACACACACAGGGCCTGGGCTCATCTGCTGGCTACAGTCCCTACTCACCAGTGCTCTACACCAAGACTATGTGCCCTAAGGGCAGGGGATGGAATCAAGCCCCTCATCTCTGCTCTTTCCTGGTGGCATTCTGGCCCTGCTGGAGACCTGGATGTTCCTGTCACCCCTGAATGGCCACCAGCCTGAGAAGCCATAGTGACAATGAACAACTGATAGCATGTCTATGAGCACTGAAGCCCTTTTGGCTACAGTGGCCAAAGCAGCCCCTCTCCAGCCTCCCTTTCCTGAAAGAGGGCACCAGTGATACTGCCATCAGCATTCCTAGGAGTGAATGCCATCCGCCCTAGGAAAAGCCCCAGCCAAGAGGGACCTATAGAGTAGCTACTTTAAGGCATGCAGAAAGCCCAGCTTACTATTTTTTTTTAACTTGTGAATAAACTGTTTCTCCTGTGTCAAAAAAAACTTATGGGACCACTGGCATTACGCCTATACTGACAAGGGCTAAGTAGGAAACCATCAAAGTTCCAGCAGTAACTGGAAGCCTCGTCCACTTACACGGGTGGCCTCATTCACTTCTGTACATCTCAATGGGAAATCTGGGGCCCTGCAAAGCCAAACCTGTGCGCTGGTATAGACTGCCACAAGCTGATGGCTTGCTCTGGACTAGACTTTGCTTGCGAGGCAGATGCTCCAAGTTCCAAATGAAATGGAAGATTCTTCAAGATCAAGAATATGCTTGTCTTCTTTGTACTGGTTTGATAGAGACAAGCAAATTAAGCACTAGCTGTCTAAAACGGGAAAGATAAAGCCATAACATAACTGCGTCAATGGTTTTGTAGGTGTGCTGACACTCAAAAATGAGGCGGGCATGTGAGGATCGCCACTGAATAGATTACTCTTTTCCTGATGGGTTTGGAGAAGATGGTGATAGGATTTTAAGATTCAGCTGTCTGAGTGTTCATTGTTAACAATATCCTACACCACTAACGAAAATTCACCTCCTCAAATGGTCTGTTGCTGTCACTCCATCAAACATATGTCACTATTGCATATAAAATACTGAGATTGAGTGTAACTGGGGACCTACAAAGAGTGAGCAGGAAAGGTGTTTCTGGAGAGGTCCCACTTGAGCTCCAAAGTCATGCATGAGTAGATGAGGAAAGAATCTTCCATGCAGGAAGAAGAGCCTACTTTGAAATGGAAATGAATAGAAAGGGGTTCGATAAGGAAGGACCAGTAAGCACACTGTATAAAGAAAGATACACGATCAGTAAAGCAGACACTGGCAAGTACTGTGGTTTTTTGGTCAAGGAAGAGAGTCTGGATGGTCTTCTGGATCCACGGAAAAGTCACTGGAAGGTTTTAAGGAAGAAAGTAACATAATATGATTTAGGCCTTAGAAAGGCAAATCTAGTTGGTCTTTGAAAGCCAGGCAGGCAGCTGCCAGTATAAAAGTGCAGGTGCTGGGGGCAAGTCATTTCAGCATTTCATGCCCTGAGCTATGTTTCAGTAAACATGTTATCCCACTTGCCAGTATGCTATACTTCTAACTTCTCATGCTCAGGAGACTGCAGTCAGCACCCTAGCTTATTATTTGACACAGTCAGTGAAAGACCCTGGGTGGTGCAGCTATTGTGCTTGGCTGCTAACCTAAAGACTAGTGGCTTGAGTTCACCCAGAAGTGCTTCAATCAAAAGGCCTCGTGATCTACGAGGTCTGACAATTAAGTCCGCAACTTAATTGTTCGAAGTGCTACATACGTCTTTGCTAAATATCACTGCAGTCACCTTCAAAGTACTCCCCTTGGGAAGCTATGCAACAATGCCACCACCTAGGCTACCCTTTAAAGCACTTTCGAACCTCTTTCTGGAATGACCATTGTGCAGGTGGCATGGTGGCAAGTTAATTGTATAGTAGTCTCTGAGGGAGTTTTTAGTCAATAAACAAATAAATGTATTGAAACACCCTCCCTACTCACTTGATCTGGCCCCTAATGACTTTCTCCTTCACCCAAAGATAAAGCAAATACTAAAGGAAGACATTTTCATGACATTCAGGACATTAAGGGTAATATAATGACAGCTCTGATGGTCACTCTAGTAAAAGAGCTCCAAAATTGCTTTGAAGGATAGATTAGGCACTGGTGATGGTGCATAGCTTTCCAAGGGGAGTACTTCTAAGGTGACTGTAGTGATATCCAGCAATTAGCACTTTTTCTAGGATGAGTTTGCAAACTTAACTGGCAGTTCTTGTACTTCCAAAATATCAGCCATCAAAAACCCAACAGAACACAATTCAACTCTGACACACAGGGATCACCACAAGTTGGAATCAACTTGACAGCAACTACTACTGGTACTAAGCCAGTTTAACAATCCGTCTAATAGACATCTACTGACAGATATACATTTTCAAATTGATTAGCAACTGTGGAGTATTTCAGACACACTAACAGCTGCCAAGTTAAGAGATGGACAAAAGTGATGGAGTTACATGGTAACTGTTGGAGGAACTAGTTCAGAAAGAGTACAAGATATGTGAAGAGGAATATATTCCATCCAAACTTTTACTATTAACAACTTGGGGATTTTTCTGTATTAATTTAAATGACATTGCCTAAAACACACAGCAATTTACATCATATTTTCTCCATGTTCTTTATCTATGTAATAGTGAGTAGATTTTCCTCTGAGGAAGTATAGAACAGGGGGTACAACTGCATCAGAACCTAACTTCAGGGGTGATAATGACCTGGGTCAACCCAAAACTGATTCCCAATAGGTAGAGGTCAGACATACCTCTTCTCTCTAACCTTTTAACCAATTGTGACACCAGCCATCGCTCCCACAATCCTCTCTACTTCTCTTCTAAATCAGTAATCCACTGTACTGGCCACAAATATGTTTCAGACCATACTTAAACTGGTTTAGTAAGGAAGTAATACAATAAAATTAGGGATCAGCATCAACAGCCTACAACTGAGGATCAGAATCAGAAAGCATGCCGGCCAAGTGTGGAAGTCTCCCTTGAAGTGGAGAGCATTATCTCGTTCTCTTCTTCAATAAAAGACAGCTCTCTCAGCTCTTCTCAGCCATGTGAGCAAGCAGATCCTTCTCTTTGTTACACATACCCCTTCTGAGCCATGTAGCCCTCCTCTCAGCCCTTATCTGAGTCCCGCTGAAGACAGGCTTCCTCTCAGCCTTTGGCCTCCTTGCTGTGTGCTCTGCCATAAGAGCCTTGGCAGGTCTGTGGCCATCTTCATGCTACAGCCTTTGACACATGTTATAGCTCTTTCAGAGAGTTTCTTGCCTCTCCTCTCTCAGCTGCTTCTCTCTTCTCCCTTATTTTGTCCTTCAGGTTGCTTCCTGTCCTGTCTAAAAAACTTCTCTGGGGATGGTTGCACATATATACAAACTCTTTGCCAATTTCAAAGTCATAGCCCTCCCATCAAGGTTACGAACTGACCAATTCCCTCTTTATAGTTCACAGACAATTCATTTGCATAATAGGCTACATCACTTCATTTACATAATATACTGACCAATCCCTTCAAGGTGCATATCAATCACAGAGCAAACGACAGCCCAAAATTAGACCAAATGTATGAAACTACAAGTTGCTTACAGCTTACCCAAGAATCTCAATCAACTTTTTGACAAAAATAACAAACCCACTAAGGTCAAAAACTAGAGCAAATGTAATTCTTCAGCACTTGGGGGAAAAAAATCTCTCCAGCTGATCCGTCAAAGAACCAAGGCAAAAGGTCACATGAAGAAACTCACTTCACCACCAGAAGTATCAACACTTAATTTTTAAATTGAAAACTGGAGAACCCTAACATGGTAAACGTTTCTTCTCCAAAGTATCAATGTTAGACTTTAAAATCTCGGACAGTGGTAAGGACAACTGCCACTCAACAAAATAATGTAAATTCAAATATAGCCACTAAAATAATTACAAAGATACTACTGAGATATTACAAAAATTGTAACTCTATAAAATTAAAGCAAACAAATTTAAAAATTAAGAAGAAATTAATCATTTTTCTAGCCTTGGATAGAAGATGGATAGATGGACAAAATCAATTCAAGATGAAAATGGATACCTAAGTAGATCAATAATTATTATAAAGACACTGATATGACATTCAAAAGTCTCCTTCCACATAAGGCAAGTAACTTCATAGTTTACTTTTACCAAATTACCAATCATCTCCATCATATATAGTGTTCCTGAAGAAAAATCACACAACTTATACTATAAATCAGGCAACCTGATGACAGTTAGAATAGATCAGTAGAAGAAAAATATGAAATGAACCTAAGTTCCATTCTAAATATAGTAAAACCTGAAAGAGCCAAAAGCTGTGTAAAAACCTGTCAGAAGAAAAACTCAAATATTTTCCACTAAAAAGAGTGACAGAAAAATGATGACTGAACTCTGTCAAAGGCAGAAAACTTATGAGACTTGAAAAAACAACGCAGTTCTGCCAAATTCCAGGTTTCAGAGTTTCAAAATTGAATCAAAAATATTACTGAGTAAAAATGAATTATGAACCCATGGCATTCATCCTATGAATGCCAGAATAATTTCACATTAGAATATTTATCAAAATAATCGATCATATTAACAAAGAATAAAAAATTTGCAACATCTCAGTAGATGCAAAAGGAAGAAGTACTTGAAAAATTTAACCTCCACATAAAATTTCTTAAAACTTCTAAGACACTGGGAATGCAGGGCATTTTCTAAACTTACTACAGCTTATCCCCTAAAATAAACACCACACACATGATGGTATCTCAGATATGTTGTTGCTGTGTGCCGTAGAGTGGATTCCGCTCGATAGCAACCCTCCATGACAGCAGAACTGCCCCACAGTGTTTCCTAGGCTGTAATCTTTGCACGAGCAGATTACCAGTCTCTTCTCTGGAAGAACAGCTATTGGATACCAACTGCCAACCTTTCAATGAGCAGTAGAGCACTGAAAACAATGTGCCACCAGGGCACCTTACTTCAGAAACATTTTCATTAAAATCAGGAATATGTTGAGGCTGGCCCCACTATGTAACACTGCACTGAGGGTTCTAGTGAACGCATACCATAAGCAAGTGAGTGGAAAAGAAGAACTACGTGCTGCTACAAGTAATAAAAACCCACAGAACCACGGTAATAGTTTGTTTTTTGCAGGTTTACACACGTAGGTCCACAATCATCAGGGCCTAGGGGTATTTCTTTCTTGCTCTGCCATCCCTGATACACAGTTTTTCACTTCATGTTTCAAGTCAAATGCTCCAGCACCAGCCATTACCTCTGTATCCCAGGTAAGAAGCAAGGTTAAGAGAAGAACAAATGTTCCCCTTTAAAAACATTTCCTTGGATTTGCCTACACCCCTCTTGGTTACATTCCTATGATAAAAACTTAATCACAGGGCCACATCTAACTATAAGAAAGCCTGGGAAATGTGATCTTTATCCTTTATGGCCATGGTTCAGCTAACCTAAAGAAAAATATTACAGGAAAACTACTGTTCTACGCTACAAGAAGTCTGTCAAAACTGTCATTGTTTGGATGCTTCTTCAAAGAAAACTAAGAAGAGTCAAAAAAAAAAATTACAACACCAAATGAGAATTTTTAGTAAGGTTTTTAGATGCAGGATCAACATTCGAAAATCAATAGTGTTTTGTGGACATGGTAAAAGTAGCTTAGAAAAATGTAAAAAGAAGAGCCTATTCACAATAGGACCATTTTCTTAATCTGAGAAAAGCCCTAATAAATAATAAAAGGTTTTGTAAGTCACAAAGACGCAAACCACTGCGAGGACTCAGTATAGTAAAAACGCCTTCTATCAAAATTTGTTTAAAATGTAATGCTACTACAAAGTTGCAATGACATTTCTTGGGAAATTTAACAAATTGATTCTAAACAGCACATGTAAACTAAAGAAACATAAAAAAAAATTTTAAACATCGATAAACAGAGAAGATACTTGCCTAGCAACTCTAATAATTCAAACGGTGCAATACTAATAGTATAATTGCCAAATGGATCAGTGGACTAGAAGGTGAAGTCCAGAAACTGGCACATCCATACAGAAAAATGTGGTACATCATTAATGAGAAAAACGTAGTTATAATAAATTATGTTGGCAAAGGTGATTGCCTAAAGAAAATTAAAACTACTACTTCACAACATAAGCAAAAATCAATTCTAGGTGTATTATTTAACTGTGAGAAACTTATAAAATTATGAGAAATATATTTATGTATCAGAATTAACTGAATTAAATGCAAACACATTAAGAACTGTTTAAATTAAAAGTATCTTTAATTTCAGTTATGAAGAAGACACCTGCAATGTGTTAACCGAAACACTATGCTGAGAAAAAAAAAAAGATCCAAATCACAGCAATGAAACACACGAAATATAAAAAGAAGTAATTCACAAATCCAGAAAACCAAACCCACTGCAGCTGAGTTGATGCCAACTCACGGTGACCCTGAGAACTGCCTAACAGGGTCCCCCAGGAGCACCTGGCAGATGTGAACTCCCGACCTTTAGGTTTGCAGAATTAGCACTTAACCAATATGCTAGTAATCTACAAAAGAGGAATGAGAAACAAATATGAAAATATGCTAGTTTTCTCCTGTTAGCAGAGAAATAACAATTAAAATAATAGTGAAGTGTTATTTTGGCTTCCATTAGCTATTTTTTTTTTTAATCTAATAAAGTGTTGACAAGACTTTGGAAAAAAGAGGTACTCACATGTAGCTGAAGGGAATGGAAACTATTACAGCCACCATGGGATGCAGTCAGCAGTACCCATGAAAACTGCAAATATGCCTACTTTATAACCCAGTGATCTAGGAGTGTAATCTCCGGGAATTCTCACAACATGCACACACACACACACACACAAAAATGTTAATTCAAGCAATGTTTGTAATTAGGAGGGGCAGGAAGACAACAACTACGAACAACCTTCATGTACAGAAACCCAAAGCAAAACCAACTGCCACTGAGTAGATTCTGACTCCATTTTTTTTTTTGGAAGTGCAGAACTGTGCTCCATAAGGTTTTTAAAGCTGTGGTCTTTCAGTCCAGCCTTTCTTTTGAGGTGCTTATGAGTATGGTAGAACTGTCAGTCTTTTGGATAGTAGTTGAGTACTTAACTGCTTGTGCTGCCCAGGAGCCAACTCCTCATGTCCAAAAGTGATATTAAAATCCACAAGACAGAAAGCTGTATAGCTCCTAAAAGAAACTCAATCTAATATGTATTCATATAAATAATTTAAAAACTAAAATGCATAATAATAAAGTAAGATGCTATTTATGCCTACATGGGTAGTTGCATTTATATATACATATATATGTATTATGTATATGCATCCATGTTACAGATAAATATACGTATGGAAAAGTATAAAAAATGGATGAATACTCACTAAACTCAGATAGTGGTTACCCTGGAGAAGAGAATGAGAGAATAAGATTGGTGGAAGGGCTGAAGTAACCTTTATCTCCTTCCGTGTGTGAAGAAAACATGAGATGATGCAAAAATTGAAATCTAAATGAAGATTATATATGTTTGTCATAATTTTCTTGTGTTTGTCTGTCTCTAAATGTCTCAGAAGACTAAGAGACAAGTAGTCGTGTAGGTTAATTTCAAAGAATTTCTTTATTACCTGACAATTAACCACTTGTTAAATTTTATAGATACCCTCTTCAATGTTGAGCACAAATGCTTTGAAACTAAAAAGCTGAAAGGCAGTATGTTCTATCTGAGAAAATGAAGGTCAACAGGAATGATATCTCAGAAGAACAAAAAAGAAATCCTTTCTCCAGCAGTAAAACCATGACAGATGATAACAACCAGCGTTCACTTCTGACATTTTCTGGAAATGGTCATCCTTGAAAGGTTCCTTTCTGCTTCTGCCGAGGCCATAAAAAGAGGAATGTTGGATGCAGTGAGTGTAAAACAGAGTGTGTTACCTAAATGAAAGTGCACTGATGGCCTTTTCACTAATAAGTCAGTGGTCCAGGAGAAACACAGTACATTTCAGAAACAGTCAGCATATAATAAAATAATGCTACCTTCTGCCCCACTAAAATTATCGGTCAATAGAACAATCACACAAACAAGATTCAATATCCAGCAAATCCCTGAGTCATCATAAGTTGGAAGTAACTGAGTAAGTTTGAGAAATGCTAATACTAAATCAATCTTTGGATATTTACAGAACCATTGTGAGCTAGAATGTACTCAATGGCAATTTTTGTTTTTGTTTATTTTAACATTGCTAGATTCTGAGGAATCCTGCAATTGAGAAAATTTTAATTCAGAGATGTTCATATTTATTTAATCAGAGATTTCTTTTTCAGAGTACAATATGAACTGATTGTTCCACAGACCTCTGTGTGGCTAACCAATGATATCTTTGTTCCTGGACAAAACTCCTTTCTCATCACCTGCCCCCAAAAGCCAATCTCTGAAACAGGTATTTTGGATGAGTGATCAAAGAGTTCATTAACCATGTTCTACGAGCAAGAACACAGGGGACAGACATATTAAAATCTCCAGGGCTGCCTGAATTGGTCAGGCCAAACCCAGGGTTTATTTGGGGGAAAAGGGCACACAGGAGACTCAGAAGAACAATGGGAGCTTTGGGGAGAGGCACTCTGTCCCAAGAGGAGGTTGGTTGAATCTGCACATCAAAGGTCAGGATCTGGATGCTGCAGGCTGTCTCCTGAAGAAGCAGCACCACTGTGTCCCCACACTACAAAGACGGTTATCTCAGGGGGTCCTGTTAGTTAATGGGTGACTTCCTCAGAGAGAAACATCAGGAATCTTGAAGACAGGAGGAAAGGCAAGTAAACAGGTTCCGTCCTGGCTGTCCACTTGAATTTCCCCTTTTAAAATCAGGTTGTTTAAAGCTCGTCCCCTGTTCTACCTTTACTTGGATATATATAATTTAGGATACCTACAATAAGCAACACAGGCTAAACTACCCATGTCAGCCAGGAATATGGTAGCCCTGCCAGAGGTGGGCAGAAGGAGAGACAGAGGACAAGGTCAAAATGATACAAATTGCTTTTTCTCTGCCTCTCACAACACCTTTACTGCATGAGCTTATCTCAAATTCCTTCAAATATGATTCCCAGGAGGTAATTCTTGTGTGTCTCCACTAACCAGTCCCTTTGGCTGATACTCTGGTGCCTTTGAGTCCTCTTTTCTCATCTTACCAGCTCACTGTGTTAATACCTCTCTTCTCTGCCAGTATCCAAACATTTCACTGCTGTGAAATGCTACTGTGGCTGCCACCAAGTTAAGATGCTGGCTCTGCCACTGAGGCCCAGTGCTGCCACAGACCATGATCTCCAGTCCCCACCAAAACAGTGGGATGTCTCTGTATGGTCACTGGCCTCGAACAATGTTGCTGGTGCTTGGCACTCTCACAATCTCAATATCACATGCTCTCTCATCCTTGCCTCTTTCCTCCCAGACCTCAGTGTTAGCCCATAGCGTAGGCAGGGTGGGAAAACAGTCTGAGTGATGATTTGCTGTTTGCTCTCACCCTTACTTTAAGTACGTGCAAGTCTTGCTTGGAATGTCTATACAGTCTTTCAGACACATCGGAAACCTAAGAGTGAAGCACATACACCTTGCTTACCACTCACTTTGAAAAGAGCACTGTACAATGATCCTACAAACCTAAGTGAAGACATCTTTACATCTTCTGTATTCTTTCATCATCATAAGAACTTTTCTTTGTTCATTTTCTTCTGCTTCTTTCTCTGGCAAACAAGCACAGGAAATACTGTGTTTTCTAGGTGTGCAAGTGCAAATACTTTTAAGGAATATATTTAAGCTGGGTAAAATGTGGATAAGTAGTTTTCTGGGCTTCTGATCAACCCACTCAAATCTGGTCCTAAAGTTCCACCTGTTCCAAATCCTGCTTCCAAAATCTAAAAACCATCCACAATCTGGCTTCTCTCTACCTTCCTAGCCTTATTTCTTCCTATCTACTGCTGTAAAGTCAATTCCGACCCACAGTGACCCCTACAGACAGAGAAGAACTGCCCCAAGAGTTTTGAAAGAGCACCTGGGAAATTTGAACAGCTGACCTTTCAGTTAGTAACTGCAGCACTTAACCACTGTGCAACAAGGACTTCCATTATTTCTGCTGGCTACTGAGCAAGCGTGCACACTAAGCACATTTACTGTAGAAGCACTGAACAAATGCTGATGACCAACTGTACGGTAATAAGCAAGCACTGGCTGGGTCCTGGTGATACAACCGAATAAGACAGAGTTCTTGCCCTCCAGCTGTTTCTACAGACAGCTCTCTTCTGCTACACGGCTTTGCCTCTGACACCGTGCTTAGGTCCCCTTCCACACCTCCATCTATTCTTTCCCCTCAGCATGCAATAGCTCTTGTTATTGTAATTTAAAAACTGCTCACAGTTCTAATGTCAGCTCCCCCTTAACATGGTTTCCAACTAGGATTGCCAGAGAAAATACAAGAGGCTCAGTATTTGTAATTTACCACATCTTCATCCTCATAAACAACAAAATTTTCTCTGTATAAGTATGTCCCAAATATTGTATTCTGTTTATAATACTGCACGAAACATGTTTATACTAAAAATATATACGTATACACAACGGTGATGTCAAGAGGGTAAAGAGCTGGCCTTCTACTCTAGGAATCTGCTGTTTAAGAGAATCATATAGGTGTTTCATGGAAAGAAAGGTATTTGGAGAAACAGTAAGCTCGGTTCAAGGAATCCTCCATGTATGAGAACTATTACTTTTAAAAAGTCATGTCATTTCATTGTGTTTCCATTTTCTCATCTGAAAAACAGGTATTCAAGTATGCTGGAGCTGGCTTTTTTTCTCAACTCCACGTTCTGTGACAAAGAATCCTGACAGCGTGACTTTGGCCATGGTTAGAGCATTTACACGACGAAAACAGGCAAATCCTAAAATCAGAGCTTTTTCCTTTTTTCTTTGGGAAACAAGTTGCTAAACATTTGCTAACACAATACTAATCTTTAATGAAAATATATCTTTATATACCCTAATGGATTGCCGACAAAAAAAATTTATATATTTATATGTTATATACTTTACAGTATTCTATATGTAATACATAAATGGTTGATGTACATACATAATATAAATCATTAATATACATAAATATTAGATAGTATTACAAGTCAACTGAGACAGTCTGTGTGTACACCTGTCCTTTTGTTTTTATTAACAAAGAAAAGCATTAACAGTGAGTATCTCCCACTACCCTAGATCAACATTTAAGGTCAAACAGAATGAAAGGGAGCAAACACAATCTCTTATTTTCCATGAGCATGAAACAGTGAGACTGATAATTCCGCAAGAGCCACAGCCCCATGGGTCACATTTAAGAAGAGTAATTCCTTGTTTTTTCCAAAACAATTTTCCCCAAGTACAATTATTTAAAAGTCCCCAAATTGACACAAAAGGCTTCTCTGCACAGCTCCAAGTAGAAATTGAATTCCACAGACAGCTAACAGAATGCTGTAATTACATCTGCTATTGTCTCCAGTCTGATAAGAAGGAAATGCTTTCCTAGTTGTCATGCACCACAACTTCTGTGGACAAGAGCCACAGCCATTCAAGGCATACGCTCATTAGCTCGGAAACCCACATACCAAGTTCTGGCACGTTCTGTGGAGAAAGCAGTTAGAGTCTGGGTTTTTTGAAGGGAAGTTTTTTGGTTTAACTCACCTCCTCTCTTCTGATCTACTGAATTTTGATTTGAAGCATCACTGAGCTCAAAGGACAAATTTCAAGAACCCATTTAACACTTTCAACTAATATTCCTAAAAATTATCCTGAATTTTCCATTAATTATTTACATTATTAATTATGATTATATTAAATGAAGACACAGAATTAATTATGGCATGGCAACTTTCTTCTTCCCGATTTCTGTTTCCATACAAAATAGCCATTAGATTACAAAAATGTTTTCTCAACTTACAGTCATAACTACTCACATATGTTCAGTACCACTTTTAACCACTCTTGAAAGTTTTCATGGAGCCCAATGCTAACCTACGCACTCGCACAATTTTGACCCTAGGCTTGCTGTATGCTATGTTGAAAATACCTGATAAAACAAAACATTCAACAAGCACTAACTGCCGGTTGCATAGTATGTATTATACAAAATGATAAAAGGAAAACAAGAGACATAACAGATATCATATTGACTCTTACTACCTGAAATTAAGTTCGAGAAATAACATGAAATAAGCAGGCAACAAAACATCAACTGCTAGAGCCATGCCTAATATATCCAACAGTAGTGCAACACTTCATGTGAAATAAAATACTCAGTCATTGAAATCTCTCCCCTTTAAGTATAATTATTTCAATTGTAACACATTCACAAAACATTTCTAAATGCCTTCATTTATAAATAGAACATACAATGGCAAATCAACATTTTTTCTTAATGATTCAGGTTTATCACAATATCAATATTTTACATTTCTCTAACAGGGAAACCTTGGTGGCATAGTGGTTAAGTGCTACATCTGCTAACCAAAAGGTTGGCAGTTCAAGTCAGCCAGGTGCTGTTTGGAAACTCTATTGGGCAGTTCTACTCTGTCTTATATGGTCACCATGGGTCGGAATTCACTCAACAGCAGCAGTGAGGCTTTTGAGTACATTTGAGTTACTGTGTAGTTCCTGCTTCTGTGTGGCCCAGAGCATAACTGTTGAGATTTTGCACCTGGCTTAATCCTTTTTTACTCTTCTCCTTTACTATCAAAATGTTGCAGAAAGAACACAGAAGTGAAAATGAAAAGATTAGGATTCCACACCCAGCTTTGTCTCTTACTAGCAGTGGAATTTCAAATTAGTCAATGTTAACCTAGCAGAAACTGGATTTTATTGAATTTAAAGAGAAAAATTGAAAAGGAGGCTTTCCAAGTCTTCTTCCAACTCTAAAAGGCCATCTCACAGACCACTCGGAGAAAAGTCAACTGTTAACAACTGTTTTGAAAAAATATTGACATTATTTAGTTAAGCTGAAGGTACACATAATCTGAGATTTTACCAAGAACCAAACCAAACTTGTTGCCACAGAGATGATTCTGACTCACAGGAACCCTACAGAATAGAGTAGAATGGCCCTATAGAGTTTCCAAGGAATGTCTAGGGCATTCAAACTGAAGACCAGCTAATTCATCTATATGACACTTTTTCAAGAATGTCTCAAACATCATAATTTATAATATTTAAATGACTGCCAGCAATATAATGGATGAAAAAAATCCTTGTATATTAATTCACTGTAATACTACACAGCAATGAGTTGCTTTTATTTTACAGAATGACTTTTTTGAGATTGGAGACATATATATATTCAGTAAATAACATAAAATGTATAGCCCTGTGATTAAATTGGAAATATTAGTACAAACTCACTAAATCTTCATCTTTAAAAAAATAATATACATTTCCTAACTCAATATGTTGAATAGGCCTAAAAACATATGACTGACTGTCATGGACTGAACTGTATCCACCCCCCACCAAAAATGTGTATGTTAATTTGGCTGGGCCATGATTCCTGATATTGTGACATGTTCCCTTATGTTGTAAATCCTGCCTCTACGACGTTAATAAGGAAAGAAGGGCAATTGTGTTGGTGGGGCAGGACTCAATGTGTAAGACTGTATTGCGCCATGAGGCAATCTCTTGTGACTGAAAGGAAAAAATAAGCAGAGAACTGAGGACCTCACACCACTAATACGCAGTGTGGAAGCAAAGTACATCATTTGAAAGGGACCAATGGGCTCTGTACCTCAGAAACTGCCACTCCAGTGGAAGACTGACAATAAAGACCTTCCTCCAAAGACAATGGAGAAAGCTTTCCCCTGCAGCCAATGCTCTACATTTGGACTTGTAAGTTGCTTGACTGTGACAAATCAAATTTCTCTCTGTTGAGCTATCCACTTGTAGCATTTCTGTTAAAGCAACACTACATGACTAAGGCATCAACTAATGTAGCAATTAATAGCCATCACCTAGATCTGGTCTATCTCCACCAAAGAGATTAGGCTCTTTGGAAAGATGGCTGTTTGCAATCTGGGCAACAAAATGTTTAAAATGAGTCTGGAAAAATCTTGTCACATGGGGAAGTAAAGAAATTATCAAAGACTATGAGGTCATATGCAAAGAACTCAGAAACCAACTTGAAATGGCTCCCACCGGCCTAAAACAGAAAAATTTAAGCATCAACATGAATAACTGTTGTAACACATTAAAAAACAACAAATATTAAATTAAGTTTATGAGTTGAGAATGATTCTAATAGATTTTGCTGGTTACTTTGAAGGATGCAAGGATAGGAGGTCAAAGGAAAGGATCGAGTATTTACGCCTCAAAGTAGACAAATGCATCTCCAAGTAGCCAAATAGTTAATTCAATGATACTTCTCTTTACAGAATTATCCTAGCAAATAAAAAAAGAAGGAATGATAAAACTAGGATGCCAGTGAGGGGACTCTGTCCCTGAAATTCAGGAAAATCATTGAGGGAACTCTCTCCCTGAAATTCGGGAGGTCATCTTATCCAATGATCAGATGTCATCATTAACTGAAAACAGCCTGGTCTTGCACACCCGTCCTGGGTTTTGGCACCAAAAATGTTGGGGAGAAAGTGGCCAAAACAGAGACAGAGGAGACACACCAGTCTGAGGATCCAGTGAAGTTTATTCAAAGAGAAAGAGAAAGAGGGGTCTGAGCCGAGGTGGCTCAGCCCACCCAAGAGCTGATAGGGACATTTTTTGTGTTTTTAATTATAATTAAGTGGAAGTATACAATCCATATTAATTTTGCATGCCTGCCTATCTATACACCTCCTCTGCTCTCCTTGCCCTGTGACAACACACTCCTCCTTTCCATTTTATACTTGTAATATTCTCTTAACAAGCTCCTACTTCCTCTTCTCTACCTCTTCCCTCCCATCTAGAAAGAGACCAGTAAGACAGCCTGCTATAAATGCATAGAACCATGAAATATACCCACCATGTGGTCACACTGTGTCCCTGAGTCTAGTCCATTTTTGTCCGAAGAGTTCACCTGAGTAGTGTTTTCTAGACAGGGACAGCAACAGGTCTAGGCACCATGCTCACAGGGAATCCACTGGACTACTGGACCATCAATTCGGGTCTTTTAGTACTTCAGCTGTACACCTCTTTTTCTCATGTTGCCACAGGGAGTCAGCATTATGTGCCCCATCACAGCTGTCTTTGGTGGTGGCCAGGCACCATCTGTTTTTTCTGGTAACATGTTTATACAGTCTCCTATTTACATGGGTCCTTCTGTCTCTTGGGCTCTTTTTTTCCTTATGTCCCTTCCCTCCAGCCCTTGCCGCAGTACTCCGAATGACCAACAGCAAACTGACAGACCTTTAAAACTGGTGAATCAGAGGATGATACCTCTCTTGGCGGGAAGCCTTGCCATCTCTTATCTCCACAATGCCACCCTTCAAAATTGGTGGTTGAGCCAGGGTTCACCTCTCTAGATTTCCTTCGGCTGGCCATCAGGGACTGAGGAGACCTGCGGTCTAAGGCCCCACCACCAAAATAACATTGATGGAGCCTTGAGTTTGTTTGTCTTAAGGTTTCTGGAAGGAAATCTCTTTTCTACTAGATAGGGGGGCCAGTCAGTGTTGCCTGAATTTTCAGGGAAGCTTCTCTCCTCCTCCATTTCTAATTGTTGGAGTAGATGAAATCCTATCAAACTCTCTGAAAACTCCTCCATTAACCTGCTGATTAGATCACTTAACCTTTTTCCACACCTTTCTGGTAATCCCCAAATGCCCCACCCTTTTATTGGCAGAGAGCTTCTTAACAAACTCCAGACAATCTTCATGCTATATCCATCCAACTTGAATGAACATACTCAACTCCCAACACTTCTACTTTTATCCCTTTCCAACCATAGAGGGACTCCTAACCCATAAGACAAGTTCCATACTTGCTCTCCCACACCCTCTCTGTGAACATTCTATGACCTAATCTTAAACTTACTTCTGCCCAAGTGACTGGAAACTGCTGACACTTTACTTCCTGTTGTCTGGGACTGGCATTTACAGGGGCAATTCATTGATTATTCATGGGAAGAAACTTCTCAGTGCTTAGAAACAAGTTGCCCTACCTCCTTATGTCACCTGCCTGTTCATAGCCATCTTCCTCTCCACTGAGACCTCCACACATAGCACCCCCTACCTACTTAACATCCTTAACCTAACTTACTCCGTTCTGAATCACACTGCTAAATATTAGAGGCGCTGGATCTGTTTGTCCCTCTCCCCAAGTGCTTACATGGCACTTCCTGCCCTTATGGAGACACGGACCCAGACTAAAGGGTCCTCTTTTATCTAAAAAGCCATCAGTCTCCTAGAAAGTTACCCAACTGCCTTGACCAGCTGCACCACATTACTGTTCCTAACCTTAGTCAGATGCATACAATACCTGACCCCACAATGTCCCCTCTTCCCAAATCTCAGGGCCAAGAGCCTCTTAACTCTGTTAAGACAAGCTCCCTTCTTCATGCACGGAATTGATAAAGGCCTAAATCCAGGACACCTAGATCCCAGATTCTGCAGCAATACTATGAAGATATCCTCCCCTTACTGCACCCAAAATCAAAGGGTGAACTATTCTTTTTCCCCCACAGCCAATGGCATGTTTCTTCAACCAGTACGTTTCTCAGGCCCAATGCAGTTCCAAGGTGTGTCCTCTGGAATGTGTCTTGCCCCAGCCAAAACCACTTTCCCTGGATTAACACCTTCCCTTGCTCCCAACAACCTTCCAAGATAAGCCCCCTTTTAGGAAGAGCCCTTACCAACACCTTTTCAATTTGGAGCAATGAACCATCCACCAGACAGGGGTCATAAGATGTCCTCCACTTCTTCTCTATACACATTAACATATGTCTCCTAGAAGACAGTCTCTTTTTCTTTTACTGGAGCCAGGCATATTCCTGCCTACCCACAAACCAGATGAGAACATGCACTCTAATTTACTTATGCACAAACACTGACACTGCCACCCCCAGCCAATCCTTACCTATACCTGTAAAAGCCTCAATCGGGCCAAAAAGAGCTCCCATCCTTATACCTCCATTGACTGCCCTGGGGGTCACAGCAGGTATTGATACTGGAATACGAGGGTTAAATACCTCACTCTATTATTTCCACTTTCTCTCACAAAACCTACAAGAATCCATGGAGGACATATCCAGAAGGCTGGTAAGAGGACATGACCAAATAGATTCTCTAGCTGCTGTCACCCTACAAAGCAGGCATGCCCTAGATCTGTTGGCCACAAAAATGGGGGTACTTGTCTTCTTCTAGATAAAGAATGCTGTTTCTGTGTTAACCAATCAGGCCTGGTCTGAGATGCAGCTAAAAAACTTTCAGAGCAAATGGCCAATTTACAAAGACAGCAAGGAGGCAACTGGGATACCTGGCTATATTTACAGAAATGACTTCCTTGGCTTCTTCCATTCATAATACCTCTTCTCTTACTCATTTTAAGACTCTCTCTCAGCCCAGTCCTTTTAAGGGCTATAACACAACTGATCCACAGGTCAGTCTGCAACCTTGTCCACCAACAAGTGAATCAGATTCTGCTCCTCCGAGAGACTTGACAAGACCTATACCAAAACTTCCCTAAAAACAAGAATGGATCTCCCTCTTTACAAAATGCTAGGAGGCCAGAGGACCCCCTAACTCCCCTTATACCCTACAACAAGTCAATGACTCTTGTCAGCAGGAAGTAGCTAGAAAGGTAAAGACACCCCTCTGTCCTTAAATAAAAAAGTGGGGAGCTGAAAGGACTCTGTCCCTGAAATTCAGGGAGGTCGACCTCACCATTAACTGAAACAGACTGGTATGCACGCCCCATAAGAATGACAAAAAACAGCCTGGTACGCCCCACCTAGTATAACCATAAAACCATAAATAACTTTTGATCAAATCATCCCTCATTTCTTCACTGGAACTTTCCAACTATAAAACCTGTTCCTACCAGCTCCTGGGTGGGTTAAGCCACAATCAGCTCAGACCCCAATCTTTCCTCTTCAAATAATTTCACTGGACCCTCAGACAGGTGTGTCTCTGCCCCTGTTTGGGGCCACTGTGTCACCAGCAGCCACAATTTTATAATCCCTAGTGAGAAGAGTCAACATGTTCAGGTGTTAACCAAAAGGCTAAAAATTTGAATTCACCCAGAGGCACCTGGGAAGGAAGGCCGGATGATCTACTTCCAAAAACTCAGCCATTGTGACACAGTGTCGTCATTAGTTAGAATTAACTTCACAGTAATTAGTGGGTCTAGATAATGATTATCATGGATACTAACATCACAGAAGAGAGAAATGGAAATCCTAATACAATTACCTAATACTACTCATTAAATACACCTGCATAAAAAAACTGAATCTGATCAAATTTCTTGCTCTAACCACTAACTAGTATAAACATGGAAAGCAAATGACTACGGTAAATGACACTACGCGGTGAAATCAGTCAAGTCCACACTGAGAATCCATGAAAGCCACGTGATCTAGTTTCTTTAACATAACAATGAACTGCAAGGAGGGGAGGAAAAAAAAAGAGTACAGTGAAACAACCCGTAGATTAAGAGATTTAAGCCATCAATTTCAACATGAGGATCATATTGTATCCTGATTTGAACAAACTAACCTTAAAATAAATTATGTGCAACTGGGGAAATTCGTTAAAAGTTTTAGAGTGATAACGGAATTGTTACTTTGTTTTCAGAATGAGTCCCTAACAAATAACTTCTTTTAGAAGGATCAGCAGAAAGCTGGGTCCTATGAGGCAGAAGTTAAAGATGTCTCAAAGGTCCAACTTTTCAAAGCTGCTGTACCACTCTACCATCTCAACATCAAGCACTCCATCTACCCTTAGTACCCTCCCTCCTGCCTTGGGATTTTGTAATTTCCTGCAACATCTCACAAAGCTCAGGGATAGTGTAAATAAAATGGTTCATAAAGTTATGGAGGCTAGCAAGTCCCAAACCCATAGTTAGGTGTAGGTTTCTCCCAAACTCATGTACCTACAGAGGCTGATGAGCCCATACTAGCAGTTCAGACCACAGGCTAGCTGGGAAGTCAGGTCAAATGACTGGCTGTCAGCCAACGGGGCAATGGATGCTAGTGAATAATGGGGGATTCAACACATTAGATAGCAGGCCTCTGGCTTAAGTCTGAAGAGCTAAAGGTAAACTAATCACGAAAGGGCCAGAGCATCCACATGCAGAGTGACAGAGCTCTGCCACGCCATCTGTCATGGACTGAACTGTGTCGCGCCAAAAATGTATGTGTTGATTTCACTTGGTTAGCAGTTCTAATATGGTGCCCTTTCTCCCATGTGTTGTGAATCCTGCCTCTGTGATATTGATGATGGAGAATGGTTTGCAGTTGTGTTAGTAAGGCAGGACCCAAGCTTGTGGAATACAAGGGAGAGAAGTGAGCTGAGGAAGGTGGGAACTTCATACCCCCGAGAGAGAAGCCCTGAGAGCACAGCACGTCCTTTGGACCCGAGGTTCTTGTGCCAAGATGCTCTCACTGGATGTGGACTCAGCCTACCAGACTGTGATAAATTCTGTCACTGAATGGACTTACAATTTGTAAACGGATTTGCAGCTTACCGGACCGTCTCAATAAAGCTTCTCTACATGAAACCTTCCACTTGTGGTATTTTCTGTTAGAGCAGTACCCGGTGACTAAGACACCATCCACATACATACCTTAGATGCAGGCTACACCCCAGGAAAGGGAATAACTTGAATAAGAGTAGAACTTGAGTCATGCCCTCCTGCAAGGCTGAGACCCAAAACACACCCTACACCACTGCTGCTTCATCAATATACAGCGGTCAGGATCCATAACCCATAAGATAGAGGACAACCATACAATACTGGAAATCATGGCCTAGCCTAACTGACACATAACCCTAATCATCGCATGTACCATGTACCTTATTTCCATAGTCCCACTCAATCCCTATGTGTCAGTCCTTACCTTTAATAAATACCTCCCGAAATATTCATGGATAAACTCATAGATGATGTCTGGAATTATTTTTCAAATTAACTTAGGTGGTAGAGAGGGTGGTAAGTAGAGTGCAGATGTAACAAGAGTCATCAGGAGTTAGTAACTGCTGAAGCTTAATAACAGATTATAACAGACCATTTCATTTTTATCTCTACATCTGTGTTTGTTTTAAATCTCCCTTATTAACAGACTAAAAAGAAAATGAATACTCCATGCACCAATCACTGATTTTGTATTTTCAAGTTTTTATTCTTTTCCTTTGCTACATCATTAACTATCAGCTGGTTTTCATAATATATTGAAATTAATGCATGCTATTTTATTTTTATTCCCTTTATTATTAAGAATAACAAAGCTAATTTTATGATACTAGAGATAAAAATATATTGAAGACTTAGGTTTATTCACAATGTGCTAGATGCAATGGAAACCATAAAACAAGAGAAGCCACTGCTCACTTTCTTGAGAATCTTGAAATTTATTGACAAAAATAAAAACACTGCATACTGGTTAAGTGTTCTACTGCTAACCAAGACGTTGGCAGCTGTTCCCTGGAAGCCCTATAGGGCACTTCTACTCTGTCATATAGCGTTGTTATGAGTTGGAATCGACTAGACAGCAAGGGCCTTTATATTTTTGGTTTATATGTATATACACAAAAATACACATGTATGTAAGCAGTCCTAGTGCTACACATGGTTAAATGATCCACTACCAATGAAAATTTTGACAGTTCAAGCCTACCCAAAAGCTGCAGAAGAAAGATCTGGCAATCTGCGTCTATAAAGACTATAGCCAAGAAAACTCTACGGGCCACTTCTACTCTGTAGTTTGATGGCACTCAACAACAACATATATACACATGTATCATAAAGAAGTGATTTGTGACATTACTAAATAACAATTTCTCATTTTTCCATAATACACTCTACTTTCAAAATGTGTGACCTGCTAGTGGCGTCTGGGGTCTTAAAAGCTGCCAAGCTGCCATCCGAGGACACAGCAAATGGTCCCAACTCAGCAGGAACGGATGCTCACCGAGGGCCAAAATGGCATGCGGTAAAGACAACCGAGAAGACAGAGAGACCCACAAGAGCGGGTGCCTACATCGACCTGGGACCGGAAGAACCGGATGGTGCCCGGCCACCACCAGTGATAGCCATGACGGAGCTCACAGAGAGGAGCCTCATTGGCAACACAAGAATAAAAAGAGGTGCATCATGAGATCTCCACTAAAAGACCTCAATTGATGGTCCAGCGGTTTTGGGGTTCCTCTGAGAGCATGGCCCCCGGCCCTGATGCTGCCTGTTCCCATAAGTTATAACAAAGGTCCACTCTGGACAGGAATGGAATGGACTTGGCAATGCAGAGAAACCATATGTTGGAAGCACTTTATGGTTCTATACATCTATAGGATATCATCTTCCTGACCTCTGGCTGGAGGAAGGGGAGTGGACGGAGAGGAGGGGAAAGGAGGCTGTTGGGAGGATGAGACATGTATGGAGCAGAGAGGAATAGTGTGCAGTCACTGGACAGGGAGAGCAGCGGAAGCTGCATATAGGGGGGCATGTAAATTTACATGTGAATGTACATTTTCACTCAGTTATGTTAAATAAAAAGAAAAAAAAAATGTGTGACCTGCTTATAATCTACTTCACCGGGACTGTTAAGAAGATTAAATGGAGAATGCATAAAAACCACTTAGCTACATGCCTAGTATATAATAAAACAAACAACAATAACAACAACAACAACAAAGCCCACTGCCACTGAGTTGATTCCAACTCACAGCAACCCTGCTGGCCAGAGTAGAAGAGCCCCAAAAGATTTCCAAAAACACCTTGTGAGTTGGAACTGCCAACCTTTGGGTTAGCAGCCAAATTCTTAATCACTATACCAACAGAGCTTCCAGACTATAGTTAAGTGCTCAATAAATGCTAGCTATGAAGCCACTGAACTTTAGTTTACTGGTCTCATCACTAAAACATGCTACCGCATAAAAACGAGAATTCAGGTAACAGGAGGATGCTTCACAGAGGATAGTGCAAATTGTTAAGTGATTTAAACAGCAAAGGGTCTATGAAGAAATGAATTCTGAACTGTGGTTTGCAAAGGACAGATACAAACTACAAAAAAAATTCCTCAATAGGAATATTACAAGAGTCAAGGTGCAGAAACCAGCCCTAGCAAATCATACGTAATGTAATTATTTGCTAAGGCGAGAAGAGTAATGAGAGGTGAATTTGGAGAGGAAGAGGAGGGTGAAAAAGGGAGGGATAACATGTCTTGAAAGCCAAATTGAGATTTGAAGATTACTGTTTTAGGGAGGAGTACTTCTTAGTCCTGAGGTTTTCTTCCAGGTGAACCAAGCACCATTAGCATTAGACTCTTGGCCTCTGTTTGTTCCTTTGGTCATTTCTTCCTTTTACAAGAATAGCCTGTACGGCTGGCAAACAAGGAATTAACTGGGAATGATCAGTATAGCTCTGCCCTTCATTATCCTGACAGAGGCTGTCTGTGGGGCACATATTGTCGCATGCTTCTCCAGTGCAGGCTCCCCAAATAATGAGTCCTGTTCTAATCCCACCATGCTTCAGGGAGAGCACATCAACCTGTCTAATTCTGGAGTTTAGGATTTGACGGTCAATTTGGTCCTCACTCAAAGCTACGTCCCTAAATGTAACCTTGAAGGTGATGCTGAGCCTCCGTCTATCACTCTTTGTCTCATCATTTTGTTCAGGACTTAGGTTGAGAAGAGGATGTTTATCTTTGAACTAAGTTAAAGAATTCATTACTAAGTAATGGGAACACACTAAAAGTTCCTGAATAGAGGAGATAACATGTTTTCATAAATCATCCCAGCTGTTTTCTGTAGGAAAGAGCAAAGATAAGAGCTCATTTCAGAAACCTTGTTATATGAAACAAAATATTAAGGACTGGACCTACCAGTTCCTACTTTATAAGGACAGGCTTGGCACACTTTCCTTGTACTGACACAAACAGACATATTAGGTTTTCTGGGCCATCTATGGTCTTTGGTGCATTTTCTTCTTTTTTAACTTTTAAAAATGCAAAATTCACCTTAGCTAATGGGTCAAACAAAAACAGGCCATGCACTACACAAAAACAGACCATGAATCAGATTTGGCCCATGAAGGTTGTTTTTTCAACCTCCACCAAGGAATAATTTCATTGCACAAGGGATTATGTCCTTGTAGAAATTATAAAAGAAATTCAAATAAACAAAGATTACTCAATTTCTGCCAATCACTGAAACTTCTTAGTTAAAACCACTTGTCTTAGTCATCTAGTGCTGCATTTGACAGAAATATGGTAAGTGGCTGGCTTTTACAAAGAGGAAGTTACTTTGTGACAGTCCAGTACGCTAAAAGTCCAAATTCAGGGTACGGGTTCCAGGGTAAGTCTTCTTCTGCTGCCTCTCCTGGAAGATGCTTGTTGTCAATCTTGCCTTGGACTAGGAGCTTCTGAGGTGCAGGGACTCTAAGATCCCTTGCACAGGACATAATCTGCTCCTGGCACAGCTTCTCTGTGGTATGAAACCCCCAAATCTCTCTGCTAGCTTTCTTTCTTTTATCTCAAGAGACTGCCTCAAGGCACAACATAATCTTACACATTCAGTCCGGCCCCACCAACACAACTGTCACCCATCCTCCTTTATTAACATCATAGAGGCAGGGTTTATAGTACAAAGGAACATCGGACAATACCTGGAATCATGGCCTAGTCAAATTGCTACACACATTTTTAGAGGAACACAATTCAATCCATGACATCACTCTAGGGTTATGACCCTTGCTAATTAATACAGTCAATCTCTCACACAATATATATGTGTGTATATACATACACATACACACATACAACAGCACTGGCTATTGATCAGTATAACTAGTAATTCTGGTAGCCTGCAGGTATACAATACTTCTCTAGGAAGGCTTCACTCTTTATGTTGTGGAGTAATGTTAACCATCACCTGACAAGCAGTTTTGCTACACTAAAATTTTAGGGTACTTGCTGATTCACATTAAAAATAAGACTAAATGACACCTAAAAAATGAAAGATGCGAAAAATCATAAAACTTGTAATTTTCTTCTGCCAATAGTGTTAACACAGATAAGCTAGGCAGAAAACATTCAATCCTTGTGTTTTCACTCACACAAATTATAATAATACTCTCTCTTCCTGCACAATTATAGTTATGGCACCTGTAAGAAATTTTGGATACCAAAGAATCCAAGCGGCATTTCCCAGAGGGAGATAATGTTTTGGTTTACGTTTCTTTCCAACCATAGTCTTTCTAAGGGGATTGCACTCTGCACAATTGGATGTTTAAGTATAGTATTTATGATGCATGAGAGTTAAAATACCTATGGTCCAAATACAAGAAAATAATAATTTTACTGTTTATTCCTCTCAGTCTCATAACTCACATTCAAAGAAAGTGAATTTTATATTCCCTTTAAAATTCACCCTTGAGCTATAACCAAGAATAGAGATTTTTCAGAATGAAGAAAAGGAAACTATTCAGAAGGTTGAGCAGAATGAACAAAGGCGATTTCTAACATGAAGGTTTTGTAACCTTAATAAATTCATGCACAGAGTCACACATACGGAGTTTCTCTCGTTCAGCAATGAAAAGCCCTTTGCAGAGAAGAGCCCCTTACCAATTCTAGTGTCTCGAGGTGCTGGACAAAGCACAAACAACACTTGCCCTGTTTCAAAGGCAAAAAATATGATTCCCAAAGCAGTAGAGGTCTCACCAAAAGGCATGTACTAAGGACTGATACACAAATAATTCAAGGTGAGAAACTTTCCTAGTAGGTAAACATTTTCCTGCCAAAGTCATTTTTCACATGCATATAAGATGTTGCTGTACAATGTTGCTACACAAAATTTCCAAATAAAATTTATAACAGCATTTACAAAATAATAAAAAATGGCAGAAATTCAGTTAATGTACTTCGTCTCCCACTTGAAGTTCTGATCAAACACAACACAAGAGCAATGACATAAGAGATATCAATGTGCCTGCCTATTTTCTGAGATGTGTCCATTTGCAAACAGGCTCAGGAAATGGGAAAATGGTCCCTGGTCCATTATCAGCAAAATCTGTAGGACACTGAGTTCTTATAAAAGAGCTTCACTTTGCACAGCTTGTATCTCACCAAATATTGCTGTAATGAGCACAGAACATGAGTTCCTGTTCTGCCACTTAACAGCTCTGTGATTTCACCAAGTTACTTTTCCTCCTCTGTGAGCTTCTGTACACCCACCTATAAGACAGAAAAAATAATGTAGCCTCTCTTGACTCAAAGAGCCTCGCTGAGGATTAAAGGAGATTGAGATGAATGAAGGAGACACAGGGGAAGAACCTTCCCACCCTTTAAACCATTCAGTCTGTTGCTGTTGTAATGGTAACGTGAACAACATTACTGTCTTATCAACTCCCACTCCTCCCCCCTTACCACCTGATTCTACCTATATCCATCCCAGCTAACACGGTTATCAGGGAGGAAGTCACCAAACGACCTGCTTAAATAGAAAAGCAATTACATTTTTAGGGCTCTAAATCAAAATGTGTCTTTAAATTGAAAAGTAAGTGTCATAGGAACAGGGAGCAAGTTACGCCTCAAAAAAGAAAGTGCCAACCCCTTTACAGCAGGGGAAATGTTGTGACAGTATTGTGTAAACTGGTGGTGGTACACTAGGCCTTCACCACTAGCAGTCTGCTCTGAAAGGCAGCATGCACCTCCTGGTGGTAAAAGGAGAAAGAGAGGCAGAAAAAAGTAGGTTTCAGTGTTTTCCAGTTAATGATGAAGTGTGGTTAAACTTGATTTCTTCCTCTCACTTTCTAGCTACAGAATTGCACTGCTCTTAACTAGCTGAATAGACAACTGTTGAAAGCAAAATATTCTTTAAGTGAAATTGAGCTCATCTAAGCAAATTACACCAACTACAGCAAATTCCCTTCCATTGACTTGTCTGTGTGTAGTATGGGGGCTGAGGTTGACATTACTAATAGCCAACAACACACACACACACACACACAAAGAATAAGAAAAACATCACTGTTGGACTAGAAAGACTGAAAGATTTCTCTTTGAGGACCACATCCATGGGACTCAAGAGCAGACAAATCAAGAACTTAGCAAATCCAAGAGACTGCCTAACAGGTAACAAGTGCACCAGGGTGAAACAGTATGCTACTCTTGGTATATATGTGTGCCACAAATAGAGATACAGAGATACATGGATAGAGATAATTATAGAGAGATACATGGATAGATATTTATATATAAACCAAGAAACACTGCTGTCGAGTTATCATACAGGACAGAGTAGAACCGGCCCATGGATTTTCCAAGGAATGCCTGGTGGAGTCCACCTGCTTTTCATTAGCAGCCACAGTACCTGCCAACTACACCACCAGGGTTTCCAATACGTATACATTGGAAATAACACACATAAAACATGGCTCTCAGATGCATATACAGTCAAATCAAACACTGAAAGGAAACACTGACATTGTAAAGCTGCCTTATAAAACAAAGGTAAAAGTTGTAGTTAAAATGGTACACTTAGATAAATCACTTGTATTCCAAACACAGAGAAACAATAGATGACTAGACGTATTGTTGTAAACTATCTTAACACGGTATTAAATAAACAAGCAAAGAGAAGCAATAAAACACAAAATCTAGACAAACATCTCAATTTAGTAAAAACTGAATAACACCACAAATCAGTTTAAACAAAAACTGACACCTTGGACCTCCAGGTTCTGGATCTGAAAGTAGGCAATGGCTGCTAGAAGGTCACTCCTATCATTCAAGAGAACCGAAGCCCTCCCTGCGAAAAGTGAGACTGCAGCCTGGCCCAATTCCGGAAAACAGGAATTGGAGTAGCCACATAAACACAATCTTCAAAAAAGTAGCTTAGCAAAATCTACCACCTGCGGCTACAGCTTTGGGCAGGCTGTGGATTAGGAAGCTGAGAGCCCACAGGCAGAGCCTACAGATCAGGAAACAAACCAAGTTACCCACCAGCTATCTCAAATGGTTTCACTATCGGCATGCAATGCCCCAAAACCTTGCTGCCACTGAGCTGATTCTAATGCACAGCAGCCCTGTAAGTCAGAGCAGAACTGCCTCATAGAGCTCCCAAGGAGCACCTGGCAGATTCAAACTGCCAACTTTTTGCTTAGCAGCCATGGCACTTAACCACTACACCACCTAGCACGCAACCTGAAACTATGCATAAAGATTGATTCAAGCCAGGTCATATGAAAAAGTGAAAGGGAATACAAAACACTTCCTACTCAAAATAAAACTATACCAAATATTATAAAATGAAAAACACAGCGGTACTATCACTCAGAATGACAGCAGCCAAAATCCACAAGTGAAATATGAACTCACTACAGAATTTTATAAAATAGTCTGACAAACACTTTGCAATTAGCATCCTTAAGAGGCTCAAAAAGAAAAAGGAAGAACTTTCAGTTAGGAGAGAGTAAGAAATTATAATAAAATAGAAGAAAACAAAGAAAGGAAAAAGAACACAATGATTTGAAAAGAAAAATATGGTCACTGAAATAAAAACATTGATATCCAAAACCAAACCCACTGCCACTGAGTCAATTCCAACTCACAGTGACCTTATAGGTTAGAGTAGAACTGCCGCACTGAGTTTCCAAGGAGCAGCTGGCGGATTCAAACTGCTAACCTTTTGGTTAACAGACACAGCACTTAACCACTATGCCACCAGGATTTCCAAAAACATTGACAGACATATTAATGTCAAGGACAGCACAGTGAAAGATGAGACAGGAAACCAGAGGACTGGAAGACAGAAATGAGAAAATATGTAGCATGAAAGAATATTCAGGAAGTATCAAGGACTGAGTGAGGGGCTCCAAAATAAAAACTCAGGAAAAGAGAATGGAAGCTATGGTAGAGACATAGTATTTGAAGAGATAATGATGGAGAATTTACCAGAACAAAACAACAGAAAAAAAGAGTATTTAATTCAAAAATGTGTTTCATCCAAAAAAAAAATAAAACCCAGTGCCATCTAGTCGATTCTAACACATAGCAGAGCGCAGAGCGCAGAGCGCAGAACGCAGAGCGCAGAGCACAGAGCACAGAGCACAGAGCACAGAGCAGAACTGCCCCACACAGTTTCCAGTGTTGCTAAGACTACCCCATTAACCCAAGGATGCACAAAAAAAAACCAAGCAGACCTAGACTGGTTGTGCCTCTTATATCGCAGCAGAAACACACATCTTTTCTTCAGGAAAACATTCGCTATTTAAGGCCCCAGGACAGCCAGAGATTAATTTCAAATAAATACAAACTCATAATTAAAGTATGTCAAGCCAACAAGAAAAAAAAATCCCCATAAGAAAAAAAAAACTCCTAAATCTATGTATCTAAATTACCACAATAAAAAAGATACACACATATTACAAAATATTCACAAAAAAAGAAAAGATGGTAACTTCTAAAAATGAGTGGCCAATATGAGACCAATAGTTACCACTATACTTGAAAAAGAACCAAATGTTACCAGTGAAATCAAAGACAATGGGTGATTTACAGAGCTCATGAACCAGAAAGTAGTTTCAAAAATTACTCATCATGCAGCTCAAAAATATAAGCAGATAGAAAACATAGAAGGAAGCTAAGAAATAAGCAGGGAAGAATCAATTCT
Source organism: Heterohyrax brucei (assembly GCA_028571685.1). NCBI lineage: Eukaryota > Metazoa > Chordata > Mammalia > Hyracoidea > Procaviidae > Heterohyrax > Heterohyrax brucei. The sequence goes on along the minus strand of CM053146.1, from coordinate 56,743,400 downwards.
AACTAAAGTTCAGAGGAAGTCTGGTACCTTCATTCATATAAAACCTGGGGTCTGCATTATCTGGTGCACTTGTAAACATCTGAGCCATTTTTTACTTAGCTCTTCAATGAACAGCTGTAATTTCTCCTCCACTTCAAAGCCTTTCTTCCCCACTCATCTCATCTGTCTCCTTTAAACTAATTATCCATATCCACTAATCACATTTTTTATTGTACACTCCACTATTCTATTATCGTGAAAATAGAAATTTGTCCCAATACTGGAAAACATTACAGTTGAATAGATCTCTGCAGGGTAGTGCTACTCCGTTACACACATCCCTCCTAATACAGTCAGCCTGCTCATCCCGGAAGCCTCCTCAGGGTGGACATGGGCTAAGGTGCAAGGCTGCGAGTGACATGAATGGACCAGTGACCAAGGCCAAAGAGCACCTTAGGAACAAGAAGAAGAAAACCATCTGGGCCTGGACATGAAGCCCCTGGGGACACTGGCTGCCCAAGGGCTTAGGAGAATATATAATAAGCCATGAACCCAGCTAGAGTGCTATATTAAAGTTCTGCCCTCACTAGGCAGAGCCAGAGGGCTACACCAGGTTCAGCCACCAGCTGGATATCCTGTATGTAAATCCCTGGAAGTAAACCATAAGTCTGGATAGCTGGTTCCAGAGTCTGTCTTTGGTTTCTTTTTTGAGATGCAACCACAGAATCAAGCAGTAAAACACAAACTTACTTAGCGGTGTCCTAGATTGGTGTCCTCAGCTCAGGCTGCAGCACTTGGACTCATTTTGTTTCAGTGCATGGGACAAGGATCAACGAGAGCTGGCACCTCTGGCTTATTCTTTTTTTCACTGGCCCCCTGGTGGTGCAGTGGTAAAGAGCTGTCGCAGTGATCTAGTGCTGCGGTAACAGAAATACAAGAAGGGGGTGGCTTGAATAAAGAGAAGTTCATTCTCTCACAATCTGGAAGGCTAACAGTCTGAATTCAGGGACCCAGCTCCAAGGAAAGGCTTTCTCTTTCTGTCAGCTCAGGAGGAAGGTCTTTGTAATGCACGGTTTTCCCTTGGTTCAGGAACAGCATATCAGCACAGAAACCTTGTGTCTGGGAGATGCGCTCTGCTCCTGGTGCTGCTTTCTTGGCGGCATGAGGTCTCCAAATTCCCATTTGCTTCCCTTTCATCTCTTGTAAGATAAAAGGTAGTGTAGGCCAGACCCCATGGAAACTCCCTTTATACTGGCTCAAAGATATGACCTTAGTAGGGGTGTTTCAGTCCCACCCTAATCTTCTTTAATATCATCCAATCTTGCTCCATTAACCACAGGGAAGAGACTAGGATTTGAAACATAAAGGAGAATTACAAACACAAAACAGAAGGCTACCACATGGCCCAATCAAATTGATACTCACATTTAGGGGGATATAATTCAATCCAAGACAAGAGCTATGGCTGCTAACCAAAGAGTAGCAGTTAAATCCAACAGCCACTCACCAGCTATGCATCAGAATCAACTCAAGGGAACAAGAAGTCTGGATTTTTTGGTTTTGTTTCTAATGTCAGTAACTCAGTCAAGATACAGTGATAATGTCTGATGACTGGAACACAAAATTTGAAAACAAGAAGACAGGTCAGTAGTTAGAAAACACAGCACTGGTGACAGAAACAAGCCTGGAGATTACATGATAGAATTTTGTAAGATGAACAACCTATTCATTGAAAATATCTTTTTTCAACAAGATAAACGGCAACCATACACCAGATGAAATACACAGGAATCAAATCAACTACATCCATATAGAAATATACAATGGAGAAGCTTAATATAATTACTCAAAACAAGGCCACAATGCAAGTTCACGCTGAAGCTGAAGGACATTAAAACAAGTTCATATGAGCCAAAATATGACCTTGGATATAGCTCACCTGAATTTAGAGACAATCTCAAGAAAACATTTGACACACTAAACACTAATGACTGAAGACAGATGAGTTGTGAGATGACATCAAGGACATTATATATGAAGAAAGCAAAAAGTCACCAAAACGAAGGAAAAGGTCAAAATGAATGTCAGAAGAGACTCAGTAACTTACTCTTGAATGCAGAGGAGCTAAAGTAAATGTGAGAAATGATGAAAGAGCGGAACCAAACACTTCAAAGTGTAGCTTGAAAAGATGAAATAAAATATAATGAAGAAATACAAAAAAAAACCTGAAGTTAGAAAACCAAAGGGAAGAACACAATCAACATTTCTTAAGCTAAAAGAATCGAAGCAAAAATCCAAGCCTTGAGCATCAATACTGAAGGAGTCTGTATGCAAAACACTGAATGATGCAGGAAGCACTGAAAGAAGACAGAAGAAATATACAGCTTCCACCCATTGCCACTGAGTTGATTCCAACTCACAGCAATCCTATAGGTTGAAACAGAACTGCCCCATAGAGTTTCCAAGGAACATCTACCAGATTTGAACTGCTGCCCTTTGGGTTAGCAGACATACCACTTAACCCACTATGCCACCAGAGTTTCCAGATACACAGTAACTGTTCCAAAATATTAGTCAAGATTCAACTATTTGATGAAGAAGTGTATGATCAAGAAACAGCGGTACTAAAGAAAACAGTCCAAATTGCACTGAAGGCACTGCCAACAAAACTAGGCTTTAGGAATTGGTGGAAAACCAAGTGAGATGTTTCAACAAATGGATGCAACACTGGAAGTGCTCACTCATCTATGCCAAGAAATTTGGAAGACAAGCAACTGGAACAGATTCATATGTGTGCCCATTCCACAGAAAGGTGAACCAAGAGAACATAGAAAATATACAACAGTCTCATCAATATCACACGCAAGTAAAATTTTGCTGAACATTAATACTGATGCTACGACAGGGAAAAATAATTACGTTTCCATCTCAGAACACAGGGCTTTAAGAGCTAGAATATTTTCTATCAACTTCTGTTATTTCATACATTGGGGCTTTCTTGTTCTTAATGCCACTGCAGTTAAATTCTTTGAATTGCCGTTAAGATACTCAACTCCTGAAATATGAAGGGACTACCTTGCACTTTCCAATAAGAAAAAATAATGTAACAGTGTCCTAGCCAAGTAATTAATTTCTAACACTTTTAAGTATCATATTTCCTACCATGTTAAGATTCACCATTATTTATATATATATATATTTATATATTATTTATATTTGTGCTTTCTCATCTTGCAATGGTCACCTGAACTAGTCACGGCAGAACTATTTACAAGATGGAAACTGGCAATTGCAAATCAGGTATTCCTCCAACTCAGGTCTCACTGTTTTTAAGATTCATCATTATTTTAGATACTGCAGCAAAAGAACACTTTAAAGTAAGCTCTGTGAAGGCTTATCTGAAATATAAGATGCATCTCACTTCACAGATACTCAAATATGCAGGGGTGGGGGGTGGGGTGGGGAAATGTATCTCACAATCCAAGAAGATGATGCTAAGCTTCGTTGTCTCTTTCCCAGATTGGAAGGAGCTGTTGTTCATTTGGTCAGTTTTCTGATTTCTGATTCTGAGAGAACTGATCGGCTTTGATCAGCATGATCAAAGCTTAACTCTTCAAAGACTGGCATTAGAAAGTGACCTTCACACTCCATAACATGGTATGCTGCCTATCATAGCAGTGTGCCGGAGTTTGCTCATACTAGAGTGTGCAAGCAGTTGTTGAATTTCAAGATTAGTGTGAGCCAGTTGTTATAGACACATTAAAAAATTATGTTGACATAAAATTAAATAGATTCTATTTAAAACAAAGGTAATAATACACAAAACTTATCACTGACTATCTGTTTTACTACATTTTATTATCACTGTATTACTAGTATAGGCTTTTAGCTTACGTATGCCTGTTCTATGTACAATGGTGAGCTACTACACATCTAATTCTGTGCTTTCTCATCTTGCAGTGATCACCTCAACTAGTCACGGCAGAACTATTTACAACATGGAACCTGGCAACTATTACACATCAGGTCTTCCTCCAACTCAGGTGTCACTGTTTTTAAACAGGCACACCACTGCCTGCCAAAGGAAAAGGCTATAAAAAGTTTGACTCCAAAATTGATTCACTAGCTACATAAGACACACTTATACATCAGTGTAAAAGTATACAGATGTTAACAGTGGATCACAGAATGAGTAAGAGGGAGAGAAGACAAAATGTTTAAACTCTAAACACTGACCTAAATTGAAAACCTTAAAACAATAAGATTTATATCACCTGAATTGAGCAGGAAAGGGTTATTTTAGTCACTCAGTGCTCAAATTTCAGTCCTCAGATACCTGAATGACCTTCCTAACTTGATAAATAAAATGCAGGCTTACCACCTACCCAAATTACCACAGTGTGAAGCAGAACAACTTAATAAACCCATCACAAAGGAAGAGATTGACAAAAAACTGCCAACCAAAAAAAGCCCTGGCCCAGATGGCTTCACTGCAAAATTCTACCAAGCTTTTAGAGAAGAGTCATCTCCAATACTGCTGAGACTATTTCACAGTACAGAAAGGGATGGAATACTCCCAAACTCATTCTATGAAGCCAGCATAACCCTGATACCAAAGACAAGGAAAGACCCAACAAAAAAGGAGAACTACAGACCGATATCATTCATGAATCTAGATGCAAAAATCTTCAACAAAATTCTTGCCAATAGAATACAACTTCATATAAAAAAAATAATCCATCATGACCAAATTGGATTCATACTAGGGATGTAAGGCTGGTTCAACATTAGAAAAACAATTAATGTGATGAAGCACATAAATATCACAAAAGACAAGAATCACTTGATTTTGTCCATTGACACAGAAAAGACATTTGATAAAGCTTAACACTCATTCATGCTAAAAAACTCTTAGCAAAATAGGCACAGACGGAAAATTCCTCAACGTAATAAAGGCCATTTATACAAAGCCAACTGCCTACATCTTCCTCAATGGAGAGAGACTGAAAGAATTCTCCTTGAGATCAGGAACTAGACAAGGATGCCCACTCTCACCTCTCCTATTCAACATTGTGCTAGAAGTTCTCGCCACTTGCATCGGCAAAGAGCAAGTTAAAATCTCCCTGTTTGCAGATGATATGATTGTATATACAGAGAACCCCATGGAATCTATAAGTAAGCTACTCAAACTGATAGAAGAGTTCAGCAAAGTCTCAGGATACAAGATAAACATAAGTAAATCAGTAGGATTCCTTTATACCAACAAGACTGTTAAGGAAGAAATTACCAAATAAATACCACTTACGATAGCCCCTAAGAAGGTAAAGTACCTAGGAATTAATCTAACCAGAGAAACAACAAACCTTTACAAAGAGAACTACAAGCCCTTATTACAAGAAACTAAGAGAGACTTACATAAATGGAAAATGCAGGCTGCCTCATACTGTAACTTTTTACCATATGGAACTCCTGATTTGAATGGGATTACAGTTTATCCATAGTTTCCCATTAAACGACAGATAATATTAGAAGGATTTTTCAATGCCAACAACCTGGTATGAATTTTACTATGCAGTGTTGACCTCAGAATGACCTAACTCACCTACAGTCTAAACACTGATGGCTGAAGCAACCCTCTTTTTAAATTTTCTACCATTTCATGAAGAGTAATACTGAGTGATCTCATAAAATAGGAAAAAAACTCATAATATCATAAGATGTCAAACTTGGGTAACAAGACGTGGTTTATTTATGAGAATTCATGTAAATCCCATTAGGCTCTTCCTAATACCCAACGGCACTTTAGAGCTAATACATTTTATTTTATTTGCATTTACATAATACAATTTGATAGTCTCATACTGTATAATCACCTTTTATTCAGTTCATTTTTTAAGGAAAAAGAATTGCTTACAGCTTTTCTACAAAAGAGACCCCATGTGAACTGTAGTCAAGTAACTTGCAGAGAGCCAGTTGCCATGGCTGTACAGAAAATGCAAGACACTGCTGCCAACAGCAGTATTGAAATGTCTCATTCTGAACCTGGATTTTGATGATAGGAATTAACAAAACCAACGACGTATCCAATTCTTATCAAAGAACTTGGGGAATATAGTCCTTTTTGTAATTTTTTTAAGGTGAATATTTACAATCATAAAAAAATTAGAGATATTCATGTCACCTATATTTGTCTCAGTTTCCTAATAAAAGGCATTTTTCTCCTCCTTAATTCACGTGTTCACTAAGGATTGTTTCTGGCCCTAGAGTCATTAAAGCGTAGGTTTTTCAGTGTGAACACAGGGAGATACAAGTATGGTCAAGCACAGACCCTTCAGAAAACGACATCAAGACCTTCATTTTTGAGGCAAAAGCTCATAGAGACCATGGAGGAGAGGATGATCGGAGACAATAAACCTAGAAAACTACACTAGGGTAACACTGTGAAGGACTACGGTTTGGCATTACATTACAATACAGACAACAGTCACCAAATACTAGTGTTACAATGCGGCACAATTTTTTCTATATTACTTTATTGTAATTAAGAGAAAGTTTACAAACAAAGTCAATTTACAATATAAAACCCCATACAGAGACCCCTATGCAACTCCATCTGCTATTATAACCCTGTGATAACACACTCCTCCTTTCCACCCCATGTTTCTCATATTCATTCAACATACTCCTGTCCCCTCCTCATCACTCTCCCATCTCATTACTATTGGGGAGCTGCTCCAACAGCCTCGTATCTTACAATCCAGCCCAATTTTTGTCTGAAGAGTTGTCTTCAGTGCTCATTTCAGCTCTGCACTAGGCGTGAGATCAGGAGTCGTGATCTCTGGTGACCTGCCAGGATGTCAGACCATCAAGTCTTTTAACAGAATTCTAGATCTGCACCCCCATACAATATGGTACTTTTTTTTTAATGTTTTGGAAGCATCAGTTTAGCAGCTGGGTGAAAATGTTTTAGGGAGAAAAGGTGCCTGAATCAGAGATACATGTTTCTTAGTACACACTGCAATAATTTAAGTAAGAGACAGAAAGAACTTGTAGCATAAAGCAGACTTCAGAAATCAATTGTGTGGGCATTACTGTTTTCCATCTGAAAAACCTATTGTACTCGTGATAACACAGGCAGTTCTGTAGCTTTACTGAGGCTTAGGAAGCTAAAAGAAAGATCAAGAACCAAGCCACATCCACATCCCTCAGCGGCTCTCCACTTCATGCTCCCCAAACTCCCTCCTCTCGACTCTCCCACACCCAATCTCAAGTATTTCTTTCATGGGAAGCAGTACAGACAAAGCTATCTGGCCTCCCCAGTTCCCAAAATTCTGGAGAATATTCTCCGTTTTATACATATAAACATATTTATACTCTCTGAGCATAATTAGTAAAAAGTCTGATTTCTTTTTCTTAAGTGCCTGGCAAATGTTGATGTCTTCTGATAATACATATTATTATTTTTAATTGCATATCTCATTTTCATACAAGATGTACATCTGTGACACCCCCAAAAAACAAACCTATTGCCACCGAGTCAATTCAGACTCACAGCAACCCTGTAGGACAGAGTGGAAATGCCCCGTAGGGCTTCCAAGGAGCAGTTGGTGGATTCAAACTGCTGACCTATCGGTTTAGCAGCTGAACAGTGTACCACTGCACCACCAGGGCATCAATGTCCTCTACAGCTCCAGTGACTATAATAAAAATGCTTCTCTGGGCCTGAGGGCAGGAAGATTCTATTGTAGAAGTTTTATCTTTTTATGTTTCAGATTTATGTTTTGCTAACTGTTCTTAAGAGCCGTATCTAAAATACTGACTCAAAGGAAAGTAAATACTGTTTTTAAAAGAAGAGATGAGATTTCCTTCTAACTCTTTCTTGGGATTAGCTGTTGGAGGTAAAAGGAAGAATAATTAAAATAGAATCTTATTGGAGTAGTTGACTCTGGAAGGAAATTGCTTCCAATTTTGTGTACACCTCCAACACAACAAAGTATCCCAAAAGAATACAATCAGACATAACAACCACAGATTACAACAATAATTCTTACAAAAATAGCCTAGGAAGAGAAGAGAAAGAATGGATGTAACCCATTCAAAATAGATTCCAAGTGACTCTGACTTTCCAAACCACCCCCTATTCCACCTATCTCTACCCCTACAATGCAAAGCATCTTGTCTTCCCAGGAGTTGATGTCTGCTTCATGTCTGGTTCACTAGAAGTTATTTAAAGTTGATTTGAGACCAATGGGTTCCTACCTCGATTAAGATAGGTTTTGGTTGGAGTAGTTGCTTCTGTACATTAAAACTGTCATTACACTCTGAGATAAACTAGATTCTTTGTTTCTTGATTTGAGGCAAAATGGTTGAGAAAGGCTGAGTCCAGCCACATAGGGTTCTTTTAGGCTTATGTAGTGATTTTTATCACAATGTATGTTTTGCTGTTTTTAGACACTGCATAGATTTTTCCAGTTTCCCCTAATCGCTTCTACTCTTTCTTCCACCAGGTTTCACTGATTTGTTTTCTACCTAGCCCCCAGAGGGATTCAGTTTATGACTTCTTACTTAGGAGAAGTTACTTTGTGAATACATAATATTTTTCACTTAAAAAACAAGGGTTTCCTACCAGGTGACAAGGAATAGAGGAGAGAGTAAATGGTTTCTCAGAACAGCTGTAGTTACTTCATTGTCTTTTCTTCCAAGATCTTGCTTCTAACAGGTTCATACTGGGACTCAAGAGCTGTACAGTGAGTCCAGGTCATGCCAGTAATTGAAGAAGAAAAACAAAAGGTCTTTCTTGGACCTCATGGGCCACCTGAGGTTTGAAATCTTGTCATCGGTCCGTGTCTTTGTCACTTTCTTGCCATTACAGGTTAGGTCACACTGCTCCCAGTGGTGTGTCAACATGACAGTGTTCCTTGACTAGCAAATCAAGAGTTTTCCTTCCATTTCCTTTATTTTCCTAGGTCAATATTTCCAGGTAGTAAAGAAACTTGTTTCTGGACCTATGGTGATTTTGTTTTTAAGCAATAGGCCAATAAGATGATAGGATTTAGTGTCATACAATGCCAATAATTGAATTTTCTTGGCAGAATTTGACTCAGTCGCTGACAAAGGTTCTTACAGTTGACAGTAAGAGACAAGAAACTCATAAATATAAGCAAACAATAAAAATGCATTCAGGGAAAGTTATTAACATGATACAGAATTCTAACATCTATGGGACAGATGAGTCAATTCCAGGCCTTTACTTGAATGCTAGCAAAATGTTGTCTTTGTAAGTATATCCTTTAGGCATGAAAGAACCTTAAAACATCATTTACTATTTTCTGAAGAATTGCTCATCACCTTGTGACAGCTCTGATTTCATGATGTCGGTTCTCCAAAAGGTTATGCTGCTGTTGTTATGTGTGTCAGTGTCTGGCAATCCCATAAGCAACAGAACAGTTGGAGATGGTATCACTGAGATCTACTGGGATTTCAAAGCCTGATTTTATTTTTACTAGATTGCCAGGACTTTCTTCTTCATCTACCTGAGTATGGAAGCTCTACTGAAATCTATTCAGTATCGTTACAACATGACAGACAGGCAGTGGCTACGACTGAGGTACCATGACCAGAAACTGAATCCAGGTCTTCTTTACGGAAGGTGAGAATTGTACCACTGATCCAACAATACCTCAAGAGGTTATTTACAAACATGAGGAGGACTTGAAGCAATTACTCCTGAACACCAAAGACCACAGCCTTCAGTATGGATTATATCTCGACACAAAGAAAACACAATTCTTATAGCTGGCCCAATGTGCAACATCATGATAAATGAAGAAAAAATTAAAGTTGTCAAAAATTTAGGGGTACTTGGGTTCACAATCAGCACCCATGAAAGCAGCACTCAAGAAATGAAAAGACACACTAACTGGGAAAATGTACTACAAAAGACCTCTTTAAGGTATTGAAAAGCAAAGATGTCACCTTGAAGACTGAAGTGACTGCCTCATATACATGTGAAAGCTGAATGATGAATGAGTCAGAATGAAGAATTAATGACTTCAAACTGTTCTACTGACTGTTCAGTTGATGCCTATTGACTGTTCCACAGATTGCTAAAAAAAGGAACAAATCTGTCTTGGAAAAAGTACGACCAAAATGCTCCTTAGAAGCAAGAATGGCGAGACCACATCTCACATACTTTGGATATACTATCAGAAGCAACCAGTCTCTGGGGAAGGACATCACGCTTGGTAAAACAGAAAGTCAGCAAAAAGGAGGAAGACCCTCAGTGAGATGGACTGATAAGCACAGATGATCTGTGGATGGTGCAGGACCAGGAAGTGTTTTGTTCTGCTGTATGTCAAGTCTCTACATGAGTCAGATCTCACTTCATGGTACCTAACAACAACAACATATTTCCTACAAGTCAGGAATCTACTATCAGGGTGCCAGCATTGCCTTGATGATGTGAACTGGCTTAAACACTCATGCCAAAGCCACTACAATCAAGCTGATTTTGACTCACAGTGACCCTATCATACAATTAACAAAAAATGAAGCAATGACATTTTTTGCTACTAAGTATTGAATACTGTAATGGTACAAATTTTTCTTCCACATACCCACACACACATTAAATAAAACTATATATTTTTATATTTTTACCTAATCTTCATTTGATCCCAATTTCAGTCATGTTATGGGTCTGCGCTTACCCTTGTTTATGTCTGGTAGAGGGGTGACTTTATATAGAGTATCAAGACATAAGAGTGGAAGGGAAGCATGACAAATCTTGAGCTCTCAGTCACAAATTTATACCTACTATGGCATATATCGGGAACACTACTGGCACAGTGGTTAAGTGTTATGACTCTTAACCAAAAGCTTGGCAGTTTGAATTTGCCAGGCGCTCCTTGGAAAATCTTACAGGACAGTTTTACTCTGTCCTATACGATTGCTAGGAGTCACAATTGACTTGACAGCAGTGGGTTTCAGATTATTATTTTTTTTTAATGGGAAACACTAAAGAATATTCTTCCACTGGTAAGTTTCAATCTATGCCATCAATTTACTGTTGCTGTTGTTAGGAGTTGCTTCTGACTCATAGTGACCCTATGAACAACAGCACGAAACACTGCCTGGTATTGCACAACGTCCACAATCATTTTTAAGTTTAAGCCCATTGTTGCGGCAACTGTGTGAATTCATTTCGATGAGGGTCTTCCTCTTTTTCACTCACCCTCTACTTGATAAAGCATGACGTCCTTTTCCAGGGACTGATCCATGACAACATGTCTGAAATATCTAAGACACAGTCTTCCTATCTTTGCTTGCAAGGAGCACTCTAGTTATACTTCTTCCAGAACATCCCTGTTGGTTCTTTGAGCGGTCCATGGTACATTCAACATTCTTCTACAACACTACAATTCAAAGGCATCAGTTCTTCTTCACTGTTCACTGTTCAGCTCTTGCATGCATACGATTCAATTGAAAGTATCATGGTTTTGGTCAGGCTCATTTTAGTCTTCAAGGTGACATCTTTACTTTTCAATACCGTAAAGAAGTCCTTTGCAGCAGATTTTCCCAGTGCAATCTGTCTTTTGATTTCTTGGCTGCTACTTCCAAGGGTGTTGATTGTGGAAACAAGTAAAATGAAATCCTTTCCAAACTCAATCTTTTCTCCATTTATGACAATGTTGCTTAATGGTCCAGTTGTGACAATTTTTGTTTCCCTGATGCTGAGCAGCCATACTGAAGGCTTCGGTCCTTGATCTTCACCAGTAAGTATCTCAAATCTTAATTTCCAGCAAGTAAGGTAGTGTTGCCTGTATAATGCAGGTTGTTAATGAGTTGTCCTCACATTCTGATACCTTTCATTCCTCTTTATATAATACAGCTTTTCAGATTATCTGCTCGGCATAAAGATTAAAAAAGTATGGTGAAAGGATACAACCCTGACACATACCTTTCCTGACATTAAATCACACAGTCTCCCTGTGTTCTGTTTACATGACTGCCTCTTCATCCATACACAGAGTCCTTAAGTGTACACTTAGGTGTTTTGGAATTCCCATTCTCTGCAATGTTAGCCACAATTTAGTATAATCCACACAGTCAAATGCTTTTGCATAATCAATGAAACATAAGTAAACATATTTGTGGTATTCTATGCTTTCAGGCAAGATCCATTTGACATCAGTGACGGTATTCCTGAGTCCATATCCTCTTCTGAATCCAGCTTGAATTTCTGGCAGTTACGTCAATATATTGTTGCAGTCACTTCTGAATGATCTTGAGCAAAATTTTACTTGTGTGTGACATCAACAATATTGTTCGGTAATTTGCACATTCGATTAGATCACTTCTCTTTGGAATGGGCATAAATATGGATCTCTTCCAGTCAGTTGGTCAGACAGCTGTCCTCCAAATTTCTTAGCATAAACGAGTGAGCACTTCCAGTGCTGCATCCATTTGTTGAAATATCTCAATTGATATTCCATCAATTCCTGGAGCACTGTATTTTGCCAGTGCCTTCAAAGCAGCTTCGACTTCTTCCTTCAGCACCATTGGTTCCTCATCATATGCTACCTCTTCAAATCGCTGAACATCATCGAGTTCTTTCAGGTATAACGACTCTATGTATTCCTTCCACCTTCTGTTGATGCTCCCTGAGTCGTTTAATACCTGTAGAATCCTTCACTACTGCAACTTTAGGCTTGAATTATTTCTTCAGTTATTTCAGCTTCAGAAATGCAAACATGCTCTTCTCTCCTGGTTTTCCACTGTCAGCTCTTTGCACATGTCATTATAACACTTTGTCTTCTTGAGCTGCTCTTCGAAATCTTCTGTTTATTTCTTTTTCTTCACCAATCCTTCCTTTTGCTTTAGCTGCCCAACATTCAAGAACAAGTTTCAGAGTCTCTTCTGACATCCAATTTTGTCTTTCTTTCTTTCCTGTCTTTATAATGACCTCTTGCTCTCTTCATGGATGATGTCTTGGATGTCATTCCAGTCTGTCTGGTCTTTGGTCATTAGTGATCAGCATGTCCCATCTCTTCCTGAGATGGTCTTTAAACTCAGGAGGGATATCCTCAAGGTCATAGTTTGGTTCTCATGGACTTGATCTAATTTTCTTCAGTTTCAAATTGAACACGCACATGAGCAATTGATGATCTGTTCCACAGTCAGCACTTGGTCTTGTTCTGACTACTGACATGGTGCATTTCCATCGTCTTTTTCCGCAGATGTAATCAAGTTGGTTCCCGCGTATTCCACCTGGTCAGGTTCATATGTACACCCAATGTTTATGTTGATTAAAAAAGATATTTGCAATGAAAAGTCATTAGTCTTGCAAAATTCTATCATGTGATCTCCAGCATTATTTCTATCACCAAGGCTACATTTTCCAACTACTGATGCTTCTTCTTTGCTTCCAATTTTTGCATTCCAGTCACCAGTAATTATCAGTACATGCTGATTGCATGTTCGATCAATTTCATCCTGCAGAAGCTGGTAGAAACCTTCAACCTCTTCATTTTTGGCTTTAGTGGCTGGTGCGTAAATTTGAATAACAGTCATACTAACTGGACTTCCTTGTAGGTGTATGGATATTATCCTATCACTGACAGCCTTGTACTTCAGGACAGATCTTGAAATGTTATTTTTGATGATGAACACAACACCATTCCTCTTCAAGTTTTTGTTCCTAACATAGCAGACTAGATGATTTGGGGATTCAAAAGGGCCTAAACCAGTCCATTTCAGCTCAATAATGACTAGAATGTTTATGCATTCCATTTCATTTTCAACAATTTCTGATTTCCCTAGATTCATACTTCATACCTTTCATGTCCCAATTATTAATGGATATTTGCAGCTGTTTCTTCTCATTCTGAGTCATGCCACATCAGCAAACGAAGATCCCAGAGGCCTTTCTCCATCCACATCACTGAGGTCAACTCTACTTTGAGGAGGTAGTTCTTCCCAAGTTGTCTTCTGAGTGCCTTCTAAACTGAGGGGCTCACTTTCTGGCACCATATCTGACCATGCTCGGCTGCTATTCACAAGGTTTACCCTGGCTAACTCCTTTCAGAAGTTCACTGCTGGGTCCTTTTTCCTAGTCTTAGTCTGGACACTCACCTGAAACTTGTCTATCATGATTGACCCTGCTAGTACCTAAATATCAGCGGCATAGCTTCCCGCATCACAGCAACAAGCGAGCCTCCACTGACAGACAAGTGCGGGCTGCTCACTCTATCTTTACCTTCCTTACCTGATGCTGTAACTCAGCTTACTTGATGGTGCTACTCTCCTCAATTTAGTAGAAACTACTAAAAGAGTGAAACAGCAAGGAAAACGTAAGAGTACAACACAAATGTTGTTTTATAAACACTGTGAATCTGTTGGGCCACAACATAAAATGTCTTGTGGATTGGAGTACCAAGTTGGTGCAAAGGGTTAACATGCTCAACTGTTATAGGCAATGTTTGAAATTTGAGTTCACCTGGAGTCTCTTGGGAGAAATGCCTAACGATCTACTATTGTTGTTGGGTGCCACTCATCTGGTTTCAACTCCTGAGGAAAAAACTCATTCAATAGTACAAAATACTGCTTGGTCCTGGCACCATCCTCCCAATCACTGCTATGTTGGAGCCCACTGTTAGAATCACTACGTCAATCCATCTCAATTGAGGGTCTCCTTTTTTGGTGACCCTCTACTTTACCCTCTTCTTTACTTGGAAATGAAAAAGAGGAATCGGTAGTTAGAAAATACAGCCTCGGTAATACAAATACTGCCAGAGATCACATGATGGACTTTTGTAAAACTAACAACTTCTTCACTGCAAATACCTTTTTTAACCAAAACAAATGATGACTGTACACATGGACCTCACCAGAATGGAACCAAATCAACTACATGTGAGGAAAAACACAATGGAAAAGCTTCATATCAGCAGTTAGAACAAGACCAGGTGCTTGACTGCAGCACAGATCATCAATTGCTCATATGCAAATTCAAAGCGAAACTGAAGAAAATTAGAACAAGTCCACGAGAACCAAAGTATGACCTTGAGTATATCCCTCTTGAGTTTAAAGACCATTTCAAGAACAGATGTGACGCGCTGATCACTAATGACCAAAGACCAGACAAACTGTGGAATGACATCAGAGACATCATCCATGAAGAGAGTAAGTGGTCACTAAACAGACATGAAAGAAAGAAAAGACCAAATTGGATGTCAGAAGAGACTCTGAAACTTGCTCCTGAACATCAAGCAGCAAAAGCAAAAGGAAGGAACGGTGAAGTAAAAGAACTAAACAGAAGATTTCAAAGAGCAGCTCGCGAAGACAAAAGAAAGTGTTATAATGACATGTGCAAAGAGCTGGAAGTGGAAATCCAAAAGGGAAGAACACATTTTGCATTTCTCAAGCTGAAAGAACTGAAGAAAAAATTCAAACCTCGAGCTGCAATAGTGAAGGAATCTACAGGGAAAATATTAAACAACTCAGGAGGTATCAAAAAAAGATGGAAGGAATACACAGAATCATATCAGAAAGAACCGGTCGATATTCAGTCATTTAAAGAGGTAGCATATGATCTGAAACAGATGGTACCGAAGGCAGAAGCCGAAGCTACACTGAAACACTGGCAAAAAAAAAAAAAAAAGCTCCCAGAATTGACGGAATATCAAGCAAGTTATTTCAACGAACGGATCAGCACTGGAAGTGCTCACTCTTCTGTGCCAGTTAATTTGGAGGACAGCTATCTGGCCAACTGACTTCCAAAGAACGGTGATCCACCCAGATGCAGAAATTATCGAACAATATCATTAATATCACACACAAGTAAAACTTTGCTCAAGATCATTCAACAACAATTGCAATGGTATGTTGACAAGAAACTGCCAGAAATTTAAGCTGGAGTCAGAAGAGGTTGCAGAACTAGGGATATCACTGCTGATGTCAGAAGTATCTTGGCTGAAAACAGAGTACCACAGAGATGTTTACCTGTGATTCACTGACTATGCAAAGGCATTCAACTGTGTGGATCATAATAAATTATGGCTAACATTTCAGAGAATGGAAATACCAGAACAGCTAATTGTGCTCTTTAGAAATCTGTATATGGATCAAGAGGCAGTCGTGAAAACAGAACAAGGCACACTGCATGGTTTAGTTAGGAAAGGTGTGTGTCAGGGTTATATTCCTTCACCATACCTTTTCTGTCTGCCCCAGAGACTTTCCAAGGAGCGCATGGCAGATCTGAACTGTGAACCTTTTGGTGAGCAGATGTAGCACTTGACCACTACACCACCAAGGTTTTCACATGTTTACGAGGCTTCTGAAAATACCATGGCTTGGATCAGGTACACCTTAGTCTTCAAGGTGATGTCTTTGGTTTTCAACACTTTAAAGAGATTTTTCACTATATATCTGCCCAATGTGATACATCATTTGATTTCTTGACTGCCACTTCCATAGGCGTTGATTGCAAGTCCAAGTAAACCGAAATCCTTGATAACTTAACTCATTTCTCCATTCACCATGATGCTGCTTATTGGGCCAGCTGTAAGGATTTTTTTTTTTCCTGATGTTAAGGTGTAATCCATACTGAAACCTGCGGTCTTTCATCTTGATCAGTAAGTGCTTCATATCTTCTTCAGTATCAGCAGCAAGGTTAATGATTATTTGTGAAACCTCAGCCACTGAAAACCAAAGGGAACAACACACATAAGGTTGGCATGCATTGAAGTCAACTGGAAAGAGACTGGTATCAGTCCTTCTAAGTTTGCTGGGGCTCCACCCATGAATTAAGGCATCGGTTGCTCTGATCTCCAATACCCAAAATTGTGTGTGTGAGGAGCGGTTCCATTTCCATCACCACTCCACCACTAGCACCCACTTCCATTTTTCAAGGATGCACAATAAGAATTAATTCTTCTTCCTTTCCTCGGACCTTCCCCTGTTCTCAGCATGTGAGATTTGTATCAAATCTGACAGCAGAAAAATTGTCTTTGGCCAGTTATGGATTTTTTTTTTTACATGTTGTTTATGGTATGACTTCATTCCGAGTATGTCATTGTTCGAGATTTTTCAGCCAGTACAAATGCTCAGCTTTTTCAAACTCAAAAGCATCTTCCTCTCAAAGCTATTGTTTGTCTTCTGAATTTATAAGCCTATTTTTAAAACTAAAAGCCAAGAACTGACTTATTTTCCACTCCTCTGCGGTAACAACCTTTCCCTATGACAATACATGCCTAGCCTCTTGTTTTAGTTTTAGTAGGAGAAAGGCTTCAGGGTAAAGAGAAAGTGCCAGGTATTTATAATGTTTCAATGAATATTTCAAAATACAACTTTCTAACAATATCCCAGAAACCGTGGTGGCATAGTTAGTGGTAAGTGCTACACCTGCTAACCAAAAGGTTGACAGTTTGAATCCACCAGGTGCTCCTTGGAAACTCAGTGGAGCAGCTCTACTGTCCTACAGGGTCACTATGAGTCAGAATCGACTCAGCAACACAGGGTTTGGTATTGGTTTAACAATAACCCTAATTATTAAAGTTAAAATGGTAATAAATTAATGTAAAATTCATGAAATACCTTCACATTAAAGATGCATGTATGTGTGTGTATACATAAGCTGTTATTGCCAAGTGCTGTCCAGTCAGTTCCAACTCAATAGAGATGGAATGTACAACACAGGAAAACACTGTCCAGCCCTCATAATCAATGCTGAAGTCACTATGTCAAGCCATCTCCTTGGGGCTCTTCCTCTTTTCCGCTGACCCTCTGCTTTAACAAGCATGTTATCCTTTTCCAAGAACTGATCCCTCCTGATAAGAAGTCCAAAGTATGTGAGACAAGGTCTCACTATGCTTACTCCTAAGGAACACTGTGGCTGTACTTCTTCCAAGACAGATTTGTTTGTCCACAGTATATTCAGTATTTTTTGCCAAGAACATAATTCAAAGGCATCAATTCTTCTGTCCAGCTGTCACATGCATATGAGGTGACTGAAAACACCTTGACTTGGGTCAGGTGCACCTTCATCTTCAAGGTAACACATGTGCTTTTTAACACTTCAATAAGATCTTTTGTAGCCGATATATATAAATAATTTAAACAAAATACTATCATACTAATAAACACAATTACATAGTGCTATTTAGGGGACCTTGTAGCTTGGAGGTTAAGAGCTCAGCTGCCAACCAAAAAGGTCAACAACTCAAATTCACCAGCTGTTCCTTGGAAAGCCTATGGGATACTTCTACTATGTCCTACAGGGTCACTATGAGTTGGAATCAACTCAGTGGCAACAGGTTTGCAGCAGTTATTTAATAAAATTCTGGTTTTATTCCACATAGCAATTAAGAAAAAGAACCTGGGTACATCTATACATCAGTTCAGTCTAACCAAAACCAAACCCACTGACATCTCCCACTCACAGCAACCCTACAGAGCACAGTAGAACTGCCCCATAGTGGTTCCACAAAGCACCTGGCAGATGTGAACCACTGACCTTTTGGTTAGCAGACATAGCAGTAACTACTACAGCACCAGGGTTTCCTCAGTTTAGTTTACCATCAAAAAGTTTTTTGTTCTTTGTATTTTCATTTTATGTTAAATAAAACAGCCAATATGCAAACCTGTTGCCATTGAGTTGGGACTCTGCAGTTTTGTAATAATGTAAAGTAACATACCACCAAATTCTTGTTGCAGGTATAAAATAATAAGAAAAGAATTTTAAAAAGAAAAAAAAGTTTTGATTTTCCTCAAATTTTAAAATTTCACCAAGAATGTTATATAATTTCAACATCGTCAGGCTAAGCCTGTTATAGACTATGTATATGCATCTGCCTAATAAATTATTTTGTCATGTAAACATGAAATACCCACCCACAATTTTCCTTCCACAGCACATAAATCACATATTGTGTACTTGCATCAGAGAAGTGCAAGACATTGTGCACTGTTATTTTTATTCACTGTTATACTGTCTCTTTTTCCACAGACATATATGAAATACGCCATATGTTGGTGCTCAACTAGTGGTTTGCACTTTAGTTCAAGAATAAGCCAAAATCAGTAACTATGGAAAGAAGCAAGGGATGGTAAAAGCCCGTGAAAGAGGCCAATCAACTGTCATGACACCCAGCACTGGTTAAACAAGCTGCAGATTTATTCAGGCTTACAGAAAATATAGTCTTAAATTATGAGAGTTTGAATTATAGGTGGCCTTCCAGACAGCATCACTTGCACAAAATGCAAAAGCCTAGCACTTGAACTGCTCATGACTGCGGCAGTAAGTACTTCAGGGTTGGGAATTATTCTGATGACTGCTATTTTCCACAAACTACTATCACAATGATTGAAATCACCACATTTTTAGCTTCATTCTCTTCAAAATTCCTTCCCTGCCAACGTGATCCATCAGGAGTTGGGAAGTGACTGCAGCTATTTAATGTGGCTATATGTTGTTTTTGTGATAACTATGATTGTTTTTTTGATGCATAACAGTTTTGTAAAGTTGCTTTTCCTTCCCACTAAATAATTTAATAAACCCTTATCAGTCCCTGCCCTGTTTTCTTTTTATATACCTATAGAGTCTTTTCCACAACTTTATAAGTTAGCATTTATCTCAGTCAACACTGAATCAGGAAAACAACATTTTGTAAGTATTTTAAAAAGAGGTAATTAATATAAAATATGAGGATCAGGGAAGGGGTGAGGAGGTGACGCAAAGGTTAGCAACAGCAGAGACTACTACCTTTCTAAGGCTGGATGGTACGGGGAGAGAGGTGTGGATTACTGAAACCTGGGGACTGAGCTGTCCTTACAGGGAAGGAATCATGGCAGGGATGCCCATGGGTTGCGGGGTCATAGAGAACAAATAAGCAGTGCCAGAGATGTCACTAAGGCAAAAACACAGAAGCCTGCCACGTTTCCAGGCAACCTCATGTGTGTCGGAGTAGAATTGTGCTCTATAAGGTTGTCAACAGTTGATTTGTTCAGAAGGAGACTGACAGTTCTTTCTTCCAAGTCCGGGTGGACTCGAACTTCTAGCCTTTTCATTAGCAGCCCAGAGCATTAACCATTCACTTTATGCAGGGACACCAAGGCAGACAAAGACAAGGAGAAATCCCCTGGCGTATCCCTTCCTCCCTCCTATCTTCAAATCTCCTGCCAAGGACAGAAGCCTGAGGAAAATGTTTGAAAATCATCAGTCCCTCTACAAGCTAGATCAGGGGGAAAATGGGCCAGGAGTGCATGTCAGGTCACCATCCCCCACTTCTTATTTTTATTTTTTATTTTTTTAGATTAAGAAACCCAGTTCTCACAAATAGCTGAACAATCTCCATATAAAATGAAATTTGCATTAAGCCTCTTTCATGAGTCGGATCCGACTCGACGGCACTTGGCTTGGCTGGCTCTTTCATGACAAAGCACAGAGTCCTAAAAGACAGATTTCTGAAACAGCTTGTAGTTTCAAACTTCACTTAAACCAGTATATAGGTTTAACAAATAAAGGTAAACGGTATTTTTACTCTCCACCAGGCACTCCTTTGAAACCTTACGGGCCAGGTCTACTCTTTCTTGTGGGGTTACTACAAGTCAGAATTCACATAATGGCAATGTTTTTTTTCTTGTTTTCAGTCTAGAAAATTATAAATTCAGTATAACTGCCTCCTTTTGAATAAAAAACATCTACCACTGGGTCTTACACAGCAGCAAGTGCAATGACCATAAAAAATCTTAATCACATTAACCTTTTTAAGGAAGTCATGTGTAGGTGACTAGTCTGAATATTTCTGAGTTGACTTTTACATGGCTTGTAAATGTAATTTTAAAGTGCATAATAAGCTAGTATAATCTCAGGTCCTGCTTTTAAATAATCAATATTCAAATTGCATACATTTTTTCTGACTTTCTCTCTACCATTAACATGACCAAACCTGCCGGAATTCAAGGAGCATATAAATTTGCCTTTCCTTAGCTAATTGACAGTCTCAGCAAATGTACAAATCAATTTTGCTAATCTTCAGCAAACTATAAATTAAAAAGTGAGGCTATGGCAAGCTTATTGATTCTTTGCCAACAATTTTCTTTATTATGCAGCTTCTATTCTGTAAATTAAAATGTTTCTACTGCATCCTCTGAAACTCATATTTAATTTTTAACATATTTCCTCACAACCTCAACTTTTTTACTAAATGCTGCTTGTCTCCTTTGTTTTAAGAGAAAATCTAGCTCTCCCTGATCCCTCCATTAGCCCTGTTATCTCTCTTGAAAGAAGACGGCTCATTCTTAACTGTCTGACTCATTCTGGAGACTAAAGAGAACATCACAAAACTCATTGCTTTTCGCTACCGCTTCGCCACCTCTTACAAGCCTCTCCTCCTTTAACACTCATTCATGTTGTTTGCTGTATTCTCTCATTCGTCATTACCAATGAGACCTAGGGAATTTCTGGTTAATTACCTTTACTCATTGAAGACATTAGTACATAGCATCTAGTCATGGCCTTTACTTCTCCCTCCATCCTAAACAAAGGGAAAAAAAGCAAAAGGAAACCCATTGGTGTCAAGTTGAGTCTGACTCATGGCAACCCTACAGGACAGAGTAGAACTGCCACATATGAGTTTCCAAGGAGTGCCAGGCAGATTCAAACTGCCAATTTTTTGGTTAGCAACTGTCGCACTTAGCCATTATACCACTCAAGTTTCCTGGCCAACTTCAATCTCCATATACCTAATTCCCTGAAATCTCATATCTTGACTCCTCCTGTCCAATGGCCTCCTTCACTCTACTTCAGCCACCTAACCTCATGACTATCTTGGATTTCATAATTATCCAGAACTGCTCTATAAATTCAGACATTCATTCGCAAGATAAAATATATCACTCCTAACTTGCTTATTGATTTAAACTCCAAGACATCAGTTCTTCAAGTTCTCTACATTTTCTCTAGCACATTCCTTTTCTTTCTTTATCTCCCATTCCAGCTTAAATTCAAGGTCCAATATTTCAGTGCCTCTCATCTCCCTTAACTCACCATCCTTCTGACATTCTGTCTTAGGAAAATATTAAACTTGGATGAACCCAAATGTCTGCCTTCTCTGTACATGTACTTGGGTAACTGAGTTACGATACCAAAAAAATCAGAAATAAGTTGATTTGTGTCATTATAAATTTAAGAGCACTAACCTCATTGGAAACTCTATGCTCTCCCAAAATACCATTTTGTATCCTAATCAAGTCTCTGCCTTGTGGATCAAGATCAGTATTTTAAACATCTACCTGCCTCAGATTTGTTGCATTTTCTGTCTCCCCACTTGCTTCCAACAGATGCCCTCTCCTTCTACTTCACTGAAATAAGAAAATATGAAGTAAAGCTCTTTCAGTACCCAGCCTAGGAATTTGCATTTATCTTTCATCCCTCCTTCCCCCATTGCCACATGCTTTGGGTCGGAGGTTCTGAAAGGATGGTTTCAGAATAAGCATCATCAGGGAACTTGTTAGAAAGGCAAATTTTCTGGCCCAGCCCCAGACACAGGAGTCAGAAATTCGTAGACAGGTGGGAAAAAACAATCTGTTTTAATAAGCCCTCCAAAGGATTCTGATGCATGCTCCAGTCTGAGACTAATTCTTTTAGGCTAATCCTGTCTCAGTGTTCTGGACACCACCTAACACCACATGTTCAGGGGTTTACAGAAATGTCACCAATTATTTACTCCCACCACCACCTCCTCACCTAACACCTGACTATTTCACTGATCTCCTCATTCATCTCTCCATTTTAATCTAATTTCCCTAAAATCAATTCTCCATCCTGAAGTCAGATCATTTGGTTTCATGCTGTATCTCTAGACCTGTCAAAGTCTTTCCTTCACCACAGCATACTGTCCAACCTTTATAGTATCTTACAAGGCCATTTAACTTCTGGTAGAAAAGCTACCTGTCTCCCTAGCTTTATCCTATGCCATCTAATCCTATGAGTTCTAATACTGCAAACAACTTGACATATCTTCTGAGCCTTTAATGCCATGTTCTTTCTTGTCTTGTGGATGCTGATTTTTCATCTTTGAACACTCCTTTTGCCTGTTGTTTCTTCAGGCTAACTCTAACTGCCCTTCATGTCTTCGGGTCATAACTACAGGTAAACGAACATACTACATTTGAGAGCCTTGTCCTGGCTTGCAGACTAGACTGAAGTTCACACCTATGTCCTTTCTTAGTTCCTTGTACATTTCCTGTCATAATTACTGCTCCACTTCATTATTTCTTTAATGTCTCTTGTAAGGCATTAAAATACTAAAAGCTATTTGAGAGCACAGACTCTGTCCGTTGTGTTCATCACTGTATACTCTGTATGTTTCATACAATCTATGTCTGGTTTTAAAGTACATGCTCAATAAGTATGTGCTGGAATGAATGGATTTTCAGATATAGGTCATATCCTTTGTATTCCTTTTCATTATTTTTTAAACATCCTTCCTATTAAATGTCTTTCTTTATTCTTTCCCCTAACCCCTTCCATTACTCTTTTAAATTAATGCTATTGCTCCATAGTTCACCAACTATGTCTCAAAGTGTCCCAAGATGCCTTCACAGGAGCAGTATGAAACATTTTCAGTCTTCATGGAAAACACAGCAATATCTTGTTAGACACTATGCAAACTACTACTAGTTCAAGGGAATTTAGACTTGCAGTATTAGATAACTACATTTGTTTCGGAAACGTTTGTCTTGGTGAAGCCAGATTTGCAGCGACAGCTGAGATAAAAAGGAAAACAACATGTATGTCACTGTGGTTCATAAACTGGTACAGAAGTACCCAAACTCATTCTAAAGTTTGAGATGACACACGGTGATCAACATGCACTCAATTATTAGAACACAAACAGTTACTGAGTTGTTGGACCTAACAACTTAAATGGCATTAAGGGAAAGTACAGGTTAGGAACATTAAGTAAAGGCAGCGTGAGCAGGAAAAGCAGACTGAGTAAAGGGGGGTGAGCAGGCTACAAAAGATTGAATCAAAGAAGGGCGAACAGGCTAGGAAGACTGAGTAAAGGGAGAGGGAGCAGGCAAGGAAGACTGCATAAAGGGAAAGGGAAAGGCAGCAGGCTAGAAAGACTGAGTACAGAGATAAGGGGCAGGCTAGGAAGATTCAGTAAAGAGAAAGCAAGCAGCCTCCACGTGTCTGTAAGCAGAGGCTTGCTTATTGCTGTGATGCTGGAAGCTGTGCCACTACAGCAGGGTCACCCACAGCAGACAGATTTCTGCTGAGCTTCCAGGCTAAGACAGACTGAAATAACTAGGAAGAAGGACCTGGTAGTCTACTTCTTAGACTAGGAAAAAGGATCCAGCAGTCTACTTCTTAAAACAACAAGCCAGTGAAAACCTCATGAATAGTAGACAAACACTGTCAGATATAGTCCCACAAAATGAGCCCACCAGGTTGGAAGGCTGCAGAAGACAATTGGGAAGAGCTGCTTCCTCAAAGTAGATTCGACCTTAATGATGTGAATAGAGTAAAGCCTTCAGGATCTCCATTTGTTCACGCTGAATGACTCAAAATGAGAAGACACAACTACAAACATCCACTAATAATCTGTACACAGACTCTAAGAAATATAAATCTAGGAAAATTGAGAATCATCACAAAGGAAATGGAATGCACAAACATCAACATCCTAGACATTAGTCAGCTGAAACAGACCAGTACTGGCCATTCTGAATCAGTCACATGTTCTACTATGTCGGCAATGAAAACTGAAGAGGAATGGGGTTTGTATTCATCATCAAAAAGAACATTTCAAGATCTGTCTGAAATACAATGCTGTCAATGATAGAATACTATCTATACGCCTACAAGGGAGGCCAGTTAATACAACTGTTATTCAAATTTATGCACCAAACACTAAGATGAAAGATGAGGAAGTTGAAGTTTTTACTAGCTTCCGCAGTCCGAAATTGATCAAACACACAATGAGGATACACTGGTTACTGGTGATAGGAATGCAAAAGTTGGAGACAGAAGAGAAGGATACATAGTTGGAAAACATGGCCTTCCTGATAGAAACAGTGCCAGAGATTGCGTGATAGATTTTTGCAAGACTAACAACTTCTTTACTGCAAATACCTTTTTTAACCAACACAAATGACCACTGTACGCATGGATCTCACCAGATGGAATGCACAGGAACCAAATCAAATACATCTGAGGAAAAAGATGATAGAAAAGCTCCATATCAGCAGTCCGAACAACACCAGATGCTGACTGTGGCACAGATCATCAATTGTTCACATCCAAATTCAAAGTGAAACTTTGGAAAATTAGAACAAGTCCACGAGAGCCAAAGTATGACCCAGAGTATTTCCCACCGGAGTTCAGAGACTATCTCAAGGACAGATTTGATGTGCTGACCACTAATGACCAAAGACCAGATGAACCCTGGAATGACATCAAAGACATCACCCATGAAGAGAGCAAGAGGTCATTAAAAACACAGGAAAGAAATAAAAAAAAACACACCGGATGTCACAGGTGACTCTGAAACTTGCTTTCGAACACTGAGCAGCTCAAGTGAAGAATGACAAGTGAAAGACCTCAACAGAAGACCTCAAAGGGCCGCTCGAGAAGACAACAGACGGTGTTGTAACGACACGTACACAGAGCGGGAAATAGAGAAACAAAAGGTCAGAACACATTCTGAATTTCTCAAACTGAAAGAACTAAGGAAAAAAATCAAGCCTTGAGTTCCGGCAGTGAAGTATTCTACAGCGAAAACATTAAAAAACTTGTGGAGAATCACAAGAAGATAGAAGGAATACACAGAATCATTACATGAGAAAGAACTAGTCAATGTTTAGCCCTTTTGAAGAGGTAGCATATGATCAGGGCTGACAGTACTAAAGGAAAAAGTCAAAACTGCACAGAAGCCACTGGCAAAAAACAAGGCTCCAGGATTAAGCCTTGCAATGTCAGCGGAGATATTTAAACAAACAGATGCAGTGCTGGAAGTGCTCATTGTTCTGCACTAAGACATTTGGAGGACACCTACCTGGCCATTGACTGGAAGAGATCTATATTTATATCCACTCCAAAGAAAGGTGGTCCAACCAAATACAGAAATTACTGAACAATATCATCAATATCACAAGCAAGTAAAATTTTGCTGAAGATCATTCAAAAGTGACTGCAACAGCAGACTGACAGAGAACTACCAGAAATTCAAGCTGGACTCAGAAGGCAGATGCCATTGCTGATGTCAGATGGATCTCGACTGAAAGCAGAGAATACCAGATAAAATGTTTACCTGCGCTTCACTGACTATGCAAAGGTATTTGACTGTTTGGATTATAACAAATTATGGACACCACTGCAGAGAAGGGGAATGCCATAACATTCAACTATGCTGTTGAGGAATCTGTACATGGATTGAGAAGCAGTCATGCAAATGGAACAAAGGGACACTTGACAGCTTAATGTCAGCAAAGGTGTGCGTCAGAGTTATATCCTTTCACCATACCTTTTCAAACTGTATGGCAAGCAAATAATCCAAGAAACTGGATTATAAGAAGAAGAAAGAGGCATCAGGATTGGAGGACAACTCATTAATAACTTGAGTTACACAGAGAACACAACCTTATTTTCTGGAAGTGACAAAGATTCAAAACACTTACTGATAAAGATCAAGGACCACAGCCTTCAGTACGGATTAGACCTCAACATCAAGAAAACAAAAATCCTCACAAGTGGATCAATAAGCAACACTGCCATAAAAGGAGAACAAGATTTGAGATTATCAAAGATTTCATTTCACTTGAATCCACAATCAATGCCCATGGATGCAGCAGTCAAGAAATCAAAACATTCACTGCACTGGGAAAATCTGTTATAAAGGACCTCTTTAAAGTATTGAAAAGACGTCACTTTGAAGACTAACGTGTGCTTGACCTAAGCCACAATATTTTCAATTACATCATATGCATGTGAAAACTGGACAATGAACAAGGAAGACAGAAGAAAAATTGATGCCTTTCAATTGCAGTGTGGGAGAAGAATGCTGGATGTACGTACCATGGACTGCCAGAAGAACAAATAGATCTATTCTGGAAGAAGTGCAACCAGAATGCTCTTTCGAAGCAAAAATGTAAAACTGTCTTACATATTCTCTGGACATGCTGTCTGGAAGGATCAGTCCTTGGAAAACGACCTCACACTTGGTAGAGTGGAGGGTGAGCAAAAAAAAGCTTTGACAAGATGGACTGACACAGCGGTCACAACCATGGGCTTAAGCATGAAAATGATTGTGGACATGGCACAAGACCAGGCAGTGTTTTGTTCTGCAGTGCACAGGGTCACTATAAGTTGGAACTAACTCAAGGGCACCTAATGACAATTATAACTGAAATACACAAAATTGTTAAGTAGTTTTCTGGGCATTTAAACACTTGGGAAAAAAAATTACTGAGCCACTAAAATAGCAGGAAAGTTTAAAAACTGTCCTACCAACTTTTTATTTTTCTGTTGTATGGATTCTCACCTTCCTGTTTTATTTTTTGGTTACCTCCCCTCCATTGCTGTTTCAGAAACCCTGGTGGTATAGTGGTTACGTGCTACAGCTGCTAATCCAAAGGCTGGTGGTTCAAATCTACCAGGCATTCCTTAGAAAGTCTATAGGGCAGTTCTACTCTTTCCTATAGGGTCACTGTGAGTCAGAATCAACTCAACAGCAATGGGTTTGGTTTATTGCTGTTGCTTATCATAATTTCTTTAGTTCATTCTTTTTGATATTCATGAACATCTATTCACATTGATTAGTTTTGATGCTTTTTACCTGCTTTCCATTTTCATTTTTCTCCTCTGTAATGATTTCTAAATTTTGCAAACTACCATTATTCATTAATTCTACTGAAAAGGAAAAGTGGCTTTCTGAAGTTCTATTTGTATACAAATA
Organism: Heterohyrax brucei; assembly: GCA_028571685.1. Lineage (NCBI taxonomy): Eukaryota > Metazoa > Chordata > Mammalia > Hyracoidea > Procaviidae > Heterohyrax > Heterohyrax brucei. Next base: position 56,715,459 of record CM053146.1, on the reverse strand, counting down.
AATATATCTTTTAATATTGTATTTATTTATTGTGATTGAGTGAAAGTATACAATCGTTTAAATTTGCATGCACTATGTGCACCTCCCACTTCTCTCCTTACCCAGTGACAGCACACTCCTCCTTTCTGTTCTATACATGTCATATTCCCCTAATAATTTCTTGTCCCCTCTTCTCCACCCTCTCCACTCCCCTGTAAGAGGCCAGTAGGATGACATCCTATAGATACACAGAACCATAAGTGCACACATGATATGGTCACTCTGTGTCGCTGAGTCCCATCTATTCCTGTCCAAGGAGTTGACATCAGTAATGATTTACAGATGGGGACAACATTAGGACTAGAGGGCATGCTCCCAGGAGAACCCTGAGGCCTTTGGACCATCAACTGCGGTCTTTAGTGGAGTTCTCAGGGTGTACCCCTTTTAGTTTTGTGTTGCCACTGAGACTCAACTTTGTGAGCCCCATCATGGCTGTCACTGGAAGTAGCCAGGCATCATCTGGTTCTTTTCTGGTCACATGTTGATGTAGTTATCCATTCACATGGGTCTTTCCGCCTTCTGGATTCTCTTTTCCCCATGTTGTCTTGGTTCCTGCTGAGATGGGACCATTTGGTGTACCTCAGATGGCAGCTTGCTAGCTTTTAAGACCCCAGACATACTTACCAACATGGGGTGGAGAAGACTCTCTTAGCAATAGGCTAGTTATGCCAACTGGCCTCCATGTCCCCTGACAGCATGGTCCCTGGATCTCTGCCCCTGTACTCTGTCCTTGCAATACTGGGTTAAGACTGGAAGGGTATTCAGGTTATGCTGAAGTCCAGTTAAATTGATATTCTTTCTAATGTGTGCTGTCACTGATGTCACCCAACCAAATTTCTATCAGCTATCTAATCTATAACCAGCCTTCTCTCTCCCTCCCTCCCTTCCCTTGCAGCCATCAAAGAGTCTTTTCTTCTGAACATTAGTCTGTTTTTAAGTCTTTATCGTAAGGGTCTCATACAATATTTGTCATTTTGCCACTGACTACTTTCACTCAACATAACATCTTCCAACTGAAACCAAGTTATGAGATGCTTCATAAAATCATCATTGTTCTTAATCATTCATAGTGTTCCATTGCGTATATATACCATAGTTTATTTATCCATTCCTCTGTTGTTTGGCATCTGGGTTGATTCCATCTTTTTGCTATTGTGGACTGTGCCGCAATAAACATTCATGTGCATGTATCTGTTCATGTGACTGCCCCTGCTTCTGTAAAATATATTCCAAGCAGTGGGATTACTGGGTTAAACGGTATATCTATTTCCAGTTTTTTAAGGAAGTGCCAGATTGCTTTCCAAAGAGGTTGTACCATTTTGCAATCCCACTAGCAGTGTAGTAGAGTTCAGGTTCTCCACAGCCTCTCCAGCATTTGTTGTTGTTGTTTTTTGGATCATGGTCAATCTTGTTGGAATGAAATGACATCTCATCGTAGTTTTGATCTGAACTTCTTTAATAGCTAACGATCATGAGGAATTCCACATGTGTCTTCTGGCTGCTTAGATATCCTCTTTAGAGGATATTACTTAATTGGATTATTTATCCTTTTCTTGTAGATATTTACACATAAATATATATGTGTATGCTAGTGAAATGCTAGTCACATGTGTCTTCTTCTTAAAGGGGTGTTGGCATGGATTGAATTGTGTTCCCCAAAATATGTGTGCAGAAATTTGGCTGGGCCATGATTCTTGGTGTAGTATCCCTGTACACTGTACACCCTGCCTTGGTGATGTTAACGAGGGAGGATGAGAAGTTGAGTTGGTAGGGAAGGTCTTAATGTGTGGAACTGTACTGTGGCTTGGGATATAAGAGAAAGAGAGGCAGGTAGAGATTTGGGGACTTCAGATCATTAAGAAAGCAGTGCTCTGCGTTGAGTTCACCCTTTGGAAAGAACTGGGGTTTCTCTGCCTCCAAAGCTTCTAGTCCAGAGAAAGACTGATGACAAGGACCTTCCTCCAGAATCAGCAGATAAAGCTTCCTCCTGGAGCTGACACCCTGAATTTGGACTTTTAGCCTATTGGACTGTGAAAAAATAAAATTTTTGTTTTTAAAACCATCTACTTGTGGAATTCCTATTAAAGCAGCACTAGATGACTAAAACATACACCTTGTAGGGTTGCAGTCCTGCACTGTGCCCTGATAAGTATCTCAGAGGTGATTAAATATCTTCCATTCCCATCTTAAGGGCTACTGACAAGAAAGGTTGATTCCAGCAAGACCCATGTATGTTGGGAGCACAGCGACTGCCAAGTATGTTTACCTAGTATCAATGTCCTCTCATGAGGATCTCCTAGAATTAGGATCCAGCCGCTTCTTATGTAGGCTTACCAGGCATCCACCCTGGGCAGAAGCATCTTCAGGAACCTGAACTCACTAATTGCTCTCACAGGCTCCATATACCAACTTGATAGTCTTTTGTTGGACAAAAACGTCTTTTCTCCCCAGAGCCCTTTGTTCTAATGCCTCCAGAAGTAGAAGTGCAGCAGGAACCCTGTACTGCTTATTTTAGTACGCAGAGTTTCAGGCTCAGTTACAGCAGAACTGGATCATAATCCCTGCTCTGCAACCCACTAGCTGTGACATCTTGGGTCCAATCCAAGAAATAACTTCTGCAAGCCTTGTAAAATGCATTGTTTACTCTCCAAGGTTTCTTCCAGACACATATATATTCTTAATTTCAAGACATGCTAATTAAAAGCAGAACCAAATTTTACTTCTTCTACTGGCAAAAATGAAAAGACTACTACTACTTACTCTTGGCAAGACCTCTTACAGTGCACATGAAGACATTAGTTTTAAAAAATTGGTGAACATCTGTCATTACATAGAAAAGCCATTAAAGTACACATAATTTCAAGAATCCCGCTTTCCTTATTTCCAGTCCTTAAGCATGTACACATATCTTAATGGATGTATATCACTTCACTTATAACAATAAACACTTAGAAATTCATGAATAAGCTGCTGACTAACAAAATTACGGTAAGTTCATGCAATGAAATACCGTGAAACAAGATAGTGCTATAGAAAAACATTTCGTAAGATTGCAAAAGTTCTCCTTATTAATATATGAAAAACTCACTGCTGTCAATTCTGCCCTATAGGACAGAGGAGAACTGCCATATGGAGTTTCCAAGGAAATGCTGGTGGATTTCAACTGCCAACATTTCAGTTAGCAGACAAACTCTTAACCACTTCGCCACCAAGCCTCCATTACCATATAAAGGAAAGTGATTTACTAAATAAGCCATCAACAGTCATTCAAATGATGTCAATTTAGTCTCACACATATAACATATAATATATATATATATAATGAAGATTTTCCCATATGTGACGTGTCTATAACTTCTAAATAAAGCTTCACTATCTGTAACAGTTAGTTGATAACATCACTGAGTCCTCATTCTTCAGAAGTCAGGTTCCCTATTCAGGGATGTCCAGAACTCTCAAAGAAGCCCTACTTCCTCCACAAATCCACTGGTGTTCCAGAGGGTTAAAGATATCCCAGTATTACTGGTGTTTCCAGGCTTCTAACCTTTGTGGATATAATTAGACCTAACTGCAAAATCTGCAAATATCTAAGAAAGATCTTTTCAAAACACAAAACTGATTATCTCCAATTTCCTTTCCTTTCTTAAAACTATGATCTACCATTGCTTTAACAATAGAAATCACACTTCTTAAGATGCATACAGCCTCCTGAAGTCCCAGCTGGTATAACTTCTGTAAGCTTCTCAGCCAGTTCCCCTCCTGTGAGGCATTTTCCAGGCCAGCCACATGGGCCTTCTCTCAATCTTTCACATATTTTAGTCTCCCTTCCTATCACAGGGCCTTTTATTTATTTTCTCTTCCTGAAATCTTTCCGAATTGTTCTTTGAAAGTTTACAGTTCAAGTTAGTTTCTCATACAAAATTTTATACACACATTGTTCTGTGACCCCAGTTACTCTCCCTATAAGGTGACAACTCACTCCCCCTTTCCATCCTGGATATTACATGTCCACTCAATCAGCACTTATTTCTTTTTGCCTTTCCTTCTCACCTCCAGACAGGAGCTGCCCATTTAGTCTCATATATCTATTTCAGCTAAAAAGCACTCTCTTCACAAGTATCACTTTATGTCTTAAAGAGTCCAGTCTAGTCTTTCAGTGAAGACTTGGCTTTGGAAATGGTTTCAGTTCTGGGCTAACGGAAACTTTGGGTGTCATATCTGCCAGAGTACCTCCAGTCTCAGTCAGACTATCAACTCTGGTATTTCTACTAGAATTTAAGTTCTACACTCTGTTGTGTTTCCTGTTAGAGTGGTCGTTGGTGGTAGCTGGGCACTACCTAGTTCTTCTGGTCTCAGGCTGATGGAGTCTCTAGTTTATGTGACCCCTTTTGTCTCTTGGACTAATATTTTCCTGTGTTTCTGATTTTCTTTGCGTTTTTGTGCCCCATGTGAGTTGGAACCAGTTGATACATCTTAGATGGTCACCGGCTAGCTTATCAGATCCCAGATGCCACTCACCAAAATGGAATTCCTACTATTTTCTTGCCTGACTGTTTCATCTAGGTAATTTTTTTCATGCTTCAGTCCTCAATTTAAATTGTCATTTTCTCTGGGAAAGGTCCTCAGGGCCTACTGCCTTTATAAATTATCCATATTATATATCAACATAAATAACAGTGTGTAAATTTCTGTTCAAACTTGATCACAGATGCAATTTTACATTTTAATTGTATCAGTGGTTGTCTGATTATAAGCAGCTTTGGCTCAGCCTCCATTAATGAGAATCTCTACACATGTCCGTATCTTGAACACAGACTTGTCTCTCCATCTTTCATGTCTGAAGGAATAGAAAGTATTCTCCCTCCCAAGATAAAGACCTGCTGGCACTCTCACCCCCAAGGTGTGTTCTGAACTCAGAGAAGCAATCAAAATATTCTACAGTAATTTCATAAAGCTTAGATTGCTCAGTCTTAAGTATTTCTGTAGGTAAGATACCACCAGTCCAGACCAGAGAGCCCTGTGCCCAGACCACCAGCCCACACCTAGTTAATTGCACCATCTTCCCTCTAGGTTTCATCCAGTCTTATGATCTGGAAAAACAAACAATATGTCAGTCATTTTTTTAAAAAAAAAAAAAAAAAAAGCATTGCTACTGAGTCAATTCCAATTCATAGTGAACCAGAAGACAGAACAGAACTGTTCCACAGGGTTTCTGGGGTTGTAAATCTTTACAAAAGCACGCTGTCACATCTGTCTCCTGAGGAACAGCTGGTGGGTTCAAACTGCCAACCTTTCATGGGCAGCCAAGCACTTTAACCACTGTGCAGCCAAGTCTTCTCTAATCCAGATACAACCAAAAAAACCAAACCCACTGCTACTGAGTCAGTTCTGACTCATAGCAACCCTGTAGGTTAGAGTAGAACTGTGCCATACAGTTTCCAAGTTCAAACTACTGATCTAAATGACCTAATCAGATCATCCTAATTCTAATTCTGCTAAAGGTAACATGAATTAATACTCACTAATACTACTTTTCAGATTCAAGCATCAGCATGTGGATCACTTCTCTAGCCTTGTCTAAGAATTTATCTCTAATAGCTACATGTATAAAATAGACTGAACTCAGAATAAGGGAGTTTTCTATAAATACAAAGGACAATTTCCATTACGGATGAGAGAAATTACTTACAACCCTATAAAATGGAACTTCTCTAACTTTCACAGCTCAAGGTCCATTCTCCCAAGTTATATGTCTGCGTACACAAATACAGACACATATTCACACACCATTGTTCCAGGCCTGGCTCTTGCTCGTAAGGATCACAGTCAAAGAAACTAGACAGAGTAAGGTGGCAGTGGGGTTCACTTGAAGATGGGAGTCCTCAGAGTGTCCTCGAGTCTCAGAGCTCAGTTCAGGGTCATTACTTTCCACTTCAGCTACACAGTTGAATGGGCTTCCTGGACTTTAGCAGAGCAAAGAGGGCTGAGGCAACTGCATTCCTGGTACATCCTAATATAACCTAATGTAGACTTTATAACTGGATACTTCCATTCCCAAGGATATAGTCTACACAGAAAATTAACTAAAGGAGTCCTGGTAGCAAAGTGGTTAAGCACTCAGAGACTAACCAACAAGTCAGCACTTGGAACCCACCAGCCATTCCACAAAACAAAGATGTGGCAATCTGCTTCCATGAAGATTTACAGCCTTGGAAATTCTATGGGGCAGAACTACTCTGTCTTACAGGGTCACTGTGAGTTGGAAGTGACACGATGGCAACAGGTTTTCTAGTTTAGAGAACTAGTGTAAGTGGGTTATTGTTGAAAGGTATGTTTTGTATTAATTTTTAAATGTTTCAACAAAAGAGAAAAGTTAACAAAAGGAGAGGAACTCTACCTCAAAGAGTTGAACTGAGGATGAGTAATTCACAAGCATCTCTTTTTTCAAATTTGATAGTTAGGTGGGGGTTACCAAAATGTTGAAGGATTAAGGTGATTGTATTTAAAGGAAGGGCCTTGAAGATAAAATTTAAATCCTGGCAAGAGGTTTGTATTTTAATACTAATTTGAGCATCATACTGTAAATACTGATAACACCATAATAGTACCTTTACAAGGATTTGGAGAAAAATGAAATGCAATTATAAAGGATCCCCTAAATAGTTCAGTATTGTAGAATGGGTCTTTTCTCCCCAAGTCTAAGACCCACTCTCTTTCCACTACAGTATGATTAAAATGTTTACCTTGTTTCTAGAAAATTGTCCTCTCACAAAACATGGTACATCCTTCATGGATCTTACAAGGCAAACTACCCAGAACCGTGGTAGATATTTCCTTGCACAAGGATGCCCACTGATCGCATTCACAACCGTCAGTCCTAGAGAGGTTTAAAGATTTGTAAAAAATGCAAACCTCTACCCTTCCAAGAGAACTACTTTTCTATATGCACAAGTGCTTCTGATTTTAGTGGAAAGCATCTTAATTTCCCTTAAGAATATGTGTACCCTTCAAATATTGCAAATTACAAAATCCAAGCAGGTAATTGCCTAATGCAAATATAACCAAGAGACACACTGCAATGGAAATGAGTTTTTGCTAAAAAAAAAAAAAAAAAAAAAACTACTGGAGATTCACTAAGAACACAAGCCTGCTGAAGTAAATGAATTCTTCGCACACACTTGAAAGCACAAAGAACTGAATGCCTCTCGTTGAAACTGCCCATCAGTACCAAAATATGCACTGCCAATTTGCCATTAATCTACAAAATATACCCTCAGAAACACAGAAGCCAACTGTCTCTTTAGAACTGTATACATACCTATCATCTTCCATTAAAAACACAGTCAAGTGCTTGAAAGAAAGAACTTTTTGCAGAAATAACATTCCATAGTAACTGCAGTCTTAAGATAGTATTAGAAACTCCACACCGTAACAACCATTTAGTAATCACAGAAGTGTGTGTCAAATATACCTGGTCTCTGCTGTTCCAGACCCCACAGAATGCTGCCCATTGCCAAGCCATAGAAAACAAAAACCAAATCCATGCCCTTGAGTTGATTCTGATTCATGGCAACGCCACGTTTTACACAGCAGAAATGCTGCACAGAGTTTTCTCGGCCATCATCTTTCCAGAAGCAGACTGCCAGGCCTTTCTTCTCCAGGCACCCCTGAGTAGATTCAAATCAGCAAATTTGTGATTACTTGCTGATCACATAGGGTTTACAAGGCTGTGCATCTTTATGGAACCAGACTGCCACCTCTTTCTGCCAGAGTGGCAAGTGGGTTCTAACCTGCATGACCCACAGTCAAAAAAACTGCCGTAGTCTTAATATGATTTTCAGAGTGTCAATGTAGTCAGCCAATGTTTAACAATTGAGAATGTAACTCCTTCTACTCTGAACTCATTCTGAGCATTTATTAAGTCCTAGACACCACACTGACAGCATTAGGTTGGGGTAACAGAATACAAGCTTTCAAAAACCAGTCGAGTTGATCCTTTCAATAAATTTCAAACTTCAAGTAAAGGAAAGATATGGTGAGTCTTACAATACTATAGCTATATAACGGCACAGGGTAAGGAAGGCCTAAGGGAAGGACAAGTGGCAAGGAGGCAGTAGGTCTGAGTTCATAAAGAAGTTGCCCTTCGGGTCAGGTTTGGAAGGAGTGGTGGGCTACATACACAGAAAAGGAAAACAGCATTCCAGCTGAGCAAACAGCTTGAAGAATGTCAGACATGCAGGAAGATGTAGGACATATTACGAAAAAACTAATTTTTTCTACTTGGCAGGACATGAAGATATAGAAGGAAAAGAAAGCTGGAAGCAGAAAACAAGCCTGAGCAGTTATATCAAAACCAGCTCACAAAGGGATCTGAACATTATATTAAGTCATCTATATTTTAGTTGACTAAAGAGGGAGTCACAGAAAGCTTGTGAACAGAGTAACATAAGCTCTTCACCTTAAGAAAGGTTGTGAAGATTTGTGACAAGAAGCAATACTATAGTAAATAGCTTTCATGGCCTACAATTGGGCAGAAAATTGCAATGGGAATTGAAAAAAAGACCTTTATGAAAACACTGAAATGAGAAAAAGAAATACATCTAAGTTGGCCAACTGATGTATGACGAGTGGCTATACTTTGCTGTCCATTAGGAGAATCACACTAGAATAGCAAGGAGATAACATTTTTCATCTCATCAGAGGGGCAAAAATGAAAAATATTGATAATATGCAATCCTTGCAGGAACATGGAAAAAATGGAAACTCGTGGTGTTAACAAACACTTTTGGGTGATAATCATCCAAAATGAAGACATATATTCCCTGTAACCTACCAGTAACTCAAGAGCTCAGACATAGACACTGACTACAAATATAAAGACACACAAACAAGAATATACCATCGATTCCTATTATTCAAAGTTGCCATGAATACTGAACTAATTTTCCTAGGGGAAACACAAGGTTTGGTTCCTGAGATCCTGCAGTCACAGCATTTTCATAAACCGATCAATATACAACCTTTTTTACGTATGTTACTGTTTAAAGACACCCCATTTAATGTTCACTGATTCATTAACACTGAACTCATAACTAACAGGGTCATAGCTCATGCTTGAACAAAGCTCATCTAACACACATATATTTTCTGTATGGCACTACAGTATTCTTGCACTTAGGAAAACTACACAGCACTTCAGAACTATGTTCAGGAGGACATTTTAAACAAACAAATCATTAAAAAAAAAAAGCACAGAGATGTGAAAAACATGGCAATCAGTAGTACATGAAAAGGACTCAAGTTTCCAATATGAACAAGCTGAAACAACTGAGGCAAGAACACAGACCATCACCTTACTGACCTCAGCTGGGAATGTGCTCTTTGAGAGACACAAATTTTTCCCTTTTCAGTGAACAGTCACAAATACCACAAAAGCATCGTAAGTACTGATTATGATGTTAAGTAAATCTTAGCAAATACGTGAAGTTGCAAATAAAGAACCTATAAACAATAATGATGAAGTATAAAGTGAACCACTAGAAATCTTGGAAACCAGCTTACTGCCCACCACTAGAAAACTCGTAACTGGTTAATAAATTAAACTACACACATTCAATGTAATTCTGCACAACTCTTAAAAGAGCGTGAAGTAGGTATATACAAAGGAATAAAAATTTTCATAATGCACTGGTTGTTATGATAATAGGAGGAGATACAGCAGCAAAAGGATGTCACTATGTTTATAAAACTGAGTGTGTATGTTTATATATGTAGAAAGAAAGGCGGATACTGCTAAAATGATATATACCGCACTACCAAGCTAAGAATTTCAAATAGAACTGGTGACACTATTTAGCCAAAACAGCAGAAAATAGCAAATAAACTCTACAATAACTTAACTGGTAATACCCAGGAGGGTTGTACAGCATGTTTGTTTGTAGTTTAGTAAAAATTCGATTCCTTGAAGAGTCTTGCTGTATTAAGAAATGCTAAACTGGATCAAGTCCATCCTTTTATGCTTGCATTTTTTAATATCAAGAAACATTTTGTAGAAGAGAATGAAAAGAATAAAATTGCCTTTCATAATATCAAATAAGTATCTCAACAGCTGCTTTATTTAACTAAGGATATTTAGTTTCAAATCAAGAATCTGTTGTCATCTGAAGAATACCTCTACCTACATTCTAAGTTCACTGGTGGCAGTACCATTGTTCATAATGTGCCATAAAATATAAACAGACTATTTATCTTCGGTGCATCTGTAATGAAGAAAGTATAACCAGGTAAAGTGGAAGAGAGGAAAGAAAATCAATGATGAAAACCATGTCAGAAGCTGTTACTGGTATGTCATATTTCACATGTCTTGATATCACAGCTCATGTTTTCAAAGAGAAGATAACTGCTTTTCACAAAGCTACCTAAAAAAAATTTAAGCTGTATCACAAGCCTTCACAAATTCAGACTAACAGTGCATGACACTGGTCCAAACCAGCTAAAATTGAGAAGTGTAAATTTACATTATATTCAAATTTGAAAGAAATTCAAAATATGAAATACCAGTATTCTTGACTTTGTCAGATTACAAATTCCGTTTTTTTCCAACAAAGCACAATTGGAAAACAAATCTCAGAAAAGAGAGATGGTACAGTGGGAAGACTGTAGAAGTTAGACCCCTAGAAGACCATTTTCATGGAAACAAAAGTTTGGTCTCTCTTAGCCTCATTATCACTGAACTATACCTTAGTATTATGATTTTTTTTGGCTTGGAAGAATTACAACCAGAATGCTCCTTAGAAGCCAGGATGGTGAGGCTGTGACCCACATAAATTGGACATTTATCAGGAGGGAGCAGTCCCTGAAGAAGGACACCATGCTTAGTATAAGGTCAGCAAAATAGAGGAAGACATTCTACAAGAGGGACTGACACAGTATCTGTAACAATAGGCTCAAGATTAATGAGAATTCTGAGGATGGCACAGGACTAAGTACAGTTTCATTCTATTGTACATAGGGTCAGAGCTGGAACTATGAGTTGAAACTATGAGCTGAAACTGGCTCAAAGGCACCTAACAATTTTATCAATGATCACTAAAATATACAGATGTAAAACTTGCCTGTGACTTTAATGTAAAAATATTATTAAGAGTATTACCCATTACATTATAATATCAACTATTCCATTTTTAGGCAGTAGTATCCCAGAGTTGCCCAATTTATTGCACACAATAGGCAGTTAATAAATGCTTGTGGTTGAATGAGGATAATGAAGAAACGATACTTATGATTTTAAGACAAGTACTTTAACATAACTACCAACTTTATAAAATTGTATTTCCTTTCGCCTTTAAAGTATCTCATGTGTAAAAAAAATCCCATTATTTTTGAGCTGACTCCAACTCAGGGACCATACAGGAGAGACTAGAACTGCACCATAGGATTTCAAGGCTGTAATTCGTTACAGCTGACTGCCAAATCTTTCTCCCATGGAACAGCTGGTGAATTTGAATCACTGGACTTTTGGTTAGCAGCTGAGTGTTTTAACCACTGCACGACCAGGGCATCTTCAAGTGTCAAAGAGTAGTAAACTGAATTCTGGGTATAAATGCATTCATGATTGTATCTACACAATATATTTACCAATAAAATCTTTAAAACCAATACATTCATTTCCAAAAAATAAGTAAACCTGTTGCAACCATGACTACATCACTAATTTATTTAATTATGTAAAACATGAAGTTAAATGTCAATAGAATCCCAAGTAGATTGCAAACATACCAATTATTTTTGGTTCTAGTTCATGCTGTTTCTTCAATATGTATGAATACATCAATAGGCAAATGCTATCCTTTGTAATTACAAATTTATAAATTAAAAGAAGAACTTGGGAAGTCCTTTCACGAGCACTAAGATAAAATATAAATTAACTCCAGTATAAACTAAGAAAATAAATTAAAATCATTGAACAAAAACATAAAACCATAATGGAATATGTAACTACATCAAGACTTAAAATCAGTTCATTTCACTTGGAACTTCTACTGAGAACATGCATTTTTAACAAGTTCCCAGGAAGTTATACATAAGAATCACCTGGGAATCACACTAAAATATAGATTCTGATTCAGTATGTCTGGGGGTAGAAATGCAAATTCTCAGCAGGAATTTGAACAGGAAGGAACTCATTGACACCCTGAGACACAAAGAAATGTTTAACATAACTCTATTTTAAAACACACATTTTAGACAGTGGGCTACAGTGGTGGAGTAGACACACTTCTTGTGATCCCTCTAACAACAAAGATCCAAAGACATAAATCAATCAATTATATACGTCATTCTAAGAGCCTTGAACACCGAAAGGAAAGCTGAGAACTCAGACTGAGCAACAGGGAAAAGAGAACAGGTCCAGGAGAATCTAGGAGTGGGCAGACCTGACCCAGCAGGAATTGGTGGTGGCCATTGTGGCAGGCGTAGCTGTCGCATTCGAAGAGCACCTTCCTCAGTGGAAGAGAATGAGAGGCAGAGAGCTCCCTCATGCCTACAGAATCAGGGAGAAGTGGCATTCAATTATCAAAAGCTATGTGGCTTGCATCTAACCTGCTGGGTGTAGATATAAAGCTTTCTTTCAGGCGAAATTTCTCTCCCTTTCCCAGAGTTTCCTCCTCCCTTCCTGCAATGCACTGAACTCTAGATTCTGATGCACTGGTTAGGTCACAAGTACTACCCTTTTAAGGTGTTCTGAGCCATTCTCCTAGACTTGCAGAGGGAGCAGAACCATTCTCCTAGACTTGCAGAGAGAGCAATTTAACAAATGGGGGAAAATGCATCTACTGGTTCCCCTAAGCCAAGAACTCAGGGCAGAAACAGGTCCCTTGACTAGGAGCAGGAATAAGGGGTCTACAGACACTGAAAACATTTCAGCATTGCATACAGCATCCAGTGTGCCCACTGTCCTGCAGCAAAAGCTATCTACCTATTCACATTGAGGAACACTGACAAGCTTTTCTCACAAACACTCACAGATGGCTGTCAGCTCTCTACCTTTGGTAGTATGTACAGCCAGTTATTCATGCCTACACCAATCACACATGCCCATCTAGGACAGTAGGATAGAGCCTGTACCACAAACTTACTGACTGACTACTTGGGCACCTGAGCTGAACACATACAATACATCAGCTCTAACCACCTGAGGGCAGGATATAAAAACCACCAATAATCAAACTAGCTCACATGACCAGCCAGTTTGTACATTTCAAAACAAAACAAAAAGTTAGAACACAATAAGCAAACATAATAAATACAATAACTTATTGAGAGGGAAATCTAAAAAACTGAATGAAAGCTAAAACATTGAAAATATGTAAACAGATGTCAATATGTAAAAGATGACAACATTATAACAAAAAAAGGACTAAAAATGTAGTCATGAATCTTTCACATAGAGAGCAGGTCAAGGTGATGCAAAGAAATGAAAGGCTACTTTAAATGTACAAAAACAGGAGCAAATATTAAGATAACCACATCAGAAATTAACAATCCTATACATCAAAACAAAAAAAACAAGAAAAATATGAAGTCTCAGCAAATATAAAACCAACAATAATGGAAAACATAAAGAAAAACAACTCAGCAGAGAAAAGTTTAACAAAGAAACTGTTAACAATACAAAAAAAGGCATCAAAATGATGCACTAAATTCATGCCTATCAATAATTACACTGAATCTAAATGGGTTAAATAAAGACACAGAGAATGGCAAAATGGATAATAAAACACAATTCATCTATACACTGCCTACAAGAGACAAAGTTTAAAAACACAAACTTAAAACTGAAAAGACGGAAAAAAATGTATCAAGTAGAAAGCACTCAAAAAAGAGTAGTAGTAGCAATTTTAACTTGTGATAAAACAGGCTTTGAAATAGACACGAAGAACACTGTATAATTATTAAAGGATCAATACATAAGCAGGACATGACCATGTTAAATATTTACTAACGTAATGACAGCGCTCGTTAGTACTTCAAACAAATGCTGATAGCACTGAAAACAGAAACTAGCAGCTCTACAATAACAGTAAGTGACTTCAACACACTACTTTTAGTGAAGTACAAAACATCCAGAAAGAAGCTCAGTGAAGACACTGAAGATCTAAACATTACAGGTAACTAACTTGACCTCACAGACTTATACAAAACAATTCATTCAATGGCTGCCAAGTGTACTTTCTTTTCCAGCACACATGGAACACTCTCCAGAATAAAACAAATATTAGGCCATGAAACAAGCCTTAACAAAATCCAAAGCATCAAAATATCGCAAAGCATCTGTTCAGATCATAAAGCCATAAAAGCAGAAATCAATAACAGAAAAAGAAAAAGAAAAAAATTAAACACCAGGAAACTGAAAAACCCCTTTGCTCAAAAATGACTGGGTTATAGAAGAAATAAAGGACAAAATAACAACATGCACAGAAAGAAATGCAAGTGAAAGCACAATCTTTTGCTGGACACAGCAAAAGCAGTGCTCAGAGGTCAATTTTTTTTCCTTTTTTTTCCTTATTGTGATTAAGTGAAAATACACAATCCAAATCAATTTTGCATGCCCACCTCTCTGCAGCACCATCTGCTCTCCTCATCCAGTGACAGCACATTCTTCCTTTTCACTCTATAGTTCTAGGACCCTCTTAATGTGCACCTGTCCCCTCTTCAACATCTTCTTCTCCCCATCTAGAAAGAAACCAGTAGGACAGCCTCCCATCAATGTATAAAACCATAAAGTACACACACCTTATACTCACACTGTGCCCCCAAGTCCAGTCCATTCTTGTCTGCAGAGTTGACCTCAATATCAATACTGGTTTCCAGTAAGGACCAGCAGCATGTCTAGGGGCCATGTTCTCAGGGGAGGCTTCACGCTGTCTGACCATCAGCTCTGGCCTTTTAGCAGATTTCAGAGGTCATTTAATTTCAATATATGCATACGTCCAAAATAATAAAGGGCTCAAATCAAAGTATTAACCCCACAACTTGAACAAGCAGAAAGACAGCAGCAACAGAACCCCCTGGGTGCCAGAAGAAAGCAAATAATAAATATTAAAGCAGAAGTAAATGAAATAGAGAATGGAAAACTGATTGAAAGAATGTAAAAGACCAAAACCTGACCTTTGAAGAGATCAGCAAAATAGATAAATCACTGGCCAAACTGAAAGAAAAGAAACAAGAGAGGAAGCAAATAACCCAAATAAGAAATGAAAGGGATAACATTACAACAGACACTATTGAAAATATTTAGAATACGATGAAATACTGCCCACTAAAAATCTGAAAACGTAGAGAAAATGGACACTGTTCTAGAAACACACTATCCAGCTAAACTACTACAAACTGAGGTTACAGTTGTTGGGAGCCACTGCATTGGTTCCAACTCATAGTGACCCTATGCACAACAGAATGAAATACAGCCCAGTCTTTTACCACACCCATGATTGTTTTTTGCTTAAGTCCATCGTTGCAGCTATTGTGTCAATCCATCTTGTTGAGGGTCTTCTTTTACACTGACCCTCTACCAAGCATGATGTTATTCTCCAAGGAATGGTCCCTCCTGACAACATATCCAAAGTATGTAAGACACAGTCTCGCAGTCTTTGCTTCCAAGGGACACTCTAGTCGTACTTCTTCCAGAACAGATCCGTTCGTTCTTTTGGCAGTCCACGGTACATTCAACATTCTTCTCCAACACCACAATTCAAAGGTATCAATTATTTTGTCTTCCATATTCACTGTCCAGATTTTGCTTGCATGTGATGTGACTGAAGATACCATGGCTTGGGTCAGGTGCACCTTAGTCTCCAAGATGACACCTGTACTTTTCAAAACTTTTAAGAGGTCTTTTGCAGAAGATTTTCCCAATGCAATGTATCTTTTGATTTTCTGACTGCTGCTTGCATGGACATTAATTATGGAATCAAGTAAAATCAAATCCTTGACAACCTCAATCTTTTCTGCGTTTAGCATGATGTTGCTTAGTGGTCCAGTTGTGACGATTTTCACTTACTTGATGTTGAGGTGCAATCTATACTGAAGGCTGTGGTCTTTCATCTTCATTATGAAGTGTTTCAAATCCTCTTCACTTTCAGCAAGTAAGGCTGTGTCATCTGCATAGCACAGGCTGTTAATGAGTCTTCTTCCAATCATGATGCCTCATTCTTTTTCATACAGTCCAGCTTCTCAGATTATCTGATCAACATACAGATTCAAAAGGTATGCTGAAAAGATGCAACCCTGGCGCAAACCTTTTCTGACCTTAAACCATGCAGTGTCCCCTTATTCTGTTCCCAAGACAACTTCATGATCCAGGTACATATCCCTCATGAGCACAAGTAAGTGCTCTGGAATTTCCTTTCTCCACAATGTTATCCATAATTTGTCATGATCCCATTTATAAAAGTAGAACAACTAAATAAACCCATAAGAAAAGAAGAGATTGAAAAAGTAATTTAACTTCCCCTCACACTCCCAAAAATGTGGCTCAGATGGCTTCGCTGGAAAACTCCACCAAACTTTGAGAGAAGAGTTAACACCACTGTTATTAAAGGTTATTTCAGAGCATAGAAAAGTAAGCCATCATAACCCTGATACCAAAATTAGGTGAAGATATCACAAAAAAATAAAATTATAGACTAATATCTCTCATAAACATAGATACAAAATTTTTCAATGAAATTCTCACCAATAAAGTTCAACAACGTATCAAAAAAGTAATTTTTCACAATCATGTGAGATTAATATCAGGTATGCAGGGATGGTACAAGTTAGAAAAACAATCAATACAATCAACTACATTAAAAAAACAAAGACAAGAACCACATGATTTATCAATTGATACAGAAAAGGTACTTTACAAACTCCAACAACCATTTATGCTAAAAATTCTCAGCAAAATAGGAATTGAAGGGAAATTCCTCAAAAAAGGCATTTCTACAAAGGCAACAGCTAACATCATCCTAAATGGACAGACTCTGAGAATTTTTCCTTTCAGAGCAGGAACCAGTTAAGAATGCCCTTTGCCACCAGTTCTATTCAAGACTGTGCTGGAGGTTCTAGCCCAAGGAATAAGGCTAGAAAAGAAAATAAAGGGCATCCAATTTGTAAATAAGTAATAAAAGTATCTCCATTTGCAGATGACACTATTGCATGCACAGGAAACCACAGAGAATCCACAAAAAACTTCTGTAACTAACAGCAAAGTATCAGCATACAAAATAAAAATACAAAGATTAGGTGGATTTCTCTACAGCAACAAAGAAAACACTGGAAATCATCAAATCCATACCATTTACAATAACCCCCAAGGAGATGAAATACTTACCAATGTATCTAACAAGAGATGTAAAAGAAAACACACTACTGTAAGAAACCAAAAGAGACCTGCGTAAGGGGAGAAACATATCTTGCTCATGGATAGGAAGACTCAACATCGTGAAAATGTCTATTATATCCAAAGTGATTTACAGAAACAATCCAAATTTCAATGGAATTTTCTGATGAGATGGAGAAACAAATCACCAACTTCATAGGGAAAGGGATGAAATCCCAGGTAAATAAAGTACTACTGACAAAAACGAAAAAGGTAAAGGCCTAATTTTAGAACCTATTACACTGCCACAGTAGTCAAAGTAAGCCAGGTACTTGATGCAACAATAGACACATACACCAATGGAACAGAACTGAGAATCCAGACATAAAATTGGCCACTTATCAGGAGCTGATAGCTGACATAGGGGCAAAGTTCATGAACTGGAGCAAAGACAGTTTCTTTAAAAAGTGGTGTTGGCATAACTGGATATCCATCCAGAAAAAAAAAAAAAAAAGACCCAAATCTCTCACTAAGCATGAAACCTAAACACTAAATCTAAAACAAGAAAGCTCACAGAAGAAAATACAAGGACAACACTGGGAGCCCTAACACAAGGCAAAAACAGACTGTAAAACATTATTAACAATGTATAAACACCAGAAGACAAAATAGATAACTGAGAACTCCTAAAAATCAAACACTTATGTTCATCCAAAGAATCTGCCAGGTATGGCAAAACCTCAACAATAAAAAGACAAATAATCCAATTATCCAATTAAAAATTAGACAAAAGACATGAACAGGCACTTAACCAAAGAAGATCTTCAAGCAACTAACTGCTACATGAGGAACTGCTCATGATCATCAGCTACTAGATAAATGCAAATTAAAACTACAAAATACCATCTAACCCCAACAATCTGGCATTAATCCAGGAAATGGAAAATAATCAATGTTGGAGGGAATGTGGAGAGACTGGAACACTTACGCACTGCTGGTGGGATTATAAATAGCACAGCTGCTTTGGAAATCTGTTTGACACCTTCTTAAAAAGCTGGAAATAGAAACAGCAGAAGATCCAGCAATCCCATTTCTTGGATTACACCTTAGAGAAATATGAGCTGCGACACAAATAGGTATACGCACCCCAATGTTCACTGCAGCACTGTTTACAATAGCAAGAAGATGGAATTAACCTAGGTACCTGTCTTAGTCATCTAGTGCTGGTATAAAAGAAATACCACAAGTGGATGGTTTTAAAAAGAGAAATTTTATTTTGTCCTAGTCCAGTAGGCTCAAAGTCCAAACTCAAGGTATCAGCTCCAGGGGAAATCTTTCTCTGTTGGCTCCACAGGAAAGTCCTTGTCATCAATCTTCCCCTGGACTGACAGCTTCTGAGGCACAAGGATCCCAAGTCCTTTCTAAAGGACACACTCTGCTCCCAGCACTGCTTTCCTGGTGGTGCGAGGTCCCCAACTGTTTGCTTCCCTTTCCTTTATATCCTAAGAGGCTGCCTCAAGGCACAATACAGTCTTACACACTGAGTCCTTCCCCACCAACACAACTGCTTTCCATCCTCCCCAATAACATCATAGAGGCCAAGATTTACAACATGGAGGAACATCACACAATACCAAGAATCATGGGCCACCCAAATTGCTACACACATTTTTGGGGGGCATCATGCAGTCCACGACGGTGCCTATCAACAGAAAAATGGACAAACTGTTACAGGGTCACACAATGGAATATTCTGCAATGATAAAGAACAACAATAAAACACCTCATAACGTGGCAGAATCTGGAAAGAATTATGCTGAGTAAACTTCATCATAGCAAAAAGGACAAACACTGTTATGTGAGCACTTAAGGAATCAGAAATAGGTTTAAATATCAGAGAAAACATTCTTTGACAGTTATGAAACCAGTGGGAGGGGGAGGAGTATTCACTAATTATAGACAGGTGACAACAATTACATTAGGTGAAAGGAGAGACAACACATAGCAGATGCAAAGTCAGCATTAACGGGCTAAACCCAAAGCTAAGAAGCATTCCAAATAAAATCACTCTGAGGGACTGAGTAGCAGGGTCAGGGGTCTGGAGACATTTCTGCATCCAACTTTGGTGAGTAATGTCTGGGGTTTTAAAAGCTAGCAGCAATTGGTTTCAACCTTCCTGAAGCTACAGAGAGAGAACATCAAAGACACAAGAAAAGTGTTAGCCCAAGAGATAGAAAGGGCTACATATACCAGAGACTACATCAACATGAGACCACAAGAACCAGATGGTGCCTAGCCATCACCAAAAATTACCCTTACAGGGAACTCAGCAAAGAGTGGCTGACTGAGCAGGAGAAATATTGAGGTGCAGAACTCAACTCTAGTAAAAAGACAAGACTTGATGATCTGACAAACTGAAGCATCCCTGGAGAACATGGTGCCCAGATTCTGTTAGCCCAGAAATGAAAGCATCTTGGAAGTCAACTCCCCAGACAAAGATAGAACTGATTTATAAGACATAAAATGATACTGATGAATGTGTTTCTTGCCTTGAGTATATACAAAAAAATAACTGGGCAGCTCCTGTCTGGAGGTAAGATGAAAAGACAGAGGGTGACAGGAGCTGGTTAAATGAACGTAGTAAATACGGGGTGGAGGCGAGGAGTGTGTTGCCACAGTTTGGTGACAGCATCTAGGGTAACATGACAAAGTACGTGTAAACTTTTTATATAAAAAACTGACAAGAACTGTAAATTTTCACCTAAAACACAATGAAAAAATTAAAAAATAATATGTAGCCATGTGATATATACACTTCAGTATGCTGAATGATTCTGAATCACATCCACTAGTGGGTTTTGGCAGATCTAATAAAGATTATTATTTCATATCTTGGTTCACCTTGTCCTGCCAAAGAGTTGAGTGTAAAACCTTAGTGTTCACTCTGGAATCTGATTAAATGACAGCTCCAGACCCAAATCAGTGACCCCTGAAGCAGGGATTTAACATTAGTAAAGACGGAAATAAAAAATATTCTGTATCTCGTAACAGGTGTGTTAGAATAAACCCACTGCTGTCAAGTTGATTCTAACTTGTAGCAACCCTATAGGATCAGACATAATAAAATATCTGTTGCCACCAAGTCAACTCCAACTCACAGCAACTCTACAGAACGGATGAGAACTACCTGACAGGGTTTCAAAGGAGCAGCTGGCAGATTCCAACTGCTGACCTTTGGTTAGCAGCCAAGCTCTTAACTACTGGGCCACCCGGGCTCCCTAGATACAACAGAAAATGTTAATTATGAGAAAGTAATTTTTAAAGTTTGAATAAAAATTTAGTCTTCCTAATTCATTCTTGTGGCAACTCCTGTTGCCTGGTTACCACCAAGCTGAGAATTATTACAATTATACTAAAAATAATGAGGATTTCTTATCTCCCCATTCTTTTCTCAAATACTGAATAAAATAGAACAAATAAATTTACATGCGTAACAAAAGCTATTTAACATACAAGCTAATACTTTTCTCATGCTTTGTTGAGTCTTCCAACCTTCTATGTACATAACAAATGGATATTTCGCTTGAACGAGAAAAATATGGTATCCAACCAATGCGTCATCCAAAGTGTACTGCCGCTGACAGAAAGGACCCGTTGTCAATAGAACTCTGAGACAATAAAGAACAAGAATGAGAATCAAGAATAAAATGAAGTTAAGATAAGAAATACATAAAGTAAACATCGGTTGTTTTTGCTCTCTAAAACTCCTGACACCTTTTCTCTAGTAACAAAATCTTTCTTCTCAGGAAAATTCAGTCTTTGTAGTTCTAGCAGAACTGAACTTAACACAATCCAGACAACAGAGGTGGACCTATGACCCCTTCCTGACCGAAGTTCTCCTTCTCTTCTCTTTCTTCCTTTCCTCCTAGCCCTGGTGGCAGGCACAGTAGTTAAGCTTTCAACTGCTAACTAAAAGGTCATCAATTTGAGTCCACTAATTGCTCCTTGGAAACACTTTGGGAAGTGCTACTCTATTCTATAGGGTCACAATGAATTCAAATTGCTTTGATGACAATGAATTTATTTTACATATACTTCGGGGAGTAGTGTTTCCTAGTTTGCTCATATTTATTTCTTCCTTTAAAGAATCTCACATTGGCATTAGGTATAGGGGCTTCCTCTGTGGTAATGAATGTTTATTGGGTTTAAGTCCAGTTAAGTCAGGTTTGAAAAAAACCTCTTTGCTGTGCCATAGAGGTATATGATGTTATTTCTGATAATCCTGAGTATCAGAATCTTCACTGATACACAGGCATGGGCAGCAGCAACAGAGATATTAGACCTCAGCACACCTATAGATGCTTTATTTTTTTCCTTTGATCTCCTTCTACTGTCTAAAGACTGCTTTTACATAAGTGAATTCCTGCTGAGTCCACAGGGTGCAGTGTTTTCCCTGACCTTTATTATACAACACAAAGGTAGGTCTGAGTCAAGACCCCAGTTCCACACTGCTGTCCCTAAGTACCAAGTGATTATCAAAATGTTGGGATTAGATCAAGTAAGTCTGTAACAGAAGCTTGGGAGAACTCAAGGATGCAACACAAAGCAGTAGAAACTTACAGCACACACCTAAACACAAGACACAGAGACAGTTAGCAACCAAAGCAAGAGACAAACAGTCTAGGGCGGTAGCCACTGTCTGAACACCCCGTTCACCGCACGTAAGATCACCCTGCAGAAGCAGAAAGGTCTCCTCCCCAAAGTTTTTGGCTCAGATGTCCATATTGATGATGCTGTGCACACACTAAGAGGGCATGCAAAAAACTTTTATGTTATCATATATTTGTCTTTAACATAATGGTTCTACTTCAAGAGACTTGCTCTATTCAAACAAATCAAAGAAGTTGGATACAATAATCTCATAATTAAATGGAGCACAATATAAATGCCCAACAATAAGAAAATACTAAAATGAACTGCAGTACAACAGGAAAACAGAGCTCTCTACAGCGACAAAAAGTATGCTAAAGGAAGAACTTTTACCACTAAGGGACAAAGTAATCGGGCACACTGTCCAAGGAGGCCAATTATAATGTTCACCAGCATTTACTCCATATAAACCAAGAGAACTTTTTGGTATCTCTTTTGGATTGTGATCTGTATGGATATAAGACTGTGATAACTAGCAGCCTTAAACTTCCCACCATCTGGGGAGGTCCTGTCTGAGAACAAAGCCGAAGAAACAGCAGAGCTGAGTGATGCAGTAAATTAAAGAGGCATCATCTTGGGACCATCACTTAGAACCAGCGCCTACCTTGGCTTCACAGTTAAGCAAAACAATATGCCTCCATTTTCGCCGAAACTAACTTGATTTCAGTTTTAATTGCAACCAAAAATTTCTGACTGTTACAGCTCTCGCATTCACGGAGTTACTTAATTCTCCCTTCACTGTGTTTATATTTAAGAACTTGGAATTTGAGAACAGTTCTTTAAGCTGTGTCAAGTCATATTTTTTTTTAGTTTGTCACTGAACTACCTCTAGTGTTTGGGCAAAAGATCTCTTTAAAGTGTTAAAAAACAAAGAGGTCATTTTGAGGATTATTATGGATTGAACTGTATCTCACCAAAATGTGTATCAACTTGGATTGCCATGATTTTCAATACTGTGTGGCTGTCTACCATTTTGTGATCAGATATGCACACGTGTAACTGTCTATACATTACAGTAACCAATATAAAGGGAAAAGAATTGAGGGGGTGGGAAGCCTTCTTCCAAAAAAACTAAAAAATCTCACTTTAATATCATGACCTAAAATCCCTTCATTTACCTAAACCTTCCCATTTTTCCTGCTGTCCACTTCTGAAATACAAATGACATGCTGTCACTTCTACTTTAGTGGTATTTATTAAGATAATTTTTCTCCATGACAGCAGAAACAGTAGGAGAGGAATACATGGCAAAAATTTCTAAGGGTGGGTAAAAGGAAAGCAAAAACCATAAAACAGATGATGCCCAAGACTCAGTAAATGGCACACATCACAATTTCTCATCTCTGTCACTCTTCCATAGGAGAAGCACTGAAAATAAGGTCTTCTATTCACATAACGACTTGCCTTCAGTTTTATGTACTGTTGTGGCTTACATAGAACTATGATACTAGAAGCTCTGCCACCAGTATTTTAAACACTAGCAGGGTCACCCACGGTGGACAAAGTGTACTGGAATTTCAAAACTAGGACAGAGGAGGAAAGGAAGCCCAGTGATCTACTTCTGAAAATCAGTCAATGAATACCTTCTGGATCACAAGAGAATACTGTCTGATACAGCGCAAAGATAAGTCCCCTAGGTTAAAATAGACTCAAAATACACCGTGGCCCAAACTATTAACCAGAGTGTATCAATGATCACGAAGATGGCACAGGACTGGGCAGCATTTTGCACTATTACACATGAGGTTGCCACAACTTGGAGCCAGCAACTAATAGCAAATCACGTAACAAATACTTTTGCGTGTGTGATTAAGTGAAAGTTTACAATCCAAATCCATTTACTACGTAATAGGAGGTAAATTTTTCCATTTTAGCAAGAGACTGGGGTGGAAGAAGTTTTATAGGTATCCTAATGGCAAGACAGAGGTTTTCTTAGCTCATAAACAGAAATTTCCTTTTGGATATGTACCATGTGTGGCAGAAACAGAAAAAAATGAAAATATTTTTTAAAGATATCTAATACAAACTGGCACCACCCTTCTTGGTTGGCAAAAAAATAAAAAGGAGAGGGGGTTGGCTACTGGGACAACCCTTTCAATGTTATCCAGATAACAATTATTTCAGATTTGATTGTTTGCTAGGGTCAAGTTTAAATTCACACTAACAACAGAAATATCTTGCTTCATATAAATTGGACTGTATGTTCTCCAAGCTACTTACAACCTTGCCTTAGTAATCCATGCTTGTTTCTGGAGTAAACAATAAGCAATTTAGACACAGTGACTGCTAAGGAGTCTAAACTGGTCCACACTCATGGGATACCCTCAACAATGACTGGGCAGATAAGGAACTTCATTTAGCATCGATCCAAATCCCAAAACAGTTTATGAGACAAGGAGGAAGAAAAATTGCGGAGTGATATGGCTCTCTCTTAGGAGTGGAAGTAGAGAGTATATGGATCTGAGCAGGGTTTGAGAAAAGGAGCTCAAAAAAATGAAAACAACAACAGAGAAGTAGAGAACAACATAAATTGAGGAGAGAGACCTGGAGAAAGAGAATGCCTCCTGGAGACAGCTTCTTCTGAGTCTGCAAGGCCTTTCCTTGGGGATTCTAAAAGCCCTGTAAGTCAGATAAAATGGTTTTCTTTATTCTAAAACGGTAAAACTTCACTGAGATTCTTCTAGCTGATGTGTGACTAGAGAAAACAGGAATATCTGAATATGAAGGAGGAATATTTCAGGACATGATCAGCACTACTAGATTGCCCCAGCGGATTCCTGGGCCTAACAACACTGGTTACCGGGACTGAGCAGAGGGTCATAGGTGCTAGGATCCCAGAAGGTCCCTCATTAGCACAGGGAGAAGGAGAAAGTCTTCATCATACATTGGTTACAGAAACAGGAGGTCAAATCTTCAGGGACAGTTTGAAAGAGAGGTGATACAATGTAGTTTTGATGACAAACGGGAAAATGATGTTACTATACAACATAGATTGCTGGACAGAATTAAGATCCTCACTTAAGACACGTGTTTGGGCCTTGTTTATGCTGCTACGCAGCTATATGACTTTTGACAATATACTTCATATCTTTCAGCCCGGGGTCTTTTGATGGTAAAATGGGGGGGCTAGTAATACTTATGATAGAGGTCGGCAGTGCTTCAGTGGTAATACTCTCCCCTTCCAATTCCTGGCCCATGTTCCCCAAGATGCACTTTCAGTGGAAGCTTCCAGGTGACTGTGATACTGAGCAAGTTTCACTGGAGCTTCCAGACTAAGATGGGACTAGGAAGAAAGGTCTGGTAGCCTACTTATCGAAATTATCCATCACAATGGTCCCGTTTGAAACCAATCATGAGAATGGCCAGGGACTAGGCAGTGCTAAGCTGCAAGTGGGTATGGGGTCACCATTCATTGGGGGCCAAGTCCACAGCAGGTAACAACAACAACCGTAAAGATACAACATTGTAGAAAACATGACAGGAGGTTATGTATCTAAACCTCTTTATATATACATTAGAATCTCAAAAAAAAAATATTAGTTCTTTTCTGCTTTCACAGCTTTTGGGTTTTATAAATTTTACTAAGCTGCACGGTCTTATTTTTAAGTCAATACTCACCTGAGAATTCTTTTCCTAAGTAATCTCTTAGCACTAGGCATAATACTTCCTAAGTTCTTACAGGCATTTTCAGGACTGAAAATTCTTCAGGTTACATATAATTACTGAGTCAGTTGGTTCAACTGTGTATGCATATTATATTTTTAATATAGTCAGTATTGGGTCCACTTGAAGGATCCCGGGTGGCACAGTGGCTAAATCAATCAACTACTAACTGAAAGGTTGGTAGCTAAGAACCTTCAGCAACTCCAAGGGAGAAACTGGGGCGGTCTGCTTCAGGAGAGAATTACAGCCCTAGAAACCCTATTAGGTTACTCTGAGTTGGAACCAACTTGACAGCAGTAGGCTTTAAAACATAAAGTATCAAAACAATTTATCCGGCCTCAATTCTTCCTAGTAAACAGTCTTTCCAGAATGAAAACTATACGTAAATAAACACACAGAGAGACACTTTTAAATATCCCTGTCTACGACTCGACGGCACTTGGCTTGGCTACCTACTTTGGTTAAGAGTAACAGCTGGAACCAAAAGGCTGGCAACTCTAGTCCACTGAGTGCTCCTTCGAAACCCAAGTGGGAGACAGTTCTACTCTGGCCTATACGGTTGTCACTGCAAGTCAGAGTTGACTTGATGGCAAAGGGTTCACTTTGGCTTATCTACTTTGTATATGCATGTTTTTAATATGTCATCAATAACCTAATTATTAGAATGCAAATGTGATGAAACTTCTGTTATTTGAATCAGGGCAAAAAACGAGTTTTTGGATTACTAGTTCGGGATTTGTATTTGTCTGGTTTTTGAGTGATCTGAAATTCCATCATGTTGCACCAGGGGGGTTTACACTTTAATGTACTCAGAATCATCTGGAATGCATTTTAATAATTCCCGTTCTGAGGCCTCAGTCTCATCGCATCTGATTTTTTAGGTCTGAGGTAAGAACACACATTTTTCACCAACATCCAAGGAATATTAGTGCAGGTGGTACATATCCTTATTCTCAGGAATACAGAGAGCCCATGCAAAACGCATCTTTACTTTGGAAAAATTACTTCTTTATTATCATGTAAAGAATCTAGAAAACAACTAGTTTGACTTTTACATATAGGTTATACGCTATTTACCTCTTCAGGAAAAAAAAACTCCCTAAATTTGAACTGCTTCTGGCCCCTAGGGTTGCCACGAGTCAGCTCCGACACAACGGCACTTGGCTGGCTTTTACTTTGAGGGTTAAACTTTGTGAATATATATTTTACAGTCTGAAATATTTTTAAATGATTTTTAAGATAAATATTTGTGTAACTCATATATCTGTTCCATTAGAGGCTTCAACATTTGATTAAATTATCATTTGATAATACAATAGCTATACTGCTACAATTTCCTTTGTCTATGAAAATAAGTGCTCTGAAGTAGCTTTCTGTGAAAATGCAGGAATTTCCTGAAACTTCACTGGAGATTTATTTCCAGGGATGTTTATTATATCTTGTCTAATCCTCTCCACTGCTCTTATAAAAAGTCATGTATTTTACACATAGTAACAGGAAACATTACAAACACAAACTTGCAAGCTTGTATAGAATCCAACCCAGATAAAATTTGGAAAACAGCTACATGTCTCTCAGAATATTCTGTTTCAGCAGTATTAAGCGGTATTCAGCAGTTCAGATATTAAATTGCAGATGAATGTAACGCTTTAAGACAGAATGTGAGATCTCAGTCTATTTTAAGAGGAAGAAAAGATTGGAAAAGATCCCAGAAACGTCATTTTAGGGGCAGGTTGAACAACTCACTACTATAAAATGAATTAAGAAAGCAATCACATCATACACGTATTAAATTTAGTGGAGGCAGTAGAATAAGATGTATTAGTTTTTTTTAGAGAAAACATTCAAACTAAATCCATCTGAATAATAACTAAACATTACAGCTTAGTAGGTATTACATAGAATCACAATAAGAGAAGGGATCACAGACACTCAGCTGTTCATTTCTCCTAACTTCAGTTGAACCTTGCCAGTAAGTGACCAAAGATTAGTAAATTATCTATCTCTATTTAAATGCCTGCAGAGGACGAAATTTTTAAAATTCTTACTTACCTCTTCACGGCGTCCTGGTGGCACCATGGTTCAGCACTCAGCTGCTAACTGGAAAGTTGGCAGCTCAAATCCACCCTGCAGCTCCAACACAGAAAACCTAGCAATATGTTCCCAGAAAGACTATGGCCCAGAAAACCCTCTGGGACAGTTCTACTCAGTCACATGGGGTCACTATAAGGCAAAAATCACCCCAAAAGCATCTAACAACAACATTTAATTTTTCAATAACCAATGTGCAGTGCAGTGAATTATGTAATACGGCCCTTCACCCTATGGTCTTTTTTGCTCGCTCATACACAGCAACTGAGTGCAAATATGAAAATACGGTATATGCACTGGTGATGGTTAGGGTTATGTGTCAGTTTGGCTAATTCCCAGTATTGTATGGTTGTCCTCACAATATGTGCTATGGATCCTGACCTCTACATGTTGATGAGGGAGGACTGGTATAACGTGTGCCTTGGGTTGTAGCCCCAGAGGAGGACATGACTCAAGCCTCACCCCTACTACAGTCACACCCATCCCACAAGTGTGACCTGCATCTGAGATACATGTGTATGTCCTGGAGAAGCTGTATCTGAATACCACATTTGAGACTCAGAAGCCTGCTATCTGATCTGCTGATGCTGGGATTCACCATCGTCCACAGCCAACAATCTTGGGCCAACAATCTATCATCTGACCTGATTTGCCAGCTCCCGAAGCCTTGTTAGCCAGCAGCCTGTTGTCTGAACTAATGATTTGGATTTGTTGGCTTCTGCAGCTAAGAGGGTCAGAAGAAGCCTACACCTGATCCATCCATTTGGGCCATATTTGCCTCCACAATCTGATGAGTCATTTCTTCTACATGGTTTGTGAGTTTCATGAGACTACGCAGAGAATTATAGAACCCAAAGATGGTAGGGAGAATGCTGAGGGAAAAAGGAGCACCTGATTGTCAGAGATGAAGAAATGGTACAGCACCTTGGAAAAGATGGACATTTGGGACATCTTTAATCTCCATCTCAAGGGAACTAGCTTTTTGCTGATCCTTATAAATCATTCACTTAAATGTATAGCTTATATCTATTACATTTCCTCTTTCAATCCAAAAAAATATTATTTAAATCCTACAATATACCAAGTACATTTATGCCAAACTTTCAAACAAAACCTAAACATTTTAGTCAAGTATTTAAGCATTTCAGTTAAAGCCAGTGCCTTACCTATTTGCACCACCCAGGAACTCTTAGCTTATATTTAATAAGCCAATGATATTCACAGATACGTAATCTGTAGATGCTGTTAGTATGTACTTATGTTCAATTAAAAATCACATATATATTGTAAAAGGATAGAAATAACTAAAATTACTTGCCTAAGCCCCCAACACTTTCTTCAGATTAGGGAGAATAACAAGCGTAGAACACATGAAACATCAGATTTATTCCAATGAGGTAAACATTACACAAAACTGTGAATTTTGCTTGCATGCCTATGCTGTCCATTTCTATTTCATAAAAATTCATCTCTATTTCCAAAATCACAGCATAGAGAAGACTGAAGAGGACTTAAAAGGCTCAGCTCAAGAATTCTGAATATTTGCTTCATTTAAAGATCTATGAGTATTTAATCCATATTTAATCCAACTCAACCAAACAGTTGGCACAGAATTAATTCCAGGGACAATCTCACATATGTTAGAGTAGAACTGTGCTCCATAGGGTTTTCAGTAGCTGAATCTTCAGAAACAGATCACCAGACCATCCCTCTGAGGTGATAATGGGTGATCCTGAACCTCCAAACCTTTAGTTAGCAGCCAGTGCTGTAACTATTTATACTACCCAGGGACTCTTTATTTATATTTAATAAGCCAATGACAGCCACAAATCTGTAATGTATAGATTCTTTTAGTATGCATTTATGTGAATTAAAAATAATACATATATTGTTAAAGGATAAGGATAACTCAAATTACTTGCCCCAGCCGCCAACACTTTCTTCAGAATGGAGAGGATAACAAGCAAGAGATGGATTAGAAAATGAATAATCATTGTCTGTACTTACCAGAAAGTGTGACTTTTTTGGAGAGGCAAACAGAAAGGGTAATGGATTGGCCCCTCTACCAGTTATAAGTTCTTATGGGGGACTATCTGTCCCTTTTATGCCATTCTTTCATACATGAATAAAGCAAGGTCATTAAAAGGAAAGAAAAGACCAAAACAAATGTCAGAAGAGACTCTGAAATCTGTTCTAGAATGTTAAGTAGCTAAAGTGAAAAAGAGAAATGATGACATAAAAAGAGTTAAATAGAAGATGTAAGACGGCCTCAAGAGGATAAAGTGAAGTATCACAATGACATGTGCAAAGACCTGGAGATGGAAACCCAAAACGAAGAACACGCTTGGCATTTCTGAAGCTGAAAGAACTGGGGGGAAAAAAAATCAAGCCTCCAGTTATTATACTGAAAGCTTCCATGGGAAATACATTAAATAACTTAGGAAACATCAAAAGAAAATGGAAGGGGACAGGGGACACACTGTAGAGTCTCTGAGCCGACACAGAAAAAGAGGGGTACAGCCCAAGAACTGTTCTAACAGACCTAAAACGATGGTCCGAAGGCCAGGACACTCCCCTGGGAAAATGACCCCTAGACCTGCTGCTATCCCTGACTAAAAACCAGTAGACTTCAACTCTTCAGACAAGAATGGCCTGGACTTAGGGATACACAGTGTGACCATACGGTTGTATGTAATTTATGATTCTATGAATTTATAGGAGGCAGTCCTACTGTTCTCTTCCTAGACAGGAGAGAAGAAGGTGGAAAGGAGAGGACAGATGCTTGTTGAGGGGATACCAGAAGTAGGGAATAGAAAGGAGGAGAGTGCTGTCACCATGTGGGGAGAGCAGAAGGAGCTGCAGATAGGTGGGAATGCAATACTGATCTGGATTGTACACTTCCACTTAATCATAATTAAAAAAAAAAAAAGAAGAAGAAGATGGAAGGAATACACAGACTCACTAGATCAAAAATAAGTGGTCAACACTCAACCATTTCAGGAGATAACAAAATAACAAATGAGCAAGAACCAATGGTACTGAAGGCACTGACAAAAAAACAAGGCTCCAAGAATTGAGAGAATATCAATTAAGATGTTTCAACAAACACATGAAGCACTGGAAGTAACTCATTCATCTACGTCAAGAAATTTAGAAGACAGCTGCATGGCCAACTGAGGAGACCTACCAAATGTGGACTGCTGAACAATATCATTAATATCACAAGCCAGGTAAAGTTGTCCTGAAGATCATTCAAAACCAGCTGGAAAAGTGTATCAACAGAAAACTGTCAGAAATTCACACTGGATTCAGAAGAAGACACAGAACTAGGGATATCATTGCTGATAGATCTTGGATGAAAGCAGAGAAGATAAGAAAGATGTGTACTTGGTTTTTTACTGACTATGCAAAGGTATCTTACTGTGTGGATCAGAACAAAACCCTGTAAAGAATGGTAACTCCAGACCACTGTGATTGTGAGGAACCTGTATATTGATCAAAAGGCAATCATTCAAACAGAATAAGGTTTAAAGTAGGAAAAAGCATGTATCAGTGTTGTATTCTTTCACCATACCTATTCAATCGGTATGCTAAGCAAGTAATGTGAGAAACTGGACTATATGAAGAAGAACAGGGTCTCAGGACCAGAAGAACAGTCATTAACAACCTGAATTGTGCAGATAACATAACTTGGCTTGTTTAAAGTGAAAAGGAGTTGAAGCACTCACTGATGAAGATCAAAGATTTCAGTCTTTAGGATGGATTATACTTCAACATAAAAAAAAAACAAAATTCCTCACAAATGGACCACTAAACCATACGACAATAAAAGAGGAAAAAGATTGAAGCTGTCAAGGATTTAACTGGGATCCACAACCAACATCCACAGAAGCAGCAGTCAAGAAATCAAAAGACTCACTGCATTTGGCAAATGTGCTGCAAAGGACTTCTTTAAGATGTTCAAAAGCAAGGATGTCTCCTTGGAAGCTAAGGTGTGCCTGACCCAAGCCATGGTATTTTCAATTGCTTCCTATGTATGTGATAGCTGGACAATGAATAAAGAAGACCACAGAAGAACTGGTGCCTTTGAATTGTGGTGTTTGTGAAGAATACTGACTATACCATGGACTTCCAGAAGAACCAACAAACCTACCATGGAAGAAGTACAACCAGAGTGCTTCTCAGAAGCAAGGATGGTGAACTGTTTCTCATATGCTTTGGAACTGCTATCAAAAGGGATCAGCCCCTGGAGAAGGACACCAGGCTCGGTAAAGCAGAAACCAAAACAACAGAACCCAAAACAACAGAACCCAGTGCTCCTGAGTTGATTCCGACTCATAGTGACCCTATAGGGCAGAGCAGGACTGCTCCATGGAGTTTCCAAGAAGTGCCTGGCAGGTTTGAACTGGTTAGCAGCTATAGCACTTAACTAACATAGAGACAGGCTAACATTTAGAGACAGGCTCTAAATGATGTGGACTGACAGAGTGACTGCAACGATGGGCTTAAGCATAAAAATGATGGTGAGGATGGTGCAAGACCGTGCAGTGTTTCCTTCTGTTGTACACAGGGTTGCTATGAGTCAGAACTAACTTGATGGCACCTAACAACAATACAACTATCTGAAAAAGAAATCTAGTGGCAAAGAGGTTAAACACTCAGCTGCTAACCAGTTGCAGTTCCTCAGGAGGAAGACATGGCATTCTGCCTGTGTGAAGATTACAGCCTTGGTATGTGTTGGCTATAATCTCTTCTATAGGGTCACTATGTGTAGGCAATAACTTTGGTTTGTATTATACCTATACACTCTACCTACTGTGATGTAACAAGTCCATATGTGATTGATAAGCATCTGGAGCTCCTTCCTTGCTTACTCCCATGACCCAGACACCTATTTACCCAGACCTCTGCTTTCTCTTTCATGAGTCCAGGGTAAGGTGATGAAGTTTTCCAAATACCTACTAAGGCTGGCTGGTGTTTTAACTCTACTGTACATTTTCAGGATGTAGCAGTTAAGTGCTACATCTACTAACCAAAAAGTCAGCAGTTCTAAGCCACCAGGCGCTCCTTGGAAACTCTAGGGGGCAGTTCTACTCTGTCCTATAGGGTTGCTATGAATTGGAACTGACTCAAGGGCAGTGCCAGTAGGAGCAACAATATATTTTCAAATGATTTGTCTCTGTCATATTTTCAATACAAAAAAGACCTACTACGTATTCTTCTTTCAGACTCTTATCTAAGGTAAAAAGTAGTTACCTGAGTATCCACTGATGATAATGTTAATAAGAAGATTCAACAAATTGCACATAAAACCTAGTGCTGCTTCTTCCCCTTACCTTGATACATTCCTTGACATCCTCCTATCCTCACCTGTTCTCATGTCAGCCACCACAGCAGTAAGTTCCTCATGGACTCGGACTCTTGACTCTGCCCCACTCTGCATGTCTTTTTTGTCCAGTCCCAAGCTTCTCTATGGCAAATCAACACTCAGCCTTCAAACAGGCACAATTTTGAAGTGAATCCCCCTTGGAGAAAAAGTTGACCAATGGAAGCCAGAATTCAATGTATAAATGTTTCTACCTTTCTCCGCCCCTCAAAAGATGGTCTCAGATATATTTTAAAGGACTTCTCAGACGACCAACCAGTCTCCCATCAGAGCAGACAATTCATTTTCTTGTACTACCTCTCTCTTCTTTCATATTCCATTCCCCTACTACCCAATCTTATTCCTAGGGAAACCAATAAAGTACGTATACATAATCTTTCAACTTAAGCTATGCTTTTGGGGGAGAACCCAGGTAAGGCAGGCAGTGTTTTAATTTCATGTTGTTTTTGTAAAACATAATTTTCCCAATTTGTACTTATTATGGATCAATTGGGAAAGAGAATATTGCTAACAGCAAATGTATTCTGGACGGTTCTCTTCAACTAATGATATCCCAGGTATGACTGCAGATACAGAACTAGTTCCAGAAACTACTTAATACGACAGGATTACTTCTTCAAGTCATATTTTGTTCCTTACACAAATATATTTCTCTCAGAATGAAAATTCCTTCTTGTTGTTGTTGTTAGATGCCATCAAGTTGGTTCTAACTCACAGCAACTCTATGATCAACAGAATGAAACATTACCCAGTCTTGCAACAATCATTTTTATGCTTACGTCCATCGCTGTGACCACTGTGTCAATCCATCTCGTCAAGGGTCTTCCTCTTTTTCGCTGATCCTCCAACTCGACCAAGCATGATGTCCATATCCCTTCTGACAACACGTCCAAAGTATGCAAGATGCAGTCCTACCATCTTTGCTTCCAAGAAGCTCTCTGGTTGGATTTCTTCCAGAGCGGATCTGTTGGTTCTTTGAGCGGTCCATTGTACACTGTGCATTCTTTTCCAATACCACTATTGAAAGTTATCAATTCTTCTGTCTTCTTTGCTCATGGTCCAGCTTTCACATGCATGTGACACAACTGAAAATACCATGCCTTGGGTCACGTGCCTTTTATCTTCAACTTACTTTTGAATACTCTGAAGAGGTCCTTTGTAACAGATTTTTCCAGTGCAATGCATCTTTTGATCTCTTGACTGCTGCTTCCATGGGTGTTGATTATGAACTCCAGCAAAATGAAATCCTTGAACACCTCAATTCTTTCTCTATTTATGACAATGCTGCTTGCTGGTCCAGTTGTGAAGAGTTCTGTTTTCCTGATGTTGAGGTGCAATCCATACTAAAAGCTGTGGTCTTTCATCTTCACCAGTAGGTGTCTAAAATCTTCATTTCCAGCAAGTAAGGCAGTGTCGTCTGCACAACACAGTTTGTTAAAAAGTGATCCTTCAATCCTGACACCTGATTCTTCTTCGTATAATCTAGTTTCTTGGATTAGCTGCTCAGCCAAGTGCCCTAACTGCTCAGCATACAGATTAAAAAGGTATGGTGAAAGGATACAACCCTGGTGCACACCTTTCCTGACCTTAAACCACGAAGCGTCCCCTTGTTCTGTTGTCATGCCTACCTCTTGATCTGTACACTGATTCCTTAGGAGCACAATTAGGTGTTCTGGTATTCCTATTCTCCACAACATCAGCCAAATTCCCCAGAAACCAGTAATTCTTGTCAAAATCTTACCTCTTTTTAAGAGTTAAGTTAAATGCTTAATTTGAGAAATATGTACTTTTTTTTTTTTTTTTAACATTCACTCCTGTCTCTGATGGCCCTTTACTCACTATTTTACTTTTACAGGGGACATAAAAATGCTTAATGAGCAATAGGAACTAAGTTCTTTTTTTTCTCTTTCTTGTACTGTACTGATCACCAGAATAGAAATTTTCATTGTGACCTCCTTTTCATCAAAGGGTGATTTTTTTGTGTGGAAATTCCTTGTACTCTAAATAGAGACGGTATCTCCACAGAGTAATTTCACCTATGTTTGTGCCAAGGGGCTAACGGGCTAGGATTTCATAAGATTTTCAATGTATATTTCTGGTTTTCTAGATTTTAACACTTAAGCCTTATTAACAATGCATAAACAAAGTTGTGCTTTTTCTAATTGAAGACTCTAGAAAATTGAAGAAGGAAGTAACACTCTTCCAACAAAATAGAAAACTGATTATAAACCTCCACTGCACTGGAAAAACAAAGATCAATAAATTATAACTCCCATTATTTTGTATAAAGATTAACTGAAAAATGACAAAGGAAAATTTCCAGATGTCATGGAAAAAGTAGTAAGTATAGACACATAAGCCAATGTGTCAGGTGCTAAGAGATGTAATTCTTGGCTATAAACTCTAAGAATTCAGAACCAGGCTTAAAATACCAAATAAGGGAAGGAGACCTGCATTGGTCCTACGCAAAACAGAGAGCTAGAACTGGAGTTTCCTACAAAGCCAAACCCACTGCCATGCCCCAAATTTTAAATCATATCGACCCTACAGGACAGAGTAGAACTGCCCCATAGGTTTTCCAAGGAACTTCTGGTGGATTTGAACTGCTGATCTTTTGGTTAGTAACCGAGCTCACAATCATTGTATGACTAGGGCTCCAGTTCCTGCAGGGCAAGTACCCTTGAATTCATATCACTCCATGAAAAGGAAAACAGAATAAGTTCACCTACCAGTCTGGGGGGGCTACAAGGAAGCTTACTATGTGCTGTAAACTCAGTAGAAATAACAATGATTCCATGGGAAATGAAACATCAAGATCACAATGAAAAATACATAATGAGTTCAAATTTACACCACCTACATAGTGTAGAAATCCTAAAACCTGAAATATACATAAAAAATATTCATGACATCCTTGGCACAAATACACACAAAATTACCTATAGAGACATTTTCTCTATGTAGGGTGCAGACAATTTCCACGAAAGAAAGATACTCTTTAAAAATGAGATAATAAACCCCGAAGATAGACAGACCCACATGAGGCGATGCCTACATCGACTTGGGACCAGAAGAACCAGAGGTGCCCAGCCACCACCAATGATAGCCACGATGGAGCTCACTAAGTTGAGTCTCACTGGCAACACAAGAATAAAAAGGGGTGCACCCTGAGATCTCCACTGAAAGACTGCAATTGATGGTCCAGCGGTTTCAGGGTTCCCCTGGGAGCATGGCCCCTGGTCCTGATGCTGCCCTTGCCCATATATCATAATGAAGGTCTACTGTTCGCACACAAATGGATTGGACTTCGTGATGCAGAGCGACCATTATACTGGATGTACTTTATGGTTTTGTGCATTATAGGATATCATCCTGCTGACCTCTGGCTGGAGGAAGGAGAGTGGGTGGAGAGGAGGGGAAAGGAGGCTGTTGGGAGGATGAGACATGTATGAAGCAGAGAGGAACAGTGTGCTGTCACTGGACAGGGAGAGCAGTGGAAGCTGCATATAGGTGGGCATGTAAATTTAAATGGGAATGTGCATTTTCACTCAGTCATAGTAAAAAAAAAAGAGAGATAATAATAAAAATTTCTAACCCACACAAAGGATTAAGGTACCACACTAAATAGTAATCAGAGAGGATAAACAAGAGAACTAAAAATCAAAGAACTTAAGATAATAAACAAACCATAAATAACTATTTTTAAAGCTGCTTAAGAAAAAGGCATTCTAATGACACAGTAGTTAAATGATCTGCTGCTAACTGAAAGCACTGCTCCTCAAACCTACCAGTTGCTCCATGAAAAAAAAAAGACCTGGAGATCTGCTCCCATAAAGATTATAGCCTAGAAACCCCACGTGGCAGTTACACTCTGTCTTACAGGGTTGGAAATCATTCGATGGCATACAACATGAAAAAGAACAAAAAATGTAATGAGCTACAGAACGACAGATCATAGAATGTAACATTGAAAAAGAGAGACGAAAAATACAGAAAAGTGATGTGATGGTTAGCACTGGGTGTCATCTTTGCTGGGCCATTATTATCAGTGTTTATATGTGATCACCCCCATGATTGTATCTGCTGTGAGTAGCCAATCAGTTTAAAGGAAATTTCCTTGGAGTCATGGCCTACATCCATATGTATCTAAGCAGAAGTTCTGGATTTCTGCTTGCTCTAGAACCCTGGTGGCATAGTGGTTAAGTGCTTCATCTGCTAACCAAAAGGTTGGCAGTTTGAATCCTCTAGGAGCTGCTTGGAAACTCTGTGGAGCAGTTCCACTCTATCTATAGGGTCACTAAGAGTCTGAATCAGCTCCATGGCATGGGGTTTGGTTAGTTTCAGGGTCCTGTGGCTCTTTCCCGTTCATCTGACTTGTGGGTCTTAGGACTTCAGCTATCCGCTTACCTACAACAAGAGCCTGACAGCAAGAGCTCTGCTCTCCGATCTGCCAGTCTTTGGTTTACCAGGCCCCGCGGTTTCATGAATTGAGAGAATCCTCCATCCTGATCCACAGACTTAGGACATTCTAACCTCTATAACTGCATCAGCCCCTTCCCTCATATAAATATCTATATAAATTTATATACTTCATACTTACTTATTCTTCTAGAGCACTCAGCCTAAGACAAGATAAGGAGTTTACAAAAAGAAAGTTCAGTATACATTCAGTATGAGTTTCAGTAAAACAGAATAGAGAGAACTGGGGAGAGACAATAGTGAATGACTAAAAAAATGTTTTGCTTTGTTCTTTAATTGAAGAAAAGCAGAAGGCTTATAGAGGCAAAAACAATAAATCTCTACTTAAACATATAAAAGCAAAACTGAAAATTACCAATGCCAGCCAAGTGCCGTCGAGTCCAATAGCAAAGATAAAAATAGCAAATGGAACCAGGCACAAAATTAAATATAAAGGAGCATTTGCTGAGGTTGCTTCTGTACAACCAAACACCTAAGCATTTCTTGGTTTGGAGTTAGGGTAATCATTTCATGGGACATCTGAGTTCCTGGTCTAATACTGTTTTTGTGCTTCTGTTCTACCTCTTAGTTTATTATGTAGTGACTGAGGTCTTAAAAGCTTGCAAGCAACCAGCCAAGACACAACAATTGTCTCTATTGTCCTGGAGCAACAGAGGGAAGAAAGTCTGGAACAGGAAGAGAAAATGGAATGTGTAACTAAGCACTTCCATGAACAACTGCCTCCTTTTTCATGAGACTAGAAGAACTGGATGGTGCTTGGCTACCATTACTGAATGTTCTGATCAAAGATTCTGTAGAATAATTCTGGTCAAAACAGGAAAAATGCAGAACGGAATTCTGAATTCTCATGGAACCCAGACTTTCCGTAGCTATAGAGGATAAATAAACTCCTGACACAACTACTCCCAAATAATCTTTAACTCTTAGACCAAAAGTAACACCAAAAAATAGTTTAGCTTAACTAGTAAAGAATGCTTCCTTAGAGTATTGTGCACTTTTGAAAACTACCTACATGGGATCAAACTGACAGGAGAAACTTGAAATATTTCACAGAAACCTGTATGGTGGTGAGTTTATGTTAACAGGGGAGGAACAATTTGGAAAAGGAGGGTGACAATGGTGGCACAACTGAGAAAAATGTAATCAATGTCACTGGTACACACATGGAGAAAGTGTTGAGTTTATGTGTATTCTGCTGTTCATATACAAGAACAAAAAATAATTTTTACATGGTCTTAACTTACCATCCAGCAACTCTCCCACATGTGCACAGGAAAACATACACAAAAAATACTTCTAGCAACAAAACTGAAAGCAATCAAAACAAGATGAGCAAACTGTAAGATTTTTACACAATAGTATGCTATACAACAGCAAAAATGAATAACTCTTAGCTACCTATATAATCTAGATGCATCTCAACAAACTAATATTCAGTGAAAGAAGTAAGCTAGAAAACACTAAATGTATTACAAAACTTGTCAAAGTAATGTTTAAAGGTTTTACATATTAAGTGGAGTAATTTATATACAGACCTACAATAACAGTGTCAATAGCCTAGCTAAACGCTAGCTTTCAATTTTATTTGTGATTTAGTTTTGTAAATGTAACTTTGGTTTCACAGGGAGTAAAAAGAATTTACTTATGACCGATTTTGATTTTATTTCTGTTTATAAGAAATACTGTTTATTAAAAAAGAAAATACTATATAGAAGATTTCAAATCAAATTCTTACCGCCAAGCAAATTGAAGCAAATAAACCATTAAAATGTACATTGTTTTAAGAGATGATGAAAGTCAGGTGGACCAAAAGTTTGGTATTGACCATCACCTACCTTCATCTGAAATAACACTGAAAATATTCCAAGTATTTACATCCCACATACAAGTACGGATGCTCATTGATCTAATGATTTTTCTTTTATATAACTCCAAATCAATTACATGTCAAAATGAATTCGCGATTTTAACACTGTAACAGCACAACTTTAATAGATGCAGTTTCTTAAAGAATTTATATCATTTATTCCATATAGGAATATTTCCAGTAAAATGAGAAATATCTATTTCCAAAGAAAGTAGTAAGTCCAAAATGTAGAGCTAAATCATGAGAATGTATCATAGCCCATAGTTGTTTTAAAAGAGTCTGAAATGTAAGTTTCGCTAACTGTAGTTTCCTTGGAAGCAAAGAAGTCTATATTAAATCTTGTTATATTTTAATCTACATTTAATTGTCATAGATCAGTCTTCAAATGCCTACTGATGAGAAAGAAGAGCACACAGCATATGGTAGCCAAGGAGCTCAG
Organism: Heterohyrax brucei; assembly: GCA_028571685.1. NCBI lineage: Eukaryota > Metazoa > Chordata > Mammalia > Hyracoidea > Procaviidae > Heterohyrax > Heterohyrax brucei. Next base: position 56,675,423 of record CM053146.1, on the reverse strand, counting down.
AAAAAGTTACAACGCATCTCTTCTTTTGACTCTGTGGTAAAACTAATCAATATTCTCACACAGTCTCCCAAAATAGATAAATGCATGATATGATAAAAGCATCATCTTTGGTGTGGATTACTATAAAATAACCTCCACTAATTGTTAATGGTTACATGAAAGCTTTTGTTTCCTTGGGCATCACGTTCCAGTAGCAAAGCTCTTGAGAATGTCAGTGCTGCTGCATGAGAATCTCATGAGACTACGGCCTCTCTTAACAGAGTGATGATTCAGCTCTTCCTTACAAGCCATTACAGCCTGCGGTTTACTGCAGCACTAGACACATCAATCACGGTGCCTACCGCACCTTCTTAGAAAATTGACCTACCCACAGTTCCTCCAGCAGACACTAGCGACAGTTTTTCCTTCTGCAGGAAAAGCTATAATCACCCTCATATAACCCACCTCTTTATCTCCCTTAAGCCAAAGCGGAAAATGATTGGTATCTGATCCAGGGTCAGACTGTCTATCAGGGGTCCAGTAGCCCTAAGTTGATTTGTTGTGGAAAGTATAACTAAGTTAACAGAAATCTTGCTCTTGGAATTGGGAAATACAGTTAGACTCAGGTGTGAATGAACAGGCAGAACTTAAAGTAAAAGAATGTTCAAAGAGAAGCCATGAAGTGAGGGCAGGTTATAACGGGCCAGATTAAGCTATGAAGAAAACAGCAGGAGTAGGTACATGTTTAGAGAAGAAACATAGCAAAGAAATCAGTTTTTACTTGAAACATCACTAAAGGCAGAGAGAGGATGAAGGATACTCGCAATGGATCACTGGAGACCTCCACGAACCCAGCTATGAGAAAGCCTGTTCCTCACAAGACACCACGTCACTACAATTGTACTTCTTACACGTCAGGCCACTATTATTCTTGCAGAAGCCCTTAAAATAACTCCCTCTTACTTGAACTAGCCTGAGTGAATTAGGAATTGAAATACTTTGTAATTTTCTTACTACATTTTAAAATACAAGCATTACAAAACTGACAAAAACTGTATTAGAGTTTCACAGTTTCTTTTTTTTAAAAACTCCTACTTTGCTTACAACATCTCCAAAATAACCTTCATGGTAAATTTTGACACTTACTTCTACCTACTTTTCTGGCTTAACTCCCAACTGAAAATGAAGTGGAAAACACAAAGGTAAGCAAGAAATTCACAAAGTTCATATAATATTTATTATATCCTCATTCTTACCTCATCATTTATATGTGACTTAGAAATTTATCCTAAAAGAATATTACAAGGAGAAGCAGATAAAAGAAAGAGCACAGTAGCCCTTAATGTCACTGAGTACCAGACAATTCAGCCACACCACTTATAAAAAAGAAAGAGAAGCACTCTGCTCCTATTTTTTTTTAATGACTCAGTAAAAATGTACATTTCCATATAAATTCACATACTTACTTATGTGCAGCTTCCACTGCTCTCCCTGCCCAGTAACAGCACACTATTCTTCTCTGCTCCATACATGTCTCATCCTCCCAACAGTCCCCTTTCCCCTCCTCTCCACCCACTCTCCCTCCTCCAGCCAGAAGTCAGCAAGATGATATCCTACAGATGCATTTAACCATAAAGTGCATCCAGTATATGGTCACTCTGCATCGCCAACTCCAATCCATTTGTGTCCGAAGAGTGGACCTTCATTATGATTTATGGGCAAGGGCAGCATTAGGGCCAAGGGCCATGCTCCCAGGGGAACCCTGAAACTGCTGGACCATCAATTGCAGTCTTTTAGTGGAGATCTCAGGGTGCACCCCTTTTTATTCTTGTGTTGCCGGTGAGACTCAACTTAGTGCGCTCCATCACGGCTATCACTGGTGGTGGCTGGACACCATCTGGTTCCTCCAGTCCCAAGTCTGTGTAGGCACCCACTCATGTGGGTCTCTCTATCTTCTGGGTTGTTTTTACCACATGTCATTTTAGTCCTCGGTGAGCATCCATTCCTGCTGAGTTGGGACCATTTGCTGTGCCCCCAGATGGCAGCATGGCAGCTATTAAGACCCCAGATATCACTCACCAATGTGGGGTACATAGAGTCATCTTAGCAAAATGCTAGTTCTGCCAAGTGGCCTCGGTTTTGCCTAAGAGCATGGTCTCCTGCCCCCTGCCCCAGCTACTCTGTCCTTGAAATATTGGGTTAAGATGGAAGGAGTACTCAAGTTACGCTGAAGTCCACTTAATATTGTTCTTGTTTCTAATGTGTGCTAGCACTGATTGCACCCAACCAAGTTTCTACCAACTATCTAATCTAAACCCACCCCGCCTCTCCCTCCCTCCCTCTCTCCCCTCCCTTGCAGCCATCAAAGAGTCTTTTCTTCTATACGTCTGTTTTTGAGATCTTATCGTAGGGGTCTCATACAATATTTGTCCTTTTGTCACTGACTTTCACTCAACATAATGTCTTCCAGTTGAAACCAGGTTATGACATGTTTCCTGGAATCATCATTATTCTTTATCAATGCATAGTACTCCATTGAGTATATGTACCACAGCTTACCTATCCATTGCTCTGTTGTTGGACATCTGGGTCAATTCCATGTTTTTGCTATCATGGACTGTGCTGCAATAAACATTCTTGTGCATGTGTCCATTGGTGTGAAAGGCCTTGATTCTGTAGGATATATTCCAAGTAGTGGAATTACTGGGTCAAATGGTATATCTATATTCATTTTTTTAAGGAAGCGCCAGGTGCTTTCCAAAGAGGCTGGACCATTTTGCAACCCCACCAACAGTGTAGGAGAGTTCCACTTTCTCCACAGCCTCTCCAGCATTTGTTGTTTTGTGTTTTTTGGATCATGGCCAACATTGCTGGGGTGAGATGGTATCTCATCATGGTCTTGATTTGAATTTCTTTAATAACTAAAGATCGTGAACATGCCCGCATGGGTTTTTTGGCTGCCTGGATCTCCTCTTTAGAGAAATGTCTGCCCATCTCCTGTGCCCACCAATTAATTGGATGATTTATCTTCTTATTGATATTTTGTAGTATCTTATGGATCATGGAGATCAGGTGTCGGTCTGACATAGAGTTGCCAAATATTTTTTCCCATTCTGCAGGTAGCCTTTTAATTCTATTAGTAGTCTTTAGATGAACGAAAGTGTTTGATTCTTAATAGTTTCCATTTATCTGTTTTCTTCTTCTGTTGATTGTGGTTTGTTTGACAGATTTTGAAGTCTGTCTATGTTGTGTATTAAAACTTTTATTGCTGTTCCTACCTTTTCTTGGATGAGCTTTATCGTTTTAGGTTTGATATGTAGGTCTTTTATCCAGTTGGAGTTGGTTTTTGTATAAGGTGTAAGATATGGATCTTGATTCAGTTTATTACAGATGGATAACCAATTTTGCCAGCACCATTTGTTGAAGATACTGTTTTTACCCCAGTTTAATGTCTTAGGGCCTTTGTCAAATATCAACTGTTCATAGGCAGATGGTGTCATCCCTGGGGTCTCAATTCTGTTCCATTGATCCATCTGTCTGTTCTTGTACCAGTACCAGGCTGTTTTGACCAATGTGGCAGTGTAGTATGTTCTAAGGTCAACTGCTCCTACTTTTTAATTCACTAAACATTTTCCATTTTTCTCTGAACCACTCTTTATTTTTAACACAGTAATGGTGACTAGAAAGGGTGAAGGACAGAAGACTTGATTTTTTTTAATGTAACTGTATTTATACAAAAAAATAAGGAAAAAGGCAATTGAATTAAAAAGTAATGAACTACCCAAGGAAGTTATTTATAGTTGGATTTAGAATTACTTATTCAATTTTTATAGTAGAAAAAATGCCATGAGACTTTTCTCAAAGAACTGCTGCTTTTCATGCTTCAGGTAACAGAGAATCAATGACCCTGAGTAAAGAGGAAGGGAAAAAAAGTTCTTTTCCTGAAATACACATAATGCTCTCTGACTGATGTTATTTCTAATGTTCGTACCTAGCACACTTTATTTTAATAAAAATTTAAATCTTTCTTATGATTTCACAGCTTTTATGATTATCTGAAAACTATCCAATAGCTTTAGATTGTCAATGAAAATTTACACAGAATTATTTTGTCTCTTACTTTTTTTCAAACAAAGAACTTCTGAGGAAAATTCTCCATGATCCTTCTTTGTTCACATTTTCATACGCATTAACTGCAACTGATAAAGTATGTACAATTATAGACAATACAGCAAGCTAAAAAAAAGACTATTTTAATTAAAACATATGCATTTTATACTCTTAGCATTTAGCTTTGTCTTTACTAAGCACAACCAAAACTTTTATTCAGCAGTGTCACTTTGTGCCAAACTATAAAAAAGGAAATTGGTATAAATACTCAAGTTATTTATTATTACTGGTACCACTTATGAATAGCTTTATCCTGAGCAGAATTAACATGTACCATAAAATATTCATGTTAATCCCATTTGATTCACAATGACCCAGCTATACAAACATTTCAAAAGTTAGAGGCTTTAAGCAAGTATGCTTAAGAACAAAAATGAGTAGCAAATCAGATCCATAAACACTATTAAGTTCCTAACTTATAAAGATGTAGCCTGTCTTAAACTCAAAGTCCTCAGGAGTTGCTCCAGAGATATTCTCAGTAATGCCAAAAGTTGCATTTAAGATTGAAAATATTCTACCAAGAATCAGCAATAATGCTTCCTAAATAAGATAAAATAAATACATACTACAATCTTATTGAAGAACATTCTAGCTAGACACCCATTAAATTCCAGAAAATATCAAGGGTACATACTATCAGCTGAACATAGCACAGATGGTCAAAGTAAACAAATGTGCTAGGTAATTAAAATAAAATATATGTAAGAATGGAAAAAATGAATTTGTCATAGCACATAACATGATTTTCTAGCTAGAGTCAATAAATTATTAAAATCAAGCTACACTAGACTGCTGCATTTAAAACAACTTAAAAATAGTGTTTCTTTAGAGTAGTAATAACTAAACAGAAAATGCAAGTATACAGTTTTAATGCACTCCACCACTAACCAAAACTTTGAGGGTTCTAGTCCACCTAAGGGCACCTCAGAAAAAAGTCCTGGAAATCAATGTCCAAAAGATTATAGCCACTGAGAACCCTATGGGGAACAGTTGTACCCTAATACATATGGAAAGTGGCCATGAGTTGGAATGAATCCAAGGACAACTAGTATAAGAATTAATTTACAAACAAAAAAACCATAGGCTATCCCAGGATTAGCTTACCAAAGAATTCATATGACTTTTAAGGAAAAATTTCAAAATCACATTTAAAAATAAAAACCTGAAGAGACAGAGTAAGATAATAAGCCACTCTTTAAAAAATCTACATGGCAGGTCTACTCTGGGAGCATTTTGAGTCAGAACTGACTCAACAGCAAGGGTTTGTGTATATTAACATGTGCTTTAAAACCATGAAACCAGTACAATATTGGTACAGGAACAGACGAAAAGATTAAAGACAGAAAAGGGAGATTCCAGAAAAACTCAGTATAAATGTAAAGTTAGTACATGGCAATAATACAACTGAAAAAAGAAAAATCAGTGTGAAATGGACTAACAATTTTAATATATAGTACTGAGGAATATGGCTTTTATGGGGAGACACAGGAATCTCATACTACCAAGAAAGTAGTACCACGAGCACAACATGTCCTTTGCACCTAAACACGGAGATGCTCCCAGACTAAGGAAAGACTGATGCATTACAATGGAAGACTGAGGACAAGGACCCTTCCTCCACAGCCGACAGAAAGACAAAGCTATCCTTAGGAACTGATGCCCTACATTTGGACTTCTAGCCTACTGACCTGTGAGATAATAAATCTCTCTGTTAACGGCATCCACTTAAAGGAGCAGAACTAAGGCAAAGTAAAGCCAAATTAGCCAGACTAAAGATAATACACCAACATATGTGAGGAAAACAAATCACATAAAAGAAATTCTTAAAAATCAAGAAACACTAAGAATTACATGGAACTCTAACACGAGGAATAATCTAAAGGAGACTGAAGTTCCATAAGGCGTGGGGGCTATCAGAAAACACAGAAACTTGTCAAAGATTTAGTGACAGAAAACTTCCATGTTATAATGAAAGATAAGATACGTAGTCAAGATACCAGCCAAGAATTATATAGCCAGCAAAACTGTCTCTCAAATATGATGGCAAAACTAAGACATTTCCAGATATACAGAAGTTTAGATAATTTACCAACACCAAAACCAAATTACAAGAAATTACTGAAGGGATTCCTTTCGTTACAAAATCAGTAACATCACATTACAATCCAAGGCCAGAACTTAGGGTAGAGCAACCAGATGTCAACCCAAATAGGGAAATCACAAAAATAAAACATAATAAAACACTGAAAATAAAGAAACAGAGATGGCACTATGCAAAACATAACATTATAATGAACAGAGAGACTAAAATATAGTAACAGATCTTTCACATGGAGAGGAAGTCAAAATGATAAAAAAGTAAGGACTGGCTTAAGTTTAGAAAAATAGGGGTAAATATGAAGCTAACCACAAAGAAAATTAAGTACTCTACACACCAAAATAGAAAACAAGAAAAACACAGTGTCTCAGCAAATACAAAATCAGCAACAATGTAAAGGATGAAAGCACATAAAGAAAAACCACTCAGCATAAAAATTAAATGGAAGAAAGAAATTGCCTAAAAGGCACAAAAAAGAGACATCAAAGTACTGTCGACAGAAATTTGGTTAGGTGAAGAGAGTGACAGCACAAAGTATAGAGCAGATCAGCATAACTGGACCTCACCATAAACTGAAAGGTTTTCTAAACTCAACCCGATATTTCAAAGGATAGAGTAGCAGGGACAGGAGTTTGGGGACCATCCGTGTTTTCACAGGACAGTGAGGTCTACTGGAATAGCTAGTCTGTAACTAAGAGAGCCTACTGCACCCCACATTGGTGACTGGTGTCTGGAGCCTTAAAAGCTAGCAAGCTGCCATCTGAGGTACATCAAATGGTCCCAACCCATCAGGAATAGATGATGATTGAGAACATCAAAGATAAGAGGTAAAATGAACCCAGGAGGCAGAAGAAGGACCTGTATGAATCGGAGACTGCATCAGCATGAGAACAGAAGAACCAGATGGTGCCTGGATATCAGCAAAGGCAGCCACATTAGGGGATGTAATATAGAGTCCCTGAGGCAACATGGGGAAAAGAGATGTCAATTCAAGAACTCTACTCAAAGACCACAACTGATGGCCCAGCAGCCTGCAGGGTCCCCTGGGAACACAACCCTTAGACATGTTGCTAGCCCAGACCAGTACTGAAACCAGTAATGAGGTCAACTCTTTAGACAAGAATGGACTGGACTCGAGGACACAGTCTGACCACATGGTGTGTGTACTTCATGAATTTATACCTTTATAGGAGGCTATCCCACTGGCTTCCTTCCAGATGGGAGAGAAGAGAGTGAGGAAGAGGGGACAAGTGTTCATTAAGCAGATACTAGATGTATAGACTGAAAAAAGAGGAAGGTGTTATCACAGGGCGAGGAAAACAGATGGAACTGCAGATACATGGACATGCTGAATTGATGTGGATTGTATACTTTTATTTAATCATAATAAAAAATGACAGTACGAAACTCATACATATCAACAATTACACTGAATGTCAATAGACTAAATGCACTAATGAAGAGACAAAGAATGGTAGATTGGATAAAATCACACAATCCATCTATATGCTGCCTATAGGAGATACATCTTAAAGACATGAACTACAACTCAAAGGATGGAAAAAATATATATCAAGCAAAAAACATTAAAAAGAAGAGCAGAAGTGGCCATATTACTTTCTGATAAAATCAATTTTAAAGTATAATACACATTAGATAAGGAACCCACCTACCCACCCAGTGCCATCAAGTCAATTCTGATTCACAGGGACCCTACAGGACAGAGCTGAACTGCTCCACAGAGCTTCCAAGGAGCACCTGGCATATTCAAACTGCTGACCTTTTTGTTAGCAAATGTAGCACCTAACCACTATGCCATCACAGTCTCCTAGACAAGAAAGGGCACTACAGAACAATCAAACAGTGAATATTCAGGAAGACAAAACCATCTTAAATATTTACACAGCCAATGACAGGGCACCAAATACAATTAAAAAAAAAAAAACTCTTACTGCATTGAAAACAAAAAGAGATAGCACCACAATAATAGTTGGAAACCTGAGCACACCACTTTCAGTGAAGGACACAACATCTTGAAAAAAGCTCAATAAAGACATGACAGATCTAAATGCCACAATCAACCAACTTGACCTCATAGACATATACAAAACACTCCACCCCAAAACACCTGAGTATATCTTCTTTTCCAATATGCATGGAATACTCTTCAAAATAGACCACATATCAGGCCCTAAAGCAAGTCTTTATAAAATTCAAAGCACAGAAATACTACAAAGCATGTTTACATACCATGAAAGTAGAAATCCATGAACAGAAAAAGCAAGGAAAAATGAAATTAAACACAGGAAAATCAAACAACACATTGTTCAAAAACTACTGGCTTACAGAAGGAACCAATGATAGAATAAAGAAATTCACAGAATCAAATGAGAATGAAAACACATTTTAGCAAAACCTTTGGGACACAGCAAAAGCAGTGCTCCAAGGTCAATCTATCTCTATAAATGTACACATTCAAAAACAAGAAAGGGCCCAAATCAAAGCATTAATTCTGCAACTCAAACAAGTAGAAAGGCAGCAGTAAAAGAAGCCATGGGCACAAGAATAAAGCAAATCACAAAAAATAGAACAGAACTAAATGAAATACAGACTAGAAAAACGAAAGAGTTAACAAGATGAAAATCTGACTCTTGAAAACATCAACAAAATGAATAAACCAGTGGCCAAACTGACAAAAGAAAAACAGGAGAGGAAGAAAATAACCTGAGTAAGAAATGAGAAGGGTAACATTACAACAGACCAAACTGAAATTTTAAAAAATCATAACAGAATACTAAGAAAAACTGTACTCTAACAAATTGGAAAACCCAGAAAAATGGACAACTTTCTAGAAACACACTACCTACCTAAACAAAACAGACAAACATAGAAAAACTAAATAAATTCATAACAAAGGAAGACACTGAAAAGATTATTCAAAAACCCCCAATCAAAACAGCCCTGGCCCTAACGGCTCCACTACAGAATTCTACCAAATTTTTAAAGAAGAGTTAACACCACTATTACTAAAGGTGTAAGAGAGCATACAAAACTATACTACCAAATTCATTCCAGGAAGCCAGAATATCCCTGACACCCAAATGAGTTAAAACACCACAAAGAAAGGAAATTACAGACCATTATCTCTCATGAACTTAAATGCAAAAATCCTCAACAAAATTCTAGCCAACAGAATTCAGCAACACATCAATAAAATAATTCACCATGACAAAGAAGGATCTTCAGGGGACACAGGGATGGTTCAACATGAGAAAAACAATGTAATCAGCAACATACAGAAAATAAAAGGCAAGAACCACTTGATTTTATCCACTGATGAAGAAAAGGGATTCAACAGAGTCCAACACCCATTCATCCTAAAAACTCTTAACAAAATAGGAAAAGGAATTTTTTTCAATATAATAAAGGTGATTATACAAAGCCAATAGCCAACATCACCCTAAAACAGAGAGACTGAAAGCATTCCCCTTGAGAATGGGAACCAGACAACAATATCCTTTGTTACCACTTTCATTCAACATTTTGCTGGAGGTTCTAGCCAGAGTAATCAGGCTAGCCAAAGCCAAGTGCCGTTGAGTTGGATCCTAGAAAAAGAAAAAAAGGACATCTAAACTGGTAAGGAAGTAGTGAAAGTGTCTCTGTTTGCAGACAAATGACCTTATACACAGAAAACTCTAAGGAATCCACAAAAAAACCTACTGGAACTAACTGAAGAATTCATCAAAGTGTCAAGGATACAAGATAAACATAAGACAATCAACTGGATTCCTTTACACTCAAAAAGACAACATGAGAGGAAATCACCAAATCAATACCATTTACATTAGTCCCCAAGAAGACAAAATACTTAGAGATAAATATAACCAGAGATGTAAAGGACCTATACAGAGAAAATTACAAGACACTACTGCAAGATACCAAAAGAGACCTACGTTAACAGAGAAACCTACCTTACTCATGGATACCAAGACTCAACATCAGGAAAATGTCCATTCGACCTGAAGCAATCTATTAGATACAATGCAATCCCAACACAAATTCCAATGGCAGTTTTTGATGACATGCAGAAACAAATCACCAACTTCATATAGAAAAGAAGCCCTTAAGTAAAAGCATTACTTAAGAACAACAAAGTAGGAGGGCTTACAATACCTGACTTTAGGAACTATTATACTGCCACAGTAGTCAAAGCAGCCTGGTACTGGTACAACAAAAGACACACACACACTACTGGAAAAGAACTGAGAATCCAGACATAAAATTACCCACCTGTCAGCAGCTGATGTTTGATAGTCTCAAAGTCTGTGAATTGAAGAAAAGACAGTCTCCTTAACAAATAGTATTGGCCTAACTGGATATTCAGCTGCAAAAGATTGAAATAAGACCCATAATGATCCAAGAAAATATTCAAACACAGAAGAAAAGAATCTTTGATGGTTATAAGGGCGAGGAGGGAAGGTGAGGGGTATTCACTAAACAGACAGTAGATAAAAATTAAGTTAGGTGAAGAGAGGGACCACATACAGCAGAGGAGAAATCAGCACAACTGGATTTAACCATAAGCTAAGAAGTTTCCTAAATATAATCAAATACTTCAAAGGACAGAGCAGAAGGGGCAGAGGCTTGGGGACCATGGTTTCAGGGGACATTTAGGTCAACTGGTATAACAAAGTTTTGTAAGAAAATGTTCTGCATCCCACTTTGGTGAGTGACATCTGGGGTCTTCAAAGCTAGTAAGTGGTCACGTAAGTAGCACAATTTGGACCCAACCAACCTGGAACAAAGGACAATGAGGGAGATCAAAGACATAAGGAAAATATGAGCCCAAGAAACAGAAAGGGCCACATAATCCAGAGACTACACCAGCATGAAACTGGAAGAACTATACAGTGCCCAGTCACTATCAGATGCTGCCTTGACAGGAAACACAACAAAGAAAAACAGGGTGCTGAACTCAAACCCTTAAAAAAGTCAGACTTGATGGCTGACAGACTGGAGGGTCCCCAGAAGACATGACCCCAAAACTGTTAAGTCTGGAACTGAAGCCATATTTGAAGCCAACTCTTCAGAGAAAGACTGGACTAGACTGTAAGACATAAAATGATACTGGTGAAGAGTGTGTTTCTTGGCTTTAGTAGATATGTAAGACTAACTCGGCAGCACCTGTCCAGAGGCAAGATGAGAGGGCAGACGGGAGCAAGAGTTGGTTGAGTAGATACGAGAATTACAGGGTGGAAGAGTGTGCTATCATAGTGTGGAGAGATCAGCCCGGTTACATAGCAATGCATGCATATTTTTGTTACAGACTGACTTGGATTATAAACTTTCAGTTAAAACACAATAAAATATTAGAAAGAAAAAAAGCCATCCACTTGTGGTATTTCTGTTATAACAGCACTATATGGATAAGACAATGTCATTAAGTCATAATGACCCTGTGTACTACAGAATAGCCCCCTGCACCATGCTCACAACCATTGTTATTTCTGAGCCCATTGTTGCAGCTACTGTATCAATCCATATGATTGAGGGTTTTCCTCTTTTTCACAAACTCTCTACTTTATCAAGCATGATGTCCTTCTCCAATGACTGATCCTTCTTCGTAACATGTCCAAAGTATGTAAGACGTAGTCTCATCATCCTTGCTTTTAACAAGCATTATGGCTGTACTTCTTGCAAGACAGATTTGTTCCTTGTTTTGGCAGTCTACTGTACATTCCACATTCTTCACCAACACCACAACGGAAAAGCATCAAACCTTCTTATTCATTGTCCACCTTTCACATGCATATGAGGTGACTACAAACACCATGGCTTGGGTCAGGCACACGTTAGTCTTCAAGGTGATGCCTTCATTTGCCAAGACTTTAGTGAGTTGTATCTCACAGATCTGTCTAATGCATCTTTTGATTCCTTGACTGCTTTTACGGTTGTTGTCATTGACTGAACTGTGTCCCTCAAACAATGCGTGCAGAAATTTGACTGGGCCATGATTCCCACTATTGTATGGCTGCCCTCCATTGTGATTTTCCTATACTAAATCCTAATCTCGGCCTGTGGTTAATAATTAGGATTATGTTAAAACAGGGTTAAGGTGGGGCTGCAACACTCTCACTAAGGGAGTTTCCCTGCATTGTGTCTGGCACCACCTTTTATCCCACAAGAGACAAAAAAAAAAGGGAAGCAAGCAGCAAGCTAGGGACTTTATACCATCAAGAAAGCAGCACCAGGAGAAGAGCACACCCTTCAGACCTGAGGTTCCTGCACCAAGATGCAGCCTGAACAAAGACTGATGCAACACAAGGAGCTTCCTCCAGAACCAACACAGGGAAAGCCTTCTCCTGGAACAGACATTCTGAATTTGGACTTAGCCTACTGGAGTGTGTAAGAATAAACTTTTCTTTGTTAAAGCCATCTCATTTCTGTGAGAACACTACCAGATGACTGTGACAGGTGTTGACCGCAGATCCAAGTAAAATGAAATCCTTGTCAACTTCAATTTTTTTTTTTTTTAATGATGAAGACTGAAGTTCATCATTAGGAAGAGAAAGTAAGTACAATACAAATGATGAACTGAAACAGTCAAATTATAAGCTACATGTGCATGCAACAACATGGGTAATATATCAGGTATAGTCTTACATGAAAAAGTGAGCTAGAAATGGTATTTATAGTATATTATCATTTACGTAAAACAAAACTACATGATGCAACAGCATTGTATATTTTCCAAGACAGATACATATGTAAGTATACATACGATGGTATAATAGCAGGTTTATATATAAAAACACAGTAGAGAAGGACGTTTGGTGGGAAAATAAGAATGAATGTGGCAGACAAAGAAAAATAACTAATCAACAAATGAGGGACCTAAGGATGAATAATATATGCTCTGAGCAGAGAATATGATTAACACTCTGCACCTAAATTCCACACACAACAGTGTTTAGAAGAGAGTGGTGTAATAAAGACAGGAAAGAAGAGGGTGTCGAGATAAGAGGCCCCAGTGCCACTGAGTCAATTCCAACTCAAAGAAACCTGATAGGACACAGCAAAACTGCTCCATAGACTTGCCAAGGCTTATCTGGTAAATCTGAACCACTGACCATTGGGTAAACAGCCAGACTCTTAACCACTACACCACCAGATTTCCACAAGAAGGGAGGAGTAGGTAAAAAACACTTCAAAGAGTTCATACAAAGAGCCAGAAGGAAAATAAGGACAACCACCAAAAAAAGGGTGCCTTCTTTACAGAAACTGGTGAAAATAATTTCACTAAACTGTCTTTAATTTCTTCATGTTGCTTAACTTGTCAAACCAATTTCAGGGCTTTTTCAAAAGCATTCTCCAACTACACAAAGAAAATTACCTTGTTGCTTCTTCTAATCATATCAGAATTTCTGCTTTTATTTTGCCAGCAGCTTTTCACCACCACTTACGTGTGGTTCACATTCCTACTGTGACCAACAGATCTTTTATTTTATTGTCATCAATCATGTAATATAATGGGCTTACCTTCTTTTTATGAACAATTAGCTGACTTTTATTATAGTCATGCCCTAAGAAACCTCCTTAGTGAAAGAGGCTTCTGTAGTCTATTCCCATATCCTCTGATTTATTTCTCATAAGAAATCACTTGATCTATAAATGTGTTTCTACATCTGGGGCATCTGGAAACAGCACGTATCTATTCACTTTTGTAAAGACTAACACAAGCCTATCCTTCACACCACATACACACCTTTACTACCAGACTACAGGCCTGCAACATTATCTTTTTTGTAAGCTCAACATTTAGCATGGCCAGAAATACTGAAATCTGAGTTTATTACAATCAAAATCAACTTGTCACTCATGTAACAGTCCTATACCAGTCAGGTGACTCTCCTGGGCAGCTCTCCTCTGAGCATTTACTCAGAAAATCAGGATACTCTCATCTTGTGGCTCCACAGTGTTGACTTTCAGGCTCTCAAGTGGAACCAGAGAGAGTGAACAAAGGGTCTCACAAGACATTTCAGGGCCCATGCCTGTAAGAGGCATACATCACTTTTGCACACACTGCATTGGCCAAAAGTAGTAACTTTGCCTAAAGTTTAACTGCAAGGAAGCTGGAAAATGAAGACTGCTCAAGAAGAGAAAATAGCATTAGTAAGAATCTAGCTAGTCTCTTCCATAGTCTGACCTTCTTGTCCCTTCTTCTCATTAAATATGTTTCACCCCTTCTCTGAAACACAGAGTACAGTCTCCCTCCAGGGATGACAGCTGTAGTCTCAGCCAGTTACTGTCTGAAGCTCCAAAGTGCTGGATCAAAGAACGAGTTGCAGTCTTTAGGAAATCCTGATGTGGCTGCTCCTGCTGCTGCATCCCAGGAAACTGTTTTCTTTCATCCATATAGTGCAGTTAAAAAGCTACAGGATAACCACAATAAGCATTCTCACTTGGAAGGGAGAAGAAACGGAGACACACAGCAAATGTAAGTCTTTGGTAATATTTTTACTCCGCTAGGCAGACACTGGAAGAGCCTCCCATTTGGGGTAAGTCCTTGAGTAAACCTTGAATCTGTTATCTGAGAAGATCTCCATAATCAGATGCTATTTAAAATAGTGAATAATTCCATCTTCTAAGAGTGTCTTCTGTGTCCATTATTCTCCTTGGCTGCATCCACAGTGAGCAATGAGGAGTAGATTCCCCCTGGGGTCCATACCAAACTCTCACAGCTGTCTCCTGCTTGTGGAAAGTTGGGAGACAAGGAGTTATTTTAAGTGTCAAATAGTCAAGCGCTTTTAATCCAGATGGATGACTTTTTGCCAAGAATTTCACTCAGAAATGTAGCCGGTTATCTAGTATTTTGCTTTCAGCAGTTTCATGTGCAAAAGTCATACTCCAACTTCTTTCCAGACATCAATCTCAAATCTGTCTTTTCTTCTTTGTCCCAATGCCTCTCATTCGCAATTTAATTACTTGCTACTATAAAGCTATCTGGAACAATAAATGACAAGATTCACTCTTAATGAAATCTCTTCCTGAATCTCTTTATTCAAAAGTGAGGATTTTTAAGGCCTTCATCACTCCAAGTTTGCATTTTCTAAAATATCAATGCTTACAATTTAGGTGTAGAAGCCATGATTAACTGCAAGATCTTAGACATCTGGATTCCTTCTATTCTCTTTTATTTCTGCTTTCAACTAGCTAATTGTCCCCAGATTTTATCTGTCCTATAATACCTCCCCAAAATCGTGTAATTGCAACAAATATAAACTGTTCAAGTTCAGTCTTACAACCTCTTCCCCTGTAGTGGCAAGCTTAGTTACATGAGGTTTACCTTCCGAGTCACTGAAAGCAGCAGTTTAATCAAATATTTTCTCCGTGCATAAAATGAACCTCTTGCTGTCCAGCCTGCTGTATCTGTCTTTGCCATTCACTGCCCAACTGTTATGTGGAGGCTATATATTTTAGATTTTTGTTACAGTACAGTGTCTTACTTCTGATTCAAATTTTTGTGCCTGTGAGGATAGGCTGTAGTAACAGATGAACAATAAAATCTTCAGTTTTTGAAATAGTAAAAGTTTGTGTCATTCCCATCACACTTTGATATAGTTGGGCAGTCTTCCTGGATTGCCCTTCAGCCAGTGACTCAGCGATCTAGATTCTTTCTATACTGTGACATTGTCACATCAAAGATGCTCACTTCAAATCACTCACATTAGAAAAAGTCAGTCTCACAGGAGATTCCAGACACAGGCTTAGACGTGTCACTTTTTTCACACATTTCATTGGCCAGAGATAGTCACACAGCCCCAAGCTAAATGCAAAGAAGGTTGGGAAATCTATGCCCAGGAAATGCAGGTAGCATAGGTAGGCAGCTAGCCAGTCTCTGTCTCAATAAATTTTCTAGACTTTACCAGAAAGGAAACAAAACAAAACTACCTTTGCTTTCCCCTCCCCCCTTTAGGAGACAAAAACTCTTGTGCTCTCCCCTTCTCCACTTCCACTACCTATGGATCACTTAATCAGTGTTAATGGTTGGTGTATATTCTTACAGATTTTACATGTATGTACATATATATATGAAGTCAGATACATATGTACATATATATATGAAGTCAGACAGTTAAATTGATTAATTCATCCTATTAAAAGTGCTAATATCTCACTGCTGAATATCACTGTGGTCACCTTCATTCAAAGTACTGCCCTTGGGAAGCTGTGCACTGATTCCAGTGGTGCAACCTTTAAAGTAATTCTGGAATTCTGTTTTACTGGAATGTGCATCAGACGTCACTGGGCAGTGTGATAATTAAGTTGGCAAACTCATCATAGAAAAAGTTCTTTGAGGGGTGGACTAGGCACTACCATTGGTACATAGCCTCCCAAGGGCAGTACTTCAAAGGTCACCACAGTGATATTCAGCAATGAGGTATGCAGCATTTTTTTCTAGGATTAGTTCACGAATGTAACTGTCAAGACTTCATCCAATGACACTTGTGATGGACACTACAGTGAAAGAGTTCCAAAACTGCTCTGAAGGGTGGGCTAGGCACTGGCATCAGTCCACAGCTTCCCAAGGGCAGTACTTCAAATGTGACCATAGTGATATTCAGCAATGATGTACGTAGCACTTTTTCTACTGATGAGTTCACGAAATTGTCTGACCTTGTACATTGCATCTTCTAGTGCACCTCTACTTACCTCTCCATGAATCCCATTTTCTGCCCCTCCCAAAAACAATGAACATCAATACTATGGACAAGAACCTCAAATACTGACTGAGTCATATGTATTATAGGGCTGGGCTAATGTGTTTTATAAAGCTCATATGCATCATGAATATTCTGTTCTTCCTTCCATATATTTTCTTCCATTCAACTAAGTTCAGCCAACCTAGCTCTCTGAGCACATACAGATTCTAGTTCTTTTCCTTCTTTTCCTCTTCTGCATAGTTCTCATTCATTCCCTTATCCTTCAACCCCTTTCCCATTAGACTTGAGTCTCCTATGCTGCTACTCAGAGGATGATAAAGCCTTAATGTTTGCCTTCAATTTCAGAGGATTTGATTTCAGCTCAAATATTATTTGAGCTTCTGGCTTAAGCTGTAAGAACAAGCCTTGATTTATAATAATTTTTCAACAAAGGTTACTGGCTACTTATTCTGTAACATTCAAGAGCCTCCAGAACTTCATGGAAGGAAGAAGCAGTGCCTATATTGAAGAACTCAAATATACATGATGCCTCACAGAGGTGTTACCTTGACAACTCAAGTCAGAGAGTTGATTGGCAGAGCATAATTACTGTATTCTGGGTTCCTGGACATACCATCATCAAATAGCGTAACAATCCAATCTAGTCCCACAATATACATTTTTGCTTTGCTTAACCTAAAACCTCAACGGCACTTGGCTGGCCTGGCAATCTAAAACCAGATGATGATAAAAAATTATTCTCTTATCACTTTATCATTTAATAGATGATGAACATCTTCCACAGAAAACATTTATAGGTTCATTTATTTAAGGGCTGATGGTATTCTGTTGAATTATGGTACCATAATTAGTTTATTCTCCTATTGATGGCCACATGTCTGTGTGTGCTTCCTTGAGCTCTTTTTTCTCGATGAGATTCCTAAGAGTGAAATTTCTAAACACAGGAGATATGGATTTCTAATTTTAAAAAAATGTTACCCTCACAAACATGTGTAATATCTTGTTATTTGGTGCCATCAAGTCAGTTTAAACTCACAGCAACCACATGTAGAAACTTCCGACAGGATTTTCTAGGCTACAACCTTTATGCCATCAGACTACCACATTTTTCGCCCACGCAGCCAATAGGTGGGTTCAAACCATCAACACTTCAGTTAACAGCCAAGCACTAAATCAAAAGTGACCATCTGTTTACCAAAACTGGTATATTATCAATTTTCAAATTTGATCCAATGAGATCTGAAAAAAGAAACTATTTTTAATCACTGTTTGAAACTGCACATTTTATTAATAGTGAGGTTGATAAACTCTCCTGTATCAAAATAATATAAATATTTTTTGAATTTTTTCCTAACATTTTCATTGTTTTGTTTTTTTACATTTAAATGTTTAATCTACCTAAAATTTATTTTCTGCAAATAGTACACACATGAAACTTTGTTTTCAGTCAAATGAATACTTATTTAGTTCCAATGACCAAAGCATGATAATCACTGCCAAACAGAAATTCGACCCTTCAATGAGCCCTCCTATTGTTTTTTGAAGTCTCTAAAAGAATGTCTACCACATCCCCCTCACAAGCTTATTTGCTGAGGTTATCTCACAGTGGGCAATCCTCTCCTCTTCTCGCTTCTGCACACTCAGGCATAAACTCCTCAAAGACAATTTATAAATTCCTAAAACTGCTTACTACATCATGTGACATACGAAGTCTCTTGTCTCTCGATTATGTCAAATTCAGCATAATGAGTATAGATGCAGAAGAATGTCATCTTCCTCAACTGCTCTGCCAATCTTTGTTATTCAGGCACTGAGGTAAATCTGCTTGCTCTCTAGCCTTTCAAAGTCTTTCTTAAGCCATTCTCCTCCACAGTGAAATTATAATGTCCCCAAAGAAACAGTTCTGTAAATTATGTCCTTTTCCAGAAGAGGAACAGATGCCCTATAAATGCCATCAATATACACTCACTCTTCACTTACGAGTATGACTGAGTTCCAAAGATCAGACTGCTATGTGAAAATGGACAGTGGTCACATTATACTGTTAAATGGAGGATGACTACATCATTACTTAATGGCCAAATACTATCATTACATAACTGCCAAACTACTAAGAACCAGGTCCATTCAAGTCAACATATCCATCTTTAACCATCACAGAAAGCCCTATTCTCACTTCACGTCAGCATTCATTACCACCAGACATATGACACTGATGTGTAAAATAATTGAATACAAGCTATTTTACAATTATCATATGTGCAAAATGTCTGATAATGACACAGTCGCTAAATGAGGTGTAGGTGTACAAGAAATGAAGTGAATGGAATGCACTTTATAATAAAACCTTCAATATGAGAACACTTGGACAACTACATTAAAAAATATAAGGAAGTAATCAGCTACATATCCTACGTATAAAGTCACACACAATGAGATCAGTCCAAAAGAAGTCTGATATCACTATTTTGCATTAACATTTCCTTCGGTGATGTGATTTTCCAAAACAATGAATAGTTCTTGATAAGGTGATGAACCAAAGTGTAATCTGCCCTTAATTTACTCAACAGATGCATTTCTGGAAAATTCAGTGTATATAACATCATGCCAAAAAAAGTAGTTACACATAAAACGTTTGACTCTAGACTCAAGTATTTATAAAAAGATATATATACACACATGAATGTCTTGCTGAACAATCAAAATCCATCAGTGTTCACTGTAGCACTAATGACAATAGCTAAAAAGTGGAAATAACCTAAATGTTCATCAACAGATGAATGGATAAGTGAAGTGCGATATATACATATAATGGAATATTATACAGCCATAAAGAGAAATGAAGTTCTGGTTCATGCAAAGTAAGTCATTTATAAAAGGACAAATGCATGCTCTGACTTGTGTGAAACAGAAAGTAAATGGAAACCAAAGATTTTGGGGAGGGAAAGTTTGCTTTGGGAGGCATTGAGTTTATGCTAATACTGGTAAGAAGTTTTCTGTAAGGATTATGATCAAGCTGGCACAAGATGAAAAATGTAACCAATGTCACTAAATTTTAAATGTAGGAGTTGATGCATTGGTGGAGTTTTTGATCTATGTCTTAGTCACCTAGCATCACTATAGCAGAAATATTACAAATTTCTTTTCTCACAGTTTAGGAAGCTAGCAGTCTCAAGTCTGTGTGCCTGCCAGCTGTAGGGCAAGACTTTCTCTCTCTGTTGACTCTGGAGGAAGATCCTAGTCTCTGAGTTTTTCCTCCTGGGTACCTCCCTTTGGCTTGGCATCTCCTCCTCTTCTCTCTTTTGCTTGCTTGTTTAATCTTTTTTACACCACAAAAGAGACTGACTTAAGACATATCCTATGCTAATCATGTCTCATTAACATAACAAAGACAGCCCAATCCCAAATGAGATTATAATCACAGGCACAGAGATTAAGAGGGGGGCTACATTTGGGGGGGACAGAATTCAGTCCATAACATTATGTTTGTTTTTACAATAAAAAAGAAGAGAGCAGAAGGAAATTCATATAAATCACAAGATAAAATCTTTATTGTGTGAGAAACTTCCATGCCTTGCTAATAATTTGCATGTCTGATAGCTGCCAGTGGTGTTCCCTATCACTGTGAGAACTCAAAAAATGCCTCAAACAATTTCTGAACACTCCCCTAGGGACTGGCATTGCATCCTGTGTGAACCACTGATCACATCACCACTTTAGTCACCCTCCAAGCTCTCACCCACAAACTCAACCCAAGTCTCCCTCCTTTGCTGTTTACAAAACAAAAACTACCCCCCACAGCAGAGGAATCAGCGGGGTGCTCAAGGGAGGAGAGAAGGTTAAGTATGCACTGACAGCACTGCACCAGGTTTAGCTTACCAAAAAAAAAAAAAGTCCTTTGTTATAAAAACACAGAAGCAGAATCTTCTTTCTGCTTTTAGAGAAAAGAGAGGATTCTGTTTGTTTGTTTTGGTCATCTCTTTTAAGTGTCTTGATCATCTTTGGATCTTCAATTCAGCATAGTGCAGTGCATACAGTAAGTGTTTATAAACACGAACTGAATGATGTCCTTGTCTTCTACCAACATATACTGTCATCGCACATTATCTTTCTCGTTTTTCAAAGTTTTTCTACGCAGAATGATGGTTCTGAACTGTAACCACTTGTATGAGGTTGTTGGCACTCTACTCTTTATTCCTGTTTCTCCTTCAGAGGAAGTTCTTACAAGACTCTCCACTCATATTGCATAAAGGTAATCATCTTTATCAGCTCTTCCAATGAGTTAACATTCCATGATAAATTTAATTCACTGTACTATTTTAATCATTAAATTGTTCTTTATGTTCATATCTTGTGAGTGTAATAGATCACTGGTTTAATGGAGTGTAATAAATCAGTTCTTAATTGATGACTGTTCATATTAATCATCACATTTCCTCAAAGAAGAGCGGTGAAATACCCACACATAATGTGATGCCCCAGAACAGAGTAAGGAATAGATGCCAAGCACAGAACGCACTTTTTAAAGCTCAAGAATAACCAACCCTACAGCATCATATATTAGAATCCTATTGACAACTGGAATTTTTTTAACCCCAGTCTGCACCACAAAATGTAACTGCATTTTAAGAAACGTCTATAATAGAAAACAGATGTTCAAGGTGTAATTTTCTGATCAAAACGGGTTTTTGTCCCCACACAGCAATGATATTTCAAGCCATCCCAGGTGCTGAAACTGATAGGCACTAATATTTCAAGCTATATACTACATTGCTATTTCTGTATAAGATAGTGCTTGTTATTTGGAGTAATGCAAGCTTAATTATCCCACAATGTAAAGGAATGGCTTTTGGAAACATTCAGCTGTATGTTCCACTATCACTACTAAATAACCAATAACAAAGAGGTATTCATCTACCTTACTATGATGTATTTTATTTGAAATGTCCTTGTAAGAGCAAAAATCAGGTCCTTCTATTCAAGTAGTTGGTAAGAATACTCGAAATACTGAGAAAATTGTACTGAACTATGCTGAATAGTAAATCAATTGCTTCATCTTATCCTTTTCTGTCATCGCCAACACTCACAATGCTACTACAGATACCCACTTTTAAAGGACTTATTAATTTACTGTATCTCTGAAAAAGTCAAAGGTTAAAAAGTTACAATTTAACTAAAGTCAAAAAGCTACAGCACAATCCAACAGAACTAAACTCCTGGTGTTTTGAAATTCATTTCAACGCTCTTTGCATTATACCTTGCCAACTCTTTGCTACTGAGTACAAAGCACCACTTAATACAATCACTCTTTCTCTAAAAACTACAACTTTTTCTTTTTTTTCAAAGTCTGAAATCTTTGAAGGGTGTTGCTAGTACACAAACCTAAAGACTGAGGGCATGAAGAGTTAATACAACTCCTTTTTTAAATTTTTGTCATAGATTGAATTGTATGCCCCCAAAGTTAACTGTCAACTTGACTATGCCATGATTCTCAATACTGTATGAATATCCACCATTCTCTCACCTGATGTGATTTTCCTATGTGTCTTCAATTTTCTCTCTACACTATTAATGAGATGGGATTAGTGGAAGTTACACTAATGAGGCGGGACTTAATCTAGAAGATTAGATTTCATCTTCAGCCAATCTCTTATGAGATATAAGAGAAGTGAACAGGGAGGCATGGGGACCTCATACCACCAAGAAAGCAGCACCAGGAAGAGAGCATATCCTTTGGACTTGAGGTTCCTGTGCAGAGAAGCTCCTAGTCCAGGCAAAGACACACATTCTTCCAGGGCCGACAGAGGCAAGAAAGTCATCCCCTGGAGTTGACACCATAAATCTAAACTTCTGGCCTACTAAACTTTGAGAGAATAAACTGCTGCTTATGGAAGCTATCCACTTGTGGTGTTTCTGTTATAACAACACTGGATAACCAAGACAATTCTGAACTTTAGGATCTTTACCAACTATTACTTGGTAAAATATCTCATTCTTTTTTCATATAAATTATCTAACAACATGTTGCAAACTTCCATGTGACATACATGAAAGGTGGACAAAGCACTCATACTACGTTGATGGCAAGTCCCAACTTGTCCCCAGGGAATGCTTCATGCACATGTAACTAGACTACTTCATTTCAAAAGTCTATCAATGGAATTTGTCCACTGATGAGTCAGGCCACTTACAGAGAACCCACCAATGCTAACAAATGAAGCAATTTAATAGCCAGAGCTGTCACATGGAAGCCCTGATGAGGTGACACTATCAATAAAAGTTACAGGAGAATACAGCCAGGTGTCTCCCTTCTCTCTATCCGTCTTTCCCACCTCTCTGGCCCTCCATCCCTAACTACAGAAGCAGAGTACAAGATAAAGCAATTATCTCTTTAAACTGTTGTTATGAATGTAAAATGAAACTTGGTTAAAAAAAAGGAAATTCTTAAAAGAAAATGAATTCAACAA
Organism: Heterohyrax brucei; assembly: GCA_028571685.1. Taxonomy (NCBI): domain Eukaryota; kingdom Metazoa; phylum Chordata; class Mammalia; order Hyracoidea; family Procaviidae; genus Heterohyrax; species Heterohyrax brucei. Next base: position 56,651,985 of record CM053146.1, on the reverse strand, counting down.
ATCATTCACTCGGATAAATTAGTTTTCTCACTGATGTTTAATAGACAGATCTAGATACTCCAGCTCTCAAAACCCAGTAAAGCATCCAGCTCCAGCGTTAGCATATTAAACTGCTTTTGGCAATCTGTATCCAGTGCCTAACCACATTCAAGGCACATGACCCAACCAAAGACTTCTCTGGGAATACTGTCCAAGTTGTAAATTAGTATGCTCCCTCTTCCTTTTATATCTTAAGCTCTAAGAACCATGGAAGCCTACAGTTGCCAGTGGCCATCTAAGGAAGCCAACACAGAGAATAGCAGATCCAAGATATGGACAGAGATAACAGTCTAATTATATAGTTAAAAACATGAAATAAAGCTATTCCTGAAGGCTGATGTCTCTAGAACTTTAAGTAGAAGGAGATAATCTAGTTCCTTCTTGAGATTAAGATTATTTTAAGTTTTTGTAACTAGCAACCAGAAGTTGGCTGTATTACTTTCCTAGAGAAAAAATAACAAACTACCAGAGATTGAGAGACTTAAAACTGTCAAAATTTATTGTCTCACGGCTTTGGAGGCTTGATGTTCAAAATGAAGACATTTGTAGGGCCATTCTCTTTTAGAAGTCTCTGGAGAAAGATCCTTTCTTTCAGCTTCCTAGTTTCTGGTGGTTTTTGTACGCAGTCCCTGACATTCTTTAATGTGCAGACATGTCACTCCAATGTCTACCTCTGTCTTCATGTTTCTCTCTCCCATGACTCTTCTTCTCTTTTTATAAAGAAATTACTAATATCAGGTTAGGACCCACTCTACTCCAGTATGGCCTCACATTAACTTTAGCTGATAATATCTTCAAAGACCTTCTTTCCAAACCAGGTTATATTCACAGGCAACAAGGTAAGAACTTATCCTTGGGGAAAAATCATTGAACTCACAATTGTAAACTAAAAACTTTTACACTAATGTTCACTGCAGCCAAAAGCTGGAAACAATTTAAACGCCCATCAGTGGATGAACAGGTTAACACAATCTGGTGCGTGGAGCCCTGACCACACAGTGGCTGACAGTCTGACTACTAAGGAAGATTCAGCAATTTGGACCTACCAGTTGCTCCTTGGAAACCCTTAACAGGCAGTTCTACTTGGTCCTATACAGTTGCTGAGTCCAACTCTTTTTATTTTTGTACATATATACAATGGAATGCTATTCTGCCACTAAGAGAAATGAAGTTTTGATACATGCCTACAGTATGGATGACACTTATCGACATTATGCTGAGTGAAATAAGTCAGTCACAAAAGGACAAATACTAAATGATGTCCCCTAAATAAAAACACAAGAATATGAACATATAATGAGACCCAAGTTTATTAGTGGTTACCAGGCACAGAGGGAGAGAAGAAAGAGTCATTACTTATGAAGTACTGAGTTGCAGTTTCTATGATGGAAAAATGGTACTGATTAAGGGTAGGACTGCACAGACAATTAATGTAATTGCTCTAAATAAGTTATACACCTGTAAAAACGCTGAAATGTCAAATGTTATGTAACAGATATATTTACAACAGCTAACCTGGGGGGGCGGAGTCAAGCTGGCCGACTAAGCCCACATCTCCTTCTATCCCTCTGGAAACCAAGACCTGAATTGACAATCAAACAGAGCCTTCTGAGCACCTAATCAGCCTCAGGACACGGCACAGAGCTGTTAATTGGGACTTCATACCACTCAGCGAAAAATCTCCTCTCTTTCACTGACTCCCGCTCCTGGCTAGCCCCAGCTCTCACGGACGGAAGGTAAACGCACCATTTTGACTTTTTTTTCCTCGGTCTCGGCTGGCGGGCAGAGCTGGGTCTTGCCTGGCGGCTGGACTCGGACGCGCTGCTGGGGGGATAGGCAGGCGAAATTCCCATATTCTGAGAGCCAGGCTCGGGACTCTTAATCTAGACACTTAGAGCCTTTCGTTTTGTAGCTGCCTCAGCGGGGTTTGCCTGGAGCTCCGCGGTCAGGGTGCGGGACGCCATGTTGGTACCAAGATTTTAGCGGGACCTCGTTCTTAGCCTGGGAGACAAAGCCTGCAAACGGGACAGCGCTTCTCCGACAGAAAAGTAGTGATTTTCCACAGTGCTGCCTACGTTGGGGGCCCTGCAACAGAGGCAGGGTAATTGCTGCCTCTGGGCACCTTTAGCCCCGCTGTCTGCTGCCTGTGTGGAGGACGCCATCTTGGATACGGTGGCCGCAGCTGGACCTAACTCTTAGCTTGGGAGCCAGAGCCTGCCCACAGGAGAGCGCTGTCCTATCACAAAACCAGTACTCGAGGCAGTGTTGGATAAGGCTAGGCCCTGTCAGCAGAGGCCACCAGAGCACTAGCAGTGCTGTATTCTGAACTAGTTTGTTATCATCTGGGGTTGGATACAGTGGCGCTTACTTTGTCAGATGGGGAGAGGGACCTCTACACCTGAAAACCTAACTGACTTGTGAACTGGTCAGATACCTTTTGCTTTACATTTGAAGACAGCCTACAGAAACATTTGCAATCCATCCTCACAGTACCTCTTCCAGCCTCTATATACTCATATGGGACCAAAAAAGCAACAGACAATTGTGGCATACAAGCAATCACTCATGGCTTCAGAAGGCTCCCAAACAAAGCAACCAACGAGTTTTCCAGATGAAGAAACTTTTATGAAAGCATCAGGAAGTGAATACAAATTGATTATATACAGGGCCCTTCTAGACCTTATACAAAATGCAGCAGAACAAAATGAAAAATTAAGCAAGTTGTTCGATCTGATGGAACACCAGTACTCTGAAATCCAACAGATCAGAAGAAAATCAAAGACATAGAAACTTCCATGCAAACCCAAGAAAACAGAATGGAACAAATGGAAAAAAGAATTTCTGACTTGGAAGACAGAGCTACTGATGCCAGTGTCTATGAGCAGAAATCAGAAAAAAGAAACAAGAAAAACGAAGAGATATTAAGAAGAATGTGGGACCCTGTTAAGGGAACAACCTTCGATTAATTGGCGTCCCTGAACAGGGTGAGACATCTGAGAACACAGAGAGTATTGTTGCTGAGCTGCTGAAAGAAAACTTCCCAGAAATCATGAAGGAAGAGAATATAGACATCTCACATGCATATCGTACGCCACCCAATATGGATCTCAAAAGAAAGACAGATATATTTACAACAATGTCAAAAAGTAGTAACTGCTAAGGCTGCGTATGTATAACCAAATACTTCATAGGATTTTGTTCCTTTTTGGAGCTTTAGGGTCATGGTTTCATGTGATGTCTTACTTAACTGCTTATATTCTGCCTGCTAATTCATTGTGATTCACTGGGATCTTAAAAGCTTTCAGGAAAACATATCCAAGGCACAATTAGTTTCTATTTACCTGGAGCAATAGGGGAAGGAGAATCAAGAACAGGAGGAGGATATGGAATGTCTGGCTAATTGCCTCTATAAACACCTGCCTTCTTTGCCATGAGATCAAAATAAGTAGATGGTGCCTAGTTAACAATGCTGAACATTTTAATCAAAGACTCTGTAGGAGATCCCTGATTAACATGGGAAAAATTACGGAACAGCATTTCAAATTTTCATAGAACCCACACTTTCTGGAGCCATGGAGGCTAGATGAAGACCCCAAACTAAAGTCCTAATATAATCCTTAAACTTCCAAACAAACAAATCCCCTGACATCTTCTTAAAATCAAATAACGGTTTAATTAATGGACTGTCTGCCTTAATAAGATGGATTTATCTATCTCAAATCAACGTGACAACAGCAACCTGAAAAATTAGACAGGTACCCTTAGTAGGCACTGACTTTTTAGTAACAGGAGAAGAACAACTCAAAAAAGAAAAGTGAGAGTGCCCACATAACTGAAAGCATGTAAACTGAAACATACATCTAGAAACTTGCACTGGTATATTCCTTTGCTATGTATATTCTTAACACCAAAAGTAAAATTATTGCATTTTAAAATTTTTAAAATAAATAAAAGATTATGTCACAGCACTGAGAATATTTTGAAATGGTTAGATCGTTATTACCAAATGTGCAAACTTTTCCGAAAGTATTTTATTTAGTACAATCTAAGATCAGTGGCTTCCTCATTCTTTAGTATAACTTTCAACTCAAGTTTTACTGTCCTTATGTTGGATAAGCCAGTTTGACCACTATAAAAGATGGAGCAAAAATGTAATTTAAAACAACATAGAAGTATCTACACTTACCTACAATGGTCATGGAAGAAATACAAAGATGTAATGAAAGCAGTGCACTTCAGACACTGAAACACACTATTTCAACAGCTTAATGGCCAAGTATTAAATTCATTATGAAAATTTTTCAGTTTCTTGTGACTAACAAGTAGCACTGTGCATGCCCATGAATAGACTTTGATTTCAGGGAGTTTGTGCTAATACGCATACAAATTCAAGGGTGAGTAGTTTTTAGTAACAAAAAAATAGGAATTTTACCACAAAGAATAGGTGGCATTATCTAACAGCATGTTTTTTGAAATGTGGATGTGACTGTATTGAAATCCTCCAAGAAACTATTCCCTGGCCTTTACTTCATCAATCAGGAACCATGCCACCATCCTAAATCATATTAAGAGATTCTTTAAGAAAGCTCAGCATCAGGAACTTCATTCTTTGAATAATCTTTTTATATTCCAACTCTACTTTAAAAACTTTGATCTCAAAGAAAATTATTTTCAAGTTATGTTCATTTTATTTAAGATGAATGACAGTATTTATTTCAGCTCCTCATTATGTATTCAGGTCTCTATTAAACAGGGAAATAAAGATGCTCTTTTTGCTCAGATCAATTTCTTTAGTTCTACCACTGAGAGGCTTATTTACATGAGAGACGGCAATTTTCAAACATTATAAATACTGAATCTTATTTTCCTCCTCATAGCATTGACAAAGATACTAGGCTGGTAAAACTACAAAAAGGCAGATGCTGCCCACCAGGAATGTCCACCTAATCACTGGCTAGAGAAGAGAAAAGGGATAGGAAGGCTAGAGGGAAACTGGTATTAAAGGGAAAGAAAATTTTCCTCCAAACTCTAACGCATCAGTAAACTGGCCCTCAAGAGGACAGCACCCAGACTTCAAGAATCTGGACTGTAAACTGGTAGCATGCTTTATGAATTGCAAACCCTGATACAGTTCAGCTTTATAGTTTCCATTTCCAAGAACCACACAGTCTGGACTTTCCTTGTGTACAAGTGCCTGTGCAGGAGACCTTCCTTGTCTTTCAAAATATATACTCTTCTGATCCCTGTGGATTTTATTATTCTCTTCTCTTTGTTTTTTTTTTTTAATACCTGTCAAAAAATTCCAATCAAAAGGGTATGTGACCAACAATATACTAGTGCTCTATCAAAGACGAGGTATTTGCATCAGAATAAATACCTTCTCGACAAATATTTTAAAACTATAAACTTCCCTTCTACTGAGAAACATTTATCTTTATCCTAACTTTACCCAAACAGGATACAGCATAGAAAAATTCCAAGCCTTGGAATACAGTCATGTACACACTGTGATGGTTAAGGCTATGTGTCAACTTGGGCAGTTCATAATTATCAGTGGTTTGGCAGTTACAAAATGATGTAGTTTGGCAGTTACCCATTGTTGTAATTTAGAAAAGATGTAATTGTGCTCCATTCTGTGATCTAATGCTGTAATGATAATCAACGCTGTGTCTCAATTTGGCTGTGCCATGATTCTTAGGAGTTTCGCAGTTATACAAGGATACCCTATAGAAGTTGCATAATGATGCAGTCATCCTCCATGATGTTATCTTTATCTAACTGGGGGTGTGAGCTCCATTCAACATACATATATAAAAATATTCTGACAAAGCTTGTTTGCTTGCTGTAGGTCCTGCATCCAGCTGATCATCATCTGACTTGGTTCTTGGGATCTGAGACAACGGTATGTTGTCTTATATGCTGATCTTGGATTCATCAGTTTCTGCAGCCTGTGAGACAATGGTCTGCCATCTGACCTGGTGATCTTGGGTTCATCAGTCCTTGCAGCCACTTTAGCCAGGAGAAGCTTGCAGTCTGGTATCTGACAAATGCCTTACATGGATTAATGGCTATCTCCAGTACCAAACCCACCAACCATTTTTTGCTTCTAGACTTATAAGCAGACTTAAGTCCCAGAGAGCCCCAAAAGGTAAAATACAAAGTGTGACCCAGGAGAAGGTACACTACACTCCAAAATAAATGCTTAACTTTTCTAATATATAGAAAAGGAAACCTGGAGAACATGTGTAGGAATGGTTATAAAAGGTGGGGGATAATGGTTCAATACAGTTGGCTTAAGTCTCAGTATATTGATATGGGCCCACTAAGTACAGATCCTTCTTCATTCAGTGTTTCAATTCAAGAGTTTCCAAAAGGATCTAATGGTCTATCTGGTTGAGTCACTGAAGCATAGATTAAGTGGCAGCCTACACTAAATCCAGATGAAGTACCATCGGTGCCTTGGTACACTGTAGAAGAAGGTTTCCAATGGCTTAGGGAAACAGCCATGTTAAAGTGAATTTTTCAGGCAGGACCACAAACTGACACATGGAGTGTCCAGAATACACACCTTTTACTACAACATGAGGAACAAATTTGTGAAAGGAGCTCCAGCACACCTGAAGGCTGCTATGACTGCTATTTTACATAAATCACACTTAACTGTAACAGCTGCCTTAACTGAATTAAAATACCTAACTACAATAAGGCTGGTTGGACCCCATGATGGTAGAAGTCAGTGTAGGTATGGTTACCGTAACCTACAGCAGAGTCAAATCAGCAATCAGAAGTCTGTCTCATTTATGGACTTATGGAATTAGCTACTCAGTCATGATGTACATAGGAGTGAACAGACAGGAACTATACTAAATATTTACATGATCTGCATTTCAGTCATCTAGTGCTGCTCTAACAGAAATACCACAGAGTGAATGGCTTTAACAAAGGAAAGTTTATTCTTACACAGTGTAGTAGGCTACATGTACAACTTCAGGATATCTCCTCTTGGAGAAGGATTTTCCCCTTGTCAGCTCTGGAGGAAAGTCCTTGTGTTGCATCAGTCTTTGTTCAGGAAGCTTCTTGGCACAGGAACCTCAGGTCTGAAGGATGCACTCTTCCCCCGGTGCTGCTTTCTTGACGGTTTCAGGTTCCAAACTCTTTGCTTGCTTCCCTTTCCTTTTATCTCTTGTAAGATGAAGGAATAAATGGTGGTGCAAGCCATACTCCAGGGAAACTCCCTTTACAGTGGAGCAGGGAGGTGATCTTACGAAGCGATTTACAGTCCTCTCCTAATTCTTTAACATTCAGCATAAGAAAATCACAAAATGGAGGGCAATCATAAAATATTGGGAAACACGGCCCAGCCACCTGGCTACACATAGTTTTGGGGGGACACAATTCAATCCATGATAATCTGTATAAGCAAAAGAATTCTAGGTCAAATGATCAGCATCATAATTTGCATCATCACAATTAGAGTCACAGCCCCTGAACCAACTGTCAGATTTGAGCCAGTACACTCCCAATCCCTTGAAAGAAGGGCTGGCAGGGTCCCCTTCAGGAAGGATCCTTTGTACTGCCAAAAATTTACATGGCGAATCTTTCTCCCAGGCTTCCCCAAAGGTACCTATAGCCTTTTAGAAGAGTTACTGTCCACTGGGGAAAAGAAAATAATTAGACTTTTTAGGGCTTACTGAACACTGGCTCTGAACTGACATGAATTTCAGGAAACCTGAAGCATCACTACAGCCCACCACTCACAGTGAGGGCATTATGACGGTACTAATCTGGTCGATGCCTTTTTTCAATTTTGGTTTCAAAGGAACAACAGAAGCAGTAGTACACCTTCACTGTCCTACCTCAAGGGCCTCAAGGTATCTAAATTTTCCATCCTTCCATCATAATTCAGTCCAAAGGGACCTTCATTGTCTTTCCTTTCCATAAGGTATTATACTGTCCTTTATATTTGTGACATCATAATGACTACAACCAGTAAGAAGTATCAATGACTACAGACTTACATGTAAGACATGTGTATGCTTCTCTTCTGCTTTTGAGTCAATTTCAACTCATACTGACTTTATAGGACAGAGTAGACTTGCCCTGTACTGTTTCCAAGGAACATGGTACATGTAATGATTCAAAACCTCCAAACTTTTGGTTATCAGCCAAGCTCTTAATCACTACACCACCAGGGCTCCATATGTGTGCTAGAAAACAAACTTGGTGCCACTGAGTCAATTCCAACTTTTAGTGACCCTAAAGGACAGAAAAGAACTGCCTCATAGGGTTCCCAAGGAGCAGCTGTGGATCTGAACTGTCGACCTTTTGATTAGAAGCTGTAGCTCTTAACCACTGCACTACCTGGACTCCGCCTGTGTTTTAGAAAGTGTGAGATTAATCCAACAGAAATTCAGAGGCCTTCTGCCTCAGTGAAATTTCTAGAAGTTCAGTAGTGTGGGAAATCTCAAGATAATCCTTCTAAAGTAAAGGATAAATTGTTACATCTGGCCACTCCTACAACTGAAAGGCAGGCAAACACTTGGTCAGAGACAAGAGTCTACAAGTGTCCAAAGTCATAGCCCCTCAATCAATTCTCAGATTTGAGCCAGTATACAGTCTTACTACCCCTTGAAAGGAGGAGAGGCGAGGTCCCCTTCAGGAAAGACCCTGATGCACTATGAAAAATTTACACTGTGAATCTTTCTCTCAGGCTTCCCCTATAGTCTTTTACAGGTGTTACTGTTCACTGAGAAAAAGGAATTAGTCAGACTTAGATTATCAGACTTTAACTTCTTCCGATAGCAAGAACTTAAAGTAGTATACTTGGTTGTTCATTTTACTTGGAAGGAGAAATGACCTCCAAGGATTTTGGAGGTAACATATCCCTCATCTGTGCACTACTCTGACCTATGTATCAAGTGACTCAGACAGCTGCTCATTTTGAGAGGTGCTCAGAATAAAAGAAGGCTCTACAACAGTCGGGCTGCCATGCAAGCCACTCTGCCCCTGTAGCCATACAATCTGGCAGAACCAATAGTAATGGAAGTGTCAGCAACGGAGAGAAACGATGTTTAGAGTCTTTGGCAGATCCCTACTGGAGAATCACAGCACAGGCCATTAGTAATTTGGAGCAAAGCCCTGCCATCCTCTTCCAATGACTATCCTCCTTTCCAGAAATAGCTTTTGTGTTGTTACTGGGCCTTAGTAGAGACGGAACACTTAACCATGGGCCACCATGTCACCATGTGTGGCCAGAGTTACCCATCACGAACTGGCTGTTGTCTAACCACAGTCATAAATTCAGACATGCACAACTAGACCGCATCATTAAATCATGTACTATACACAAGATTGGGCTCAAACAGGACTTGAAGGCACAAGTAAGTTATATGAGGAAGCAGCCCAAATGTCCATGGTCTCTACTCGTCATATTACCTGCCCTGTAGCAGTCTGCATGTGTGGCTTCATGGAAAGTTGCTTTTGATAAGTTGACTAAAGAGGAAACTTGTGTCTGGACTACAGATGGCTCTATGTGATAGGTACAAAATATTCAGAGGAGGTAGTGGCAGCACCACAGCACTTTCTGAGATTTCTCTGAAGGACAGAGGTGAAAAGAAATTCTCCCAGTGGGAGAAAGCTATGCACTTGGTTGTTCACTTTACTTGGAAGGAGAAATGGCCAGAAATGTGACTCTATTCTGATTCATGGGCTGGAGCTACTGTACCACTCAATGGTCAGGGACCTGGAAGGCACATGACTGGAAAACTGGTGACAAGGAAGTATAGGGAAGAGTTATGTAGATAGACCTCACTGAATTAATGGAAAAAGTGAAGGTGTTTATGTCTCATATGAATATCATTAAAGGATGATCTCAGCAGAGGAAAACTGAACAATTATGTGGAAGATGACATGTTCTGGGAAACCAGTCATCCTCTTTCCCAGCTACTCCTGTCATTGCCCAGTGGGCTCACGATCAAAGTTGCCACTGTGGCAGGGATGGAGGTTATACATAAGCTCATCAAATGAACTTCCACTCATCAAGGTCACCTAGGCTATAGCCACTGTTGAGTGGCCAGTCTTCCATCAGCAGAGACCAACACTGAATCTTCAATAAGGTGGTAGGTTGATTATATTGAACCACTTCCACCATCTAATGGGAGGCATTTTGTTCTTACTGGGATAAATACATAACTCTGGATAAGAATGTGTCTTCCATGCATAGAATATTTCTAATAAAATTGCCATCCAGGGAACTGCAGAAAGTTTTACCCACCATGATACACATTTTGTTTTCTTCCCCCCCTTATTCCATTACTTTTTATTAAGTGCATAATGCAAATGGAGCTAACACATCTTTATCATGTTGGATGCAAGTACGATTTTGCAATTGTCTTTATTTAGAGATGGCGTGTGATTTAAGGAGATGTGTACACGTGCCAAGTTGACAAGGGGTGGTTATTAAGTGCACAATGCAAATGGAGCTAACACATCTTTATCATGTTGGATGCAAGTATGATTTTGCAATTGTCTTTATTTAGAGACGGCATGTGATTTAAGGAGATGTGTACACGTGCCAAGTTGACAAGGGGTAGACTGTAATGGCTAAGGTTTTATGTCAACTTGGATGGGTCATGATTCTTAGTTCAACATTCAGTAATGTTATTTGACAGTAATGGGATGATGTAATCTTCCTTTTTTCTGTGATTTGATGTAGTCATCCCCATGCTGTGATCTCATACGTATATGTATATGTGTATGTGTACGTATACATATATGTATATATCCACAAACAATATTCTAGCAAAGTTTACTGACTCTCAATCCTGCAGTCTGCTTCTCATCATCTGACCTCTGGTTCTTCAGACTTGAGCTAGTAGCCTTTTGCCCAACGTGACAATTCTTGGATTCTCCAACTTCTGCAGCCCTGTGATCCAGGTGCCTGCCATCTGGACTGCTGATTTGGGGCTGTGCCAGCTTCCATAGCCCTATCAGCCAACAGCCTGTTTTCTGGCCTCCTAACTGTGAGCTTGTCAGCCCCTGAAACCATATGAATCAGGAGAATCTTCCAGTCTGACATCTGACCCATAGATGCCTTCACTGGAGAATTCTATGAAACATTCAGAGAAGAGCTTACACTGCCAAGACAAGCTGGTTACAAGCTTACACTAGTACTACTCAAATGATTTCAAAACACAGAAAAGGATGTAATACTCTGGAATCTATTCTGTGAAGCCAGCATAACTCTGATACCAAAACCAGATAAAGGCACCATAAAAAAAAGGAAAATTACAGACCAAAATCTCTCATGAATGTAGATGTACAAATTTTCAACAAGATTCTAGTCAACAGAATTAAACATCATATTAAAACACAATATACCACAGCCAAGTGAGATTCATACCAGGAATGCAAGGATTGTTCAACATTAGAAAATTAACACAATACACCACAAAAATTAAAAAAATAAGAATCACAGGATCATCTCAATAGATGCATAAAAGACACTGAACAAAGTTGAACACCTATTCCTCATGAAAAGTCTCCATAAATAGGTACAGAAGGGAAATTCTTTAACATAATACATGGCATCCATAAAAAACTAACAGCCAACATCATTTTTAACAGACAGTGGCTGAAAATATTGCCCTTGAGAACAAGAACAAGACAAGGATCCCTTTATCACTCTTCCATCTAGCACTGTGATGGAAATCCTAACTAAAACAACAAGGCAAGACAAAGAAATAAAGGGCATCCAAACTGGCAATAAAGAAGTAAAACTATTCCTATTTGCAGATGACATAATATGATACATATAAAACTCAAAAGACTTCAAGAGAAAACTATGGGAACTAATAGATTCAGCAAAGTTACAGGATATAAGACAAACATACAAGTATCAGCAGGATTGCTATACACCAATAAAGAGAACAAGGAAAAGTAAATCAAGAAAACAATACCATTTACAACAGCCCATAAAAATAAAATACTTAGGAATAAATCTAACCAGATTATTTAAAAACTATACAAAGAAAAGCACTGTAAGAAACCAAGAGAGATATACAGATGGGGGAAAAAAAAATTCATGCATAGGTAGAGTCAACATTCTGAAATGACACCTCTACCCAAAGCAATCTACAAATACAGTATAGTGGTGGTTAACGGTCTTATACAATATGTCTTTTTGTGATTGACCTATTTCACTCAGCATAGTTCTCTCCAGATTCATTCATGTCCTGAGATGCTTCACAGATTGTTGTTCTTTGTAATATATGTACATACATATATTATATTATATATTATACATATATATTATATGTATGTATCACAGACTATTCATCTGCTGATGGATATCAAATTTGTTTACATCATTTTGCTACTGTGAACAGTGCTACAATGAACATAGATGTGTCTATGTGTAGTCTTGTGATGACACTTCTTTAGGATATATTCCTAGAAGTAAGACTGCTAGATTATGTGGTATTTCAATTTCTAGTTTTCTAAGGAAGCATCATATCCTTTTGCAAAATGCTTGTACAGTTTTGCATTCTGACCAGCAGTGCATAAGACTATCCATCTCCTTCCAGCCTATCTAACATTTGTTATTTTCTGGGTTTTTCAGATTTATTTATTTATTTGTTTGTTTGTTTTAGCCTTGCCAGAAATGCCAGGGTGAGGTGGTATTTCACTGTAGTTTTAAATTGCATTTCTTTAATGGCTAGAAATCACAAGCATTTCTTCATCGGTCTGTTGGCTGTCTGAATGTCTTCTTTGCTGAAGTACCCATTTCCTTTGTCCATTTTTAAATTGTAGTAATCGTCTTTTTGCTGTAGAGGCATTGCATTTCCTTGTGAATTTTAGAGATTACACCTCTATCAGATTTATCATAGCCAAAACTTTTTGCCTAGCCTACAGATTCTGTTTTTACTCTTTTGGTGAAGTTTTGATGAGCATACGCATTTAATCTTTAAAAGATCCCAGTTATCCAGCTCACCTTCTGGTTTGTGTGCCATTAATTTTGGCTTCTATCCTATTAATACTCTAGTGTTGATCCTACTTTCTTGCCTATGATCTTTATAATTTTTTGTTTTATATTTAGGTTTCTGATTTGTTTTGAATTAGTTTTTGTTTATAGTGTAAAGTATGGATCCTGCTTCATTTTTCTGCAGATGGACATCCAGTTTTCTAGGGCCATGTTAAAAACATGTCTTTTCCCCATTTGATGGACTCGGGGTCCTTGTCAAAGAGCAGGTGACTATAGGTGGATAGATTTATATACGGGTTCCCAATCCTGTTCCAGTATATCTTTGATTGTACTACCACCACGCTGTTTTGACTACTGTATCTATATGGTAGGTTCTGAAGTCAAGTACTATAAGTTCTCCTACTTTCTTCTTCAATAGTGCTTTACTTATGGAGGGCCTCTTCCCCTTCCATGTAAAGTTAGTAATTAGCTTTTCCATCTCTTTAAAGAATGCTGTTGGTATTTCGATTGGGATTGCATTGGGTAGAACTGTCAGTTTCACAACATTGAATCTACCTATCCATGAATATGGTGTGTTTTCCATTGGTGCAGATCTCTCTTCCTTTCTTGCAGTGCCTTTCTTTGTACAGGTTTCTTTATAATCTGGTTAGATTTATTCCTAAGTATTTTATTTTTATGGGCTTTTATAAATGGTATTGTTTTCTTGATTTACTTTTCATTGTTCTCTTTCTTGGTGTATAGGAATCCAGTTGATAACTGTAGTATTACATTAAGAAACAATCTTTGATGATGACAAGGGAGATGGAAAAACACTAAACAAACAATAGATAAGTGATAACTTTGGTGAAGGACAAGGTAGTACACAATACTAGCAAAGCCAGCACAACAAGAAAGAAAAAAAATTGGAATTTGCCAGTCTCCACAACCGCTTGACCCATTTCCTTGTGAAAAATCTCTCTTCCTAGATATACACTTCACTGGCTATGCTTCTTCAGAGAACCCAGCCCAAGACACCCATGGTACACACTCAGTCACTGTTTTCTAAAGAAATGAACTACAACTATGTTGCTATGAGTTGGAATCAACTTGATGGCACTGTGGTTGGGTTTTTTAGGGGTTGTAGAATTTTAGAGAAATATAAACATAATTTCATCCAATCTGGTACATATCTGAGAGGGAGGTGGTAACCATTACTAATTTCTTGGTTATAAAAGAGGACATTTTCAGTCAAACCTGTACGTATAATCGCTGCAAATGTAAAATAATTAATCCATCACTGAAATAAAAAATTTCCTAAATATATTAAACATAATTTTATTTCATAGTATATCTAGCTAATGGAGGGGAATACAAGGTAGAAAGATGACAGATAAGGGAAAATGACAGAAAAAGAAAAAGAGAAGACAAGGAAGTGAAAGTTGAATCTGAAAGTGGACCTGCACAGGCATGGAAGTATAAAGAAGACTGTCTCCTAAAGAAAGAATTCAAAGAAGCTGTCTTCTGCTAGAAAGAAATGCTGGTGGCATAGTGCTTAAATGCTACAAGTGCTAACCAGAAAGTTGGCAGTTCAACTCCACCAGATGCTCCTTGTAACCTCTATGGGGACAGTTCAACTTTGTCCTGCACAGCTGCTGTGATAATTGACTCGATGGCAGTTGAGTTGGGGATGGTTCCGCTAGGAAGCACTGCCGGTTCTGTGGCAGATTCTAACCTTCCATGCAGAAGACTAAGTTTGGATTCTTGAGCACTGCATCTCATATGCAGCCATCCCCAATCTGTCAGTGGAGGCTTTCACACTGCTTGATGCGCACAATTTCCATTTAGTCTGAAAGTTCTCTGAAACTTGCTCAACAACACAACACACAAACTTCCACTGACAGATTAAGTGGTGGGTTGTGCTTAAGGTTCAGTGGCTAGGAATCAAACCCAGATCTCCTGCATGGAAGGTAAGAGTCTACCACTGAACCACCACCACCTAATCTTTCTTATTAAATAAATAAATGTAAAGATGATAAGAGAAGGCATTATTCATATAGGGCCACAGCAGAAGTATATTCCTAACCCACCATCTTTTTAGCCAGAATCCAACCCCACATATAGGCAATTTTTTTTATTTATTTTTGATACATTAAGGTTTTTCTTTTTTTAACACAAGCCAGATATCCTTGTACACACATGAATACATATATCCACTATACACACTACCACTGAGTTGATTCCGAACCATAGTGACCCTACTGATTCGTATTTCCCCTTTTTCAAGTAAAAGTTACTTTGCTGAACACTGTTCTGGTAATTACTTTTGTTTAACAGTTCCTATCAGGTTCATTTCACATATAGGCATACAACTCATTCTTTTACAGCTTCATAATACCCTACTGTGTCAACATACTACAGAATATTGAGTTCTTTCAAGAGTTTAAAATATTGCTGTAACGAAGAGAACTGGGTTTGCTTTCACTTCTCATTGATGATTTGTCTGCAGTCCTCTCTTCAACTGAACAGCAAGCAAAACTTTTCTCAAGCCCTTTGCAAGACTTAACATACCTAGTATTCCTACCAAGTATCCCAGCCCTATGAGCATACTCGTCTTGCTTATTAGGAAAAACATGCCTGCCACTAGCACCCCCTTCTCCAACACAACTATTATCCTTAAGTTTAAGCCTAAGGGAAATGTTAGACATTATCTAGTTCAATTCCTTTTTTGAGAACAAAGAAAACTGCTATCTCAGGGAGAACACATGAGTTTAACCAAGGTCACATTGTACTGGTGGTGGACCGAGGGCCAGAAGATTTACTATTAAGGAAGCTCAAGCTTCACCCTCAATTGCACAGATCACTTCTAAGGCCTAGAGAAAAGTCCTGGAAATATGTTTATATTATCATGTCATCATATGTCTTCATCAACTTTTAGAAGTATTTTAATCAGAATCAGTTAAGACAACTGTCTCGTTCTACCCCAACTTTTCTATTCTATGTGTGTACTTGTGTCAGATGATGCAGTGGTCGGGGGCATTTATGCAATCTGGCTAAAAGAATGCTGGTTTAGGAATGCACCACTTCTGAGGAGAATGTCATCTTTAAATTTACTTATTAAATAAATGAATGAATATTTACATTGAAATTTAAGGGAATATGAATAAAAGTGATATAAGTGACTAATAGAAATAGTTCTGACATTAAAAAAGGGAATTATAACAAAAATTTTCAAATTCTACCAAAAGCAGCACTTCATTAAGAAGAGATAAACTTCAAATAGAAGTGAAAATGAATTCACGGGTAATTGGTAAAACAATTAATGAAGAATAGTGGATCATATGAATATATTACAAAATTAATTTCTTGCTAATTTGACATGAAATACTTCCATTGGCCAAGATAACATACAACACACCACTGCCAGAAGGACATAGATGACAAACCTGCTTAATGAGTGTCATCAATTCAAGAAGTATTTAAAATTAGTCACTGTCCCCCAAATTTCAATGGCCTGAAACAGTACAGCGCATGAAAGAAGCTTGATATTAATTCCCCAACTTGAGAATATTACAAATATCATATCACATGGCCTTAACAATGCTGGATTAAGAAGCCGAAAGAAAATTTTCTCACTCTAATAAATTTTAACCAACCATGGGAATCCTGTTTACAACAGACTACATGATTAATACTTTTCAAAGTAAAGGCACATGAGAAGCTTACCAGCAATTCAGAGAGGCTCTTATCATCCTTAAAGCTAATCTATACACATTAAAACCTATATAACTTCTTTCAAAGAACAGCAAGAAATTAGTGGGGCTAGACTATTGGCTGTGTGGAAAAAACAACTATCAGGAAAAGAATAAGTGCGGATGAGACGGGAGGTAAAACAGGTGAATTTGAACTTCACGCGACAGAAATTAAAATTCACTGCTGTAAAAAATGCCACAGCAGTGTCTGACTTCTTCAACTAAATTTACAAGAAGAAGAAAGAATCAAGATCACCAGTATCAACCCAAGGCTGACTCCTATTAGGTGAAAATCAGACCTACCTCCACCCTGAAAACTCCTCACCAACTCTTAACACCAGCTGCTCCTCCCACAACACTCCACTTCTTTGCTAGGTTCAATATAATTCTAATTGATTTCAGTGGCCACACAGAACTCACAGATTCACAGTCATGATTCTGGGGTATACTATGGGAATAACACTCAGTTAGAATTCACAATCAGGATCAGGACGTTTTTGAATTGTCTGGTGCTGCTATAACACAAATACCATGAATGGGTAGATTTCACAAACAGAAACTTGTTTTTTCTTACTTTAGGGAGCTACAAGTTGAATTCAGGGTGCTGGCTCTAGAAGATTTTCTCTCTCTGTCTCCTCTTGGGGAAGGTCCTGTTCTCTGATTCTGTTTACCGGTTGCTGGATGTTCTCCTTGCAGCATGACATCTAACTCCCACACTCCCTCTGCTGTGCTTAATATGTTCTTTTCATATCCTGTTAGAGATTGGCTCAACACAAACCCTCCATTAATCTTTCCTCTTTAACATGACAAAGAACCCACTCCTAAATGGAATTATAAAACAGGCATGGAGGTTACAATTTACATTATTTCTGGGGACACAGTTTGATCCCCAACAAGAAGCATGCAGGGAAAAAAAAAAAAAAAACCCATTTCCATCAAGTTAATTCCAACTCATAGTTACCCTAAAGCACAGAGCAGAACTGCCCCTTAGGATTCCCAAGGTGCACCTGGCGGATTCAGTGCCGACCTTTTGGTTAGGAGCCATATAGCACTTAACCACTATACAATCAGGGTTTCCAAGCTTCCCTTTATCAGCTCAGGATGGTTCTCTAAGATGATGTCAGTCATGCAGGAATCCCCTTCATGCCCTCATGACAGGCCTCCTCTCACACTCTCTGGCCCCTGCATGAGCCTGGCCTCTGCCCTACCTGGTCAAGTTAGAAAACTTGTTCACTCCATCAGTACACGCCCAGTGTCCAGAGTTACACTCCATCAGAAAGACTCTTGTTCAAAGGCAATCAACTCTCTTGTTTCATTGGTTAGCAAAGACACTGTATCCACCTCATTCCACAAGCTAGAAAACTCACCAAGCCAGCTCCTGCCAGCACCAAGTTCTGCTGCTGCCATTTCTCCAGAGTCACTTCTTACCACATCTGGTATCACAGCTCTCTCTTTGTCTCCCAGGTCTAACAGGTCTCAAGGCAGGCAGGCAGGGTCCAAAGGACACTCTTTGCTCCCAGCTCTTCTTCTGATGGTAATGAGGTTCCCCTCTGCAGTCTAAGACTGACTCTCCTTTAAGCCTAGTGGACAGCAAAACTGAATGCCCCACAGGGGTTCCGTGCCCCTTATTTGCATTCCTAGTAGGCTGTCTAATCCATCTGTTGAGCCATAAGTATCTCATTTGCATAGTCATGCCTAATCATTTTGCAGGAGTCACAAAGGCTATGGCTAGAAGGGTCATTTTTTTTTCTTTTTAATCATTTTTTTAAATTGTGTTTTAAATAACAGTTGACAATTCAAGCCAGCTTCTCATACAAAAACTTACTCATCCTTTGTTACGTGACCCTGTCTCCACACAGTGTAAAAACGCACTCCTCCCCCTCCACCCCGTATTTCCCATGTCCTGTCAACCAGTTCCTGACCCCTTCTGTCTTCTCCTCTTGCCTCTGGAGAAAAGCCACCAGTTAGCCTCATGCATCTACTTAAGCCACGAAGCATACTCCTCACTAGTATCATTTTACACATTACAGGCCAGTTCAATCTTTGTCTGAGAAGCGGGCTTCTGAAATGGTTTCAGCTCTAGGCTAACAAAGTGCTCAAGAAGCCATGTCTTGTGGGGACCCTCCAGACTTTCAAACCCTCAAATCTGGTCTTTTTATCACAGTTAGAGTTCTGAACCCCACATTTCTCCCATCCCCTCAGGGACTCATTGCTGAGTTCCCTGTAAGGACAGTCATTGGTGGTAGCTGGTACCATCCAGTTCTTCCAGTTTCACGTTGATGTAGTCTCTGGTTTATGTGGCCCTTTCTGTTTCTTGAGCTCATACTTTCCTTGTCTTTCATGTTCTTCATTTTCCTTTGCTCCAGGTGGGCTGACACCAATTGAAGCTTCTTAGACAGCCACCTGCTACCTTTTAAGATCCCAGATGCCACTCACTCAAGTGGGATGCAGAACATTGTCTTAGTGCACCTTCTTATGCTAACTGATCTAAATGTCCCCTGAAACCATGGTCCCCAGACCCCTGTCCCTGCTGTTCTGTCCTTTAAAGTGGTTGTATTTAGAAAACTTAATTTTTGGTTTATTCAAGTTATGCTGCATTCTTTTCTACTGAGTGCTGTCCCTCCCTTCAACTAATTCTTATCTATTATCAAATGAGCAAATATCCTTCCCCCTCCCTCCCCACCCTTGTAACCATCAAAGACTGTTTTTTTCTGTTTAAACCATTTCTTGAGTCCTTATAATAGTGCTCTTATAAAGATTTGAGCTTTTGCAACTAATTTTTCTCAACATAATACCTTCCAGATTCCTCCACGTTGTGAGATGTATCCCAAATTAGTCAGTCTTCTTTATCATCATATAATATTCCATTGTGTGAATACACCCTAGTTTGCTCATCCATTTTTCCATTCACTATTGGAAACCATGGACACCATGGTTGATTCCATCTTTTTGCTCTTGTGGACAGTGTCACAGTGAACACTGATATGCACATATCTATTTGTGTTGTAGCTTTTATTTCTCTAGGATATATTCCAAAAAGTGGTATTACTGGATCATGTGGTACTTCTGTATCTAGCTTTTTAAGAAAGTACCAAATCAACTTCCAAAATGGTTGTACCGTTTTATATTCCCCGCAGCATTCTCTCTCCACAGCCTCTTCAAATTATTATTTCATGGGGTTTTTTGGATTCATGGGAGCCATTTTGGGGTAAGATGGCATCTTATTTTAGTTTTGATTTGGATTTCTCTAATGGCTGGCTGGCTTGGCAATGGCTAATGATCATAAACATTTCCTCATGTTGTCTGTTAGCTGCCTGAATGTTTTCTTTGGTGAAGTGCCTATTCATATCCTTTGCCCATTTTTCTTAATTGGGTTGTCTTCTTGTTATTAAGGTTTTAGGGCATACTACAGATTACGGAGATTAGATGCTGACTGGGTTTGTCATAGTCAAATTTTTTCCCAGTCTCTAGGTTGTCTTTTTACTCTTTTGTTGAAGTCTTAGGATGAGCCTAAGTGTCTGATATTTAGGAGTTCCCAGTTATCTATTTTCTCTTCAGGTGTCTGTGCATTGTTTATAGTATTTCGTATTCTCTTCATGCCATGTATGTGGGCTTCCAGAGTTTGGCCCTGTGTTTTTCTTGATCTTTTTCACCTTAGATTTTATAATTAGGTCTTTGATCCATTTTGAGTTAATTTTTGTACATAGTGAGAAATACAGATCTTGTTTCTTTTTTTGCAGATGGCTATCCAGTTACACCAATGCCATTTGTTAACGAGACTGTTTTTTCCTCCAGTTTACAGACTTTGGGCTTTTGTGAATCACCTGCTTGTATAGGTGGATGATTTTAAAAAATAATGAATGCTTCGTGAATTTGCTCATCATTTTTGTGTGAGGGTCACGCTAATCTCTGTATAGTTCCAGTTTTAGTATGTGCTGCTGCCAAAGTGAACACTAGAAGGGTCATATTAAGTAATTCACTACAGAGTAACTGAACACTGTGGGTAGACAAGTGTATGATGTGACAGCGCTTTAAGGGAGATGATTCATGATGTTGGCATGGAGGATGGATTCTGGAAGAAAGAGACTCATCACTGTAAGACTAATCAGAAGACCTTTACAATGGTTCAGGTCAGGGATGATAAAGTTTGACTTATAAAAGTATGTGGAGATATAAATGAAAGGATGTTTATGATACACTGTAAAGTACAAATCATATAGCTTCAACACAGGCTGGGTACTGGCAATTTAGAAGAGGAAAGTATCAAGGGTTTCAAATCTAGACACAAATTTCCAGGGGCAAAATAGAAAAACCTAGGAATTTCCTATATTCTTTTACTTTTTACAGTAAAACAATAGTATAAATTATATGGTTCCTCTCTTGTCTTTTCAAAATCCTACTGTTTGAATCCTGTCTTCTATCAAAGAAACACAAACTTGGAGAAAAATGAAAGACTTCCTAAAACTGATTATATCAGAAGCCTACTGAATAGAACTCAGTATTATTTATTGATTTTCACAGAAATTTTCTGTCTCATTTCATCCTAAACCTCTTAATCTAGATCTTCACTGTCTTTTCTCAACTGTTATCTCCCTGTGTTGCAATACATTTATTAAAATACTTAACACAATGGTACCTAGTTCTGCGCAATATCCAAAAATTTGTAGAGCTTCTTGGTCATAACTATACCAGATTTTTTCCTAAGCAATACTCCAACGTTGTTTTAAAACAGCCAAGGTAACTCACAAGCCCAGTGGGATGCTGTAATAGTTTCCTAAAACTGCCTTAATAAATTTCAATACACTGGATGGCTGAAAACAATAGAAATCTATTCTCTCACAGCTTAGTAGACCAGAAGGCAGACATAAAGGTTATTGGTAAGGTGGATTTGTTCTCTGGTGGCCTGGAGTGAGAATCTATCCATACCTCTCACCTAGCTTCCAAGTATTTGCTGGCTGGCTATCTTTGGCACTTCTTGGCTTGTGACTTCCCTCCAACCTCTTCTTCCACTGTCACATGGCTTTTCCTGTACATATATGTATATATATGCTCAAATCTCCCTCTCTATTATGAAGACCCCAGTCATTGGATTTAGGACCTACTCTAAATTCAGGGTGATAACATCTCAAGACTCCTAACTTAATTACATCTACAAACACTCTTATACTTCAAATAAGGTTACATTCTAAGGTTTCAGGGAGGGCATGAATCTGCGGAGGACAAGATTCAAGCCACCACAGATGGCAATATTCAGATGATGACAATAACTGAGAGTTCAAACCACATTCAATCACTCAATCAATGTACAGCTATGGTACACCTAATAAACAATACAAGAAATTTGAAAAGAATCACTACCTTCCAAGAATTTTCTGTCTTTGGAATGAGAAGAGTTTTATCTTACGCATTTGAATAAACACCACAGTAGGTAGTTTAAACATACTAGGATGCAATTAAGCATTCAGAAAAGAAAACATGCTCTAGCTACACTTGAAAGAGGAAGGCTTCACACAGAAGGAATGATTCAGTTGGTCCTTGAAAGACAGGCTTGCTTAGGACTGCAGAGGAGAGGCAGAAGAGTACAAGCGGGTTAGGCAAACACATAGCAGCAGCATGAACCTGGAGTGCCCAGGAAGCAGAATGGTGAAACGGAAGGCATACGTTAAACAACAGAGTTACAAAACACCAGAACTCAAGGACCTTACAATGTGAAGCTTGTCATACACAATTCTATGGGCAAGAAAAGTTAATGATTAGGAGAGTAAGACAAAACACAATTTTAAGGAAGACAGACTAACAGGTGTTTTCAAGATTACTTGGAGACTAGAGAGATACAAAGGAGCTCTGCAGGCATGGTAGTGACACTCAGGTGTTAACCAAAAGATTGGTGGTTCGAGTGCACAGGAAGTATGCTTCCACAAGATTATAGACTTGGAAATCCCCATGGGGCAGTTCTACTCTGTCCTATAGGGTTGCTAGGAGTCAGAATCAACTGAAAGGCAAAGTGTTGTTGTTGGTTAGAGAGATGATACAGGAAGGAAGACAAACTACACAGCTACTCCAAAAGCCAAGAGATGAGGTAAACCACTACTGTAAAGTTGATTTCAAGTCACAGTGACCCTATAGGTCATAGTAGTACTGCGCCATAGAGTTTCCAAGGAGTGCCTGGTAGATTTGAACTGCCAGCCTTTTCATTACCAGATGTAGTATTTAACCATTACACCACCGGAGTTCCCAGGGAGGAGACAGTGCTGAAATTACAATGGCAGTAAAATGACTGGAATAAATATACACTGTAAGGAAGAAAAAGGCTGAATCAACTTCTGCAAAAGGGATTTTGTATCTCTCTGAGCTGTTACGATTTTTACAAACTATAGGAAACCAGAAAATAAAAATTGATTTCTATGCAGCTAAGTGCTGAAGTAAACAAGGATTCTTCTTCTCACTCTTTCAATACTGTTTTTATCTATTTGTTCATTTCGTTAGACCATACCTTCTTGATTAACTATACCTAGAACATCAAATAAGAGATACTGAGGGCGAAGAAATAAAGGTAAAGTTGCAAAACAAGGGTAAGAAAAAAATATTTCCAGTGGTTTGGATGAAGCAGAATGAGTTGCATTTAAGTTAAGAAAATAATGGGGGAAGGGACATGGAAAAGCATGATAAAAGCTTCTCTAGAACAGAAGTGAAACGAATACTTATGAAGAACCTACAAAGGAGATTATGCCCCATCTCACTGATCCTTGCCACAACTCAAGAAACTAATTTTCTCTTTTTATATTTTACCAAGGGCTCTGGAATGTGGAAAAATACATCCACACCTACGTACTGGTACGGATTACATTATGTCTCACAAAACTATGCGTTACAAATTCTAACTTCTAGGCTTGTGGTTATAATCCCATTTGGGACTGGGCTGTCTTCTCTATGTTAATGAGGTAGGATTAGTTTAGTATGTATCTTGAGTCAATTTGTTTGAGATGCTCAAGAGATTATATAAGAAACCAGAGGAGAGATTAAGCAAGATAGATTACAAGACTCATGGAGATCTCCAAGGAACCAGTAAAATAAGAGGGAAGGACCTCCCTCCAGAGTAAACAGAGAAAGAACACCAGCCTTTAGAACTAGTGTTGTGAATTTGGACTTCTAGCTTCCTACAGTGTGAGAAAATAAATTTGTTCATTAAAGCCATTTCTATTATAGCAGCACTAGATAACTAAGATATATGCTAGCAAACATCAAAAAAGTTGCACTGAAGTCCAAACTTACCTGTATCTGTGATATTCCTGCTATGAAATTCCAGATATGAAGTACTGTCTACCAAAACACAGGGGGCGGAGTCAAGCTGGCGGACTAAGCACACGTCTCCTTCTATCCCTCTGGAAACCAAGGCCTGAATTGACAATCAGACAGAGACTTCTCATTACCTATCAGCCTCAGGACACGGCACAGAGCTGTTAACTGGGACTTCATACCACTCGGCGAAAAACCTCCTGTCTTTCGCTGACTCCCGCTCCTGGCTAGCCCCGGCTCTCATGGACAAAAGGTAAATGCATCGTTTTGACCTTTTCTTCCTCTCTCTCGGCTGGCGGACGCAGCTGGGTCTTGCCTGGCAGCTGGACTCAGACGCGCTGCTGAGGGGATAGGCAGGCGAAATTCCCATATTCTGAGAGCCAGGCTGGGGACTCTGTTAATCTAGCCACGTTGAGCCATTCGTTTTGTAGTTGCCTCAGCGGGGTTTCGGCGGAGCTACCCGGTCAGGGTGCGGGACGCCATGTTGGTACCGAGATTTTAGCAGGACCTCGTTCTTAGCCTGGGAGACAGCGCCTGAAAATGGGACAGCGCTTCTCCGACAGAAAAGTAGTGATTTTCCACAGTGCTGCCTATGTTGGGGGCCGTGCAACAGAAGCAGAGGAATCACTACCTCTCGGAACCTTTAGCCCCTGTGTCTGCTGCCTGTGTGAAGGACACCATCCCGGATACGGTGGCCGCAGCTGGACCTAATTCTTAGCTTGGGAGCCACAGCCAGCCCACAGGAGAGCGCTATCCTATCACAAAACCAGTAATCGATGCAATCTTGGATAAGGCCAGGCCCTGTCAGTAGAGGTCAACAGGGCAGTAGCATTGCTGTATTCTGAACTAGTTTGTTATCATCTGGGGTTGGATACAGTGGCACTTACTTTGTCAGATGAGAAGAGGGACTTCTACACCTGAAAACCTAACTGACTTGTGAACTGGTCAGATACCTTTTGCTTTACACTTGAAGACAGCCTAGAGAAACATTTGCAATCCATCCTCACAGTACCTCTTCCGGCCTCTATATACTCACATGGGACCCAAAAAGCAACAGACAATTGTGGCATACAAGCAATCACTGATGGCTTCAGAAGGCTCCCAAACAAAGCAACCAAGGAGTTTTCCAGATGAAGAAACTTTTATGAAAGCATCAGGAAGTAAATACAAATTGATTATATACAGAGCCCTTCTAGACCTTATACAAAATGCAGAAGAACAAAGTGAAAAATTAAGCAAGTTGTTCGATCTGATGGAACACCAGTACCTTGAAATCCAACAGATCAAGAACAAAATCAAAGACATAGAAACTTCCATGCAAAGCCAACAAAACAGAATGAAACAAATGGAAAAAAGAACTTCTGACTTGGAAGACACAGCTACTGATGCCAACATCTGTGAGCAGAAATCAGAGAAAAGGAACAAGAAAAACGAAGAGATATTAAGAAGAATGTGGGACCCTATTAAGAGGAACAACCTTCGATTAATTGGAGTCCCTGAACAGGGTGAGATATCTGAGAACACACAGAGTATTGTTGCTGAGCTGCTGAAAGAAAACTTCCCAGAAATCATGAAGGAAGAAAATATAGACATCTCCGATGCATATCGTATGCCACCCAATATACATCTCAAAAGAAAGACTCCAAGACATATTATAATCAAGCTTAACAAAATGAAACATAAGCAGCAATTCTGAAAGGCAGCAAGACTCAAGGCAAAGCTAACATTCAGAGGGAAACCCTGTAGGCTCTCATCAGATTTCTCAGCAGAAACCAAGCTGGCACGGAGACAGTGGCATGACACATTCAAAGTCTTGAAGGAGAAGAACTTCCAACCAAGAATTATATATCCTGCAAAACTGTCTTTCAAATACGAAAATGAAATTAAGACATTCCCAGATAAACAGAAACTCAGAGACTTTGTAAAAACCAAACCCAAACTACAAGAAATATTGAAAGAAGTTCATGGCTTTGGCTTAGAAGAACAAAACCACTAACTTTATATTTTAGAACTACACACTACTCAATACTCTACTCATTTAGGGAAAGCCACAAAGTCAATCACAGCTTTGACATGGAAAGAATCAATCCAGCGATCATCATGAAAACTACGGTGTCATCATAATAAAAAGAGGGATGTACTACAGTCGTTATAGTCCTTCCAGATGGAGAGGAAGATGACCAGACTGGTAGTAATTAAAATTGGGTTCGTAAAAAGTTTATAAAGGGGGCTCATAGGGGCAGCTGTAAAGCACAACAAAGATGCATCATACCATTTCAAGAAATCTAACACACGAGTCTCAACAACTATAAAATCAGCTCTGAAAAAGGTGAAAAATCAACTCACAAAAAACAGTGTCCCAGAACAGACTAATGAGAACAACAGAGAAAACATCAACATAAAAATAAACATATCACAATGGCAGCAGTGAACACATACCTATCAACAATTACACTGAACGTGAATGGAATCAATGCTCCAGTAAAGAGACACCGAGTGTCATCTTGGATCAAAAGACACAACCCATCCATATGTTGTCTACAAGAAATTCACTTGAGACCTAAAGACAGGAACAAACTGAAAACTAAAGGTTGGAAGAATATATATCAAGCTAACAATCAACAAAGAAGAGCAGGGGTGGCAATTCTAATCTCAGACAAAGTCAATTTTAATGTCAAATCCACCATCATGGACAAAGATGGTCACTATTTATTGCTGAAAGGTTCAGTACACAAGCAAGACTTAACTATATTAAATATTTATGCACCTAATGCCAGAGCACCTAAATATGTTGAAGAAACACTGACTACGCTCAAAAGAGAGTTAGATGACTCCACAATAATAGTGGGAGACTTTAACACTCCACTCTCATTACTAGACAGATCATCCAGAAAAAAGCTCAGTAAAGATACAGAAGACCTCATTGACACAATTAACCAACTAAACCTCATTGATAAATACAGAACTTTCCACCCATCAGCAGACAACTACACCTAATTCTCCAGTGCACATGGAACATTCTCCAGAATTGACCACGTGATAGGCCATAATGCAATGCTCAACAAAATTCATACCACTGAATTACTGCAAAGCATCTTCTCAGATCATAAAGCCATCAAAGTTGAAATCAATAGCAGAAAAAACATAGATAGAAACTGGAACTCTTGGAAACTGAACAACATCTTGCTCAAAAAAACATGTGTTATAGAGGAAATCAAGTATGAATTAAAGAAATTCATGGATTCCAATGAGAACGAAAACACTTCCTACCAGAACCTATGGGATACAGCCAAAGCAGTGCTCAGAGGTCTGTTTATCTCCATGAATGCACACACCTGGAAGGAAGAAAGAAACCAAATCAAGGAACTAACTCTACAGCTTGAACAAGTAGAAAGAGAACAACACAGGAACCCCTCGGGAACCAGAAGAAACGAGATCATAAAGATTACAGCAAAGCTAAATGAATTAGAGAATAGAAAAACAATTGAAAAAATTGAAAAGACCAAAAGCTATTTTTTTGAAAAGATCAACAAAATTGATAAACCACTGGCTAAACTTACTACAGAAAAGCAGGAAAGGAAACGAATAACCGAAATTAGAAATGAGAGGGGAGATGTCACCACAGATGCATCAGAAATCAAAAATATCATAACAGAATACTATGAAAGACTGTACTCTAACAAATTTGAAAACCTAGGGGAAATGGACCAATTCCTTGACTCATACCACCTACCCAAATTATCACAACATGAAGCAGAACAACTTAATAAACCCACCACAAAGGAAGAGATTGAAAAGGTCATCAAAACACTGTCAACCAAAAAAAGTCCGGGCCCGGATGGCTTCACGGCAGAATTCTACCAAGCATTTAGAGAAGAGTTATCCCCAATACTACTGAGACTATTTGACAGTATAGAAAGGGATGGAGTACTCCCAAACTCATTCTATGAAGCCAGCATAACCCTGATACCTAAGCCAGGGAAAGATCCAACAAAGACAGAGAACTACAGACCGATATCACTCATGAACCTAGATGCAAAAATCTTCAACAAAATTCTTGCCAACAGAATACAACAACTTATCAAGAAAATAATCCATGATGACCAAGTGAGATTCATACCAGGGATGCAAGGCTGGTTCAACATCAGGAAAACAATTAATGTGATAAACCACATAAATAACACAAAAGACAAGGATCACCTGATTTTGTCCATTGATGCAGAAAAGCCATTTGACAAAGTCCAACACCCATTGATGCTACAAACTCTTAGCAAAATGGGCAAAGACGGCAAATTCCTCAACACAATAAGGGCCATTTATACAAAGCCAGTTGCCCACATCATCCTGAATGGAGAGAGACTGAAAGACTTTCCCTTGAGATCAGGAACTAGACAGGGATGCCCACTGACTTTACTAATAGAATTAAAAGAACACCCACAAAATGGGAAAAAATATTTGGCAACTCTATGTCAGACTGATGCCTGATCTCCATAATTTATAAGATACTACAAAATATCAAGAAGAAGAAGATAAACCATCCAACTAAGCGATGGGCAAAGGAGATGGACAGACATTTCACTAAAGAGGGCATCCAGGCAGCCAAAAAACCCATGCGGACATGTTCACGATCTTTAGTTATTAAAGAAATTCAAATCAAGACAACAATGAGATACCATCTCACCCCAACAAGATTGGCCATGATCCAGAAAACACAAAACAACAAATGCTGGAGAAGCTGTGGAGAAAGTGGAACCCTCCTACACTGTTGGTGGGGTTGCAAAATGGTCCAGCCTCTTTGGAAGGCAATCTGGCGCTTCCTTAAAAAAATGGATATTGATATACCATTTGACCCAGTAATTCCACTACTTGGAATATATCCTAGAGATTCAAGGCCTTTCACACCAATGGACACATGCACCAGAATGTTGACCGCAGCACAGTCCACGACAGCAAAAAGATAGAATCAACCCAGATGCCCAACAACAGAAGAATGGATAGGTAAACCATGGTATATATACTCAGTGGAGCACTACACAATGATAAAGAATAACGATGATTCCAGGAAATATCTCCTAACCTGGTTTCAACTGGAAGACATTATGTTGTGTCAAAGTAGTCAGCGACAAAGGGACAAATACTGTATGAGACCTCTACAATAAGACCTCAAAAACAGACTTGTGTATAGAAGAAAAGACTCTTTGACAGCTGCAAGGGAGAGGAGGGAGGGATGGGGAGGGGGGAAGGTTTAGTTTAGACAGTTACAAGAAATCTAGTTGGGAGAAAGGAGTGATAGCACACATTAGAAACAAGAACAACATTAAGTGGACTTCAGCATAAGTTAAGTACTCCTTCCATCTTAACTCAATACTGCAAGGATAGAGTCGCTGGGGCAGGGGGCGGGGGACCATGCTCTTAGCCGAAATTCAG
Organism: Heterohyrax brucei; assembly: GCA_028571685.1. Lineage (NCBI taxonomy): Eukaryota > Metazoa > Chordata > Mammalia > Hyracoidea > Procaviidae > Heterohyrax > Heterohyrax brucei. The sequence continues at coordinate 56,622,513 of CM053146.1, read as the reverse complement.
GCCAATTGGCACAACTAGCGTTTTGCTAAGAGAGCTCTCTGCACCCCACATTGGTGAGTGGCATCTGGGGTCTTAAAAGCTGCCAAGCTGTCATCCGAGGACACAGCAAATGGTCCCAAATCAGCCGGAACGGATGCTCACCGAGGACCAAAATGACATGTGGTAAAGACAACCGAGAAGACAGAGAGACCCACAAGAGTGGGTGCCTACATCAACTGGGGACCGGAAGAACCAGATGGTGCCCGGCCGCCATCAGTGATAGCCACGATGGAGCTCACAGAGAGGAGTCTCCCTGACAACACAAGAATAAACAGGGTTGCATCACGAGATCTCCACTAAAAGACCTCAACTGATGGTCCAGCGGTTTGGGGGTTCCTCTGAGAGCATCGCCCCCGGCCCTGATGCTGCCCTTTCCCATAAATTATAACAAAGGTCCACTCTTTGGACAGGAATGGACTGGACTTGGCAATGCAGACTGACCATATATTGGAAGCACTTTGTGGTTCTATACATCTACAGGATATCATCTTGCTGACCCCTGGCTGGAGGAAGGGGAGTGGACGGAGAGGAGGGGAAAGGAGGCTGTTAGGAGGATGAGACATGTATGGAGCGGAGATGAATAGTGTGCAGTCACCGGACAGGGAGAGCAGTGGAAGCTGCATATAGGTAGGCTTGTAAGTTTATACGTGAATGTACATTTTCACTCAGTTATGTTAAATAAAAAAAAAACCACACAAAGCCCTCTGTCCTTGAGTCTATTCCGACTCATAGTGACCCTATAACATAGAGCAGAACTGCCCCGCGGAGTTTCCACAGAGTGTGTGGTAGATTTCAAGTGCCAGCCTTTTGGACAGCAGCTATAGCACTTAGCCACTATGCCACCAGGGTTTCCAAAGTACTGTCTATTCCGCCTACATCTCACATGAAATGCTCCTTGAAAGAATTATGTGCCTTTCTTCCTTGCTGATTCTTTCTCATGAACTTTGATGGAAGACAGATTTTCAAGATGTTAACAGGAAATTTGGAACATCGGGGAGAGCCCAACTTTCAGGTCATTTGAAGAAAGGCTAAATTAAACTTTTTATATGTTAATGTGCAGAGACTAACATGAAAATATCATTTGTAGAGTGTTACAAAATTATTTGTCCCCAGAAACTTTCTCTTACAGAGTATCTTGTGAGATGAGTGTTCCCAATTAGGGCAGACAATATTTTCTTTATTAAAGCAAGTAGGATGGAAAGGAGAAAGAATACTGGTATGTTATTCATTTGTTTATAAGAACATAAATCAATATAAATCCTATGATATTTTACTAAGTTAAAAACCAAGCAACATCCTTAGTAATCACTGTAACAGAGGCACTTTCAAATGTTGTATAGCCTAAGGACTGGCGAACAGGAATCGTACTTGAGCTTCTAATAAGCACACTCTTCCCATGGCACCACCACAAAACCTTTCCCAAACATAGCCTCTGATACATCACACCTGTTCCTATTATAGATCACTTCACCTCTGGCACAAAGGGAAAGGAAGCAGTCAGTATTTGGAGAACATACAAATGAAAAACCAAAAGCTGGTCAAAGGGGGACAACAGCACACACTATAGAGAAGTTTTCCTCAAATTAGCTTTAAACTTTCATAATAGATACGGACTCATGTAACTTCGTTTTTTTTTAAAAAAAGGGGGCGTAAAGAGATGTTCAGTTCTTTTCCTTCACTTCTCTTTGCATATTTTAATTAACAGAGTGACACATCATTCCTTTAGAAGAAAGTCATGTGCAACTAAGTATATCTGTAAAACACCCAGGGAGCTAGATAAGAAAATGTTACAAACTCCTCTGAGGAATGAGACAAGAAATAAGGATGAAAATGGAAGTACTTTATTACCTTTGTTTTCTCTGTATTGACAAAAGACTTCACAGTGTATGTATTACACTTTTAATTTTTAGTGAAAATTTAAAGGAAATGAATTGGATGTCTTCACAAAAATATATGACCCTCATCTCTATCAGGAAGACAATTATGGCTGTGCATTTCATTTTTTAACCAAAATGTGATCATAATGTTCTGCAACTTGATTTTTCACTTAAAATAGTTTGGCTGTCTTTCTATATCAATGTACATATGGAAGTACCCTGTTCTTCCTTACAGTCACTACATGTGTTGTGATATACTGTATTATAACTTATTACCTATTACATTTTAAAACACACCAACTGTTTTCAGTTTCTCACTATAACAAATGCTTCAGTAAGCATCACTGTACATGTATCTGTCTGTTTCTGAGTGTATCTTTAAGTTAAATTCCTAGAAGTAGAGTTACTGAGTCAAAGCACAAGTAACAGTCTATTAAAATTAGGTGAACTCATGCAGGAAATTAGTAAAAATGTATTTTATCTTGTCACTAGTCTTCCCTCCCTACCTTTCAACAACATCTTAAGATCACATAATTCTCCCAATGATTTTTACTTTGCAGTATGAAAAAGTTCAAACCAAAGCCATTCCCGCTGAGTCAATTCCAACTCACAGCAACCCTACAGACAAAGTAGAACTGCCCCACAGTTTCCAAGGAGCACCCGGTGGACTGAACTGCTGACCTTTCAGAGTTAGGAGCCACAGCTCTTTACCACTACGTCTCCAGGGTTGCCTTAAAAAGTCCAGGCTGGCATAAAAGTAGAGCTTCACATTCACATCCAGTTAATACTTCCTCCCTTCCCCCAGCCATTACTGTTTTTAAGATTCTGTTGTGGGAAGGGGTGCAAGGACCATTCTCTTTGTTCTTTCGCCTCATGCCTGACAACTGCCTCTTACACATATTTCTCTCAAAGCTTTCTTCATTTTGTTTGAGATAAGAGAAAGGAGGACAGCCCTTTGCCAATCTCTTTCCTTATTAGGCCTGCCATTTGAGGAACAGACTGAGCTGCAGTTCAGTTTCAATCCACGTTTTGATCCTTTCACAGATAACCTAGAACCTCTCTTTCAGTGAAGAGAAAACCTACCGCTGTTAGTTTTGGCACATTAACACAGACAAGGAAATGTCTTACTTCATATTCTACTGTCATTTTAGTGATTTCTAGGTATTGAGGAAGTGCTTCTGGGAAAGGGCATGAGACTAAGTCCCTGAGAAACCTGAACAGCAAAAACAGCGTTGTTTCTTTAGTTTCTTCAGTTTATCTCAACAATGGTATACCACCAATTACCATACAGACATCAGACTATCTCCAAGCCACTCCAAGACTCTCACAAAATGCTAAGTACTTATTCATGAAATATAAGCACACATAAGCCAATCTCTGTTAGGATTCAACTTAAAGTCTTTCCACACGAGTTCCACACAGTACCTAACAGGGAATCCAAAGCAGCTTCCTCAGTCTCTTCAAAACAGTTGAACCAGTTTACACACCCACTGTGTCAGAAACAATCCTCCTCACTCAAACTTTAAATATTTGCATGCTGATAGGTGAGAAATATAACATTTAATTTTTGTTAACTTGCGTTTCCATCATCAGCAATCAAGTATCTTTTCATTTATTTATTGGCCATCTGTACTTACTTTCCCATGCCCTATCTGTTTATACATTTTTCATTTTTTGTTGTCTTTTTCTTGTTAGTTTTTAAATCTTACATATTAAGGAACTTAGTTTTGACACATCTTAAATACATATCTGAAATAAACACATAGGTTAGATAAATGGATGAATCTAGATGACTGACACAGAAACATATTTTGACATATTTCATGTGACTTTTGATTCTACGATGTTATTGGTTTTTAATGTTTTTACTATTACAATAATCAAATTTATCATCTTATATTCTATGACTTCTGAAACAATTCTGATCATTTGTATTTTTGTAGAAAGTCACTAATTTCACCCTGATATCTCATTTAGCTTCATTTTTTCCTTTTACTTTTCTCATCTGTATTTCCACTTATAGTTGTTTTTTGCTCCCTATACCTTTCACTTATTTATGATAGTTTCCCAAATAACTATCTTGTGACTTATTTATCAATCATAGCTACTATCAGATTTAATTGCTTCATTTGACTTTCCCAGGTTTATTTCGTTGATATTTTCCTAACTTCTTAAGTTGACTTTTTAATATATTTATCTTAGTCTTGTTTATTACTGTAATTGTTTAAACTAGAGATACCCCTTCAGTGCTTTGTGCTCTAATATGCAACATTTTGGTCTCTGGATACACTTATTCCTTACTTCCCAATGGTTCCACAGACTAGGCATGATGCAAACACGGAGGACGACCACATGGGATCACAAAATAGAGGATTACTACGTAATTACATAACTGTCAATTTATATCATTATATAACTACGAAACCACCGAGAATGATGGCCCAGCCACACTGACACACAATTTTAACCACCAGAGCCAGCCGCTTACCTCATGCCTCAGTCATTACTGCCAGATATACATTGATAGCGCGAAAAATTGTTAAGATAGTAGACTTTTTTACTACTGTTATAAATGCAAAATGCTGGATAACAAGACAGTCAAGTGAGGAGTACGTGTATCCTGAAATGTTACTTTAAATGTTCCCTAGTTTCCATTATATTTCTTATGGCTTAAAGTAATGGTGTCAATTTTTATAAAGCCTCCTCTAAAAGTATTGCCTTGAGATTTAAGTATGCCTTAAACCAAAAATGTCCCCTGAATTCTTCTTTAAACTAAACAAGAGTTTGGCTTACTTAGTAATGTCTTAAAGGAGCACTGTGTTCTTCTAAGAACTATCTACATAGGACCAAAGTGACAACAGTAACTCAAAGATCAGACAGCAACTTAGAGGACACTGAGTTTACATTAATGGGGAAGGAGCAATTCAGAAAAAAAAGGATGAGAATAACTGTACAACTTCAAGAACTAATCAGTGTCAGTGAACTGTAAATGCATAAATTATTGAATTGGGGTGTGTCTTTGCTGTGTATATTGTCAACAACAAGAAAATGTTTTTTAAAAAGCTCATCTATAACAGTAGTGAGTAAAACATATAACTGTTAGGGTATCTATATGCATTATATTATTCTGATTCTTCATAGCACTATTTATTTTTTATCTACTTTCCTTCAGCTAAAAGATACGATTTGAAAATCACTTACTATAATAAATCCCCACCATAAATACTGTGATAGCTATGTATTTATTGTGGATTTTACTCTTTATCCATGAACTGAATTTCACAGTTGCCTCCCTAACATTACTCAATCCCTGGTCAATTAAATAGAAGCTATGTACCTTAGGTTGCATTGTGTCACCATCAGCTCTATGCAGCGTACATGACTGATCTAAATCAGTTTTTCTCAAATTTGGGGGCTCAGGTTCCTTGTACACCCTTAAAAGTGACTCCCAAACAATTTTTTCTGAGGGTGATATCAATGTTTATTATACTACAAATTAAAACTGAAAAAATTTTAAAATGGGTAATCATTGATCCATCTAAAAATAGCACATAATGAATACATTATGTATTAAGATAAATACTATCACTGTATTAAAAGAAAACCTAAATTTTCTAAAATAAATACAATGAAAAGAGATTTGCAAATCTCTTTAACAAGTGGCTTATTAGAAGACAGACAAAGTCTCATTTTTGTTTTTGCTTTCAATTTGTTGTAATACATTGTCTTGACAGAATATTGTGAAAAAAGTCCACCTACGCACAGATATACAGTTGGAAAATGAAAGAGTATTTTAATCGCTTTTTCAGATAATTGTAGACAACCTCTGTGGACATTTCGTAAAACTCAACAACTGGCTAAGCATCTTAAAAATGAGTTGTAGCAAAGAATCTGAAATGATGTTAATGAACGTTTTACACTCATGAACATTTTGTCACATTAAAAGTTATTGGCTTACTTTGTAGTTTCAATGAATTTTCACAAAGCTTAAAGCATTACACATTGGTCTTTTGAAAAAGATAGGTTTGCTGAGATAAACAAATCTTCCAAAGGCTGACACATTTCATTACACAGTTCAAAAAAATCACTGTGATTATACTGTCAATCTCATCAGAAAAATCTTTAAATACTGGGAAACTTACGACCTTAAGTTTTTTCAAAATTCTAATCTGCATGAAAGCTTGAGTTTATGGTGAAAAAGACTATCAGCTTCCTCAGAGAAGACATCCAGGCAGCCAAAAGACACATGAAATACTCACGATGATTAGCCATTAGAGAAATCCAAATCAAAACTACAACGAGATACCATCTCACCCCAGCAAGGTTGGCACTAATCCAAAACACAAAACAACAAATGTGGGAGACACCACGGAGAGACTAGAGCTCTTCCACACTGTTGGTAGGACTATAAAATGGTATGACCTCTTTGGAAAGCAATTTGGTGCTTTTTTAAAAAGCTAGAAATAGAAATACCATGTGATCCAGCAGTCTCACTGCTTGGAATTTACCCTACAGAAATAAGGGCTGTCACATGAAGCACTGTTTATTACATGCACGTGATGTCACAAACAGCAAAAAGATGGTATCAACATAGATGCCCATCAACAGATTAATGGATAAACAAACTATAGTACATATATACAATAGAACACTATGCAGTGAGGGTTTTAGGAAACATCTGATAACCTGGACTCAACTGGAAAACATCATGCTGTGTGAAATCATTCAATTGCAAAAGGACAAATATTCTATGAATCCATTATTATAAGGACATAAGAAAAGACTTACACACAGAAGAAAACACTCTTTGATGGCTACAAGGGTGAGGAGGCAGAAGGTTATTCATAGATAGTCAACTGGAATCTAGTTAAGAGAAGGGAGTGACAGTACACAGTAGAAGGTAGGTCAACGTGACTACACCGTAAACTAAAAGGTTTTCTAAATTCAACTCAACACTTCAAAGGTCAGAATAGCAGGGATAGAGGTCTGGGGACTATGTTTTCAGGGGATTATCAAGGTCACCTGGCATAACTAGTCTTTTGCTAAGACAGTCTTCTGCACCCCGTATTGGTGAGTGCTATCTAGGGACTTCAAAGCCAGCAAACTTCCATCTGAGGAACATCAATTCATCTCAAGCCAGGTGGAACAAACGACAATCAAGAACATCAAAGACATGAGGAGAAACGAGCGGAGGAGACAAAAGTTCCCATATGACTGGGAGACTATATTAGCATGAGACCAAAATGGTGCCCAGCTACCACCCAAAACAGCCCTGATAAGGGACACAATGTAGAGTCCCTGACACAGCACCAGATAAAGTGGTGTGCAGATCCAGAACTCTATTAACCAGAAATGATGTTTCAACAACCTGGAGGGTCCCAAGAACACAGCCCCTGGACTTGCTGCTAGGCGAGAGCTGAAAGCAGTACTGAAGCCAACATTTCAAAGAATGGACTGGACTTGGGAGCAGAGTAATGCATGTGGTGTATGTACTTTGTGGTTTAATAAATATATGAGGCTGTCCTAATGGGTTCTTTTTAGATGGGAGAGAAGTGGGTGGACAGGTGGGGACAAGAGTTGATTGAGTGGATACTGGAAGAGTGAAAAAGAAGAGTGTGCTGCCACAAGGTGAGGAAAACACACAGTTGCAGAGAGGCAGGTACTCAGGATTTTATATGCAAAATTGACTTGGATTGTAAATTTGCACTTAATCACAATTAAAAATACAAATAAAATACTATTAGTGGTTTCTTTGAAGTGACATGTTGACTTTGTTTTCAAGAAAATGTTTGTGAAATACCTAAGTCTGAACAGCAATAGTTGGTCTCCTAGTGTTCTTTCAAGTAGAATGATGTTCCACAAAAGAAGCTGCTAATTCAGTTGCAACTCATTCTCAAGTAACTTCCCCACAGACAACCAGAGACAAAGACTGTTCTTCAAGATGCTCTCTAAGCTCATCAAAAAGTTGGACACAGAACTACCACACGACTCAGCAATCCCAATCTAGGTATATACACAGAAGTGAAAGCTGGAATGCATACAGAAACCTGCATAACAATGTCCACTGTAGTACTTTTCACAACAGTCAGAAGGTGAAAACAACCAAAATATCCATGAACCCAGCCACACCTAGTGCCGTCAAGTGGGGTCCAACTCATAGTGACCCTACAAGTCATATCCATAAACAGATAAACAATATGTGGTATGGAATGCTACTCAGCCAAAAAAAGAAATCAAGTCTTTATGTATGCCACACATACATGAAACTTCAAAATATCAAGCTGGGCAAATTAATTCAGTCATAAAAAGACAAATATTGCATGACCTCACTGACATAAGTGAAATATACAGAAACCAAAAAATTTGCAGTTACTAGGGGTAGGAATGAGAGGAAGAGGGGTGTATCTGTTTAAAGCACATTGAGTTTATGTTGGTGGTGGTGGAAAGATTTGTAAAAGCGTAGCGAGGACAGTGCACAACTTGAAAAATATCATGAATTTTACTGAATTGTACACGTAGAAATTATTGAGATGGCCTATGTTTTGTTATATATACTTTCAGTACAATTAAAAAAAAAAAAGATGCTGCCTAGGTGTTTTATGCTTATTTCACATTTAATTACACACCATGGGCTCATGGGCTCAAGTAGAACATCAACTGTGAAGACGTGCAGGACCAGGCAGTATTCTGTTCTGAGTTGCTATGACCTGGAACCAACTCACAGCACCTAACAAAATTTTCTTTTTTTAATTTCTCGGATCCGACTCAATGGCACTTGGCAAGTGAAAGTTTACAGTCCAAGTTTGTTTCTCGTACAAAATTTATATACCCATTGTTGTGTGACCCTGGCTGCTCTTCCTATGACAGCCAACTCCTCCAGCCTCTATTTCCTATGTCAATTCAACCAGCTCCTGTCCCTTTCTGCCCTCTCATCTTGTCTTTGGACAAGAGCTGCCCAATTAGCCTCACATATCTACCTGAGCCAAGAAGCATTTTTCACCAGTATCATTTTATGTCTTATTTTAAAAAAAAAATATTGCTGTCAAATCAATTCTGACTCATAGTGACCCTGTATCTATACAGCAGAATTGCTCCACAGAATTTCCAAGGCGTGTCTAGTAGATTCAAACGGCCAACTTTTCAGTCTGCAACTGTAGACCACTACACCAGTAAGGTTTTCAGGTTTTACAGTCGTCTCAACTACCGCAGAAGAGTTTGCCTTGGGAACGCTTTTAATTCTGGGATAACAGAGAGTTCAGGGGCCATGTCTTCCAGGGTCCTTCAGTCTCAGTCAGATGATCACGTCTCTTCTTTTTACATGAACTTGTGTTTTGCACTCTGCTTTTCCCCCACCCATCAGGGACTCTCTGTTGTGCTCCCTGCCGAGGCCGGCACTGGTGACAGACGGGCAGAGTCTAGTTCTTCTGGCCTCTGGCTGATGGAGTCTCTGGTTTATGTGGTGCTTTCTGTCTCTTGGTAATGCTGGTGTCACAGTGGCTAAGTACTACGGCAACTCAAACCTACCAGGAGCTCCCTGTAAACTCTAGGGAGCAGTTCTGCTCTGTCTCACAGGGTCGCTATAAGTTGGAATCACTCAACAGCAGTGGGTTTGGTTTTGGTTGGTTTCTGTCTCTTGGGGTCTTTATTTTCCTTATGCCTTTGGTGTTTTTCATTCTCCTTTGCTCCAGGTGGGTTGGTAACCAATTGATGCTTCTTAGGACTTGCTCGCTAACTAGCTTTTAAGATCCCAAACACCACTAACCAAAGCAGGATACTGAAGATTTTCTTAATAAATTTTGGTATGTCAATTGACCTAGATGTCCCCTGAAACCATGTTCCCCACGCCCCTGCCCATGCTACCCTGTCCCTCAAAATGTTCGGTTATATTTAGGAAACTTATTAAGTTTGGGGTTTAATCCAGTTGTGCTAACTTCCTCTGTATTGTATGTTGCCCACTTCACCTAACATAATTCCTATCTACTATTTAGTTAATAAAAACCCATCTCCCTCCCCTCCAACCCTTGTCTAACAATCAGAGAATGCTGTTTTCTATGTTTAGACCATTTCTTGAGTTCTTCTCATAGTGGTCTGATACAATATTGTCCTTTTACAATTTACTAATTACACTCAGTATAATGCCTTCCAGCTTTATCCAACTTAAGTTTCATGGATTCACTGTTGTTCTTTACCATTGCATAGTACGCCACTGTGTGAATATACCATAGTTACATTTTCCAAACTATAATGAACATTCATGATCTAATAAAATCAATAATTTTTACTGATCTATCAGTATCATTCTTAAATTTCATTCTTAAATGAAACTGACTTTTTCTTTTTTGCTACAAACACCTGACAATGAGGAATACAATTATCACTAGTACAGTTTAGTGTCACTGCTTGAGCCAGGCTGACGCGTCAGAGTTTTACTCGTTAATCTTTATGTCAGTGGGCTGTGTGTCATCACAGGGGAGAGCGCAAGTAACTCGTTACTGTGAAAATAGTTTTGATCTTCTACTGACGACACCAACAATAAACGGTCTAAGTAAATCACTGATTTAGTGGTAATCCTAACTGCTTTTCCACTGTGATTGGTTTAGATGGTGGGGATTCACTGGTTGATCAACTGATCGACTGATTGACTGATTTGAGAAGAGTGACGAGAATGAGGATCCCATTTCTACAGATGTTGTGGGCAGCTTTATAATGACCATAAGGAATTCAAGCCAACACAAAGATGGCAAAGAGCAAGGACTTTCACAGAAAAGCAGAGATTCAATGGAACCCACTGTATCACTGAATATTTTGGTTGCATGAACTTAGATTTTTTTCAAGCCAGTTTGGTTTTTATTTTTAATTACTTAAAGTAACTCCACTGCTACAGTCAATTCTAACTTACAACGATTTCTACAGTAACTCTATTATTGTTACTTAAAGGACCCTTAAAGAATTCATGAAGCTTTAAAAGGTATTTATTTTGTCTCATTTAATGTCATTTGCAACTTTTTCCATTATTAACGTCTCATTCCCTACTTCCTCTACATCTTCCTGGTACAATCTTGCAGATCCTCCTTGTTTTTTGTTTTTTTTTTTTTGAGGGACACCTTTTTCAGGAAGCTGGATTTTGTCTCTTACTGTTTTTAATCTAGTTCACTCATTGAGTCACTCAGTAAATATCTACTGAGCATTTATTTTGAATCAGAATCTCAGGTGGCAGACTAGTTAAATGCTACCACTACTAACCGAAGGGTCAGCAGTCTGAATCTACCAGGCACTCCTTGGAGACTCTATGGGGCAGTTCCTGTCTATCCTATATGGTTGCTATGAGTACGCATGAATTTGGTGACAAGTTTTTGGTTCACTATGAATCAGTATCTATTCTAGGCAGTAGGTCTAAAACACAATGAGTCAAACACACAAAATTCTCTTTCTCCTGGAGACTAACCTGAGAATCTTCCTCTAATTATACGTTATATACCTCATTTACCTTAAATTTTAATTAACAGCTGGGCTTTGGCTGTATTTTTGAAATTATATTTATACTTTCTTATTGTAGTACTTTCTATTTTAAAAGTTACTTGTATCTTATTTGTTTTGTAAGAAAAGTTTAAATGATACATCTCAACTTGCATTTCTTGAAGTATACACTTGTAAACTTACTTTCTGGCTCACTGCTAAAAAAGCACTTACTTATCTTCTACCTTCCACTTCTCACTTTCTCCAATTATCTTACTTGTTAGATTACTTTTATATTGTCTACATTTATAACATCTTTACATTGTCCTGCAATCACAATTCCTGAAATCCTTTAGGTCTAATTCTAATATAATGTTCACTACCAGTCTTCTAATGCCAGATTCACTGTTTCTGAGATCCTTATCATAATTCACTTGCAAATACTGATTTTCATAATTCTTTTTTCAAGAGCTAATCTATAGTAAATTTGACAATATCTGTCTCTGACCTTTACCCTTTGTAGAAGAGAACCAGACTCACTTTTTCCCTCAGACTTCTCTAACACTGCTTGGGACAACATTTTCTGCCATTGGAAGTCACTTTGTCTGAGAAGCATTAACTTTCTTCTTTTTCCCTAAGAATTGCTTCAGTATGCTCAAAATGTAGTAACTTTTCCAGTATATTTCTTGATATTAGTCCTTCTCTACCATTATTCCCCTCTATTTCCTTCCACATGAAGATCCTTTTATTTCAAAATGTTAGGTGCCATCTAATCAGTTCCAACTCATAGAAATCCTATGCACAACAGAACAAAATGTTCCACAGTCCAAAGCCATGTTCAAAATTATTATATGTTTGAGCCCATTGTTACAGCCACTGTTTCAATCCATTCTGCTGAGTCTTCCTCTTTTTTGCTAACTTTCTAATTCACCAAGTATAACGTCCTTCTCCAAGCACTGATCCCTCCTGATAATGTTCAAAGTACATGAGACACAGTATTGCCATCCTTGCTTCTAAGAAGTATTCTGGTTGTACTACTTCTAAGATAGATTTGTTTTTTTGGCAGTCCACAGTATATTCAGCATTCTTTACCAACACCACAGTTCAAAGGTGTCAATTCTAATTTAGTCTTCTTTATGCACTATCCACCTTTTGCATGAGTATGAGCCAACTGAAAACATCATTGCTTGGATCAGGTACACTTTAATCTTACGACAGATTTTATTACTGTTTTTTAAATGTGTTTCACCAGATTCATTTATGCTGCTCTTTTCAGATTACTGAGGAACAACAGAATTTTTTTCCTGTTGTCTGGGAACTAGTGCTAAGAACTAAAGCTGAGGGAGAAAAAAAAGATGCTCACTATATCCCACATTCTAATTTCTACTAACCACCAGCCACTGGAACAAGACATTTACAGTACTCTTTGAGAGGCATCACTTGGCAGGACAAGCTCTACTGCCGTTACATTGTCAAAGTCAAACACATCCTAAGCAAGGAGTAAACTGCCTTTAGAGGAGTCTAATGATCAGGAAGAATTTCCTCCCCTTTTCCTTCCCATGGAAACCCTGGTGGCACAGTGGTTAAGAGCTATGGCTACTAACCAAACAGCTAGCAGTTCAAATCCACCAGGCACTCCTTTGAAACTCTATGGGACAGTTCTCCTCTGTTCTATGTAGTCAATGTGAGTTGGAACTCATCACATGGCAACGGGTTTTTTCCTGTCCATGGGACATGAAGAGGAGTATGTGACTTGCCAGATGCTATGAAATCAATTTGTACGGGGAGGGGATGCACTTCTAGTATTTCAGGAAGGGCTCACATCTTTTAAGATGCTCATTGTAATTCAAGTCCTCGACTTTTCACATAGGTATAGTATACCATCTTAAACAATAAAAGTTGCTGCCAAGTCCATTCTGATTCTTGGCAACCCCACATGTTTCAAAGTAGAACTGTGTTCCCTAGGGTTTTTCAGGTTGTGGCATTTCAGAAGTAAATCAACATGTCTTTCTTCCAAGATGCCTCTGGGTGAGCTTGAACTGCCAATCTTTCAATTAGTTCTTAACATCTTGACCATCCAGGGACTCTGTAGCCTACCACATACAAGCACAGACACAAAACTGTTTGTCTGCTAACCAAAATGTCAGCAGTTCAAATCCACCTGGTGTTCCTTGGAAACTGCTGGCAGTTCTACTATGAGCTATAGGGTCTCTATGAGTTGGATTTGACTCGGTGGCAGTGGGTTTGGTTTTATACAAAACTGCTTGGTTCTTTTTTTCCAGTTGTTTTTAATTATATTCTAGGGTATTTGTTGTGATTCCGTCTACCCAGTATCCAAACTTCCTTCCTAACTGGGGTGACTTTGCCATCTAGAGCTGCTGTTAAGAGAAATACCACAAGTGTATGACTTTAGAGAGAGAAATTTTATTCTGTCACAGTCCAGTAGACCTCAAGTCCAAATTCAGGGTGTCAGCTCCAATGGAAGGCTTTCTCTGTTAGCTCTCAGAGAAAGTCTTTGTTGTTAATCCTTCACTGGGACTGGGAACTTCTGAGGCAAAGGGCTTCCAGGTCCTGCCCAAAGGACGTGCTCTGCTCCTGGCACTGCTTCTTGGTGGTATGAAGTCTCTGCTAGCTCCTTTCTTCCGTATCTCAAGAGATTGCCTCAAGACACAGTAAAATGTTACACACTGAGTCCTGCCCCATCAACACAAGTCACCCATCATTCCTCAGTAACATCACAGAGGCAGGATTTACAACATACAGAAACATCACACAATATCAGGAATCACCACCTAACTCAATGGCTACACACATTTCGGGGGGGGGGGGGGCACAAGTCAATCCATGACATAAGGGAAGGACCAACTGTACAAGTCTTGGTGGAAAGCAAGATCCCATCCATTTCCCACTATGGAATTTAAAGGGAAATGGGTAGTTCCTCTCCCAATCCCTGTAGCCCAGACACAACCATGTGGTCTGGGCTCAGCTAGCTGATTATTCTTCCAAGACTCTGAATCTGGCACAAGTGATGCAAAGAAAAGAGGACGGTAAGAATCATTTGTAGTGGTATCTGCCATCAGAGTAGATTCCAGGACTGGTCTCAGGAGTCTGTTTTCATTTACTGTTTAGAAAAACTAGAGTTAATTTACATTATTTATAATCAAGACCCTCAACTGCTTCTACAGAAGTAGGAATCTAGCATTTCCTTTGTTTGTAACACGTTGTTGTCAGATTAACTGGAGTGTATTAAATTAAAAACACAGTTAACAATAAGGTTGTAAAACACTTTACATACCTTGCTCTTTTTCTCATATACTCTTCTCTTCTTGACATCCTTTCTCCCCCAAAAGTTGTTTTCTTTTAATTAACAGATGCATGGTTTTGTTGTTGTTCTTGCCATCAAGCCAGCCCCAACTCATGGTGACCTTACGATGCATAGTAAAAGGCCACAACAGCCTAAATCTTCCTTCGGAACAACTTAAGTCAGATGAACTACAAATGAGGTCGTGCTACCAAGTTACCTTTTCCTGTGTTGTTGGTCTTAATAACTTGAGTAAACTGACTTCAGTACTGGAACAGACAAGCTAAGTGGCAATGGCTACACTGACATACCATGCCTGCTGCTGAGAGTATGTCACAGATACCTGTCCCAACAATCATAAGACAGTGAAACCCACTGCTCTTTTGTGTCTTTTTTTTCGAGGAAAAAGAAATCTTCACCAGATCCTCATATTCTCACTCATCAAAAGTCCTGTCCCATTATTGTGGGGATATTAAATGCCAAAGTCTTGTCTAAAAATACAGGCTTCTTTCAATAAGGCAACAAAACTGCAGAGCAATCGATTCTCTACCTTCAATGAGATTCAGATGCCTCTGCTTCAATAGAAGCCCGTTATTAAACTGCCTCCCTTTCTAAGGTGTTTCTTGATGTGATTTTTCTTAAATGATCCCATTCTCATTTTACCAAATCTTCTTGAATCCTGTTACCCTGACAACAAGGTAACACATCACGTACTTCATGAAGACCACGAACTTAAAAGTAGCACTGAATCCAGCCCTTCTCAGCCTTTCGCAGCTTAGATACAGAGGACGTGTGGCATAATGATAAAACAAGATATAGCCAACAGCTTCAGAAACTGTTAAAACTGCCTTATTGTCATTTTTCATAGATGTCAAAGAATTTCATTGAAATAACACACGTGAAAAGCTTACATGTCAGATATAATCTAAATTTCCCCCAATCCCTTAAATAATGTATTTTTATTATCCCCATTTTAAAGATGAGAAAACTGAAGCATAAAAAGTTTTAACTTACTCAAGGTCCCAAAGCTACTCAACTTCGGGTAGTTTGGGTCCTCTGGCTGTACCCTCAACCACTTCATTAAATATTTGTATCAAAGGACACTGAGTTACATGGTGTTTGCCTGAGACTAAAAGATTATTTGTCACTGTACTTGAAATGTTAAGCCAAATTTAATGTCTGGAGGCAAAAAGTAAGAAATGCTGCTTCTACATCATGATCAGAATTGTCACCTCTGAGGCAAAGTAAATGCCTTCACTTAAGGTGTCCCAAATGCTTTGGTCTTTCTTTCCTCATTACATGTTAAAGAAAGCCAAAGGAGACAAAGAAGATATAATGTTTCCACAAAATCCATCTCCTTCAAACTCTTTATACATGTTGTTTCATTTAATACTTACAAGATCCATATTTTAATCTCTGCATAATGATCAGAAAGCTGAGACTCAGAAAAGTTAGGCAACCTAAAACCATTCAGAGCCTAATAACATGTTCAATGCTTCTGTTCTATCTCCTAGTTCATTATGTAGCACAAGGAGTCTTAAAAGCCTGCAAATAACCATATAGTGCACACAACTTGTTCTCTTTTGACCTGGTACAAAAGAGGAAGGAGTGTCAGGAACAGGAGGAGGACTGCCTGCATGAACCACTGCCTGCTTTTGCCATGCGATCAGAAGAACTGGATGGCCCTGGCTGTCAATACGGAATATCTTTATCAAAGATTCTTCACAAGAATCCTGATCAAAGGGTGAATTCAGAACAGAATTTAAAATGCTTATGAAATCCAGACTGTTTGGAGCCATGGAGGCTGGATGAACTCCTGAAACTACTGTCCTTAGATAATCTTTAACCCTTAATCCAGAAATGTCTCCTGAAGTCTTCTTAAAACCCAACAATAGAGTAGTGAGTAAAAAATGTCTCTCATGCACATTATTCTCTTTTAGGAACTATTTATATAGAACCAAACTGAAAACATCAACCTTGAAAGATGAGAAACAACCTTAAAGGGAAGTGAGTTTACACTAACAGAGAAGGAACAATGCAGAAAAGGAGGGTGAGAATGGTGGCACAACTTGAAGAATATAATCAGTGTCACTGAACTGTACATTGAGAAACTGCTGAATTGGTATATGCCGTGCTGCTTGTATTCTCAACAGCAACAACAAAATAAAATTTGAAAAATAAAACCATTCAGAGGCAGGCCCAGGAATCAAAGGTAGTCTGGAACTTTCTGCCATTCATTGCTATGAATTTGTTTTACCAAATCTATTACCACAGGGAACTCAAAAGCCCAATTCAATGGAAACTCTCATTTCAGCCATATAATTAACTTTCACTGATTAAAAATACTATTTTCTCCACTCTTGGAGTCACAGGGTGGCATAAATGGTTAAGTACTCAGCTTGTTGTTGCCAGGTGCTGCCAAACTGAAAACTACTCAGCTGCTAACTGAAAAATGGTAGTTAGAATCCACCCAAAGACACCTAAGAAGAAAGGACTGCTGATCTACTTCCAAAAGATCACAGCCACTGAAAACCTTATGGAGTGCATCTCTGACACACATGGAGTCAACACGAGTCAGAATCAACTCAATGGCAACTGTTTTTTTTGGTCTGCTTTTACTTTTTGGTGGGGGAGGAGGCATACAAGATACTACATCAGTCTGTTTCCATCTCACCATGGGCCAGGCAATATACTCACAATCTGGAGTCTACTCACCTCAAAAGCTTGTTGGATTTTTTGTTTATTTCCAAAAGTACCCTTACTGTTAATGTTATTTCCTCATAGTAGATTCTCCGAATTTATACTTTGTTTAAAAAAAATAATCTTTACTGCAATCCTTATAACAATTTTTTTATTTTATTTTTTTATGGAAAACAGTTCTATCAACTTGAATTTTTACCACAATAAATTTATAAATGTAGTATGTAACCTCCAGAATTTTATTATAAATTTTAAGAATCGGACATTTTACAATTTTAAACACATTTCATTAATGGAACAAAAAAATAAAGTCATTCTATTGTCATTCATTTTGTTTATCAATAATTGTTCTCAATGCCTTCAAACTAGAAAGAAGACAATACAACTTTATAAAGATCAATAATAAAGTTGTTTCCTTAGCAATCTGGCAATTTCTAATGTCTTTACTCAAATTCCTATTCAAATATCTATACAACCAAGAAACAAACCCATTGCTGTTGAGTCAATTCTGACTCTAGTGACTCTATAAGACACATTAGAATTGGGTTTCCAAGGAGCAGCCAGTAGATTTAGACTGCCAACCTTTTGGTTAGCAGCTGAGTTCTTAATCACTGTGTCACCAGGGCTCCAAAATAGCTATACTATTATGAAAAAGGTAAAAATCCACAATTGTAAAAACTAACTTTGTCTACTGCCAAAATCTGGGAGAAATGGATCACAAATTAAAAGTGTAATACACGGCCAAGCTTGCATTCCTAACCCTCAGTCATTGCCTGGTTTGAATCCCAGCTTTGTCATTTACTAGCTGTGGGTTTTAGTGAACTACCAGGATTTCTCTGTCTTAGCTGCCACGTCTGCACAGTGGGAAACACAGAAGAACTCATTTCAGAGGTTTTTGTGAGAACCAAATGAGTTTACACATGCAGAGCTCTTAAAAGTGTGCCTGGCAGAGAGGAAGCTCTAAATAAACATAAGCAATCATTGTTTATCCAGAGTTTCTGAAAGCAAAATGTGTACTACTGGGATACATGTGATTACAGTTGGCACTCCAAATTATTATGGAAGCTACTCAGAAGTCTCATTAAATGACATGTTACAAAATTCACAAGTAATGAGAAACATTATTTTCATTTTTCAATTCTCACTTAAATTCTTCTGGTTCAAGCAAGAGTAAAGCTTCGCTATGATGCCAACAATAGATTTTTATCATCCTTTCAACAACTGATGATCTCCTCTTTTATCTAAGAAAGCAACCTACACTCAGGCTAACAGGCAACAGCATTCTGCTAGAATTTAGTAACTAATTTGTTTAAGCATATTTGCTTTCATCAATATCTCCTATTTCTCTTGTGTTTTACCCTACTCTCATTTAAAGCAATATTAATATTTTATAGAAACAATTTCTGAAAAAGATGAATCCATTTAAGCTGATGTGGCAAAAATCAAGAAGTGTGCAGGAAAGATGGTAATTTGAGGAAGACTGTTAACACTAAGTAGTCTAAACTAGAGGTCTACATTTTTTTTTCTGTAAAGGGACAGCTAAATATTTTAGGCTTTAAGGAGCATACAGTCTCTGCAGCAGTCTATTCAACCATGCTGCTAGACTCTGAAAACAGATAGACATGATACATGAATGAATGAGCACAGCCTTGTTCCAATAATACTTTATTTACAAAAAGAGCTGACATACGAATTCAGCCCAGAGGCGACAGTCTGCCAACCCCTGCTCTAAACTATGATAGATGTTGCTGTTAACTGCCATTTAGTCAATTCCAATCCACAGTAACGCCATGTGTACTGAGCAGAACTGCACCATAAGTTTTGAACACTGTAACCTTTTGGAAGCAAATCACCAGTCCCGTTTTCCAAAGCACCTCCAGGTGGATTCACTAACCCTACAGATGGTAATCAAGCATTTAGCCATTTGGGCCATCTAAGGTCTCCATTCTGAAATTAATATTTGATTGTACTCAAAGTATTATTTCCAAGATCTCAGTACAAAAAATAATTCATTTGCAATCAGGTGATTACTAATTTTCAAAAAGACTGCGGTATAGATTAGGAAAAGTACAGATTAAAAACAGCTTCAGACCTTGAGCATTATGTTCTTTCAAGAACTATCTATACAGGATCAAAGTAACAATAGCAACGGGAAAGACAACATACGCAGTTCAGCGGGAGTGAGTTGATATTAACCAAGGACGAAAAACTCAGAACAGGAATGTGAGAATAGCTGCACAATTCGAAGGCAGAAAAAGCTGAATTGGTATATGTTTTGCTGTGTATATTCTCAACAACAGCGGGAAAATATTTTTTTTAGAGGGGAAAAAAAAAACAGCTTCCAAATTTTAAAAGACAGGATGCACAAATGGCACTGTCTTGGGCTTAGTTCTCTATAGACAGCAAAACCAGTAAAGCATACAAATATATATAAAGATTTATATCAAGGAAATGGCTTCTGGAATTGTACAGGCAGAATATCCAGAGTACACATTATCAGGATAGAGGTTTATCTTGAATCACACAGCTACAAGGGCTAGCAAACCCAAGACTGGCAAGCAAAAAAGACAAGCTCCCATTCTCAGGCTGTGAAGATCCACAAATTCCAAGATTTCCGGACAAACTGACAGCTCCAGTCCCAACAGCCAGAAGTGATGAATATGAGGCAGCTATAGGATCCACAGCAAGCAAAACGCCAGAACATCTGCTTATAATACAGATGCAGGCCATACCTCCATGAAAACTACCTTTAAGCTGACTGGATACTCACAGCTGTATACTCATGGGAGAGGTTCACATATAAACACTGAGAATCACAGTTCAGCCAAGCTGACACACAATCCTAACCATCACAGACACACAGGGCACTGTGTCCTAATTCATATAACAAATTCTTACATAGCACTTACAGGATGTCAGGCAATATTGTAACAATTTGCATTTACGAATACTTATTCCTGACTTTTAAAAAAAGTCTTTGAAAGTGGTAGGCTTATTATTCTGCAGATAAAGTGAGGGAAGTGAAACAGCTCATAAGAGACAAAACTGGGATTTGAAAACAGTCAGACTCAGAGTCTATGCTCTTAACCAGCAGCTGATGTTACCCTCAGTTTCTGATACAGTGGTTGGTGGTACATCCCTGTGTTTGCTAAGCTGAATCATCTACTGTGAATGTCAGGGATTTCTTGTTGTCATTGTTGGTACAACTGACAGAAGTTGAAAGGCCTAAAAAGAACATCCCCTGTGATAGGCCGAGAGCAATGGTTAAGTGTCACGGATTGAACTCTGTCCCCCCAAAATGTGTGTTAACTAGACTGAGAGGAAGAAAAACCTTGTAAGATACCACTTAAATTCCAGAAGCCTGTATGCAATGAATGAGTAATTGCAAACAGCTGAAAACAGCTGGAATGTATGACATCAGATCCTTGACAACGATGGGTCCCGCCCGCTGAATGTGACCCACATCCAGGCCCCTTGAGAGGTGAATTCACCTGAAGAAGTAGCCTTTGTTACACTGTTTAGTTTGCTTTGGGAGGAACTTCACCAACCCCATTCTAATCAATGCCTGCTTTCTGCCTGATGCTTAAATTAAGGCTAGGGCATCAGATACCAGCTTCCCCTGCCCCCACCTGATGCCCCATAAAAATTCTGAGGTAAGGTCAGTATCTAAGAAGAAGGTAGAAGTCCAGATGCCTCTCTCCGGTGCCAGCCCAAGATGTTCCCTTCTCCTCACAGAAATCCTTGATAAGCCCAGTTTCTAAGAAGAGAGTAGCTTTCTCCCATGTAACTTAATGCTAACTGCTTATCTAGTGCCTCTTTAAGTATACCAGGCCAATAGAAATATGAAAACCTGTACACTTGTTAAGTGCCAAGTAAGAGAATATATGGAAATTCCTTTGTCTGCTTTCCTGGAAAAACATATAAATAGATTATGTCTGATAATGGAACGTGGTGCGCGGCATTTTTCCAACATGAGTCTATCCACCACACCACTAGTTAATAAACAGCCTCATCCCCTACAAACAAGATGGTGCTTGAGGTGTTTTCTGCTCCGTGGGCCAAACTTATCTTTGTCCTGCTACAAGACCATGATTCCGAGGGGGGCGGAGTCAAGAAGGCAGACTAAACACACATCTCCCTAAATCCTTCTGGAAGCCAAGACCTGAAATAATAATTAAATGGAGCCTTCTGGACACCTAGTGAGCCCTGGGATGCAGCATAGGGCTGTTACTTTGGATTTCCTACCGCTCAATGCAAAACCTCCTCTTTCTCTGATCCGACTCTCAGCTGACACAGGCTTGCACAGATCGAAGGTAACTCACCATTTCGACTTTTTTTTTACTCTGTTTTCACCAGCAGGCAGAACTGGGACTTGACTAGCTGCTGGTCTCAGATGCACTGCTGGTGAGACCGGCAAGCATACTTGCCAGGTTTTGAGAGCCTGGCTTTGGACACTATACACCTCAGCTCCTCTGGCCTATAAAGAAACGGAGAAGCCCAGGCAGAGGCCTCAGCCGGTTCTTAGGTTCTTAGGCTGGGAGGTGGTTCCTGCCAGGGGGAGAGTGCTTTTCTAGCAGGGAGGCAGTGTTCTGCACAGTGTCACCTGGGGCTGGGGCCCGGGGGCAGGGCTGTGGACTCTGGGCATTTTGGCATTCTTGGCTTCTCTTTCTGCCAGGAGCCTAGTACCAGCCAGCTGGCAAACTTGTGCAGGGCATCTCACTACGAGGTGGAGTCATCCATATGGAAGCCTCAGCTGGACCTAATTCCTGGGCTGGGAGGCAGTGCCCACCCAGAAGAGACTGCTTTTCCAATAGAAAAGCAGAATTCTACACAGAATCGCCTACAGCTGGGGCCCGACAGCAGGCCAGGGCCCTTTCTGTATTTTGAACTAGTTTATAACATCTGGTGTTCAATATATACGTGTTTACTTTGCCAGCTGTAAGATGGCCTAGAGAAACAACTGTGGTCCATCTTCACAGCATCTCTCCCAGCCTCTACTGACCCGCATGAAGCCCAAAAAGGAACAAACGCTGGAGAAACCACCTATGGTACCAGAAGGCACTGAGAAGAAACCACCTCCGTACTTCCCAGATGAAGAAGCTTTTCTGAAACTACCAGAAGGTGAATACAAAAGGGTTATATATAGAGCCCTACTAGACCTTAATACAAAATGCAACAAAGCAAAACAAAAAATTAAGGAAGCTGTTCAATCTGAAGGAACATCAGTACTCTGAAATACAGCAGATCAAGGACAAAATCAAAGACACAGAAACTTCAATTCAAAGCCAAGAAAACAGAATGCAACAAATGGAAAAGAAAATTTCTGATTTGGAAGACAGAGCCACTGACTACAGCATCTATGAGGAGAAGTCAGAAAAAAGAAACAAGAAAAATGAAGAAGCATGTAGGACTCTATTAAGAAGAACAATCTATGATGAACTGGAGTTCCTGAACAGTGCACGACACCTGAGAACACACAGAGCATTGTTGCTGAGCTACTGACAGAAAACTTCCCAGAAATTATGAAAGAAGAGAATATACAGATCAAGGATATGTATTGAACATCACTCAATACAGAGCTCAATAAAAAGACTCGAAGACATATTATAATCAAGCTCAACAAAATGAAACACGAGCAGAAACTCTTAAAGGCAACAGACTCAAAGCAAAGCTAACATTCAGAGGGAAATCCTGTAGTCTTTCATCAGATTTCTCAGGAGAAACGATGCTGGCACAGAGACAGTGGCACGAGATATTCAAAGCCTTGAAGGAGAAGAACTTTCAACCAAGAATTATATATCCTGCAAAACTATCTTTCAAATATTAAAATGAAATTAAGTTATTCGCAAAGAAACAGAAACTCAGAGACTTTGTAAAAACCAAACCAAAGCTACAAGAAACATTGAAAGAATCTCTTGGCTTGGAAAAACAAAACCATTAACTTTATACTTTAGAAGGAAATATTATCTACAATCCTACACAGTTAGAGAAGGCTCCAAACACAATCAAAGCTACAATAGTGAAACAAATGATCTAGTGATCATATCATGTAAACTATGATATCATCCCATCAAAAAGAGGGATGTACTACAGTCGTTACAGTCCTTTCAGATGGAGAGGAAGTTGACAAGACTGGTAGCAATCAAAATTGGGTTTATATATACTTTACTAAGTGGGATGATATGGTCAGCCGTAAAGCAAAATAAACAAGCAACATTTCATCTCAAGAAATGTTATAAAGGAGTCTCAACAACTACAAAAGCAACTGTGAAAAAGGTGAAAAATCAACTGACAAAGAAGAAAGTCCCTGAATAGATTAACAACAACAAAGAAAACATCAATGCAAAAATAAAAAAATCACAACGGCAGCACTGAACACTTACCTATCAATAATTACATTCAATGTGAATGTGAATGGACTGAATGCTACACTAAAGAGACATCAAGTGACATCTTGGATCAAAAGACAGGACCCATCTATACGTTGCCTACAAGAAACTCACCTTAGACTTAAAGATAGGAACAAACTGAAAATCACAGCATGGAAGAATGTATATCAAGCTAACAGTGAACAAAGAAGAGCAGGTGTGGCAATTCTAATCTCAGATAAAATTGATTTTAATGTAAAACCCACCATCGTGGACAAGAATGGACACTATTGCTGTAAGGTTTAATATACAAGCAGGACTTAACAATATTAAATATTTATGCACCCAATATTAGAGCACCTACATACATCAAAGAAACACTGACTACACTCAAAAAGGAGATAGATCACTGCACAATAACAGTAGGAGACTTCACTACTCCACTCAATATTGGACAGATCATCTAGAAAAAAACTCAATAAAGACACAGAAGACCTGACTGCCACAATTAACCAACTCGATCTCATCGACATATACAGAACTTTCTATCCATCAGCGGACAACTACACCTTCTTCTCCAGTGCCCACAGAACATTTTCCAGAATAGACCACATGTTACGATATAAAGCAATTCGCAACAAAATCCATACCATGGAATTAATACAAAGCATCTCCTCAGATCATAAAGCCATAAAAGTCAAAATCAACAGCAGAAAAAACATATATAGAAAGCAGAACCCACAGAAACTGAACAACATCTTGCTGAAAAAACCATGGGTTACAGAAGAAATCAAAGACAAAATCAAGAAACTTATGGATTCCAATGAGGACAAGAACACTTCCTACCAGAACCTATAGGACACAGCCAAGGCAGTGCTCAGAGGTCAGTTTATCTCCATAAATGCACACATCTGGAAGGAAGAAAGTAACCAAATCAGAGAACTGACCCTACAGCTACAACAAGTAGAGAGAGAACAACACAGGAACCCTTCAGGCACCAGAAGAAAACAGATCATAAAGATCAGAGCAGAACTAAATGAATTACAGAATAGATGAACAATTGAAAAATTGAAAAGATCAAAAGCTGGTTTTTTGAAAACCAAGTGCCTGAAAAGATCAACAAAATTGACAAACCACTGGCTAAACTGACTAAAGAAAAACAGGAAAGGAAACAAATAACCCAAATAAGAAATGAGAGGAGTGGTCACCACAGATCCAACAGAAATCAAAAATGTCATAGCTGAATACTATGAAAGACTGTATTCTAACAAATTTGAAAACCTAGACGAAATGGACAAATTCCTTCATTCATATCACCTACCCAAATGATCACAAGGTGAAGCAGAACAAATTAAAAAACCCACCACAAAGGAAGAGACTGAAAAAGTCTTAAGAAAACTGCCAAGCAAAAAAAGCTCGGGCCCAGACAGCTTCACCACAGAACTGTACCAAGCTCTTAGCGAAGAGTTATCTCCAATAGGACTGAGACTATTTCACAGTACAGAAAGGGACGGAATACTCCCAAATTCATTTATGAAGCCAGCATAATCCTGATACCAGGGATGCAAGGCTAGTTCAACATCAGAAAAACAATGTGATCAACCACATAAATATCACAAAAGACAAGAATTGCCTCATCTCGTCTACTGATGTGGAAAAGCCATTTGATAAACTCCAACACCCAGTGATGCTAAAAACTCTCAGTAAAATAGGAACAGATGGCAAATTCCTTAATGCAATAAGGGCCATTTCTACAAAGCCAACTGCCTACATCATCCTGAAT
The DNA here is from genome assembly GCA_028571685.1 of Heterohyrax brucei. NCBI lineage: Eukaryota > Metazoa > Chordata > Mammalia > Hyracoidea > Procaviidae > Heterohyrax > Heterohyrax brucei. The sequence goes on along the minus strand of CM053146.1, from coordinate 56,596,989 downwards.
GCAGAGACTGAAACAGTTTCCCTTAAGAACAGGAACTAGACAATGATGCCCACTCTCACCTCTCCTATTCAACACTGTACAAGAAGTTCTAGCCAAAGCAATTAGACAAAACCAAGGAATAAAGGGCATCTGCATCAGCAAAAAAACTAAATATCTCCCAATTTGCTGATGATATGATTGTATGTGCAGAGAATCCCAAAGAATCCATAAGGAAACTACTCAAACTGATAGAAGAGTTCAGCAAAGCCTTTGGATACAAGATAAACATTTAAGTAAATCAGTAGGATTCCTTTATACCAACAGTGAGATTATTAAGGAAGAAATCACCAAGTCAATACCATTTACTAAAGCACCTAAGAAGATAAAGTACCTAGGAATAAGTCTAACCAGACAAATAATAGACCTTTACAAAGAGAACTACAACACCTTACTACAAGAAACTAACAGAGTTAGCTAAATGGAAAAACCTACCCTGCTCATGGATAGGAAGACTTAAGTTTGTAAAAATGTCTATTTTACCCAAAGCAATCCACTTATATAATGCAATTCCAGTACAAGTTCCAGTGACATTTTTTAATGAGATGGAAGCACAAATTACCAACTTTGGCTGGAAACAGAAGAAGCCCCAGATAAGTAAAGCATAACTAAAGAAGAAGAACACACTGAGAGGCCTCTCACTACCCGACCTTAGAACTTATTACACTGCCACATTCGTCAAAACAGCTTGGTACTGGTACAAAAACAGATAGATCAATGGAACAGAACTGAGATCCCAGAGATGATATCATCTGCCTATGAACAGCTGATATTTCACAAAGGCCCTAAGACATTAAACTGGGATAAAAACAATCTTTTCAACAAATGGTGCTGGCAAAACTGGATATCCATCTACACTAAATTAAAACAAGACCCGTATCTCACACTTCATATTACAAACCAACTCTAACTGGATAAAAGATCTAAATATCAAATCTAAAATGATAAAGCTCATCCAAGAAAAAGTAGGAACAACAATGGAAGGTTAACTACACAATGTAGACAGACTTCAAAATCTGTCAAATGAACCACAAACAACAGAAAATAGATAAATGGGAACTACTAAGAATCAATCACTTTTGCTCATCCAAAGACTTTATTAATAGAATTAAGAAGCCACCTACAAAATGAGAAAAAATATTTGGCAACTCTATGTCAGACTGATGCCTGATCTGAATAATCTATAAGGTACTACAAAATATCAATAAGAAAAACATAAATCATCCAATTAAGGGATGAGCACAGGAGATGGACAGCCACTTCTCTAAAGAGAAGATCCAGGCAGCCAAAAAACACATGTGGACATGTTCACGATCATTAGCTATTAAAGAAATTCAAATCAAAATGACAATGAGATACCATCTCACCCCAACAAGGTTGGACAGGATCCAAAAAACAACAAATGTTGGAGAGATTGGAACTCTCCTACACTGCTGGTGGGATTGCAAAACGGTACAACCTCTTTGGAAAGCAATGTGGTACTATCTTAAAATAATGGATACAGATACACCATTTGACCTACTAACTCCAGTGCTTGGAATATATGCTACAGAATCAAGGCCATTCACACCAATTGATACATGCCCATGAATGTTCATCATTGCAGCGCAGGCCACAATAGCAAAAAGATGGAATCAACCCAGATGCCCAGCAACAGAGGAATGGATAGGTAAACTAGGGTATATACACTCAATGGAACACTATGCAATGTTAAAGAACAATGATGATAGCAGGAAACATCTCATAACCTGGTTTCAACTGGAGGACATTATGCTGAGTCAAAGTAGTCAGTGACAAAAGGACAAATATTGTATGAGACTCCTACGACAAAAACTTAAAAACAAACTGATGCATAGAGGAAAAGACTCTTTGACGGCTGCAAGGGTGGGGAGAGAGGGTAAGGGGGTGACAGTTAAGATAGTTAATAGAAATTTCGTTGGAAGAAATCAGTGAGAGCACACATTAGAAAGAAGATCAGTAATAACTGGTCTTCAACACACTTTGAGATCTCCTCCCATCTGAACCCAATACTGCAAGGACAGAGCAGCTGGGGCAGGGGGCCGGGGACCATGCTCTCAGGCGCAATCAAGGCCAATTGGCACAGCTAGCATTTTGCTAATGAGGACTCTCTGCACCCCTCATCAGTGAGTGGCATCTGGGGTTTTAAAAACTGCCAAGCTGCCATCTGAGGGTACAACAAATGGTCCCAATTCAACAGGAATAGATGATCACTGAGGACAACAACGACACGGGGAAACGAGAACCCAGAAGACAGAGAGATCCACTCACATGAGTGGATCTCTACTTTGACTCATGACCAGAAGAACCGGATGGAGCCCGACCACCACCAATGATAGCCACAGTGGAGCTCACAAAGTTGGGTCTTACTTGCAACAAGAGAATAAATACAGGTGCATCCTGAAATCTCCAATAAAAGACCGCATTTGATGGTCCAGGGGCTTTAGGGTTCCCCTGGGAGCATGACCCCTCGCCCTGATGCTGCCCCTGTCCATGAACCACAATGGTCAACTTTTCAGACAGCAATGGATTGGACTTGGCGATGCAGAGTGACTGTATCTTGTGGGAATTTTATGGTTCTATGCTGACATCTTGCTGCAGGAAGGGGAGTGGGAACAGGAGACTGTTGGGAGGACAGGACATGTATGGAGCAGAGACAAGGGGTGCACTGTCACAGGGCAGGGAAAGCAGTGGGAGCTGCATATAGCTGACCATGCCAATTTATATGGGAATGTACATTTTCATTCAATCATAATAAAAAAAAAAAAAGACCATGATTACAAGTATCATGTGGATGTCCTCCATTTCATGATGTGCTGTAAATCCTAACCTCTACCTGTTTTGCTAATGAGGCAGGATTAGGTCGTGCTAATGAAGACGAGAGTGGGTTGTATCTGGAGTCAGTCCTTTACCACTCTGTCCTGATGTAAACGGAGCTTCCCTGGGGTAACACCTGCATCATCTTTTATCTCACAACAGAAAAACCGAAAGAGAAACAGAAAGAGGAGCATCCTCCACCAAGAAAGATGAGTCAGGAGCAGATCACAGACTTTGGATATGGTCCCTCTGTCAAAAAACTCCGACACCAAGGGGAAGACTGATGGCACAAAATTTCCCATTGAGCAGTGCCATGAATTCAGATTTCCGGCCTCCTATACTACTAGAAAATAAATTTCGGTTTGCTAAAACCATGTGCTTCTGGCATTTCTACCATAGCATGACTAGGTAACTAAGATAGCAGGTAACAGGAAATGAAAACTGTGTGGGTTTGTGGTAACTAGTTTCATACTAGGTTTCTTACACTCAGAGCCTCAGACAGGCAACATTATGAAGAATTTGGCAAGCTATGTGTGGGAGTTACACAAAGGTAGAATACAATGGAGCTCAAAATCTGCACACTTTAGGCTTGAGCCAAGCCAAGCCAAGTGCCGTTGAGCCCCGACTCATGAAGGACATCTTATTGTAGTTAAATGTTTATTTAAAAACATAAACTAACATTTCCTTTCCAAGTTCTGGTGGCTATGTTTTTTTTTTTTTTTTACTACAAATTGACCTTGATGTTGTATATATTAACAATAAATGGTAGTTCATCTTTATGTATTCTATTTTTATAGTTATAATTTCATAGAAACACAATTCTAGAGTTGTAAATGTTATGTCTGATGTCTTCCATTTACATTCCATTTGAATTGTAAGCCTCAAAGACAATAATACTGAGTAATTATTATGGAAATTAAAAAAAAAGGAATTAAAGCCTAAAATATTCAGTGATGAGAACAGCAGGTTTATCATCTACTTTAACTACAGGATGAAAACAATGGAATTACAAAAACAACTTCAAAGCTATTGTTATACATTATCCTGAAAAAGTACAATACATTTTCTTTTGGAAATAAATCTGAAACAATGTGTTTTGAAATTTGGACTAAAGAAAATGTTACCATTAAACAACACATGAGTTATTAAAATGCTGTTGGTATGTTTGCTTCAGTTTGATTTGAACAACTGTGTAAATATCGCAGAAAAACAGAAATTTGGGGATATCCACTTAGCACCCATTTGATCACAGCCCAGCTGTACCTACAGCAGCTATCAGAATGACTTCTAGATATGTTGTGATAGCACCAAGGATGTCAACAATCTTAATTCTCTCTACCTTTCAGCCTCCGCTTTCTAATTCTCTCTTTTAATTATTATTCTCCTTTTCTCCTGCTGTATTTTCTTTCTCTTCACTTTCACAATTTCTCATTTTCTACAGGAGCCTTGATACAGTGGTTACGAGCTTAGTGGCTAGCCAGCAGTTTGGAACTTCAAATCCACCAGCTGCTCCTTGAAAACCCCACATCATACTTCTATTCTGTGCCATACGGTTGCTATGAATTAGAATCAACTCAACAATAATGGGTATCTTTCCACAGGAATGACTGTCTTGGGATATTTACAAGACAGCAAAGAGAAAGATATTATAAAATTCTACTCCATCATCAAATCTTCCTTTTCCATCTCACCTCTACACACAAGTGATCCTCTTATTCTTTTAACAAATAAAGCTTTAGAAAACAAGAAAAATTAGTAAGTAGAGTTTGGAATAAAAACGGCCTTTCAAAAACAGACTTATTTTAAAGATCACCTTTTTCGAAAAATTATTTACAGAATCTTTCCAAGACATATTCAAGTTAATATTGTTAAATTCAAAATAAGTAGGTGGAATTTTCAGGCCACAGGTAACTGTGAGTGAGTGGGGCAGATGAAACTGGAGCTCCTACCTAACACACAACACATCCCATGAGGTCCCATCTTTTTACATCTAGATCACAAATTCAGTCTTATGAAGAAGAAGGCACAATTTTTTACATTAAGTATAAAAAGACACTATAGCAGCTTCTCACATAAAGCCCAACTATTTCTAGAGATCATAGATAGGACCCAATGTCCTCAGAAAACTGTTATGGGAGATACAGTAAAAGGTTCACAATATGCATCTTACAATATCCCCCAAATTAAAATTCATAACAACCTATTCTAAAAACAAATTCAGAAGTATATTTTGAACAAAATATACAGATTTAAGTAGGGAAACATTAAAAAGCTATAGAAATTAAAACATTCCAATTGCTTTTATAAATCCTACATAAACCTTCAGAAATTAGGTATCACTGGACTCACAGGTTAGCAATGGCTCTGACAGAAAACATGAATCTCAAATTTGTGACTCCTGACTGAACACCTGCAGGTCTTCAACGTGTATCTTCAGTATGTACAACTAGCGTTTCAGACTGAACTCTCTCACCTTGTATGATTATCTATCTTGAGCACTTAAGCACTTACAAGCCACTCATAAGCAAGGTAAGTACTTGCTTTCTAAATTTATTTCTCCTAACATATCAACATTTTAAGCCCACAACACATGCCAGAGCACAGGGTCACCAATGTCTCATCTACAGCATCCATTTTATCTTTAAATTAGCCTTTATAAAAATTAGACTCTATACTGCAACATTAAAAATGAATCACTGCTATGAACAGGAACTGAGCCAATTAAGCACAATATCACAATTTGCTTTACAAAGAACATATTCCAGCTAATGAGAGGATTCTAGCACTGGAGCTGTAATGGGGTATCTCAGTTTGAGGAAGCATCCTTATTATAACCGCATGGAAATCTGTTAACCATGGTGACAAAAATTCCCTTTTTGTACGATAGATTACTTAACCAAGTGTGTAACACATGGAGATCAATATAAATAGAATTTTGCTATATATGTCCCACTTGAAGAAAAACAACAGTTTGCCTAACAAATACACACACATATGTACCTACACAGGTAAGGGCACACACACACACACACTGCAATGTGTCTTAGAGGTGGAGACAGGGAGTGTGAGCTTACTCTCCACTAAGGCTGCTTTGTCAAAACACATAAGAAAGCCAATTCTCAGACAAGTGATTTTGACAAATACTAGAGAGGCTGGGTCCAAGATAAGTAAGAGAAAAAAATGAGAGAGCAGGCAAGAAATCAATACTGATGAGAGAGTAAGAAGCTAAATGTGTGGTATAGCCTTAGTTGGGACACTAAACACATTAATTTTATCAGCTCTATCTCAAATTCATTCTACTGTTCCATCTGTAACACGCAGGCCAGAAAACTTACGAAGTGAAAGGACTCAACCATTTTTATAACTCTGCATCTAACTCCAGTTTTTAGCATTTTCTTTCAGGGACTGGCAGCTTTTTCTCAGCTGCTTTCATTGTCATGCTAGTTTGATTGAACCTAGGTGATTTATTTATTCACCTTCATTAGAGTTCGCTTTATTGGTGCTGAAAGTGAGTAGACGATACAGATAAACTGACAAATGGCTAAAAATATGTTAATGGAAACGGCTCAAAATCCACTTGCCACCAGTCAGAAATAATTGGTAACTTTTTTCAGGCTTTCCTAGAAGAATGACAAATCAAGAGGAAATGTTTTTTATTGCAAAGGGTTTTATTAGCTTTGGTTCATAAAGCACTGCAATTTATTTTTCCTTTTTTATTCTAAGGACAGTATAACGGCAATATTCCTGACAGAATGTTGATCCAAATTAAGGAGTTTAGTATCTGTCAAAGCACAAATCCCAAAGCATCTAGAGAATTTGAGACCGCCAGCTGCAGAGTGGCTTGGGCGGATCCCTTCACAGAAATCACACTGGCTTAGCTTCCTAGTGCTGCTATAGTAGAACACCACAAGTGGTTGGCTTTCAAAAACAGAAATTTATTTTCTCACCTTTCTGGAGGTTAAATGTCCCACTCAGAATCTCAGTGGTGTTGATTCCTTCTGAGGAATTCTCTCCTAGTTTCTAGTAGCTGTCAGCAATCTTCGGAGTTCTCTTACTGCATCTGCCTCATATGGCATCTCCTCCCCTCCAACCCCATGTGTCTTCCTTGATAGACAACACTCAGGACCCACTCTAGGACTCACCCAACTCCAGTACAGTATCATTTATCACAACTGACAACATTTGCAAAAAAAATCTATTTCACATTTACTTGTGCAGAGGTGAAACGCAACATATTTGGGGGGCTACAATTCAATCCATAGCTCTACAGGAACCAATACCTTTCAGTATGAAGCTTCAGAAGCACTCTAGACTGAGTGAATACATCTAATAACCTATAATCATTTAGAAATAAGTTTACAGGCTGCTTCCCTATTGTAATCAAAACAGAAAAAGGGCAAAGGCAGACTTCATGCTTATTTAAAAAGCCATAACATGAACACATACCCTATTTCTTCTGTCCCAGATGAATTCAAAATAAGCTTCCAAAAGACTCATACATGGCTTAACAACGCAGAGTGAGGAGTTGACAAAATCTGGAGAATCTGTGTGTTGATAACAACAAAAACAAGATTTTTAAGAATGCAAAAAGCTAAACTGTATTTTTCCCAAATGATTTTTAACTATCCTCCATCCCCAGCCTAATGTTATATATACCTTTGCCATTTTCTTATTATTTGTTTATATCGATATATATAACATTCTTATGACATTGCATGCTGTACAAATTTAGACTTTGTAAGGTCTGGGTCTGAGATACTTACGACCTTTGTTTCAATGAAATCTTCATATGCTCCATCAGAGTACATATACTTCTTAGAGCTATGGTTTTCAGCATTTAAATGAACTACATACATGTAGTAAATTTTAATTTAAAAAACTACAGAATTAGTATGTAAAATGGGAATAGGGCCTTATTTCCAAACAGCCATCATCTAACTCAAGAGGTAGTTGTACATATTTGAGCATGATTTCCGTATAAAAACAATTACGGAGGCTATCTCAGTTTGGAAATTGAAAGTAAGTTCTGTCACTTAGATTGCCTCTACTGAGTGGTCAAGTTTTCATTTTAAAGACATCCAAATCTTCTTTGTAAAAATCAACATATCAGTTTCCTAGTCTGCCAAAAAGAACACATTTGACCTTGCTTTAAACGTCACCAAATTATTTCTCTGGTCTTTGAGAAAACAGATGCCTTCCAGCCTCGTTATTACCTTCAGAATCTGCATTTTCCCATCTGAAGTGTAAAAGGATTCTCTTCTTCTTTTGGTTTCAATGCATAAGGAGGAAATTCCACCTAAACAGCACATCAATTTCAATTTTTTATTATAATTTCTGATCTAGTCTACTTTTAATGACATTTTATGTGATCTGAGTTTTCTTAACTCATCCTTGTATATATGCAGGCAATTTCTAAGCCTTTGTTAAATCTAGCCAAATTTGCTCATGAACCATCAATAAAAAAACTCTACTAGGCTTTTAGCTATGTGGGGGCATGTACGGGTATAAGCTTTACTTTATACGAACCCAGTTACTAAATATCAACGTTTATAGAACAGATAATGTGGAGAAAGAGTATTCAAAGTTTGTCTAAAACACTGACCATGTTTTCTGTAAGGAGCAATATCCCTGCAGCCTTTAGTCTCAAGGATTCTTTCCTTGATGACACATGTTATTATGAGTATAGCGGGTAGATGGTGAGGAAGTCCCAATATCTACCATTCAGGAGACAAATTCATAGCAAATCTTCATCAAAAAATAAACATTTAGACTCTCACATTGTCCCAAGGAGAATTTTGGCCACTAAAGCACAATTAGTGTGTGGTTAGTTCAACAACAGAACCACAAAGCCCAGAAGAGGAAATAGCAAAAATGATTCAATTTACAGCAAGAACTTTGTTGATAAATCAAAGAATCATATACCTATATGGAACCCACAGATTAGAGTCTTACAGAGTAACATGTCACAACTTTAAATGCACATACACAGGAATGTGGGGGGGTGCATATTCTAAGAAGGACAAATGCAAGTAATTGGAAAATTAATATGTTATGCTACTTTTCTATCCCTGTTCTCAACATGGAAACTTTGGTGGTGTAGTGGTTACAAGCTACGGCTACTACCAAAAGGTTGGGAGTTCATATCCACCAGGCACTCCTCAGAAACTCTGTGGGGAATTCTACTGTCTTACAAGGTCGCTGTGAATTGGAGTTGACTCAACAGCAGTGGGTTTGGTTCTTTTGGTTTATTCTCAACATAGAGTTTTTAATAGATGGCCACCATAGATGCCTATTTTAAGTAACATTTCTAAAAGTTTTGTTTGAGGGAGCCCAGGAAAAAATGATGATATATTTGCTTGGGTACTCTTCTTTGATTCCTTGTCTAATTGTTATGGATTTAAATCCTCTGAAAAATTTTAAACCTCTTAATGAATTGCTAAATTAGACACTAGCTCCATAATGATTTGTTGAAATCATTATAAACCCACTGCCATCAAGTCGATTTTAACTGACAGCAATCCTATACAGACAGAGCAGAACTGCCCCACAAAATTTGTAAAGAATGCCTAATGGATCTGCATGTTGACCTTTTGGTTAACAGCTGTAGCACTTAACCACTACACCTCCAGGTTTTCCAAAACCATCACAGTTTGCAAATATTAGCCTCATCATCTAATTTATAAGTAAGGTTGGAAAAGTTATGCTTTGTTTCATCTATAGATTCTAGAAAGTAGTTACCAGATGCCTAGTACCTATAACTGTAACTTGGAGTGGACATGTAAGTAAAAAACACTCAGGGGAAAGCACCTCTGCTGCCCTTGGTCCCAACATCTCCTAGAGGGGATGCGAAACTGGAGAATGGTGAGTCAAAGTTCTCCACCCCCTTGACCACTGTAATTGGGCCAGAAATTGCCACGTCATCCAAACCAGGCCAACCAAACGTGATGGCAAAATTCGGCTGAAGCTACAGAGAAAGAGGCACTACACTTAAGACATGCTGGTCATCATCGCCCCGACAACAGAAAGACCTGTGACCCAAGGAAAGCAGAGTCCAGAGACTGACTGACAGACTCAAACTCTTGATGACATAAGTTATACACTGATGTACAATAGGCTTGAAGCTACTTCCTGATTAAGTCAATAAATAGCTTCTTCAAATATAAGTTAGGTTCTGACAGCTGCAACTAAGAGTCTTGTTTCAGTGCTCAGTTAACATGAATTCTCTTCCTTTACACCTTGTTTTCTTATGTACTCAGAAGACTGCCAAAATGAATATATTAAACTACAGCTCCCAACAAACTTCTGTATAAAACAGAGAGAAGAGTAAATTAAAAGAATACAAATTACCGCATCTGAGATTTTTTTAATTACTAATTTTATTTCTGGTTTGTCACTTGCAGCTAAAATTACAGTGCATCTCTAGTTTCTCTTCAAATAAAAAGAAAGTGTCACGAACATGGTTAGTGATACAAGATGACAGATACACACTATCATCCTTCACAAGCCTAATTCTGGAAACTTACAAGAAAACTTCAAAGTATAGACTATAATGTATTACATCAGTATTTAATAAAAGCTCTTACTGTTTGCTGCAAGACCTAAGTCCAAGAAGACATATCCTTTTTTTTCAGTCCTACTTTGGCTTGCAAAATATGTTGTATCTCACCCTGTTCCTCAGGAAGGTAGGGGGGAAAAAAAAATGTTTTGTTGCTAAATTTAACTTCCAATTGCACTACCTAGACCATGCACCACATATGAGAAGCCAGAGGTAGGACACAGAAATGCTACTGGTTCTCAGACTACTGTAGGAAAAAAAACCACGAGAACATTTATTTTCCTATTAATGTTTCCCTGGATGAAAGAGGTGAGTGAAAATTAGGGAGCAGGCTATGTTGTAAGGTTGCATCCTCAGATTCCCAACACTTTATAGAAAGAGAAATCAAGGGAACTTGGTCCCTTCTGGCACAGCTAGAATTTGAAGAGCACCATTTGAGACAAAGCCAATTACTTTCTTTTTCCAACCACTCTCCTTCTGGGATAATTTTCTTTAAAACAGAATGGGGTGTTTTTCCAAGAACATGCAGTGTGCTTGCTTTTATGTACTCAAGTCATTACCCTTCATTTGGTTTTCTACTTTCCCCCTGTGCACACACTGTTTCTTGAAAACTTGCCCACAATGAAAGGAAAAGAATGCTTTAGCAGCCCTAGGATTTAGCATACACAATCTCAGCTTTAAATGAGTGTATCAGTGTCTGAGTAAGCAAGACGTGCTTCTAAATACCATTGTTCAAATAAACAGTTACATGAGCAATGCTGCCTTCTTTTTCAGCTGTTCCTTGACTCATCTCGTGGTACTTGCTCAATGTTTGCTTTTCCTTTTTTTTTTTTTTTTTAAATTACCACAATAAAGAGCAGCATCAGTAAAGACCACATGCAGCCAATCTGCTGCCAGTTGGCTCTGTCCAATATTTCAGTGTTTCCAAAAATGATGCACTGCTTGTTTGGCTTGGTCTGTAATCTTGTTTTCAATTTCTGTCTGCCTTGGGCATCTTCCTCCTGCCACAAAGCCATATGAGCCTAACTGTACCACATGCAGTGCCAGACGCTGGAAATGCCATGAAACCAAAGCATGTGACACAAGATGATCTGCTCTTTCCCTTATAATTAAATGATAAAATTGCAGGGATATTGTCTTCCTCTTGCCCATCACACATTCAACTAACAGATGCCACTGCACATGACTCATGTTTAAGTATAAAGATGGAAATATGCCCCTTAAAAAAAATTCACTGTGAACCAGAGATTGGTTACCTTGAGAAGAAAAGCAGGTGTTAAGGTTAAAGCGAGGATACAGCAATGCCCAAGGTAACCAGGGCTCAAGGCCTTTGTCCAAAGCCATGTCACACACCTGCCTCAAGCTGTAACACAGCTGGCAGCTCCTATTGTGAACTACTCAGTCTCTGCAGTGGCAACCAGCCAGGATGAATCCCACTGACAACCAGTCACCTCCTGTCTGCTCAGTATGTGCTCTGAAAACCCCTGATACCCCTTACACTTGTCAGCAGCAGCTAACATGTCCTTTGATAACTGTCACCTCCCCGCAAACAGCACTCAGTTCATCTGAGAACATTCTCTTTTATCTAAGCACTCTCTTTCTGCTAATAAGCTCACTATAATAATGATGTAAAACCTAACTACTGCATATTGAAAAGCAGCTTCTTTTTTACCAAGAAAAAAGAAGTGTAGTTCAAACAAGGTTTGCGGGATAAATTAAAGCCACGAGGTGACAATGAGTACAAAGTATAGCTGTTTGGTTTAGGAGAATTAAGCACAATGAGACATCATGAATTTTACAACTTTATCCCCAAGTCAGTCTGTGTTCAGGCTTTTGGTCTTGATTCCACTGATTTATCATTAATATTATCATCTTTTTTTCCTCACAAATTCTCTCTTCTCCTAGAGTTGCTACAAGTATCGAGTAATCAGCATTTCATACTGCATTTTTCTTCAGAAATTTAGTGCTAACAGTTTTACTTACAACCTGAAAAATGAAGGGATTGTGCAGCTACTAACAATTTTCCCAGTGTATACAGCCCCTCAAAGAACTTCAAAATTTCAAGTGTGAATTTACATTTTCAGGCAGTATAGGAAGCATTTAATACCTGTAAGAGTATCATAATTAACCAGGCACACCTCCTCTTATAAATGAGTGTCTGACTTCTCAGAAAATTTCATATTCTTTTCTGGTTTGTCTTAGCCACCTAGTACAGCTTTAACAGAAATACCACAAGTGAATGGCTTTAGAAAGAGAAAATTTATTCGTCACAGTCCAGTAAGTAAAAGTTCAAATTCAGCATGTCAGTTCCAAGGGAGGGCTTCCTCTGCTGGCTCTGGAAGAAGGTCTTGTCATCAGTCTTCCCACAAACTGGAAGCTTCTAAGGCACACTTCCTAGCGGTATGAGGTCCCCAAATCTATGCTTGCTTCCCTTTCCTTTATATCCCAAGAGACTTCTTCAAAGCACAACACAATCTTACACACTGAGTCCTGCCTGACCAACACAATTGCTGCCCATCCACCCTTATTAACATCATAGAGACATGATTTACAACCTGGAAGAACATCATACAATACCAGGAATCATGCCCCATTGAAACGGCCCACACACATTTTGGGGGGCATACAATTTAATTCATGACAGTTTCCATGAACACTCAGGTTCCCGTCCCCTACTAAATAATCTAAAAGGAAGACAGATGCAATCACGACTTTCAAAGCACAAGACTGTCACTGACTGGCTGGCTTTTCGAGGTGAATCCATAGAAGCAAACTGTCACTGATTACTTAGCAAGGTTTAAAGCCAGTTTTTGCATTTATTGGTTACCATGTCACTTTTTCCTGGGAAAAGGAAGAGTTACTAAAATCCTCCTACTTAAAAAAACTACCAACTCTAGTACGTATTGCTTTTAGCAGTCTTTTTAAATTGTATCTAGCATAACATGCCATTTCTTAGAAGAAGACAGAAGTCCAAAGTTGGCATAAAGATTTTGTCTGATTGGCAAATTCTATCAACTGGTCATGAAAGCCTACAGTAGCATATTGAGAGGACAGTAAAAGCCTATCCTGGCCAGCAGGATAGAGTGTTATTATTCATGAAAGACACCTGCTACGAAAAGAAGGACTGGGTGGGAGCACTGCCACCACATGTTTCCTGATTCAGCTCTAGATCCAAAAGGCTCTCAGTGTCCACACCTGGCTAAGGTGGGTTCCAAGAATGGTTAGGACACAGAATAATCTCAGCAAAAATAAATTACACTGGCTGAGTTCTAAAGGACTGGCATTTAAAAACAGTGCTCTGGATGGAATAAAGGATATGCATGTTAAAATCATGAAGACATTTAGTAAATGGAAAACAATAAAAGAACAAACATTTACAACCAAAGAGGTGACAACCAGGATGAAGAAAGATATGGACCAAAAAAAAAAGGGGTTATTTTTTAATATTATTAATTTTTTCCCTAAAAAAATTCTAAATTTAATTATGATATTTCATAACAATGGGCTACACTTAGTATCTTAGATTTAATGCATTATGGTTGTTAATTTAATGTTCCACCATAAAATTTTATGTTCTCAGTTTCAGACATAAGCTATTTTTGTTTTCACAAAGGGGAAAAAATTAAAAAAAAAAGAAGAGAGAGAGATCTCAGTCTAACAAGTAGTATCTTCCCTAAAATTATTACTGCTTTCAACAGTACTCACTTTTCTCTAAGGATTTCACATGTGCAGTGTCCACTATTTTGGAAGTACCCCTGAAGATCTAATATTGAATAATTTCTCACTTGGCTAAGGCATAAGCTTGAACTGGATATTCGATTGCAGTGTAAGAATGTTACTTTTTCATGAGCAAGCCTAGTTAATCTCCCAATATCCATACCTCATCTTTGCCATTGTCAAAACATCACAACATAAAATAACTTGAGAATCACAATTTTTATGGCTTAAATGTTTACTCTTTATAGTCTTCCTCAAAAGGAAAACAACCGCCACAACAAAGTAAAAATGAGCTTCTATGGAATTGATGAAACTCACGGATTTACAAGATTGTGTAGGTCTCCAAAAGTACTCCTCATGATTGTCAAAGACCTACTCAATGTTAACCAACACCATCCCCCAAATGTCCAAATCTCCATGTTTTAGATATTCAGTTGTTCTGCAAGACCAAAAAAAAACTCTCGGGCTGTCTGTTCATCACAATGTGGGTCCAAGCTGAGTCCTTGGTGATCCCTCTGTCACAATGATGATTCCTTAAAATAATCCAAACACTTAATTCTGGAGACAGCAGAAAGCACATACTTCTATAAAGTCCTCTACTAGACACAATATGAGAATAATAATGGGCTATAAATAGACTATATAAATAAGCACAGAGAAGCAATACTAATAGTTCACTGCCAACATACAGTACAAACTGAAAAAATGTAAAAGCTAAAAAAAAAGAGCAATATCATTTATTAGAAAATTTATCTTATTCTCTACCCAACTAAAATGGGATTCTATCTCATTAGATTTTTAATATTAAACGTGATAATGTGACTAGAGTAACCTTTCGACGTTGTTAGCTACCACTGAGTAGGTTCTGAGTCATAGGCAACCCTGCGTACAACAAACACTGCCCGTTCCACTTTCACCATCATCGCTATGTTTGAGCCCACTGCTGCAGCCACTGTAACAATCCATCTAGGTTTGGTTGAAGCTATTCCTCTTCTCTTGTTGTCCTTCTCCTTTACCAAGTATGATGCAATTCTCCAGGGACTCATACCTCCTGATAACATGTCCAAAGAACATTCTGCCTATGTTTGAGCCCACCACTGCAGTCACTGTATCAATCCATCTTGTTTAAGTTTTTCCTCTTTTTTGTTATCCTTCTGCTTTTCTCATGCCTCCTAATAACATGTCCAAGGGACCTTCTAGCTCTACTTTCTCCAAGACAGATTTGTTCATTCTTCTGATAGTCCACAGTATACTCAATATTCTCCCACAACACTGTAATTCAAAGGCATCAATTCTTCTTCAGTCTTCATTATTCAACGTCCAGTTTTTGCACGCACATGAGGAGACTAGAAATAACCTCGGTCTTGGGTCAGTTCGACACTAGCCCTTAAGACAACATCTTTCTTTCCATCCCATTAAAGAGATCTTTTATAGCAGATCTGCCCAATGTAATTCATCTATCATTTGTCATCCTGGCTGCTGCTTCCATGGGCACCAACGTGGATCCAAGTAAAATCAAGTCTTTGACAACTTCAATACAATCTCCTTTTATTATGATGTTGTTTACCAGTCCAACTGTGAAGATTTTTGTTTTCTTTTTCTTGAGCTGTAATCCATACTGAAAGCTGTAGTGTTTGCTCTTCATTACTGTCTCAAGTCCTTTCTGCTTTTAGGCCAGCAAAGCTGTGTCATCTGGATATCACAGGTAGTTAATGAGCCTTTCTCTAATCTTGATACTCCATTCAACTTCATATAGTCTGGCTTCTCAAATTATATGCTCAGTATACACATAGAATAAGTATGGTAAAAGGATACAACTCTGACACTCATCTTTCCTGATTTTAAAACATTAAAGTATCCCCTTGTTCTGTTCAAACAAATGTATATTGGTCTAAGCCTAGGTTCTATATGACCACAACTAAATGCTCTGGCATTTCCATTCTTTACAAGGTTATCCATAATTTGTTATGATCCATACAGTTTAATGCCTTTTCAAAGACAACAAAACACAGGTAAACATCTTTCTGGTATTTTCTGCTTTCAACCAAGATCCATCAAACATCAGCAACGACATTCTTCATTCCATGCCTCATTCTGAATTCCAGCTTGAATTTCTGGCAGTTCCCTGTCAAAGTACTGCTACAACTGCTTTTGAATGGCATTAACAGATAAGTAGTCTCATCAAAAGTAACTAGAATAGCTGCATAAAATGTATTTTTTAATCTGTCTGAAAGTATTCTATAGCTTTGAGGGAAGCTAGAAAGTGAAAGGCCAAGATTTCAGAGAGAAAAATACTTCTTTGAGTTGAGCCCAGTATTCTGCATGTATCTTTTCCTTTGAGGTATCTGCTAAATTTAAGCAACAGGGGAGAGGCTAAAGCCAGGAGCTAAAAAGTTTGTCTGAACAAGATATTCTAACAGGCAAAGAAGCCACAGAACTTTCCATCAGAGCTAAGAAAAAAAGAAACAGTACTTTGGGCCTGCAAAGGGAGTCAGAGAGGCCAAAAAGGGGCCACAGAACCCAAGATCCCTAAGAAAAGAAAAGTACCAAAGTCAGTCTAAAACTTACACAAGTATGTCCCGCATGACAGCTGTCAAGTCTTCAGCTGCATGTGGATACAGAACTAAGAATCCAAACAAGGAGCTACTGAGTGGAGTTTCCCACAGCTTCACAGTGTTAATAAGACAAAAAGGACAGTTCAGGACCTGCCAAGCAGGAAGGCTCTGGTAAATACTCTATGTTCTTAGTTGGACCCTTCAGGAAAGGGAAAATCTGAAGTAATCGTAGGCTTACAAAGACAAAAATACACTTTATAGCTATCTGAATCCCTGATAAATTAAGGGATTTGCCCTTATTCAGCTGCCTACCCCAGGACAGAATGAATTTTCTTAGAAGGAATATTACATATTCCAGAACCTCTATAATTCTTCATATACAATTTCAACACTCCATAAAATTTACTGGGCATATAAAACAAAGGACCAAGAAAATACAGACAATAGAAACAGATTCATATCACCCAGTTAACATACACAGACTTTAAATATACTGTATTTAAGAAATAGATGAAGAGATGAAGAATTTCAGCTGAAAACTAAAATTTATAAAAACAATCAAATGGAAATTATCACTGAAAAATAAGAGGGCTGACATTAAGAATTCAATCATTGTTTTAACAACAGATTGAATACAGATACAGACAAGGTTAGTCAACAGGAATACTGGTCATTGTAAAATACCTACATTCAAGCACAGGAAGAAAAATGATGTCAAAAAAGGTAAAGTTACATAGAGATCTTTTTAGACAAACAAAAACTGTAACAAGTTGTCATCAGTAGATCCATACTAGCAGAAATCGTAAACGAAGTTCCTTGGCAGAAGGAAAATAATCCTAAACAGACTCTTGGAAATGTAAAACGGTTGAGGAGGAAACTAAAAGATAAATCAGTGGATAAATGTAAATGAATACTGGCTGTATAAAACAATGATGATAACACATTTTTACATTTAAAATATAGTCGAAATAAAATATACAACATCAATAAGATAAAAAGTAGGACTGGCTAAAGAATCTCATATTGAAAGTGAGAAATTTTTAAGACAGTCTTCTCAGAAACTGAGAATAAGCAATAAAAATAAAACACGCAATAAAAAGAACTGAACAATTCAGTCAACTGAATTTACCTTATTTTCATGAATACTTAAACCAAGAACAGCAGAATGAACTCTTTTAAAGTGCAACAAAATAGTAATCAAAAAAACACCAACTTCATATGGAAAGAAAAGGAGCCACAGATAAGCAAAATTTACTAACGAAGAAGGACAATGTAGGAAACCCACACTGCCTGTCTTTAGAACCTATTACACAGCGAGAGTAGTCAAAATAGCCTAGTACTGGTACAAAAACAGATACATAGACAATGGAACAGAACTGAGAATCCAGATATAACATTACTCACTTATGTGCAGCTGATATTTGACAAAGGCTCAAATTCCATTAACTAAGGAAAAGACAATCTCTTCAACAAACGGTACTGAAAACTGGATACAAATGTGCAAAAACATAAAACCAGATCTGTATCTCACACTACGCACACAAAAACGAACTCAAAATGGATCAAAGACCTAATACAAAATCTAAAACAATACAAGTCATGGAAGAAAAAATGAGGACAATACAAGGCAGAAAACAGAATACAAAATATTACTAACAATGTATAAACAACAGAAAGTAGATAACTGGGAACTCCTAAAAAACCAAACAATAATGTTCTTCCAATGACATCAACAAAAGAGTAAAATTAATATAGAGACTGAAAAATGTTCCTTCTCCCCCTATCCTTGCTGTTCCAACACCCACCTAGCCCCCATTCATTTCACGGCAACTCTCGCCAGCCAAGGACACTCTCCCTTGATAAGCCCAGTTTCTTTTCCCAGCTCGACTACCCGGCTGGCCGGAGACTCCCCTTTCCTTTCCCAGACCGGCACCCCAGCTGGCAAGATGCGATAACCCCATTCCCCTTTTCCTTTTCGAGCCTGGCCCCATTCCCTTGCCAGATGGAATATTTCCCTTTGACGGATCTCATGCCTGCCTGATCAGATGCTCCCCTTATCAAAGCTTCCCACCAACCTAACAGGATGCCCCTTCCTCAGAACTCCGCGCGCTCACCCCATTTGTCTCAACCACAACTATACTATAAGTAGGGACTCAAAACTTGACTCGGGGCCATTCTGTTGGAACCTGCAGAGGTCCCATTTGGCCCGTCGATGTAAGAAACTGCCCCTTGCCTCCTCCTGGATGTCTTTTGCTTCATTTTTCTATGACAAAATGACTACCTATAGACTGGAAAAATTATCTGGCAACCATGTATCGAACCGCTGTCTAATCTTCTTAATCTACAAGGTACTGCAAAACCTCAGCAAGACAAATAAGCCAATTAAAAAATGAACAAAGGAGACAAACCAGCACTTCACCAAAGAAGGCAGTTAACAGACACATGAGAAAACATCCATGATCATTAGCTATCAGAGAAATGAACATCAAAATTACAATCAGTGGGGGGCGGAGTCAAGATGACGGACTAAGCACACGTTTCCGTATATCCCTCTAGAAACCAAGACCTGAATTGACAATCAAACAGAGACTTCTGATCACCTAATCAGCCTCGGGACACGGCACAGATCTGTTAACTGGGACTTCATACCACTCAGCGAAAAACCTCCTCTCTTTCGCTGACTCACGCTCCGGGCTAGCACTGGCTCTCACGGACGTAAGGTAAACGCACCATTGTCACTTTTTTTTTCCTGTCTCAGCTGATAGGCAGGTGAAATTCCCACGTTCTCAGAGCCAGAATCGGGACTCTGTTAATCTAGCAACTTTGAGCCTTTCGTTTTGTAGCTGCCTCAGCGGGGTTTGTGCAGAGCTTCGTGGTCAGTGTGCGGACGCCATGTTGGTACCGAGATTTCAGCGGGACCTCGTTCTTAGCCTGGGAGACAGAGCCTGCAAACGGGACAGCGCTTCTCCGACAGAAAAGTAGTGATTTTGCAAAGTGCTGCCTGCATTGGGGGCCCTGCAAACAGAAGCAGAGGAATCACTACCTCTCGGCACCTTTAGCCCCTCTGTCTGCAGACTGTGTGGAGGATGCCATCTTGTATACGGTGGCCGCAGCTGGACCTAACTCTTAGCTGGGGAGCCAGAGCCTGCCCACAGGAGAGTGCTTTTCTATCATAAAACCAGTACTCAACGAAGTGTTGCCAAAGACTAGGCCCTGTAAGCAAAGCCCAACAGGGCAGTAGCATTGCTGTATTCTGAACTAGTTTGTTATCATCTGGGGTTGGATACAGTGGCACTTACTTTATCAGATGAGAAGAGGGATCTCTACACCTAAAAACCTAACTGACTTGCGGACTGGTAAGATACCTTTTGCTTTACATTTGAAGACAGCTTACAGAAACATTTGCAATCCATCCTCACAGTACCTCTTCCAGCCTCTATATACTCACATGGGACCCAAAAGGCAACAGACAATTGTGGAATACAAGCAATCACTGATGGCTTCAGAAGGCTCCCAAACAAAGCAACCAAGGAATTTTCCAGATGAAGAAACTTTTATGAAAGCATCAGGAAGTCAATACAAAATGATTATCTACACAGCCCTTGTAGACCTTCTACAAAATGCAGCAGAACAAAAGGAAATATTCAGCAAGTTGTTCGATCTGATGGAACACCAGTACTCTGAAATACAACAGATCAAGAACAAAATCAAAGACATAAAAACTTCCATGCAAAGCCAACAAAACAGAATGGAACGAATGGAAAAAAGAATTTCTGACTTGGAAGACAAAGGTACTGATGCCAGTGTCTAAGAGCAGAAATCAGAAAAATGAAACAAGAAAAATGAAGAAATATTAAGAAGCATGTGGGACTCTATTAAGAGGAACAACCTTCGATTAATTGGATTCGCTGAACAGGGTGAGACATCTGAGAACACAGAGAGTATTGTTGCTGAGCTGCTGACAGAAAACTTCCCAGAAATCATGAAGGAAGAGAATATAGACATCTCAGATGCATATCATATGCCACCCAATATAGATCTCAAAAGAAAAACTCCAAGACATATTATAATCAAGCTTAAAAAAATGAAACATAAGCAGCAACTCTTAAAGGCAGCAAGACTCAAGGCAAAGCTAACATTCAGAGGGAAACCCTGTAGGCAATCGTCAGATTTCTCAGCAGAAACCATGCTGGCACGGAGACAGTAGCAAGACACATTCAAACTCTTGAAGGACAAGAACTTCCAACCAAGAATTGTATACCTTGCAAAACTATCTTTCAAATATGAAAATGAAATTAAGACATTCCCTGACAGACGGAAATTCAGAGACTTTGTAAAAACCAAACCCAAACTAGAAGAAATACTAAAAGAAGTTCTTGGCTCTGGCTTAGAAGAACAAAACCACTAACTTAATATTTTAGAACCACACACTACTCAATACTCTACTCATTTAGGAAAGGCTCCAAAGTCAATCACAGCTTTGATATGGAAAGAAGCAATCCAGTGATCATCATGAAAACTATGGTGTCATCATACTAAAATGAGGGATGTACTACAGTTGTTACAGTCCTTCCAGATGGAGAGGAAGATGACCAGACTGGTAGTAATTAAAATTGGATTTATAAATAGTTTATTAAGGGGGTTCATAGGGGCAGCTGTAAAGCACAACAAAGACGTATCATACCATTTCAAGAAATCTAGCACACGAGTCTCAACAACTATAAAACCAGCTCTGAAATAGGTGAAAAATCAACTCACAAAAAAGAGTGTCCCAAAACAGACTAATGAGAACAGAGAAAACATCAACATAAAAATAAACATATCACAATGGCAGCAGTGAACACATACCTATCAATAATTACATTGAATGTGAATGGACTGAATGCTCCACTAAAGAGACACCTTGGTCATTTAGACACAAGTGTCATCTTGGATGAAAAGACACGATCCATCGATATGTTTTCTACAAGAAACTCACTTGAGACCTAAAGATAGTAACAAACTGAAAATTAAAGTATGGAAAAATATACATCAAGCTAACAATGACCAAAGAAGAGCAGGGGTGGCAATTCTAATCTCAGACAAAATCAATTTTAATGTTAAATCACCATCGTGGACAAAGATGGACACTATTTATTGCTGAAAGGTTCACTACACAAGCAAGACTTAACTATATTAAATATTTATGCACCTAATGTGAGAGCATCTAATATGTCGAAGAAACACTGACTACGCTCATAAGAGAGTTAGATGACTCCACGATAATAGTGGGAGACTTTAACACTCCACTCTCATTACTAGACAGATCATCTACAAAAAAGCTCAGTAAAGATACAGAAGACCTCATTGACACAATTAACCAAATAAACCTCATTGATATACACAGAACTTTCCACCCATCAGCAGACAACTACACCTTCTTCTCCAGCGCACATGGAACATTCTCGAGAATTGACCGCGTGTTAGGACATAATGCAATTCTCAACAAAATCCATATCACTGAATTACTGCAAAGCATCTTCTCAGATCATAAAGCCATCAAAGTCAAAATCAAGAGCAGAAAAAACATAGATAGAAAGTGGAACTCTTGGAAATTGAACAACATCTTGCTCAAAAAAACATGGGTTATAGAGGAAATCAAGTATGAATTAAAGAAATTCATGGATTCCAATGAGAATGAAAACATTTCCTACCAGAACCTATGGTATACAGCCAAAGCAGTGCTCAGAGGTCTGTTTATCTCCATAACTGTACACATCTGGAAGGAAGAAAGAAACTAAATCAAGAAACTAACCCTACAGCTTGAACAAGTAGAAAGAGAACAACAGAGGAACCCCTCGAGCACCAGAAGAAAGGAGATCATAAAGATTGGTGCAGAGTTAAATAAATTAGAGAATAGAAAAACAAGTGGAAAAATTGAAGAGACCAAAAGCTGCTTTTTGAAAAGATGAACAAAATTGATAAACTACTGGCTAAACTTACTACAGAAAAGCAGGAAAAGAAATGAATAACCGAAATTAGAAATGAGAGGAGTTGTGACGACAGATGCAACAGAAATCAGAAATATCATAACAGAATACTAGAAAAGACTGTACTTTAACAAATTTGAAAACCTAGGGGAAATGGACAAATTCCTTGATTCATACCACCTACCCAAATTATCACAACATGAAGCAGAACAACTTAATAAACCCATCACAAAGGAAGAGATTGAAAACGTCATCAAAACACTGCCAACCAAAAAAAGTCCGAGCCCAGATGGCTTCACGGCAGAATTCTACCAAGCATTTCGAGAAGAGTTATCCCCAATACTACTGAGACTATTTCACAGTATAGAAACAGATGGAATACTCCCAAACTCATTCTATGAAGCCAGCATGACTCTGATACCTAAGCCAGCGAAAGATCCAACAAAGACAGAGAACTACAGACCGATATCACTCGTGAACCTAGATGCAAAAATCTTTAACAAAATTCTTGCCAACAGAATACAACATATCAAGAAAATAATCCATCATGACCAAGTGGGATTCATAGCAGGGATAAAAGGCTGGTTGAACATCAGGAAAACAATTAATGTGATTAACCACATAAATAACACAAAATACAAGGATCACCTGATTTTGTGGATTGATGCCGAAAAGGCATTTGATAACGTCCAACACCCATTCATGCTAAAAACTCTTCAGAAAATGGGCATAGAAGGCAAATTCCTCAAAACAATAAGGGCCATTTATACAAAGCCAGTTGCCCACATCATCCTGAATGGAGAGAGACTGAAAGACTTTCCCTTGAGATCAGGAACTAGACAAGGATGCCCACTCTCACCTCTGCTATTCAACACTGTGCTAGAAATTCTAGCCAGAGCAATTAGACAAGATCAAGAAATAAATGGCATCTGCATCGGGAAAGAGGAAGTTAAAATCTCCCTGTTCACAGATGATATGATTGTATATGCAGAGAACCCCAGGGAATCTATAAGTAAGCTACTCAAACTGATAGAAGAGTTCAGCAAAGTCTCAGGATACAAGATAAACATAAGTAAATCAGTAGGATTTCTTTATACCAACAATGAGACTGTTGAGGAAATTATCAAATCAATACGATAGCCCCTAAGAAGATAAAGTACCTAGGAATTTATCTAATCAGAGAAACAACAGACCTTTACAAAGAGAACTACAAGCCCTTACTGCAAGAAACTAACAGAGACTTAGATAAATGGAAAAACCTACCCTGCTCATGGATAGGAAGACTTAACATTGTGAAAATGTCTATTTTACCCAAAGCAATTTATTTATATAATGCAATCCCCATACAAGTCCCAGCATCATTTTTTAATGAGATGGAGAAACAAATCACCAATTTTGTTTGGAAAGGGAAGACGCCCTGGATAAGTAAGGTACTACTAAAGAAGAAGAACACACTGGGAGGCCTCTCATTACCCGACCTTAGAACATATTACAGTGCAACAGTGGTCAAAACAGGCTGATACTGGTACAAGAACAGACAGATCGATCAATAGAACAGAATTGAGACCCCAGTGATGACACCATCTGCCTGTGAACAGCTGATATTCGACAATGGATCTAAGACATTAAACTGGGGTAAAAACAGTATCTTCAACAAATGGTGCTGGCAAAATTGGTTATCCATCTGCAATAAACTGAATCAAGATCCATATCTTACACCTTATACAAAAACCAACTCCAACTGGATAAAAGACCTAAATATCAAACCTGAAACGATAAAGCTCATCCAAGAAAAGGTAGGAACAACAATCGAAGTTTTAATACACAGGGAGGACAGACTCCAAAATAGAACACCCACAGAATGGGAAAAAATATTTGGCAACTCTATGTCCGACCGACGCCTGATCGCCGTAATCTATAAGATACTACAAAATATCAATAAGAAGAAGATAAACCGTCCAATTAAGCGATGGGCAAAGGAGATGGACAGACACTTCACTAAAGAGGCGATCCAGGCAGCCAAAAAACCCATGTGGACATGTTCATGATCTTTAGTTATTAAAGAAATTCAAATCAAGACAACAATGAGATACCATCTCACTCCAACAAGATTGGCCATGATCCAG
Source organism: Heterohyrax brucei (assembly GCA_028571685.1). Classification (NCBI taxonomy): domain Eukaryota; kingdom Metazoa; phylum Chordata; class Mammalia; order Hyracoidea; family Procaviidae; genus Heterohyrax; species Heterohyrax brucei. The sequence continues at coordinate 56,572,196 of CM053146.1, read as the reverse complement.
AGAACACAAAACAACAAATGCTGGAGAGGCTGTGAAGAAAGTGGAACTCTCCTACACTGTTGGTCGGGTTGCAAAATGGTCCAGCCTCTTTGGAAGGCAATCTGGTGCTTCCTTAAAAAAATGGATATCGATATACCATTTGACCCAGTAATTCCACTACTTGGAATATTTCCTACAGAATCGAGGCCTTTCACACCAACAGACACATGCACCAGAATGTTGACCGCAGCACAGTCCACGATAGCAGAAAGATGGAATCAACCCAGATGCCCAACAATAGAAGAATGGATAGGTAAATTATGGTACGTACACTCAATGGAGCACTACACAATGATAAACAATAACGATGATTCCAGGAAACATTTCCTAATCTGGTTTCAACTGGAAGACATTATGTTGAGTAAAAGTAGTCAGCCACAAAGGGAAAAATACTGTATGAGACCTCTACGATAAGACCTCAGAAACAGACTTGCGTATAAAAGAAAAGACTCTTTCACAGCTGCAAGGGAGGGGAAGGAGGGAGGGTGACGGGGGGAGGGTTTAGTTTAGATAGTTACTAGAAATCTAGTTGGGAGAAAGCGGTGATAGCACACATTAGAAACAAGAACAGCATTAAGTGGACTTCAGCATAACTTGAGTACTCCTTCCATCTTAACTCAATACTGCAACGACAGAGTAGCTGGGGCGGGGGGCAGGGGACCATGCTCTTAGGCGAATTCCAGGTCAATTGGCACAACTACTGTTTTGCTAAGAGAGCTCTCTGCACCCTACATTGGTGAGTGGCGTCTGGGGTCTTCAAAGCTGCCATGCTGCCATCCGAGGACACAGCAAATGGTCCTAGTTCAGCCGGAATGGATGCTCACCGAGGACCAAAATCACATGTGGTAAAGACAACCGAGAAGACAGAGAGACCCACAAGAGTGGGTGCCTACATCAACTTGGGACCGGAAGAACCAGATGGTGCCCGGCCACCACCAGTGATAGCCATCACGGAGCTCACAGAGAGTATTCTCACTGGCAGCACAAGAATAAAAAGGGATGCATCATGAGATCTCCACTAAAAGACCTCAATTGATGGTCCAGCGGTTTTGGGGTTCCTCTAAGAGCATGGCCCCCGGCCCTGATGCTGCCCTTTCCCATAAATTATAACAAAGGTCCACTCTTTGGACAGGAATGGATTGGACTTGGCGATGCAGAGTCACCATATATTGGAAGCACTTTATGGTTCTATACACCTATAGGATATCATCTTGTTGACTTCTGGCTGGAAGAAGGGGAGTGCTCGGAGAGGGGGGGAAAGGAGGCTGCTGGGAGGATGAAACATGTATGGAGCAAAGAGGAATAGTGTGCAGTCACCAGACAGGGAGAGCAGTGGAAGCTGTATATAGGTGGGCATGTAAATTTATACGTGAATGTACATTTTCAGTGAGTCATGTTAAATAAAAAAAATAAAAAAAAAACTTACAATGAGTTACCATCTCACTCCCACCAAGGCTTGTATCAATCCAAAAAACACAAAATAAAAAATGTCAGAGAGGCTGCAGAGAGAATGTAATTCTGACACTGCCAACAGAAATGCAGAATGACACAATCACTTTAGAAATAATCTGGTGCTTTCTTTAAACGCTAGAAATAGAAATAGCACATGACATGTCATGGATTGGACTGTGTCTCCCAAAGCGTCTGTCGCAATAGCTAGGCCATAATTCCTGGTATTGCATGGTGTTCCTCCATGTTGGAATTCCTGCCTCTATGTTAATACGAGTAGATGGGTGCTGTTGTGCTGGTGGGACAGGGCTTAGTGTCTGAAACTGTTTTGTGCCAGTCTGTTGAGATACTAAAAGACAGGCAAGCTGAGATTTGGGGACCTCATACCACCAAGAAAGAAAGCACTGCTGACAACTAAGTATGTCCAGGGTCCCTGCACCTCAGAAGCTTACACACCAGGGGAAGACTGAGGACTAGGACATTTCTCCAGTGCCAGCAGAGAAACCCTTCCCCTGGAGCTGACACTCTGAATTTGGACTTTTAGCTTACTGGATTGTGACAAGATAAAATTTCTGTTATTAAAGCTATCCATGTGTGACATTTCTGTTAAAGAAGCACTAAATAACTAAAATAACACATGATCCAGCACCCCCACTTATGGGGTTATATCATAGAAAATAAGGGCTGTGACATGGATACACGCACAACAATGTTTATTGGTACACTGTCCGCAACAGCAAAACTATGGACTCCACCTAGGTACCTATCAGCAGATGAATGGGTAAACAAAGCTATGGTCCACTTACACCACAAAGAGCATTGGTAACCATAGGAAACATCTGGTAACATGGAGTCAGCTGAAAGACACTGTGAAATATAATACTGTCAGTTACAAAAGGACAGATATTGCATGAGACTCAAGAAAAGGCTTAAGTACAGAAGACAATAACTTTTAAAGGTTACCAGGGGTGGAGGGACTAAGGTGTTCATAAATTTAATAATAAAGAGAAGTTGTGTTGGGTGAAGAGAGTGACATCACAAAGTAAAAGAGAGATCAGTACAGCTGGACTATACCAACAGCTAAGAGATATCGTAAGTACAACCCAACTCTTCCAAGGTCAGAGGTTTGGGGACCATGGCTTCAGGAGACATTCAGGTGGATTTGACTAAATTTTTTTCTTTGCTTGTTTAAGGTGTTCTGCGTCCCAGTTTGGTTAGTGGTATCTGGAGTCTTAAAAGCTAGCCAGCTACCATATAAACAGCATCAGCTGGTCCCAATCTGTCTGCAGCTGGGAAGACCATAGAACATCAAAGACCCTGGAGACAGAAGAGGCCATATGACTGGGAGTCCACTTCAGCATAAGACCAGAAATTCTAAAGGTGCCTCACCACCAGCAACTATCCTGACAGGGAATGCAATGTAGAGTCCCTGATGTAGTAGGTGAAAAACGGGTATGCAGATCTGGAGCTCTTATATCAAATGATCAGACTTGATGGCCCTATATCCTAGAAGTTTCCCTGCAGACATGACCCCTGAACTCCACTAGCACAGAGATGAAAGGAGTACTGAGGCCAACTCTCCAGACAAAGACTGGACTGGACTATAAGACACAGAGTAATGCTGGTGAAGGGTATGCTTCTTGGTTTAATATAGATGAGGCTATTGGAGCAGTTCCTACCCAGAGGTGAAATGGGAGGGTGGACGGAAGGGATAGGAGATAGCTGAATGAATATGGGAAGTACAGGGTTGAAAGGACAAGTGTGCTGTCACAGGATGGGGATAGCAGCTAAAATATTTCTATGTATGTTTTAGTCTGCAAACTGGGGGAAAAGTCTCTTTAACAAATGGTATTGCTATTAACTGGATATCCATCTGCAAATAATGAAACGAGACCCATATCTCACAACATGCACAAAAACTAATTCTAACTAGAACAAAGACCTAAATGTGAAATCTGAAACAATAAAGATAATGGAATAAAAAAAAGGGACAATGCTGAGAGCCCTAATACATGGCATAAACAGAATAAAAAATATTACTAACACTGTATAAACACCAGAAGAGAAAACAGGTAACTGGTAACTTCTAAAAATCAAACATTTATGCTTATCCAAAAACTTCAACAAGAGACTGAAAAGACTACCTACAGACCCGAAAAAAATATCTGGCAGCCATGATGCTGATCTGCATCTAATCTCCATAATCTACAAGGTACTGCAAAGCCTCAACAAGGATGAATAACCCAAATAAAAAGTGGGCAAAGGAGTTGATCCAGCACTTCATCAAAGAAGACATCTAGGCAGTTGACAGATACATTAGGAGATGCTCATGATCATTAGCCATCAGAAAAAACAAACCCAAACTACAATGAGATGCCACCTCACCCCAACAAGGCTGGCATAAACCCATAAAACACAAAATAATAAATGTTGGAGAGGTTGTGGAGAGACTGAAACTCTCTTACACTGCTAGTGGGAATGTAATATGGTACAACCACTTTGGAAACTGATTTGACACATTCTCTAAAAGCTAGAAATAAAAATACCACAATGATCCAGCAATCCTACTTCTTGGACTATATCCTAGAGAAATAAAGTCTGTCACATGAACAGATACTTGCACACTAACGTTTAACGAGACAGTGTCAACAATAGCAAAAAGATGGAATCAACCTCAGTGTCCGTCAACAGATGAATGGATAAACAAGCTATGGTATACTCACACAATCGAATACTACACGATGATAAAGAACATATCTTAGGAAACATAACATGGAGTCCTCTCAAAGACATTATGCTGTGTGAACTAAGTCAGCTGCATGAGACCCCTATTGTAAGGACTAAAGAAAAGGTTTTACGCACAGAAGAAAATCATCATCAATGGTTACAAGGGTGGAGGTGTATTCATAGGTTAGAGGGTAGAAAGGACTTGGGTTAGTTGAAGGGAGAGATAGCACACAGTAAAGGGAAATTAGCACAGCTGGACTATACCAAAAGCTAAAAGGTTTCCTAAATACAACCGCACTTACAGTTCATCAAACGAGAGGTTCCCCTGGACTCTTTGTTAGCCAGAGCTTAAAACCATAACAAAGCCAACTCTTCAAAGACTGGACTGAACCATAAGACACAGAGTGATGCTGGCAAAGAATATGCTTCTTGGCTTAAATATATCCATGAGGCTATCTGATCAGCTCTCATCCAGAACTGCCATGAGAGGGTGCAGGGGGACAGGAGTTGGATGGTGGGGAGAGCAGCTACAGTTGCATAGTGGTGTTGGTCTGGGGTTTTATATGGTAAATTGACTTCGATTGTAAACTGTCACTTAAAGCCCAATAAAATATATTTTCAAGAAGTCTATCAGAAACTTAGGAGTTCCGGTATTACAGTGGTTAATAAGAGTTCAGTTGCTAACCACAAAGTCAGCAGTTGGAATCCACCAGTTGCTCCTTAGAAAACACCTGAGGAAGCCGTACTCTGTCCTATAGGGTCACTATGAGAACTGACTTAATTAAACAGATATTTGAAACATCCTTCCTAACACTGAAATCTGAAAGACTGTCTCCCATAAAGATCAGGACTAACACAAGAAAACCTGTCATTACTACTTCTATTCAATATCGTAAATTATGCAATTACAAAAATCAGAAAACATGTTATAGATATACACATACTTAATTTAAAATGTTAATACAAAAGTTATAAAAATTAAAGAAATTAAATTGTTTTTATTCACAAATGACATAACTGTATACTTTAAAAAGCCTTTAGATATATTAGAATTGAGGGGTTTTAGCAAAAATCTAACACAAGATCAATATTCAAAAATATAGTTCTAAATACTATAAACATTTAATTTTTAATGTCATTTTCAAAAGCCATCTAATGTTGTTATTGTGAAGTGTTGTTGATTTTGACTCACAGCAACATCATGTGACAGAGTAAAACTGCTCCATAACATTTTCTTGGCTGTAACCTTTGTGGGAGAAAATCACCAGGTCTTATTTTGGTGCAGCTCTTCAATGGATTTCAACTGCCAAACTTGTGGTGAGCAAGCCAGCACCTACCTGTTGTGCCACCAGGACTCCCTAAGTATCTAAAATCTAGGAATAAGTTCAATAATATATATTCAAGACCTAAATACGAAGTATCATGGAAAGAAATTAAAGAGATTTCTGTCTGTGACTAAGACAAATCCATGTTTAAGGGTTCCAAGACTCAATAATGTTAAAATACAGCTTTTCCCAAAACTGATACATAGAGTAAATGCAATCTCTATCA